>OZ026621.1:95675670-97124670 GCA_964020975.1 Hermodice carunculata
TAATGGTTGTACTTCTGTATGGGTTTTTATGAATGAGTGCCAATGCCATATCATTCAAAAGTGAGCGTAGCGTTAAATATAATTTACATTTATTCGCTACGCTCTCTCTCTCTCTCTCTCTCTCTCTCTCTCTATATATATATATATATACGAGAGAGAGAGAGAGAGAGAGAGAGAGAGAGAGAGAGAGAGAGAGAGAGAGAGAGAGAGAGAGAGAGAGAGAGAGAGAGAGAGAGAGAGGAGATGAGAGAGAGAGGAGAGAAGAGAGAAGAGAGAGAGAGAGAGAGAGAATTTAAAAAATCACAGCTCCACCTGTTACCCCAAATTGAAGTCTAGGCTTGCTCAGAAGTATCCCTACCTGATTTTAAAGCAATTGGCCGTGTGGTTTCCGAAAAATAAGATTTAAAAAATAAATTGCTTTATATAAAAAAGAAAAAAAATCAATCTTTGGAGCGTGACAATTTGAATAGATTCGTAGAGACTCACATAAGGTACATTCCTACCAAGTTTGAAATCAATATTGCTAAATTACTTGGAGAAGAAGTCGAAATTGTGAATTACCATTACAATCCCTATGCATTGACTTATATGGTAATCAAAGGGAATGTATGCATTGAGCGGCAGAGTACTCGAATTGACAAAAATCGTTTAAAATCAGGGAGCTACGGTATCACCACCTGGTGAAAGGATTACTTTGAACCTTCCACAAGCTATATTTTCATGAAGATAAGTGCAATCTGATTAATGCACCTGGAGAAGAAATCCAAAACAGCCAAAATACACAAAAGTTCTTTTAAAGATAAATAGATTAAAACACAACGCTATCTGAGAGAGAGAGAGAGAGAGAGAGAGAGAGAGAGAGAGAGAGAGAGAGAGAGAGAGAGAGAGAGAGAGCTGATTTAAGACTACCTGCCATAATGTATTGAAGGGTACCTTAACTATGGTCGAGTTTTAGTTAGGACACTCCTTTGAAAAATATATATAACTTGCCGCCAGTATGAGGTACATAACGTCAGGGGTTAAAGTGCCTCTCTGTTTTAAACCTCCTAGTGGGAAATACTTTAGCTTCAGGCGCCAAAGTATCTCTCTGTTTTAAACTTCCAAGTGGGAAATGATTTGGCTTCAGGGGCTAAAGTATTTATCTTTGCTGTAAAAATACAAGTTAACATCTATTTATTCCAGGATCCACTGAGTATATATACATGTACAGGTTTGAGACCACTTGCATGCTATCCAGCACACATGCTCCTGTGACAGTCCCGTCAACTGTGTCTGGCTTTCAGCAAAGCTGGCTTTATATACCTGTCTGGGTGTACAAAAGTGTACAGCAGGGAACGTACAGAACTGTACACTCACGGGACATACAGAAGTGTATGCCAGGAGAGGCACAGAACTGTACTCCCAGGAAATGTACAAAGGTGTACGCCAGGAGACAACCAAGACTGTACACCCAGGATGCACAAACCTGCAACTCCTGATCCCAGGGTGATTTTAGAACCAGATTTATCCCGTACTGGGAGAAATCTTTCCATCTAATGTCCATTAATATTTGAAGGTTGACTTGAAAGAATTATGTGTTATAGGATCTCGTCAATACATTGTATGTCTACTTTCGTCTAGTACAAGGCCTACACATATGTAATAGAACCTGCTATATGTGGCCAACTATTCAGGCAAGAAAAAGTGATCACATACAAAGCAGACACCACTCTGTGTGTGTGTGTGTGTGTGTGTGTGTTACATTTCTTAAGACTTTACCCCTCCTGCTCCAAAAAAAAATAAATAAATAAAATAAATAAATAAAAATAAATAAAAAAAAAGAAGAAAAAAAGTAGAGAACAGAAAAAATACACACCAAGGTCATCTCAAATATCAAGGTCATGTCAAGGTCAAAGGTAAATTTTAGGTCAAATGTCATTTTAAAGATCAAAATTTATTTCAGGTAGATGTCACCTCAAGGTCAAAGGTTATTTGAAGGTCAAAGGCCACTTTCGATGGTGGCTGTCCAATGCACACATTCTCAAGTTTGTTGCCATAAATATTAACCATAAATCCATTGTTTTAGTAGACCATTCTTTTCTTACATTATTGTACCTTTTAAAGAAGTCAGACATACAACAATTTTAAGAATAGTCCCCTTTATTGAACTTTGGGCCATCCATATGAAAAGTTGTCTCCCAACAGACTCTAATTTTCAGACATCTCTGAAGACTCAGGCAGATAGCCACAAAGCTGAAAAATGTTACATTTTTGTTGTTGATTGTTTATTTTATTTTTTTCTGCTGTATTTTTGTAGTTGTTTATCTAATCTCGTTTCTTTATTATCACCCAGTACAACAATCAAAGATATTGCAAAAACCTTAAAAAATGCATTTGTATGCACACAGAGAGCTTTGTTGTGAAGCAAATATTCTTTTCTAGTTTATTTATTCATTTTTGTCCAGAACACAGAAGAGCACTATCATAAATTGAGATCATGTAGTTTTTATTTATGGATTCACTTATTTTTCATTATTTTTTCATCGTCGTCGTCGTCGTCGTCGTCGTCGTCGTCGTCATCATCATCATCATCATCATCATCATCATCACAAGAGATGCAACATGAAAATTGGCTTGAATCAAAGTCTGACTGCAGCAATATTGTGCTGTTGCTAGGTCCATCCTGCTGTGGTCAGCGGAAAACCTTGCATGGTGAAGTTGTGGGATATCTGTCTCCTTTAGAGATTGCAAAAGGCTTACTGTGAAACTTTTGATGTTGCTGCAAACGCCACCAACACAGTGACCCATCTTCTACTGATACAGACTTCTGTGTAATCACATTAGACAGAAACAGGTGACACTGCAACACCTGGTACTCCATAAACTCGCCATGTTTGAAGTCTAAAAAGTTAAAGATAAACTAGAAAAGAAAATTTGTTTCAAAGCAAAACTGTCTTTGTGCCTTCAAAAGTTGAAAATATTAAATGTTACAACTTTTATCCTTTGGTACTAATACTTTTCAATTGAAATGTCGGACAAATTCGCCTGTAAAGAAAGAAAGAAAGAAAGAAACTAGAAAGGAAGATTTGCTTCAAAGCAAATCTGTCTGTGTGCCTTCCAAAGTTGTAAATATTAAATGGTATCAAATTTTGTGCTTTGGTACTTCACATTCCATTAAGCTTTTGGCTGGATGAAAATTTCAAAGGTCCAAGTGACCTTGACCTTTGACCTTTAACCTTTATAGGTTGCATGTAAATTGCAAAAATGTACAGTGTTACAAAACCCACAATTTTAAGTCCAATATGATGAGAATTGGATGGACATTGGCCAAGTTATGGCTAGGTGAAACTTTCAAAGGTCCAGATGACGTTGACCTTTGATCTTTGGGGGTCAAATGTAATTTTCAAAATGTGCAGTGTTGCAATAGCTATAATTTGAGCCAAACATGATCAAAATTGGACAAAATTGACCAAATTATGGCTAGAAGAAAGCCACCATCGAATTTGGCCTTTGACCTTAAAATGCCCTTTGACCTTGAGATGACCTCTACCTGAAGTGAACCTTGACCTTTAAAATGATATTTGACTTAAAATTGGCCTTTGACTTTGACATGACCGTGACATTTGAGATGACCTTGGCCTTGCTATGATCGATCTCCTATACATTTGGAACTATATCTACTGTAGCATATAAGATATTGAAGATTTAAAACTTTAATTAGCCTTCGTTTGCATAATTTTAAAAAGTATGACCTATAATCATAAAAATGTAAGACTTCAAAAATATGCAGTGTTACAATAGCTACAATTTGAGCCCAACATGATCAAACTTGGATATAAATTTACCAAGATATGGCTAGAAGAAAGCTACCATCAAAAGTGGCCTTTGACCTTGAAAGGACCTCTACCTGAAGTGGTCCTTGACCTTCGAAATGACATTTTGGCTTTAAAATCATATTTTGACCCAAAACCGACCTTTCACCTTGACATGACCTTGACATTTGAGATGACCTTTGCCTTGATATGATCGAACTCCAATACACTCGGCACTACATCTACTATAGTATATGAGATATTGAAGATTTAAAACTTTAATTAGCCCTCATTTGCATGATTTTGAAAAGCATGACCTCTCATTATAAAAAGGCCTGATTTCATCCACAGAAGTATAATTGTGCCAAGTTTGGAGTTTCTACGTGTAATACTTTTCTAATGAAATGTCGGACAAATTTGCCGGTAAAGAAAGAAAGAAAGAAAGAAAGAAAGAAACAAGAAAGAAAGAAACAAACAAACTAGGAAAGATGATTTACTGCATAGCAAATCAGTGTGTGTGTCTTCAAAGCATATAAGTATGGCAATGTACAACTATTCCATAACACAGGAGCAGAAGTTGGAATGCTATCTCTATGTATTATAGCTTTGAAGTTATTCAAGATTTAAATTTTCTAATGGTGCTATGTAGCATATTTTAAATTGCTGCAACTTTTATCCTTTGGTACTTCACATTCCATGAAGCTTATAGCTGCATGCGAATTTCAAAGTCCAAGTGACCTTGAACTTTGACCTTTACAGGTCACATGTAAATTGCAGTTTTACAATACCCACAATTTAAGCCAAACATGAACCAAATCGGATGAAAATTGACCAAGTTATGACAAGATGAAACTTTCAAAGGGCCAATGACCTTGACCTTTGCCTTTTTGAGGTTACATGTTCTTATAAAAATGTGGAGTGTAGCAATACTTACAATTTGAGTCCAATATGATTAGAATTCGATGGAGATTGGCCAAGTTATGAATGGATGAAACTTTCAAAGGTCCACGTAACCTTGATCTTTAAACTTTAGAGGTCACATGTAAATTTAAAAAATGTGCAGGGTTACAATAGGTACAATTTGAGCCCAACATGATCAAAATTAGATACAAATTGACCAAGTTATGGTTAGAAGAAAGCCACCATCGAAAGTGGCCTATGACCTTGAAATGACCTTTGACCTTGAGATGACCTCTACCTGAAGTAAACCTTGACCTCAATAGTGACATTTTGGCTTAAAATTAACCTTTGACATGACCTTTGACCTTGACATGACTTTGACATCTGAGATGACCTTTACCTTGCTATGATCGAACTCCTATACACTCGGAACAACATCTACTATAGTATATAAGATATTGAAGATTTAAAACTTTAATTAGCCCTCATTTGCATAATTTTAAAAAGCATGACCTCTCATTATAAAAAGGCCAGACTTTATCTATAGAAGTATAAATGTGCTAGGTTTGGAGTTTCTACATGTAATTCTTTAAATGAAATGTCGGCCAATTTGCCTGTAAAGAAAGAAAGAAAGAAAGAAAGAATTTCTAGAAAAACAATACGTCTGTGTTGGCACACGGACATAAAGAGGAAAGAAATAAAGCAATAAGGAATTCCTAGAAAAACAATATGTCTGGCACATAGACATAATAAAGAATTCCTAGAAAAAAATATGTCTGTGTTGGCACACAGACATAATGATTCTGGAAAACCTTCCTGGATTGGTTGTTTCATACTACTGCTTGGTAGGGATGGGGATGGTGATGGAATGGGGGTCTTACGCATTAAGCCCATTCTCGTATAACTTAAGAACCAATGTATTAATTTGCGGTGCATTGGGTCTTTTGCAGGAAGCCAAGCCCTCTCCCCAATTTTCAGCATGATTGTGGGCCTCATCTCAGAATACCCGTAGATCTTTCCCCTCCTTTTTTTTAAACCCAGGAAGTTAGTATGTATACCAACCATTTGACTACTAATGTATTACTGCATTTACAAATACCTTTTTTAATGTTGAATATTTTTTTGGTTCGTTTTTGCAACTCCAGCTCACAAAAAAAAAAAAAAAAAACTTGCATGACTTCCTCATTTGTATCATGGAATTTTTAAGGCGGGGGTGTCGGGTACTGGACTTCCCTTACAAAGAGTATTTCTTTTCTATTTCCATCTCAGAATGTCTCCTTGTGCAAAGTTTTTTTTTTTTATTTTGTTTTGTTTTTGTTTTTTGTTTTTTTCTTTTGTTTTGGTTTGTTTTGTTTTGTTATTTTTTGGCTATTAGTACTGTCACAAATTTTCCCTGCTTGACTCTTAAATGAACCATGCATCCACATTTGGAAAAGATGGCGATGGCGGCCAGTGAAAAATTCTCTTCCCTCCTAAATTAATATAAGGAACTCATGTCTGTCAAATCGGTCACTCATATTTCCTATATTTTTCTGACACGAACGCTGCATGTTGAAAATACTGTTGACCATAAGCAATGATCAGAGGGTGATTTTACAGTGTTAAAGCCACTCACAAAAGTACTATGTGTTTCAAGAGTCAGATTTATAGCATAAGTGGTGAAGCTGAAGAGATTGTAAATAACTGTTCATCAATGGCATACTGGGAAATATCAATGTAATTTGGGGTTTACATTAAAAGAATTTCTCGGCCCACTTTCATTTTCGTCTTTCTGAACATGTGTCTGGATTGCAAGAGCATGCAAAATACCATGAATTTGCTTTATTTCCATGGTTTTAGGTATAAAATGAACACCAGTTACATCTCAGAGGAGCATCGGTAATGATATGATTTCAAATCAAAGAATAAAATAACCATATGTATGTATGTATATATATATATATATATATATATATGTATATATATATATATATGTATATATATGTATATATATATATATGTATATATATATTGGTATGTATATACGATGAGTTGCACCGATGTAAAAATAAATGTGTCAGAGGGAAAAATATGAGAAGCCTTAGACTCCGGGGATGAGATGACTATAAAATCGGGGTATGAAAACTGGAATGGTAATGGCGTCATAGCCCTTACAAATCACAAATCAGGAAATCGTTATGTAATTCAGAAAAGCATTACCCATATTCATAAATTTCAAGCCAACATTGACAGTAAAAAGATGTAAGAGCTACCAAAATATCAGCATTCACCTTCCAAGATCAATGTGAAGAAACCAATTTCACTTCTGACTTGAAACAGGCAGTCACCCAGATGGTGGTTCATAGGTCCTCTCAACCCTTGACATATTTTCACTAACTACTTTAAGGCTCACTCAACAACATGGTTGTGTCAATAATAAGTCAGACTTAGATCATTTTTAACACAAAGATAGAAGGTGGCTTTCTGGCCATTTTAGCTGGTCATACTGCTAGGGCTCTTCCCGTCCACACCAAAAACTGTGTTGCCCACTTTAGGGGTCTCTGCACTGTCTGGTCTAGTGAAACGGGTTATATATCAAGATGGGTGGCTGCATCTGCAAGGTAGAAACACATGGGCATCATCCACATTTATCACCAGCATATGGGTTTGTGTTGTGCGGAGATCAGTTGTACATCAGAAGTGGTGGTTGAATGTAAAATGGTAGTGGACTAATACTTGTTCCCAAAGCCCAGGCGTGAATATAATAGGAATGATGTTATAAGTTTTATTGAAGGATATAGCTGTTGCTTGAAAATAATAAAAAAGCTTCAACAAAAGTTAGAATAATAGTCTTATAAAAGAGAAGACTTGAGCAAAAACTATCATTGAAGATTGGAAGTCATTAACAACATGGCCAAGGTCCTTGTTAGGATCAGGCTGAGCATCACTGGTGTTGGTCTGTTTTTGAGCATCATTGCTGCTCCCATAGTCATTATAGTCAAAACAGTGTCTGTTGTTTTCTGTTGATCAAGGGATTCAAGGGAAATTCATATGCAATAAATTGAGGAAGAAGGCAGAGGAGAACAAAAATGGAAAGCGTCTTTCCAATGCAAAACTAAACATCATCGTTATCACGTCATCATTGATGATGATCTTTGCTTCTCTGATCAAATCGAAGAAAGAATTGGCTGAGAATACCATCAGTGGATGTAGACGATGAAATGCAGTTGCATATCACTAGCATTTTAGTATCACTTGGGTGAGAAATAACCAGTATAGAGCCCATTGCAGAGCAATACTTCTGGAAATTTGCCTGTAAAGGTGAGGTAGACTAGATATTTGCACTATATGACACAAATGGAGAGTTTTACATGAGAGACTATAAAGCACAAACTTCAGTGATTAATATTATTGTGGATGGAAAACATCTTCGAATGCCTGGTCTGTCAGAACTCATCATCAGTAAGCATCCCTCTGAAAAGCTTTGGACAAGAATTTTTAGAATAACAAGGAAATCATGAGAGATACAAATGAACATAAAAATGCTTACAAAATGCCAGTACAAGTTGGAAGTAGAGAAAAATCAGAAAGAATCTACAGGAGGGTTTGGCCATCGTCTGTCCAAATGATCTTAATGTTCAGTTGTTCCAGGGGCAGTTGACAAGAAATGACAGAACTGCATATGACTGTACCAAAGCTACAACACTGTAGAACAATGGATTGATACACCTGTTCATCAATATCTACTATTTGCTTTTAGGTCAAGTAGTGGAGTCCCTGTCTACCCCATACAGTCTGTCATGATGCTGGGACTGTTAACATATCATGATTGCTTTTCCATGTCCCAGGGTTTCAATCACCCTTGGTACAAAGATACTGGCAGATATTCAGACATAATGGCTGTAAATACACGATACAAGATATGATATGGATATCTCCTTGTGGCAGACCGTAAAGGCTCCTTTACTTTTTTGATTCTGTTGAAACACATCTTTGCGTTTGCAGAGGATTACACCAAAATCATTTATGGGCCCCCTTCCTTAGCCAGGGAAAGAGACAATGATGCAAGTCACCACCGCAGAGGTGAAGCTAGTAACAGTGTCTGGATTTATGCTACATGTACTCCTTGCCCATGCCAAAATGTTTCAGTTGTATACAATGACAAAAGCCAAAAGTTTTAGGGGTTTAGAACGAGACAGTGCGATTGGATCTTGATTCCTCTGTTGACCAGTTTTACCTGAAAGTTGAGCAGTAAATCTTCTGACAAACTCAGATGCAACTAGAAAAGATGATTTGCTGCATAGCAAATCAGTGTGTGTGTCTTTAAAGCATATTGATGTGGCAATGTACAACTCTTCCATAACACAGGAGTACAAGTTGGAATGGCATCTCTATCTATTATAGCTTTGAAGTTATTCAAGATTTAAAATTTTCAATGGTGCCATTTAGCATGATTTAAATTTTCAACTTTTGTTTTAGAATCATTATATGCGCAGTGGCCAACAACCCCCGAGTAGAAGTTGAAATGGCATCTCTATCTACACTAGTTTTGAAGATATTCAAGTGTTAAAAGTTCAAATGCTGCTAATTGGCATAATTTAAATGGCTACATGTTTTGTTTTAGACTCATTAGATGCGTAATGGTCAATAACCCCCAAGTAAAAGTTGAAATGACATCTCTATCTGTAATAGTTTTGCAGATAGTCAAGTTTTAAAATTTCAAATGCCCCTAATTTGCATAATTTTAAATATCTTCATTCCTCTGTATAAAACGGTCAAAGTCCTTGTATGGAGGTACAATCATGCAATCAAATCGGATGAAAATTGACCAAGTTATGGCAAGATGAAACTTTCAAAGGGCCAAATGACCTTGATCTTTGCCATTTCGAGGTTACATGTTCTTATAAAAATGTGGAATGTCGCAATACCTACAATTTGAGTCCAACATGATTAGAATTGGATGGAAAATGGCCAACTTATGACTGGATGAAACTTTGAAAGGTCCAAATGACCTTGACCTTTGACCTTCAGAGGTCACATATAAATTTAAAGATATGCAGGGTTACAATAGCTACAATTTGAGCCCAACATGATCAAAATTGGATAAAAACTGATCAAGTTATGGCTAGAAGAAAGCCACCATGGAAAGTGGCCTTTGACCTTGAAATGACCTTTGACCTTGAGATGACCTCTACCTGAAGTGAACCTTGACCTCAAAAGTGACACTGTGGCTTAAAATTGACCTTTGACCTTGACATGACCTTTGACCTTGATATGACCTTGACATTTGAGATGACCTTTACCTTGCAATGATCAAACTCCTATACACTCGGAATCACATCTACTATAGTTTATAAGATATTGAAGATTTAAAACTTTAATTAGCCTTCATTTGCATAATTTTGAAAAGCATGACCTCTCAGTATAGAAAGGCCAGACTTTATCTATAGAAGTATAATTGTGCCAAGTTTGGAGTTTCTACATATAATACTTTTCAAATGAAATGTCGGACAAATTTGCCTGTAAAGAAAGAAAGAAAGAAAGAAAGAAGGAAATAAAGAATTCCTAGAAAAACAGAAAAGTGTGTGCTGACACACACACTTTAATAAAGAATTCCTAGAAAAAACAGAAAAGTGTGTGCTGACACACACACTTTAATAAAAAATTCCTAGAAAAACAGAAAAGTGTGTGCTGACACACACACTTTAATAAAGAATTCCTAGCTTATGGTTGGATTAAAATTTCAAAGTCGAAATGACCTTGACCTTTGCGTTAAGAGGTCACATGTATGACACAAAAATGTACACTGTTACAATACCTACAATTTTAAGCACAGCATGAACCAAATTAGATGAAAATTGACCAAGTGATGGCTAGATGAAAATTTCAAAGGGCTGAATGATCTTGACCTTTTACCTCTACAGGTTATACGTTAACAACAAAAATGTGCAATGTTGCAATACCCAGCATTTGAGTCCAATATGATTAGAATCGGATGGAAATTAGCTGAGTTATGACTGGTTAGAACATTTCAAAGGTCCAAATGACATTGACCTTTGACGTTAAGAGGTCACATATACATAAAAAAATGTGCAGTGTTAAAATAACAACAATACGAGCCCAACATGATCAAAATTGGATGAACATTGACCAATTTCTGGCTAGATAGAATTTGAAATGTCCAAATGACCTTGATATCTAACCTTTAGAAGTCACAATTAAATTACAAAAATGTGCAGTGTTACAATAGCTACAATTTGAGCCAAACATGATCAGAATTGGATAAAAATTGACTGAGTTATGGCTAGATTAAAATTTCAAAGGTCCAATTGACATTGACTTTTGACATTTAAAGGTCCCATGTAAATTACAAAAATCTGTGGTGTTACAATAGCTACAATTGGAGCCCAACATGATCAAAATTAGATCACAATTAACTAAGCTATTGCTAGATGAAAATTTCAAAGGTCCAAATGACCCCGATCTTTGACCCTTAGAGGTCACATGTAAATTGCAAAAAATATGCAGTATTACAATATCTACAATTTGAGCCCAACATGAACAAACTTGGATAAAAACTGACCGAGTTATGGCTAGATTAAACTTTCAAAGGTCCAAATGACCTTCATCTTTGACCTTTAGGGGTCACATATAAATTACAAAAATTAGCAGTGTTACAAAAATATTAACTTAAGTTGGATTGGTTTCCTGTACCTATGATAGTTTTGAGGATATTCAAAATTAAAATTTTTAAATGGCCCAAATTTGCATAATTTTCAAACCCTTTGAACCTCTTTACGAAAACTCAAGACCTCATGTATGGAAGTATAATCATGCCAAATTTGGAGTTTTCACGTGTAATACTTTTCAAATGAAATGTCGGACAAATTTTCCTGTAAAGAAAAAAGAAAGAAAGAAAGAAGGAAAGAAATTAAGAAAGAAAGAAAGAAGGAAGGAAGGAAGAAATAAACAATTCCTAGAAAAACAATATGGCTGTGCTGGCACACAGACATAATGATGTTCATGTCTTATTATGCCAGTAGAGGGCAGCATGTCAAACTACATTTATATTGGACAAACCTATTTCTTCTACAGCAGTCCCCGTGTTGTAAGGCCATCCCAAATATACCAGAATTGTGACTTTATACGATCAATGGCCTCCATTGAGGGGGGAAATATAGGTAAAATGTTATCTCCTCTGCACAGAACAGTGTCTTCTGTAAAGGGGATGGGCTGTGTTCAAAAGGACCTAATAAGAGAGAGACGCCTGTATGCACAACAAGCGATTACCAGACATGCCTGCAAATACATGCAGTGTGTCAGTCTACCAGCAGATGGCAGCATACATCGAATTAAATTCCTTTTAAGAAATGAATGTCTTGTATTTACAACATTAAAGTGTTTGACATGTAACTGCTGGCCCAGCAGAGCGTGGCTACTGACACATCAGAAAGGCAAAACTGATAAAGTTGCCTGATATTAAAAGAAGAGGTCTGAAGGTCTATGAAAGCACCAGACATGAAGCTGTTGGCCAAGCAGCATGGTCTGCAACTTGCAAGGCTACTTATGCATTAGAAAGACAACGTAGATAAAGCTTGTTCCTTAAGTGACACAGGTGCCTGTTCCTGATATCGGGTTACAGTTTCTGAAACCCATTCTGATATGAAATTTTAATCAATTAATTCCTGAGGAGATGGAAAAGGTCACCAAGGGATAGTCCAAGCATGTTAAGGGTCATCCAGGATACAACGGCCCAGCTCTCATGAACATGGGTAAAATTAAGTGTGGTTCCCCAGTTAAAAACCAAGAGAAGCATCAAAGCAAAATGCATACTCCATTGTCGGATTGAAAAACGAAAACTCTTATGTGTCAGGTAACTACCAAGGTGCCACACGCAGTTCCAGACTCCAGATCCTGATGTTCCTGAAATATTCAATGTGACGCAAGGAAACCAGTATCTTTCTCTCTCGCAAAACTTACCAGTCAAGTGATTACCAACTCCAGATTTCCTTCTGCAGCAAAAACTTCCTGAAGTAACTCTGATTGTCAAGAAGAAAAAAGACCTCTAAACCCTTTCAGTGCCAAATTTTGGACCGAGTAAACAGCTTTTCTCGGTGCGGATTGTGCGCATTGATGCATGCAGAGAAAAGCTATCAACCTGGAGTATTCTCTCTGGAACTATTGGCATACTGGTACTTGAATGAAAGGTCTTTTTACGAGGAATACGTGTGAGGGGTGTGGCAGAGAAACCCCTACCCCCCCCCCCCCACACAATACATGAAAGGTCTGTAAACTTTGCTGGACAGGCATAAAAGCATGAAAACAAGCCAGGCAGCAAGGACACATTTCACCCCACCTGATCCTCAAAAGATCTAGTCAAAAGTAATGAGAGATTGCGAAGTTCTCCATACGGATCATTATAAATCTCATTGAATAAAATATCTCACAACGGATCCACAATGCCATTAGCTGGGTCCTCTTCATGTGCACCAGTGCTACACGAGATGCATGTATGTACACAGGAGGTAAAATCAAATTTAAAAGTCTGTATATTAATGCCCTACTAACAAAATGGTTTGTCACACAATACTGAGAGAGCATATATACTGTAAAATCTCAGAGCAGCGGTGGAACATGAAAGACACGCTGTGCTACTGAAATATACTGCAGGACAGAAGTTTAGCAACATATCCTTAAAAGCCTTATAATGTGTAAAAAACCACAAAAGAGGGAGAAAAAAAATTATGTATGGTACATTTGATGCCTCTTCCAAAGAAAACAATCCTGAGATATGCATGACTGACTCTCACATTTTTTGGTAAACAGAACTTTATTGCAGGTATGTTGGACAGAAAAAAATGACGGGATAGTGTAAGCTGTGCTCTCAATGGAGAACTGCAGTCTGTAATATCTTTGGTACAGTGTATCACCTCCTCGGGCAGAAATGATGCTACGAACTCGTGTCCTCATGGACCGATAGAGTTTTCTGATCTGTAACTGTGTGATGTTTGCCCACTGAACCTGAAGCTCAAGCGTGAACTCTTCTGTGTTCCTTGGAGAAATGTCAAGCTGCTGCGTTTTGCGTCCCAACATGTCCCATGCATGCTCAATTGGGTTAAGATCTGGACTGGATGCTGGCCATTGCATATGGATGTAGTCATTATGATTGTTATGGTAATCCATGACAGTCGTGCCACTGTGTGGTCTGGCATTATCATCCTGCAGGATGAAACCTGCCCCAACTGCTTGCATCCCAAAAGGCACTGTAACTGTGTCTAGCAGGTTTCGGTACTTCACTGCAGTCATGGTGCCATCGGAGTTTTCCAGACTTGACATGCCTTTCCAGGAAATGGCACCCCAAACCATCACAGACCCGCCTCCATACCTGTCCGCAGAGACCATATTCTGGGTTTCATAACAGGTGTTTTGGCACCTCCACACTCGCACCTGTCCGTCATGAAACCGCACACTGAACCGGGATTCATCAGTAAAGATGACATTGCGCCAATGGTCAGTATTCCAATGACAGTGTTCTCGACACCAGCTCAGTCTGTTTATTTTATTGACATCACTGATGATGGGGAAGTGTGCTGGACAGAAGCTTTTTTTTCCACCTTCATGCCATTAACGTCGGACTTTTTTCAATATTCTGTGGCCAGTTGTTTCCTTCAGATGATTTCTGCTATGTGGCCCTGTCGTGAATGGCTGCATAGCAACAAACGAGCAAAAAACAGCATCATCCTCTAGGTCCGTTGCTCTATGCCAGCTGGACCAAACCCTGTCAACAACATCTCCTGTCTTAAAGTCTTGAGATTACACAGTGGTTGACACCAAATTCTCTGGCAACTTGTGACTAGGACCATCCTGCTCTCCAAAACAGCCCTATGATTTGCCACTTTTCTCCTGTGGACAAGAGATGTCGTGGCATGACTGGACCCTATGGCGGCACTGGATCCTCTGGCCAGGTGTGCATTTTCGTGCAAATTTATAGGCAAAGACTAGCCTAAATTCAGCCCAACTTGTGTGCACCACCGATTCACTTAAAGACCATTTCCCATACATAACAATGAAACCAGAATACACTGGATCTCATTCATGTTACACGCGTCTGTCCAATTGTTAGGGCTTACCTTCCCACATTCACACCTGGCTCTGTCCACATACTGGACAACACTGCGTTGAAACTGTGGCCAAACATGACTACAAGGGTCATGTAAAGACTTCAAGAGAGTTCATAAGTAGTTATACTGCCATGGAAAACAGCATTTAGCATAATTATATCGTGTTGCTAAACTTCTGTCTCGCAGTATATTGTCAAGAGCTATTATGTCACTGACTGTAGAAATATTAAATGCTGCAATGAAAGAAGTAGTTCATGCCCCTTTACTGAGGCCTATTAGCATTTTAAATGTATTACCTCGGGCTGTCTCCAGATGGCGCAATGACACAATACTCAAATTTAGACAGTTAACACCGTAAGTTAAACATGGTACGTCAACAGTGTTCCAGATGTAGGATTTAAGGTCCGATGATAAGCCGGGGTAACATGTCCCGGCCCCTGATAATCTATACATGGCTCTTTTAGCTTTTGATATTCTATAAGCGACATATATCCAGAAAATGTAACACCCAATGTTTCAAAATAATGAACAAACCAAAGAGGAGATTTGTCTAAGTAAAGAACTGGCCTATCAGTGAATTTGCAATTACCCATATATATATATATATATATATATATATATATATATATATATATATATATATGTATAATGGGACTTTAGGTGATGTCTCATAGTAGGTACCAAATTGTATTACATGTATCTGATATCTCTTGTGCTGGGTCCGGGGTGTGTGTGTGTGGGTAGGGGTGGGGGCAATATCTCATCCATTTCCCAGGAATGAGGTATTGCCTCACATGCATTTTTGCTCAGCATGGGAGATGCTACAGTGTTTTAACAGCCAGATTATTTATCTGCAATGCAAGGCTAAAAGACAGCAACATACCAAGCATGGCATTTCTTGTATATTATTATTCATGAGTTTTGTGGTCCAGAAGCTGTCTATGAAAATTACCCTAAAAATGTCATGTATTTTGAAAGTGAGACTCTATGTGTGTGCCAAACATACCAAACATGGATAAAGTCCACGAGAGTTAAGGTCGAGGCAGCTCCAGTATGAATAAGGCAAACCATTAGTTGTTTTTTGTGGGCGATGTCTGGTCAGTAAGACAGGAGGTTGACAATTACACCAGCTTCCCATATTTCATTTAGGAGTTTGGGTGCATACATGCATATTTGTGTGCATGCACGGGCCAGGTGTTGTATTCTTTTATTGGTATGACCTTTCTTTCATTTAATGAGTTTTTATTTCACTATTCAGGTCAGGTGGCATTGAGGATGGGGTGTTTTTATCTGAAGAAAGCCAAGAAATGGCCTTTTTTGTTCTTCTGTCCTGTATTCTTTGTTTTGTTTGTAATCTCAACTGTAAGAAAATCCATACTGGTACGTGCAAAAGAGTATAGAATTATATTTTCTCCAGACTTAAATGGATAATTTAGGTATCTTATCTTTTAATGTATGACGTCATAGAGACCCTCAGAGAAGTAAAAAATTATATGTGGTTGCGACGGAAAAACTGTTTAATTTTTCTTCTTCAAAAGACACACAGCACAACTGATATTGAAAAGTTGTGGTATGCAGAATGGGGATATAAGGTCTTCTTTAGCCATGGCACAATACATGAGCTCATTAAAGATGAAGATGGCAGATTTATTATATTAGATATAAACCTTAAAAAAAATCGGATTACACTAGCAAATGTACATGGTTGTAATACTGACAGTCCGGAGCTTTATGACACTTTAATGGGAAAAAATTAAAAACCTGCGAAACTATCATAAGATTATAGGTGGAACTAATAATTTTATTCTCGACATTAAGAAAGATGAGGGGTATCCCAAAAACTCATGTCAAAGTGCAAGATTTAGTTAAAACTTGGATGGAAGAACCAGACTTACTTGATATTTGAAGAGACAATGTAATCTGACAACAGAAAAATACACTTGGAGAAGGAAAAATCCCACCCGTATACATTGTTGATAAGAATTTTTCCATATTTCATTTAGCTTATGCGGATTAGTTTCAGAAACTGATATTCTCCTTGTTTACAAATCTGATCATTCAGCAATTTAATTATGTTTACAATTAAATGAAGATACACGAGGTCCAGGATTTTTGAAGTTTAACTGTTCATTGTTAAAAGATACTGAGTATATAAATGGTATTAAAGAATGCATAATAGATGTAAATAGTTTTCATGATAGTGAAGATGATATAATATTATGGAAAATGTCAAAAACAATTCAGTTCTCAAGTCCGAGAAAAGGAATAGGAAAAGATAATTGAAGCTTTGGAGGTCGACTAAAATATAGAGAGGGTGAACTTGAAGCCAATGGCTCACAAGAAGCAGAGCAACAAACAGAAGAAGTAAAGACACTATTAGAAGCTGAAATTAAGTATGCGATGCAGGGAGCAATGATCAGATCCATAAAAAGGTGGTGTGAGGAAGGTAAAAAACCAACGAAATATTTCTTTAATTTTGGAGAACAGGAACTGTAATAACAAAACAATTAACAAACTTCAAATAAGAAGCAAAATTATAACTGACGTATCAAAAATACTTAACGAGTAAAAACTTTTTCATCTGTATACAAGTAGCAAAACATATGATGAAATAAATGTTGCAACCAACAAAAGGTTTTTTTGCACGTGATGAAAATATTAAAAAAAAAAGTTACTTGACACATTGAAGATTTGTCAAAATGGAAAATCAACAGGGTCAGATGGATTTCCGGCAAAATTCTATAATTTTTTCTGGCCAGATATCAAATCAAAATTAGTAAAGGCATTAAATCCAGCTTATCAAACTGGCATGCTATCCAGCACCAAACGGCATGGTGTTATTTCCTTACTTCCAAAAGAAAAGATAAAGACATATTAAATTTCAAAAACTGGAGACCGATTTCTTTGTTGAATCAAGACTATGAGTTAACCACAAAATGCATTGCATTTAGAAATAAAAAGATCTTACCAACGCTAATACATGAAGATCAAACTGCATATCTAGAGGATCGGTACATATGTGAAAACATTAACATAATTCTAAGGCTCATAAATCCTACTAATGAGAATAGAAATCCTGCACTTTTAGTACTTGTAGATTTTGAAAAGGCTTTCGAAAAATTAGAGTGGAAATGTATTTCAAGATGTCTCAACTATTTCAATTTTGGACCTTCCCTTGTTAGGTGTATACAAATGTTTTATAACGATGTTCAGAGCTGTGTTACTGTCGTTCTAGAAATTTTCGCGCGTGTTTTATTTCGCGCAAACTCATTTTTTTCCGAAATTACAGAATTTTCGCGCATTTTAGTTTCGCGCAATCCAATGCCAAACAATGTAGTGAAATACAATGCAACTTATTTTCGCGCATTTTAATTTCGCGTTTTAGGTGGTAGCGCGAAAAGCGCGAAATTAAATCGAGCGCGAAAATTTCTAGAACTACAGTATTAATTATGGCTGGACATCTGAAGCTTTTGACTTAACATGCGGGGTCTGTCAAGGGTGTCCATTTCTGCTTATTTATTTATCTAATGTGCTGGGATCTTAGCTATTAATATTAGAAAAAAAACAGTTATTGTAGGAATAAAGATAGGACAACACGAGTTTAAAATATCTCACTATGCACACGACATGTCTCTTACAATTGAAATGTCAGGAAATTATCTATTAGTTTTAATGAAAATTTATAAAGATCTCGAAACTATATCAGGCTTGGAGATAAATATTGATAAGACAGAAATTTTAAGATCGGGATCATTAAAAGATACAGACCTTCAGGTAGCAAGCTTTTCAGGTATAAATGGACAAATGATCCAGTGGTAATACTGGGTGTAAAATTTCTACTAATAATAAAAATATGGAAGAACTAAACTGTTTACCGAAAATAGAAAAATTCTTACTTCTAAAGATAAAAGGAATATATCTCTTTATGGAAAAACTTTAATTGTTAAATTTCTGGCAACGTCACAGCTAATGTGCTTAACTTTAGTTACACTAGATCCAAGTGAAAACATGTAAAAAGATATAGAAATTATTTTTTAAGTCCTTATGGAATGTTAAACAAGATAAAATGAAACGAAAGTTTGTTATGTCACCAACAACAAGAGGTGCCGTAGGTTTTCCACATTTAGAAACACAATTTATTTCAATGAAGTGTGCATGGATAAAAAGATTGGTATCCGATTCCCCAGCCTCATGGAAGGAATTTATAAAGCCATACTTATCTTGTCCTGATGATTTTATTTGGAATTGTAACATACATGTAAATGATGCAGATTGTATTGTCAGTAAAGTAAAAAAAAATATTTTGGAAACAAATCTTTGAAAGTTGGTGCAAATTCGATTTTCATATTCCACGTTCAGTTAGGTAGATGTTAAATCAAACTATTTGGTTTAACTCACAAATCAAAATAGGTGGTACAGTTATTTATTATAAGAAATCGCATGAAAAAGGTATCAGATCTTTTAAAGATCTAATTGGCCCAGAAGGAAGAACATATACTGTAGATGAAATTAATGGAAAATATGACTTGCAAGAGAACTTTCTCAATCATTATGGGGTCATAAATGCAATTCCAAATAAATGGAAAAGGGTGTATTAAAAACATTTTCTGAAAATCAATTCGATACCTTGAATGACCAAACTTATAAGAATAGATTTACAACAATCTTTCACTTAAGGAAGGTTCCTAAGTTATTATATTCTTCACTGATTGATTTAGTAACTCAGACACAAACACCAATTATAAACACATGGCAACAAAAACTCAACATAAATTTGGAGGAAAATGAATGGCTCGAATGTTTGAAATTATTTATAAAGTAACAATTTTAACAGTGTTACAGGGATTTCACTTCAAATTTGTACATAGATGTATATACGCTAAAGACAGATTATTCTAGCGCAGAATATCAAATACAAATAAATTCTGTTTTGTGAAAGGAAAATTGAAACAATAGAACACTTATTTTGGTATTGTCAAATACCACAAAATTTTTGTAATCAATTGTTCAGGAGGTGCTTTCTAGATAATATGCAAATTAATCACTATTCAGTAACCAAAGTGTTCCTTGGTACTTAAAAACCAAAACACTGATGTTGACCTGTATTTTTTACTTGGGAAAAATACATTTACAATTGTAAATACAAAAATGTCAAACCGAGTATCAAATGTTTTAATTCAGATATAAGTGAAATAAGGAAACAGAAGAAAGTATTGCCTTAAAGAAACGAAAAATCAATTTACATAACAAAAAATGGATGAACTTTTACATCGATATAACCTGATTTTTCAATTTAAACTTCCGTGATTGAATTATCACATATTAAACAAAAGTGAAATGGCATAATTGTCTGATTTAAGGCTGGAGTGAGGGTTGGTTTTTGTGGGACTCAAGGCTCTTTGTGTAGGAGAGGTAGGACCTGGCAGTCTCTGCAACAGTCATCTGCTCCTGGTGGCAAGTGGGTGTTGGGTGGCCCTTTGCGTCATGTCATTGCGAAGAGTCAGAGGTAGTGGGGTGTTGACCAGGTGACTACTCCTTTCACGCCTCCCAAAATTCCTCCCCTTTTCTCTGCCACCTTACATGTATTAAATATTTATTATTATGAAAATTGCAATGAAATATCCATGGTATCGATGCAATTATGGTGTTATTTCAATTATCAGATGCTCAGGAAACAACTTTTCTGTTATGAATATTATCATGTACCAAAACTTTTATGTAAAAAGGTCTCGAACACACATTTTGATTATACATAAAATGATGTAAATGATCTATGCTTATGTTTTTTTATGCATGTAACCATATATGGAAATAAAAAATTTCAATATATATATATATATATATATATATATATATATATATATATATATATATATATATATATATGTGTGTGTGTGTGTGTGTGTGTGTGTATGTGTGTGTGTGTATGTGTGTGTGTGTGTGTGTGTGTGTGTGTGTGTGTGAAGACCTAATTGTTTTGCTATAAAATAGCTATCCTAGATTAAGTTAAAGGTACGTATCATTGTAATATTTAAATCATGGTTATTTTGTTAAATACCAAATTTCTAAATTGTCCTACTTCAGTGTCAGAAAAATGTATTTTTAAAAGATTGGAACTCTCTTGATACTCCATAAAAGCTTGCTCAAATCATGATAATATTTCTCAATAATTTTGGACATCAGCCACAACCATGATATATTTTGAGCCATTTTCATTACTGTTCTCTTGTCTGGTCAGAGAGTAGCAAAACAGATTCATAGAAATTAAAAAAAAAAAGAAAACCCTCCAGAAATGTGCCCTTCCATATCGTTCCTGACTACTAATTGATTTACTCCATCTGTAAGACAGCAAATCTATTTATCACCCTTCAAACAGGTTGTCTTAGAGCCAGTTATATTGATAGTACGGGAGCAAGGTCCCTTGAAAGGCCTTAAAAATTGAGTTTCGTGGCCACATCTGGGGAATGAATAAAGGTTATATCATTTGGAAGATCACAGTCACGGGATTTGTTATTGGGTAGCTTTAAGCTTTAAAAAGTGTAGCTTGATGTTAAATTGGCGTCATTTGTAAGATATGGCCAAAATAGCAGTTCCAATAATTTCATACTTGTTTTAGTGGTCTACAATATGCTATTTTGCGTAAGACGAATAAATAATATATCGGTCAAGTTTTTAAATGTTTTAGTGCGTGAAGTTTTTAAGTGGAATATAGAAAATCATTCTGAAGGAAATTTATAGGGTATTGATCTAAATGTTGGTACTTTTTGGCCATCAAAATACACCCACTCCCCATCTGGGGAATGAATAAAAGGTATATTATTTGGAAGATCACAGTCACGGGATTTGTTATTGGGTAGTTTTAAGCTTTAAAAGGTGTAGCTTGATGTTAATATGGCGTCATTTGTAAGATATGGCCAAAATAGCAGTTCCAATAATTTCATACTTGTTTTAGTGGTCCACAATATGCTATTTGCGTAATACGAATAAATAATATATTGGTCATGTTTTTAAATGTTATAGTGCTTGAAGTTTTTAAGTGGAATATAAAAAATCATTCTGAAGGATTTCTTTTGTTCGAAGGAGGCCCTTGTCCATTTCGGCATGCGTAATTTTAACCTATCAGTACCAAATGCGACTAAAATCAAACTATATAAATTGAACTGCTCTGAAATATAAAAAAGTGCTAGATTCATGTTCATTGTAATGAGACGTTTCATTACAGTACCAACTAGCCTGTAATTACATAGAATACAATAATCCAGGTCAGCAGCTTTCCTTGGGGCACTTGATTGTGCCCAAAGTGCCCCAAGGAAAGCTGTTGACTCAGTGCAAAATGTGACGCAGAAGTATTCGATTCTGACTTGGGGCATGAATGAATGAATGACTTCATTACTGCACCATAAATACAATAAATGGTAATCTGTAACTCAATACACTTAACAATACACCATACCACAACAGTACAATACAACACAGTACATTACAAAAATCCCTGATACGTGTGCCTTAGGGGCAGCTACCTACCCCCCCCCCCCAAAAAAAAAATCAGCTCAAAGTATTGTAGGTTTTAAATGACTGTAGAGTACTATAGTGTACCCCTGATTTTCACTGTTTCCGATATAAATTTTGTAAATTGCCATATAATTTCAATTTCGTCACATTTCATAAGTTTCATGAATTTGTTTTCGGACAATAAATGGTCAAAATCTACGATAAATTTACTCAGAGTATCAAATAATCTATTTCTGGCTTGTCTAAACTTTTGGCAATTTACAACGTAATGAATTTCATCTTCGACTTCCAAACACGAATCACAAATTCTCTCAGACATAAAACTGGCCTTTTATGTACCTTTTTCAATGTTCAAATTATGTGCGCTTATTCGTAATATGGTCAAGTTTTTCCTTTCGTTCAAATTCTTTAATACAGTTAGGTACTTTTCTATTTTGAAATCTGATTTAAATTTCGAATAGGTTCTCAACTTTTTATCTGGATAGGCTTGTTTAAGGAAGTCATTCTGCCATTGAAGTATAAATTTCTCTTTTAATAATTTCTCTATTAAGTTGTGTGAAAATTCCCCGCATGTTTGCTTGAGCTGGACAGTACATAGGATGTGATATATTTTCCAACTATGGTAAGGCAATTTGCCTGTTAGCCGATCTAGCAATTATTCACTATTTATGGTTGGACGACTTTGCTGGTGTAAGCGGGAATTTCAGTAGTTGTTTCGCATTGGTTGTAGTTGCTCTTATTATGTGTGTGTGCTGTGTAGATTACTACGTCTCTATGCACGTCTGGGTCTGGGTCTTAGTTATATCCGTTTATTGGGAGGGAACACACATGGAGGGGTGTGTCGAAAAGATATGGAAAATGTGGGAGGAAGAGAACAGTTGGGGAAGACCAGGGCACAGGTCACCAGGTTGCCATATTGAAATTTGATTGAATCGATAGCGACTGTTTATTTCTAATGTAAGGCGATAGGGTTCAGAGAATATTTGTATCTCATTATTTCCAAAAAGAGCTTAAAGCATTTCACACGTATGTTGTGTATCAGCAAATATTAATTGCATCATGACATTGCTGGAAATTTTATTTCCTCACGTAGTAGGGCTGCATACTTTGCGTTTGATATTTTGAGCGTCATCCCTCAAACTATCGAATGAACAGCTTTCACATTATGTGGGAAGCTTGTGTTTTGCGATTTCTTTCTTAGGATGTGTTGCGAGTTTTAACATTATGTGCAATTAATATTCGGGTTTTGCCTCCATTTTTACATCCGAAACTTCCAGTTGGTTTTCTTCACATTTCCAGGAAGCTGTTCGAACGGAACTCTGGTCAAATCATTTTTATTCGCACGATGGTGATATTTCAATTCAGAGAGTTTCATTGTTTTTAAAATGAACATAATATAAAGTACGCCTGTCTGTCAATGTAATACCATACACTGGTAATTTTTCGTGTTTCATGTCCGACTACTGCAATTCAGGTGAAAAAATAACCTTTGATCTCAAAGTCAAATCAGGTCATCACAGTGTCACCATGAATGCTATCAAGTTCCATCTCAGTCATAACTTCGACAGATACGCCATTTCATAATTTGTATAAGGCCTTATTCGTTCAAAAGTACGCGGATGTAAATTATCGTCTACTTTATTGTTGTTAGTTGAAATCATGTAAATAGACATCGTTTTTGCTGAGAGTTGCAGATCTGAGCTGTCACACGCCTAAGGCCTGTAATTTCCTTGGCGTGTCTCCAACCCGCGTGCCACGGTAAACCGTAGACTCAGTCTTAGTGTGACTACAAAGGGGTTCAAATCTGGTCAGATGAACTCTTTGTACTAGTAAAGTCGTTAAAATGTTGTTTACGTTTAATGCACCATGCAATGACGGCGTGCATTTGGACAGACTTTTTCTGGCTCGCACAAAAACACCCTTCACATAACATTGCCATGGTAACCACAACACAGATGTTGAGTCCACACATACATTGAAGTATATGTTTAGACATACAATGTAGACAGTGACTGGATTGGTTGAGAAGCGTAGAGATCCAGTTGTGTGTATGGGGGGGGGGGGGGGGAGGAGACTCAGAACTACACGGAAGATGTGTTACTGTTACTCCTGTTTGTATTCTTCATTTGAATCGTGACAAGGTTCACTATAAAGATAAAATTGAAAAGTTACTTTACAAAAAGGCATACATCAAAAGTTGAAAATGAACTGTTACTTTACAAAAAGGATCTATATTAATGTGAAATGTTTTGCCAAATGTTGTAACATACAATTCATAGTTTAGCGCGTCTCAGTGCCAACCTTTACACCCTTTTAATGAGCACTATATCGGCCATTGCAAACTTGTGATTGTGAGAGCCATATAGCTGTAAGAGACATGTAAAGGACCATATCGTGCTCAGTCATGTTTCTTACCGTACGATGTTCACAGCCATTTTGAATACACGTAAATGTACAATAAGACTATTATAAGTCACTGACTTTAAAACCAGGCACTGTCTTTAACGCCTCATGTTTATCAACACCCGAGTCAAAACCAGTAAACGGCACATGCTGTTCTTTAGTGCTCTGTACATGCATTGCGGGCCTCCGCCTGCCGTACACTTGAGGGGCCGTCTGTAAAGTTCGCTATATATAGCGTCGCGGTTTCTTAACTTGCTCTCCTTTCTACAATATTGCCGTTAGCCCCCCCCCCCCCCCCCCCCATGCCCACTCCCCACATTTTCTTGTAGATATTAATCTATATTTTAATTATGTGAAGAAAAAAATCATAATTTTTCTTGTTGTTTGAGGTGATAGGTGACATATTGCAAAACGGTCTACTTCAGAGGTTTTCTGGGCCTACAAGCCATAATATTTAACATAAAATTTTCAAAGTTGGAAAAAAACTTTGATCTAATGTCTTTTTGCTTGAAATATGGCCGTTATAATTTTTCCCATTATTATGTGAACATTTTTATAAGTGTCTGTCCATTGGGCGGCAAAAATTTGCCCTCGTATGACGTCATTGGCTGATACGGAAGCCTGAGAGGGGAAAAGAAAAAAAACTTTTCAAAAAGTCGAATATTGAAGATAAAAATCCAAAAAAAAAAAAAAAAGTATAGACCCATATCTTTTACATGGATTGCGAAGCAGGCGAAGTCACTCTCCATGGCACAGATCGTGGCGTATACTTCCTACCTACATGTTTGGAAGATAAAAATCGAATATTAAAGAAAAAAATCGATCTTTAAAAGTATCTTCGTATGACTACAGACCATAACGAGGGTTACCTACCAAACTGCCCACTAATGACCAGGTCAGAGGGCAGTCAGCCGAGCACAGGTTGTTTAGCCCCCTTGTGCGATTACCAATGTGTCTAGGTGCGTGGGTTTTCTCACAAGTTCAGACAAAACATGCTGCTTAATTATCTTTCGTTTCCTTTATCGATCTGCACTTGTTTAAAAAATATGAGAGCCTGCGAAGAGCATGTCAAACGTTTTGACAAGGACTCGTTTATTTGTCTTTCTATGTAGTACATTTTGCCATTTAACGAGATATTTTGGACCGCTAAAATCCATCTGCTTTATATCAACTCTGACTCTGACTGGCATATCATAATAAAATTAATACTGATATAAGTATAAAATAAGGCACATTAGAAAATATGTTAGCTTTTACACAATAGTATTGTTGCTTTTTGAAAGGAGACAAAGGAACAAAACGAGCAACTGAAAAAAGACTGAAACAAACACAAGAGAATTTCGAACTTACAGGAATAGACAACTCAATTGAAAGCGAAATATATTCAGCATAATTTCTCTCACACGAAATTATTTTGTGTACATCGACGGGCCATGGAAAGCAAAATTTCGATGTGGGTTTTTGTTAAAAAGTTTACATTACATTCTGTCATACCGTCTTTTTGGCGGATCCATCACATTTCGATGTTTCAATGACAATGCCAGTGGCAGGTTGAGCATAACCAGTGTCCACCTACATAGCGTACCGAACAGCACCGCTTTTACCGGGACAAGAAACAGTCATCGTGACTTTTCAATCTTCTAATGATATTTTGTTGTCAACTTTGGGCGGAAACTAGCATAGGCCTATATATATATATATATATATATATATATATATATATATATATATATATATATATATATATATATATATATATATATATATATATACACATATGGCTCAACTTCCAGATTTCAGCTGGTTAGCTCATTTTTTTCATCTGCAGCACAGCTATCAGTTCAGCTGACAGCTTTGAAAAAATACCCTTGCAGTGTGATAAAGGCACATCTGTGGTGCTTGGAACTTATTAATTGTAACTGCCGATATTCAAATTAACTTAGTTTTGCGGTTTTTTTTGTGCATGCGCATGTATTGCTTTACCGTCTTTATTCAAAACAGTGAAAAATAGAAGCCTTGATTAGTCAGCGAGACCACACACAATAGAACTTATACTATATGTCATGGCGACACCAGAGAAGTTATCAATAGTATGGAAAGTTTTTCTTGAAGAAAAAGAAAACTGCAAATGTAACTTGTGCGAGACAACGTACACTAAGAATGGAGGCACTGGTAATATTTTGAACCACCTATCTAAAGAACATCCATTTCGAACACTATCACATAAACGGTCGCGCTTGTCCCCCGAGACAGCAAAAATGCTAACGTACACCGTCCTGGAGTCGTCACTCACAAGCATGTTTCACTTATTGTAGCCAAAATAAATTACTTGTTTATGTAAATATATACAATTTTGCAAATGATTACCCCTGACGATGTCCGAGAGCAACAATGAGATGGGTGCATCACACAGCGAGTGCCAAGCAGGGACCGGTAATTATTTTTGGTCAGGCGAGTCCAGGTCGGATAGGTCCTGGAGTCTTCATATCAATGGCCTGGAGCCGTCAACCTCAAATATTATTCAAAAATAAGTACAAAGTTACTTTTTGCTATAGTATTTTACATCCATCAAACATAAGCCCTCGTATCGATGATCTTCAAGTGTTTATGCTGCCAGAAGGTCGATTTCATTTAAAATAACATATAATTTCATTAAAATATTTTCATATACTATCAGATACTGATTTTTGTATGTGTGTTCCAAATTTATACCATCATATTTACCGATATAAATATATAATATATGCACTATATATGCAGAAATGACTGTGTTTAGTTCGGGGCAAGCCTTTGGCTTTGTGGCAATTTTGGCCCTACCACTTGCCAAGTTTTCAATTTAGTCGCATTTTCTTTCATCCGCCATTTTAATTTTAGTAATTAAACTCGGAGGGGGGGGGGGGTAAGAGTTTACCAAAGTCTAAAAAGATAAGCTCTACGCTCAGGACCAACCAAAATTCCTGAGTTGAGTTGGTTTTCAGTTACTTGGCAACAGTGCTAAACACCACTAGCTCTGAGTATGTATCTGAGAATGTGTAAACTTGGCATGCACGTTACCAGGAATGAAAGGTGCATAAATACAAAGCTATTTTATAAATAACGACCTTTATGCCTGTGGAGTTCAACATTCAATTTTTACTGTTCTTTTGTTTTTTTTTTTTTTTTTTTTTTTTTGTTTTCGTTTTTATTTTCTCGTGTATGTATGTGTGTGTGTGTGTGTGTGTGTGTGTGTGTGTGTGTGTTGTGTGGTTTTTTTTTTTTTTAGTGGACGATTACCGTGAAGGAGGTGGTGGCATGATTAGCGGCACTGGTTTGGCAGGTGGACCAGCTTGTGGCAGGCAGCGATCCATTTGCCATTTGACCCTCAATATTTCTTAGTTTTTACCATTGATCTTATTGTATTTATTATTGATGTATATTTGTACAATTCTCATCATACTTTTGCCTATTTCATGACAAAATTGAAGGCTTTTTTACCCAGTAAACTCATTTAAAACTTTCCGTATTTGTTTTTTATTAGCTATTTTTGTTTCCGAGTTTTTTTTTCAATTTAATCACACGCCACTTGTTTTGCACGTTTTTCGCATATGCAAGCGATGAGGGTTGTCCGTGAAAAGACGGCCTTCATGGGGGCTTGAAATAATGCCGCAAGGGCCTTTTGACACTTCTGCCCGGCTGATTATACACATGAACTGATGTCAAACTGGCACGGCAAACTGATTTCTGCGATATTCGTATTTCCAGTTTTAGAAGACAGTTGTGACGTGTGGGAGCAAGCATGCCTTACTTCTCGGTTTTCACTGACAAGTTTCACTGGACACTGAAAATGTCCCCGTCAAATTTACCGTTTATGACTACGCCCTTCCTTGAAGTCATCCACTCCTTCAATAGTAATCATAGCAAAACTTATGCTGAAATGAATTATACTTAGGACTGCAAATTGAAATTCCTAAAACGACCTCCACAAGAGGCGCATATTCACATTCATAAAAATTATATAATTTGTTAGCTTAGGCTGTAAATCTGCGATCATGTTTTCAAATTGAGAACATGGCTTGACATTAATAAAATAAATCAGTAGGAAAATGTAAGATTATCTGTCAAATTACAAAAAACTGTAAACAAAGATTTTTGCAGTAAGCACAAAATTCTATTTTTGCCTGCTTTTGAACTTTGGACATACGCGCACTCTTCATTCGTTAATTTTGAGGAAGTGGAAGGTATTAACAAAACTTTATTCTAGTTGATGATCATTTCTAGGAACAGGTCCAGATAATATGAGCAACTTTATAAATACTCCTTTGTTCATATTATCTTCCTGAACTAAATTATTTAATTCTTCTTTAAGACCGTCCATCGTCCCTGTGTGAAGCGAAGTTTCAAATCCTGTATGCTCATTTTTTAAGTTGATAGGTGATCCACAATCAAATACTGTCCAGTATCTTCATGGTGTAACCAATCAAATTTTTAAAACACCTTGTATTTAATTACGGAAGTCTATAAGGACCACAAAATAGTGAAATAAAAATAAAACTCGCAATTTTAAGTTTTATTGTCTCAAAATTTCGACTTTTTTCGCGAAATTTCGACCTTAAAAATACGAAAGCACACACACACACACACACACACACACACACACACACACACACACACACACACACACACACACACATATATATATATATATATATATATATATATATATATATATATATATATATATACATATATATATATGACATTGCAAAAGCCTTTTACCACGTATGACACAAAGAACTCTTGTTAAAATTGCGCCAGTCAGTGTATGATGAACCCTGGTCAAAGCGATGGAAGTTTAAAAAAAAGTATAGACCCATATCTTTTTACATGGATTGCGAAGCAGGCCAAGCCTATATTAATCACTCTCCTTGGCACAGATCGTGGCGTATACTTCCTACCTATATGTTTGGTGGAGGAAAACCACCGTGCACAGTCAGAGTGGTAGGAACTCTTTCCACATGCTTCCCCGGCCGTGAATCGAACCCAGGCCGCAGAGGTGGAAGGCGAGCGTGTTGCAGCTCGGCCAACGAAGGTCCGGTGCCAATGGGTTATCCGTACTGGCTCTCAGATTTCTCCTTTGCATACGCGATGGAAGTTCCTTGTGAATGAAGCGCTTTGTTATACAGGGTGAGCCCTTCAGTTAATTTACTGCTGAATCTGGCGTATTTCAAGGATCCATTCTGGAACCCCTTCATTTCTTTGTATTTATGCAATGTAATGGCACTGTAGAAGGCATATGCTGCCATACAAGATTATTCGCGTAAGATACAAGTGTCATCGAAACTGTAGAAAATCCGAAGAGATCTGGTCGGTTCAACACAGATATGTAACGAATTTAAGTTTGGTGAAGTTATGGCGTAAAGTATCCAACGCTGGTAAAATGTTGCCGTACCCTGCAGTTAAAGGGGACGATGGAATCCCTCCATGCACTAAACATACTCATCTTGGTACATTCATGTCGTCGAATTTAACTGGACAAGCTGGTAGTTAGCAAGGTTAGCATTTGGTCTGATTAAAACGATAAATATGAATGCGTTCTACTTGATAATTGCACAAACCACTGTCAGACATTGTGGAAAGCATGCCGTAGCCAGCAACCGGAATCTGTGCTGCCACTTTCAGACACATATCTTCTGATAAAAACTTGACTGGCAAACGTTAGGCGTTTATCGTCAATACAGAAATGAGTCTTGCTCTATAAGATGGGTGGGGACTATGATGGCTGGTGTTGTAAACAGCTGTCAAACCTTACCCCGGTTTTACTGGAACACAGAATAATCGATATTTGCAAAAATTATTTGAAAGGAAATTTGTGTTTGTAGAGCTCCGTGCTGAAGCACCAAATAAATGAAATTTGCAAAAATTATTTTAAGTATTCAACGACTGGACATCGACTTACCGAGTTGGACACTCTTTTGGGAATAACCACCTTTAAGAAATTCGTAGTTGTAGAACTCTCGACAAATTCAAAACGACTTTACGAAGTAACGTACTTTTTGTTGACAAAGACTCGTCTTACTGCTCCATGGGAACAAGATGTTCGAATATCGGCATATCGAGCTGTCACTTGAAAGGTCAATGCTGAATGAACATCTTTATAAAGTGAATATTGTAGCATCCCATCAGCGTAACGGGAGAAGTTATAACCCAATTGTTGTAGATGAAATAAAAAATTTAGTGCAAACAGCTGCAATTAGCCACATTGTTCTTATACATCTACTGTCTGATTTTCCTTTTTCTCTTCGGAAAAAGTGACTTTGAAGAAGAAGGGCAAAATAAACTATTTTTGAACTGGCGCAAGGTCACATTGCAGATACAGGACGATTTCATCTCGAATAAAATATTTGTAAATTAATAAGTGGGTTTATATAAGACCCAATATCTAATACTTATCTCCTTAATCCTGCTTTTTATACAGTCTGTGCTGTATATAAGAAGTGAATACTTGTATGTCAGGCGAGGCTCTTGTTTGACATTTCCATTCACTATTTATAAAGCAATCCAGGTATTTTGTTTATATATTTGAAAAATTAAATCCATGACGTGGCCGCCATGAACTCTTGATGATCTTTGCTGAAGGATAAACAAGTAAACAAAACAGCAGATCTCTGAACAATCGTCAGCATAAATCATGAAAACGAAACAACGAATCACTGAAAACACATCAATATAATAATGTAAACAAAACAATGGATGACAGAACAAACGTCAATACAAACATGGAAACAAAGCACGAAATGACTGAACACACCTCGCTATAGTCATGGGATCAAAGCAATGGGTCACTGAACACACATCAATATAATTTTGGAAACAGACACTGGATCATTGAACACTTTTCAGCATATTTTGATTTTTTTCATCTACTACACAAATACGTCACATGGACAGACTATATTCAGATCATCATCGACTTGATTAAAAGTATACCTGAATACAGAACAGAACTCATGTTACAGAGTACGACAGAAAAATGTGGAATTACTGTGCGCTGATTGGTCTTCATAAGTTAATTTTAGTGATGTCAGTTTTGAATTTGGTTAATGACTTTGATCCTAAATTGAAGTGTTTCTAACATATCCCACTTTGCATGGTATTTGAAACTTGAAAGTGTCACAATCATTAAATTTTATGGGCATTTTTATCAAAATCGCTGTTTTAACACCATAAAACTGCGTAGTAGGTATTAAAAATTCATTCCCTTTTACATTCGATAATTCTCCATCAACACTACGAGGCGTGAGAATGCAGGTAACTCACTTCCATAATTGGCCTATGTGGCAATACTTTAACGTCTTCAAGTGCATTTACAGCAGACGACTTTTGCTACATGTTATGACACTCTCATCATTTGATGATGACATGGTATCCATCCTGGCCGAGGTCCAGCTGGCAGTAAGGAAATAAAATCCAGTGCACTGTCAAATCATGTCTTTGCACTCGATATTTAAAACCCCTAAAATTTCCAGAGCAGATCCGTTTTCCCAGATGAAAACATTTTGCCTGTGGCCTCACTTAGGCGTGGTCTCGCAGACAAAGCAAGCCTTGGCCTCTTGACAGTGCGCGTCGTTCCAGGCCCAGCCAAACAACCAGTCCATCCACATGCAATGTTCCCCAGTGCCGGAGTTGTTGGGTTCACTGCCGTGCCAGTTAGTATACTTCAGGGGGGTGTCTGTTCCTGTCCATTTCCATACTCCCTCCTTATTTTCATCTGAACCACCAGTCCAGAAATTACAGTAGTGAGATGCTGAAGTCAAACATAGCACAAATTATAGTATTGGTACCCTGAAGTAAGCAAAGTGCACAGGCCCGTACTGGGGTGGGGTGGGGGTGGGGGTGGGGGTGGGGATGAGGGATCGAGGGGTTCGTCCCAACCTCCATTCAAACGGACCCTTCAACGGGAATCTTTAATTATCTGATTAATTTTTGCTTGCAAGCATGGATGGAAAATACTGCAAACATTCTTAAAATGCAGGCAATGCCATATTTGAACACGTTTCTAGAAAAAATTCGGGAGGGGGAATGTTCCCGGCCGCTCCCCCACCCCCAACCTGGTTTCCGCCTACGGTTTTCCTTCATAAATTTTCTTTCCAGCAAAACGAACCCACACACTCCCTCTTTTGAAAAAAGCTGGCTACGAGCATGTGTAATATACAGGCATTCATACATACTGTGTGTACGCCCCACCTTAGATTAGAAAAGAACGAAAGAACATGTTATGGTACTGAGGTGTTGATGTTAAAACGGAGTAAATTACAGTAATTAAATGCCAAAGTTAAAATGCATCAAATTAAAGCGCTATGAGTCTTTAAAGACTACGAATTACATTCATTGGCAGCTCGATCAATATAATGACTTTTCCATTTGCCTTTGAAGATATTTTGCACAAAATAGTTGTTGTTGAAATCAAATATCACATCAAACGATGAAACAAAAACATGGCCACGTATCACCGCTGGTTCATCTAGATGATAAGAAGACCTGAGCACACTAGTTCATGAAATGATGATACAAAGATGGCCACACACTGGTTCCTCCAGATAATACGAAGGCGCGGGGATAAATCACTTTGACTACCAGTTCATCCAGATAGTACGAACCAAGAAAATGCGTATAGTTACAAAACTATCATTATTTTTGTTCGTACTTCAACTGTCGATTGCTGGCATATACAACAATTAGACAAGTATTTTTGTCAAAATATTTGCTGCCTTGCTGGCAGGTAAGTCTTTACTGTGTTTTTCTAAATAAGGCTTTGGCAATTGATCAGTAGGATATCGTGTTCGAAGAGGTATGGAATGAGCCACGATACTGATACATTACAAGCATTTATTGGGTAATTAATGGTAAAATCTGCAGTATTATTCTCTCTTCACTCTTAAATCATTGTGACCTACTGACCAAATTATGAAAGAAAAACATTATCTATGCTGTCCATCTTATAATGTATAGGTATAAGTTAAGCAAAATTAAAATTATATATATATATATATATATATATATATATATATATATATATATATATATATAGACTTATTTGCGACAGTTACGCCTGGTTTCTATTGTCAGTAGTGAACAGAATGTCTAGTGTCATTACGTTATACTATATTCTCAATCTGAGTTAGTCAATGTCCTATTGACCATTGATTATTGTATAAGATGATACCAATATTTTCCCATATATACAATTGTATGCCATTGGTAACATAGTTTGTAATGTCATGTGCGTACTGTATATATATATTGTGTGTGTGTCTCTCCTTGTATGAAGAAACCATTGTTATTAGTAAGTTTTGTACTGTAGGGTAATCCAGTATTAATAAATATGTTTATACTAAATATATATGAACACAATTTTGAATATATTTACACAGATAACATAACACAGAAAAACATGTTGAGTTTTTAAATTGTTTTGAAAACAAGTTGAAAACTTTATGTCAAAACACTGCAAAACAATTACATTAAAAATTAAGAGAGAAAAATATGTGGAATGCACAATACATGAACTGAGTCGTCACCAGATCAACTGCCTAGGTTGGAACCATTGCCATTGGCAATCTTTTTATATTTTATCGATGAAAGCTGGCTGAGTATCCGTGGTAATGCATGTATCAATTTTCTGGAGTATGCAACTGGAGAACCTGAAGCAACCGTTTGGAGTCAAGACCTAAGGCATGCCAGCTGGTACAAGCAGATACTTCGTACACATGCTGTGATGTGTATCTTTTGTATCATTGCCATTTTCCTCATCTAAATGAGAGGAAAAAAAAAGTATTGATGTGCCGCTGACATGATGTAATAGGACGTAGGATGGGTAAAATTGACAAATATACATACAAAACGTGGGCACGGGAAAGCAGGTGTTAAGTACACACACAGGTCTCGATTCTCATTGACGCCGACGGTGTTATGTGATACTTGGAGAATAGATTAATTGTCTACAAGCAATGCTTGTGAGCGTGAGTCCAGGTTGAAGCTGACATCGTACACAAGGCGGACTCAGAAGACACGGCACTAACAAAGAGAAGATACACTACTACGACAGAGATGATGCGCCAACAAAGGAGAGAAAAGATACGACAAAGAGAGGATAAACTAGAAGAGAAATTTTACTTCACAGCAAATCTGTGTGTGTGTCTTCAAAACTTGAATAAATTATTATGCTCCAACTATTGTTCACTGCTCATTGGTTGTGCCTATAAGTAATTGAAGATTCAGTGGCATCTCTTTTTGTATTAGTTTTGAATGTGCTAATTTTGTTAATTTTCCCAAATAGCATAAAGTAAAATTCTGCAATTTTGTTCACTTTTCATTTGAAGAGCTCCATAGCACAAATCTATGGATTGGACTTGGAATGGCAACTCAGGTTGGGGTCCATGTCTTGGCTGCTGGTTGCAATATTTATTGCTAGCGAAATCCTCTATTTTTACACTATTTTAAATCATGCTGGGCACCTTTAGCATTGGCGTCTGACCTTGACATTGACCTCTGACATTGGTACTCACCTCGGACCTTAGCAATTGATCTAAAGAGTGACCTCTGACCTCAACATTTGACCGACAGTGACTTCTGATCAGTCATCTCTTATCTTAACAGTGACCTCTTACCTTGGTATTAACCTCTGACCTTGATAGTAACATCTGTCGTTGAGAATAGCTTGTGACCTTGACAATGACCCCGGTATTGACGTCTGAGCTTGATATTGACCACGGATCTTGATATTGACCTCTGACCTTATTAATGCATAATTCCCCCGGGCATCATTATAGGAAAGCATATAGTGCAGTGTGAAATTCAAATTGCCTCTAATTTGCATAATTTTCATTTTGTCAACTTTTTTGAACGATATGCTGAACTTCAATACTGTGCTTCTCCCATGTAAAAAAAAAAAAAAGTTTCTGGGTAGAGTAGTGTCCAAGTTTAAGCTGTCACAAATATCGAGTGGAAATATAATAAATAAATAAATAAATAAATAAATAAATAAATAAATAAATAAATAAATAAATAAATAAATAAATAAATAAACAAATAAATGAATGAATGAATAAATAAATAAATAAATGAAAAATTAAAAATATATAGATAAATAAATAAATAAATAAACAAACAAACAAACAAACAAACAAACAAATAAATGAATAAATAAATAAATAAATAAATAAAGAAAGAAAGAAAGAAAGAAAGAAAGAAAGAACTTTAGAAGAAACAGTATGTGTGTTCACACACACAAACATAAACAATAAGAGATAGAAGATACACCACACTACTAATAAAGAAAAGATGAGGGACTGACAAAGAGCAGATACCATTCAAACATAAGGAAGCTATGGTATTGAAATAAAATAACGATCGAACTGCTGGTGATGACAATGAATATATTTTCAATGGGTGGAATTTTACGTAAAGTGTCTTTATGAAGAATGAAACCCTACCACTATGTTTTACGAATATAACACATGTTGAAACGAAAACATTGCTATTGTATATAACCCAGCTTGTAAAATTTCCTTTCTCACAACACAGTACTTTTGCTTGCCCGTTTTGATCTCCAGCCTTTGGCCACAAGCCTGCTCAGCTCCTCTGGCAAACAGAAGCGCGGCATAAAGAGGTAAACAGAGCGCTGTGCTGCAGATAAGTGTGAAATGAAACAGGGCCCAGCAGCTTATAACCTCTGTAATGTTATTCACTCCTGGTTACACACAGATATTTATAAATATACAAGTGCCTCCGGCTGTGCCCAGGTAACAAATTAAACTGACGTCAAAAGACGTAGCCTGTAAAAGGGGAAAGAACATCCATTTAAAACATGTTTCAACAAATGTCCAAGTTACCTAAGGCCTGACAAAAATAAATGTGTGGTTCCGGCAATACAATAGCTGAAAGCACACCAAACTATGATGCATGGAATGGAAGCATCAAAAGCCTAGGAAATCTTGCCTTGGCTTATTTCTATGGTGGACCACAGCATGAAAATAGAGTAGCAAGTATGAAGTAAGAAAAATGTTAAGTTGCTTTGCGCAGGTTTGTACTGTAATGCTTTTATTATCTATGCATTAAAAGATAAATCTAAATTTTCAATAAATTAATATATGAATAAATAAATAGATAAATAAATAAATAAATAAATAAATAAATAAATAAATAAATAAATAAATAAATAAATAAATATAAGCACCAATGGCATAATTTTTATCATACTAGGATACTGAAGTTATAAATATATAAAGCAGTCCCTCTCCAGTACTTCCATCTCATGCATCAAGAATGATTTCACCTTGTTTTTGAAAATGTTCTTACATTCACTCTCTTTGGCATACCCTGGCAGGTTCTGCGTGGTAGAATCATGGTGCAGTAGTACCTGTAATTACAAACCCCAATCCCCAGGGTTGGGCGACCACCTGGTCAGAACGACCAGTTTTCCTCGGAACGGGTGCTTTTGCAATGTTAAATGACCTGACGGGTATGGCCCGTCACCACCTGCAACACGCGACCAACGACCAGCAAAACCACCCATAAAAAGCGGTCGTTCTAATCAACCGTAACCAAGTTGTAAGCTAATAGAAAGGCTGGCCAACGTGTGCCGTTATTTTGCAGCAAATTCAACATAAAACTGAAGGTTAACTTGGGCCGGGGAAAAAACATTGCTCCTGCATATAGCCACGGTGCCCGTGGTGCGGTGATCCGCATCTAATATTTCGCTAGGTTCCAGGTGTCCATTCTCCGAGTTGCCAGGGGAAATGGTCGTCAACGTATTTTCAAAAGATGACTTACTATCTTAACTTTAACCTGCCAGCTCGGTTGTGTCTGAAGCAGTTATCATCATTAGTTACGATCCAAATGCCAAACGACACCATTATGCCTCGTGGTGAGCGCCATTTTGAACATTGCGCAGTTAATGTATTGATTGCCCGACAGTCACACAAAAATACATTTGATTTGGATATCAAAGTGAATTGCAGCCACAGCATATTTCATATCATAAATGATGCTCTGAAATAATTGCAAAATATATACTTTTTTGATTTCATATATTATAACCCTTTCCCACCATCACCTCCACCTCCCCCACCCCCACCCCCAAGATCGCTCCAAGGCTCACTAACAAACCACTGGGTGCGGAATTCACAAATTTCGAAATGGCAGCCAAGTAGATTGGGTATTTTGAACAGGTAGTATCCCAAATATATGTTATTAGTGTTAAGGGAAGGTCGATTTGTCGAATGAATGTAATGTACAATATATAATGGGACTTTTCCAGAGTGAGCATTACCTGAATGTGTAAATACAACGACAAGCAGTTACTGGTTGTACGCCCCAGAATAGGGATTTTGTATCAGACATTGAAGTCACCCCAGGCTAAGAATTGAGTGGCAGCAACAGGCTGAGTGCCAAGTGCCCGGCTGCATCAAAGACGGAGCTTAGTGGAGGAGGTGGCCCTGATTGTGGATACAAGTCCGAAAGGAGCGGCGGGTTTTTGTACAAGTGGTAATTAAGATGCGAAGGGAACGTCTGACACATTCGCCTCCCCGCAGAAAAATTAGCTAACTAAAATCTATTGATCAGGAAGTGAGGAGGAGAGCATTTTTGCGAAAACAAAGTGCGTCTGCTGGCAAACCGACGTAACTTGACGGGTTTATGGAACCTGGTGTTCCATGAATGGCTCACATGTTTGCATACATTCGCGGCCGACAGGGAGCCCTTTTCTTTGTGTTTCCAGTTTATGACTGTGTTAGTTATGTAACAATGGTGGCTTCCAATTTAAATAAAATAACGAACCTAAGAATACAGTTTGTTTGTTCCTTTCCTGGTGCATTAACAGGGTCAGGTTGATTTGTGACAACGTTATGTAATTTCAATATCAAGGCAGTCATTCTGTGCGTGGACCTTTCTGTTACATTCGGTTTCCTCTCGCTCTCTTTCTTTCTCTTTCTCTTTCTAAATATGTGGAATCCTTTTTCTCAGAGCAAATTTAAAATTGAATTTTACTATTTTTTTGGCATATTTACGCATAAAACATTTATATAATTTATCTTAGTCCTAAGTCGTGCCATTAGAAGTAAGAACTAGTTATACATTATGTATTTATGTATTTGCTACTATTTTACGTTCATACATTTTTTAAATTCAAATGGGTTGTCTCTACGAAATACAAGGCAAAGGCAAGCAGCTGCCATCACAAAAGAAGGGGGGGAGGCAGAGAAGAAGACGTAGTAGTAGTCGTAGTCGTAGTCGTCGTCGTCGTCGTCGTCGTCGTCGTCGTAGTAGTAGTAGTAGAGTAGTAGTCCGGGAATTTAAGGCTGCAAAACATGCAGGACAGTTCCCCGCTGCTAACCCGTTTATGAATTCATTTGGCTGTTGAAGCCTTAAATTTTCAAACTTTTGAATCGAATGGGATATTTTTTTTATTAATGTATAGGTGTAGACATTGACAGTGGCTGGATTGGCCATGGAGCATAGAGAGATTGGATTGTGCTATTTTTTGTTGTTCAAAACTACACGGAGGAGGTGGCACTGTTGCTCCTATTTGTATACGTAGGATGTAAACTGGGTATCTGTTATAACAGACATAGTTTGATAGTCTGTGTTCCCCTGGACGTTTTAGGATATAAACGGACATCAATATTTATTATTACAAGCATACTTTGATGGATTTTGTAGCCTGTTGTCCCATAGATGGCTTAGCATGTACACTGGCAGATGAGCCGGTAGACCATTGATTGATGTGGTGCGATGCATATTGAAAAATGAGGGAAAATATGTTCAGGAAATGGGCGACATGAGGATCACAACTGTAAAGGCTTTAATACAGGAAATTCGGCGCTCAGAAGAAGAGTGTGTGGCATGGGTTTTTTGTTTGACCGGGGGTTTACCGGGAGGAAAGAAACGGGTCAGAACTGTAGGTACAGGCCTTTCTGGTCTGATGCTGGGAGAAAAGAAATGAAATGTTAGAGTTAAGAGATAACAGAGTTAACTAGAAAAGAACATTTGCTTGAAAGCAAATCTATCTGTGCGCCTTCAAAACTTGTAAATATGGCAAGATGAAAATTTTAAAGGTCCAAATGACCTTGCCCATTGACTTATATAGGTAACATGTACATTAGAATAATGTACAGTGTTACAGTAGTTACAATTTAAGCGCAACATGACTGGAATTGGATAAAAATTGACCAAGTTATGGCTAGATGAAAATTTTAAACAGCCAAATAAACTTGACCTTTGACTTTTAGGGGGCTCATGTAAATTACAAGAATGTGAAGTGTTGCATTACCTACAATTTAAGTCCAACATGATTGAAATTGGATGAAAATTGACCAAGTTATGAGTAGATAAAACTTTCAAAGGTCAAAATAGCATTGACTTTTGACCTTTATAAGTTAAATGTAAATTACAAAAATGTGCAGTGTAGCAATACCTACAGTTTAAGTTCAACATGACTGAACTTGGATGAAAATTGACCCAGTGATGGCTAGATGAAAATTTCAAAAGCCCAAATGACATTGACATGTGACCTTTAGAGGTCACATGTAAATCACAAAAATATATAGTGTTACAATGTCTACAATTTAAGTCCATAATGATTAAAATTGGATGAAAATTGACAAAGTTATGGCTAGATAATGATAATAATAGTAATAAACTTTATTTTCTTTATGGAGGATTGAGAAAATAGCCTGAGGCTAATACAAATCTCTCTCCTCAAGTAAATACATATTACATCAAGATAGTACGTTAGACGCATATAATAGCTGAAAAAAAAGGAGAAAAAAACAACAACATGTATACATAGACATCAATACGTACAAATGGAAACAAAAGAACCAGTAGAATCAAACTTGATAGACAGTAAGTATTTCAAAAACTATAATTAATTGACCCTCCTTAGTTAATTTTTGAATCTGTTTGATTTATCGATGAATGTCATAGTGGCATCCATCAATAAACAATTACAATCATAAGAAGCTGCTGAAGTACCATACAATAATAAATATACCTTCCCGTGATTACCTAATCGGTTAAAGTTGATATCAACGTTTTCGTTAATAATGATAGTAGAAATCCATGCCAAAAGGATTTGTCTTTGGGTGTCATGCAGTGGACACTGCAGTAAATAATGTATGATAGTTTCGGAGGGGCAACCACAAGCACAGCTTGGGTTGACACGTAAACGTCTTGTAAAAAGATGGGCGTTTAGAGCACTAAAGTCAACTCTAAGACGAGTCATTAGAACATTCAAATGTCTAGGTCCATGCCGCAGTTGCCCAAGTCTGGTGGGAAATGAATGTCGCTTTAGCCGTACCTTAAACACGTTTAATGAAGAAGCATTTCTTATATAAAGTGGAAGAGTATTCCAAAGGCGAGTAGCTGATGGTTTGAAAGAATTCATGAATAAAGAAGTACGCGCGTATACAAGGGAGCGCTCCCTGAGATTACGTAAAGGATAATTAACTCTTTCACTGTTTACTCTAGGAACCAGCGCCCTCAGGTGTTGAGGGCAGGAACCTAGAGTTATTTTATAATAAAGAACAAGTTTCTGATACTTCCGTCTAACCTCCAGACTCGGCCAATCTAGGCATGATAAAATTTTAGATTGACTGGATGTGTTCATTGCTCCCGAGACGAGTAAAGATGCTTTATATTGAACAGTTTCCAGCATTACTCTCCCCCGCCCAGAACAACTATCGAATACTGGTGATGCATACTCCAGTATAGGGCGTATAAAAGAAATGTAAATACGTTCGAGTGCATTGCAAGGCAGATAATATGTACAAGATCTGATGCGCCCCAGTCTACAGGCAGCTTTATTACAAATATTTTTTATATGGCTGTCCCAACATAAGTTATTTGATAGTGTGATTTCTAAATGTTTGTGTTCATGTACACGTGGAATAGGTTTGTTCAAGAAAGACAATTGATCGTGCACCGGTTTTTTCTTTTTGGTTGAAATTATCATTTCTTCCGTTTTATCGGGATTAAAATCTACTTTCCACTTTTTTCCCCATTCTTGAACCACAAGTAGGTTTGCATTGAAATTTATGACAGTCTGCTGAGGACTTTCTACTCTTTCCATCAAGGTGGTATCATCTGCAAATAAGTAAGCTTTGCAGTAATGTCATCAATTAAGTCATTAATGAATACCAAAAACAACAAAGGACCTAGGATGCTGCCTTGGGGAACACCAGATTCAATATTTACCCAGCCTGAGGAATCACCATCGATAACCACTCTTTGCTTTCTAAAACTTAGGTATGACCGTATCCATGAAAGAAGAGGGTCTTCTATCCTTACTTGTTGTAATTTTAACAACAGTCCTCGGTGCCAAACACGATCAAATGCCTTAGAGTTCACGTGTAAATTACAAAAATGTGGAGTGTTGCGATAGCTATAATTTGAGTCCAATATGATGGAAATTGGATGAAAATTGATCAAGTTATGGCTCTATAAACATTTCAAAGACCTAAATGACCTTGACCTTTGACCTTTAGAGGTCACATGTAAATTACAAAAATGTACAGTACTAAAATATCTACAAATTAAGCCCACTGGACTGAAGTTGGATGACAATTGATTAGGTTATGGCTAGATGAAAATTTCAAAGGCCAAATAATCTTGGCCTTTCACTTGTTAAGATCACATATTAATTACAAAAATTTGAAGTGTTGTAATACCCATGATTTAAGTCCAAAATGATTAAAATTGGATGAAAATTGACCAAGGTCTATCTAGATGAAACTTTCAAAAGTCCAAATGACATTGACTTTTGACCTTTAGAGGTTACATTTTATTACAAAAATATGCAGTGTTGCAATACCTACCAGTTGAGTCCAACATAATTACAATTGGATGGAAATTGACCATGTTATGGCAAGATGAATCTTTCAAATGTCCAAATGACATTGACCTTTGAACTTTGGAGGTTACATGTAAATTGCAAAAATATGCAGTGTTGCAATACCTACAATCTTGGTCCAACATGGCGACAATTGGATGAAAACCGCCAGAATTAAGGATGGATGAACATTTCAAAGGCCCAAATGACTATGATCTTTGACCTTTAGATGTCACACATAAATTACAAGAATGTGCAGTGTCACAAACCCATGAATTGAAGTTGGATGGTCACCTGCACCTATACTAGTTTTGGAGATATTCAAGATTTCAATTTTCAAATGGCACCTTATTTGCATAATTTTTAAAACACTTGAACCTCTTTACAAAAACTCCAGTCTTCATATATGAAAGTATAATCATGCCTAATTTGGAGTTCAACAAGTAGAAGTACTCGTGAGAAAAATACAGCGATTTAAAAAAAAAAACATAATGAATGTAGCTGCCGTCATCATATCTGGTGGTGCGACACCAAGCATGCAGAATGGAGTCCAAACATTTTTCTAACAAATCTAAAAATACATATGATAAAAAGGCCGTTATATCCACCCACTCTGCATTTGCCTTGAAGGACGTAAAACCAGTTTGCAAAAGCATACACACCAGTCATCAAAACTGTCTGCAAAAGATACACAACTCAAGGTTACATCAAATATGCCAAGACGGCACACAGTGGCAGCGTGGCATTAACTGGACTGGGGCACATGGAAACCAGCTAATTTGATTATCACGTACAATGAGACAGGGTGCAACCAGACAACTAAGGCTGCTGTGAGATATCGAAATTAAAAAGTAAAGATGCTTCAGTAAGGAATATATTTCTGAAGTATACTTCACAATATTGGACAAAGCTATACTTTTGTTATTTAGCTTGGAACACAGGACAGGAAATCCATTCAGGAAAATCCCTACCAATAACAGAGTATTTGTACAGCGCCTGCTAGAAGCTTGGCATCTGGCCGTGTCCAATTCCCCCATATCAGTGCTGTAAGTCACATCCTTTCTTGATTCTGAACGCCATTAATGCGACGATGTTTAAATTTTCGACGGGTGCAAGACGTCAGCACCGATCGTTTAAATGATGCCAACACTTTCTTTCTTTCTTTCTTTCTTTCTTTCTTTCTTTCTTTCTTTCTTTCTTTCTTTCTTTCTTTCTTTCTTTCTTTCTTTCTTTCCGTCTGTCTGTTTGTCTGTCTGTCTGTCTGTCTTTCTCTCACTCTGTCTGTCTGTCTGTCTGTCTCTGTCTGTCTCTCTCTCTCTCTCTCTCTCTCTCTTTTTTTTTTTTCTCTCTCTTTCTCTCTCTTGCCCGACATTTTGATTTGAAGACTACTTAACGTAGAAAGTCCAGCATGATTATACTTCCACGCATAAAGTTTTTTATGAAGAGGGTGAGTTTTGAAAATTATGCACATTAGGGCCATTGTGGGTGAAGGTGCCGTTCCAACTTCAATTCATTGGTTTGGGCAGCAGGTGCATCCAATGAATCACAAACAAAAGTATCTTATCTATGCTAATCGGGGGCAACTGAAAAACTTCAATATTGAGTGTCACTATACTATCAATGGAAGACGTGTCATTTCAACTTCAATTCAGAAGTTTATGTCGTAGTCGCATCCAGTAAACCAAACACACAAGTTGTAGAATATGAATTTTTACCTATTAGAAGCACGTGGAAAATCAAGTGTTGAATATATATTTTCAAAATTCTTATGCTTAGATGTGCTATTCTGACTTCAAATCTTAGATTGGTCCATCATCAATTTTGTCCAGCGCTAAGCTTTCAGATGGTACTTATACTAGAATGTCTTACCAGTGTGTGGCCCTATCAGTCAAATGCAAATAATGCAAATTCGGAGCAACAGTAACAAACTTGTACATTTTGGGATACATCAGGCATACAACAAGACATGATATGTCATCAGCAGTCAATTACATGTGTATGTACATCGCAAAGATTTGTGGTTTACACTCATGTCAGACATAGCACTTTTATTCTATCATATGGTGACCATTTTTTTCATCAATCTGTGCTGTAGTGTAAACAGTGATCCATAAATGAACTAAGGTTGCAATAAAAAGTGTACGGTACCAGAATTAATGAGAGTTTCTCATCACAAGACCAAATCTTGTTTCTTTGCTGACATTCGACATTCCGTTTTATCCACAATTCTTACTTTCTGCATGACATTTTCTTTTTACCAGCATATTTTTCATGCAGACAGCCTTGTTTTGGTACAGTTTTTTAAACTGAAGTTTCATGTCTTTTTTCATGTAGATTTTCCAATTTAAATCTGAATGTATAAGACCCTAACCCTTCTTTGTAGGCACACAGACAGATTTGCCTTGGAGAAAATCTTCCTTTCTAGTTCTTGCCCTGTTCATCATTATGTCTGTGTGCCAATACAGACATTTTGTTTTTCTTGCAATTCTTTCTTTCGCCCTGATTTTGTCCGGAGCTTTTATCGGACACCACGATGCCTAGAACTGCCAAATTTGCCATGATGATTGACCTAGTGGTGAGATTGTGCATATTGTGTTGTGTAGTCAAGATGTTCAAAATTATGCAAATTAGGAACATATAAAAGTTAAATGTTTGATATATTCAAAACTGTTATGGATAGGAACACGATTTTAAATGCTAAATGAAGGTTTGTGAGGATGGGATAGCTTATGGAGATGTTTTTAGATTTGTAGCAATTGAAATTATGCCAAATAGGGACATTTGAAAATTTAGATCTTTAACATCTTAAAAACTAATATAAATAGAGACATGGTTCTAAATGCTAGCTATAGGTTTGTGTGGGTGGGCTATTTAATAGATATGTTTTCAGATTTTGTAGCTATTGAAATTATGCAAATTAGCGGTATTTGAGAATTTAAATCTCTTCTATCTTCAAAAGTAACACAGATAGAGTTACGATTCTGAATGCTAGCTACAGGTTTATGAGAATAGGCTATTTAATGGAAAAGAAGAAGTATCAGGAGGTGCTGTCACCTGGTGGAAAAGACAGTAGCTTAACTATCAACTTTTTGGGCTTCCTGAAGATGGCATTTTTCCAAGAATAACTTTCACATTCTAAAGTTTTGTGTATTAGTAATATTTCAAACTTGAATTTTTTGTAGCACATAGACAGGTTTGTTGTGAAGCAAATCTTCTTTTCTACTTACACTTTTCCTTGCTCTTGTTGAGCGTACATTGAGCGTACATTGAGCGTACATTGAGCGTACATTGAGCGAGTAGGGCTCGCACTTCTACTCTTTCAGTGTCTTCAGTTTTATCTCTTTTAATGGGCGCATCTCATTTCATTTCACATCGTTTCTCAAGTTATTTTCCTGGGCCACCCACAAGATGGATGTTTGAGCAGATACCTTGCCTGTTATCTGCCTACCGTAACATGAAATCTGCCATATGGAGCCCCAGAGGGGACATAAAAAAAAAAAAAAAAAACGAATTTGCGTTCCCTCGTTAAAGAATTTTTCCACAACAAAAAGCTTCGTACTGTCCCCCTCTAGAAAGAAAAACAAATCAAACACACACACACACAAACAAACAAACAAACAAACAAAAAAGCAAAAAAAAAAAAAAAAAAAAAAACAAACGAAAAAAAAAAAACAAAAAAAAAACAAAAAAAAAAAAAAAAACAAACAAACAAAAACAAAAACAAAAAACAAAAAGCAAACACAGCCCCAACCCCCCAGAAACCGAAATCAAAAACATAAACAAAAATCAAACAAACATGCAACGACATGCTTGATATTGTGATTAAATAATTCCATGATTTTCCCGCCATTTGCATGAAACATAAATAAGCGTCAAAAAAAAAAAAAAAAAAAAAAAAAAAAAAAAAAAACCACCCCAGTATCACAGACTGCTGATCATTAATCGATACTTTAACAAGCCCCAAGGCAACACAAGTGACCAACCTGTAACAGGAGACCATGAATGCAAACACCGTCTGTATTTTTCATGACAAATCATTTGCCTTGAGAGTATTTATGTTGTAATAGACACGGGGTCTCCAAAAAGGTTCCACTGTAGCCCAAAGACACTCAAGCTTTTGTCACTCATAGAAGCGTTTATTGAACAACATTGTCTAAGCATTTCACACCATTCTGATTGCATCTACACTGTCTCGGAATCCACAAGTGACTCTTGACATTGCAAAGGGCCTGAGGCGACAGGGGTGGAATATTTTTATGATCGACCACGTCATTATGCCATTCAACTAAGAGCTTAGTTCGGGCAGAAAAAATTGGCTGAGCTATGACCGTATTCTTTGTTGTCGATTGAAAAGTGTATCAGCATGCTGCTCACATCTTTACATGGAGGCACACGGCTAATGATGTGGAGGTGATATAGTTTAACGAGTACACCGCTAGTTTGTCACCTGGTGTTCCCCTCCAGGCAAATGACCGAACGTCCGTGCTTAGCTTCATCACAACTGCCCACAAACTATTCACATTGCACTGCGGCCAAACGTTTTACCATCGTCAGCATTATACTACCCTAGAGTATGTGCACAATGTTATTCATCAATAAATTGATTAAAGTGAATTTATCTCTGCGTTATCGTCTGTGTGTTCGTCCGTCTATCCGTGCATATATATGGTCGACTTACTTATTTCCGATATGCTCCTATTTGCAATAATTTGCAAGATTATTCCAAATTGATGTTAAGCTATGTTTCGGGAAAAGTTTAAAGCTATGACCCAGGAGATCTTCACAACTTCTCAAACTTTCGTGTTTGCTTAAACAATACAGTCAAAACACTGAAACGTGCCCCCTTTATCCTAAGCTCTCAAAATTGGGGGAGACTGCTCATGAATTTGAACAGTTTCATCATTTGGGAAATTTAATTTGTCATTCACATCACACGTATAATCATTTGAACGCCTTTATAAAAGAACCCACTCACCCTTTATTTAAAATGCATTTTATTCTGTTACGACATTTGAATTGATGTTGGAAATAGGAGAGTGCTCGAGACTGTTATTTTGTTGTTACTCTGTAAGGAGTAGGTTGATTAGGCCGTCGATCTGAATAAACAATGTGGGAAACTACATATTTTCGGGATATGCATTTACATGCTCATTTCTTCCACAAAACTATTTCCTTGTAATTAAATGGGCCTCATCTAAGCCTTTGTAAGGGTGATGTCGTGCCACTCAGTTTGCTTAGGCTATCGGAAATAGGGAGGTCGTGCATACATCCCCTAGTCATTCTGCCTAAATTCATAATTTGCTAATCTATCAATCCACCTGTGTGTGATACACTAATTTTTGTAATTGAAATTTGGTACTTCAGTGCTACAGTGTATCACAGATACAACCATTTAGCGTAATCAACTAGTTTTCAGGAACAGTGCTGGGAAACCATACTTGGCACACAGTAGCCTCAGTATAACAAACTCTAAGTCTTACTTCAATGCACCCAACTTATCTCTTGGATGATGGAAATGCTTTTTAAATTGCCGTAAAGTACTGTAACCAAACTTAAGTTCAATTTTACTTCAAAAAACCTCGGTGCAATCCCAGGTGTATGTCTTACAGCCAAGCTTGTGTGCAAGCCTCTCTGGTGTATGTGATGCAGGTACAGCCTACCAGTGGGCATACAGAAATTATGCAACTTTTACGGATACTAATTGGCAACATCTAAAAACAGAGCTCTGTCGCAGTTGAGGTACCTAGTGAGGAGGGAAGTGGAGGGGTGGCCTCGCCTGACATTTTACGTGTTGTGCAAATGTAAATGAAACTCCTCTTTGGATTTCTCTTGTTACTATTCCTTCCAGTTAAAGACAACATATTGCTCAAAGCCACACTACATCTTCCACCATACCCCTACCCTATGGTTCCACTTTCACCAACATGACCGGTGTGTCGCAAGGCAATTGGCCTTGCTCCAGTCTGAGACTAGGAATTCCTAGTCTCAGCCCCGATTCAGATCCAACCCATGTATACATACATCCAGAAACTAAATTTGCTTTATTTCACTTCATTTAACTCAATCAATCAGCTACACAGTAATAGAAGATATAAATATAAGCTAATGGTGGGTTTCACTACTTTTAGTTTTGATGACAAACCTTCAGACTCTCTTGCATTTTTAATTTCTCTCACGAGGTGTCACCACCTATCCAAAAGCTGCACAAATCTGTCTATGTGCATACGTTTGAAGATGTTCAACGTTTATTATTTCAAATGACCTTAATTTGCATAATTTCAATTTGTGCAGCCGTCTTTACCAATTCATCAAATGCGTGCTGGTCCATAACACAGGGGCAGAAGTTGGAATAGCTTCTCTATCTTTTATAGCTTATTCAAGATTTAAAATTTCCTATGGTGATACTTTGCATAATTTAAATTACTACAACTTTTGTTTTTAATTCATCAGGTGCGCAATGGTCAACAACCCCCAGTAGAAACCGGATTGACATCTGTATCTATCATGGTTTTGAAGATATTCAAGATTGTAAATTTCGAATCCTGCTAGTTAGCATGATTTAAAGTGCTACAACTTTTGTTTTAGATTCATTACATGCGCAATGGTCAAGAACCCTCTAGTAAAAGTTGATATGACATCTCTATCTATTTAATACAAGGAGAAACTTAACAAACCTAATTCTGTAAACCCACGTATCGTTTGAACACTATCAAGTCCGATATTAGAGCAAAGTCCTTTTCCGTACCATTCACTAAAAACTGCATAGTTCTAAATCATAACAGCAAATTATTTTATAAAAGGAACAAATCATATTCATAAAATTTGAAATTTAGAAGAAAGTTTTAGCCATTATTAGCCTATATAAAATCGGGTCATCAGCGGGGAACCAGCGCAAGACTTGTTTCGGTGCCATTAATCCCCGGACAAGTCATTCTATAACACTTTTGAAGATATTAAAGATTTAAAGTTCCAAATGCTGCTAAATAGCATGATTTAAATGGCTACAACTTTTGTCTTAAATTCATTAGATGCGCCATGGTCAATAACCCTCGAGTAGAAGTTGGAATGACATTTCCATTTATTATACTTTTGAAGATATTCAAGATTTAAAATTTCAAACGCCCCTAATTTGCACAATTTTAAACATCTTTATTCTTGTGTATAAAAAAGCAAAACTCCTTGGTACAATCATGACAAATTTTGAGTTTCGATGAATAACAGTGTCAAAGAAAAGTGTGGGACAAATTCCCTGGTATAGAAGAAAGAGGAAAGAAAGAAAGGACTTTAGAAAAAACAGAAAAGTATATGTTGAAACACATAGTTTAATAAACATACACTACCTATTCTTAACTTAGAGGTTTAATAAACATACACTACCTATTCTTAACGTAGAGACATGCACGGTCTTTTAAATTGTTTTTTTAAACGATGACTAAGATGGTAATTACCTAATATATAGTGGAATTTTATTCCAAAGTAATACCCATTCTATTTAAAAGAGAATAATAATGTATATCTGTGACATCTGAAAAAATGGAAATCAAGTTTCCGTCTTGTGTCGTATCAATGAACATCGCGATTAGTGACCAAACATTTCCTTCACGAAATCAGGCAAGAAATTGTTAACTTGAAACATAACCATTCCTGTTAAAATTTATTTATATATTCACATTTCATTATATTTCAATCATCAAATAAATATTCAGTATGATCATAAAACCAACATTTGATATGAGACGAACAATTTTCTTTTGTAATTCAATGTGGCAATCTAAAGTAGTTCTGTTCATTGAAGCCCGGGTAATGCTACAGTGAGTAAAATGTGGGTTAAACGAAGCAAAAGTTAATTTCTTAGAATATTTTTACTCACATTTTGATTCACCTTTTCCAATATCCAATTACCCCACTATTTTTATTTAATATACATGCAATCCGTGATTTCCAATTAAGATGGTCATCCAACCACATTCCTAAAAAATTCACTTTTGTCACGTTCAATTTTTTATTATTAAGTCTAATGCAAAAATTAGTTTTTTCAACATTTGCTACTAAGCTGTTCGATTGAAACCAAGTAGAAACTTTATCCATAATATGATTTATTTTACTTAAAAGACGATTCAAATTTGTATCTGAAAAAAATAAACATCAGCAAGCAATAAAAATAAGCATTCTGGGCATGCAGTGAACAAAATCATTAATATAGATGGGGACTAACAGCGGTCCTAACATTGACTGCAGCAGAATATCATGTGTAATATTTAACATGTCGGACTGTGCATTTTGAAATTGGACAAATTGACACCGATTTGAAAAACATGAAGAGAACAATGGGGGAGGGGGGGGGGGGTCTCCACGAATTTCCAAATAATTCCAACTTTTCAAGTAAAATACTGTAATCAACAGTATAAAAGGCCTTGGAAAGATCTAAAAATATACTTATTAAGTGTTCTGCTTTTTCCAAGGGCTCTGATATTCCATTAGTCAAAAAGCTTACCGCTAACTTAAAATTGTATTTCCTGCGAAATCCAAATTGAAATATCTAAATTATCTAAATATGCAAGCAACGGATTATCAACTACTTTTGCCAACAATTTTGAAAATTGTGTCAGAGAAGATATTGGTCTGTAGTTGGATAACACTTCTGGGTCTCCATGTTTAAAAAAAAACAAAAAAACATCCACTTAACAATTTTTACTACATCTTGAAAAATGCCTCTCTTCAGTGATAAATGAATAAATAATATATGTTAAAATACTGTAAATTTCAGTAGAAAGATATCTAATAACTTTTGGCTTTTGTCTCAACCACGGCTAGAATCTTGGCGCAATGTGTGCACAGAGCTTAAGAAAGATTCCATGAAATATTGTGTGGCAGCATATAAGGTTTTAAAACAAACCATATGTACCCAAGTATGATACCCGGGTATACCAAACTGGCATATCCAGGGATGATGTTTTCCGAGTGCATGCAGTGTTCTAAGAACAATTAAGTTTCCTATATAATATTTGGCTTTTGTTCCAAGGTATATAGCCTGCGGCCATGAACACGCAGCAGCGCACGGGCTGACAAGCTGCTTTGATGCGTCCCAACAGTTTAATAGGTTCAACAGTCAATATGTCCAGGATTACCAATGTCCTCTTGACCTTCTACATAGTAAAAATGATGCACGATTATTTGATTGATAATAAAATTATATGTGCATTTGGCCTATGTTAAATATCGTCATAGTTTAAAAATAGATTTTATCTTGGGTCTTTGCCGCCAGTTGAAAATTTTGCTATTAACATTACGATAACTAAAAGAACTTTTGTAGAATTTTTTAATTCTTGGTATACTCAATGTGTGATAGATCGCTTAATAGACTACATATCGTCCCTATTTTAGCTCTTTGGTGTACATATTGAAAACCAATATTGCTTTTTCTTTTCGGAAAAGGTCATTGTAGCCTGGGAGAAGAGGATTGTGAGTAACGTCTCGGAATTGTACCTGTCCGAAGTCATTTGTCCTAGTGCCATTTCGAAAGTCGAAATTTTATAGAGGCTGCATTTTCTTTATTTGTTATTTTCTAGATAGACATTCTGCCCGCCGCACACCACCAACACGCAACATACGTATATGTATGCTTTTAGCTTTCAACTGTTAGGTACTGCAATGTTAATGTTCATGTGGCTAACTGAATTGCCCAGAAATTATTGAAGTTTAATTGGCTTTACCTGAAAAGCATTAATTTGTGTGTCAATGTGTCATAGACACTTTACTTTCAGTCCGAGGCACACTATTCTGCATTGTTAATTTAAATTAGGGCTACTATAAAGCACATCTGTCTTGCTTCTTTACCCCCTTTGCCGTTCTTTTCCCTAATCATTTGTAAATATTCTAACCGTAGTGAGGAATAAAAAGAAACAATTGCGAGTATCGGAACTGTACTTAAGTCACCATATAAAATATATTAAATTGTAGTCAATGCAAACAAAACGCATTTGTAGAAAACATATACGAACGTAAAGAAAAAATAAATATAAGCTCTCGATTTTACAAAAAAATACCGTATAGTTATTTTTTTTGAAAGAATATATTTAAATTTATTATTCCACATTTTAGGTCTGTATGTTTGATTAAGATTCTCATCACGCAGCAGTGCGAGGGGAAATAGTCAGAAAAGTCCGACTGCTTGGGGTACTAACAGTGGGCCACCCCGCTCCATATTAACAGATCGTTTAATATTTGTAAAGGGGGGGGGGAGACTCCAACTACGTTATTTTTACATTAGCAAACCTGTTTAGAAAGAGCATATTTGTTGACGATTTAAAATTTTTAAATTCTGAACGAGAGACAAAGAATGAGCCCTGCACTCCGAAGAAGATACCAATAATTTTGTCTAGAGAAGTAGAACAAATACTGGCCAAATTCATATTGCAATACAATAAACAAATTAGACATGCAGACGCTTACGCGGACCTTTTCCGACCAAGTTTCTTTATAAATGAACTAAGACGCCCCAAAAGTTTGCTGTTTTGTCTACCTGACTAATTAATCTCTTTTCCATCAACCTATAGGAAAAGTGTCTGGACACAGTTTTGTGTTTTGTGTGAAACAATGTAGAGGTCGATTTTGATAAATTCAAAGAATGGTCAATACAAGTGTGTTGTTCCACAAAAACTACAAAACCCAGCAACATTATTCAGGTTGGAGGGAAAGAAAATGTAAATAGTTTCTGAAGGTCAGGGACATGAATGTCCAAGAATTAAAGTGATATTCTTGCACTCAATTTAATATTGGCCCATTGTGATCCGTACTGGTTTAGCAGAATTTGTTCAAGTCCCCTGCTGCTTTATTATTTTCTTTTCGTAATTATTCCGTTAGAGAGAACCATGTTACTCACATGGATATGGACCATCGTTCTAAAATAATCCATTTGATGAAAAACCTCTTTCACTATTTCTCAGCATCTACCGATTTTGTTCTTCTTTCAAGATGGCAATTGGGTAACAAACTCGAGCTAAACACCTGTTCTAATGTAGCGTAGTCCGAAAATTGTTGTTAGAAAGTTTCCAGGGCATGAGATATGTTATTTAAGCTATTGCTTCATATGCCAGGCCACTGAACAGTGTACTAAAACATTGATTAGTTTTCTTCTAGTTTTGTTGTGATGTAGCCCTCTGAGTCTTCTTGTTTGAACTAATAAAAAGATAAATACAAAAATTACAGACAAGGGTCTGCGCGATGTTATTGTTTGGTAATAATTTCATGACAGTATGCAATATTACTACGAAAAATTTAAAGGGACCTATGATTATATAACTTTCTGTTCAGCAATTTGTTTTGTTAATTACATATATTTACTTCCATTTTGCTTTGAAGATCATCTAGGTCAAATTCAATACTGATCCAACCAAAATGACAAATTCCTTAGTGATTAAACACAAGAGCCGTAGACACAACAACAAAACGAAATCAAGAAATAGTAAAGAAGATTTGCTTCACAGCAAATCTTTCTGGGTGACTTCAAAATGAGAACAGTTAGAAATGCTTCACTTTTACGTTGTTCAATATAATGTAATTTTGTGTATTAGTCTAATTTTTATAAATTAAAAGCTACAACTTTGGTTCTTGGTTCATTGGATGTGGCCATGTCACAAACCTATGAACTAAGGCTTGAATCAGCACTGAAAACGCCCTCTTGGAAGTAGGTGGCCCCAAAATTCATTGCAGCCTCGTTTGTGTTGTTAACAATTGTTCAATCTGAAAAATTTGGGCCACTTATCATCAGTTTTTTTACAAAATAAGGTGGTCCAGCCACCGTTTTTGGTGTGATTTGGCCACCGGGTTAGCAGCTTTTTCTAGCACTCTGAATGACACCACTATCTATCATTTTGAAGCTATTCAAGATCTTACTTATGTGTATTTGCCTGATGTCCATAGATTGAAAGCTTACAACTTTGGTTCATGGTTCATTGGATGCGGTTATGTCACAAACCTGCAACTTGGAGTTGGAATGGTACCTCTATTGTATTTTTGCTTTTTGCCCAGAACCACTTTCCAGTTGTCATGATCCTATTCCGCAGTCCGAACTTTTTACTGTCCATAAGCTAACCTGTCACTGTCTGACCTATACACGTATGGAAGTACTATGCATGATAGTTTTGTAGCTATTGTTGAAGTTTTCCCGAGGTGTTGTGGTAATCTTAAAGCTGTTTCCTACTGAAGACGCCAACACATTCCAATAAAGTATGTATATATATATATATTCCAGTGGACAGAGATCACATATATAAGTTCTACCATATAACCACTGGGTACTCAACTTATTAATATACCAAGCCTTATATACTTCACAGAAGCTCACAGTAATTCCATATCATGTAAATGTATACATATATTTATCTTATTGTACAATCTTCATATTGATGTGATTGTTCATCAGCTATTCAATGAAAGTGTTGGTGGTAGAGGGGGGAGGGGCACAACGCCCACAATGCTAAACTGGTATAACTTGCCCTCGGCGAGGGTGCCGTCACCTGAAAGCGTGTATGTGTGTGTGTGTGTGTGGGGGGGGGGTCATGGAGCAGGTATATGGCTTACCCTAGATGGAATGGGGGAAGTGGGGTAGATATAGGGTCCTGAATGTGGTACAAAACTCATAGTAATCGTCTCCTGGCATATGCAATGGCCATGGTTTTTCCATGCTTTTAAAATTATAATTGCCCTAATTTGCATAATATAAAATGAAAATAAGACAATTCGGCAAGTTGTTTATGTAAAGCAGTATATGACAAGAAGCCATTTGTTGGACAAATTGAGGGAAAAGTGCCCAGTGGTTCTCCAAAACAATTCCGAAGGAAATAGCCAAGCGATTTCAAGTTTTTTAAAGGACACCATATTTGCCACACCCCCCCCCTAAAAAAACCCATTACAAATAAAATGTACTTAAGCTTGACATTTTCAACAAGCGAAATAGAGCTCCACCCACGGTACATCCCGATTACGTTTGATGAAGATCCAATCAACGGGAAACAAGGTATACATTGATTTATATTGGTACCACTGCACTAACAATGCTAACATTGACATGTATATTAGAATCCCAACACCACCTATGCTAACATTGACATTTATGCTGGTATACCTACACTAACTGTACTAACCATGACATTAAAAACTAGTATCACCACGCTAGCTATGCTAACATTGACATTTATACTAGTATCACCAATCTAACTATGCTAGCATTGACATTTCAAATGGTATGCCTACACTAAACATGCTAACATTGGCATTTATACTGGTATCACCACACTAAGTAAGCTAACATTGACAGTTATTGATGCACACCTACATTTTATGTACTCGATAAAATTTAGAATATGAGAGCAACGTTACGTGATAAATAGATTTCATACCAACGGACTTACATTTGTATGATACCAGGCAGCTTGGAGAGGTCAAAAATTACAAAGGCGTAAAACACGCGCGCGCGCGCGCGTACACACACACACACACACACACACACACACACACACACACACACACACACACACACACACACACACACACACACCTTAGGCATTATATGTCCCAGTTGCAACTGTACGACTTAAATAATTCAAAGATTTGAACTGTAAAATGGATGCCTGCTTTCGTTCAATGTTTTTCTGTCCGTGTACAACTTGACGCTCTTTGGTTCATTCATTTATTATGTCAAATCTCTGCTCTGCACACTTTATAGATCATATTTAAAAAGAAACCATAAATGACAAACCTGGATCCCTTTTGATGTGGTTGACAATAAATCTGTGCTCATCTTGACTGTCTACTGACACTAATTGGCCACCGCGAGCCTTACATCTTCTCTGTGCAGTGAACCAGGAAACGCGATGAGTGTCGAACAAATAACAAGTCGGTTTATTTGCGAACTGTTTTGCTGGCGCTCTGAAGCCATTCGGACATCTCCGTCGAGGTCGCCCACGGTTTTCTGAAAAGATTGTTCATTGCCGGCTGTAGTAGACACCCCATAATTTCGAGGCATCAGTTTGAAAAATTATCTGAAGGCAATGTCATATCCCACATCACCAAAGAACATTTTTCACATGTTTATCTACATCTATTGGAGAATTGTTATCTTATAGGTGATGCACAACATATATCTATTTTAATATCTTGCATTCAGCTGTTGAATATCAAAGGCTTAATTCGTGCATTTTGCTTGTAAATTTAAAAGAAAAGAGGAAGCATTGTTTGATTTTTAAGTATATTGTTTCGTTGCAGTTAACCGTAAATGTAGGTATTAAAACTGGAAAACTTACAAATTTGCAACCTTAGTCATTTAAGAGGTTCATGTAACACATTTGTCTCATCAGCAACATGAGATATGTTGGGTGCGGATAATGCTGGACAGACGTATAGCATCTCACGGTATAAACTGCTTAGGGTGGGCGTGGCCTGTGATGTCTTCAGGCCCTACAAAGCAGGCAGCTGTCAATAATTATATTCAATTACATATATGACCCAAGGCAATGTAAGCAACATCACTGTCATTGACCATGTTCAGGTGGAAGTGATCACATAACCGAAAAGGATGAAATGATAAATGAAAATAATAGACGTGTATGTGAAATATGAAAATAAACGAAGGTTGGAAAATGAAAGAAAAGCAGATGCACATGATCAGATCAGAAAATAAGATTTTTTCTCATTGTTATGCTTCCTGAAAATAATTGCTTATTAAAAGGAATATAATTAATTTATAAAGATTCAATTAAATATATGTTGATAGATTGGAGGAAATATACTTCACTGCAATAATGCAGAAGCTGTCATTTTATCACATTGCTGCTGGAAATCACGTGGTGTTTGCGTGTACAGCGTCACAATTTGGTTGATAGTTTGCATTTTGCAAGTTGACAATGGCGGTGGTTGTCTGCGGCTGTTCACTCTATGGTCGTCTATACAGGAATCTTAGAATGTTGCTCCTTAGATCTTCGAGACAGGTTTCCGTTGAGTCGATGACACACAAAAGCAGGTGGTGGTCAGCACAGTTATCATTTTTCAAAGTCTCTGAGAAGACCGGGAGCACATATATACGCATCAGTATATAAAGTCTTCAGCTTATGTGCTGGTCACAAGCGGAAGCATCTATTTTGATGACAGCGAGTGTCGACTTTCTTGTTGTATCCTTATATGACAAATCACTATTTTCAATAAATCTTAAAGACACAATATTACCTGTTATTCCATTGTCACATCTGGTTTTCTGTCGTTTCAAGCGCGTGGCCATGGCATGACTCTGTTTCTTTAGGAGTTGAATCTCCGTCTTCAGGGCTCTGACTTCGGTGGCCAAGCTTTGAAGTAAATCCAGAAGTATTGTCTGCTGGTTCCATTGTTTTTCCGTTTGTTTTTCAGTTTCATTGTCAGCAACAGCATCAAGAACTGCCACAAAAACTAAAAGAATCAAAACTTTATCCATGGTGTGCAAAGTGTGTTTTCACATTAGCACCGCATAGGCTTAATAATTTTTTTTTGTTTTTCAGTTTCAATGTTCGAGCCGATAACTGCCTGTTTTGCCTAACGTAAAGCCCGGCTGAAATGATGAGAGGTTTGTCTCTCGGCTTGAGTCCTCGACGCCATTTGATATTGGTGGAATGAGACCTGTCGTGGTCTGTCGTGCCAAATAACGCCACAAAGGCCATACCTTGGTCACGTGGAGCAGCTGGTCTTGATGACACGACAGACCAACAGCTGGGCTGTGGACATGTGGCGCCAACACCTTTTAGGTCTAAGGAGCATCACTCAGTCATCAGCCATATTTATGTTTTAAAGATAACGGACTGTTTCAATATCATATATCTATCTGTTGTATTTGTGTCTTTTCGTCTAGAACCGCTTCCTGGTAGTCATTGTCCTATTCCGTAGTCCGAACTCTCTGCACTCCATAAGCTAACCTGTCACTGCCTAACCTTTATACACATGGAAGTACTTTTGTCACGTTCTTTTGTAGAATTTTGACTCAGGCTGTGTTAGCCAAAATAAATTTAAGGGTCTTCAGCGGGGAACTACTCAGAACATGCTTCGAAGCCTGTACCTGCACATGGCTCTCTGAGTAGTAGCTTTTTGTCTAAGTTAAATATTCAGCAAAGACAACCCACATAATAATGAATAATATGCACGTGACAAATGGTGAATTAGCTAAATAAGTGAAGTTTTGCTTAGAAATGTTGACTGAAGTATGAAAGCAGAATGCCTATCAATCCAATCATAATGTCTAAATAGTATTGAACAGGTTCAGGTAAGAATAATTTGACTTACCCCTCAAAATATATGTGTAAAGGCGATGAAAAGATTTTCATGCGTTAGGAGCCTATGTGATTACAGCTACTCCAATCGTGTCCTTTAAGTACCACACCAAATGCGGCTCTCACCTGTCATTTGCACACGCAATGTTTGTTTCATCTGCAAATTCCATTAACTTTTTTTACAAGCTTTCGGGGAGCAGATATTACTTTGCCATTTGTAAATATTACTACATAAAAATGAAAATTTTCAAATGTAGCCCGAATGATTCTCCCCGAAATGTAAAACATTTGTATCACGCCTGTTTAACAAACATTAGTCGTCAAACTATGTATCCGATAAAATGTTAAATATCTTGTATGAAACGTAAACAATACAAAGTAGAACTAAATGTTAAATATGAACATAAATGTCATAAAATAGTTAAACAGAGAAAACATTAACATACGCACATATGCACAAAGTCGGTAAATATAGCGTTTTCCCTCGTAGATATCGTTGCTTTTACTTTGCTGTGCGTATGACCATACGGGAGTTTATTTCCATGCCGATTGGAAAACTTACAGTTTCAGAGAAATGTGACTGTCCTGTGCTCATCCGGCCTTAAACGCGGAGACGTGGATTTTCCAGCATAAATGACATTTTCGTGTGTGTGTGTGCGTGTGGTGCCCCAACATGGATCTTATTCATTTTGGTTTAAAATAAATAGACTTCATTGTACTTAAAAGTAATCTTACATGAATGATATGTGGGGGTCACTGATGGCTGATTCGTATTCACTATAGTAGCCCAGTAGACTTGGGAATGAAATCAAGATCACTTGTTTGGAATAATAACGTAGCCTTTGCAGAGAACCTTTATCAAATGCAACCTCTGAACCTCGACTCAAATACATCTTGAGTAAGAGCGTAAATAGCAAATTCAAAAGTTCCTCATAAATGCGGTTTAAGTACCCAATTTAGTCACAACCAATTCCGTGGAGCGAATCATAATCATGTGCATAAAAAAGTCCTACATCAAAAAACTCAAATGCACAGGCAAACAGACCTCAGTTGGCCTGTGGCATTGGGATTGTAATCTAGACATTCCTGGAGGTGTCATTTTGAAACATATGTCACTAAAGTAAAAGTGTATATTACATTGAAAATTCAGTCAAGGTGTTCCATATGTACTGTCTTTATTTATTTATTTATTTATTTATTTATTATTAAATTATTATTATTGTTATTATTATTATTATTATTATTATTATTATTATTATTATTATTATTATTATTATTATTATTATTATTATTATTATTATTTTTTTTTTTTTTGGGGGGGGGTCATTTGCGTAAGTCTGTCAGAATGGAAACTGATGTTTGCTTGTTTTTACCATCTGGCAAACCCTCAATGTAAATAACCACTCGATTCGGCTCTACCACACCAGGGCCGGGAGTAAGTCATAGGCAGTCCTGAGCACTTTGCCAGAAATTGGCAGTATTTACTCAATTGTCACAAACTTGAGTCATTCTTTTGAAACATTAACTCCAGGGTCGGGAGTCAGTTATAGGCTGTCCCAAGTACTAAGCCAAAAATTGACAGGATCTACACAATTATTACAAATTTGATTCATTCTTTTGACACAGAAACTAAGAGTTTAAAACTAGATAGAAGTTGATTTCTTGGAGACTTTCATAGGGAGGAGTAGGTGTCATCATGGAGTTTGTTTTACATTTCTGGTACAGGATGCCCAATGTCACAGCACTTGTTAGGGATTCTCCAGGTTTACACAGCTGTCTGGCAGTAGCTTTTTATTTTGTAATCACCGGGATTGAATATATAACCCCAGTTTTTTCTACCTCAGTTATACAGTGGCAAGTGGTTGGACTAATGTGCCCTGACAGCTGGAAAAGGTACATACTAGTCCAGGTGTAAGTCACATTATTCTTATATGGACTTGTTCTATACTATTTAGTACATATGTTTGGATTGATAAGTATTCTGCATTCATATTGAAGCTCTGCATTTATAAGCAAAATGTCACTTGTTTAGCTAACTTATGATTTGAAACGTTCATATTTATTCATTATTATGTGGGTTGTCTTTTCTGAATATTTAGCTTATACAAGGAAGAGCCGCTACTTTGAGAGACGTGTACGGGTACAAGCTCAGAAACTACTTACTTCTTCTGAAGATTCTTTAATTTATTTGGGTTGATGCAGCCTTGTGTCGACATTCTACAGAGAAACGTGTACAATATGGACAATAGTACTTCCATGTGTATACAGGTTAGACAGTGACAGGTTAGCTTATGGAGAGTGAAGGTTTCGGATTGCGGAATAGGGTAATGACTACTAGGAAGTGGTTCTGAACAATAAACACATATACAGTTGGTCATGATAAACCTCCTAAAGTATTTGAGTTCGTGATAACACCAGATACTGTTGGTTAATAGCATGGAAGTGGGACAGTTTTTTGCGGTTTTCTCAAAACCGCCAAAAATAACCTATGCCGTTTTTTATTTAGTGGGACGATTTACCTTATTTGTCATAATACGAGGAGTGTTTAAGCTGTCACACTGATGGTGAATATCAACCAGTCTGCATCATCCAGAAGCAGCAACGATTGTCGCCTAGTATTTGGTATGTTCCTCTGACATGGTATTTTCTAGACAGCTGTTGAATGAGTTTGCAGGTCACTTTCAACTTTATAAAAAGGATAAAAGCTGACACTAATTGCAAATTCATATCAGAAAATGCAATGGTATTTAACATTTTGAAGCAGATGTATTATTAACTATAGACTTATACTCGACTGATTGTCTGCTTCTTGTAATTTATATATATACGTTTTGACCGATACCTATGAAGTGTGATCGTTTTGCATTTCTTTCAACATGTTTACATTCTTTCGTTGTCACTCTGTCAGAGTTAGGCAAGTTCTTTTAGTAGTTAGTAGTTACTGCCTGACATCTGTGCACAGATCCCAGAGGCAACCATGTGAATGTGTACAAGATCATTGTCAAGTACCCAGACTCCATGTACAGACATGGCAATACCCAGGTACCTGTGCTGATTTATGCCTCCATAGTGTAGAATGGAGCACATCTGCCGATGTGAAAGAAACAATTACACTGCAACATAAATTGGCACAGACCCTAAAAAAATATTCAAGTTAAAATTTTCAGACAGATATCAAAATTGCGTGTTTTTCACATAATTTGAGATAGGGTTCTTCTCTCAGACTATTAGCATGTTACTCTGTACTCAATTCTGAAAATTGGTTTATGAACAAATTTCAATCTGGTATGAGACATGAGCGAGTATCTAAGAGAAGTCAGAACTCAAATCACTTATGATGCTCTTATGCGTATTTGATAAACCTGTACTTCTGGTACGTGACCCGTTGTGATGACTGATTGGAAGTGGAGCTAGCCCAGGGAAGGGGATTGGACAGATAATGATGATGTCACAGAGACCAACGTCAGGTTTTCTGCAAGGAAAAATTAAACATAAACCCAACCCAAATGTCAAGCTAGGGGATATCACACAGATATTTTGAAACAAGTTTATATCATCATTCATGACCAGTTTCATCATAATAAAATCAAGCAGAACTGTGCGTGAATGAGAAAAAGCCTAGCGGACAATTTAAGTGCAAAAGTGATTCATATTTCATCTTAACCAGATGGAAAGGGATGTCAGTTTGTCGACGGACAGGCACGATTTTTTTTTTTGCAAATTGATGAGAGGAAAACTTGTTATTACGGAAAGACGACAGAAGCTAAAGGGGAATTAAGGGCAGTTTGCCGAGGGAGAAGGAAAATAAATGTAGCAAGAAGAGAAGGAATACAGACGGAATGCCGGGAGTGGCGACAAAAAATTAATCCATGAAAGGAGTTGCTAATAGAAGGATGGAAAAAGACACAAGCGGGAGATACAGCAAAGTTAAAAAGCTGTAAGAGACCATTGATATCATCATAGAGAGATGGTATACATTCGGTAACCGGAGAGTAAAGAATTGCAAAAGGTAGACAGATAACTGTAATATTATATTTGAAAGGCGAAAGGACAAACACGGTGAAAATTTGAGATAGAAAAAAAAGGATGCATGACTGAAGAAGAGAAACAGAAATTTTGAAGCGAATCAGAAGAAACATAGGTATTGGCGGACACTGTGGGTGCTTATGCAGGAGGGCCAGACATTGCAGATGAAGGAGTCAGTGGAATGAAGAATTAACTAGAGGACAGTAATTGAAGGATTCGGAATGCATGAGGAGAGTTACAGAAGGGAGAAGGCGGTGCTAAAATGATGTTAAAATGAAATGATACAATTAGTTAGGATAGAGCAGTGACTATGTAGTCAGGTAAAAATGGAGAGTCAACATAGCTGCTTGAGAAAGACTTTATTGGAAAAGTATAGCAGTTTACTGGGGATTGGGCTTGGTTATGCCCAGTTGTATTGCAGAGTGTAAAATGAAATAGCATGGAAGGCTTGAGAAGCAAGACCCAACGCTTAAAGTAGTCATATCAGATATGACATATAGAGATTTAATGACATCAGAAGAGAAAGAGATTGCGGGGGGGGGGTAGATGCACAGATAGCATTATAGAGACGAGAAAGTCAGAATAAAAGAGAATTTTGAATCGAAATTTTGATATGAGGACAGTAGTGTAAGGTACATTGACAAAAACAGATAAATACTGATCGATGAGAATTAAACTCTAAAATGGGATAAGACCGCTCCTGCTCAAAGATGGATGTGAATAAGGGAATAAAAATTTACCTGTGGAAGAAAGTGCGGATAAGTTGGAACCTTTCCTCATAGACTAATTGGAATATATTTGAAGAAAAGTGAGAGCAGAACAAGGCCTAATATAAGAAGAAAAAACACAATAAGAGAACGTATCATAGATGCAGCAGAACAGTCAATGTGAAGAAAGAGTTGGAATCCAGCAGTGGGAGGTTTGTTGAAGTGTATTAGGGCAGTAAAGAGATTTGAGTCCCCGTCCATGTCAAAAGAAAAGGTTGATTCAGAAACTCTGATAAAAAACATTTAATCAAATCATATAGAGAACCTGCACACAAAAATAGCTGGGAATAACTGACATGGGGGGGGGGGGGGGCAGAGAGTAAATAGGGTAACCAACCGCATCAAACAGTGTGCCATAAAGCAGCATGCAGACTTGACAGGTTAAGTAAATGCAAGTATATTTTATAATTAGCAGCCTTGAAAAGTATCCACATATCACCTTTTCGGTCATTTGGATTATGCAACACCCGTCATTGATGGATGCTACTGTCGGTGTGCTCAATTGTTAGAATCGATCCAACATAAAGCAGTGCTGTAGATCACAGACAAATCAAGTAGTCGGGAGAAGGTCCTAAAATGTCTCGGTTGGTCTAGTGTGCAGGTTAAGAGCAGCTTTATTACTATAACATCTAGACGTAACAGGTCAAGTCGTCCCAAAATGAGGTCGTCCCAAGTCAATTCGTCCCCTAGGATCTCGTCTCAAGGTGATGGTGTCCCCAAACTATCTCGTCCTAGTGCCAAGTCGTCACGTTACCAACTCGTCCCATTGTCAAGTCCTTCCAAGGTCAAGTTGTCCCAATTCCAGCTGGTCCCAATACAAACTCGATCGTCCTTGTCAGGGAACACACCTCAATTTAGGCTACATATTCCAGTTATGCTGTGATAGCCTTTTATCTCAGACATACATTCCTGACTTTAAATTAGTAAGAAGATCCTTACTCGAATACAGCGTGAACGAGACGCAATCACGGGTGCGGGTAATCGACAGAAATACAGAAATTGTCTCCCATCGGCGCTATCTGTATACAACTGGATTTTTAAAGAATACATTTCCCTGTCAAAGTTTCACTTTGTATACAATTCTGACAATTTACACAATACGTTAAGGTTTGAAAGAAACACAGAGATAATCAGCAATAACGTAAAGAAACAGAAATGGAGGTCCGCCATGCATTTTGGATTGCATCTGTGTCTGTGTCCGGTTTGCAGATTTAACTTTGCATTTCTTAAAAACCTGACGATATTTTGTAAATTTACAGCGGAATGGACCTTCTTCTACTTCTTCTTCTTTTGACTTTAAATAATGAAGTCTCTTGGGGCAAAACAAAACTGATTAGTTATAGCGGATTTGAAATTTAAATATTGCATAGCCCTTGGTTGATGTTGAGAAAACAGCCCACAAAGAAAGTGCTGACTTAGATGGGGTTCTCACGGCTGACCTAGCCTTTGTTTCACATGCCAACCTAGTGGTAAACCTAAAACAGCAACCGATATTTAATGAACTGGATAACATAATACGGTAGACAAAATCCTGAAAGGAGTCAGGCAACTCAAAAATGATAAATCTCCAGGCTTAGACAATATCACTAATGGAATGATGAAGTCTAGCATATCAACAATGAAAGTCTCAGGTGTTGCATAAAAAATCCTAAGCACTGGGGCATACCCAGTAAGCTGGTCAGAAGGTTATATTGTTTCTCTCCTTAAATATGCGGACAAGACTGATTGCAATAATTATACAGGGATCACACTCAGTAGCTGTATTGGCAAAGTATTTGGCGCTGTCTTAAACGGCAGATTCATTGATTTTCTAAAACAGAGAAATATAATGTGTGATGTGCAGATTGGGTCGTGTAAAGGCTCAAGAACGTCCGATCATATATTTGTTTTGAAAAGCATCATTGACGAGTACACAAACAAGAAATCACAACACAGCTTTCATTGACTTTAGGAACGCATTTGATATGTTATGGAGAGAAGCCTTGTATTATAAGTTGCTACGAGCTGAAGTAGGCACCACATTTTATAAAATTATAAAACATGTATTTCTCCACAAGATCATGTATAAAGCTTGGTAATTATTTAACATCAGCCTTCCCTACACAGGTGGGTGTTAAACAAGGTAACGTAATGAGCCCCATCCTGTTTAATTTCTTTATTAATGGCATTCCCAGCCTCCTTGATGATAGTGACGATCCTGTATATCTCTGTAACAGACCCATTAGTTGTTTACAGTATGCCAACGACCTGGTGCTATTATCTTAGACCAAAGTAGGGTTACAGAACTCTCTGAATAATCTTGATATGTATTGTGAAACATGGAAACTGCAAGTAAACACTAGAAAGGCAAAAGTAATAGTATTCAACCCTACTGGAAGGAAAACAGAAAAAAGTTGTATATGATGGTAATTTATTAGAAAATGTAAATGTATACACTTACTCGGATATAAAAATAGCTAGCTCTGGGTTTTTTCCCAAGCAGTAAACGATATAAGGGATAAAAGCATGAAAGCAGCATTTAAACTGACAAAATGGTGCGGTAGAATTGATACGAAACCATATATTATGACCAAAATGTAAGATCACTTGATCAAACCTATTAGTACCTGTAAGGCAGAATTATGGGGGTTAGATAATGTTAAGATATAAATGGATAAAACGAGCGAAACCAAATCCATTGAAGCAAGATATGAATCGGTTTCTATAGAGAAACTACATACCAGTTTTTGTAAATGTGTTTCGGGCGTACATCGAAAAAAAAAACAGTAATTGTGCTTTGTAAGGGGAGCCAGGAAGGCAACCAGTATATTTTGATATCCCGAGGAGTACTATAAAATATTGGATAAGGCTCCTAGAGTATGACACGGATTCTCTATTATACCTAGCCTACAAAGAGAGAGAGCCTGACATTAGTAAAGCAAGGAATCCATTCATGGGCATGTCATTTAACAGAACTATCGAAACACTACAACCTCTCAGATAAAATTGAAATTACTGAAGCTACATGTATCATTGCAGTGGGAAATGTCATGTCATATAACGGAAAATGAGTTTTATGAAGTCTGGAACCAAAAATTTAAAAAGAAAAACAGTAAATTAGATGTACTTCGGCTAATAAACTAGAAGTTTGGTTATGAAGATTACCTGAACACAGTAAAAGTTTATAATTGAAGAAAAACTCTAACACAAATCGGAATCTCAGTGCATAAATTGATGATTGAAAGGGGACGGTATGCACAAATTGAAAGGTCCCAAAGAAAATATTGGTCTGTTGTAAGGGAAAAACTGAAGATAAAATACAATTAATGACAAAATGTGAATATTATAAAGAATTAAAAATGTAGTTTTGGGACAACATATAGAGAAGTTTTTATGCGCAAAAGTGTTCCTACAGGAAGGGAGACAATTTTTATATATTTACCTAAAAAAAAGCGAGAGGAATTACCTGGGGGAATTCTGTTACAAAGCAGACCAGTTGAGACAAGAAAAGTTGGAAAGCAAACAAAGATAAGAAGCTGTTCGATACATAGACTCGGCCCTTCCGTCCGTAGTATTTTGTTATCTTTTCTATTATACTAGATTACAAGATGGCTTGTACATATATTTCTTGTGGTGCTGCTTTTTTCTTTTGTTTTTATTTTATTTATTCTTCACAATGTAGTGCACCCAGCTAATTAGCAACCCCTGGATGTAGCTACTAGCTGTATGTCTGTTATTTCCTGCAGAGGGCGTTACCTGCAATAAACTTGACTGATTGATTGTGACACCTGTCGCTAATCAAATGCGTCACTTGCCAGTTGAACATTATCATTTATAATTGTGCGAATACTGACTAGTCTTTCATTTCGAACGTCAAATTTCTGTGTTTTTAGAGTTTTTTGGGGAAAGGTGACATGCGTTGACCTGTTCCTCCGTCCCTGAAGTCGGTTTGGACATGAATGAATGAACCTTATTGACTACATCACAATACACACGTGACAATCTGTCAAGCATAGCACGTTACAATGGTGCACACAAATAATACATTTCAATATATCCATAGCATATGACAGCATATATATATATATATATATATATATATATATATATATATATATATATATATATATATATATATATATATATATATGAAGTTTCAAAAAGGACCTCTTTCTCGTATCACTTCGGTATAGAATGCTGCAGCTATCACAATTTTTTCCACGTCATCTAGTTTCATAATAAATTTTAATTTTAATTGATTGTCGATATTATTATTAAATGATGGGAATATACCTGCAATTTGTTAAACATCGTAGTTCTTTTCTTGTCATATTTTATACAGTTAATAATTAAATGAAATTCGTCGTCTACTTCGTTACAATTTTCACATTTTCGTTCTTCGACCGGAATTTTGTGGGGACGTCTGTGTCTACCTGTTTCTATTTTAAGATTATGGGCACTGATTCTAAAACGAGTTATATTCTTCTTAGCATGGTTATCGAACATTACAATAAGATGTTTTTCCAAATTGAAGTCGTCCTTAAATTTTGTGCAAGTTCTTAATTTCTTATCGCCGTCCACATTATCGGACATACATGTATCCGATTTCCACTCGTTGATAAAGTTATTCTTTAGCCTTTTTTGAAAAATATTAGAAGGGAAATCGGGTTTGCTGTAACCGATGTTTTCCCACATATTTTTGAAGCCTATATGATAAAACACAGATCCAGAGATGATAACCATTGCAATTTATTTGTGTTAATTTTTTCTACGCATACAAAAAGCAATCGTAAAGTAAAGAGTTAAGATTCATGTAGACTATTCTCAGCCAGTTTTTGCACATTTGTGTGAATATTTGCATGCTTAGTTGATATTCACCTAGTTCATTTACAACTGCTATATTGGAAGCTTTCTTGTGGACTCCTAATAGGATCTTAAGTAGCTTAAATGTAGTTTTTCGAAAGGAAATTTGAAATATTCAGCAATCCCACTGCCCAATAATAATTTACGAACTGGTAATACCTATGGACCCCATGCTTCACATGCATAAAGAAGAATAGGGATAATCAATTTATGAAAAAGAGAGACTGACGCCTGGATATCTACCTTTGTATTGAGAAATATTCCTTTTAGTCGTTCAAGAGATTTTGTGGCTTTATCCGTTAGTTTTTTTTATAGTATTTATAAATGATCAACTAGCATTTATTTCAATACCAAGGTACGAGTATTTGTTTACCATTTCAAGATTTTCTTCTCCCAGTGAGAACATATTTGATTTCAGTAGTTTCCTAGGTTTGTTAAAGATCTTGACTTTCTATTTTTGAACATTGATATTGAGGTTCCAATCCTTACAATAGGCATGCAATTTGTCCAGACTATTTTGTAACCCAGATTTGGTCTCTGAGAGAAGTATTAAATCGTCCGCATGTAGCAAACAATGGATTTTCTATTTATATGGTAACGGGGTCACAATTATTATCGAAAATTTCAGGAAGATCACTTATATAGATATTAAAGAGTGTGGGACTTAAATGGCAACCTTGTCTGACACCATTATTCAGAAAAATGGGATTGGAAGTATCGTCTGAAAATTTTAACTGAATTGAGGCAGTGTTATACATGTCCTTAATACTTCTGTTAGTGTATCCAGCTGTATTATGATTTTGTAATTTATGAAATAGACCATCATGCCAAACCGTATCGAATGCTTGTTTAAAATCGATGAAACATGCATATAGGTATTTACCTTTTGTAGATAAATTTGTATATTTATCGATGAGGGTTTTCAGTAACAGTATGTCATCACTGGTCCGGGAACCTTTAGAAAAACCGATTTGATAGTCACTTTTTATATTTGTGGTCTTTAATAATTATTTAATCTTGTGTTCAAAATACTACAAAATATATTTGACAGACAGCTCCCACGAGATATGCCTCGATATCATTTCATTCAAGATTTGGTCCCTGCCCGGTGATTTATTGTTTTTAAGTTTACTCATTGCCTTGTTGATTTCTGGAACTTCAATTTGATAATCCAGTTCAGAGAACATGTATTCTATACTGCTGTGCCATGATTGGGCAAAGGAAATTGTGATTGGCAGCTCGTCGCACACACGCTTAGGACTGATACTGGGACTGGAAACCACTGCCATTTTGCGTCGGCACAAGGGGGGGGGGGGGCTCATATATTGGGGAAACTTATTTTTAACGATTGCAGAGAAAAATGCACAGCGCTTGAAAAACATTTAGTCTTGCCCGTGACCATTTATTAATCATGTGGCAAAATTTAAGTATCTTTTGCTTGGCTGCAAACGATGTGTGGGCACTAATAATATGCTAGTTTAAGAAATTCGGTTACGTGTACGTTTCCATGAACAGATTTTCAACAAGGAATACAGATATGTCACTTCAGGTATGGGATCGTTATCTGTGTGTCTTGGTAGTCCATGAATTTACCCCCCCCCAACAAAAACAAAAGAAAAAAATGTGTGTATTGTTTCTTGAATGAGTGAACATGTAAATGTTTCGTGTATGTCCCCATACTATTCAAAACTTTAGGTCCATGATATTTTATTGAAAATGTTGCTATGTTAGAATGCATAGGAAAATAACGAAGACAGATGAAATGCCACGTTTGATTATAGATAATCTGAACCTAACCAAAAAGCTTTAGACACAAGCACGTCTTGTTCATAGTCGTCTTTCAATACACCTATACACTTTCCATGAGATTTGTGACCGCAGGATGTTCATTAAAAATAATTGATATTAAATATATTTCTGTCAGAAAGTAAGATTTAATTCTGCCTGATAAACTATATACAACAGATTAGAGAAAATTTCACCATTGGGTTGTTGTTTTTTTGTGTGCGTTTTTGCTTTTTGTTGTTTGTTGTTTTTATATATTACAAGAATATCGGTTTTTTATAAATCAACATTGAATTCCGTCTTCTAGTGGTTAATCTATCTCATGAGCAAGAAGGTGCACTGTTATGGTCTTATGCGAATAATGTGGATATTAAAAAACTGTGGCCGAAATTTTTCATACTTTGAGGATAATTACGTTGATAAGGAACGCCTCTTAAATATGACTGGCAGTCCACAGACTATAGCTGTCGAAATAGTGATAAAATGTCTGGTAACTCTCTAGTATTAGAGGTAGAAAATGAGCATCAAATATGTACTTCCGGGATGGAAGAAAATGAGAGTGTAAAATCATAATGGCACCTTCCATTTACAACGTATGCTTAAATTCCCCAAAATCATTCTATAGAAAAGACCAATAATGATTGCAAAAGTATTCAACGGTTTTGCAAAGTTTAAACATTTTACACAAAATATTTCACATGCACCTCCAAAACAAAAAGGTACCAGACAAGTTTGCACTAGGGGGCGCATGTGAGTGTCGACAGCTACACGTCAACGAATGAACACCCTCCCCATACATGAGTGAGCTTCTATATTCTTTGTTGAAAATCTGTTCACGTAAATGCACACGTGACTGAATTGCTTAAACTCACTATCGAATTCAGACTTACACAAGATGGGGTTGACAGCGTCACCTCTATGTTCCTGAGGACATTCTGCCGAGGATTACTTTTATTACTTTTTCCAATGCAGCAAGTATGCTGCACAAAGGGACAAACTCCAGATTAAAGTATGCCCCTTGCAAAATTTAATCTAAAAACCGTTTATTTGGAACAACTGGTAAAAGTCAGAGCATCAATTATGAGATTTTCCGATCGGTTCACAACTATATCACAAAGAGGAATTCATACAGGCATGGTGAAGGTTTTCCAATCGTTTTTTTTTTTGTTTTCGTTCAATAGGTGGCAATGCCGTGGATCCCTGATTTGTAAGGATTTATTCAATTCAAGTACTTCTCCAGAACCATCAACCAGATAGAATTCAAACTTGGGGGCAATGTACCTATGGTGGGTCGCTACCAGATTTGTTCAAATAGTCACGCTCCATTGATTTTTGGATTTTTAACTCACCAGACTTGTCAGTAGCTGAGCTTATCTTATGGTCCTGAGTCGGCGTCATCCATCGTCAACCATCGACTTTTTTGTCCAACACTGTCAGCCAGATTTACTTTAAACTTGGTGGCAATGTACCTTGGGTGGGTCTCTTCCAAATTTGTTCGAATGGTCACGCTTCAGTGATTTCTGGATTTTTATGAGGTCAGAGACTCTTATTTATAATTTGTTCAGGTGGCGCTCCGAATTTTTCCTATTTTTAAAGAATTTTTACTTTCAATTTGCTTTTTTTAAATTTCTTTTCCAGAGCCGTCACTCAAATTAAACTGAAACTTGCTTGATGTAGTCCTTATAGAAGGGTCAAACAAGTTTTTCAATTGGTGGCAATGCTGCCGACTTCTGATTTCTAACGATTTTTTCAATTCTGGTATTCGTTGGCAAATGCCTTTCCTGTTGATTTCTATGTTTGTCAATGGGCATTCTAAGGATCCGCCGAACATGGCAGCTGTATAATTACTCAGCTCCGACTTTTATCTGCTTTTTTTACTGTCCGATGGAGGGACAAGCAGCCAAAAGTGTTTGACATTTGCAAATGTCGATGGAGATTTATGCCTGGTCAGTTTTGAGAATTGAACATTGTTTTCAGAGCATTTTTCAGCACTTGATATGGACAGCTGGACACGCCCACATCGTTACCGTCACACAAGCTGTTTGTAAAAAATAGCACGTGCATACCGTTACATGTCTAGCGGTCAAGAAAGCGACTCCTTTCATTTAATTGCTCTTCTGATTCAGTTCTGAACATTTTTGATAGCTCTTCAGGTTCGAAGTAAAGTACTGAATTACTAGGTTTTGTGGATAATTGTAGTTTTTATGATACTACTCCGTTAGCGAAGATGTCTGAACGTACCGTGAACAGTCAACATAAGAAACGGAAAAGAACTGGAAAAGGCACGGACGCAAAAGAAAGTGAAAGTGAAACGAGTATCAATAACGGCGACTCAAATACTGATTTATCAACGCAGATTAGTGTGGCAGTACAAGAAGCCATCTGCAGTCCAACTATCATATCTGCCTTAAAAGAAGCCCTCTTTCCAGCCTTAGATACGGCCATTCAGACCTATCTTACAAATAAACTGGACCCCGTAAAACTTCGCATGGGCAACGTTGTGTCCACGGTAGACAAACATGAAGAGCGACTTACTTCTATGGAGAAAGAAAGAGCAAAAGCTGAAATCCAACAAGAAATGGTCGCTACCGGTAGACACAACAACTTACTGATAAATGGTCTTGAAGAAAAAGATAACGAACAAACTAATCAGGTTGTATTAGATTTGGCTGCTCAGTTAGACGTTAACTTCGCTGGTACATTTACGGCAAATAGAGTCGGAAATAAAACTAACAACAAAAACAGAATGATTTCCGTATGTTTCGCGTCGCAATGGGATAAAAGAAAACTTTATTTCCAGCGTACAAAGTTGGCTAAGAAAGGACTTATTAACATATACAATAATGAGGACCTGGCGAAAACCCAATCTGAAGTTTTCTTTCTCGCAAGGAAAGCTAGGCAAGGCAAGCTTATCAGCACCACGTGGACCGATAATGGGACTGTGTACATCAAAAAACTTGCTGGGACTGCCATTCCAATAGTGTCGATCAACGATTTACGCAATAATATTCCTGGGTTCGACACCACACAGTTCATCAAACAATAATTGCTATTATACATGTATTATTTTTCCCGACGTACTTTCTACGAAATCTGCATAGTTACCGTCACTAGGGACAATGACAGTCCCTTTTTACCGCTTTTATAAACAATATTCCGCCGCCTTATAGTTCCTATTGTCTGATAGCAGTACAGCACTGAATATCCAAGATGGCGGCTATTTAGTGTCAGACTGACGAACTCCTCATTAATCTTTTATTCTTTGTTTATTTTACCTGTCCGCAATATATTTTCTTAACAGTGTAAAAGAAATTTGATACTTCCACACACGTTTATCTTCAACAAGACAGATAAATGGTGAATACGGTCATCTGTTTCTTTTCTTTTTTTTGTTTTTTTGTTAGGCCTATTCACCAGGACTTCATGCTAGCTTCTGTCAAGCTGTTCGTGCTGATGGACATTAACTTTTGTGTTGCTTCATGTGTTGCACTAATCTCTGTGATAATAGTACAGAAACACATGGTCCATATTCATTAATTCCAAACCCAACAATGACGGCAAAGAGATTTCAGACTTGCCAAAAGCATCAACATTTCTTTTCCAATACCAATGTGAAGAAACAAATTTCACTCCTGACTTGAGACAGGCAGTCACCCATAAAAGGCAACTGGTGGTTTTACACCGGTCCTCTCATCCTTAAAAATATTCATCATTAACTGCAGACACTAGTTCTTTTTCCAAAATGTATAGGCCTAACCACCCAAAACACAAATTTAATTTCTTCTGCCAAAAATAAAAAGAGACCCCTTAGGCCTATCACCTTTTAGTTCTCCCGACTTGTCAGTCAGCTAAGTTTAAAGTAAAAGAGTAAAGTAGGCCTACATCGTTTTTGTGACATTTATGAATCTGGAACATTATAAACACACCCTACCTCCACTATAACTATGAGTCGGAGAACAAAGCCCACAGCACAACATAGCCAATGAAGTAATTTTCAAATAGTACAGAAACACATGGTCCATATTCATTAATTCCAAACCCAACAATGACGGCAAAGAGATTTCAGACTTGCCAAAGCATCAACATTTCTTTTCCAATACTAATGTGAAGAAACAAATTTCACTCCTGACTTGAGACAGGTAGCCACCCATAAAAGGCAACTGGTGGTTTTACACCGGTCCTCTCAACCTTAGAAATATTCATCATTAACTGCAGGCACTAGTTCTTTTTCCAAAAACTTTGAATGACTACTGAACTTGATAGGCTTTTTCTAGAACACATAACTGGTGGACTAAATAATAATTCTCTAACACATATACTCCAAACGCAAATTGACCGTGACGATGAAATGGGAGGTCTAGATACCATTCGTCATTTTCCATATGTTGATAAATTGGCTAACTGCTTCGAAACTAACAATAACCGTTTTACAGTACTGAGTTACAATATTGACTCCATCAATGCCAAATTTCCAGAAATTCTTGTTTTTGTTGAAGAGCTCCAGGGAAAACATATTGACCTTAATGCACTCTGTTTTCAGGAATGTCATATACCAGCAAATTTTGATATGTCTTTACTACAAATTAGTGGGTATAAGTGTATCATGCAAGAGATGATCTGTAGTAACAAAGGAGGTCTAGTAATTTATTTAAAGGAATGTTACGATTATGTTATAAGATCAGAAGTGTACATAAACTCCATGTTTTGGGAGGGGCTCTTTATTGAAATACCGGGCACTGAACTACCAAAGAATATAATACTGGGAAATTTATACAGACCACCGAGAAATTTAAATGAAAATATTATGAACTTTATTAATGAATTAACACAAGCTTTAATATCTCGGGAATAATTCAAATAATGAAGTTCTAATAGCAGGGGACTTTAATATCAACTTACTAAAAATGCAGAAAGAACAATTGTATAGTGATTTCTTTGATAGCATGACCTCACATGTTTTTTTTCCAAAAATTACTCTACCTACTAGGTTCTCCAACAGAAATGGTTCACTAATTGATAATATTTTTGCAAGATCAGTTCCTCTACTATTGACACTACCTCAGGAATTTTAACTCAAAAATTTTCTGACCATCAACCTTATTTTACATGTTTGAACAATATTAGAAGCAAGACAGAAAATCCTGAATACATACAGATCAGAAAAAATGACCTAGCAGCTGTAAAAAGTGCTTTAACATACCTAATAAATTCTGATATCGTGGCTCAGCTTGATCCGAATAAAAACAGTGACCCAAACATATATTATAATATTATAAATGAGACCGTCAGGAAAGCTCTAGATATTCATATGCCATGCAAAACTGTCCGGTTTAACAAATACAAGCATAAAAACTAAATGGATCACCCATGGAATCCTAACATCTATAAAATACAGAGACAATCTCTACAAACGTTTAAGAAAGATGAACCCCAATTTCCCCGAATATGCAGCACTAAAAACAAACTTACCAACCTACAATGGTATACTAAAAAGAAATATAAGAGCAGCCAAGAAACACTATTATGATTTTATCTTCAACAAATTTGAGAATAACATGAAAGAAACGTGGTCTTCCCTTAACGAAATTTTGAATAGAACAAAGAAAAGAAAGACCTTTCCTGATGTCTTTCACATTGGTGGTAAGGCTATTCAGGACAAAATAGTTATAGCAAATAAATTTTACAAATGTTTTACTGATGTTAGACCTGATCTCGCAAAACAAATCAATAAACCCCTAAACAAACAATTTACACAGTTCCTTAACAACACATATGGACATAATTTAAAATTTGAAGAAACAACCCCTGAAATTGTCGAAAAATCATATACCAATTAAAGCCAAAATCTGGCTGTGGCCATGATGGTCTTTCTATCAAGCTACTTAAGCAATTTAAAACTGCCTTAATAAGTCCTATTACTTCTGTTATCAATCAAAGTATTAATACTGGAATCTTCCCAGATAAACTTAAGATTGCCAAAGTGATACCGCTGTTTAAGAAAGATGATAAAACTGTGTTCACAAATTTTCGACCAATTTCCTTACTAACTTCAATCTCAAAGGTCTTTGTTAAGGTGATCTTCCTTCAACTGTATGACTATTTCATTAAATTTGATTTATTTTATGACAGTCAGTTTGGATTTAGGAAAGGTCACTCGATTGAATTTGCCGCAACGGAATTAATTAGTACAATAATTGAAGAAATGGATAATGGAAACAACCTCCTTTGTATATTCTTAGACCTATCAAAAGCCTTTAATACCCTGAATCATGACATTTTGATGGAAAAACTTGAATATTATGGTGTCAATAATAACTCTCTAAACCTACTGAGAAGCTATCTATCAAACAGAAAACAATATGTTGACCTTGATGGAACCAAATCTGAACTTTTGGCCATTAAAACTGGGGTTCCACAAGGATCCATTCTAGGTCCTCTGTTATTTATTATCTACATGAATGATTTTTCATATGCCAGCCAAATTTTCAAATTTATTCTATATGCTGACGACACCACTCTATTAGCAAATCTTAACATGTTGAATCGCAACATTCTTATCAATGATGAATTGAGAGATGTAAATGACCGGCTGAAAGTAAATGAACTGTCTCTAAATATTGAGAAGTCAAAATTAATGGTATTCCACCATATTGGAAAGAAAATAGACTAATCTGATGTTTTCATGGATGGCATTCGTATTGAAGCAGTTGACAGTTTCAACTTCTTAGGTCTAACTCTTGACCATCATATTAATTGGACTGATCAGCCAACCAAAATCTCAAACAAAATTTCCCAGGCAGTTGGAATTTTAACTGACTTAAATATTTTTGCCTATTCATACAAAGCTCATGATTTACAATTCGTTAATATTGCCACACATTACCTTTGGAATTTTAAATTGGCGGTTCAAACTGAATAGAATAGAAAAATTGCAAAAGAAAGCTCTAAGATGGATAACATGTAGTAAATATAATGCCCACTCCGATCCATTGTTTAAAGAGTTAAAATTACTGAAAGTAAATGACATCTTTGCTCAAATGAAGCTAAAATTTAATCATAAATTCGCAAATTAAAACCTTCCAAGCAAACTTTTATCACTTCCCTTTAAATCAAGGCAACACGCCCACATTCATAGTACAAGAGGGAGTGATAAATTATTTTTAAATAAGAGTCAATACCACTCTAGCTAAACAAAGCATGAAATATGATATCCCTGTGGTAGTAAATAGTACTGCAAAAATATCACGGATAAATTTCACACTCACAGCTTACAGGGTTTTGGTATCTATGTTAAAATGAATTCTTAAGGAGCTACCAATTTGTATGCTCATGATTAAACTGTTATGTGTGTCAGAGAAATAATGATTGCAAATTTATCTCATAGTATGTACCACATCCTTTATTACAGCCACATATGTATGTAATTACTAATTTCAATGGAATCGACACAGAAGCTTTTTCTCTATTTCTTCTCTTTTTACTTTCTCAGATGTTCAGCCTGCCATATACTTATATCTTTATACATAAATCATTATTATCAAATCTTGTTACATGTATATTAAACTATACATTCTTACCTTAGGGTGGCTCATGTGTGAGCGACATTTTTTTGTCATAACGTGGGTCTCCCTGACCTCTTGTATCATGTATTTATATTTTGTAATATGAATTTTATTGGTTGAATAAAGAAAATCTGAATCTGAATCTGAATAATGCTAATTCACATTTTTTATTCTTCTCCAAAACTGTCATCCAGATTGACTTTAAACTTGTGGGCAATGTACCTAGGGAACATATCTACCGGATTTATTTAAATGACCACGCTCCATTGATTTTTTTCATCATGCCCCCACCAGGAGGGCATATAGAAAGATGAATGTTGATCCTTTAGTAACTCTGGAATCTCTTTGCTGTCATTGTTGGGTTTGATATTTATGAACATGGGTCATGTTTCTCTACATAAGTGTATCATTCTAGAGACGTCCGTTCGTTCGTCTGACATTAACATTGTCACATTTGTGTGGCGCAAAAATTCAAAAGCATTTAAGGTACAAATATGAAACTTTTAGGAAACATCTATCAATATATAAAGGTGTGCACCTGGTGTTTTGTTTGTCTCTCGGGTTGATTATTATATATTAATTAATTATTCATTAACTGAGGGAAAAATATTGATTCGACGTTAGACTTGTCACATTTGTGTCGCATGTTTCTCAAAAGGTTTTTCAGCTTCAACCATGCAACTTTGCGGAAACATCTATCAATATATGAAGGTGTGCACCTGTGGTTTTGTTTTTCTCTTTGAAAAATTATCTCGTGTTAATTTATCAATAATTAACTTAGGGAAAATGTTGATTCGACGTTAGACTTATTACATTTGTGTCGCATGTATTTCAAAAGGTATTTGAGGTCGTACACCAGTTACATGCCATATTCTTTCCAATACCGATGGGGGCAATGACAGGTTGGGGCATCCATGTCCTTTTGACACTTTTCTAGTTTTTTATGATTTTTTTTTGGGGGGGGGGGGGTGGTGGGCAAATTAAAAAGAAAAAAAATCTAAAACCGCCCACCCGATTACTTTGGTAGCACACAGCAACACTCTTAGAGACTGGTATTTACTAATTTGTTTGGCAAGTGGTGCTGCATCTTTCTTCTAATTGTTTCCATTTTTGTGTGTATTTTTTGCTCTTTTTGACTTGTTCTCCAGAACCATCACTCAGATTAAGCTGGAACTGAATTTATGTTACCATGGTTACCAATAAAATCACAAAATATAACTTCAGGTACTTATCTTTCATTTGATATCAACTTCAGCTGCGTTTTTTTTTGAAGTATGCGTGAAAACCTATTGCTAGTATTACCACATGTATCATTCCCCCAGTGCATGGCACTGGCCATAATGAATCACCAATATCAACCAAAGTATGCAAATTTTGAGTGATCTGTATATTTAAGAGAACGTTACTAGGCAACTATCAACAATCTTATATGACTAAATTGACCTCAACGTTAATTGTGAAACACATTGTGAAAGACATTCTTTACATTATGTTTGATGGAAATTTTACATAATATATATAAAGCAGGAAACAAGTTTCCAGTGTCTCAATGCAAATTCAGGTCCTTTGATAAACTTTCCGTTGCCATTGCAACCAATGGTTAACATCTGTTTCCCCAAATTGGTTTCCTATGAAGTGTACTATATCACGTATGCTGGTGTAAAGTTATGAGATGATAACTTGTTTGTTTTTAAAATATTAGTTAAAAATGAGTTTTCCCTTGACTACCTGAACTCTATAATAATAATAATAATGATGATGATGATGATGATGATGATGATGATGATGATGTTGATGATGATAATAATAATAATCTATAGTCTAGCACCAATTTGGACTTGTTTTTGTTATTGTTATTGTTATTGTTAATTTTGTTGCTCCGTGGACTTAACAATGACGAACCGGGATAATGTTTAGGGACATGATTATAGAGTAATGGCAAGATGGGCTTTCAAAATTACTTTTAAAACCTTAAACAATCATGAACAGTGAGATAAACAGTGAAAATGGTTCAGCGTTAGCCTCGAGCGCTGATTTTGGAATATATTTTGACGGAAATCGTAACTGTCTATTCTGCAAATCAAATTTCATCAAGAACAAAGAATTTCACAGTAATGTTACTAGCAAGAAATTCAAATTGAGAAACCCCCGATCGAAAAATTTGGTATTGTCTTGTGAATCTCCCAATATCATTTATTTGATATCCTGCATCAAGTGTAAATCACAATATGTGGGCCCGACTACTCAAACAGTTAAAAAGAGATTTAGTGGTCATAAAATTACAATTAAAAGTCACAAGTTAAACCCTTTTTTGTGTAACTATTTCAATTATGCGGAACATTTACATTTGGATTGCCGGATACAAATTTTTGATTACATAGAACCAAATTTGTTAGACCAAGACAGTTATGTTAACACAAGGAAATTATTACAAATGGTAGATTTTTGGATCAAAACCCTTAATTCAACGTTTCCTAATGGACTCAATGACAGAATTTTAGGCTTCGTTGATGTTAGGAATTTGGACTTTGCAACTCTTGACAACAGTCACACACCTTTTCATAATAATCAGGCTGGTATTCGAAGAAAAAAGAAGAAGTCACGGACAAAGAAAATCACGGAAAAACAGGAAATGTAGGAATGTGGATACAAAAGACCTTGTCCATAATTTACTACAGGCTTTTTCCCATGGCATTGGTCAATTACATGCAGCTCTTAAAGCACTATCATTTCGAGACATAACAAAAATCAATGAATATTTGGGTCTTACTGATTCAGAACACACATTTCTGCAAAGTTTTTGTGAAATTGTGTACGCTTACACAACTATTCGGAAACCAAATTTTAATAAGAAAAAAATAGATCAAATGTCTTGCAGCATTCCTTTCAAACACAAAATTGTTGATTCACTAAACATTCAGTCCCTTTTCAAATTGAAATTTGTTCGTAACATGATTCCCAAGGAGCGCAAAATAAAAGATCCCCATATCATTTCCTATAACTATGGCAACAATATTGGACAAAGTATCATAAATTACAAGAAATTTCTGGCTTCAATTACTCATGAAGATATCGCAGCGAATCAAAATTGTGACTGTATGTCTAACAGTAAATATTCTAATTTTGTTGATGCATACCACAAACATGTATTTACAGGTAATTTGGATATTATACATAATTCAAGTTTAAAAGAAATTATGAAAAATTATGAAAAAAGGTACAAAATTTCGGATATGTCCCAAGTTGAACATTGACAGTATTTTTCAGGATACATGTGATGCATTTGATTCCTACCGTATGAAACGGGCAAGAAAGAAAAAATTGAATTTCAGAAATTTGAAGGATGGTTATCAAACTTGAAACGAGACTTTAGAAATAGAATTTATCGTTACAAATCCCACATTAAGAATTTCAATACGGTTAATCTAAAACAACCTGAAGTTTCAAAAGCAGTCAAAGAACTACAAGAAAGATTTGTAGTCACTAACATAGATAAGGCAGGGAACAATTTTGGGATCATCTGCAAAAAATATTGTCTGGATGTTTTGCAAAAAGAACTTGGTATAAACAATATTTCAAACATAAGAGGAAATGGCGTGTATAAATTACACAAACAATCAATTGATAATTTGATGGATTCACATAAAGATGAGATGACAAGGAATTTTGATATCAAAATTTCTGAAGAGGACTCCTCTATTCCACTTTTGCTCTGGATACCCAAATTACGTAAAAACCCTTTAAAATCTAGATTCATGCCGGTGCTGCAAAATTTACAACAAAACAATCATCAAAAGATGTAACTTTGTGTTTGACTGCAAGTAGGAATCATTTTCGTAAATACTGTAATGCAATTTCTAGAAACTGTGAAATAAATTGCTTTTGGAGTATTAGCAATTATATCCTTTCCCGGACAGTAATGCTTCGGATCTATTGGATATAATACATTTTTGTCACAGATATTGAGATTTGGTCGTATTTGTTCTAAATTTCCGGACTTTGCATCTAGAACCAAATTTATTTACAATAAACTTCAAGAGGATTCAAAGGTGTACTTTTGATCAAATATTTCTGCAAATTTTGCTGTAAATATTCCGAGATGGTTAGAAAGTTTGGCTTCAATAATTTTAGAGACTTTAGTTTTGCCTGTTTTGCCACTTAATTTTATCTTTTGACATCATTCTGTTCAAATGTTCACCTTTCAGACATTTTAGGCCAGCTTGTTTTCTGTTAGGTAACCCCCAGAAGCCACAGGTAGCAGGAAGCGGTCTATGACAGTTACAAGTTTGCCTAATTGTACTTGATATCTGGTTAATATTTTCATTGCATTCTCTTGACATAAATACAAATGACTCTCATTCTTTTCTGACTTGCCCTATAATTCTACTGTTAATATCCAAAGATTATTAGAAAGTTTGGCCACAATAATTTACAGTTTTTAGTCTTGTCTGTTTTGCTACTTAACTTTATCTTTTCGCATCTTTCTGTTCTAATATTCACTTTCAGACATTTTAGGCTTGCATGTTTTCTGTTAGGTAAACCCCCAGAGGCTACAGGTAGCAAGAAGCGGCCTACGACAGTTACATGTTTGCCTAATTGTACTTAAAATCCTGTTAAGAAAAATTGCTTTGATAGCATGTTTTTGCAAAAATGCTAATGACTTTCATTCTTTTCTACATGCACAATTACTCAATATTAAAAAAAATACTCCAAATTGACAGTATATTCTCAAACGTCACAAACCTGACACATTACGTTGACACATTGACTCGGGGTGGCTGTGAAATAGAGCTGAATTGTTTGAGGAGAAGGCGTCATCATGGAGTTTGTTTTACATCTCTGGTGCAAGATGTACATTGTTGTAGTCCTTGTTAGGATTTCCCTTGGTTTATACAGGTGGTCTAGCTGCAACTGTCTATTTTATAATCACTGGGACTGAATATAATGCCCCAGCTTGTTTCCACTTCCGTTAAACATTGGCGGATGGTTTAACTAGGATAAGTTGTTCAGCTAGAAAGGGTACAATTGGTTCAGGGTTAAGTCAAATTGTTCTTATCTGAACCTGTACTATGCAAATTTGGTAATTATGGTTTGTTTGACAGGTATTCTTCTTTCATATGAAGCTCTGCATTTATAAGCAAAACTTCACGTATTTAGCTAATTCATCAATGGCCACGTTCATATTTATTCATTATTATGTGGGTTGTCTTTGCTGAATATTTAGCTTAGACAAGGAGCCGCTGCTCAGAGAGACATGTACGTGTAAAAGGCTGTGAAACATGTTGAGTAGTTACCCGCTGAAGACCCTTTAATTTGTTTAGGCTAATACAGCCTATGTCAAAATTTTACAGAGGAACGTGTGCAATATGGACAATAGTACTTCTATGTATATAAGTTAGACAGGGACAGGTTAGCTTATGGAGAGTAAAGAGTTCGGACTGCGGAATAGGGTAATGACTACTAGGAAGTAGTTTTGGACAAAAAGACACAAATACAATGATAATGATAATGATAATGATAATGATAATGATAATGATAATGATAATGATAATAATAATAATAATAATAATAATAATAATAATAATAATAATAATAATAATAATAATAATAATAATAATAATAATAATAATCTTTATTTCAAGTCGAGTGAGTACAAAATTAAGAACACTATTTGTCGACCAAAATTGGTGCATGATATAATGGAAATGAAAAAATATACAATGATGCAGAATGAAATCAGTATATACCCTTTCAGTAGATTATATATGGGTTTTGATTAAGACGCCAGAGTTCTGTATTTGCACATATTGCACATAGATCAGAAGCAGGACGGGCCAAGCCCTGTCTTAATTATTCCACAGCCTTAAAGAGTTGTATCCATAGTTCATGGTGTTAAAAGGAGGTAGATTCGCTTTATGATCGTCTCTTTAGTTATATTTACTTTCCTTTTGTACAAACATATCATTTAGAAAATCTGGACATTCTTTTGGCACAGCTTTGTATACCTCAATAGACAATTTGCGTAGCCTCCCTAAATATAAATATGGCTTTTTAGAACGTTGTAATAAGTCAGCGTAGGATGAGGTGGCATCATCGTAAACGAAGCGAAGTGCCCTTTCCTGTAATTTTTCCATTTTGGCAGTGTACGTGTTGCCACATAAGTGCCACGCGAGAGGGCATTAATTACGCCCTGACCTGAAACATGAAAAGGAGCTGCTTCAAGCTCCACAACATATTTTTTCTCATCGAAAAACTTAGAACCACGATAACTTATATCTCTTTTAATAGCCTTTGGTAACTGAATCTTAGTGCTTGCGCAAATCTCTAAATTTCCTTACCATGGTAACCAATAAAAGCATATATTGCTCAGTAAATTAATGGTACACTCTACCACATCTGTAACTTCAGGTTCTTATCTTAATATCGTTGCCATGGTAACCAATACTTAATTGCAAATTTAAGTGATTTTTACAAACATTCTGTTGCCATGGAACCAACTATTGACACTTGCTATCTCAAGCTGGTTGCTTATGAAACACCTGTATACTAGGTATGCTGATGTAAATGTGTAAGGTAGTACCTTGTATGTGTATAAAGTTATAGCTAATAGAGTGTTTTTCGCTTTATTTCTTGAAAAGTTAATTTCGTTGCCATGATAACCAATATAAATACAAATTGACCATGAAATTGATAGTACACCCTACTTATCTTGAAACTTCGGGTTCTTGTCTTTTGATTGGTACCAAATTCAGCTGGGTATTTTGCGGGTTGAACGGTTTCAATTTTTTGGTGGACTCGCCACTGTACTATTAGGACACTGGAAACTATGTTTCCAAGTATTGGTCTAATTTACATGTTTGTGAGAAACCGTGCCGTATGGTCACTGGTGGGTTATCCTCATTGAAATGCTATAGACATGAACAAAACTCATGTAATGTTAAAATATCCAGATACATGGGTGAACAAAACAGTCACAATAAGGTAATGGTGACATTTAACATTGAACTTGTATATTTATGACAATAATTTGCATAAGGTCATCACTAGCATGTCCTCACTGGGGTGGTAGGAGATTAAGATGTATGTTTTTGTGCAAAAGATAACTTCTTACCATCTTTTATTGATTCGAATATGGTTCTAGAAGAAAAAAAGACGCTCATGGGCTATCAGCAGTCCTCTTGCATTGCATTTTTGTTCCTTTTATTATTTACAGATTGTTGCCAGAGGGTCTGGGTCAAGGTCTTTTGCCCACCTAAAACCATAATCCACCCGTGTCCCTCTTTCTTTCTCTCTCTCTCTCACTCACTCACTCTCTCTCTCTCTCTCTCTCTCTCTCTCTCTCTCTCTCTCTCTCTCTCTCTCTCTCTCTCTCACACACACACACACACGCACACACAGACTCAATTTTGTCTCCATCACCCCAGTTCTTTTGCACAGTGGTACATCACTCACTTTACAAATATTTTCTCCGCACTTCAATTTCTTCTGCATGTAGATTCGCACTTTAATTTTACACAGAACCAGCGTATTCAACATCTCCTTCTTTGCACATGACTGCATTGGTGGCAGGGGTGGGGGTGGGGGTGGGTCAAAGTCCCGGTACTTTGATCTGGGCAGTTAAGTTGCGTGCACAACTAACTGTTCTTCTTACACGTAGCTTATCACAATAACATTAGAATTTTTGATATCATAATTTTGTATCATACAAGTTATCAGTTAGCCAAACTCAGACGTTTTCTGGTAATTACCTACCAGCTGTACGCAGGTAGTACCTTGCTAGCTGTATACAGATAATAACTTGTTAGATGTATATGGTGGCTTCCCCGGTTTGCGGGGCATCAGAGGTTTCTTGGCATTGACTTTGTGGCCGATCGTCGTGATATCAGATATAATTTCTACTCAAACTAGCATTGAAAAATATCAATTATGCTTACAGACTACCCAACATTGTATAAATTAAAATGTGAACACACCGAGCAGTCAGGTATTCACTAAAATCGCTCAGCGTACCACGAAAACTGGCTTCAGGAGCATATAGGTAACGATCTACTGTATGGATGCATATAGGTAATGTCCTATCGAACATGTACACGGTATGACCTACCACGTGTATACAGGTTACCTACCAGTGCAAAAGACATTTCTTTGGTCCATAAGATTGTTATTGTACATGGGTTTTCGACAGATTGATAGGTTGCTTCTTCAAATAACTTTTAATTATCTGCATATGACCTGTGAAACCCATATCATTTGTCCAGCTGAATCCATGACCTTGGCTGCAACCGGGAAGGAGACTTGCTTCAGTTATGTCTCTACAGTGATTTTCTTAGCTGTCAACATCTGACCGGGCAAAAGCTAAACAATCCATCAGTTTTTTGCCTTGCAACATGTATTCTTTTAAGGTCCCAGAGGACAGCACTTGACAGTGTTATCTGTATATGGTTTTGCCATTTGTTTAACAATAAATTACTTTGAAGCTTTTAATTTAGAAAGGACATATTTACGGAAATGGGTTCCTTAAATGTTGACATCTTAGCTCCTTGATTCCATGAGTACGAGATGAAATGAGAACTAAAATGGTTTTCTCTTTTAAATGAAATATTTTACGCTCTTGATGGGTCCCTGTAGTGTAGCAGCTAGTTCTCTGATCTGGGAACATTAATTTCTGTGACTGTTTAGTTGTCGCTGGACCTTTATAAATGCTAATGATACTGCGGTCGAATGAATGTCCTCTTTGTCACTTTGGAGAGACGTGATTCCTTTGATAATGCTGGCTCAAAGACAGACCAGTGTTCTCAAGCAACTGTCTGTAATCTTTAGTGTCAGTTTCACTACTTCCAGTTTTTTCCGTCTCAGTTGTTGACGCAGTGGCCCGATATGAGCAACGTGCTTGACGTCTCTTCCTTTCGAACAATATATTCATTTTTTGTTTTGCTTCACGTTTCCGCTTGTAAAGCTGAGAGCGCCACCATTCAAAATATGCCATTTTATTTTGCATGGCTTCTCGGATTTCTTCCATTTTCTCTTCGAACGTGTCTTCGTTTATCTCTGATAGTTCTGATATCATTGACATTGTTCTGGTGATTTGACCCGGTTCCATGAGCTAGCCAGAAATAAAGGACAGGGAACTGAACTTTATTAGCTGTATCATGTACATACATAAATCATGACATTTTGCTAAAGAAACATAACGTAAACATAAATACAAGAGACACGTAACTCATCAACACGAACAAATTTTAGTTTTACAACAGCACAATTACTCATGTGTCTGGATATGTGATACATGACTGATAATACGTGTTGAGAAAACATCATTTACTATATACTATGCTGCTCTGTATCAGAAAGATCTCCCCTTCATCAGCATATCTGTAAAACAAATTGTCTGATTTTGCAATTTTGTCAATGTCATCTCACTTCATAATGGACAAAAAATTTTCGGAATCATTTAGATTGTCAAATATCGGGAACAACGGTCGGCGCACCGTATAGGTATTTTCTTTCATGTGCTTTAGAAGCTATAATAGCATGATATTCATCTTCAAAAATATTACAATTTTCTCACAATCTATCTTTTAAAGGAACTTTACGTGGTCTTTTCTGTCTACCTTCAACTTATGTGAACTTGCTCTAAATCGTCTGATGTTTTTCCTCAATGTATAATCATAAATCGCTAAAAGATATTTCTCTGCCTCGAAAGTTTCTTAGCATTTAGCATATATGTACGTAGTTTTTGTCGGAACCAGAATAACTTTTCATAGTTTCTTGCCATTGGATAATAAATCTTCTTTCAATTCTTTTTACAAAAGTCTGAGTAAGAAAAATGTCAGTGCGTGAACCGATATTTTCCCACATTATATTAAAGCCAAATAAGTTGAATATATTTTTAGGGATGTCATCCATTTAAACTTCCCGGTATGAGTATGTTCCTCATTACAAAGGAACCAATCATATAGTCAACTATCGGGTTTCATGTGTACTATTCGTACCCAATTCTGGCACATTTGTGTGGAAATTTTGAGTACAAGAGAGAATTCTACAACTTCACTTAGTGCGGCTAGATTGCTAGCTTTTTTCAACATATTTCAACAGAAAACGGGGATCTTATTTGTGTTTTCTTTGTTTGATTTTTTTTGTTCGTTTGTTTGTTTTCGCCACACACACACACACACACACACACACACACACACACACACACACACACACACACATATATATATATATATATATATATATATATATATATATATCGCTTCTCACAGGCAAGACATGCATGGACAGGCCAGATAAAGACAGCTAAATAGTTATCGGACCTGTCTTCAACAAAATAGGCAAGAAACTGAGCGCTTGAGACAACAGTGTATGAAGCCAACAGTGTGTGAAGACAACAGTGTATGAAGGATGCATTTTGAATGGTGTGCTTGAGACAACAGTGTATGAAGGATGCATTTTGAATGGTGTGCGTGTATGGAGGACAGTAAATAAAGAATGTGAATATGTTTTTGTTGTTCTTTACTCGGCGATTGTTTCAACGAAATAACAAATAATTTTTCTGAGAAGTTTGAAGGCTTATACTTGGAAGATGGATCAAAGCATATCCACATAAACCTAACGTGGATAACTTGCAAAGGCCGTCTCAAGCTTCAAAACAAAGATTAAATTGACCCAGTGAAGGTTTCACGATCAAGGAGACATTTCCAAATAAACATCGACAATCAAACATCTACAAAACAGAATTAACATAGAGTATATTTATTATGTCTACAATATAATGGTTATTTCTGAGTGCAAAATGCAATGACTACAAAATACCAATATTTTGTTTTGTTTTTTCGTATCAAAGCGATAAACCGTAAGTAGACACGTTTGTGTCGCTTTTGTATTGAAATCATATAAATGGTTATTGATATCAGAAACAGCATTGATGATAACAGATATTACACTGGTTATCTGATGTATATGCGAGCTGGCTCGATAACTACTACTAGTACTACTACTACTACTAGTAGTAGTAGTAGTAGTACTTCTACAATAATAGTAATAACAACAGTAATAATAATTATAATAATAATAATGCTAATACTAATAATCATGATAATGATGATGATAATGATAATACTTTATTGAAATCCCCGCGAACGAGGAAAAACTGCAAGATACATCAAGGTGATATAATGCATATATATATATATATATATATATATATATATATATATATATATATATATATATATATATATATATATATATATATATATATATATATATGTATATGTATATATGGGACAAAATGATCATTTAAAACACCGTTTTAAAACCATAGCTGGTAACAGTATCGACCGTCCCAGAAGACCGGTCCCCACTGGCAATCTTATAAAAACTATACAGTTTTTATAAGATTGCCAGTACTGGTGTTAGCTCGATAGCATTCCAGTACCCATGTATTTGAAGGTGCTAGCACGATAGTACTCAGGTATCCATATGGTTAGCACTCCTAGCTCGATGGCACTATCGTATTTATATGATTAGCAGTGCTAACTCGGTGAGAATTGTATCATAATAAATCAATTTTTGTCGTGCAAAATTAACTCCTAGGCCGTAAGCACTTTTTTGTACTTTTTGCCTCGCGGAAATCCGCAAGTTTGCCACGATCACTATACTCTTACACTTAAAACAAAGAGCTTGCAGGGAGACTCTGTACCCTCCTAGGTGCAAAAAAATGCTAAATACTTACTGTGGATTGTAGACAAAATTAGATGATGATCTTAAGGACAATTGTTTGAAGTTCTCCTTCAGCTGACTAGGAGCAACAAGTTGACTGAAGCTGGATGTGGTGAGTTACCAGTTGATTAATCCCCATCGCCTGGTAAGCTTGAGTCATTATCAATACACCGATTTTTCTAGTCTTTCTTGTCGTGCGTTTTCATGAAACTAAAGCAATAATATTTTAACTGGATTATTGTTCAAAAGAGATAATACCAGAGCTTTGCTTGGTAACTGTAGACCCATTCCTTCTAATATCGGAGAAGCATACAGGTCACCAGCAGAAACTACTTGCAGAATAACAAAGGAATGATCTAGTTCGCTGAGACAGCCAATAAGCGACAGCATACTTCTCCAAATGTTGTCAGCGCTTGGATACACCTGCGGTGCATGGAACTGTAAACTCACTTACAATAGATCTATTCAATTTTCGCTAACTTCGCTGTTACCCAAAAAACAGAGAAAATAAAATCACAATGCTAATACAAAAATTTACATAGGTTTTATATGAACTATGTCCAAAATAGGAACATTAAAACTTTAATTAAGTGCTTAAAATGAAACTGTGAAAAACTGCAGGTGTGATAATACTTACAGTCAGAACAATTGTTCTTCGGTCCATCGTGGCATTAGTCCAACAGCATTTTGAATTTTAAGTTTCTGGATGCTTTGTCAAAGATTTCTTCGAAAACAAACCAACCCGCTATAAGGTTCGATGCCTTGCCTTCTTATCATGAAAACTTTCAAATAACGTTTTCTTGTTTTGTCAATCTTGTATGACACATAAATGATCAAGCTATATACATTCACTTTAGTGGATACGGTCACTATGCATTACGGGGCCGGGAATAGCATTTTTACAGAATACGTGTAAGTGTTTCAAAGTGCTCAATTGACTGTTAAGTAAGTGCAATACTTTGCACAGGTATTCATATTCCTATGTGCATTACCAAAACGTCCTTTTAAAAGTATTGAAAGAAGTTAATTTGCTTCATGACGTAGATAATCAACTTTATTTATCAACAGGACTATGCACACATTATAAATGGAGAGACGTCAAGGTTTATTGTTGATTGCTAAAAGGAAACAGAAGATGTAAATGACTGCAAACACTAAGATGTCCACACACACACACACACACACACACACACACACACACACACTGTGCTGAACCCGTTATATTTTAGTCAAAACGATCACCACCTGATCGGTTGGACGCACCCCCCATCCCTAGAAAAAATAACTATGTGGCGCAGAAGGGAAGGAACATCATTCTTTTCTAATTCCAGGTCCCAATTCAACATGACAGTATGATACTCCACCTTAGGTCTGCTCCTTTCACTGTACATACGCACTCGCCATCACTGTAGCGTTTTGTACTTAAAAATCTTTTTGAAGTCGACGGTGCATGTAAATTGAATGTTACTGAAATTTACATGATTTTGTCTGTGGTGGTTCTCGTAGGAAGCATTGTGAGCCACATGTATATATGCGTGGATCCAATTATATAACAAATGGAGTAAAATGATAAGTCATGACGTTACTTTGTAATTATGTTGGTGTGCCAACACAGATATATTGTTTTCTCTGAGAGTTCTTTCTTTCTGTCTTTCTTTCTTCTTTCTTTTTTACAGGAAAATTTGTCCTACATTTCATATGAAAACTTTATACGTAGAAACTCCACACTTGGCATGATTATACTTCCATACATAAGGTCATGAATTTTCGTAAAGAGGTTCAACGGTTTTAAAAATTATGCAAATTAGGGTCATTTGAAAATTGAAATCTTGAACATCTCCAAAACTATTACAGAGCATGAAAACAATCCAACCTCAAGTAACATGTTTGTAACACTGCACATTTTTGTAATTTACATATAGCTTCTAAAGGTGAAAGGTAAAGGCTATTTGGACCTTTAAAATTTTCATCTAGCCATACCTTTGTCAATTTTTATCACATTTTGATCATGTTGGGCTCAAATTGTAGCTATTGTCACAATACCCATTTTGGTTATTCACATGAGACCTCCAATGTTCAAACATCAAGGTCATTTGGACTTTGAAATTCCCATCTGGCTATGACTCGGTCAATTTGTATCCTATTTTGATCAAGTTGCACTGAAATTGTAGCTATTATAACACTGCACATTTCTGTAATTTAAATGTGACCGCCAAAGGTCAAGGTTATTTGGACCTTTGACATATAGCCTAGCCAAAACTCTGTCAATTGTTATCCAATTTTGATCATGCTGGGCTCAAAATGAAGCTATTGTAACACTGCACATTTGGTTATTTAAATGGGACCTCCAAGAGTCAAAGGTCAAGGTCATTTGGACCTTTGAAAGTTTCTTCCAGCCATATCTTGGTCAAATTTCATCCAATACGGAGAATCCAGGATGCGCACGCAATGTTCAAATTCTAGGAGGAAAGTAATGCGCGCATGATGTCGGACTCAACTTGTAGGTGTTACAACACTTGTTGTTTTGTGATAATATGTAACCTCTAAAGGTCAAAGGCCAATGCAATTTTGACCTTTGAAGGTTTCATCTTACCATAATTTGGTCAAGTTTTATCTTATTTGGTTTATGTTGGGCTGAAATTGTAGATTTTGTAACATTGTATGTTTTTATAATTTACATATGACCTCTAAATATCAAAGGTCAAAGTCATTTGGACTTTGAAATTTTCATCCAGTCTCAGATTAATGGAATATGAAGTACCACTGGACAAAAGTTGTCGAAATTAATATTTACAAGTTTTGAAGACACAGACAGATTTGCTTTGAGGCAAGTGTTCTTTTCCAGTTTGAATGGAATCTATTCGCGAACAGTGGCATTTGTGATGCATGATTTCGTGACAGGTAAGTTATCCTTACTCTAAGCCTTTAGGAAATAAATGTAATCCTGGAAAAAAGGGATTACCCTGCCTCCTCTATCAGCTTGACTTTGGGCATGTCTGGGTGAATAAGTTTTAATGTATTATGCCAGTGTTTGTTTTACACCTTTTTTGGGAAATGTTCCAGTATATAGGCTGCTGACACAACAGTACCAGTGCATCTTTCTGAGAAGGAGTCGGGGGGGGGGGCAAAGTGCAGCGTAATAAACCCAAATAAAACGTAGCTTGCTGCACCATTCCTTTGTTTATAGTTGACAATCATGAAATAATGAGGCAATCCCGTTGGCAGTATTGGGTAACCTCTGACCCGATAGAAACCTCTGTCTTTTCAAAAACTGCATCAGGTACAATTTATCTCTCTCTTGCGAATGTCCTGCTCTTGCAGATCCAACTTTCGCTTGCATCAGCCTGTCTGTGCAAAACATATAGACCAGCTCTACACTTTTGTTGTGCAACGAAGCAAATTAAATCTGAGAACGTCCACCTTCTGACATGCCACACGTTCTTCTTCCAGCAAAGATATAAAATCTAAGAGTGACCCACATACTTTGGCGTGAATTCACGTTGACGCCTATGCTTTAAGTGGCTCTTTATCAAGTCCAGAGTAAAGTACCTCAATACCAGACATAATTTCCGCACCCTTCTGACCACTACCTGATTCTCGTATATATTTTCTTTTACCGTGATTGTTCTTGTCCAAATGTGACAAAAATAGTGTTTAAATATCACAATTTATTGATACTAATGTACGAAGGCGTATTTTATCAAAACGTGAAAAAACGGCATTTTCAGCCAGTTTTATTTACAGCATAGTTAAACTCTTCAGATATGAAAGTACATAATTTGCAACTCCTATTTTCTATTATAGTAAAGGCAATGATTAAGATGCTATAGAGCATTCGGTAAAGGGGTACCAAAACCTCTTTGGAGACAAGTATTTTCAAACCTTCATGGGACATGAAAATAGTATTGTTTGCATTTTGATCTGCATTTTATTTTTCCAAATTACAGCCTCTCTAATGTGCACTTGTTTTTAGAACAAACTTCGCAATGTTGTTCACAAATTGTAATAATGTGGCGGATTACATGTACTCAAATATCCATTGTGCAATTTCGTATGTAACATCTTTTCCTTTTTTTGAATCAATGCAAAAATCCTCAGAGGAAATACGTTCAATGTTCTAGTAGTGACATTTACCAACAGAATGCGCTAAAGTACCTTAATTATTGCCTTTACTATAATAGAAAATATGAGTTTCAAGTTATGTACTTTTATATTTAAAGAGTTTAACTATGCTCTAAATAAAACTGGAACTGGCTGAAAATGCCGTTTTTCACGTTTTCCTCCCGATCAACGTTTGAATCTGGGCCGGGAACACGTCTGTTAAAACGTTTTGATTCTTGACAATATGAAATATAGTCCATGTTATGGATAGATGTAAACACAATTGTTTGTTTTGATTTGGAAAGGTTACTGAGTTCACTGAATGTTTTACAGAGTCACTGAGTAGGCTTACTCTGTTACGGTGGCTCTCATGTAACTTGTAAACATTAGAATGGTGACCTGCATTCATAGGGGAAGGACTCATTTAATTGTAAAGAAAGTGATAGCCCTGATGTTGTCCAGATATGTCTCAGTGAATTGGGCTGTGTGACTAATTGAAAAAAACTCTGAAATACTGGTGAGAGTTCTCAGCATGGGTATATAAAGCAGCTCCCTTCATGACTGGAAGAGGGAGAATTCTGAGATAAAACAGAGGCTGTGTGTCTTTAAGCCAGTGGAACTGTGGGTCATTGCTATTGCCAAGGAGATACTCATTTATACATTGTACCTGTAGAGTGTGGACAGTGCCTTTGAGTGGACTGGTCTATTTTGTGTTTGCTTGTACCATATTGGAACCAATGTATACCTCTGTGGGATTTGGACTAGCACCGTGTTCTGTGCAGCAGATTGGAAGAAAACTGTGCCTCTGTGGGATAAGAAACAGACTATTTGGCACCTACCATAGGACTTGGAGCTGTGGGAGAGTACATGTGGAGAATATCTCACCAGGGATTAGCATCTACTTGCAGTTTGTTAATTATTGGAGTATCAGCATAGCTAAGTGTGTCATTTCAATTACCTACTTTGTACTCATTTTTTATTATTAATACATTGTTAAAGTTATATTATCGTTGGCATTCTCTGTTGAGTTCCGCTATGATCTAGAATATCCTGTTAAATTGGGCATCGTAACAGTCCACAAACATCCTGAAGCTGTTGGTACATTTATTTATTGTTTGGTTTTTGTTTAGGAAAGCATTACAGAAAAACAAACACAAGAGAAGGGCAATTGAGATATGCAGATCCAACAACTTATATCATGGAGCAGGCAAAGCAAGTAAGAGGGCCGCACAAGAACTAGTGCCAACTGCATCGACATTTATGCACAGTTGCGTATATGATGACAACAAATTTTATACCAATTTATCTTCAAGTTACTGCCAACTGTCTCGACATTTATGTACAGCTGCACCAGACTGTCAGCTGTATCGGCAATTATGCACAGTTGCGTCTATGATGATGACAAAGTTCATACCAACTCACCTTCAAGTCACTGCCCATGTTTTAATTACAGCTCAAATTATGAGTCTAAATTAAATGTTCCATCGGCGCTCAAGCATTAAGCAATCTCCTTGTCTGTGATGCAAATTTGGTCCTTTCGGAAAACACTGTATTGAATTTGATATTTGTATGATTGCGAGGCTTGAAAGCAAAGCGAGAAAATTTCACATAAAGATACAAAGCATTTTGATGTAATCTTGCCATACTTATCGTATATTTGTCTGGTGGCCACGTGACGCTTATGGAAAATAACGCATGTTTTGCAAAAAGCCTAATTTTTCAGGCAACGTGGAACCACAATTTATGGTTTAAGGGATCGGGTAGAGCAATATACGTTTAATTGGGCTCAGTTTGAGACCGTATTGGGAATTTTGGCGCGAACCATACATGAAATTAAGTGTTAGCAATTATACAGTTTTATTTTTTGGGACCTCGATGGCAGCTGTTCACTTTATTAGTATCTACATATTAAAAGGTTTACGTTTCAGGGAAAATATAATTTCAATAATAATGATTTGTACCCAACGCATTTAAAAAATAACGCACGAACGGGTTGCCTCGCTTTAAAAGAGAATCTGGAAAGATGGGGCATGTCGGATTCAAAATATGACCGATGTAATGGTGCTATGGAGTATCGTGCTCACTTTTTGTTCCTTTGTCCAGCTTTAAATGAGGTAAGGAATCATGTTATATTAAATTAGAAGGTGATCTAAGGAACATGGTTTATGAAGTGTTGTGGAATCGTAACTGGGGGTCATCTATTTCAACGAAGCTGTGGTTGTTTTTTCGGGGACCATGGTTATTTGTATGGTAACAATGTTTGGGCATTAATGAACAAAACATGTAAAGAGTTTTTAACTAAAGCGAGGAGTGCGAGGCTTCCGTTCTATGCGGACCAGCCCAGACTGACCACCACGAACCAGCGATAACTCCATGCCTGCCCTCTCGCGGGGTAATGTGTTGGCCGGTTTCGCCACTTGGGCCTGCGCAGGATCAAGTCGGCCGTGGGTGGCACCGCCGGCTGAACCACCGCTCTGTTTTGTGGGTTTGAAACCAATTGGTGAATTCACGTACATCTTCTGGGACTCGTGTTTTTACAGGCTCTATATCTTTTATTTGATATTTGTTTGTCGTGCGGTGAGTTCTAATCCTGGTCACGGTACCCCCGCTATAAAGGGGTAGTATCATCATCATCATCATCATCATCATCATCATCATCATCATCATCATCATCATCATCATCATCATCATCATCATCATCATCATCATCATCATCATGTGTCCTTGACTACGGTGAAATAGAAGAGATCAAACTTAAAAGCCTCATACTAGGCACTGACATACACAGAAACATGCTTTAAGTTGCATTAACAATTATTCTACAAACAGGAGGAACAGTGCCAAATCTTCCCAGTGGTCCTCCCTCCCTCCACCGAAATACCACAATTAAATCTCTTCACGGTCCATGGCCAATGCAATCACTGTTTATGTTAAAGGGGCCGTCTGTAAAGCTCAGCATATAAAACGTTGCAGTATCTCATACTGTAGATTGGTACCTAAATTTTCCCATTCTGCAAAAAAACAACCCTTGATTTTCTAAAATTTATACTGCAAAATAGCTTTACAGACAGCCCGTTAAATCTATAAACTAATTAACATATTATTATGTCTGCTTCAAAATTGAGAAAGTTTTAGGCTTCAACAGCCAAATGAAGTTATAAATCATTTAATTTATCAGCGGGAAACCACCAAGCACGTTTCACAGCCTTGTATTCACGGACATAAATGTAAAGAACGTATGAACGTGAAATATCAGCAAATACATTAATGCATATTGTATAACAAGTTCTTGTTTATAATGGCGAAATTTGAGGAATATATATGAAAGAGTATATTCAAAATATACTTAAATATAGCAAAATTCAAATTTAAACTTACTTCGAAAAATGTTTCTATAAATATTCATGTCCCTTCTCTGGTAAGAAATCAAGTAGACCATGCAACATAAAGCCACTGGTACAGAATGACTGGCTAAAAACCAGAACCCGATTCTCCACTCATCTATTCATTCATTCATTCATTCATTCATTTATTCATTCATTCATTTTGCGTTTTAGCATTTCCTTGACCCACAGCTGGAGATTTCATGACAAATATATGTATGGGTATATGCCCAAATTGTTTTAAAATCTAGTGTCAGTGAATTTTCTTTTGTCTGACATTGGACAGGCAAGGTTGTTGACCAAGAGGATAAAAGTGTGGGGCTACCTTTGATGCCTGCAACACTGTTGATAGAATTTTGACATTAATAAAATAGACACAATAGTAAACAGTGGAAATTGCATGCCGTTGTCAGCCCATTGGACCTGGGACTAACGCAAATATTACTAATACACAATTCTATAATACGGATACAACACCATGATATAAAATTGTTAAATATTTGTAATTGAAATGTGAAACGATATTTTCCTCTATATTGTCCCGTAATTTTAATGTTAATGACCTGCCAGGAATTACTTTTAAATATGGACAAGACAAACAAAACATGGTGCTGTTTGCTTTAGTTTATACGTAGGGTCATATCATTCGTAAAAGTAATGAGGACTAAGACAATCGGTATTAGGCTCAGATTTAGCTTTGCCGGCTTGTCAATCAAGAGCATATGAAACCCGTTTTCATCCGTCGTCCGTCTGTGTATCTGTTATGCTTTTTTTACATATTAAATTTCTCAAAAATACATTTACATGGAGTGCTTAGATTTTGAGGACAGATGTTTCCCAGGTAAGTTTGCACCAAATGAGCCCAAAAATAATAGTGCAATGTTTTTCATGAATTTTATTAATACATTTATTTATTTCAAAGAAAAAATCAAATTTTCCATAGCATACACACAGGTTTACCTGAGGTAATGTAGTTCATATTCTGGCTAAGTGAATCTTTTGTGTGTTAAGGCTACATTCGGCTTCTTCGCCAGAAGGCCTTCACAGAAGTGTTTGGAATTTGTTGTAATTTATTCTGACCAAAGTTAATGAAAGGTTTGTGACCACGATGAGGACATGGTAATTTTTGACAAATCCGAATCCTAATTTACGTAAAGTGGTATAAAAAAGATGATACTGGAAATGGAATGAACTGGAATCCAAGGAATGTAACGCAATGCAGCGAACGGTAATACCCATTGCCAAGACAAGAATAATTTATAACGGTTCATTGGGAATAAGGAAAGTTAAAGATGCAGATGTAGGACTGTATAAGTGCCGATCCACAGAATCCAATGAGGCCTTAATCAATGTCAGACTCCAACTGTAGGTGACTTGCCTTTCCAACTTTGCAACATCGCCATTAAATGACATATTAAAAATATGGCATCAAAAGAAAAAAATTGTTCAGTCGTCTTTCTTCGGCGGGAGTGTTCGGTAACCACAAGGTATATTTCCACCAGCCTCTGGAGATGAAGTCGAAAGTAGCAAAATCGTGCAAAAAGTGAGGCCTCAATCAATGTCACACTCACAGCTGTCGGCGAGTTGCCTTTCCAACTTTGCAACATTCATTCAAGTCCCTCGCCAAGTACTCTATTTTTTATGAAAAGTGAAGGAGTTGAATTGTTATAGCACTTTGTGAGGAAAATTTGCCTTTGCTATGACGCAATATACACTTTATTCACAATTTCATCGTGCGGAATTGCGTCTCATTTGGTGGCCCACTCGTCAAACATCGCTACTTTCCGTCATAGTTAGGCCACGGGGGTCTGTGACGTCACGGAAGGGAGCTGCAAACCAACTCTGATTGTAAACATCAACTCTCAGCAGTGAATGTCAGTGTGCTCATGGCTTACCGGATTAAAATGAGGATGCAAACAAGAAACCGTTCCCGCTTGACCAGTCTGAATCAGCCCAACATGGTGAACCGATGTTGGAAGGAGCCATGGGTTACGACAAAGCCTGCCTTTGCCGGTGCAACTGGGACTGATCGAGTTTGTGCCCACACTGATCATGCCACAGCTGCAGTGCCACGGAAGACGACCAAAGCTGGTACTTGGGGAGTTTAGACTGGTAAGGGATGCTTTTCAAAAGTCAGTGTGCGAAAATTACTATTTAAGTGACTGGTTGAAGTCCAGGTCTCTGAGTATTGCCAGATTATAGCATATAATAAGAAGGCAGGCCATTTTTTCTATCCGTGATTTGCTTCCTTGTGTGCAATGGTCTTAGTTCAGTGACGTCTACAGACTTACCGTCCTCTTTTGGCCGTACAGTGCTTTACTTTCTCCCACTAGTATATTTTTTTCATGCAAAAGAGAGATCATATAGGGATACGCCCTTGTTCTCAGTTTTTTTTTTGTTTTAGCAAAAAATATATTTAAACCAAAAAGGCAGGCCATCATGCGCCCTTGCCAAAACCTGCAGTATACGCTACACGCTTAGACAGGCAAAACAGTAGCGCCTCCCGCTGTGTGGCTTATGGTTATGTGTATTCAAGCTGTGGTCAAATACTTGTGTATTCCCCTGTTTTGAAGTCTGCGGCATGCTACAGTGGTCATTATTAATCAGTTTAGGCATGCGCAGCGCATCAATGAACAGCGCATTACTTAATCGTAACTTTAAAATTTCAACGTTTAATGAGGGAGTTGATAGTTTATGTTTGGAATATTTAAAATGTTTTTCCTACGTAATTAGGTGCGCACACCGGTCTTGATAAGGTTACATAAAAGGAGGAGGCATGTGCAGAAACGACAATAAAATTGTGTTACAAATAAAAATTGAATAACAAACGCTTAATCACTTTAGATGTAACACTATTCTGAGATGAGGTTCTGAAACCAATGGCAGACAAAAAGTGTTGTAATTTTCAAATATTGCAATCTGAGGGCCAGAAGCAATGATGCCAATCAAGGAAAAAATGATTAGTGGTTGCGCGCATCAGACCATCTTCTGCCGCAAATTTTACCAGACAGGAAACAGTGCCACCTGATGTATATAATCCGCAAGAGAAAGGACGACCTGCTCAAAGGTACCTGATAAGGAATTGACGTTTATGCAATAGGTTTACTTTCCATAGCAGAGGTTGGGTTATTATCTGTACATACAGTGGACGCAACCGATATTGGTACGATTTAATAACTCAAGCTAGTCATAATGTGCACTGTATCTGATTGCCTTACTTCTTTCTACATACCTTCTCGCCTGTCTTGTGTGCAGGGAGAAAAGACAAAGAGTTTAATTAACTCCAAACTATTAGGCAGATTTTGGGCACCCTGGAAAAGGTCACAGCAATTAGTTGTACTCACTTTGATTGATGTAATTGTATTCTTCAGTTTTAACTAATAAGACATGTTTTACCCATTAATTGTTGTCAAATGTAGGATTCAGGTATGTGGTAATATCTTGTCAGTGTGGTGACAGGGATTTTGTGGCGCTCACTCATTGTTGTGCAGTACCCCTTGTGTGCCCCGCAGCAACAATTTTTTGTTAATGCTTACATATCAGTGTCAATGGTGGACTTTGCCACAATGTGCCTGCACTCATAAATTGTGCACATACGTGTGACACAAGAAATATCAGTGAAATTGTCTGTCATGTCTATATAAGCCAGGTTCATGTGTGATACACTTTTTATCATATGCAGTTGCCCCTCCTTTCAGAGATCACGGCTTCGCCAGCAAGAGAACCTGACTATTATGACTACATTTCTCACGTCCTTTAAAGTCACCAGGCGAAAAATGGCGTGTGTCCTAGGTGCGAAGACTAGTTAATTCTCACTTAGATAAAAACCCGCCGGTACTTTCGGACCTGTATCCACTATCGGGCAACCTTCTCCACTAAGTTCCATCTTTGACGCATTGGGGCTCTTGGCACTCAGCCTATTGCTCTTACTTATTTTTTAGCCTAAGCGCGACTTCAGTGTCTCATACAACATCCCTACTCTGGGGCCTAGAACTGGCTATTTGTCCTTGTATTTACATTTTCAGGTAATGCTCACTCTGACAAAAGTCCCATTGTATATATTGTACATTACAGTCATTCGACAAATTAATCATCCTTTAACACTAATTACACATATATTTTGGATACTACCTCTTCAAAATATCCAATGGGCTTGGCTGCCATTTTGAAAACAGTACATTCTGCACCCAATGATTTGTAAATAAGCAGTAGGACGATCTTAGGGGTAGGGCTTGGAAGAGGGTTATAATATATGAAACCAAAGGTATATATTTTGCAAATGTTTCAGGGCGTCAATAATGATATGATATACTCTGTGGCCACGATTAACTTTGATATCCAGATCAAATGTATTTTTGTGCGACTGTCCCCCGATCAATGCATGAATTGCAGATTGTTCAAAATGGCGCTCACCACGTGGCGTCTGGGTGTCGTGTCGCATTTGTCTTTGTAACTAACAATGATAACTGCTTCAGACACGACCGAGTGGGCAGATTAAAATTATAATAGTAAGTAATGGTGTTTAAAAGTCTTTAATGACCGTTTCCCCGGTAACTCGGATAACGGACACCTGGAACATGGCGAAATATTAGATACCGATCACTGCAACACCGTGGCTATGCTTTTTTCACGGCCAAGGTTAACCGCCCAGACCAGTTGAAATAAAATGCTGTGTTGGAGTTGACTTTACTGTAAAATAACCGCACACCTTGGTCAGCTTTTCAACTTGCTTACAACTTGGTTCCGGTTGATTGGAACGACCGCTTTTTTCCGGGTTGTCGCCTGCGGTGCATGGAACTGTAAACTCACTTACAATAGATCTATTCCATTTTCGCTAACTTCGCTGATACCACTAATCCGAGAAGATAAAAACGCAATGCTAATATAAAAATTTACATAGGTTTTATAGGAACCATGTCCAAAATAGTAACATTGAAACTTTAATTAAGTGCTTAAAATGCACAAACTGTGAACAATTGCAGATGTGATAATACTTACAGTCAGAATAGTTGTTTCTAAGTCCATTGTGACATTAGTCCAACAGTATTTTGAATTTAAAGTTTGTGCGTGGTTTGCCAAAGATTTCATCGAAAACAAACCAACCCGCAATAAGGTTAGATGCCTTGCATTCTTATCATGGAAGCTTTTAAATAACATTTTCTTGTTTTGTCAATATCTTGCATGTCAGTTAAACGATCCAGCTATACACAATGACTTAAGTGGATACGGTCACTCTATGCATTCTTATCATGGAAGCTTTTAAATAGCATTTTCTTGTTTTGTCAAAATCTTGCATGTCAGTTAAACGATCCAGCTATACACAATGACTTAAGTGGATACGGTCATTCTATGCATTAAGGGGCCGGGAATAGCATTTTTACAGAATACGTGTAATTGTTTAAAAGTGCTCATTTGACTGTGAAGTAAGTGCAATACTTTGCACAGGTATTCATATTCCTATGTGCATTACCAAAACGTCCTCTGAAAAGTACTGAAAGAAGTTAATTTGCTTCATGACGCAGATAAACAACTTTGTTTATCAACAGGACTATGCACACATTATAAATGGAGAGACGTCAAGGTTTATTGTTGATTGCTAAAAGGAAACAGAAGATGTAAATGACTGCAAACACTAAGATGTCCACACACACACACACACACACACACACACACACACACACACACACACACACACTGTGCTGAACCCGTTATATTTTAGTCAAAATGATCACCACCTGATCGGTTGGACGCACCCCCTCCCTATAAAATAAAATAACTGTGGAGCAGGAGTGAAGGAACATCACTTTTTTCTAATTCTAGGTCCCAATTCAACATGACAGTATGATACTCCTCCTTAGGTCTGCTCCTTTCACTGTACATACGTGCTCACCATCACTGTAGCGTTCTGTACTTAAAATTCTTTCTTTTTGTAGTCGACGGTGCATGTAAATTGAATGTTACTGAAATTTACATGATTTTGTCTGTGGTGGTTCTCGTAGGAAGCACTGTGAGCCACATGTATATAAGACGTGGATCCAATTATATAACAAATGGACTAAAATTATTAGTCATGACGTTACTTTGTAATTATGTCGGTGTGCCAACACAGACATATTGTTTTTGATAAGAATTCTTTCTTTCCTTCTTTCTTTCTTTCTCTACAGGAAAATGTTTCTGACATTTCATATGAAAACTGTTATACGTAGAAACTCAAAACTTGGCATGATTATACTTCCATACATAAGGTCATGAATTTTCGTAAAGAGGTTCAACGGTTTTGAAAATTATGCAAATTAGGGTCATTTGAAAATTGAAATCTTGAACATCTCCAAAACTATTATAGAACATGAAACCAATCCAACCTCAAGTAATATGTTTGTGACACTGCACATCTTTGTAATTTATATGTAGCCTCTAAAGGTCAAACATCAAGGTCTTTTGGACCTTGAAATTCTCGTCTGGCTATGACTCGGTCAATTTTTATCCAATTTTGATCATGTTGCACTCAAATTGTAGCTATTGTAAAACTGCACATTTCTGTAATTTAAATGTGACCGCCAAAGGTCCAGGTTATTTGGACCTTTGACATTTTTACCTAGCCATAACTCTGTCTTTGAACCTTTACTGATTAAACACCGACCACGATTGGTATGAAGTTTCTTTTTAATAAAGTTGTTGAACATAAATAAGAATAATGCGGCAAATATATATTTTATTTCCATGTACGTGTGTGTAAAAGAAAGTCCGGTAGCTGGACCAACACTAGTGTGTACCTCACCGGCCCGTGGAAAGTCCGAAAGATACGCAAGCTCATCTCATGTCCATGTATTTTTAACATGCCCGACACAATCTCAGGGTGTTTCAGGACGTCGGACACCCGCTAAATTCAAGCCCTGTGTGTATATAAAAAAAATAATTATATATATATATATATATATATATATATATAATAAAAAATAAAACTTGCCACACACCCTGACTTCAGCAGCCCGTGTTTCAATCATCAATAAACAGCGCATTACTTTACAGTAACTATAAAATTTCGACGTTTAATGAGGGAGTTGATAGTTTATATTTGGAATATTTAAAATGTTTTTCGTATGCACGTGGTTAGGTGCGCACACTGGTCTTGAAAAGGTTACATGAAAGGAGGCGGCATGTACAAAAACAAGAATAAAATTAAATTAAAAATTGAATAATATATGCTTTGTCATTTTAGATGTTACGCTATTCGGAGATGAGCTTCTGAAACCAATCACAGACAAAAGCCTTGTAATTTTCAAATATTGCAATCTGAGAGCCAGAAGCAATGATGCAAATGAATGTAAAAATGATTAGAGGTTGCGCGTATCAGACCATCGTCTTTTACGAATAAGTTGACGACCGTATTCCTGGTAACTGGGAGAACAGACACCTGGAACATGGCGAAATATTAGATACCGATCACTGCACCACCGTGGCTATGCTTTTTCACGGCCAAGGTTAACACGCCCAGACAAGTTGAAATAAAATGCTGTGTTTGAGTTGACTTTACTCTAAAATAGCGGCACACGTTGGTCAGCTTTTCAACTTACTTACAACTTGGTTACGGTTGATTGGAACGACCGCTTTTCTCCAGGTGGTCGTCTGTGGGGTGATTTTGCTGGTCGTTGGTCGCGTGTTGCTGGTGGTTCAGGGCTGTCTGACAGAACTGGAGTACTGTAGCAAAATTTTGCTTCACAGTTGAAAAATAAAACAGAATTTAACCAAAATAAGTGTTTCTCGTGTGAAGAAGTTGAGAAAAAGCTCCAAGACATCAAAATTTCTCTACAGATATTTCCAGTTGGACAGCATTGTCGTCGTTCGTGTCAGATTATTTAACATTGTAAAAGCGCCCGTGCAGCATTGTGGTCGTTCGTGTCGGGCCATTTCACATTGCAGAAGCGCCCGTGCGAAGGACTGACTGGTTGATTGGTCTTGCTTGGTTGAAATTATCCCTCGAATCCTAGGGTATGGATCTCAGTCTTCTTAATTGTCTCTTAAAAGCAGACAAAGTTGGTGCAGATACCACGTCTTCAGGCAAATGGTCTGCAAACTCTTTCTTTTAAGACGTAGAAATGCTATAAGGGGAGATGAAAACTGGTCGTTTTGACTAGGTGGTCTCCCAACCCCGGGGACTGGGGTCGGTAACTGCAGGTACTACTGTACCATTATTAACATGCAGAACCTGCCATGGTATATCAAAGAGAGTGAATGTAAGACCATTTTCAAAAATAAGGTGAAATCATTATCGATGCATGAGATGGGAGTACTGGAGAGTGACTGATTTATTCATTATCCTATTGTTATAAAAATGATGCCCTTAGTGTTTATATTTATTTATTTATATATATTTGTTTATTGAAAATTCAGATCAGTCTTTTAAATCACCAATAAATAAAGCATTTAGCTACAAACCTATGCAAAGCAGCTTCTGACTTCACACTTGCTACTTTCATGCTGTGGTCCATCATGAAAATAATCCAAGGCAAGATTCCATAGGCTTTTGGTGCGCCCATTTCATGCATCATAGCTTGATGTGCTTTCAGCAAATATATTGCATCATGCTGGCATATGTGTCCTAATATACATGTATTTTATAGAAGTTTTGTATTTTAGTATGTCAATATTGTACACTCTTTTCATGTGCATAACCAAAATATTATCAATCAATCAATCAATCAACATTCAGTGATAAAAGTTAAGTCGTTTAGGCTTAGTCAATATTTTTCCTGTTGCTTTTTTACAGAAAATACACAACTTACTAATTGCAGGATATTTTATCTGTTAATGATGCACGAATTATAAAAGTGATGAATATATGGTAAACATTCTCTAAAGCGTTACATGTATCAATACGAAAATTGTCTTATCTTAACTGATAACATGGTAATGGTCTTTTTTACATTTATTTTTCACTAATTTTTGCTAATTTCAATCAGATTTGTTACAGTCTGAAGGAAAATAGCCAAATCAGTACAATAATGTTTGAATGCTTGGATTTCGTCAACCATGTCAAAGCAAGAATTTCCAATAAGAAATCACCCAAATCCATCATTTTGCTTGGACAAATTCGAAATTTTCCGAGGGGGGGGGGATGTCCCCAGACGCCCCGGCCTGTCTTCGGGCGCTCCCTTTGAGCCATTGAAAAAATTATGTACTTTTTTGGGCCACTGGGATCTCTGACTGAGTTTCCAGCACTGGCCTGGGTCGATCAATTTTTATTAGGGAAAGGCGGCTTGAAAGTAGTTTTTTTGGTTCCATTAATTTTGGGCTTGGGCCTTTTTAGCAGGGTCTGTCAGGTTACCGGAACCACACATATATTTTTGTTAGGCTTTAGATAGCTTGGACATTTGTTCAAACATGTTTAAAATGGATGTTCTTTCCACTTTTATACATTAAATCTTTTGACGTCAGTTTAATTTGTTACCTGGGCACAGCAGGAGGCACTTGTTCCATAAAATTATCAAGCCAGGGTCCCTAAAGCGATCCACAGCCTGTGTGACGTCACATCACGTTAACTTGGGCCGGGGAAAGAGCATAACTGCATAGCCACGGTTGTTTGGTGATACAGCATAGGCTATGCCATAACCATACTCATAACCATAGCCATAGCCATTGCTATAGGCTCCATTGAAAGATTTTATCGCGAAAGTGGCCTTTATTTTGCAGCAAAGTCAACTCAAGAAACATTTAATTTCAACTTGTCTGGAGCTTTCACTTGGACCGGGAAACAGCATAGCAACACAAAGTTCAATACAGAAGGCATAGCCATGGGTGTTTGGTGACACAGAATAGCCCCGGTTGTTCGGTGACCATTATAATCAATGGGGATGGTTGAAATACCAATAAATTACGCGCATACCTTACACTTAAAAATCCAAATTTTAGAAGAGAGAAATACCTTGATTTCAGGATACTGATATTTAAACGCAGAAATTTTCAAAACTGAGAATTAGTGCCCATGACCTCCAAATTGAATAAGGGCAAATACAACAAAACACCCCGACAGAAAAGATAATACAATTTCTGCACACATGCCGCAGTAGAAAATAAGTTTCACTTTATGTTAGGATATGATCTATTTGCTGCAGAATGCCAAACATTTCTTGCTTCTTTGGAAAGATACAGCTTTGATTCTTTATCCATGCACGAACAATTCAAATTTCTTATGTCTGGGGCCACTTTATTATCAAACAGGTGTTCCGGTTTGTGAATAAAGAAAGCTATTGAACTAAGACAACAAAAACCATTGGGTAGAAGATAATGTAGATGTTTAATTGTTTTGTTTTTATTTGTTGTTGTTTTTTTCTTTTTTACTTTTGGTGTTGTGTTTTGATCATTACAAGTTATACAGTCTCGAGACCTGTGGCGAGCACCTCGACGCAGCCCAGGATCTGTAGTTTATCTCTGCAAGGCCTGCCAGATCTGGCGGGCCTTAAGCAATAAAGATGTTGGCATAATATTTTCCTAGGTTCTAGGTGTCTGTTCTCCAAGTTACCAGGGCAAATGGTCATTCAGGTACTTTTAACACATGACTTACTATCTCAGCTTTAATCTGCCGCCTGGGTTGTGTCTGAAGCAATTATCATCGTCAGTTACAAATCCAAATGCGACACGATATCTCAAACCGGCAAATCATGCACCATTTTGAACATGAGTCAAAGCATTGTGGGACAATCGCACAAAAGTGCAGTTGGCTTAGAGTTGATCTGGATATCAAAGTGAATCGTGGCCACAGCATATATCAATATATTATACCCCCCCCCCCCCCATCGTCCAAATACTATATCCTCATTTACAAACTATTGTGTGTGGAATCTGCGATTTTTAAAATGGCACCCAAGTTTGTGGGTTAGTCCCGATTCGATACTTTGAAGAGGTAGTATCCAAAATATATGTGTGATCAATGTTTACGAAAGGTAGTTTGTCAAATGAATGTAATGTAACATGTATAATGGGACCTTTCCAGAGTGAGCATGACCTAAAAATGTAAATACAACGGCTTGAAATTACCAGCCTCACAGAATGAAATGGGTAGGTGGATTCTGGTGGCGCCACCATGTACGGCAGCTGAAGTGGTTTTGGGGGAATTGGGTCGGAGAGCTGTTACAGATAGAATCGGCAAAGCCAAATTAAATTTCTGGGAATATTTACAAACATTTAGTGAAGACAAATGGTGCAGGAAAATATCCATGGAGGTAGTAAAAGCACAAACAAAATGGGTCCAAAATATAAACAAATTAGCAGAAAAAACATGATTTGAAAGGTTTAGACAAAGTGTATGAATGGAAGTCATACATTAAAAAACAGTTGCAGAGGGATGGCGAGTAAAATGGAAAGAAGGGGTGAACGATAAAAGTACTCTAAAAGCTTACAAAGTTTTAGACAAATCAAAAAGGCGCACATGCTGGGATGAAGGGCAGGGATCTAAACTTTTGTTCCAAAGTAGGGCGGGGGTTATCAACTTGGAGAACAGACGTCAGAAATGGACACATGGTAGTAATCGGAAATATTGTTTGCACACAGCAGACATGATGAGACTGTAGATCACTGGCAACTGTGGTGTGATGCATACAGGAAAATGAGAGAAAATTTATTCAGAACTTGGCAGAATAAAGACTACCACTGTACGGGCTTAGGGGAAATAAGGGGACTTGAAGGGGAGGGCCGTGTTGCTGGTTTCTGTGCTTGAAAGAGATTTTCCAGGGTGTAAGCAGGGTATTAAAACTGTACAAGACTACCTGCTAGGCTGCTTGGATAAAATGAGGGAAATGCTAGAATGGGAAGAAAACAGGGTTAACTAACGAGTGAAAAGGGGGTATGGACGTGAAGGGTGGTAGCCCTTTTCAGGGCTGCTATGCTGTAGGTGCAGGCCATGGAATGCCTGAGCCTTAGAGGTGGGGATAGGGACAAAGGGCAGGGTATACTGTAACCGGGCATTCCACCATTGGGGAAATTACCGGGAACAGGGGGCTTCCATTGCTGTAAGGGAGTATGTGGGGCCCTCACGCCTCGGCTCTGCGCCTGCTTCTATTTCTTCTTTTCGGACTATTCAATTTCTGCTGTATTCTTCCTGCTTCACAGAAAGCTTTTTCACATCGGACTGAGATGCCTCCAATGTCTGAAGAAGTGAATTTTGGTCCAATCGCATGGCACTCAACAGTTGAAACAGATCTTGGAGAGTTGGTTGGACAGCCACTGTTGGAAATTCAAATGTAATTATGCCTTGATTGACACAATCTTGCCAGTCAACACCCGTGATCTGTTCTACATGTACTTTTAAATGTCCTCCTTTTTGTGTGCGTAGTTCTATAATTTTCTCTGCATGAGCTTCACCAATCCCATACAGATTGTTTAATTCTTCTTTAGACGCTGTATTTATATGTATTGTAGGCATTGTGCCACCAATTTGTTTATCAATTTACTTGACACCAACAATCGCCCACCAGGACCTAACTTCTACTAAGTGCTAAGCCAGAGATATTCTGACCTATTGGCATTTTAGGTCTATAATGTTCAAAATGAATGAATGAATGAATGAATGAATAAATGAATAAATGAATAAATGAATAAATAAATAAATAAATAAATAAATAAATAAATAAATAAATAAATAAATAAATAAATAAATAAATAAATAAATAAATAAATAAAATAATCTCTTTCCAGGCAGTTTGTGTGTCTGTTGTTAAATGTAAATCTAGCCAGAATACAATCCGACCTGAATTTACAAGCAGCTTACTGTATTATTTGCTTGGAAATCCTCAGCACTTGTTGTCTTTGGGTGAAACCACGTATGACCTACTTTACATGCAGTCATGAAATACTATTTTCCCAAAAGCAATCTGAAGTTTAAGTTCCAAGAACTCTCAGTATTTCGGTCACTTGAGCTATAATTGAGCTGTTGAAAATATCCTAAGTTTAGCTTCAATCCACCAAAGTTTGAGAGAGAGAGAGAGAGAGAGAGAGAGAGAGAGAGAGAGATCTATATTTATAGTCCTTTGTTTCTGCATACACACAAGAGCTGCCTGTTAAAAATGGCGGGAAATTCAAACACAGTCTCAAACAATTCAAATCTGGACCAAGAAAAACAATTGATCTCTAGCCAATTACAGTGTTTGGAGACATAAAGAATAATTTTGGACACGGGGCTAACACAATGTTTTTGTGTACCTGTGTACCATTCCCTAATTTTTTCCACTGCCCTTGAACAAATGTAAGCACTAACTGAGAATACCCTTAAAGTCACAACTCACGTCAATTACCTGCCAGACTTTTTTTTCCATCAGCTTTCAATCAGTAATTAGTTGTGTGTACACCATATCAGCCTACTTTTCCCAAACAACGACTTCTTTTTTCCCCCCGACAATCACTGGATTTTGCCCAGTTGACACAGTCAATTTTCCGAATGTGTTTCTAGAAAAGAAATCAAATGCACGTTTTTTTCCTTACACTTAATTACTCTGAACTTCATTTGTCCAGAAACTGAACTCAGCTGAAATTTACACACAGCTGAAACATTTGCATAAATTAAATTTTCCTGGATCACAGTCAAGAAGACAAATCAGCTGAAAATTACACAGCTGATCGTATATAATTCACATTGTAAATGTCAATCAGATAATTAAACCACTTCTGGTACCATTTGTTGTGCCATTGCACTTACCTGATCACAGTTCTCTCGCTGTGTGTCTTCTGCCAGGTGACGTGAATGGGCGTAGACTTCTCACAACACGTCTATTCCTTTTCAAAGTTCGTAGAAAAAGCCCTGTGCCCTGTTGCCTCACTTACGACCCAAGCATGGTACTTCCGGTAAAAGGGATCATTTATTATAACCTTAGGGTTAGCACCACATGTCAGCTGTGTTTCTGGCCTTTGTCATATGTTGGCAACAGGCTTTGGCTTGGATAGTAGCTGCAAAACATAAACCAAGATGGCCAGTGTTTTGTAAGCTTACAGTTTTAATATTTCACCGTCAAAATTAAGCAGGAAACACTATAAATTTTCAGTAAAACCTTTTCGACTTTCAGGTGGCTTCCAGCTGTGGCGCTACACAATATGCATGCATTTTGTCGGGGGGGGGGGGGGGGGGCATATACTCAACATCAGGGTGTGTGTGTGCCTCAGACATTTTTATACAATACCCTATCGTAATCCAATATCAGATGTAAAAAGATACCCTTTCTTAATCCTGCAATGTGTTGAAAAGAGTGCTGCATTGGTGCGTCTTAATTGTTGCCCCTATCCAGCTGTGTACGTTTTGAGGGGGCTTTTCTAATCCTTGGAGTAATGAAAAGGGGGCCTTTCCCGCGGCACAAACCCAGTACAATCTTACATGGAACTACCCTCCCCCCCCCCCCCCCGGCGTCCACTTGAATTGCTAATTGCTAAAATGAAGTCCTTTTAGAGTTGGGGTTTTGGGTCCTGGATTTAAAACGTCTAAAACAATGTATATTCAAAACTCACAAATCAATTTTTTGCTTTGTATAGGCCTATTTTGTATTATTGAGGCTGTATACCCACGACACAGAATACAAGAATAAAATCACAGAAAGCATTGGCAAAGAAACTTAAGTACTCGGGGTATCTGCAAGAGGAACAGGTCACTTCGGCAACAAACCATTTCGAAATTTGGGTCAGTTCGGTAGCAAAAGGAGTCAGTTCGGCAGGAAACTGGATCACTTCGGCAGAGAAAAAGATGGTTATTTTGGATCAGGAAAATATTTTTTCTCTATTGATGAAAAATATTGGAGACAGAATAAGGGCTATCTTCATGATCATAAGACATCTCGGCATTTTAGAAGTCCAAATTACCCTTGTAATAACTTGTAAATCTAGCATGTTCACAGACAGCGTGTCTAAGATTGAGTGACATAAATCATCAATGACATCGTGACGTACACAACAGGAACTTGTTTCAGGGTACCAGTTTTACTCTTGATAAATAGGCCTACATTTATAGGAAACAATTGACTGAAGGGACGTGATATTATTTTAAATGTACTGTCTATGTAACAGGACTCCAGGCGGTAGGTAACAGTGTTGCCTGGCCATTGGTGAAGAACACTAAGTGACTGCAATAGAATAATACAATTAGGATACATTAGATTAGTTACTTAAGCTTACACCTGTAATTCGCAACAATGAGAATTCTACATCTAATATAATATATTAAAGATCCATGTGCAGAATTCTTCGTAAGTGTCAGTCTCAATATATAAACAGTTACAGCAAATAAATGTGAAAGCAGATTAATAATGCCTTTGTTCATATAATGATATTATGATATTGCTGTGGCTCTCCACTTATGTGCCACGGTCCTGTGTGACACAGGTGGTCTAGGAAAAATATAAAGGAAAGAAAAGAAAAGTAGATGAGGTGGAGGAAACCATAGAAATCCTAATCAGCTCGTGCTGCCATGTTTTCCAGGACCAGAGCCGAAGCAAAGGGTCCACAACACATACTCTCTCACAGCTGTGGTGAGCCCCTGGTCCTGGATATATCCCCTTACACTCATCGTTTGTAGTTCCCTCCTCACCCCTCCCCCCCCCAAAAAAAAACCAAAACAAAAACAAAATAAAAAACAACAAAATCAAAAACAAAAACAAAAACAAAAACAAAAACAAAACAAAACATAACAACAAACTTTCCCTCATACACCCTATCCCCGCCTCTGAGGCTCAGGCATTTCCCATGGGCGACCGCATAGGAGCCCTTATAATTGCTACCACCATTCCCTTTCCTCCCTGCACTCTGAAATTCTAATTTACCCTGTCGCAATCTAGCCCTATCAATTCACTTCTTCTTTTCTCTTTACTTTTAGTACCTGTCCTGTCTCCCAGAAAGCCACCCTTCAAACTTAAAACCCATGCTACACTTTCCTCTTCCTCTAAACACTGAACCTCATCTAGACTCTTGTTATTCCAGTCTTCCCTGTGCCATGCACTTTCTGAAAAATTCTCTTATCCTCTATATGCATCACACCACAACAGCCAATGATCCACTGTCTCATGTGCCGCGTGTCTATGTACCTTACATTTACCATTACTACCTGTTTTCCACTTCTGTTTTCTAGATTGATCACTGCTATCTACTTTGAAAAAGAAGCCTGGATCCCTTCCTCATCACAACAGATACTTTTCTTTAGATATTTTTGTACCTTGTATGCTTTAAATGAACTCTTTTCCCTGACTCCTCTTTTCCAGTCTTCCTTCCAGCCCTCAGTAACAGTTCTACCTATATACACTTTCCAGTCAACAACCTCATCATATCCTTTCAATATATATCTCTCCGCCAACTTATTTATGTCTTTGACCCATCTTGTTTGTTCCTTGACTACTTCATTGCAAACTTTCATGCACCACTGGTCTTCATTTACTGCTTGCGGATACCCCCCAGTACTTAAGTTTTGCTTTGGCAATTCTGTCTGTGATTCTCCTAGGACTGCTTCTGTTGCTCTACATTGTGGTGCTCCCAGTATCCATTTCCTTATCTCAGTCTGTGATTTCTCCATTCCCTGGATATCTCCCTCACTTATTGAAATCACATCTAAGCCATTAATGATCCCTGGTATTGCAACTCTATCCCATAATATCCTTGTTGTGTATGCTCTGTTGAAACGGTTCAGTGCAGTAGCTTTAATTGTTACCTTCGTACAATTCATTTTCTGTTTATTCCTCTCCACATGATACCTGAACATGCCTTTACCCGCTGCTTTTATCTCAACACCTAGGTATTCATACTCATCGACCTCCCAAATTTCAATTAACTGTCCCCCACCTTCTGGAATTTAGAACTGCCCAATTCCATTTTTATTCCCATCTTATCTCTTCCCGCGAGTCATCACTTTACTCTTATCCTTACTAAATTCTAACCTCCATTTATTCACATATTCCCCTGCGATGTTCAGCATCTCTGGTAGTTCTTTCTGGGACTCTGCTATGAGTAAAATGTCATCTGCAAAAAATAGACATGGGATTTTGTTTTCGCCACCTTCTTTTATTCCCTTATTACACTCCATTAGCTGGTCCCCAACTTTCCAATGCTCCCTTAAAGCTTCCTGTATTTCGTCCTTGTTCACATTTAGCATTTTACATCTTAGATAATACATTTAAGATAAATGTTCACAATTCTTTATAAGGATCCATCTCAACATGTAAATGTATAGAAATATGTTAATGCATTAAATTTTAATGTTTATTATGGGCATATCACCTAACATCTGCCTGGAAAAAATCATCAGGCAACTGCATTTTTTCCAGGTCAAAATGCAAATCTGTTGAATTGTCTGGCCTTAGCTTTTGGTGACCCCTATTGCAACGTCTGGAATCATAATCAAGGTTGGGGATTGTTGCTACTGGCATCTTTTCTGAAATACAAACAGGAAGATATTAGTACAGTAAACATGTTCAATAATGACAACATTTTTTGATATGGATATACACAAAAAGAACATACCATCATATTCTTCAAGGACTGCTCTGTCAACTATGGCCTGAGCTGAGTGAAACTTGTTCTTTTCTGTTTCTTCTTCAGACTTGTGTAGGAATAGCCCAGACTGTTGCACAATCTTGGTTGTTTCCGGTTGGTGTTATTCTCAGTGATTTCCCACTTCAGTCTATGGCCATCATTTAAGGTGACATATCTTAGTTTATGCTCTGATATGGTAGGGTCTTGTGGCTCCTCTGCTATCTGCACAGTGCATAATTCGATTCGTTTAGTATTTCTTATTATTCCATACTATTTAAAGTGTGTGTGTCAACACACACTTTTCTGTTTTTCCTCGAGTTCTTTCTTTCTTTCTTTCTTTCTTTCTTTTTTTCTTCTTTACCAGCAAATTTGTCCGACACTTTTCTGGGACACTATTATACATAGAAATTCCAAACTTGGCATGATTGTACCTCCATACAAGGAGTTTGACCGTTTCACACAGAGGAATGAAGATTCTTAAAATTATGCAAATTAGGGGCATTTGAAGTCTTAAATCTTGAATGTATTCAAAAGTATGATAGATAGAGATGTCATTCTAACTTCTACTAAGGGGTTACCAGTGCGCATCCAATGAATTTAAAACAAAAGTTATGCCAATTTTAATTATGCTAACTAGCAGCATTTGAAATTTTAAAACTTGAATATCTTCAAAACTGTTAAAGATAGAGATGTCATTTTAACTTCTACTAGGGGTTTTTTGACCATTGTGCATGTAATGAATCTAAAACAAAAGTTGTAGCAATTGAAATTATGCTAATTAGCAGCATTTGAAATTTTCAATCTTGAATATCTTTTACACTATGATATATAGAGATGTCATTCGAACTTCTTTTAGGGGGGTTGTAGACCATTGCACGCCTAATGACTAAAATATAAAAGCAAATCAAATTATGCTAAATACCGCCATTAGAAATTTTAAATCTGACAAAACTTCAAAGCAATAACAGATACAGACGCCATTCCAACTTCTACCCCTGTGTTATGGAATAGTTGTACATTGCCATACCAATATGCTTTGAAGACACACACACTGATTTGCAATGCAGCAAATCATCTTTCCTAGTTTTTTTTTAAATTGTCATGTTCTTTTGTATAATTAAAATATAATCGTACTATACAAGTGTAACTTACCTCGAAGTCTTCCATTGTGGTGTTGAGCTCTATTTGGCTCACGTCAGGGGCTGACATATCAGCGCCTGTAGTCATGGAGTGGCCCCTCATTTGATCCAGACTGTTTGCCTGTTTGTATGGCACATTTATTTGTAAAGAGATATTTGTTATTTACACTTGCAATACATTGCTGTGTATCATCATGCACCTCTGTAGGCTCATACAGCGTTTTGCTACTCCATAGGCTCCTTATGAAAAGATATGTTACATCTATATATACATCTATATATACATCTATATATATATATATATATATATATATATATATATATATATATATATATATATATATATATATATATATATATATATATATGTGTGTGTGTGTGTGTGTGTGTATGTGTGTGTGTGTGTGTATATATACTGGCAACGGCCTGTCATATGAAGTTATTGAGAACAGCAATAGAGAACAATACAATGCACCTGTAATCTATATAGATCAAATTTTTGGCTACTTACATGGGCATCAGATTGTATGGTATCCTCTGGCACCTCGATAGGCCTACTGGTTTCCATAAGTTCCTATGAGAGAAAAAAGGGAGAAAATATTTTGTAATCAGATATATTACAATAAATTTTCATTAGGCATGATGAAGATCATCCAACTGCCTGTTGTGTTAGCACTTGTAACTTCAGGCAATCCAGTGCAAATGAATATGTTTTTATTCATAACCAGTCACATAAGATTGTCAAGTGGATTGCAGTTTGGGCACTGCAATGGGTACTTGACTTGTCTCTGTGACTTGCTCCTAGAAATTATAACATAAACATGTAAAATGACAATGTAATCAAATTAGAATGATTCCCTGTTTTCAACTATTGATGTGTGTATAATCTACTAAAATCTACTCAATTGTATAAACACATTTCTTGTTTTATTAATTCACTAAATTATTTAACCATAACCAGCACTCTACTCAAATATACGTGTATTTACTATTCAATTTGGTGCCTTTTGTTTCTTAACATTTTTTACTTCTTGTCTTATGACCTGGAAATCGATATCGGTTAACTCATGAATTAAAACCACCACCAACAAGGTCTTGGTAGGAGTAATTTACAGGCATTCTAATTCCCCTGTGTCCTTTTGGGACGATTTGGAAAAAGGTTACGATATGGCTAAAGCTACTGGCATAAACAATATCTTTGTGCTTGGCGACTTAAAAGCCGATGCCAATACTCCACATGGTCTCAGACCTCGATAATTCTGCACGAGTAATTTCCTTTCTATCCACATCAATAAACCTACTCGTATCACTGGGACATCCTCGAGCTGTTCAGACCAGAGCCTTTTAAATATACCAAAATTTGTTTTAGAAACGGAAGTTTTGCCTGCCATTTATATTGCAATCATTGTGCTGTTTCAGCTAAATTATCATTCAAGTACAAACGGGAGCTGCCCTATGAACGAGGTTTGTTGGAATATGCTAAAGCATATTTCAAGTTTGTTCGAAACCCCTTCTTAACTTTTAATTGGGATACCTGTTTTCTGTCTGATGATGTAGATGTTTGTTGTAAGGCCTAGACTGACTCCTTTCTGAATATTGCTAGACTATGTATTCCTAAAAAGTAGTTATCATACAGCCCAATAATTTACCGTGGTATAATGGAACCTTACAGTCTCTTAAGCGGGATGTTGTAAGAGCCCACTAGAAGGCTAAAAGCGAAATCATCCTAATGATTGGGCAAATTTCAGGACTTACTCAAGCTTCGTAACAATTGACAAGAACATCTTCAAAATGTCGAAACACAGTACAACCTGAAGCTCAGTGCATCTCTTTCTAATTCTAGTCTTAATAACAAAACTTGGTGGCGTACTGTTAAGTGTTTCTTGAATTAGAATCATTGCGCGAACATACCCCCTCTATTACATAATAATGAGTATATATCTGACAACAATTCCAAAGCTGAGGTGTTCAATTTCTTTTGTCTACGTCAATGTAATGTTGACTTATCAACATCTGCTTTACCTTCCTTAAATTAGCTGGCACATAGGCATTCTCTGTCTAGCATTCTTATTCTTGAAAGTGAGTTTGTGAAAATTCTCAACAATATTGATGTGGCCTAAGACGACAGGACCTTATGAAATAAGTCCTAGACTATTAAAGGAAGCTGTACCATCTATATGTAGCTCCCTAACCGGACTTTAATATCTTTAACTCAAAATCCATTTCCTGCCTCTTGGAAGAGGGCCAACGTAATACCTCTGCATAAAAAGGAATCAGAACCATATTATAATAATTATCGACCCATTAGGTTCCCAGGATGTGTGAGTAAAGTTATGGGATTAATCATTTGCAAACATGTTTTTAATTTCTTTCATGATAATCATGTTCTATCCTCTTATCTGTCTGGGTGTATTCTGGGAGATTCCACCGTTAACCAATTTTTGTCCCTTTATCATGAGCTTTGCTTAGCTATTGATCTTCGTCAGCATATAAGAATTGTTTGCTTAGACGTAAGCAAAGCTTTTTAATAAATTGTGGCACTAAGCTTTGCCCCACAACCTAATTTGAGAAGAATGGAATATCCGTTGAATCATTAGCCTAGTTTTGCAGTTGTCTGATAGACAACATGGTGTGGTCATCAAGGGTCAAAGTTCTAATTGGGGCACTATACATGTGGGGGTACCTCAATGTTCTGTCCCTTATTATGCCCCCCTTCGAAGAAGGTGTGGCAGATAGCATTGCACAGGTCGGTTGGTGGGTCTGTCGGTAGGTCGGTCGGTTGGTAGACTGTGGTTTCTGCACAATAACTCAAGAAGTTTTTAAGCTAGGACTTTGATACTGTACAGGTGTATCATCCTAGTCAACAGATAGGCAAAGTTTGAAGATTGGTGACCTTGACCTAATTTTCAAGGTCACAGTGGTACCTGAGTTAACTTTGGTTTCCGCACAATAACTAAAGAGGTTTTTAAGCTAGGACTTTTCTATTGTACAAGATTATAGTCCATTTTCGGGGCTAGTCGAAGATTAAAGTTTAAAGATATGTGACATTGATGAATGATAAACCTTCACTAATTTTGTAAGGTCACGAGTGCCCCATCTACCACTATCAATAGGGTAGCGAGGGCAAGGGTAATGAGGACGGGGGGCATCTATGTTTTACAAACATATCTTGTTATTATCCATCTTTATTAATGATATCGTCGACGTTGTTACTTCGAATATTAAGTTATTTGCTGAAGACACCTCACTAAACCTGACTGTGGACGACCCGTCTGACATCCTTAATACCGATTTATCGTCACTTGGTGACTGGTCCAGACAGTGGCATCTTTCATTTAATGCTTTTAAAACCCATAGTATGATTCTCTCGCGCTAAACGCCTCCAGCTCTACACCCTTCTCTTCTATTTCAAAATCACCAGCTTCAGGATGTATCGTATTTTAAACATATAGGTGTAGCCCTCAAAAACGATTGAACATGTTTCAAGCATTTTAGTGAGATTGTTGCAAAAGGCAATAAACTACTTAATATACTCAAATGCTCGCAAATTCGGCTGGACAGGAAATCCCTCGAAACTATCTATATATTCTTTATTTGTCCAATAATCGAGTATGGAAGCTCGATATGGGATGGGTGTACACGGGCAAATGCGGACAAACTGGAAGCAATTCAGACGGTGCAGCCCACGTGGTCACTAGTGCGATGAAATGTACCTCTACTTATAACCTTATAAAGAAATCGGATGGGAAACACTTGCAGAATGTCGGAAAAAGACTAAATTAATTATTATGTATAAATTGTTCATAATTTGATCCCTTCTCACTTGCGCGGTATTATTGCTGAAACTCCACCCACAGCTGTGTGCCCTTTGTACCAAAACCTTAGGGTCGATTTAAGTAGTAAAATTATTCCGTTAGCGCCTTTCACTACTGCAACAGTTCTATGGTAATAAAGCCTGTTGTCTTAATAGTGATTACATTATTTTGCAGCTGTTGATGAATTTATTGAGAAAACTGAAAGATAGTAAGCTGTTTGAGTTGTATTGATGTAGTTTGTCATTTGTGATTATTATAAGCACCGACCCCACTATCTGTCCTAGTCCTGTTCACTGCCTCTTAAGTATCTTTTTCGTTCTGTTTATATGTCGTCCCTTAGAGGGGGGATTCATATAGGGCTTCCCTGTTTCCCGATTGCATTCTTTTGAATAAAATATATTTAAATCAAACCTATGAATTGAAGTTAGAATGACACCTCTACCCACAATTACTTTGAGGATATTCAATATTTGAACTTTTTAAGCTAACCTAATTAGCATGAATTAAAATTCTGCAACTGTTGTTTGTGGAAAATTGGATGCACGTAAAGCACAAGCCTGTGAATTGATGTTGCAATCGCGTCTCTACCTATAATAGTTTTGAACAAATTCAAAGTTTAAATTTTCAAATGGCCATAATTTGCATAATTTTTAAAACTGTCAGCCCTCTTCAAACAGAAGCCAGACTTTATGTATGGAAGTATAATCGTGCCAAGTTTGGAGTTTCTGTCTTTAAATAAAATGTGGAACAAATTTGCTGGGGAAAAAGAGAGATGAATGATATTATACACCTTTTCAAGCGCCTTTGTCGGAGCATGCAGATACAATTTACTCCATTCTTCATACTGTTTTTAGCTCTGGCGTGTAAAAAAATTAACAAAGATATGACAATAGATACGATCTCAAGGATTTCTGTCCGAGGTATATTACTGTAATATGCACTTCACCCTGGTAGTTGTGATCCAAACATTATTTGCAGACTTGTTATTTACCCCTGCATCAGTCTTGGCAGTTGTTATCCGAAATTTACTGTCCAGTCGATCTTTCGTAAACACTGGTTACTCAAATATTTAAAGATGCAAAGGTGTCTTTTCTGTGTACAGATTTCCATGTACACCATGGATACTTTACTTACAATCTAAAACTGCCCTCCTCCATTACCGTGACCATTGGAACCCAGTTCTGATTGTTGCACGTGGATGGTGGCTCAAAAGTGAAAACCCAATGTCCATCTCTATTTCTTAGTTACGAGATAATTATCTCACTATTACGAAACATTATTTCGTGATTACTCGACAGTTTGCTGTAAATGCAAGATACAAAAAGAAAATTGGAGTTGGCAAATGAGACAGCATTGTATTCTCAGCAGCTCACTGGCTTTAAATCGATCTGCAAATATAGGTTAGGAGGAGGCACTCCCAGCGCGCGCTCCTTCTTGCACTAAAAAGCTGCTTTTTCAAAGGAAATTGTCTAACTTTCAGTCTTGGCTAGGGCCTTTTGCCCCTTACAACATCTCGCTAGGGATCTGGCGCCCTATCTTCCTCAAATAGCTGGATCTGACCCTACCCAAAATATAAACACTGAGCCACATAAGCACTGACGGATTATACAATCAAATGAATTTTCAGTAAATGCTAGCCCACATTGTTTAGGATCACGCTAAAAGCCTTGTACTTTATTATGCGTCATAAATAATGAGGTACACGGTTATAAACTTGATGTGCCCGAAATGCGTTCATACCTATGCAAGAATGACATTACATGGTTAGCAGAAACCCAATGACTCACTGAATCAAACTTTCGACCGGTATGGGACTGTCATCCCCTTCAATAGAGCCTTTCGGCGAAAACTTTTCTCAGACAGAAAGCTTTACAAAAAGCCGGGTAACATGGAATAAACCGGGATGCAAAAACACCACATCAACGAATATTAATACCATCTACAACAAAGACTCCAGTAAATACTGGAAATTGGTTGTTGAATTGAGAATTATTCAAGGTACTCAATCTAATCCAGACTCAATCAGACCGGGTGACTGGTTCAAATATTTCAGATTTGTTTTCTTACTCCCATATAATTGATTAAGATTTTGAAGATGAAATATTGCAGAAATTATGACACTAGAAAGGTAAAATATATTCAATGAACTCAACTTTGGTATTAAAAATTTGAAGTAAACACGGTTCTAAAAAAGTCAGGCAAATCAGTAGGAGTCGATGGTACAGCTAACGAAATGTTAAAGACTGTTGTGAATGTTTGATCACGCCAATTTCCTATTCAGTAGAATTTCTGCAGGAAGAGAGTACCCTGGAAGATGGTGTGAAGGTCTGATCTCAACAATTTTTATGAGTGGTGATCCTATCAGATCTGGAAATCACAGGGGAAGTACCCTTTGAAGCATTGAGGAAAAGTCTACAGCACTATGCTTAATATCAGACTAATGCAATTTATCGAAACAAAGAAAATTGGAATAAAAAAACGAATTGGCTCCAAACGTGAAGCTTTGAACTGTAGGTCAAAAACAATAACTGAATAATAAACAGAACACAAAAGAAAGTTGTTTGCCTGCTTTGTGGATTTAAAGAAACTTTTTGAGAAGGTTTGATGGAATGGATGGTATATTGGTATAAATTGTTATCTATGTGGATTGGTGGAAATTCATATAACACAAAGTGAAGTATGTACAATAATGTTACAAGGTGTGTAAAAAAAGGACCAGGGAACCCCACCCTTTAAAGTCGTCTAACGGTGCAGTAAGGAGGTACTCAGCCCTTCCATGTTTTGACTGTATGTTAACAACCTGCCAATGACATTGCTGTGGACCATTGTGACACTGTGGACCTGGTATCTGATCACAGTCATTGTTTACTATATGCAGATGACATTGCGTTACTGTCAGGTAGTAAGGTAGCCCTACAAAAATGTATGGAAAACATCCAAAAATATTGTAATATTGGATACTAGAAATCAATTTGATTAAAACAAAAGTATTTTTTTTAACAAGTCAGGTAAACTTCAGAGGGTTTGCTATTTCGTTGGTAACAACCCAGTAGAATGTTTAAAGTTGTAGAAAATTTTGACATTATTGTTTTTAATTCAGGTTCATTCCAGATGGCGACTTCAGAACACACAATGAAGGCAATGAAGGCCAGCTTCAGGTTGAAACAATTTTGAATGCCAATAACTCAACGCCAAAGATGGTAATGGGTTTAGTTAACTCACTCAGCAAACCAATAGCCCTTTATGGAGCTGAAATATAAAGAACTACTTTATGTGCACCAACAATTCCAAAAGTGATAAATAAACTTGACAATGCCCCTATTGAAAAAGTACAACTTACTTTTGCATGCTATTTGTTTTAGGCTTACATAATAATGGTGCCTCAACAACAGTTTGTAAGTTGGGCATCCTGTCACTAGCATTTTCGGCCTTCAAAAGTCATTTTACAGAAATATCAGGTAGTTTGTACCAATTACTAGCTTAAACAATTAACAATTAGTTAGCAAACCTGGAATCTATTCTAAACTCAAACCTCGTTTACAACATGAAGACTTCTTGAGTGACATACATTTTGGTCCACATCGACAGTCTCTAATTAAATTGAGAACAAGCATCCGCAGGCTCAGTATAGAGACTAGTAAATAATCGAGGCCTTTAAGGACAGGTAAGACACCAAAAATAAATCCCACTTTAGTCAATCCTAGCTCAAACTGTATTTGCGTTAGGATAACATAACATATATGTGTGTACTCGTCATACTCCAAAGAATTTATATATCCCGTATTTGGGTGTCTGTGATGTTAATTGTTGAATAAACAATTCAAAGTTGACCGCAAAGCATCCACCCCATAAATGTCGATATAAGTCACTAATTATTTGTGATAAAATCATAATTACACTCGCATCTTAATCCTGACATATTGGCAACAAAAAACGATCCTGCGATTTTTAATGTTTGGTTTCGTTTTTCTGTTATCCATCCTCAAAGTTTGACGTTGCTATTTTCCCTTTGATTTTCAGGATGTTCATTTTCTTCATTTCATAGAAAAAGAACGAAGCAAAAATTAGAAAATCGCTGAATTGTTTTTGCAGTTCAGACATTGCAGAATCAAAAGCCGTTAATCGGATTAAATTTCGCCCAGCCGTTTTCTTGAAATAACCATTCTAAGGTGGGGTTCTCGTCCTATTATTCTTTCTGAGAAAACAAGCTTCAAAGGCCTTTGATGTTGATCATTTGCCTCTGAAACAATACCATTTGTTCAAGTTGAGCTGCTATTTGTACAAAACGTAGTAAACATCGTCCCTTAACATTTGGGGAGGTTGTCAATCAATTCTTGGCGAATCACATGAATAAGAGAGCCTTTGAAGTACGGAAAACATTATTCAACGATCTGTCAAACGGCGACAGCCACAGTCTGGTTTCAAAGTGTGACGTCATGGAGGCGTCCCTTCGGGCCCCGTGACCTCAAGCCTGGCAACAAAGTTGCTTTGCTTCGGTGCGGCCAGTGGTCGGTGCACGGATGGCGGGTTTGGTCTTCTGCCCCCTACCTCTTCAACCCGTTTTTAGGGATAGTATTTTATTGCATTTACTCCTATCTGTATACTTTATGTAGTTAGCTGGTAAGACTTGTCTGTACACTTTACTTAGTTAGCTCGTCATTATTTTGCAGTTATTTTCTCAATGAGTTTCATTTCTCTATTTCTCTTTCCAGCCTGAGTTTTGTAACGCTATTTTGTGTGTTTTCTCCACTGGTCACGTTTATGCTTATTTCGATGTGTTTATTTGTACTTTTATTTCCTCTTCCTGGGTTTCGATAAAATATTATTATGTACGTGGGTATTGTTGATTAAGGTGCCAGTTTTTTCCTCGCCTGTCTTTTGTGTGAAGGACCACTGGGGTAATGGCGGCACGGCCTTTGAAGTTAGAAGGGACATCGTCTGACGATTCCCGCTCCTCTTGAACATTTAAAGTCTCCCTTCATTAGAACGCAAAACGAGCAAGATAATTATAAAGCAAACACCTATGGCTATGATATGTTAGCATGTTTGCATCTTTTCCGTGCCCACAAACATACTTTCGGCTTGGCCCCTTATTTCGCATTGCCGCCATGATACCACTCTCCTTTTGCCATGGGCTGTTGCTACCTGCAGCCACGTGACAGGCTGTTAAGTATGATTGACGGGTGGCATCGTTCCGACTGTAAACCAAAAGAATGACACATGGACGTCGGATGTCCACATGCCTGTGTGGTTTTTGGCATTTTTCTCATATTTCTACTTTAGTTAAAAGCTTGAAATTTTGACAACTAATAGAAAGGACATTCATCTTGTAATAACCGTTAAAATCTCAAAATCGGCCATGCAAAGGGTTTTGGTGTCTTAGGTGTCCTTCATCCCTGTATATGATCGCCTTTGTTCTCAGCATGACGTTGTGGAGGATGAATGGTATTTTCTAATCGACTACAAACTGTACAACAAGAGAAGAACGAGCTTTTCCGATCAGCAGAATTATTTTATAGCAATTTTACTACCCTGAACAGTCAGAACAAGTTCGTTTTTTTACCCTGTTACAACAGAAGGAGAGAGATTGCACGAGTCGTGGGGAAATTTGTATTTTAAACTTTGAGAAAAGAGAAAGAGCAATCTCTTTTGTTTTTTAATTTAAGCATATTTATATCAACTGGATTGCCATGCAGTATATCGATGCATCCCTTATCAGGGCGTTCTCCAGAACATAGAGCGACACACAAAATGTTTATTACAAAACACACAGGACAAAACAAAGCTACCAAAAAGCTGTACACATGATTCAGATACATGTATGTCCTCTACATACGAAAATCAGAATAGTTAAAGGCACCAAAACATATAAAAGAAAGCAAGATTGTTCACTACAGGTAGATGCATACATGTGCTGCCATGTTAACAATAATGCAGTCTAGCTGTAGGAAAATTCATAAAGGACACTTAAGAATAAGTTTATGTAAATCAGAGACTAACTGATTACAACTGACTGCTTATGCATAACAGAACTATAATATGAGGCACCTTGTGTCTTCGATGCATGTATGGCAGCGGCATCACAGATTTGTATGTTGAAGGGAATGGACGAATCGTTGCTGCCAAAGAGAATAATATAACATAGTCTGTTACTCGCTATGTGTATAATCAGACTCGGAAGACGCCAGAAGCTATGATAGGGATAATTGAGTTTAGAAGTGGATTCTGTGGTTTGAATACTTTGGACCAAAGAACAGAAGGTGTTGCAGATCTTCAGTGGGGTAGGTACAAGAATACGTAGTTTGTGGGATCATGTTGATATCAAAGTTACATGTAAGTCTAGTGAAGCCCAGATGTAGCTGGCTGTGACAAATGTTGCCAAATTTGTGTCAGTGGGTATAGTAAACGAAAACATTGTCCACTGCTAGTAAAGTTGCTTTCAGATTTGATTTGAATATTTGTAGGAAAATTTAGCCTCTTGTATATGAAGGAAGATTGCTCCACTGCTTTATAGTGTAAGGAAGGACAGACCTTTTGTAGTAATATAGCGCATGTACACATGTATGTGTTGATTCTATGTCACCAGGTTGTGGGACGTATGGAGCTAGTGTGGCGAAAGTTTCCATCTTTCAGTATTTGTAACGATGCCCACCTTTCAAATATTAGCAGAACTCAACAAAGAAGAATGACAACAATAATATAACTTTAACAATAACAATATATTAACAGTCAAAATCAGTACAAAGTAGGTAAACATATCTCTACTGGCATTTCATCAGCCAAACAGTCTTAGGTAAATCCTAATCCCTGGTGAGATTATCCACAGGTACTTTCCCACAGTTCCCAGTCCTATGACAGGTGCCAAATGATCTAGTACAAATCCCACAGAGGTACAGTTTGGGTCAAATGTGGTACTGAAAGGTGTGGCGCTGATCCAATCACACAGAGGTACGGTTTGGTTCCAATGTGGTACCATATACCAGTCCACTCAAAGTTGAGGTCCACACTCCAAAGGTACAAAGCATAAATGGGTAGCACCAAATTTGCAAGTCCACTCAAAACACTGTCCACACTCCACAGGAACAATGTAAATGATGACTCACAGTCCCAATGGCTTCATGACAACAAACAGCTTCCGTCAGATCCTTTAGAAATCTCTCTCTTCTTCTCCTCTGCTTAGTCAGGAAAATATCTGCTTTATATTTATACACAGAAATATCAGCAGTGTTCCAGAGGTTTCTTGAGAGAGAGACCTGTCTGGATCAGCTCATATGCATACAAGTCACCATTGTAGCTAATTCCACATGTCTACAAGTAGCATGTGAGTCACCCACAAAACAAGCCAACTCAGTGGCTCTGCAGTGACCCTGCACAGTATTCATTAAACTCAATAACCCGGCACACACTGAGTGAATACAGTAACCTGTCCAATTGAAAACAAACAGCCATACACATTTTCATAACATGGTGGAAGAATTAGTTTAGAGAGATAGGAAGGCGCTGAGTAGTGATACATTTTGTGAGAAAGAAGTAACTTAATATACTTCCTTCTGCTTGAAGTGATGACCAACAAAGTTCACGTAAGACATTGCCATGTGATGAGAGATTGGCATGTAATGACAGATTGGCATGTGATCTCTCCCCAACAACAGGGTACCAATCTCGTAATTTATTACTTCCACACTAATATCAGAATAGACGTACGGAGTGTATTATAAGATATGGACTTCTACATGCACATAAACTATTGACTTTAGCTGCCCAGTTTTTTTTTAAGTTCACTTATTGAATTTATGTAAGCAGGTGTCTTTGACTGAGATCAACCAATGTGTTTTTAGATTAAATATTATGAAGCATGTATACATGTATGTGTTCATTCTATGCCACCGAGTTGTGTTGTGACACGATGTATAATGTACCAAATTGCCCCAAGAAGTTGTTTTTTATATTGTGTATTAACTGTGACACCTCTTTGTGTGTTCTCGGGTTTAAAGCAGTCATTTTGTGCCTGTAGATTTGTTCTACTCGTTCTATTTGGTTTATGTGCCGGGAAGGGTCTATAGACTATTTCATATATTTTTTTCAAGTATTGCCTTTATAAACAGGAACTTTATTTTGTAGTACGTATTTACTGATATTTCATGTTCATGTGTTGTTTACATGCAATTGGGTTGTCTTTACCATATACAAGGTAAAGGCAAGCAGCTGCCATCATATAAAAGGTATGTCCAGGAATTCAAGGCCGCGAAACATGCCTAATGGTTTCTTGCTGGTGACCTTTCAATATAAATACATTTGGCTGTTGAAGAACTTTCTAAACTTATAAGCTTAGACTCAGACAAGGACTGGAACAGCTATGGAGGGTAGAGAGATTGGATTGTGGTATTTATTTGTGTTGAGAACTACACGGAAGATGTAACACTGTCACATTTATTTGTGTAAAAATGTACTGCCTTGGTCCCTTACGGACATTTTGCGCAATAAAAGTATCACTATTAATACATGCCAATATTTAAAACATTGAACCACGCAATTCCAATTAAAATGCACTTTTCTTTACTGTAATCTGTCTCTGCATCTGACGTTTCACTATGAAAGCAATACAAGAGAAATCTTGTCCTCACAATTGCAGACTGTCTTAATAGAGTTATTCAAACCGCCTGCTGGCTGGTATTTTAGTTTGCGGCCTAAAACAAATAGATCTATTTTTCGCAATTTGTCAAACCAAATCACCAGTCAAAAAATTAAATCAACATTATATCTTTTCCCATATAGCGGAAGGCGACTTTAAACAGGACTTATTCCGTGCTTCCAGTTTCTCTTGCTGCCTGAACAGTTTTCATGTTTATATTTGCATTTCGTGATTAATTGAAACTAAAGATGACTCTCTCGTAATTAGAAGAAACTGTGTCGTAATTACGATACTCTATCTCGTAATTATGAGGAACTATCTCGTAATTACAATATTACCATATCATCACTAGTTAACTGTAATTATCGTACATACGAGATAATTGTTTCCTTATTACTGTTGCTCCTACTCATCATTATTTGATATCATAGGCTTAAAAATATCAATCTGAAAGGGACAGACATTGTGAGTGCACGTCTATGGCAAGCCAACACGGCCAAAACGCATAGGTCTTATGCGTAGCCGAGCCTCCACTACACGTAGTCGAGGCTCGGCAACGCGTAGTCGAGTAAACCAATCAGATTGCAGTCTCTACTACGCGTAGTCGAGGCTTGGCAACGCGTAATCGAGCCAACAAATACGATTACAGTTTCCACTACGCGTAATAGAGTCTCGGCAACGCGTAGTCGAGCCAACCATTCAGATCACAGTCTCCACTACGCGTAGTCGAGGCTCGGCAACGCGTAGTCGAGCTAACCAATAAGATTACAGTCTCCACTACGCGTTGCCGAGAAAATGTTCTTCTAGAACGCGTCGCCGAGCCAAAAGGTGCCATAAGTTGCTCCACTACGCATAGCCAAAGCTCAACTACGCGTTGTGGAAAACATATTCTCGGCAACGCGTAGTGGAGACTGAAATCTGATTGGTTGGCTCGACTACGCGTAGTTGAGGCTCGGCAACGCGTAAGACCAATGCGTTATGGCCCTGTTGGCTTGCCATACACGTCTCTACCAAAACACTGTGTGAAATCTGTACTAACCAATAAATAGTGTATGTGTAACGACTTGAAGGATTTTTGTGTTTTGCCGAGAAACGCCAAAGGCTCGTGACCTGTCCTTATCTCGCCATATCTCTTTTTTTCTTTTTCCCAGAGATATAAAGGTACTTCCATGTCCCATCACTGGCTAGGTATGTCTCTGCGCTTTTCCGACCTACGCTGAGATAAGTTGCATGTACAAATAGTATCTCGGCATTTTCACGGTGAAGGGTTGAAGGTACGCCAACAATGAAGGTTATCTTTGTGTTTTTGTGCGAGAAACGCCGAGGGGTAGGTTTTTTCGTTTAATTCTCTCAGCGTTCTTCAGAAAAGAGAGCGCGGTGTGGTTCACTGCGTTATTATTATTATTATTATCATCATCATCATCATCATCATCATCATCATCATCATCATCATCATCATCATCATCATCATTATTGTTATTATTACTTGTTTCTCAGTACAAGTTGAAATGGTACATGTCTATCGTTTGCTTGGATAAAGATATTCGATGATTACAAATAAAACGTACCTTGTTGTAATAATTTAATTACTAGTCACTAATTTTGCTTTCAATTATTTGCTGGGCAACAGTCCTACAACAGAACAGTGTGGAGTTGTGCCCCCATCTCTCGGAGCTGTGAAGAAAGTGAAACTTTAAATTCAATGTGTGCGTAATAAACCTCAATTGAAATGCTTTGTACACCCATTGAATGTGCATTTATCATAATGATATTGGAGGTCATCACATGTTAAATTGCCTACTATATGTTTGTCAGATATAGGTAGATCTGATTTTGGATTAAGCATAGGGCTTTAGTGTCATTTCATTGTTAGGTCATAAATTTATCCGCGCATCCATATTATAGCATGCACATGTTGTAGCGAGTTGTTAAATTTGTGGTTTGTTCTGGTATGATTGCACGATTGTCATTTCAGTCAGCCCAATAGGTGCCACAGTTTGTATCGAGGTCGGTCTGGTACAATTCCGTTCTTCCGTCCATTCATTAATAGCATTGTCCTATGTGAAATCCAGCCTATTTAGGTTAAGTCATTTGCATATCATTATAAGCTCAGGAAGGTCTGACAGGTTTTGTATGGAAAGAATGTTGTTTTACCAGTTTGAGTTGATTGGGGGTGGTTTCCTGGTATATAAGCAGTGCTGCAAGCCGGTTTCGTCCTTGCCCCATAACATCTTGAAGGGTTGAGACGCCTATTTCTTGGGACCGGCTCCGGGCAAGCAGCCTACCCATTTTATAATGCAAGGTCATTGGCATTATTCTACTGTCCACATGTCAACTATATACTCAAGGTTTCGAAGCTTATTGTAAGTATGGTCGGATATTATTTCGATTTTGATAGTCCGTGAGCTTTGTTGTGCATATTGATAGCAGTTTTTTGAATTATTGAGAGTCAAGACTTAGTTTGTCCACTGTAATTTTAGCGACTTCAAACCCAAAGGAATAGGGCTTACCGGCGGTATCTGTGCCGAACATGGGGCGATATCGTATACAGCCTTAGGACGCCAAATTTAATTGGTAAGTTTAATGAAAGAGCTAAATTGGTATAGACAATGATAATGTTAAGACTTGCGCTTTATAGTAATGAATAATTTTAATGTCATGTAAAATGCATTCATATATGCTGCGCAGGCATGTATCCGCAATTGCTGAACAGGTGGATATATATACAGTGCATGAAGTTCATGTAAGAAATATATTATCAAGTATAAAGCGGATTATAAACAGAGTAGAAATATATATATATATATATATATATATATATATATATATATATATATATATATATATATATATATATATTAAGTTGAAATGCTTAGTATAAGTATAAAATGCATTATGTGGTTCAAAAAGTGTGCAGTATATACATTGTACGCGAGAAATGGTAATTATGTCGTTAGAACATTATATATTTGCATGATTGGTAAATGTGTTTATTAATAAGGAGAAAAGAAAATGTTTGTTAGTAAAAGTAAACAGAGAAAGTAAGTTGATAGTAAGAATGAGGATAAACCGCGAAGCGAGAGGGAGTAAATTGCTAATAAAAATGAGCACAGGTCGCGTATCGAAAAGACGTGAAGGTAGACAGCCTAATCTAGGGTGTGGTTTCCATGCGTTAATTCATGGATTTCACAATAGATGGCGTTTACATCGGCAGGCATTACTTGCGATTCGTATGCAACTATCAAATCTTGCATGTTTGTAAAAGTAAAGTAGTTGAAAAGTGCTTGAAAGTTTGAAAAGCTTTTGAAACGCTTGTATAAGCGTGTGCATGAAAATTGGTATGTGAACGATGGAAATAATAGAATGGAAAGTTGGCAAAGTTAAAGGTTTAAAATAAAAAAGGTAATTTGATATGGTTAAAAGGTATAATATTTTTGGTATATGATACATTGTAAAATTATAGTTAAGACTATACATATAAGTGTGTTAAACGTTTGATACAGTTGTGATACATCATGTTAATAATAGTTATGGTACCTATTTTCAGTGTATGTATCCATGCATTCATGCAACCAGTAAGTATCAGCGAATTGTAAATCTAGGAAGGAACCTGGATGGCTTTGCTGTATATTGGCGAATGATTCCATGGGTTCAATAAACATATGGCACCTATCGGCAAAACAAGAAGTCTTCGGTTTTTTGTTGCGTACCGTCCCATGTATATCACAGGCATCTCTATCTATTATAGCTTTGAAGTTATTCAAGATTTAAAATTTCTAATGGTGCTTTTTTTACATAATTTAAATTGCTACAACTTTTATTTTTAATTCATTAGGTGATTAGATGCCAATGGTCAACAACCCCCTAGTAGAAGTTGGAATGACATCTCTATTATACTGTTGAAGATATTCAAGATTGAAAATTTCAAATTCAGTCAAAAAGAAAGAAAGAAAGAAAAAAAGAAAGAAAGACAGACAGACAGACAGACAGACAGAAAGAAAGAAAGAAAAGTGTGTGTTGACACACACACACTTTAATGATAGAATGCATGAGCAGGGATCTTGAGCATTTCCTGGACTGTGTAATTGTATATAAATAATGTAGCCCAAAATGTTTTCTTTAAGAGCCACTGAACTGACTGTTGTCCAGAAAGAAAACATTAACTTATAATTAAATTACCAAACAGACATAGCTATTCAATCAATGCAGCCAATGTTTATATGACAAAATTAACTCATTCAGTGATAAACCCAAAGGATATGCTCTTTGCTAATTCTTTCAAATTTGCATTGCTAATACAATGTGTGAAACAAATAAAAAAGGTCAGAATATCACAAATCATGAGCAGATATTATATTCTATTATGATTGTCAGAAATTTAAAATCAGAACCCCCTAATTTAAAAGATAAGAATACTCAGTATATCCCTTTGATACAAATTTTACTGACAGTAAATGAAGACTTCTGTCCTGAATGAGTCAAGGCATGCCGCATTTTCAAAGGGTCATTTTGATGTCACATCAGTTGTGATACATCATGTTAATAATAGTTATGGTACTTATTTTCAGTGTATGTATCCATGCATTCATGCAACCAGTAAGTATCAGCGAATTGTAAATCTAGGAAGGAACCTGGATGGCTTTGCTGTATATTGGCGAATGATTCCATGGGTTCAATAAACATATGCCACCTATCGGCAAAACAAGAAGTCTTCGGTTTTTTGTTGCGTACCGTCCCATGTATATCACAATGTTCTACTTTGAACATATTCTACAGTTTGTTGTTAATGCATATAATCAGCATAATGTCACAAACATTTACCTCTTGCGCATCTATCACAATCATCACGTAGAATGGCATGTTGAAGATAAGTTTCTAAACTTTGCATTCGTGAACTATTGCTTATCTTAAGCGTTCAAAAATAAAAGAGTCATTTATCGAATAGAACTTGGGTAATGGGCAATCTGGTCAAGTGTAATTTGGACGAATTGGGGTGACCTGAAAAAAAATCTTTCAAAATGAGTCTCAAAGAAAAAGAGAAAGAAATTAAGATAAATGAAAAAACGAAAGAGAGCAAGAAAGTCATACTTATGCCACAAGTTAGGGCCGTGCTATACGTATTAATTTGCATATGCATGACGAATATGAATTTAATTTTTTACCAAAATGGTAATGTATTCAATGCCCCCTTGACTTGGAAACAGTAGCTTTCTTGGTATTATGTATCTATGAGCTGTCCCTAGTGTAAAATGAAGCCCTGACGTCGACAGTGACCCAGGAGGGTTGCAAGTCACCCGTAACTACCACAAAGTTATCAGGCCATCGGTTGCGTCTGAAACAATTAGGCTATAATGATGCTGTACACCTGTTGTTGTGGCAGTCACAGGGCCGGGATTACTGCAAAGTTTCTAGTATTTTCTTCAGTACTTCAGTCAGTTTTACTGTTTAATCGGTGCGTCCACAATGCCTTAATGTGCCGCCTTATGATTGCACTATATGCAATTTGCCATAAGATGTCGTCATTAGCCGTGCCGATGACATGAATTTAACAGCCTATTGATTATTCGCATGTAAGTTGCATATGTACACACCTACCGATATTGTCATGTTAACTATGAATGGAAAACAACAATATAAAAGAGTACACCTAGACTAGTCATTTAATTGATCACATATTGTAAAAGTTTGGATGGTGTTTATAAAAAAAATTCTCATCAAACGAATGTCATGCGGTTATGTATAAAAATAAATGTACTCTTGTTACCTTTGTACTCACGACTATGTTTATAAACTTTGTTCCACCAAGGGTTGTATAATTTCAAAAAGGTCAGATTAAGTAAATTTACTTGGAATTGACATGCATCAATGTAATGTCTTTCGTGTGAAGCCCGTGGTTAAACTTAAGTATTTATGTATAATTACAAAACATCCTCTGGAACTCCACTCTTTACCACGGAGGCGGACGGGTGAACTATTGATCGGGATAACTCGGTTATGTGTCCATGACCGTTTAAAATACTGCAAACACAGCATAAAATCATAGTCAAATTATGTTAATTTCTATTTTTGCACGATTTTTAATACATGATGATAAAAATTTACATCACGATATACACACAAGGTTATTGTCCAAGATGGGGCCGTGGGGTCAATGGAATCCCCCCTCCTACTCCGCACCGGACCCCAAACCACATTCCGGAAAAAGGAAACAGAGACAGGGAGACGCCGTCATTGAAGTAATTTAATACATGTGGAGTTGTTTGTTCGGTGCTAACCTTATCTTTTAAAAAATATTTCCGGCGAGATCTCGCGCTAAGCAGTGATTTTTACAAACATTTACAACTTTTCAAAATAATACGGTTCGGTCGGTTTAAACATATTTCATTGTAAAAACAATGAGCCGACAGGCTAACAGCATGTAGCAGGGCCCAAATATACAACAACAAATTGACATTTCAAAACCTTAATACACGAATAGAGGAACATACAGGACGACAATAAAGGTTTGATGGAAATGTTGAAGAAGAGATGTGTGAGCCTGAGTTTGTAAATTATCTAAATAATACAAGACCACTGAGAGTCATACTTGGAACCGTTCAGATTGATTAATGTATTTGTGTACAACTTCAAAAATGACCCGATGTAATTTTTTTACCCGTCATTCCAAATAATACAGTTTCTTAACTTAAATTTACCAGGCATATTATTTTAGACTTAAGTGTATTCCTAAGTGAAGCATATTTGTTGCACTGAAAGACAAAATGGTAAGTATTCTCCTATTTGTTCCTGTATTCATTGGATGCACCTGTAGCACAAACCCGTAAATTCAAGTTGGAATGGCATCTCTACCAATAATAGTTTTGAAGATATTCAACACTTAAACTTTTTAAGTGCCCCTTATTAAGTTTGAAGCTTTGAAATGTCCATAATTAACATATATTTAAATTTGATAACTCTTGTCATGTGTCCAAAAGATGCACAGTCCCAACAAATGTACCAATACAACCAATATTTAGGTCTCTGTGTTGAATACGTTTGAAGCCAGAAGGGATTGAAATTTTCAAATGGCCCAGATTTACACAATTTTCAACTAGTTGACTATTTTTAACGATATGCAAAATTTCACCACATGAGCTCTATCGATACTATCTATCCGAGTTGAAGCCGGCACAAAAAAGTGGAAAGAAAGGTAAGAAAGACCAGAAAAATTTGATTTGTTTGTCAGCAAATCGGTCTGTGTACTCAGAAAAGTTTCAAAATTGCCTATTAAGTATTTATTTAACTCCTGTTTCAATATTTTTTTCATGCGGCCATTTAAAAAACCTATAGATTGAAGTCGGAAAGGCACCTCAAACTACTATATGCTGAAGCTATTCAAAGATTTAAATCGTGTGTATTTGCCTAATTTGCATAAATTAAACTGTTACAACTTTGATTAATGGCTCAGTGGATGTAATTATCCTACAGATTTCTCAACTGAAGTTTGAATGACACCTCTTTCTAAAATTGTTTTGAAGTTATTCAAGATTTAAATTTCGTGTATTCACCTAATCAGCATAAATAGGAATGCTACAACTTTGGTTCATGCTTCATTGGATTTGGACATGTCACAAACCTACAAATTGAAAAAATGAATGACACCTTTTATCTGTAATAGTTTGAAATTTATTCAAAGAATTCAATCTTGTGTATTCACTTAATTTGCACAATTCAAAATGCTACAACATTGGTTCATGATTCACTAAGTGCAGCTTTCGCGCAAACCTAGAAATTGAAGTTGGCACCCATATTTATTATAATTTTGGAGATATTCAACTTTTGTTGAAATGTTTCAAGTGCTGATAATAAGCATAATTTCAAATGCTACAACTATGCCTCTAATCTGCATAATTTTAGATCATGATTGTTCCAAACAATATGCACAATTTCACTACGAAGTCTAGGACCATGCCACGCTTGGTACTTTTCGGAACAATAGTGTTCGAGAAAAGCTGACCACAGAACTGGCACACTGAAATAAATAAATAAATAAATAAATAAATAAATAAATAAATAAATAAATAAATGGATAGAGAGATAGATCGATGGATAGATAGATAGATAGATGGATGGATAGAGTGAGATAGATGAATGAATGAATAAAGAAAGAAAGAAAGAAAGAAATAATGAATAAATAAATAAATAAATAAATAAAGTATTTGAGGAAAAAACAAGAAGTCTATGTTCACACAAAGACATAAATATATTATTATTATTATTATTATTATTATTATTATTATTATTATTATTACTATTATTATTATTATTATTATTATTATTATTATTATTATTATTATCATTATCATTATCATTATCATTATCATTATTATTATTATTATTATTATTATTATTATTATTACTATTATTATTAAATATCATTTACTTCGTACAGAAATACATTATGCTATAAACATAAAATGCGTAATCTCTACAGGGAATCATGTACCCTATACAAAGCAAATAAAAAAGTCACATTGTTGAAAAGCAATTAACCATGTCCTTAAACCGGTCATATCCAAAACTTCAATAATTGTTATTTTGTCTCTTTCACATGGCATTTCAGCTACACCCTGTGTATAAGCAACCCGTAAAGTTGTGAAGTCGTCATTGACAGAATGTCCTTTCAGCAGCTGAGCTGTGCTACAACCAAACTTGGTACAGATCAAAACCAAGTTACGACAGATCACACTGTAGCTTCTTCTCATACCGACCTTACATGCATATGAAACAGTTTGATTCCTATTGAAAAACACCCTTCTATAAAATTTAATAAAGTGTCTAATAAGCTATACTTTTAGAGATGAGACATTCATATGCAAGGGTAAAAGATGACAATGTGAATTATATGGCTGCCCAAGTAACCTTCTTACAGCTTTGTTTCACGCTGTATATGAACCATGTATGTCTTTGCATCTTAGATCCCACATTTGGCAACCATAAAAAAAGCTACAGTACAGTGAAAATAACTCACCTAAGATGTTACAACTGACACTCTCATAATCTACAATAAACTTGTAAACTTTTACACAAATGTCTGTTTTTTAGAACATTTATCATCCTCATCATTTGTTCTGCAGTTAGTAACATTGCCATCATGTTTAACGTTTTGTTCCCTTTTCAAAGTAGTACCATTTAAAAGAATGTGTTCAACAGTTTTTGTACCACAATTATTGAACTCGATACACACAGTCTTTTTCTCTTTACACATAAAAGCATTTTCCACTCCAAAGGCATTACAAATGTTTACCATCTGCTGTAAACCGGTTAAAGAAGGAGACAGTAAGACAAATCGTCTGAACACATGACACAACCAAGATATTTAGAGCCGATACAGCAAACGTAATTACTGTTTTTCAATATATCAATCAATAGGAGAAATGACTCCTCTTTTACGAACACCATATGTTCCTTTGAAAGTGGAAGACCCCGACTTAACACAAATGGTCTGTGCTAAGTAATAAGTACAAGTTGCACATCCTTCTGCTGCGTGCTACCAAACATCCATATTTTTTGCTTATCCATTTGTTTACCAATGACCATGACTTTAGATCTTCATGATTAAATCCTATATCCCATCTTATGGCTAACTGGCTGGCTACGAATGAAATCCTGGGCAGCTGGACGTGTAAACTGGCCACTAACACATTACTATCGGCGTACAGCCAATCTGGTATGGATGTCATCGTATTTACTCAGAATCATATAGACATCTTTATCTGACATTTTCACCAATCTAGGAGGATACAGTACAATGAAAAATGACTTGGAATAAAAATTTGTACCAGAGAAAAACAGTTAGATATGGTAACCGTAATATCTTCTTCTTCTTCTTCTTCTTCTTCTTCTTCTTCTTCTTCTTCTTCTTCTTCTTCTTCTTCTTCTTCTTCTTCTTCTTCTTCTTCTTCTTCTTCTTCTTCTTCTTCTTCTTCTTCTTCTTCTTCTTCTTCTTCTTCTTCTTCTCCTTCTTCCTATTGTTCATCCACTTTTTGTAGTTTAAGACGCATTTTAATCTTGTTTGTTTTTGGAACATTTTGAACATAAAGAGGTATGGAATTTCATATGCGAGGTTCAAGAACTTTAATAAACATTTTTCCCGAATTTGTACTGAAATATAAGCACATGGAATCCATGTCATTCAATATATTTTTGACCTTTAACCTCAATAAATCTATATCTTTCCCATGATAACGTGTCATATGCAATGAATAAAAAAAAACTAGTCTCTGGATACAAGACCTGACATTGATATATAATAGAAATAAAAGAGGCCCAAGGAGAGATCCTAAGGACACTCTGTATTTTAATGATAAGATATCTGAATCTTCATTGTCATATCTAACATGTTACTATCTGTCAGTCAAATAACTATTCCATGAAATGCCTTTTTTTTTAGCAAAGTATGGGGGTAATTTACTGTGTTGAATGCCTTGGGAAGATCAAGAGAGTGTATATTCTTTTTTGTCCAGGGTCTCCGATATTTTACTAGATAAGACGTCAACTGCATGATCGGCACTATACTTGTTTCTGAATCCAAGTTGGTAATTGCACTATATATATAGAACTTATAAAGACAAAATGTATTGGCTATGAATCATCTTTAACAACTAGATAAGGCATATAAAACAGATATATTGGCTTGTAATTGCTACATAAATCACTGTCTCCTTTGTTAAAAATCGAAGTTACCTTAGCAAGATCCAGAACTTGGTGTCATTTGTAACGATAAATTTATAATAAACTATTTTGTGACCATAAATATGTACCATGTGTTAAAGTTCGAACTGTGCCTTCAGAAACAAACTCAAGCACCTCGGGATGGAAGTTCCAGAACTTTGTGGGAAAATGTCATTTGTAACGATAAATTTATAACAAACCATTTATAACCATGAATATATAGCATGTGTTGAAGTTCGAACTATGCCTTCAGAAACAAACTCAAGCACCTTGGGATGGATGCCATTCCAGCCAGGGATAGCCTCATTTAGTGATTTCAGGATGGTACATATGCCAGTACCTTTTTTTCACTGACAGAGCGAAAAAATAAAAAAAGAATTAGGAAAATTACCACACTATTCTGGATTAATAGAAATATCAGGTAAATTTTGGGTCAAAGAACTTCAAGCATTTAAAGCCTAATTACAAAATTAGAATTATATTTATCAGCTATGCCTTTAGAATCAGTAATGTATTTATGATCACATTTAAATATCATCACAATTTTAATTTTGTTTGTTTATCAGTAACATTTTTATAAGTTTTATACTTTAGCCAAATTACATCTCGATTGCTCAATTAAATCTATATGTTATTTCTTTTCGGAAGCACGAATACAGTAATATGGTTCAATAAATTAGGGTAATTATCATGTTTTATTACGTTTCTGTCCCACGGTACAGGGTATTTCTCCCTCTATAATTTATCTGTCTTGTTTCTTGATTTGATTATTCTTAATGATAACCTAAGCGTCGTCAATTTAAATTTAGACTAAATTATTTTGACAGGGATATTTGCTTTATAAATATTGTGACGTTCATACATAAAGATAGACATGGCCCTGTCTGCGTCATCATTATTACAAATACCACGCTACCTAGGTGTATTACATTTTAATATCATTCAGGGGCTTGTTATTGATGGTCTGTCTTTTTGTCGCTATAGCTCACTAGTTATATGTTTTCCGTTAAAATATAAAACATCGGGAAATAGTCTGAGATATCACCGTAGAATATCATATCAGTTGTTTTCAAAACTGACTGAAGTTTTTGACAAAATTTTATCAATAAGAGCAACCGTGTGTTCGGTTACTTTTGTGGAACGCATGACGCACAGAAGGAAGTCTTTGAGAAAACACTATCAACTAGAAAAAAGATTTGCTTGAAAGCAGATCTGTCTGTGTGCTTTCAAAAGTTGTAAATATTATATACTACAACTTTTGTCTTTCGGTACTTCACATTCCATTAAGTTTATGGCTGGATGAAAATTTTAAAATGCAAATGACCTAGACCTTCGACCTTTACAGGTCACATGTTAATTGTCAATATACAGTATTATAATACCCACAATTTAAGCCCAACTTGAACCAAATCAGATGAAAGTTAACCAAGTTATGGCAAGATGAAACTTTGAAAGGGCCAAATGGCCTTGACTTTTGCCCTTTAGAGGTTACATGTTCTTACAAAAATGTGCAGTATTGAAATACCTACAATCTGAGCCCAACATAATTAGAATTGGATGGAAATTGGCCAAGTTATGGCTGGATGAAATTTTCAACGGTCCAATTGACGTTGACCTTTGACCTTTAGAAGTTATATGTAATTGTAAGATCTGTGCAGTGTTACAATAGCTACAATTTGAGCCCAACTTGATCACAATTGGATAGAAGTGCACCAAGTTATGGCTAGAAGAATGCCACCATGGAAAGTTGCCTTTGACCTTGAGATGACCTCTACCTGAAGTGGACCTTGACCTTTAAAATGATATTTTGACCTAAAATTGACCTTTGACCTTGACATGCCCTTGACATTTGAGATGACCTTTGCCTTGCTATGATGGAACTGCTATACACTCGAAACCATATCTGCTATAGTATGTAAGGTATTGAAGATTTAAAACTTTGATTAGCCCTCATTTGTATAATTTTAAAAAGCATGACCGCTCATTATAAAAAGGCAAGACTTCATCTATAAGAGTATGATTGTGTCAAGTTTGAAGTTTCTACGTATAATACTTTAAAATGAAATGTTGGACCAATCTGCCTGTAAAGAAAGAAAGAATGAAAGAAAGAATTCCTAGAAAAAATTATGTCTGTGTTGGCACAGAGACATAATTTGAAATATAACGTGGGCAGAAATAAAGTTCAATCACTCATGTGTTAGGGCAACATCCTAATATTTAAACGTAAAACTTATCGGGATGAGGAGTCATCAAATTTAATAATCCTCTCATTAAAATTACCTTGTGTAAAGTATGGACTGTTTTATTATGAATTTGCTAGGTTTGAGGCACTGCAAAATTGAAAATCAGGATCATATTCATACTTGAGAGTCACTATCATCTTTGTTAATTTCAGAGGGTACAAATACTGAAAAATTTAAATTTATGATTTATAAATAAGGAAAATAGCACTATCGACCGTGTGATAGAAGAGTTAGTTTATATGAAAACATATGGGGCATGTCGAAATCGTGACTGAAGTATGACAGTTTCCGTCTATACAATTAATGAGTATTGGAACATACCGAATACTGAAATCACCGAGGACCTTCAGAACTGACGTTCTTTTTTTACATCTGTAACAAGTCGCCATATTAAAAAAATGGAAATGAAACTAGAAAATAAGATTTGCTTTAAAGCAAATCTGTCTCTGGGCCTTCAAAAGTTGTAAATATTGAATGAAACAACTTTTGTCCTTTGGTACCTCACATTCCACTCAGCTTGCGGCTGGATGAAAATTTCAAAGTCCAAATGACTTTGACCTTTGACCTTTACAGGTCACATGTAAATTGCAAGACTGTACAGTGTTACAATAACCACCAGATAAGTCCAACATGATTAGAATTGGATGAAAATTGGCAGAGTTATGGGTGGGTGAAACTTTCAAAGGTCCAAATGACATTGACCTTTGACCTTTAGGGATCACTGTAATTTCAAAATGTGCAATGTTACAATAGCTACAATTTGTGTCCTACATGATCAAAATTTGATACAAAATTTACGAAGGTATGGCTAGAAGAAAGCCACTATCAAAAGTGGCTTTTGGCCTTGAAATGCCCTTTGACCTTGAGATGACATCTACCTGAAATGGTTCTTGACCTTTAAAATGATTTTTAACCTAAAATTGGCCTTTGACCTTGACATGACTTTGACATTTGAGATGACCTTTGTTTTGCTATGATCGAACTCCTATACACTCGGAACCACATCTACTTTTCTATATAAGATATTGAAGATTTAAAACTTTAATAAGCCCTCATTCGCACAATTTGAAAAGCATGACCCCTGATTATAAAAAGGGGAGACTTCATCTATAGAAACATAATTTTGCCAAGTTTGGAGTTTCTACGTAAAACATTTTTTCGAATGAAATGTTGAACAAATTTGCCTGGAAAGAAAGTTGGAAATATTTCTTAGAAAAACAACTTGTCTGTGGCACACAGACATAATTAGACAAACATAAAGCTGGGTAGAACAAGATGTTGTATATTTGACCACAGTTCCAGGAGAAAGGAAACCCAGTGTTGTAGAGTTCTGTAGTTTTAAACAGTGAATGCTGCAACTATTGTTTTACGGTATGTTTCTCGCATGCCAATTCACATTCCATGGATGGTGGAAATAAATTTGGTCGATGCAGGTGCCACTATTTCTTGTCATCTATGGTATTAAATTGTTATCAGTCCATAAAATGCAACATTTCAAGCAAAAGGTAGTGCAGTTTCACATACGTGCAAAGCCATGGGAATCTGTGCACTGCAAGCATCATTCACAGTATCCAAACACAAGCAGTATGATGTCAGGGACTGCAGGATAAGTTTGCATGTTATTTACAACAAACAGACGTCAACGTTGAATGTTTACATTTGCTAGTTGTGATAGCTTGACCGAAAAGGAGCAAAATTTGGGAGATCAACTTGCCATGAACGCAACAGCTCACGCGCAAGAGTCATATTGTGGTTTTCCTAGTAACTGATAGATAGTCACACAACCTTGGTTCCTTCCAGCAAACAAAAAGAGAAGTCTCTTGTTAGATAAACAGCCAAAAGCATCCGCTAATCAGTATTAATTGCTATTTTACCTTCAATAATGATAAATGTATAAGAACTGCGATGTCATGAAAAAGTTAATCTTAAATGTATAAGAACTGCGATGTCATGAAAAAAATGCCTGTCTAAAAGTGTAAACATCCATGCATGTATACGATAGGAAGGACGTTCAAATTTTAAATGGTATTAGCAGAACTCAACAAAGAATGACAACAATGATATAACTTTAACAATAACAATATATAAACAATCAAAATCTGTACAAAATAAGTAATCTTATATCCACTGGCATTTCAACAGTCCAACAGTCTTGGGTAAATCCTAATCCCTGGTGAGGTTATCCACTGGTACTGTTCCACAGTGTCAAGTCCTATGACAGGTGCCAAATGATGTGGTACAAATCCCAGATAGGTACGGTTTTGGTCCAATGTGGTACTGAAAGATGTGGTGCTGATCCAATCCCACAGAGGTACGGTTTGGTTACAATGTGGTACAATATACTAGTCCACTCACAGACAATGCCCCCACTCCACAGTTACAAAGTGTACATTGGTAGCACCAAATATACAAATCCACTCAAGACACTGTCCACACTTCACAGGGACAATGTAAACAATGGCTCACAGTCCCAATGGCTTGATGTCAACTCACAGCTTCTGTCAGATCCTTCAGAATTTCCTCTTCTTCTCTGCTCGCTCTTGTTCTCCTCTCTGTTCTCCTCTTCTCTCTACTCTCAGTCAGAAATTATATGCTTATATAAACTCAACGAACTCCCTACTTTGTTCCAGAGTTTTCCAATTAATAACGTATCACAGTGCAATTTGATATCTCCCTGGATCCCCTCACATAAATGAAGGCCGGCACTCTAGGCTATTCCGCATTTTACAAGTTCCATGTGTGTCACCCACAAACAGGTAAGCTCAGTGGCTTTGCAGTGACCCTGCACAGTATTTAATTGAATTCACTCACCCGGCACACATTGAATAATTACAGTGACCTGTCCAAATGAAAACAAACAGCCACACACATTTTCATAACTAATGGATAAAGAGACATCTACGGACGTTTTAAAACGAGAAAGTGAAAGTGCACAAAGGTGCACCAAAAAGAGGGTTGTCAGTGCAGGGAATGATTTACATGAAGCATTAAAACATACAATGTACCACGAAGAGCACTCCAAATCATGTTTGAAAACAAGCATTTTTATGTCAGAGTGGAAATTTGGAACTATGATCAAAACTGCTATAGAGCATTGTCTGTGAAATTAAAAATCACAAATATATTGCTAGCAGGTTTATATATGTATTTCCAGGTAGGCAGTGTTAAGGTGCCTTATCTGGGCATATTATCAAAAGCAGGAGAAAATCTGAATTATTTAGAATAAACAGGCCAATTGTACCATCGAGGAAAGGTAGCCATTACATCCAGGGAATGATTCTAACAGATAGTATACAGGCAAATATTTTACCTAACGTCTGCTCAGTTCTGATGCAATAATAAGGTATAGCTGCGTCCATGATACTTGCTTATCCACTTTTCTTGGTTATGGCGGCAAACACGTCACACAGATGACCCTTACATTGGGTCAAGGTCATTATTTTCAAACTCGATATATTCTCATAAAAGGGCGATAACGTTTCAAGTTTTGTAATCCTAGCTTATCTGGCCATGTCATTTGGTTTCAAGATCACTAGCCTTTGAATTTACAGGGCCGACCAGACATACAGACGGATGAAGACACATTCTATGGAAATAAACCCCGCCCCCTGGCCATTAAGGGCCGAGAGGCAAAGACTGGAGCTTTATGTGCTGTTGAGAAGTGTCATCTCAACAAATCTTTACGGATGCCTTCAAAGTGAGAACAGTTTGAGATGCCACACTTTGTCATTGTTCAACATAATCTAAATTGGGTGTATGAGCCTAATTTTTTAAAATTGAAATGCTACATCTTTGGTTGTTGCTTCATTGGATGTGGCCATGTCACAAATTTATAAGGCGAAGTCTGAATGAATTTACTATCTGTAATGGTTTTAAAGCCATTTAAGATTTTAATTTGTGTATTTGCCTAATTTGCATAAATAAAAGCCTGTAACCTTGGTTAATGGTGTATTTGATGCAGCTAATCCACAAACCCATAAATTGAAGTAGGACTGGCAGCTCTATCTGTAATAGTTTTGAAGCTATACAAGATTTACATTTTGAAAATGCACCTAATTTGCATAAATTAAAAGCCTACAACTCTAGTTCATAATTCATTGGATGCGGCTTTGCCACAAACCTAAAAGTTTAAGCTGGAATGGGATATGTATAATACCTTTGGCAATATTCAACTTTTAAATTATTCAATGCCCCTTATTAGCATAATTTGAAATTTTGCAACTTATATACTGTCCATCATATTGGCAAGTGTCACAAACCTATTAATGCACATTGAGATTTTGAGTCTATCTACAGTAGTTTGGAAGATATGGAACTTTTGAAATTTTGATTACCTCTCGTTTGCATAATTTTAAACATCATGATTATTCCAAATGAGATACACAATTTCACTGCTTAAGTCAGTCATTATGCCAAGTTTGGTATTTTTTTTGGAAAAAAAGTGTCTGATAAAAACTCGGCTATCAGCACGACTCTCCCGCCTTTCACCAGCATAACGCTTGAGAGATGTTGCCTTGTCGATATCGTGCTTATAATCTGAAGCTTTTCATGAAAGCGATGTCATAGTGAAAACACGAGTGTGTTATGTGATTAGTCATTTCAGCTACACTGTGATAGTAATAACATGTCACATGACCATTATGCTACGTAATCAACGAGGTCGAAGACCAAGTTGATTATGATGGCATAATGGTCATTGTGACATGTTATTAAAGACTTGTAACAAGGGTGGTAGGTACTGACCAAGATATTCCCTAGTGCATGAATGAATGAACTTTATAGACAACATCACAATACACACGTGGTAATCTGTCAGTCATAACACGCTACAACGGTGTACACAATATAATCAGAGCATATCATGGCAAATAAACAAAAAAGAAAAAAACAAACAAAAAACAACAAAAAAAACAAAAACAAAAAAAAAAAAACCAAAAAACCCACAGTTTCAAAAGCACCTCCTTCTCGTATCACTTCTATATGAAATGCTGCAACGATCACAATTTTTCCACGTCATCAAGTTTCATAGCAAATTAAAATTTTAGTTGATTGTCGTGATTATTTTTAAATGAGAGGAAAATATCGGCATGACATTTCTTTTCTACCTTTTGTGCAGTTTGCCGCTTATGTAAGTTGTCACATGCACAGTCAAGTTTGACTGCTTGCTTATGTTTTTCCACTTATCGATACGGCAGTAGGAAGACCAGGTGGTGGAAGCAAAATGACAAATTTAAGTGAATTGGGCAGTATTCCTACTCAACAGTTGTTTCAGAGGAGTACGTGTCATAATGACGAGAGTGCACGCTACAAGAAACCTATTGGACGAAAAAAAAAACCAATATTTTTTTTTGGAATTTAAGTCACTAAGTTTGTTTCAGGCTTCAGGCTTGGCATGGACTCTAATTAAGTGTTGCAAATTGAGTCATGTACATCAACTTACATTATGCCCAGAGTGATATAATGCTAGATATGACAGACGACTTGGAAAGTTCTAGGAATACATGTCTGTACTATTCCAAGTCCTGTGGTCATCTGCACAGATTCTGCTAGAACAATACCTCCGTTTGGGCTGTTCAGGGGAAGGTGTAAACGAAAACAGTTTCTACGCCACACTGCCTGTAGGTCATACTGCACTCCACAACACTAACAATGCGTTTGTGTGAAAAGTGTTCATTGTGTGTTTACTTCACTTGCTATTTAATAGTGAAGGAAGACCATAATCCACACTTTTCACAGAAAGAATGGATTATTTGATATAATCAACCCTTTTTGCGGCTCCCTATTGCTCGGCCCTTACAACCCATGTTACAAAGTTTCTTGATTGGTTTGTTTACAAAAAAATTTACGTGTTAGGTGCAGGTCCAAAGTCGTTTTGCTGGGCCTGCGATATGCATCACAGGACAAACGAGGCGCAGCCGAGCGTGTTCTTTGATTCACCGAGGAGGTTCAGAAAAACGCCTATGGATCTGCACCAAGTTCCTTACCCGTCTTACTGGACATTTCTATTGTTTGGTGTAACTTAACATACGTTTTATTATCGTATTTGCATTTTGCATGCAAACATTTTGATGAAAATTAACAAAGATGCCACATTGAACAATTTCTGATCGCCATTTCACCCACATGTGACAATGCGTAATAGCGTCCTGTTTACGTGCACTACTGATACCATCCACCAGCAATATTGAATGCATTCGACACGTTTGGCACAAAAGAACCACCAATGTCTGTCAGCAGTGCCAGGCAGGCAAGAAAGGTGCCGCGGTTCCAGTCCCTTTCTTCCCCCAAAATATATCCCTTTTTTAAATCAAAGTGTAAGGAACGTTGCAAACTTTTAGTCCATCATTTTTATTCAAAAGTAGTACCTGGAACAACTGTTTGTCAGAATATTCTGTCTAAAAACGGTAATCGTCAGTTTGTATTGGAGGTCCTCGGTAGGAGTTGAGGTATGGCCTCAACCAATGGAAAGGTTCAATAAGCGAAAATAAGCTTTCCAATCGGCACAAAACAAGCGAATACTCCTTTCCATGCAGTCCTCTTGGTACAACATAGATAATCTTGGCAACAGACTACAAATATAAATCCCTCCATTTTTCATAATTAGATTTTTCAGTCTACAAATCCGCATTTTGTTATTTTAAAATTCCGTAAACGGCAGTTAACACATATAAATGTCAGAAAAACAAGGATGAATTTTTGTCAAATAACTCCAAGCTCATCAATTGGTTATAAGTGACATCTAAGGGCCAAAGATCAAGGTCATTTGGGCCTTTGAAATTTTCATCTAACCATAACTCGGTCAATTTTCATTCAATTTCAGTCATGTGGGGCTCACCTTTTAGCTGTTGCGACACTTCGCATTTTGTAATTTATATGTAACCTCCAGAGACCTTTATAATTTTTATCTAGCCATATATTTACAACTTTTGAAGGCACACAGACAGGTTTGCTTTGAAGCAAATCTTGCCGATTTTGTGTATATTTTTACCAATGCACCCAGCGGATATTGAACCCCATATCCTAGAGTTAGCAAGTAAAAATGGGACGTGTGAAGTCAGGTCTGAGCCCACACCACAAGATTTGTTCAATGGTCGAGTGGGTCTTTCTTAAAGTGTGTGTGTCAGCACACACTTTTCTGTTTTTCTAGGAATTAAAGTGTGTGTGTCAGCACACACTTTTCTATTTTTCTAGGAATTCTTTATTTCTTTCTTTCTTTCTTCTTTCTTTCTTTTTAAAGTGTGTGTGTCAGCACACACTTTTCTGTTTTTCTAGGAATTCTTTCTTTCTTTCTTTCTTTCTTTCTTTCTTTCTTCTTTCTTTCTTTACAGGCAAATTTGTCCGACATTTCATTTGAAAAGTATAACATGTAGAAACTCCAAACTTGGCACAATTATACTTCTATAGATAAAGTCTGGCCTTTTTATAATGAGAGGTCATGCTTTTCAAAATTATGCAAATGAGGGCTAATTAAAGTTTTAAATCTTCAATATGTTATATAGTATACAGTCCCTTCCACCTAACTTGAGCTCTGGGGGCCGTCTCATTAATTGTGACCACAGTGCCGGTGAGCCAAACAGCCTATCACTGACCTCTTTGCCCTACCACTCAACCCGGCTGCTATAATTAGTGGTCTTTGTCAACAGGTTCACATGAGTGCTGCTGTAGACATTTATATGGGTTTTATTTTCACTTTTGTAGCGTCAAAAAATTGGATTTTTTACAAAATTATCCGGCTAAAGGGACACCATTTTACTGTGGAGCTGGCCCTGCTATGTGTCTGCCACCCCACCAAACACACATGACCAGTGACAGTGAATGATTGGTATCAAATGGCCAGCTTATTCCAAAGTCCTGGCAAGTGTAACCACATCAAAATAAACCCTACCGTTTCCTCTTAAGTTTATGTGTATTTTATTACCCCCAATAGATTTCACTCATAATCTAGAGCCTTTATCAACATTGTAAGACCTTTGGGATATTTTTACAGGGGTGTCACATCTCAATTAAATTACAAACAAGCCATAATCCTGGTATATATTTTACAAGATGTGACATCAAAATGACCCTTTGAAAATGCGGCATCCCTCGACTCATTCAGGACAGAAGTCTTCATTTACTGTCAGTAAAATTTGTATCAAAGGGATATACTGAGTATTCTTATCTTTTAAATGAGGGGGTTCTGATTTTAAATTTCTGACAATCATAATAGAATATAATATCTGCTCATGATTTGTGATATTCTGACCTTTTGTATTTGTTTCACACACTGTATTAGCAATGCAAATTTGAAAGAATTAGCAAAGAGCATGTCCTTTGGGTTTATCACTGAATGAGTTAATTTTGTCATATAAACATTGGCTGCATTGATTGAATAGCTATGTCTGTTTGGTAATTTAATTTTAAGTTAATGTTTTCTTTCTGGACACCAGTCAGTTCAGTGGCGCTTAAAGAAAACATTTTGGGCTACATTATTTATATACAATTACACAGTCTAGGAAATGCTCAAGATCCCTGCTCATGCATTCTATCATTAAAGTGTGTGTATGTGTGTCAACACACACTTTTCTTTCTTTCTTGCTTTCTTTCTTTCTTTCTTTCTTTCTGTCTGTCTGTCTGTCTTTCTTTCTTTCTTTCTGACTGAATTTGAAATTTTCAATCTTGAATATCTTCAACAGTATAATAGAGATGTCATTCCAACTTCTACTAGGGGGTTGTTGACCATTGGCATCTAATCATCTAATGAATTAAAAATAAAAGTTGTAGCAATTTAAATTATGTAAAAAAGCACCATTAGAAATTTTAAATCTTGAATAACTTCAAAGCTATAATAGATAGAGATGCCATTCCAACTTCTACTCCTGTTTTATTGAATAGTTGTACATTGCCATACCAATATGCTTTGAAGACACACACACTGATTTGCTATGCAGCAAATCATTTTTCCTAGTTGGGAAATTTATATTTTCATCAGACCTACGCCAATCTGTATAATATATTTGATACGCTAAAACTGAATTTGAGTCTCTCACACTACATAATGATCAATGACTTTGAATTCTGCATAACAATTTGAAATTATTGAGTTTTAGAGGGCATGAACTCACGTACACATGTTTTATTCGTTCATTGAAATAATCAATGTTTACCGTGAATTTGTGAGGTCAGGGTAACGATTTTGTTTGTTTTTGTTTTTAATCAATGATGCTCAACTGTTTTATTATCATACTCGTGTTGAAAATTTCTGTCTCCCATTGATGTGCAAAAAGTTTTTGGTATTTCACTGTGAAAAACGCAACTAAAGTAAAAACAAAAATAAAGAAGGTATCACCAAAACAAGAAACCAAAACAGGGACACATACCAGAGATACAGATCGGCCAATAAAAGGGGAAATTACAAAGTTTCCATATCTTAGCCGCACTTCACATTTCAAAGTGAGGTATGTGCTGAGCAAAGACGCACCTTAATTTTTTAAGATAACCTTAACCATCAAGTAGGGCATTGATACAGAAATACCTCCAGAGCAAATCCATCCACACACCCGCATAACAAATTCTTGAAGTTCCTATAACATAACTCAATGCTGTTTATAGAAGTTTTTAACACACTGTCGTTCCATTCTGTCATTGTTACTTTCACCAAACAATGAGTACTTTGTTGACAGTGCCCATGTATCGAGAAGGCAAACTAGTGGGCAACATGTCTATCAAGAGAATAATGTACTGCTCAAAATCATTTTCTTTTTTACTAATGTTTGTGTGCCAGCACAGACATTTCTTTCTTCCTTTCTTTCTTTCTTTCTCTCTTTCTTTCTTTCTTTCCTTCTTTCCTTCTCTCTTTTTTTCTTTCTTATGTCTGTGTGCCAACACAGACATATTGTTTTTCTAGGAATTCTTTCTTTCCTCTTTCTTTCTTTCTTTCTTTCTTTCTTTCTTTCTTTCTTTCTTTCTTTCTTTCTTTCTTTCTTTCTTTCTTTCTTTCTTTCTTTCTTTCTTTCTTTCTTTCTTTCTTTCTTTCTTTCTTTCTTTCTTTCTTTCTTTCTTTCTTTCTTTCTTTCTTTCTTTCTTTCTTTCTTTCTTTCTTTCTTTCTTTCTTTCTTTCTTTCTTTCTTTGTCCGACATTTCATTTGAAAAGCATTACACGTAGAAACCCCAAACTTGGCCCAATTATACTTCTATTTTATAATGAGTGGTCATGATTTTCAAAATCATGCAAATGAGGGCTAATTAAAGTTTTCAATCTTCAATATCTTATATACTATAGTAGATGTGGTTCCTAGTGTATAGGACTTCGATCATAGCAAGGTAAAGGCCATCTCAAATGTCAAGGTCATGTCAAGGTCAAAGATCAATTTTAGGCCAAAATGTCATTTTTGAGGTCAAGGCTCACTTAAGATAAAGGTCATCACAAGGTCAAAGGTCATTTCAAGGTCAAAGGCCACTTTCGATGGTGGCTTTCTTCTAGCCATAACTTGGTAACTTTGTATCCAATTTTGATCATGTTGGGCTCAAATTGTAGCTATAGTACCACTGCACATTTTTGAAACTTACATATAACCTCTCAAGGGCAAAGGTCAAGGTCATTTGGCCCTTTTAAACTTTTATCTTGCCATAACTTGGTCAATTTAATCTGATTTGGTTCATGTTGGTCTTAAATTGTGGGTTTTGTAACACTGTGCAATTCACATGTGACCTGAAAGGGTAAAAGGTCAAGGTCATTTGGACTTTGAATGTTTCATCCAGCCATAAACTTAATGTAATGTGAAGTACCAAAGGATAAAAGTTGTAGCATTTAATATTTACAACTTTTGAAGGCACACAGACAGATTTGCTTTGAAACTATTTTCTTTTATAGTTTCTTTCTTTCTTTTTTCTTTCTTTCTTCTTTATAGGCAAACTTGTCCGACACTTCATTTGATAAGTACTACACGTTAAACTCCAAAATTGGCATGATTATACTTCCATACATGAAGTCTTGAGTTTTTATGAAGAAGTTCAACGGTTTTGAAAATTACACAAATTAGGGACATTTGAAAATTTTAATGTTGAATATCCTCAAAACTATGATAGGTACAGGTAACCAATCCAACTTCAAGTAACATGTTTGTAACACTGTACATTTTTGTTATTTACATGTGACGTACAAAGGTCAAAGGTGAAGGTCATTTGGACCTTTTGAAATTTTCGTCCAGTCATAACGCAGTCAATTTTTATCCAATTTTGATCATGTTGGGCTCAAATTGTAGCTATTGTAACACTGCAAATTTTTGTAATTTACATATGACTTCGAAAGGTCAAATGTCAATGTCATTTGGACCTTTGAAAGTTTCACCGTCATAACTCAGCCAAGTTTCATCCAATTCTAATCATGTTAGACTCAAATTGTAGGTATGGAACATTGCACATTTTTGTAAGAACATGTAACTTCTAAAGGTCAAAGGACAAGGTCATCTGGCCCTTTGAAAGTTTCATCTTGCCATAACTTGGTCAATTTTAATCTGATTTGGTTCATGTTGGGCTTAAATTGTGGGTATTGTAACATTACATTTTTGCAATTTACATGTGACCTGTAAGTGGCGGTCATTTGGACTTTTAAATTTTCATCCAGCCATAAGCTTAATGGAATATGAAGTACCAAAGGACAAAAGTTGTAACCCGTAATATTTACAATTTTAGAAGGCACACAGTAGATTTGCTTTTTAGCAAATCTTTTTTTCTAGTTTGCTTATTGTTTCGTTTCAGTTTCTGCCTATCCGCGTGTCTGTATTTCATTCTTTTCTATCGTTTCTTTGTCTTTCTATATGCCCTTTGTATTTCCAAAAGCTTAAAGATGTACTCTCACCGACATAGATCTCGAGGCACGTGAAGAAAATTTCTGTAGCAAGAGATTATTCGTTTGACCAGTTAATTAGGGTGGGGGGTGTCCCTGGAGAACCTTGACAAAATGAAACAATACTTTGGGAAATATTCATAAGCCAAAGTAATTGATCTGTTGCATGATGTAAGTTGTCGCTCAAATGCACATATAGTGTAAGTTGCTCTAGTTTTTCGAAAATGTAGGCACGGTTTTGCACTTAGTAATTTACGACCGCCATTATGTGGTACACAAACAGATATCCTTATATTGCCATGTCCCCGCCTGCTAAACTCAAATATGCGGTTGACATATGAGCAATGCTGCAACCATTGGCAGAATGTAAGGGCACAAAGGTCACGGTCATCATGTTGCAACCACCATCTCCGGCGGGATAACATTTCCTTCCTGTGTTTTCATTTATCGCTGCGACATCTAGAAGCCGATAGGACTTAGAAAGACCAGCTCTACATATTCGCGGGCTGGTCTATGTCACCCCAGATCGGGGCATTGACTTTGTATTTATGCAGACCAACATTTGACTCGTTAATCTATTCTGGTATACTTCGCTGATATATTATGTTAGTTCTACGCGGGAAGAGCTGCGATTGGGTAGGGCAGGATATGCGATGAATCGCGGTCTGGGGTCAAGTCATGGCAAGACTGTGTGCGGTACTTGCTGACCACAAGTGTATATTCTATTGCTGAAAATTCTTTAGTGCAGAATATTTTGCCAGAGGAACGGACACTGCGTCACGCGCTACAATGAAAAACACTCAAACCACAAAAGCTGGCTTTTGTCTTAGACTGTGTATGTCAATGCTTTACACTTTTTAAGCCGAAATTACGGGGGTAGATTACATCGTTTTAGATCTGTAAATAATAAAGTTATATTTACCAGAGAATGCAGTGTTTAATGAGCCAAGTAACGGTGTGGCCCATCGCATTCTCTTCACAGCTATGAACACAATTATTCTAAATTAGTTCCCATTACAGGGAAAGGGTGGGGATGGTTAGCCCATGAAACAAAGAGGACGCCTTGCAAAGAAGATTTGCTTCAAAGCAAATCAGCCCACATGTGTGCCTTCAAAAGTTGTAAGTATTGAATGATACCACTTTTGTCCTGTGGTACTTCAACCTTTGACCTTTGACCTTTAGAGGTCACATGTCAAATTACAAAACAAGTGCAGTGTCACAATACATACAATTTGAGCCCAGCATGAACCAAATCGGATGAAAATTGACCACGTAATGGCTAGATGAAATTTTCAAAAGGGCTAAATGACCTTGACTTTTCACTTCTAGAGGTTACATATTCATTACAAAAATGTGCAGTGTTGCGATACCTACCATTTGAGTCCAACGTAATTATAATTAGATGGAAATTTGCTGAGTTATGACTGATTGGACATTTCAAATGTCCAAATGACCTTGACCTGTGACCTTTAGAGGTCACATATAACATACAAAAATTTTCAGTGTTACAATAGCTGCAATTTGAGTTCAACATGATCAAAATTTGATAAAAATTTAACGAGTTATGGTAAGGTGAAAATTTCAAAAGTCCAAATGATCTTGACCTTTGACCTTTAGAGGTCACATGTAAATTACAAAAAATATACAGTGTTACAATACCTACAATTTGAGTCCGACATGGTCAAAGTTGGGTGAAACTTGAGAGAGTTATGGCTGGGTGAAAGGTTCAAAGGTCTAAATGACCTTGACCTTTAGAGATCACGTAATTAAATTACAAAAATGTGCAGTGTTACCAACATATCAATTGAAGTTGGCTTGTTTACCTGCACTTATAATAGTTTTGGAGATGTTCAAGTTTAAAATTTTCAAATGGCATAGTTTGCATAATTTTTTTTAAACACCGAATTCTTAAAAAATTACATGTATGGAAATATAATCATGCCAACTTGAAAAGTTTCTGCGTATGATGGTGATCAAATGAAATGTAGGACAAACTTGCCAGTAAAGAAAGAAAGAAAGAAAGAAAAATAGAGAAAAAGAAAAATAGAAGGAAAGAAAGAATTCCTGGAAAACAATAAAACAATATGTCTGTGTGCCAAGACAGACATATCGTTTTTCTAGGAATTCTTTCTTTCCCACCTAAAAAAATGTATCAGTGTTGACACACAGACATAACATGTTTACCTTCTTTTTACTGTTTTTTTTAATCGAAAAAACAACTTTATACTTCTGACCATGTTCTCAAATTCCAGACAAGCATTACAGAGAAAATTTACTGAATTTCTATGCAGCATGTGTGCGTGCGAGCGTGCATGTCGGTAACTATTCCCCACCCCATTTTGTGGGCAAATAACACAACACCATGACACAGGAAATACAGACATGTAGATGACTAACTTCAGTAGTTTCAGTATAAATGCTGCAGAAAATTTTGGTCAGCTAATCTAGTCATTACCCTCATAGCTTTACATACATACACATATGCATACATACATACATATATACATACATACATACATACACACATACATACATACATACATACATACATATATACACATTCTTTAAGTTTTTAGATGCAGATATTTCTGAATTTCGCTATGAAATTGCTCAACAAAAATAAGTAGGTTTTGTCTACAGCTAAACACATACACAGATAAAAATTATGAACGAAAAATTTAGATGTGTTACCTACATGTGTATGTTTAAATTTTTATACAAGCCAAGTTTATGTTTAACAGAAATAATTAAAGGTTTTAATATTATGACTTAAGCATGGCAGAAAAAATGTTCCAGCATTGCAGATTGTGCGTAAAAATTGCCACCATGCAGGATTACATTTACTTTGCGGAAGAGAAACACTATAGAATACACATCGCGTTTAACTTTATATCCGTAATGTAAGCCTGACAAGCAGTGTAAAAATTTCCCTTCCCTCTTCAGCAACCGGTAAGGATCAGTAATTTGTGTCCCAAAAGTTCAAATATGTTTGATGGGCAATTCACCTATATACATGTTGAAGAGTCACTATATGGCTTTTTTCCTGCCTCCATTTGTTAAATACAATGAAATATATGGCCTACTAACATAAACGCGTTTAGCCAACAAGCCTTTTATCTCTTTGCGGCAAAAGGTCCATGTTATCAACTCCTATAAATGTCTTTTAGTCCTGCAGCACCCCTGGATCAACTTGGCTAGTATATTTAGGGGAGAAAATCCCAGCTTCTGAGACCTTGTCTTTAGCTAGCAAACTGCAAGCTACACAACACATCTTTATTGCCTTTATTTTGTGTAATGGTAATTTGCAAGAGTTTACAATCCTACTGGAATAGACACGGTTTTAACACAGCCGACATACTTTTTGTTACTGTTTACATCATTTTTTTTTATTTGAACCTTTGTTTATAATTCTATCGTTTGTTGTCAAACTTGTTATTCTAATTTCTTGGTTGTTGTCTGTATCCTTGTTTCACCGTTATGAAATTTTATTTTGTTGTTGTGCATGTCATTATTTTTATGGTGCATTTGCCAGGAAGTGATCACTGATTGGTTTGTGTGGTTATGTTACATATTATTGTCACTAAATAAATTTCCTGGCATTGATCTTTACTTTATCCCTCAGGATTGCATTCAAACGATATATCTAACCATTATTGAACGGTTGCATGGCCGCTTCAGAATAGAATTGTTAATATTAACACCGGTGTTAGTAAAATTGTTGAGACTCGAAAAAGAAAGCGTGATTGGTTTGAAGTACAACAAATCTATTTTCATTATAATGGAACACAACATTATTACCATTGTTCAACGTTTAACTCAATTTACAATTAAATAGGAGATATATAGAACAATTGACTCCCACTATTTGCCATGAAAACACAAAATTTATACACAGAGAAGGATTTAAAGATAAGGGAGTTTTTGGGACGAGGAGGTGCGGATTTTCACCCCATCAGCTAAAAAACAATCCTAGTATTTATTTCGCTTTCGCATTGAAAACTAAGTTGGTTTCCTGTTTGACTTGCCCAAGAAGAAATCAGGATGCAGATCTGCTGGTTACAAGTTGGCGCTTGATCCTGATGTGACTCTCTGTCAATGCTGTGCGCCCCGGCCCAATTCGCTGATATGCATAATGACAACACCTGTATATGTACATATATAGAGGGGGGTTGGGGGTGCTTTTTTTGTTTGTTCGTATTTGTTTTGTTTGTTTGTTTGTTTTTTATGAGAACGGAGCAGTCGGGGTGTCAAACCAGCAGCCTGAAGCAAAAACCACCCAGCGGACAATGGGAAAGGCACATATATACACTGTGTCAAATTCCCATTGTTACAAAGAATAGTTCAATGGAGGGAGAAATGCGTGAATGCCATAATCGACGGGGCTCAGTTCAGTTCATTTATACCACAAAATTTACTGTGCTGTATTCGGAGTTATCTCAGATCGGGGACTGTACACATGTACCTCCAACCAGTATTCCTGTGTGCCAGGCTAACTTTGTTTTGGCCAATGAATGAATGAAGCAGGACTTGTTTATCATCCAGGTGTCTCCACACGCAGCAGGTGGTCATCATGTGGAAGTTACCAGTATTGCCACCTGCAGAGATATGCCCCAATTTTAAACATATATTAAATGTCTCCTAGTCGCGTGTACTTGTAGGAAAATTATACTTAATTATACTGAATATGCCTACTCACTAAAATATTGTTCACTAATAGTAGTTTATTTACTTAATATGTCTGTTGTGCTGACACTTGAAAAGCTTATGTTGAATATTTTCGAAAACTATTTTGTGTAGAGACGCCATTCCAACTTTAATTTATAGCTTTGTGACAGGCACATGCGATGAACTACGACCAAAAGTTGTAAAATTGTAATTTATGCTAATTAGGGTCACTTGAAGCGTTTAAATGTTGCATATATTCAAGCTATTGTAGGTAGGAGCGCCATTCCCAATTAATTTACAGGTAGCTGAAGGCGCATCAAATAAATCACAGACAGAAGCCATAACATTCATATTTACGCAAATTTTGGAGGCACATAGATTTGCTTAGTAGCAAATCTTCTTTTCTAGTTTTAAGTTTTTTTTGTTTGTTTGCTTTTTTTTTCTTTCTTTTTTTTTTTTTTCATTAGTACGGCGGTTTTTATTTATCTTTTTCCACTGTGAATAAGTAAATCCAAGAATTTTATTAGTTGGCACATACTGTTGACTCCAGCGATGATGAAACACGAACTGCGGCAATGTTGACGCCACCTTTGGAGTACGTCACTTCCCAGCGTGGGCACGATGACCGAGTCCATACCAGACACATACATGCATGCTGGTGTCTGTTCATAAATAGAAAAGCAACAACGGTTTAGTCAGCGAGTTCTCAACTTGTTGGTCCATGTATATGTAACACGATACAAGAGAGAAGAGTGCGACTCCTGACAGGCCAGGAAACCATGCAAGCGCCTGCACGTTCTCTCGTGGTCCTGCTCGTGTTCTGCACCAATGTCGCCGTACAACAAACTGGAGACAAACTCAGGACTACTATTGAAAAGTACGTAAAACAAACTCAAAGATGTCGCAATATCCCGGCCATCAGTGTTGCTGTGGTGCGTGGTGATCAAAGCATATTTTCTGCTACCTATGAGAAGGTGGGAAGCATTTCCATCTTACGACGAAAACCTTCGAAGTTCTGCATTGGAGGATGTACCCAGGGGTTTACCTCAACCTTGTTAGCACAGATCCTGTCTCGCAATCAACAGTAAGTTGCTCGTCTTCGTACACGTTAGTGTATAAAGTGTTCAATCTGTGTAGAAATAATAGGATAAGCTCAGTGTCTGTTCCGTTTTATGACACAATTAATCACTATATTTGACCAAGGTTATTAAGATTTATGTCAGACTTAACTTCTGTATCACTTCCTGTCCATTGGGTCAAAGCCAGTTATTAATGGGAAGTGATTTCGATTATTATACAATTGGCTAGAATTATACCTGTGTATTTATGATCCATGTAGCTTGATGGACACGGCAGGTGTTCCCTGCACAGGCTACATTTGGGCGGTGATTACGGCAAGCACGGTCAGTCGTACCATACTCATCCTCAACAGTACCCGATTTCTTGGTTTATAAATGACTGGTATCTGGGTTTTCCAATGATTAAAATTTGGCCCGATAATCGTTGCCAGGCCTGACAACTCAATTCAACTCTATAATTTTATTCCAGGCACCCGTATCAGTCATACTATGAGCATAGTAACAGACACAAAAAGATAAATTATCATCACTACTGACAGACTCTGGCCCGCCCGACAGCCGCAGTTGTAGCGAAGTTGAAATTATAACGCATAATGGCCAGTATTTTGACAATTTAGGTCTAATTTGGTTGGGTTGCATACTGCACACTGCAGCCGTTATGTCCGTGGGTATAATATGCGCTGAAACAACAATGATAGCCAATTTGGCAAAAAGCCTTTTGGGAAAAAGAAAAAAAAAATACACAACCCCCAAATAATTAACCTCTACTTTCTGTCGTCTGTGCCACTGAGTGCATTGTTTAGAAGGAAATTCAGTCCCAGCCACGTTTACGGGCCTGAATTAAATAGACATGGAATATATTAGCGCTATCTTGAATAAACAGGTAACATTTCATGGTCAAGTAGCACTCCATCTACATTTCTCAACACGTGTTAAATGGTACACCTGGATATATATATATATATATATATATATATATATATATATATATATATATATATATATATATGTATATATATATATATATATATATATATATATATATATATATATATATATATATATATATATATATATATATATAGCCAGTTTATCACCCACTGGGATCACACACATAACCTCGTGTTTAAAAGTATGTACATAGGCCCATTATAGCTTACTTGCTGATACGCAGAGCTTGCCAAATAGCACAGTCAGATCTCGGGGTTTTGAAAGCGCATTCAGATGAACTCCTCTGATTCACAATGGATCACCGTCACATGCTCCACAACCTATGATATAAAAAGAGAAAATTATAAATTTAAAAAGTATCATCATCATCATCATCATCATCATCATCATCATCATCATCATCATCATCATTATTAAATTGAAAGTGCAATGTGCTTCTACACTCGCAATTTTCGCACAGTGTGTGGCACAGTAGCCACGACTTTTAACGGGGGAATGGGGTGGAAGGCAGCTAAAAGTGTTTGTCCGATGGCGGTGGGGTGGGGTGAGGGTGAAGCACGCATAGCCAAAGGCGCAATGTTTTTCTCCATACGATTTCGAAGGTATACATGTATTATGAAAGGAAGCAAGTGAACTGGTGTATTTTAGAGGCACAAAAGCCGATTCGAAATATTTTTTTTTGAGACTTTTGCAGGATTTGGGTTTTTATTTCACACATTTGAAGTTAACACACACATACACCATTATCGTATGATGGAGTGATACGAAAAGAGAATTAGACAATGCCCATTAGATGACATACATACATGATGATTTTATAAATTTGGAAAAATAACCACAACAGCAAAAACTAACAATAGCGATGACAGGGACAGCAACAGCAACAGCAAATCAGTCTGTGTTCTTAGAAAACTTTCAAAGATTGCCTAATTGCCTATTCAGTATTTACTTAACTCCTGCAACAATAATTTTTCAGGCGGCTATGTAAAAAATAAAAAAAAATAAATTGAAGTGGGAAAGGCACCTCAATCTATTAAAGTTTTGAAGCTCTTCAATATTTTAATTTTGTGTATTTGCCTTATTTGCATAAATTAAACAGCTACAACTGTGATTCATGGTTCATTGGATCCAGCTATCCCACAAACCTATCAATCGAAATTTGAATGACACTCAGTCTATATTAGTTTTGAAGTTATTCAAGATTTAAATTTTGTGCATTCACCAAATTTGCAATTAATTCAAGTGCTGCAACTTTGGTTCATGTTTTCACTGGGTGCGGCTATGTCACAAACCAACCCGTTAAAGTTGAAATAGCACCTCTATCTGTAATCGTTTTGATGTTATTCCAGATTTAAGTTTTGTTTATTCACCTAATTTGCATAAATTAGAGTGCTACAACTTTGGTTCATGTTTCATTTGATGCGGCTATGTCACAAACCTACAAATTGAACTTGGAATGGCACCTCTATCTATAATAGTTCGGAAGTTAATCAAGAATTCAATTGTGTGTTTTAGCCTTATTTGCATAAATCAAAATGCTACAGTTTTGTTTCATGATTCATTGGATGCGGCTATGCCACAAACCTATAAACTGAAGTACGATTGGCACCTGTATTTATAAATAAAATGAAGATATTCAACTTTTATATGTTTCAAGTGCTCTAAATTAGCATAATTTTAAACGCTACAGTTTTTGTTCACTTTCTATTAAATTGGCAGGTGTCACGAACCTGTATGTACTATTTTAAATTCTGTTTCTATGTGTAATGGGTTTGAAGACATGGAGCTTTTAAAAATTTTATTGCCCCCCCCCCCCCGATTTGCATATTTTTAAACATCATGACTGTTTCAAAAAATATGCACAACTTCAAAGCTGGGTCTATCACAATGCCAAGTTCGAACAGACAGTTGGCGTGGTTGACTGTGCCTCTGATTGAAAGATACCTGATGCAACAAGTGCATGCATGACTACCTCAACAACATCTACCCGCCCTCAAGTGACGGATCTGACCTGCCCAGAGAACTTACAGGCAGGCTTTCATCGGATGAGCACCATTCGACAGAATCTGGACCCACCGTGTATCATTTACACCGTTATCATCAATCAATTACTTCCCGTTGAAATGTGCTGAGGGATCTATTAGGGTAGTCAGCCGTCTGATAACTTTAATGTGACAAAAGAAGATTGTCAACACTAGTGACGTCAGATTTTTGTTACCTCAAGTACTGTCAGTTATGTACCATGGCAAGATACTCACAGCTGCAAGAAATTCAAGTGAGCAAAACTTTTGACGCAAATAAATGCTGCGCAAAAAATTCCAGAACCACAGTATGTCCCACTTGTAAATCACTGAATCTTGCACCAGTCACCCTTGCTACCAGACAAAGCAGAACCCAGGGTTGAAACTATATGTATTTTGATGCAAATAACATATGAAACAGCAAACACGTGGACAAAATAACGAGATGCAAAGAGCATCCGCTGAACACAATCAATGCTCTCTGTCCAGTGTCCCTTTAGACCATTGCACGAATGGAAGGATGTCCTCCGCCATATCACTCATGAGTCTCCCTTTGTCCTCTGTACAAAATGGAAGAGTGTCGCTCGTAGTGTCATTTATCCTGGGCATAAATATAAGAGAGCCTTGCTAGTAGCTGAGTCACGACTGTCATCTTGTGCTCTGTATGAAATGGAAGCGTGTATCTGGTCAGTTTTGACCAGTGCTGCCCTGTCTTTTTTCCTGGAAAATCTGCCCTGAATTAATGAATGATCCTCACCGGCCATAGCAATAGTGACGTATTAAAGCAGATAAAACGCATATAAAGGTACCAAGAAAATTGGTAAACTTACCGAGAGGCCACAATAATAATAATAATAATAATAATAATAATAATAATAATAATAATAATAATAATAATAATAATAATAACAACAACAATAATAATGATAATAATAATAATCTAGGTTCATATAATTTCGGGACAAACACCTGTTTTACATACAATATGGGATAGATATTGTTATTTGTACATGTAGCATTAATAAACAAGGTTGACTTATGCATGATTAATCATTTATGTATACAGTCCAAAGTCATGATTGATACGACCTTGTTGAAATGATGTTAAAAATGTAAAACGTGGGTAAACTCTGCTGTTTTGAACAACAATATATTCAAAAGCGCACACAGGAAGTAGTTTTGTTTCAAGTGCTGTGAATTATCCACAGTCTCCTATAGGCCTGCAGATGTGTCGTTACAATTTGCCAGAATTACAAAAAGAACGTCAACTACGGCCACTACTACCACCACCTCTACTAATACTGATGCAACGCTTTAATTCGTGTGTGTGTGGTTCATTTTTGCGGCTGACCTATTGCAAACAGCACCCTCTGAGCATCACAGGTAAAAAGGTAGGACCCTAGTGAGCCATGCATAAGAATATTGATGTTCAGATTATACTTTTTAACCCCTTTAAAATTGATTTAACGTTAATATGGCAATCAAAGATTTTTATATATTTTGTTTCTGTAAGTCTTTCTATAAAGTCTTGTCTCCTGCACGTATGATGACGTGTTATTTTTGGATCCCACCGCAGAGCGTCCACGTTTCCTAGTGCTGAAATGCCAATATAGTTTAGCTATATTCACTTGAGGCGGTGCAAAACAACACGGGTTCTGTTGTAAGAGGTCTGGACTGACAGGATGCTGCAAGTAAAAACATGGACGGGCAGTCATCAGAATGACCAAGTCGCTGGACAGCGTCAAGAAGCTTCATCCAAACTGGTTTATTTTAGAAGTGGCGCCAGGTGGGGTCTCAATTCCGGGGCCTGCCTCAAGATAGAGTATTTAACCTTTATATCCAATTTACATAGGACAGAAGTTTTTCTTCAGAGCACTTCGAAAGCCAATATTCCCGAGGAATGCTGTTTCTAATCGTCACGAGCATATGCTATGATAGCAATTTATAAAAAAACCCACCTTCGTTTCCATGCTGTAATTCAGGCAACTGTTTATGTTCGTGATAACAACTAGGACCGTGAATGTTCCCATAGCACTTAACGCGTGACAGTTAACAGTGGTTTTGCGTGAAGCATAGAGGATCGCTGATCTATTTGCCACAGAATCTGTAAAATACCAACGTATTCTGTACTTGACAATTAACTCCTTTGTGAGTACCCTGGTAAATTAAAAATGGTGTATTTGATGTCTGTCATCACCGTTTGCCACCTGCCCGTATCGCTCAATGTAATTTATTGAATTGAATTGTGGCTTGGATATTAAAGTGGCCACGTTTGGAGTCGGACTTTTGAAAGTTGATTTTGGACCCTGTTTCTTGGAATCTTAGGATTGCAGCGCAAGTTTTCAAGTTGAAATCTGAAATCACGCAGGCATAAACTGTGATATTCAGTACCAAAAGCTTATGCACCACTGGATATGAGCAAATCAAACACACACTATGAAGTGAATGGAGGCTACAAATGAGTTGGAGTCTGACTTCAATCTTATTTTTGAAGACTCTTTGGATATCATGATGTGAGACTTTGGAGTTTCTTAATAAGAATGCAAACTTTGCGTTTTACGATGATATTTTTTCCAATAAACTTATGGAGTATTTACGTTACTAGTAACTCATTCAAAGGTAAATTTTGGACAAAGTCAACAGTTTTTCTTGCCTCAATCTCCCTGGCTCAAAGTACCCATAGTTTGCCAAGGAAAGCTCTTTGGATTATTCTTTTCTTGTCTAGAGCTACAGATGTGCTGAAATTTGAATGAAAAGTCTAATAATCGGGTATCTGAATGCGGAATAATTATTATAATTCCCAAGAGCACGACATTTGTTGTTGGATTGCAAAAAATCAGTTAAAGGATCCCCTGGGGGAATTGTTAAAAGACAAGATAGTGCAGCAATGTACAAAAGTATTTTCCATTCCATCCCACTGGATATAGCCTTCATGGCCTCAGTTACCACTATCAAAGCATATGTGCCGGCTATCAGTGAAAACCCCAGCAGGATGTAAACAATCATGAGATGGGAGATCAACGGGGACCGGACCCTGTTGATCGCCGCGCTCCATTGCGACGCTTCGGCACCTGCCTGATGACTGACACAGGTCAACTTGGGGAATGCTTTCAGTTATAACTCTGAACTGGCCCTCTGTTAATGGCACGTGCCATAAGCATTGAATGGGGCAGGAAACTCGATGAATTTGCTTTACTTAAAGTTTGCTTTGGTTCAGACATATCTTATGAACACAACTGGGAAACAAGACTGTGTCTTTATATAATGAGTGCCAACACTTTCTTTCTTCCTTTCTTTCTTTCTTTCTTTCTTTCTTTCTTTCTTTCTTTCTTTCTTTCTTTCTTTCTCCCAGCAGATTTATCCGACTTTTTATTTCGAGACCCTAATACGTAGAAAATCTAAGCTTACCACAATTTTTACTTCCATACATAAAGTTTGATCTTTTAATAAAGAGGGATGACAGCTTCGAAAATTAGGGCCATTTGAACATTTAAATCTTTAATACCTTCAAAACTATTATATGTAGAAGTGCGATTCTAACTTCACTTCATAGGTTTGTGCAGTAGGTGCATCCAATAAACCACACACACACACACACACACAAATTGTATAATTTTAATTTGTGCTAATTAGGGCAATTTACAAATTTAAATGTTGAATGCCTTCAAAACTATTATAGGTAGAGGTGCCATTCCAACTTTAATTCACAGGTTTGTGCTATAGCCGCATCCAATAAACAGAAAGAAAAGCTCTAGAAATTTTAATTTATGCTAATTAGAGGCACTTCAAAAGTTTAAATTTTGAATATCTTTAAAACTATTATGGGATAGAGATGCCTATCAATTTCAATACGTGGGGTTGTGCGGTAATCACATCGAGTAATTAACTAACAGAAGTTCTAGAATTTGAATTTATGCTAACTATGGGCACTCCAAAATTTAAATGTTGAAAATTGTCAAGACTATTATATGTAGACGTGTCTTTCCAACTTCAGTTCAAAGATTTGTGCTGTAGTCGCATCCAATGAGCCACAAATAAAAGTTGAATTTGGAAGGCGGAATTAAATGTTGAATAACCACGTTCAGAATTATCATATGTAGATATGACATTCTGACTTCATATCCTAGTCCATCATTAATTTTGTCCATCATCAATTTTGTCCGGAACTGAGCACTTAGATTCCACTAACGGTAGAATCTGTGAACAGTGTGTGGCCCTGTCAGGAAAGTTGAAATAATGTTAATTTGGAGCAATGATAGCAGACTTGTACATATTTGTGAATGACCAGGAACACAACACGCCATGATCTATCATCAGCAGTCAATTACGTGTATATGCGCATCACAGGATTTGTTGTTTGCTCTCACGTCAGACCAACGGTTTTATGCTACCGTACGCTCACAATTTTATCATCAGTTCATCTGGTAGTGTCAACAGTGATCCACAGATGAATCAAAGTTGCAATTAAAAGTGCAACGTACCAGAATTGCCCAGAGTTTCTCATTACAAAATCAAATCTTGTTTGCTTGCTGACACTTGGCATTCTGTTTTATCAAAAATTCTTTCCTCCTCCCTTTCCTTGCCTTCTGGCATTTCATTTTTACCAGCAGATCTTTTCATGCCAATAACCTTATCTTTGCTGCATTTTTTAAATCTGAAATTTCATGTTTTTTCTCATGTAGCAATTAAAGTATCAATTGAATGAACAAGGCAACAACTTTCTTTTATGGGCACACAGGTAGAATTGCTTTAAAACAAATCTTCTTTTCTAGTCTTTATTGTACATATAAAAGTAGAAAAAAATGCACATTACACAATACACAGTATCAAAGACTTAGAAAGAATTAATACCGAATGACGGTAGATGGGCCATTCTTCAGAAACTTATTATTTTGTGTGCATTGTACATTTCAGTAAAATCTGGACACAGTACAACTTGAAAACCTTACCACAGAGAAACATACAATAGTAGCTATTCTATAGATGATTAGATTTGAAAGACAAGCACTCTGACGGCACCTAAGCGGTCATCAAATGGTTCAATGTGACGATTTTCAGCTTGTGCAAAATGCTATGCCTAGTGTTTAACGCTGATTTGTTTCAAATAAGATCTGTAAAAATGCTTAAATCTAATGTGGTTTTAGTATCATTCGATCTAAATTGTACATACCAAGTATGATTATTTTGTCATAATTTACCTGTTCTCCAATATGACAGGTGCTAATGCTGTAACAGTGCACCGTCAGTGGTGTTATCGTTTGCTTTTGTGCAAAAGAATAGAGGACTGTACCTGACAATCCTGTGTTCAGGTGAACTTGTATACAGAGACTTGGGTGGCCCTGTGACCTTCGAAATAATATCAAGGTCACTATTACTAAGATAAAAACCAATGTGTTTGACCTTTTAAGATCACTGAAATTGAAAATTAACAACACCACAAGAAAAATATGGGTAATTCCTCATTATTTTTTAATAGTAACCATGTGCTAGGACCCACCATTACGGCGATATCATAAGCCAAGATGTCAGTTTGACTTTGACAGGTTTAAATCAAAAACCCCAGAAGAAACCTCAGTTTTAAGTTCAAAGTATTAGAAAAAGTTACAGCGCAACCTTTCATACAAGTGAAGGTCCAGGGGATCCTATGTGTGTGTCTGTACAATTTGGAAACGATTGGCTGGACACTTATGGAGAAGGAACTCTTTTCTTGGATTTTACCAAAAACTGAAGATAAGTTATAATAAAAATAGTAGATCATTGGAGCGTGACCATTTGAATAGACTCAATACACCCACATCAAGTGCATCCCATATTTGAAGTGAATCCGGTAGACGCCTTTGGAAAAGCAGTAAAAATATGAGTCACCATTGCAATCTCCATTAACTGGCATATTTATCAACATGAATGTATGCATCAACTGATAGGGAAACAAATTTATAAAATCGTGAAAAAATCAGAATACCGCATTATCGTCACCTAGTTAAAAACTTGATTTAACTCTTCCGCAAGATAGATAGATAGATTCCACAAATGTATTTTAACATATAAAGCTTTACATGGGAAAACGCCCTCCTATATTCGTGATAGATTGGGCTTCACGAGTGACATTTCCACACGAAGTACCAGATCAACCAGCAAATCCCTCCTATATGTCCCTAAACCTAACATTGATATATTTCGCAATAGTTTCTCCTACTCCGGCCCCTTCAATTGGAACAAACTTCCGGAATCTGTTCGTCTGGAACCATCACTGGAAAAGTTTAAAAGGAGCTACTGGAAAACCAGGCCTTGAATTTTATTGCGTTCTTCTTTTTATGTGTATATATTGTCAATATTTATTTCAGGGCCAAAATGTAAACTAGCGTCACGCTAATTTTGTAACCCTGGTGAAATAAAGTATATCTATCTATCATAGAAAAAAATTTACAACACTGCCTAGTGAACATATTACGGTCTGGGGGTCCCCAGAAGTGCCCCTTTGCGATTTTAAAGCAATTGGCACAGTGGTTACACACAGCTTTTGTGGCAGTTTTTGCCAAAAAATGAACAACATATTCATATAAAATTAAATCATCGGATCATGAATGGCCAATTGAACAAATTTGGTTGAAATCCACCCAAGGTAGATCGCCACCATGTTTGCAGAGGATCTGGCCAACGGTTTTGGAGAAGTCAAAAGTGTGAAAGGTGAACGGACGATGATGACGACGGATGTTGACATACAAACGACTGAGCCTCCCAAAAGCTTAGCTGTACTTACAAGTCAGCTGCACTGAAAATGACTGGTCCCTTCAATATACCAATTGGCCACTAGATGGGGCTCCCCTCAGTGTGTATAACCGGGTCAGAACACGCGGGAGTCTTCTGTAACGTACCTCCACATGGAGTGAATGTATTGATAGTCCGTGACGTAGTGCTTGGGATTTGTAACAACTGTAAATTTCATTCAGAAAAGACATTTCAAAATGCAAAAGACATGAAACTCTTCTGCTATGTCCCAGGCATCAATTGCAAATGGTCACCACTGAGGGAGCAATCGTTATATTTTAAAAAATACTTCCACCTGTCCGTGGTGTCACCACCTAATTGGTAACACCCCTCACACAACTCCCAAAGAGTGTTTAACTAAAAAAATCTTTAATTAATAGATATGATCCAGCGTACTTTGTTTTCTGATTTTTGTGATGAAACATAAAATGCAAATTTTGTAGAACTGAGGTGCAGGTTTTGCTGAGTTACAAACCATGCCAGTGGTGTTACTTAAAATAGGTGGAAGCCACAATAATGTTAAAATAACAGAAAGTGTGGTTATGGTGACCGGAAGGAGGAGCATCATGCGAGCAGTGTATGTATGGTGACTGGAAGGAGGAGCCGCATGCAAGCAGTGGGGGTATGGCGAATGGAGGGACGAGCTGCATCCGAGCACTGTGGGTATGGCGACTGGAAGAAGGAGCCGTATGTGAGCAGTGTTGGTATGGCGACTGGAAGAAGGAGCCGTATGTGAGCAGTGTGGGTATGGCGACTGGAAGAAGGAGCCGTATGTGAGCAGTGTGGGTTTGGCGACTGGAAGAAGGAGCCGTATGTGAGCAGTGTGGGTATGGCGACTGGAAGTAGGAGCCGTATGTGAGCAGTGTGGGTAGGGCGACTGGAAGAAGGAGCCGTATGTGAGCAGTGTGGGTATGGCGACTGGAAGGGGGGAGCCACATACGAACAGTGTGGGTATAGTGACTAGAAGGAAGAGTCGCGGAGCAGTGTGGGGATAGTGACTTGAAGGAGGAGCCGCGGAGCAGTGTGGGGATAGTAACTGGAGCCACAGAGCACCAGTGTAGGTATGGCGACTGGAGGGAGGAGCAACACAGTCCGGTACGTCCCGTCTGTTGTCAAATCCTTCTTTATTTGGAACGTTTTCTTGTGAAATGAAATGAAGTGGCGTCCCAAGCCACAATGCTAAAAGCTAAAACGAATATGAATACCTTAAATTGAGTTAGTGTGAGAGATTTTCAATGTAAAATCTTCAACATCTTCAAAAGTATGATAGGCATATATGGCATGCCATTCTAATTTCTCTGTTTACGTTGTAATCATATACATTCCTGACGTGTGCTCTTCGATAGGCGCCGAAGGTTGCAGGAATTTTCAAGGACCCAGAGACAATGTGTGTTTGTATGTGTGTGTGTATTTACATATTCCCTTAAAACTGTACACGTTTTATACCCTGTCACAAAAAATGGGAATCCAAATATCGTTTAACTGTAGACTCCAAACCAATGATTTGATAAAATCCATCCCCAACAATGAACTGCAATATTCAATATAGTTACATGTACACCGATGCCAAAACAATACTCCAGTGATGACCAGACTGCAAAGTCAAGATGCCAAATTCAGCCTGCAATCCAGGGCATGGCTCAACGCAACAAATTGCATTGGGCACAACGGTACAACTTGGCAGATTGAACGAGATGGGAAATAATATACCTTATTACCAAAGCCTCCCTCCCACAGCAGCGACTGATGTCAATCAAAACAATGACTAAATCGGGACATTGCTTATATTTGTTTGGACCCCTGGGTAGTAGATGCGAGGGGAATTTTAGTGATACCAAGCCACAACCCATGCAACAAAAACTGTCGGTACAGTAAGTATTTGAGAATGAGAAGTGGAGACATATTATTGTGGCTATCACTGCAGAGCGGACTGGCCACACGGGCCACAGGCCAAGAATCCTTCACAACCATTTAGTTGCTCAGTTTTTTTTTCTTGTGTGGAGGCCTGTCCATGAGAATTTGACATCGTTTTGGATAGGAGTGTATGTAAAAAGGGGTATGTTTTGATTTACGACACCAATTTTGAAAAAAGACCGCCTGAGATCTCAAAGTGAACAGTAATTCTGGCGTCAGATAAAGCCTGCCAGTGTAACAGTTGTTTATACCAGTCGACCTGATGGAGAATCAAGATACCTGTGTGATAGCTACTATTACCTGTCGGCATGATATACAATAAAGCCTGCATGTGTAATAGCTGTTGATGCCTGTGAGCCTAATGTCACTTATACCATGCCTCCTTTGTTTTCTCAAGGGATATATATGTCACCTGCTTACACATATATCCCTGCTTTAATTTTCCGTGGCTAAATTTCAACACAGGACTGATTTGCTTTGGTGAATACATTTTCAAATGCATTTATATTCAAGAAAACAAAGAAGGCATGGTATAAAAAGGATACATCCCTTGTTCTAATGATTTGTCTGGAATCCTGCATTTTTAAATCCCTATGCTTCGCTCCGGGATTTCAAAAAGCAGGGTTCCAGATTAATCCCTTGAACTTGGGATGTATCCTCTTCATAAAGCCTTCATGTGTGATAGTGTGTAATTACCAACATGTCTCTATTCGTCTTCACATACGTCCCATTCTTCAGTTATGGCTATGTGCCAAAACAGATATTGTTGTATATTCTCAAGTAGTCTGTTTCTTTTGTCTCTCTTTCTGTGGGCCAAAACAGACCTACTGTTTTCCTAAGAATCAACCCTTCCTTCCTTCCTTCCTTCCTTCCTTCCTTCCTTCCTTCCTTCCTCCCATCCTTCCTTTCTTTCTTTCTTTCTTTCTTTCTTTCTTTCTTTCTTTCTTTCTTTCTTTTTTTCTTTCTTTCTTTCTTTCTTTCTTTTCTTTTTTTCTTGCTTTCTGGAATAATCTGTTTTGGAATATTTCTCGGAACCCACAATAGCAAGAAGTTCCAAATTGGGTATGGGCTTATCCCTTTGCGTACGGGCATCCAAATGACCCTGACCTGACCTTTGGCCGTTTGAGGTCAAATTTTTATACAAAAAGTGCATTGTTATAATGGATCCCTACTTAAATTAAATTGGATGAAAACAAACCGAGCTATAGCTCACATGAAAACTTTCAGATGGCCAAAAGATTTCCAACTTTGACCTTAAGAGGTCAATAGTAAATTACAGAAAATGTGCCTTATGGTAATTAATGGTATGGGCTTACCTTTATGTGCATGGAATGCGCTTCCCCCTACATGTGGCACTGCTTGTTTTCATGGGGAGAATGGTGTTTAAAATAATGCAAATCATTTCAAATTTATGATGTTCTGGTGGCATTATGTCCATAGTGTGACAGCACATATTGCAGCAGGCAGTTGTATAGTGTCACATTGTCGTCGGTGCATGTCGAACTATCAACATTGGTTAACAGCTAAATAACAGTTGTATGTCAAAAGAGTTCAAGAACTTGAAAAGAAGAGTTACTTCAAAGCACATATGTGTGCCTTCAAAACTTGTAAATATTAAATGCTACAACTTTTGTCCTTTGGTACTTGACACTCAATTAAGCTTATGGCTGGACGAAAATTTCAAAGTTAAAATGACCTTGACCTTTGACCTTTAGAGGTCACATGTAAATTACAAAATATACAGTGTTACAATACCTACAATGTAAGGCTAAACTGAACCAAATCAGATAAAAATTGGCCAAGTTATGGCTAGATGAAAATTTCAAAGGGCTGAATGACCGTGACCTTTGACATCTAAAGTTACACATTAATACAAAAAATGAGCAGTGTTGCAAGACCTACCATTTGAGTCAAAATGATTAAAATTGGATGGAAATCGGCCGAGTTATAACTGCCTGAATATTTCAAAAGTCCTAATGACCTTGACCTTTGCCCTTTCGAGGTCCCATGTAAGTCACAAAAATGTGCAGTGTAACAATGCCTAAAATTTCAGCTTAATAAGATCAAAACTGGATAGAAATTTACAAATTGATGGCTGGATGAAAATTTCAAAAGTCCAAATAACCTTGACCTTTGACCTTTAGAGCCACATGTAAATTACAAAAACGTGCATTGTTACAATAGATACAATTTGAGCTGAACATGATCAAAATTGGATAAAAATTGACCAAGTTAAGGCTAGATGAAAACATGATAGGTCCAAAATGACCTTGACCTTTGAACTTTGGAGATCACATGTAAATTACAAAAATGTGCAGTGTTTTAATACCTACAATTTGAGTCCAACATGCTCCAAATTGGATAAAAATTGACCATGGCAAAATGAAAATTTCAACGGTCGAATTGACCTTGAACTTTGACCTTTGGGGTCACATGTAAATTACAAAAATATGCAGTGTTACAATAGCTACAATTTGAGCCCAACATGACCAAAATTGGATTAAAATTGACCGAGTTATGAGTGGACGATATTTTCAAAGGTCTAAATGACCTTCACCTTTGACCTTTATAGGTAATATGTAAATTACAAAAATTTGCAGTGTTACAAAAATATTAATTGAAGTTGGACTGTTACCTGTACCTATTATAGTTTTGAAGATATTCATAATTTAAATTTTCAAATGGTCCTAATTTGCATAAAGAACAATACCGTTGAACCTCTTTACCAAAACTCAAGACTTCATGTTTAGAAGTATAATCATGCCAAGATTGGAGTATTTGCGTTACAATTCCTACAATTTGAGCCCAGCATGATCAAAATTGGATAAAAATTGACGGAGTTATGGCTATATGAAAATTTCAAAGGTCCAAATGACCTTGATCTTTAACCTTTAGAAGTTACATGTAAATTACAAAAAATGTGCAATGTTACAATAGCTCCAATTTGAGCGCAACATGATCAAAGTTGACAGCGTGATGGCTAGAAGAAAATTTCAAAGGTCCAAATGACCTTAATATTTGACTTTTGGAGGTCACTTGTAAATGGCAAATTTGTGTAGTGTTACAAACATATTAATTGAAGTTGGTTTGGTTATCTGTACTTAATAGTTTTGGGGATATTCAAGATTTAAATTTTCAAATGACCCTTATTTGCATAATCTTCAAAACCTCTTTACAAAAACTCCAGGCTTAATGATGGAAATATAATCATGCAAAGTTTGGAGTCTACATGTAATAATTTTCAAATGAAATGTCGGACAAATTTTCCTGTAAAGAAAGAAAGAATAAAAGAAAGAAAGAAAGAATTCTTTGAAAAACAATATGTCTATGTTGGCACACAGACATTACAAGGCACAGTTTCATGCTACATGAACCTCATCTTAATTGATTGCCGACGCTTGACATTTTGTTTTTTTATCTGTGTTTTTTTTTCCAAGAGGTCTTTTTTATGTCTGGCTTATCATTTTTGCAATCAGTTTTTCATGCCAAGAACCTTATTCAGCCGCAGTCTTCCTACTTTCATGCCTTCTCCAATAAAGCTGTCCAAATGTTAATCTAAAATTACAAGGTAGTTATGTCTGTGTGCCAACACAGACATACTGCTTTTCTAGGAATTCTTTCTTTCTTTCTTTCTTTCTTTCTTTCTTTCTTTCTTTCTTTCTTTCTTTCTTTCTTTCTTTACCGGCAAATTTGTCCGACATTTCATTTGAAAAGTAGTATACGTAGAAACTCCAAACTTGGCACAATTATACTTCTACAGATGAAGTGAGGTCTTTTTATAATGACAGGTCATGCTTTTCAAAATTATGCAAATGAGGGCTAATTAAAGTTTTAAATCTTCAATATCTTATGTACCACAGTTGATGTAGTTCCAGGTGTATTGGAGCTCGATCATATCAAGTCAAAGGTCATCTCAGATGTCAAGGTCATGTCAATGTCAAAGGTCATGTCAAGGTCCAAGGTCAGTTTTAGGTCAAAATGTCATTATAAAGCCAAAATGTCATTTTAACGGTCAAGGACCACTTCAGGTAGAGGTCATTTCAAGGTCTAAGGCCACTTTCGATGGTGGCTTTCTTCTAGCCATACCTTGGTCAATTTTTATCCAAGTTTGATCATGTTGGGCTCAAAGTGCAGCTATTGAAACACTGCACATTTTTGAAGTCTCGCCTTTTAATAATGAGAGGTCATACTTTTCAAAATTATGCAAATGAGGGTTAATTAAAGTTTAAGATCTTCAATATCTTATATACTGTAGTAGATATAGTTCCAGGTCTATAGGAGTTCAATCACAGCAAGGCAAAGGTCATCTCAAATGTCTAGGTCAAGTCAAGGTCAAGGGGCATGTCAAGGTCAAAGGCCAATTTTAGGTCAATATATCATTTTAAAGGTCAAGGTTCACTTCAGGTAGAGGTCATCTCAAGGTCAAAGGCCACTTACGATGTTGGCTTTTTTTCTAGTCATAACTTGGTCAATTTTTTATCCAATTTTGATCATGTTGGACTCAAATTGTAGCTATTGCAACATTCCACATTTTGAAAATTTCATGTGACCCCCAAAGGTCAGAGGTCAATGTCATTTGGACCTTTGAAAGTTTCACTCAGCCATAACTCGGCCAACTTTCATCCAATTCTAATGATGTTGGACTTAAATTGTGGGCATAGTAACACTGTACATTTTTGCAATTTACATGTTACCTGTAAAGGTTAAAGGTCAAAGGTCAAGGTCATTTGGACTTGCAAATTCTCATCCAGCCATAAGTTTAATGGAATGTGAAGTACCAAAGCACAAAAGTTGTCCCATTAAATATTTACAACTTTGGAAGGCACACAGACAGATTTTCTTTGAAGCAAATCTTCCTTTCTAGTTTCTTTTGTATGCACACAGACAGATTTGATGTGAAGCAAATTTCCTTTTCTAGGTAAATGCTGTGCTTTATATTTTGCGAAGTAGAAAAGTACATGATGCACAAGTGTTGACTTTTAAAAGCAACTTGGAAATTATCGTTCTCCTGTACTTCTTGTTGGTTGACAAGGTAAATCCTTTTTGTTGCTTCGCTAGTCGCAAGTGACGGGCCCTGTGCTCCTGTTCCACTTTGGTCTTTCAACCTTTTCGCAGCACACACAAATGACCTTGACCTTTGACCGTTTGAGGTCAAATGTATCTTTAAAAAAGTGCATTGTTATAATGGATACCAACTTAAGTAAAATTGGATGAAAACAAACTGAGCTATAGCTCACATGAAAACCTTCAGATGGTCAAAAGATTTCGACCTTAAGAGGTCAATTATAAATTACAGAAATGTGCATTGTTGCCATACCTTTTTGGGTCCACATGAGTAAAATCGGATAAAAGTTATGCGTAGCCGAAAAACATCAGATGGCCAAACTATTGACATTAAGAGGTCAACTGTAAATCACTGAGATGTTTATTGTTTCTGTACTTTTTTTAGTTAACATTAGCAAAATCGGCGGAGGGTTTTGCCTAGCCAAAAATCATCAGATGCCCAAATGTCCTAAACAACGTTAACCTTTAGAGGTCAAATGTAATAAACTAAAATGTGTTAATGCTTAATGCCATTCAAATCTAACGAGAACTTTTTGGGTCACAAACGAAGACGTCTTTTCTGTAAGTAGGTCACAATACCCATGAAAATAGGTTGAGGACAGAAATAGAATACACCGGATGAAGGTATATCAAATGTGATACAAGCATTTTTCAATATTATTCGAAAGGTCGCAAGCATGGCTGCGTTATAACCTTGGAAATATTGACCCAATAGAAAAACTAAAAAGGTTATGACCCTCAAAATATAATTACAAATCAAGTGTCAGTTTTAAAATACTTCAGTGTAAGTCACACTCTGTGATGCTAGGCTATCTCGCCAGTTTTACGGTCTCTGAGATTGTGCACTTGCAAAAGTTAAACAAAAATGCATTTTTCTTCACATGGGCACATTGCCTTTAACTCTGACCCGACATATTAAAGTAATAAAAAGTTCTGATAGAATCAAGCTTTCTCTATAGGGTGTGTGTGACCATATCAGATGTTCAATTTCGGAGTTGTTGTCAAGAAAGAAAAGAGTTGAAGTAAGTGTCAAAACCCCCCAAAAGTAGGATGCAGTAACCCAAAAAGCAGGTCCCTAGTACAAGTGGATCTAGAGTTGGGTCGAGTTGATGTTTTGGTCGGGAGATCCAAATACCATTCGAGCAATGAGCAATGACAAAATAAATAAATAAATAAATAAATAAATAAATAAATAAATAAATAAATAAATAAATAAATAAATGGATGGATGGATGGATGGATGGATGGATGGATGAATGAATGAATGAATGAATGAATGAATGAATGAATAAATAAATAAATAAATAAATAAATAAATAAATAAATAACTTTACGACAGGCTATTCCGATGAGATAGGTTACATGAACATAGAGATAAGCTGTACAGGAATAATAAGCCTCCCACCCCGACCCCCCAATATGCGGGAAGCTTAAAAAATTCTCGATTGTGTTATTGGCCAGCAGGAGGAGAGGGTTTAAACCAGTTTAATATTATAGGTTGTTTAAAAATATGAGTAGAAATAATCTATCTTTAGGATTTTAACCCAAATGAAAATAGATGCTGTCAGTTCCATCCAACGCTTCCCATCAGCAGTTAAGTTTTTCCCTTAATGAAAATGGAGTCTGTCGCTATATTAACCGTTTATTGGGGGTAACTCCATAATGTGCAATCTAAGCAATACATAGGCTGGTAGCTCTCATTGCAGTACAAATTTCAAAGCTTAGGTGTCTGTCTGACTACCCCTCTCTGGCCTCATCTGACAACTACCTCCATTCAAATACCATCAATTACTTGCTTCAACTGGGATGTGCCCCTCATGTGCCCATCTTCAATCCTGTGTCCATAACTGTGCGCATCAAGCTCTGCGTCCCTGCATCCCGAGCTGTGTGCTCCTAGCTCTGCGTTCCAAGGCCATCTGGCCGGCTGGCAGTTACCACAGTAAACTTAGCTGATTGACAGTTCAAGAGAACAAAAAATTGACAGCCCTACCATCTCTCTCTCTCTCTCTCTCTCTCTCTCTCTCTCTCTCTCTCTCTCTCTCTCTCTCTCTCTCTCTCTCTCTCTCTCTCTCTCTCTCTCTCTCTCTCTCTCTCTCTCTCTCTCTCTCTCTCTCTCTCTCTCTCTCTCTCTCTCTCTCTCTCTCTCTTTGGTGCAAGTGATGAATTTTGGCTTTTAAAGTGACCAGGCCTATGTCTTTTTGAAAAAAAAAAACTGAATTGTATCTTGGTTGATGAGGAATATTTCAAAGCTTGTACGGACCGGTTTAAACCACGAGTCGTCTTTTATGGATGACTGCCTTTCTCAAGTCGGGAGTGAAATTTATTTCTTCATATTGGTATAGGAAGATGAATGTTGATGCTTGTTATTCCTTGAATCTGTACTTTTTACCTACATGTATGCTGACCAAAGGTCGCAGAAATCATGGTATCACTCGTGTGTGTCCGTCCGTACGTAAACTTTTTCGCATGTGAGCGTGATACAGTCCACACTTTTCTAGATAGCCCCATACAACTTTTAGGACTTAACGCGTGTTTAAAAAGCTAGGTCGAGTTTGATATTAGCGATGCGACCTAAAATACTATGTAACGTATGGGTCAAAATGTGAAAATCTTGTGACCGATCTTGCATCGTTCATGTTTGACAGGGCTGCATAAAATGTAGTGGGTCTGTGGAGGAGGTCCAAATCTCAGTTGCAAATGATACTTCTGGCGTCAACTATAATTTGAGGATAATTAGGAGCCAAAGACATGAAATTAAAAGTAATTGAATTAGACATGATTAAATTTATAGGGTATATAGACCATATCTAATGTTAGTGTATTCTGTTATATCGGTGACCTTGACGTATTTGTCTTAGATCACCAGGCCTGTAAAGTTGCAAGCGGTGATTTTGTAATGGCTGGGTGTTGCTTGGACATCAATGACAAAGATAAATGAGCCTCCAGATCAAAATTACACTTGACTACATTGTACATATCTGGATTTTGTGACCTACTTTTCGGGTCACCAATTCTTATGGACTTTGGCCGTTGTTCAAGTTTATTGTTTTTCTTCAATAATTCGAAAAGTTGTTCTCCTACTTGAACAAACAGACTATGTATGGACAGCTGAATGAAGGGTGCACATTTTGAACATACCATTTTTTAAATTCGAATTGCAGGTCAAAGTCAAATGGCGAAGTGGAATTTAGAGGTCATCTTGTGAACCCCACAGTTTTTTTTAGTCAGGCCCATATAACTTTTAGGACTTATAAAGTGTATGAAAATCTACCTCTAGGTCGATGTTGCTGGCGTCACCTAAAGTATTATATAATATACGTGTCAAAATGTGAAAATCTTGTGAAAATTTAAAACTTGAGTATCTTAAAAACTATAATAGGTACAGGTAACAATCCAACTTCAATTAATATGTTTGTAACACTGTACATTTTTGTAATTTACATGTTACCTATAAAAGTCAAAGGTGAAGGTCTTTTGGACCTTCGGAAATATCGTCCAGTTATAACTCGGTCAATTTTTGTCCAATTTTGATCATGTTGGGCTCAAATTGTAGCTATTGCATTACTGCATATTTTTGTAATTTACATGAGACCTCTAAGGGTCAAAGATCTAGGTCATTTTGACCTTTGAAATTTTCATCTAGCCATGACTCAGTCAATTTTTATCCAATTCTGATCATGTTGAACTCAAATCGTAGCTATTTTACCATTGCACATTCTTTGTAATTTACATGTGACCTCTAAAGCTTAAAGATAAAGGTCATTTTGGACCTTTGAAATTTTCATCTAGCCATAAATTGATATTTTTGTATCCAATTTTGATCATGTTGGGCTCTAATTGTAGCTTTTGTAACACTGCATATTTTTGTAAATTACATGTGACCTCTTAAGGTCAAATGTCAATGTCATTTGGACCTTTGAAAGTTTCACCCAGTCATAACTCAGCCAATTTCCATTCAATTCTAATCATGTTAGGCTCAAAATGTAGGTATTGCAACATTGCACATTTTTGTAAGAACCTGTAACCTCGAAAGAGCAAAAGACAAGGTCATCTGGCCCTTTGAAAGTTTCATCTTGCCATAACTTGGTCAATTTCAATCTGATTTTGTTCATGTTGGGCTTAAATTGTGGGTATTGTAACACTGCACTTTTTTGCAATTTACTTGTGACCTGTAAAGGCCGAAGGTCAAGTGTAAAATACGATAAATTTATGTCGACCTGTATGGGATTCGAACCCACTACCTTAGGAACACTCGCCTAGCCAAATGTAAAGCCGAACACGCTGACCTCTGGGCCATCGGGGCAACCCAAAAAAGGTTGACCGAGGACCCAGGGTGATGTTATAGCAGGGGTGACTTGTACATTGACACGGTAGGGCACTTCCACAGGTCATTTGGACTTTGAAATTTTCATCCAGCCATAAGCTTAATGCAATGTGAAGTACCAAAGGACAAAAGTTGTACCCCGTAATATTTACAACTTTTGAAGGCACACAGACAGATTTGCTTTGAAGCAAATCTTCTTTTCTAGTTAACGTTGCTTTCATCGTTCGGTTGGAATTCGTAAATATGGGTAATGCTTTCCTGAACTATTAGTCTACTTAAGCTTCAGTAGTATCCCACAGAAATACCAAAGGACAATGCAGTACTGCTTCTCTGAACCTCCCTGGCTTACCTTGCCTGGCAAAAACCAACACCCGACCCACAACACTATGCCTACATGGTGATACAGCGTATTCTGGGGCAAGTGTTTTGGCCCTGGGTCATAAATTTTAGCAAAAAGTTGGCCCTGTCAAGAAGCAGTACGCAGCAATACGCTGGTGGAGGGCTTAACACACTGTACAGAAGCCATAAGCCTCCCATGTAAGGAGACTTAAAAAAAAAACAAAAAAACGGTGGATTGCTTTTACATGATAGCTTGTCATGACATATTAGTACTCAGTCTACCAACGAATGTTATATTCTTCATATAGCAACTATTTATGTCTGTTTTTGTTTTTCTAGGTATTCTTTATTATGTCTGGGTGCCAACATAGACATGTTGTTTTTCTAGGAATTCTTTCTTTCTTTCTTTCTTTCCTTTTTTCTTTTCTTACATGTAAATTTGTCTGTCATTTCATTTGAAAACCATTACACGCAGAAACTTGGGATGATTATACTGCCATACATGAATCTGGAGCTTTTATAAAGAGGTTCAACAATTTTGAAAATTTTGCAAAATAGGGCCATTTGAAAATTTTAATCTTGAATATTTCCAAAACTATAATAGGTACAGGTAACCAACCCAACTTCAATTAATATGTTTGTTACACTGCACATTTTTGTAATTTACATGTTACCTCTAAAGGTCAAAGATATAGGTCATTTGGACCTTTGAAATTTTCATCTAGCCAAAACTCAGTCATATCCAATTCTGACAATGTCGAACTCAAATCGTAGCTATTTTAACACTGCACATCTTTGTAATCACATCTGACCTCTAAAGATCAAAGGTCAAGGTCAATTGGACCTTCAAAATTTTCAAGTAGCCAGAAATTGGTCAATTTGTACCCAATTTTGATCATGTTGGGCTCAAATTGATGGCATTGTAACACTGTACATTTTTGTAAGTTACTTGTGACCTCTAAAAGTGGAAGGTCAAGGTCATTTGAACCTTTGAAATTTTCATCTGGCCATACCTTTATCAATTTTGATCCAATTTTGATCATGTTGGGCCCTAATTGTAGCTATTGTAATACTGCACATTTTTGTATTGTACCTGTGACCTCTAAAGGTCAGAGTAGGTCATTGGGACCTTTGAAATTTTCATGTAGCCATTACTTGGTAAATTTGTATCCAATTTTGAGCATATTGCTCAAATTGTAGCTATTGTAACACTTCACATTTTTGAATTTACATGGGGGCTCCCATGGGAAAAGCCTGAGCCTTAGATGCGCGAATAGGGTGTGTGAGGGATGGTTTTTCTTTTCTTTTTTTTTTTTAAATATGCCACCTGTGTCACAGAGTGACACATGACCGCGGCAGACAAGCGGAGTGCCACCGTATTATTATTATTATTATTATTATTATTATTATTATTATTATTATTATTATTATTATTATTATTATTATTATCATCATCATCATCATTATGATTATTATTATTATGTGACCCCTAAAGTCAAAGATCTAGGTCATTTGGACCTTTGGAATTTTCATCTAGGCATTACTCGGCCAATTTTTATCCAATTTTGATCATGCTGGGCTCAAATTGTAGCAATTGTTACACTGCATGTTAGGTCAACGTTATTTAGACCTTTGAAAGTTTCATCGAGTTCAAACTCAGCCAATTTCCATTCAATTCGAATCATGTTAGACTCAATTTGTAGGTATTGCAACATTGCACATTTTTGTAAGAACCTGTAACCTCTAAAGGGCAAAGGTCGCAAAGGTCAAGGTCATCTGGCCCTTTAAAAGTTTCTTCTTGCCATAACTTGGTCAATTTTAATCTGATTTTGTTCATGTTGGGCTCAAGTTGTGGGTATGGTAACACTGCACATTTTTGCAATTTACTCGTGACCGGTAAAGGTCGCAGGTTAAGCTTATTATGACTTTGAAATTTCAATCCAGCCATAAGCTTATTGGAATGTGAAGTACCAAAGGACAAAAGTTGTACCTCGTAATATTGACAACTTTTGAAGGCACACGGACAGATTTGCTTCAAAGCAAATCTTCTTTTCAAGTTTTAACTTCTAGTTGGACTGTCATAAATATCTGTCTGGATGGAAAAAAGGAAAAGTGGTGGCAATTAGAAATTTAAAAAAAAAAGTTATCCGAGCTCTTGTCACAGCTACAGACTTATTTCCTTACTTAATATAGTAAGCAAAGTCTTTAAGAAAGTAGCTCTCAAATATGTTTTTAACTTTTTCTGCGACAATGCTGTTTTGTCCGAATATCATTCAGGATTTATTCCTGGGGATAAAACCGTTAATCAAATAATTTACTTGTACCATCACTTTTGCGAGGCGGTTGACCTTCAGAAGGAAGTTAGAAATTCTATCTTCCTTCTGAAGGCCCATAGCCTCAGGGCTTGGTTATGTCACAATACAATTCTAACTTAGAAATGTATTGTGTGACATTACCAAGCCCTTCGATCGTGTCTACCACCCAGGTTTATTCAAATTACGTAATGCAGGTATCGATTGCTCTCTACTTTGCTGGTTTGCCGACTATTTGGAAGATAGACAGCAACGCGTATTTGTGAAGGGGGGGGGGGGGAGTCGCCTTGGGGCTGAATCAAAGCAGGCGTCCCAAAGGGATCGGTACTTGGTCCCCTTTTATTCCTGATATATGTTAATGATATTGTTAACGTTGTAAATTCCTCTATCCGATTATTTGCCGATTATACAGTTCTTTTTATCACTGTCGAGGATCCTGTAGTTGCAGCAAATTCACTGAATTCTGACTTACATGAAGTAAGAAATTGGGCATACAAATGGTTAGTGTCATTCAATCCTTCGAAAACCTGTAGTATGATTTTATCAAGGAAACGACTTTCACGTCTCCATCCAGACTTGGTTCTCAAGGACAAATCTTTATAGTATGAACCAGAAGATAAGCACCTGGGATTATTGATACGATCTGACTTAAGCTGCATAAGTCATTTTCATGAGTTATAACCACCAAAGGCATGAAGATGGTTATCATTTTGAAACATTTACAATATCGTTTAAGCAGAAAATCTCTGGAAACTCTTTCATTTCTCCTTTATACCGCCATTTTTAGAGTACGGATCTGTTGTGTGGTATGGTTGTACAAGTAGAGACTGCGAGGATCTAATTTATCAGGAATCTGGTTTCGAAAAATTGTCAGACAAAAGCCACAAACGTAAACTGATTATGTTTTACAAAATTCTCAAGGGTAATGCACCCCAATATTTGACATATTTATTGCCTGTCTTTAATTCGGGCACGAATTAATTTATTCAGTGCATCCTTTTTACCTTCAGCTGTTCGTTTCTGCAACGATTTGCCACCTGCCACTCGTGGTGCAGAGTTTCTAAACCAATTCAAAATTAAATTCAATCAAAGTCAGCATAAAGTTAGTCCACTGTTTTATATTGGGTCTAGAAAAGTAGCGGTTTTACATGCCCATTTTAATAGGAATGACGTGTAGGATGCTCAAAGCAGATTTATTTAAAAATGGCCTCGCTGATTCACTCAGGTGTTTCGGAGGTGACGAAAATGACGATATTTTTCATTACTTTTTCGAATGTGGAAATTTTAAAGTGTAACGAGATAGATTGCAAAATAGCGTAATTCCATTTGCTCCATTCACATTGCAAACTTTATTATTTGGCTCTGAAACTTATACTTTTCAAGAAAACGAAAACGTTTTAACGCTGTACGATCGTACAACAAATCCACAGGCAGGTCTGGAGCTGTTACATGATTTTTACAAATAGTCGTTATCATGGGTGGTGAAATAGTGTGTGTTTATTATGACATACCCTATTATCTTTCCCTGTCTGTGACGTCTTGTCCTGTCAACAGTTCTTACTATGTGGCATTGCCGTTCTATCTTGTCTCCACTTCTGTTTCTCTTGCGACAGGGGGTCATAATAGGGCTGTGCGCTCTTTCCCAATCGCATTTTTTAAAAACATGTTTAAGCCAAAGCTAAACAATGATATTAAAAGGCTGATAGGATTCCATTGAACTCGACCTTGTAAGCAATTTAGAATAAACTATGACTTGAATAACTTGCAAATCGGTGCAAAATCTGCTACCAGAAGGTCTACAACACGGAAAGGAGATGAGGGGATCATATAAAAATTAGTGGTACATACTATAGCATAATAAATATTCAGAAATAAATAAAAAACGGTTTAAAAAAGAAAGCTTTCGTCTAGGAGTAATTATTTTGCAACTTTCACTTTGTAGCTTTTCCTGGGATACGCCGATATGGGCAATCATTGGAGACTGGGCGCAAGTAAGCGACGCATATCGCGCACACCACGCCACCTTGCGAGATCTCCTTGCTCACAAAATGGGAATTCCCGCAAATGATATGGTGTGGTTTCTAAACAGCTTAACAAGGAATGAGCTCTTAAGGTGAGTTAGCCGTGTGTACTTTTATTTGCATGTCTATGTAATTTTTCGGAAGAAGTGTATACTCACACACGTATCATCTTCGCCAGCAAACATAAATGGAGCATGTGGCACCTCAGCAAAACATATTTTAGGCCCTATAGATAGCATGTACAACTACAAATGACTTTTGACGTGTAGAAACGCAACATTTAGATGTGTATACGCACCTCTATCTTAGAAACAGAAGAAACGTCAATTTCATTGGTTCTGCTATCACTAAAACGGTGCAATGTCATTATGAGAGTTTTTTTTAAAAATTAATTTACAGAAAGTTACCGTTCCTTAGAGCCACCAAAGATTTCAGGTCTGCTTTTCTTCAAAACAACATTGTGTACACCCTGGCGGGTAAAGTGGCAGAGAAACTTGGGGGTACAAGCTGGGAGGCACTGGTCAAGCAGAAAATTTTCCAACCATTGGGGATGACGTCATCTGAATTCTTCCATCACAGTTTTTCCCGCAGTGACTACGTGCACAGCTATTACGTTAATGCCAGTGAGCACGGTGGCAACGCACGGGTTGACTTTGATTCCCTCAGGTAAGAGCATTCAAGTGTGGTGAGAGCTGCAGCATTTACTAGCAGGTGAAACAATTATGTGGGCCCGTTGTGTTGCTTGCCCAATAACCTGACCCCTGTACACGCAAGATGTGATGTATGTCCTGTAATATCAAATGCAATCGGGTAGGCAATGTTGTTGTCCGACAAATTTGGCCTGTTGGTTCCCACTGATGATCCAGATTCTACAAATGCAGCGACGGTTTTTCTGTCAACAATTATTTTGTGAGCGGATAAATTTGCTCTCCATGTATATAGATAAACCGTGCTTGTACAGCTGACAAAATGTACAGAGACTGCGTGGTAACAAAATGTGACATCCATGGTGTTTGTTTGGAATGTCACAAGAGTTTTGTTTGTCACATTTCTGTCCTGTAAATAGGTTATGTGCATACTCCATGTTGCTAAAAAATCTAACCCCAAACAGAATATGGTGTTTCTCCAAATAGTCTACAGACGAGGATTTGCTGATAAATATGCTTTCACCTGTACAGTATTTATGTCAGTGCTTTCCGTCTAGTTCTTTTGGAGGGTATCATCGTAATGTGTGAACAACGCAAGATTTGCCTTGCATACCATTGTGACAAGTTCGTATCATATTTCTGGCTAATCGATTCGGGAAGTCCAGGTCAATTTCACGTTAGTGTGCCTTATAAATATAGCTTGTCTTTCAGCCTATATTTCTTTGGGAATTATAATCTTGCTAATATTGATGGCTACAAAACCTCAAAAATTAAAATGTTTACATGTGAAAGTCTTGCTTTCCATTAAAAGCGTGCTCACATAACGTCGGAAGAAGTAAGCAGTCAACAAGACACGTTTGAATCCTACGCACCTGAACTGTATTATGTCCGGACCTCCTTCTTTAACAAGATACTAATTCCTTTCACCATTTGGCACCTCTGGTGGGATTATAGGAATGGGTGATGATAGTGTAAGGAGGATGCTAAACGTTTTCACTATATTTTAACTTATAATTCGTATCTTATTTTTGCACTTTATTTATAAAGATGGACCGCCTATACTTTCAGTAAGAATTCGCTAAGTCTGCTTAGATAAGGAAGTTTCGTTCTTCGTTGTGATAGGTGTGAATATGAAGACTGGAGCTTATTGAAACAAACCTAAATCTTGTTTGACACACCGGGGTGGGTGGATAATGTCCTTTTTGATTTCAATACTTAGCAAACGAGGGGCAGGATCACTGTATGATTTTTGTTAAGAAAATACGATGTAATATTAACTTTTTGTATCGCTGTAATTAAACCTTGATACGAACATTTGTTGTTTCAAAAAAAAAAAAAAAAAGGAAGAGAAGAAGAAACTTAATATTTCATTGCCTTAAATTTATAAGACCTACAGTACGATTTTTGCTGAATTATCATATCAACAAAGAGATGTGTAAATGCTTTGAAGATAATTACAAATACATATTTAAAAACTGGCATTTTGGTATTATATTTACTTAAAACGTACATTCAAAAATAAGTCAATGTCTCCTTCAAATATATTCGCAATACATTAACTGTTTCCCAAGAGGAAATTTTTCTTAAACTTTTTATCATTTGTTCTTGTGTCTGTGTTTTTGCTTTTTGCTCTTACAGTGTGGTTGTTTTTCATAGGTCCGTGGAAGCGGTTGGACCCGCTGCCTCTATCTGTTCTACGTCACACGACATGGCACGCTGGATGAAACTTATTCTGAACTCTGGGAGGACGCCAGGGGGTGTGCACCTGGTTGAACCATGGCGTCTACAAGAAACGCTCGAACCCGAATTTATCATCCCAGAAACATATCCAGATGATTTGATGTTTTCTAGACCCACCCTCAACTCTTCGGACGAGAGATCTGCTCATAGTTTGGGGTGGATTGTTGGTTCTTATCGCGGTGGGTTTTGCTAAGAGACTTTGAGGACATACAATGATATGTAACTAATAGCAGCAAAACCCCGGCAGACTGCCCCGACTGGCTGTGCCCAAGCAAAGGGCACAACACGAACGCACAAAACAGGAACTTGCCGCAAATGAATGCAACTGTGAAGCAATTTACAGTAACGCAAACAATATTGTAGCAGCAAGATATTAGCGGCAGGTTGTCAACTAATACGCACTGTAAATTTATTTAATTTTACTGTATTTTTATATTTGAGTTTTTGTCTGATGACACTAAACTGTGAAAATATAAACACATAAAAATAGTATTTAGTCTAGTCATAGGTTTCCGAAAAACCTTGTTCAATATAGTATAATTAAAACTTCCATTAAATGCCTGAAATCCAAAATCGTGAAAATTTATACAAGTGAAAATGAGTGTATTTACATCATTCTACACGATGACCTGAACCCACTGCAATATTTAGTTGATAGGCTGGATCCACAATAGAAAGTTCAGATGTCAGAGGTCATCTGAGACAGCAGGACTGGAGTGTGTTGTCATTACCTCCCATTACAACGTGTAGCTTCCTAGTACACATAACAAACTTCATATTGAAGATGTATGGAGGTGTACGGTTAAATGCTCGTATAATGTCTAGTACATCAAGTGCAAGAATGGCCAACAGTTGGCAAATAAGTAAAGGGAAATGCAGATTTCTTTCCAGGATTTTGTGATTTTACTTCATTTACTCGGATCCACACATAATTATAATTCTGACTGTTCCTTTTGCCACACTATCCTTTCAATATATATAGCTACTTTGAGGGAAAAAAGGCAAAGAAAAACTGGTAGGCATATGTGAATGCTTTTGCCATAAGGCCAAGAAATCGCAGCATGTAAGCAATTTACAGATGTTTTTATTTACAGGTTGGAAGACGGTGTCGCAGAGCGGGTCTCTAGGAGGTTATCAAAATGGGATTATGTTACTTCCTCATCAGAAAATTGGCGTATGGGTGGCTACAAATGTACGCAACCGTTACGCAATCCGCTTACTACAGTTAATTCTCATCGACATATTGCTTGGGAGAGCGCCAGTGTTAACTCTCCGGCAGTCGTGTGACTTTCCAGGTAATTTCTTTGTAGCTCAGCACGGCACCATAGACTTGCTACCAGACCCGCGCTTCTTGCCTGGTATTGCTGTCAGGCCGTTGGCGGATTACAGTGGACAGTATGGAAATTTGGCGTACGGGAATGTCACTATTACCCACACCAGAGACGTCTTACGTCTGTCGTACGGCAAAATTAGAAATCTTACTTTGAAACCATCTCAGTTCCAACACTCCTTCATTCCAGATAGCAGTCACCTCCGTGGGATTATCCAATTGGACCAAGTACTATTTGATGGTCGTGATAGTATTGACATTGTTACCATACCTGGTTTAGAACCTTTAAGCCCACCATATTTTAAGAAAAATTTAAAGATGAATGACGCAAAACGTAACAGTAGCGTTTCCGGTGGTCTGGTTAGATTGGTATGTCCACAGTCAAAAACAAGCTCAAATTTTCCCTCACTTACACTTTTGACATTCCCTGTATTCTGGATTTCAATCTTTTTGTCGTTATAAATTTATGTATATTTGTAAATACAGACTTTTGTGGCAGTTCTATTCCTCCAATTCAGTGTTTCGTCACTGCACAAGTGGAATATCGCATGCATGCATGAATGAACGATTGACGGTGCTGGTCTGAATAAATTGAAACATACATCTTCACTCATTCTTTCAAAGTCCTGCAATGTGACCATGTTACTCCTCCAAAACCGTAGCTAGTTTAATATTGTAGATATATTTTTCACGTTTGCTTACCAAGCGCACACGGATAACCAATGCCGGGTGTTGTTCATATTCATCAATACCGCATCGCATCTTTCGCTCTGTAAACCGTGCAAGACTTCAACTGCCATGATATGAACCTCCTTGCTGATGAACAACACTTAATGACCATCAAATGGCAACTGATACTGTAAATTATAATTAAATTATTTTAAGCTCTTCAGTGCCACGTCAGAGATTGAGTCAACAATTTTTTGTTTTGTTTTTGTTTTTGTTTTTTGGCACGCTTTTAGCGCATTGTGACCAAGTTGGTCACAATGCAAACAGCTGTCTTGTCATTTTGCAAGAATAAGTTCTTTTTGACTGCACAGTATGTTATATAATATATTTGTGGACTGCTGATTTTCCGGCATGGCTGAATGGTACTTCAATCGACTGTCATACTGTCTATGTTTAATTAACTGCATCTTTTATTCCTGCCTCAAAACAGAACAAAAGGCACGTATAACGCCGTTATCCGTCATTAGGTATACCCTGTTGGGGCATCTTTATGTGACGCACGGTTTAATTCCAGCCGTCAGTTCAAATTATTCCATTGTGCTTTTAGTTTTGCTCATTTCGCTAATGTCACAAAAACGTGAAGATAAAAACACGATGAAATAGTTTGTAAACAAACATTTCGTACAAACTATAGATCCAAAACAAGTGATTTTCAGACTTCAATTAAAAGCATGATATGCAAAATGTGGCCATTTATACATGTGGAAATTAGTATATTTACAGTATGTAAAAAATTAATTGGGCGTCACATGTTTCTGCATAGGATGATTTGCTAACATATAATTATATCTAATATGAAGGGACACTTTACAAACCCAAATCTGTAAGCCCTAGTACCGTTGTACAACTATCAAGTCTGCCGAGATCGGATGTTCAAAGAGCAAAGTCCTACTCCGTGCCATACACTGAAAAACTATAGTTATAAATCATTATAACACATTATTTTGTATAAGGCTGATGTATAACGGAATTAAGTGAACATGAAATTTGTTTGTTGATAGGCCTACTTATAAGTGTAGTCCCATTATATAACTGTAATTAAACTACTTTTACAGAAACACAAGTCAGCGCCTAACTTGCGTGGTGTAGGTCCATCAAAAATGAATCACTGAGTAGAGTAAACCGCAAACTTACCTAGAACGCTTGGTCATGGGTTTGAAAAAAAATCATTAAAAAATCAGGAATCCACAGCATTGCCACCGAATGAATAAATTGGTTTGACCCTTTCATAAGGAACATATCCACCAAATTTCAGCTTAATCTGAGTGACGGTTCTAAAGGAGAAGTCGAAAATAGCGAAAACACACACACACACACACACACACACACACACACACACACAAAATCATTTTTAAAAGAAATAATTTCAGCGCCACCTGGTGAGCAAATTACGAACTAGGAGTCCCTAGAAGTGTTTCCGTGTGATATCAAAGCAATTGGGTGAGCGATTTCGGAGAAGATTTTTTAGGATTTGCTTCCCCCCCCCCCCCTCAAAAAGCAATTCATAAAAAAGACAAAACAAAACAAATAAAAATCACTGGGGCGTAAGCATTTAAACAAGGGTGGTAGAGACTCACACAAGGTACATTGCTACCACGTTTGAAGTGAATCTGGCTGGCGGTTTTGGTGAAGAAGTCGAAAATGTAATTGTGAACGGGCTACTGAGCCTCCTAAAAAGCTCAGCCTGACTAGCAAGTCAGTTGAGCTAAAAATGTAGACTAAAACACTTTCTCAAATATTTTTCTTTAAATCGAACAGGCACTCAATTGGTGTTTGAACATACCCAACTAGGCCTACTTAACGAGATAAAATAACAATCAGTTCTGCAACTTAAATGTGTATCGGTCTGTTACTGGTGTTTTTTGTGTGATTATTCTGGTCTATAACGTATATATCACTATATATTTATGTGGTAGTTTACCTATATTTCCTCTGGGATATTATAGTGATACTAAATATGCATAAAAACTTCACTCAAGTATATATGTATATATATATATATATATATATATATATATATATATATATATATATATATATATATATATATATATACATATATATATTGGTACATTGCTTTGATATCAAGAATTATGAGTTCTAACCAAAATACAATGTTATGTATTCGCTTGAACCATTTTTCCAGTTTAGCATTATTGTCAGATTACCATTAGCCTTTGGAATTTGGTTACGGGCATCAGAAAGCTGAACAAGCTGACAAGCGTAGCTAACCTTATATGCACAGACTGAAGCGGCCATGTGTACGTCAGAATGATATCAAGGTTTTGTTTTTTTAAGATCATCGTCCATGTCTCTAATATATACATATCACTATACCAATTTTTCTAATTTTGATTTGTTAAACATTGGAAAATGACAGCACCCCCATGCAGTGAACAGATTTCAATAAAATCGAGTACATGTATATTTCCAATAACTTTCTAGAGGATCCACCTTAACGTGTGGTTGAAAAAGTCAAGAAAATCGAAACAAAAATTCTTGAACCCCCCCCCCCCCCCAAATGCCATCTGTGGAACAAATTAAGGTATAGGGTCTCTAGAAATGTTCCCGTAGAATTACAAAGCAATTAGCCAGGCGGTTTGGAAAAAAGAAAATTCGTAAAAAATCTTTAGGAAAAAATGTGTAACCATTTGAACAAATTTTGTAGCGACTCACTAAGGTATATCCTCTAAAAATTTGAAGTGAATCTAATCGACGGTTTTGGAGAAGTCGAAAACGTCGGTTACCATTGCACCCCCCATTTTATTACACAGTAATCAATAGAATGTATGCGTTAATCTACATGAACTCCACTGAAAAATTCGTTAAAAATCAGGGATCCAATATATCACCAACTATATGAACAAATTTATTTAACCCCTTCCGGAAGCTCCATTTCCACCAAGTTTCAGCAGAATCTGAGTCAAGATTTTGGAAAATAAGTTGAAATAGTCAGAATACACAAAATGAAAATAATTTAGAAAACATTGCAGCACCACCCCGAACAATTATGGCTTAGGGGTCCCAAAAAGGTGTTCGTATGCAATTTCGAAGAAACTGGCTACATATAATCTTTTTACATAAAATACTCAAGATCGTGATAATTTAAAAATTAATGGAGCGTGACCATTTGAATAAACATACCCACCCAAGGTATATCCGCACCACGTTTGAAGTGAATCCGATTGACGGTTTTGGCTCAGTCAAAATTGTGAATTACCAAGGGGGGGGGGGATGGTGGTGGTGGTGGTAGAACTACACTCCCTTGGAATGACCGTTCCACTCCCCATCAACTTGCATAGCAATCAATAGGAATGTATGCACTAATCGACACGTAACCAAATTAAAAAAAAAATGCTGAAGCTCGTGGATTCAAAGCGTTACCACATAGTGAAAAACTGTGTTTGATCCTTTCACAAACTACATTTCCAACAAGTTTTAGAAGAACCTGTAGGACGGGTTTGGGCATGAAGTAAAAAACAGCGAAAAGACACAAATTATCCAGAGATTGGTCAATTTGAAATTGGTCAATTTTTATCCAATTTCGATCATGTTGGGCGCAAATTGTACCTATAGTAACACTACACTTTTTGTATTTTACATGTGATCTCTAAAGGTCAAAGATCAAAGTTATTGTGACTTTCGAAATTTTCATCTGGCCATAGCTCGGTCAATTTTTATCTAATTTATCGAGTTGAGCTCAAATTGTATCTGTTGTAGCACTGCACATTTTTGTAACTTACATGTGACCTCTGAAGGTCATAGGTCAATGTCATCTGGACCTTTGAAACTTTCATTCAGTCGTGACTCAGGGGGAGAAACTACCATTATATTTAGTGTATGTTTTCATATTAGCATAAAGGCGTATAACGTTTGTTGCGTCACTTTTTAAAATAAAGGGTGCAGGTGGTGTTGTGCAGACACCTTTCATTGAAAACATGCAAGATAAAAAGGGCGAGTCTATAGATAGAATCAAAAGTTATGCCAGTGTTTACCTGTCACTGCCAGGAAACACGTGCTCCTAGCATGGCTTGCCAGCATCACGTCACTGTGTATGAATATGTGATTCGCCCTCTGTTTATAAAATTCATCATGGAAAAAATATCTGTCAAACCAAATAACACAAACCGGCTGATAACTTCCTGTAATAGTATAGCTGAAACAGTGGGCTAATTACTGGTAAATGGCTCTCAAAGGTGTGACCACAAGACAACCAAGAAGTATGTAATACGGTAACCTACACCTGATTGGTCGCAATTATGTATTCACACCTCAGCCAATTTCCATCCAATTCTGATCATGTTGGACTGAAATAGTAGCTATTGCAACACCACACATTTTTGTAAGGAAAATGTAACTTCTAGAGATCAAAGGTCAAGGTCATTCACCCTTTTGAAAATTTCATCAAGCCATAACTTGGGGTCAGTTTGCATCCGTTTTGGTTCATGTTAGCCTTAAATTGTAGGTATTGTAACACTGTACATTTTTCGTAATTTACATGCGACTTCTAAAAATCAAAGGTCAACGTCATTCGGAGTTTGGAATTTTTTCCAGCCATTAGCTTTATGGAATGTGAAGTACCCAAAGACAAAAGTTGCAGCCCTTAATATTTGCAACTTTTGAAGGCACACAGACATATTTGCTTTGAAGCAAATCTTCTTTCCTAGTTTGTTTTGTGTTTAATTGCAGGCCTTCCTGTCTAGGAGCCGCTAGAAGTGTCATTATGTAACTTTGAAACAATTGGCCAGGTGGATTTGGAGAAGTTTTTTAAGGTTTTGAAAAAAATGAACAACTAGAGCACTGTGAGTGCACGTAGTCACCGGAATATCTCCCCATGGTCGCTGTTCACGCCGCCCTTAAACTACTAGCACATTCCTCTGAGTGCACAAATGTAGAAAATATTAAGAAGATAATGATCTTTCTTTTAAAATAATATTTGTAAGTTTTTGAGCACGCCATGGTCAAGGAAGGAGATGAAAAAATGTGAAATCTGCCTATTATGGCCACCTGACCACCAATGGATATGGTACATTACGTTTAAATACCAGAGTTGTCTTCATATGGAGTACAGTATAAGAATCAGTAAATGTTAGTGAAAGCAATTGTAGTTGAGTAGTATCTTGATGGAGCTGTCTTAATAAGATTTCCTTGAATCCATAAAAGGTGAGCTGACACCAATCTATACTTTTTTTCATGCCATATAACATAACGTTTATTTGTTTTAAATATGTTTACATTATATCTATGCATATATGACAGTAAATAAGTCATGGTAATCTGTAAATAGGTCACAGTGACTTCAAAATCTAATCAGCTAATGAGAGTCGAGGAATGTATCTGTGTACTAAAATCTGAGAAGACCCCATGCAGGTATTATGAAGATATTACTTTAAGGAAGCTCAGACGGGCAGTAAATAGGTCACAGTGACCTCAGAATCCAATCACCTGATGGGAGTCCCGGAATGCATCTGGGTACCAAATTTGAGAAAAATCCAGGGAATTCGATGATATCGCACTAACAAAGGCGGACTGACGCACTTACGGATTGACGGACCACAGACGGACATTTTGCAGATACCAGGGTTAGAAAAAGCTCGCAGGCACAATTAAAAGGTCAAAGTCGCATGTAAATAGATCACACTGACCTCAAATCTTATTCACATATTTTATGCCAAGCAATGCATTTCGTTACAAACTTTGAGAAAATTCATGCAGTATTTTGTGGATATCACGGTAACGATGAGGGACAGTATGCTGTAAATTGGTCACAGTGACTTCGAATACTGATCACCCAAAGGGGTCTGGGTATGCATCTATGTATCAAATTGTATAATTGAATTTTGAAGAAATGGCCCTTACAAAATTCAAAATGAACTGTAGGTAGGTCACACTAAGCTGTAGCTAGGTCACAGTGACCTCCCTATCTTAACACGCATTGGGGGTCCAGAAAAGCGTATGTGTAACAAATTTTATAAAAATACATCTGGGTATTTTGGAGATGTTTCTTGTTTTTACGATGCTCGGATAGACACCAGATAGGTCACAGTGAGTGTGAATAAGGTCACACTGACCTGAAATTCGAATCAGCTAGTGGGAGTCCAAGAATATACCTGTGTACCAACTTTGAGAAAAATATGTCCAGGCATTCTGAGGTTCTTGCGCTAACAAAGCTCAAATAGACAGTAAATAGGTCATGATAAGTTGTTAATGGGTGACAGTGACCTCAAAGTCTTAGCTTATGAGAGTCAAGCAAGGCATCTGTGTGCCAAGTTTGAGAGAAATCCATTCATGCATTATGACGATATTGTCCCACCAATACTTAATGGGTAAATGGGTCACAGTGAGCTGTAACTAGGTCACAGTGACTTCAAAATCTAATCAGCTAATGGAAGTCCAGGAATACATATGTGTACCAGATTTGAGAAAAATCCAATGAGGGAATTGAATATATCGCGCTTACAAAGGCGGACGGACAAAAACATAATGCCCTCCATTGTGGGGGAGGCATAAAAAATTTAAAAAGTGAAATAACAAAATTAAAAAAAAAAAAAACAGACAAAAAAGAACCAAATAAAACCCCAAAAAACAAACAAAAAAAACCCAAACACCCCCCTGAAAAAACAAAAAAAAACAAAAACAAAAAAAACAAAAAAAGAAGAAGAAGAAGAAGAAGAAGAAGAAGAAGAAGAAGAAGAAGAAGAAGAAGAAGAAGAAGAAGAAGAAGAAGAAGAAGAAGAAGAAGAAGAAGAAGAAGAAGAAGAAGAAGAAGACCCCACGTTATCGTGAGCATATGAACAAACTTTGTAGACTTGCCCAAGGTAGATCGTCACCAAACTTTAAATGGATTTAGCCGATGGCTCTTTTAGAGAAATCGAAATTGTAGTTGGGACAAATGAAGACCGGACGACGGAAACACACCCATCCTATTAGCTAAAAAGGAGAGCAGCGTGGTTTTCCATATTTCTTCGTTGTTTAAAAGACTGTATATGAACACACTTTTTGAAACAATTTACTTTAGATCGAAGAGGCGCACAATGAAATTAATACCGTATACATTTTTTAAGATGATTAAAAATGTTTGAAGAATTTATGTCGTTCCGTGATGTGCCAGAAATTTATAAGAATTAGACTTGAAAGTCACATATGGTATTCCAAGAAGCAGTTATTGGTTAACCCACCTGTTATTTTGAGAATGCTTTTATGTGGCTTTTAACAAAAATTACACCGGCATGATTTTATAAGTATGGGTTGATGATGGTAAAGCCGCGCTTACATCATTCGTCAGGTTGTTATCAGAGTGAACACCGGCCTCCAACGTCGTTGCCTTCGTAGAAATTCGCGTCGTCATCGCCATCCCAATGGAAACCACACGTCCTCAATATTGAAAAATAAACAATAGAATCTCCAACTAAGACCACCATCATAGAGACTATTTCTATACCAGGACCACCAATTTGGGGAACCGTTTTTGTGTTTTTTCAGAGATATCAACCGTCCCTCATCGTCAGGGATAATCTTTGAAATAAGCTGAAAATTTGACCAATTTAAGGTGTGTGTCCCTCATCAAAATATTTCCATATCTGACAGAGAAAGACTCGTTGGGAAACCTTTCGATTATTCTCTCAAAAGTTGATTACGATGGACTGAAAGTTTCTTGCAGTTAATAAAAATATGTATTTGAATGCATATTGAACGGGTCATTAAATTGCAATATTTCAGAACTAAGTTTTTAAAATTTCGGTCTGGATGACAGAGCGATGTGGTGTTGTATCTTCACCATAGTACACATGACAGCCTGTAAGCGTGTAAAATGTCTTTTATGAGAATGTTACAGATATGGAGATGCAAAATTGATGCCTTGGTGATGCCCTTTAAGAAATTAAGGTAGTTACCTCTGTGGTTTCCAATTTAAACCCGTTATTTTCTATTCACATGGTAATTGCTTTAGGTTTCACAACGGTTTTAGCCCTTGCGCCTTCCGTTTTGCAAACCCACGGTCCAAACAGTCAAACACGTGGGACAGATCCATAAGGATAGGGCCGGCCTTGTTATCATCCACTGTATCTCTTCAATGCTCAGTTGTATACAAATGAAGGCTGTTACATCCAGTGCCTTTTCTGTAGGCTGAGAACACAGGGGACAAAAAGTTGTCCAATATATTGTTTGTGTCGCTCAGTCTAAAAGAAAAAACTAAAAAAGAAAGAAAGAAAGAAAGAAGTAAAGAATTCCAAGAAAAACAATATGTCTGTGTTGGCACACAGAGATAATTACAGAAGAATGTTTTACACGAATTAACTTCTAAATGGACCTCCCTTTCTTCAAGTTTGCATTTGCTTAACACGATTATGTAGACTTCGAATGAGGATCAAGGGAACAAAGAGATTAAAACATCAATACAATCTTAAAACGTTATGCAAAGGATACCAGATAGAAATGTCTCTCCGCGTGATGTGACACGATAGGTCTACACAAGGTGTTCCTTGTGTTAGCCATCAGTTACCCCTGTCTCTCCTTTACCTTTGTGGACAGAGGCCGAGCTTATCGGTTGCAGGTTGCACATGCTGCTCAACCTTTTGTACTGAGCGAAAACATAATAGAAGTCCCACATTATCTCTGAAAACAGAGACGGCTTGTTCCTCTCCTCGGGCGTGGATATACAAGCATGGGTATGCTAAGTCGGCGTCACGCCGTCTCATCGCACCCATACTTTTTCGAGTATTTTATCTTGAGAAAGCAAACTTTTTACCCCTAAGATGCGACTACATACCTAGTGTGAACCCAATGTTTTTATAAACTTTCACGTGTTCAGAGGAATCCAGTGAAGCGTCCAAGAATTGCTGCTTTTTGTACAAATGTGTCAATGCAACTTTTCATTTTGTTTTTCTGACACACAGAACAGAATTTATGGTATGACATCACTGTTTAATCTTTTGATTGCTTCATAAGATCAATTCAGCTATATGAAAATTAAAACTTAAATGAGAATTTTCCTGTAGTGTTGCGTGCTCATATAGGCAGCATGGTCCGGATTATTTCACACCAAGGACATTGAGCATCGTGTATAAAATTCAAGCTCGGGCGTTTTATTATTATTGTCACCAAAAATATTATGTTTGAAATGTTAGACGCAATACTTCGCTCTGCATACCACCATAGTACATAAAAGATCACAAATATCATAAAATAAAAGATGACGAAGCTGAATTTTCTTCTTCTTCTTCTTCTTCTTCTTCTTCTTCTTCTTCTTCTTCTTCTTTTTCTTCTTCTTTTTCTTCTTCTTCTTCTTCTTCTTCTTCTTCTTCTTTTTTTCGTTGTCGTCGCCTTCGTCGTCGTCATCACGGCAGCACAAGGGAATTCAAGCTAGTAGCAAGATTATGAGTACATTTTAGCACAAACTATAGCTACCAACACATCATATATGAATGTTTTGAAAAAAAGAGACTGATGAACACCAGTATAAACTCAAGCACTTTTAATTTCAACTTTATCGACATTTACTTCTATCAAGTCAAATTAAAAGAGTTTTCAAACGAATGAATATGATATTTTAAGAGCGCGTTTTATTTTCGTGCTTGCAGGTATAAGCAAAGAATTTCCGCAGCTTTCTGTAAATAAATACCACACCTGACCTTGCAATCATTTCCTCTGCGAAATGAAACCAGGGGTTTCTTGGCTTTGTTTAAAATAGGGCAAGTCATGGAAAATTGACAGCTACATAATTAGAACAATGTGTCATGCAGACAGTGTTCAAATACTTTTATCTGATATTTTATGTCGTTCTTTCAGTGTTACCTTGTTGTCAAATAAAGTAAGATGGTTTTGTTATAGTTATGAGATATAGGTGCCTTGCATTTGTAGTAATTGTATTTTTGTCATATAGAATTACATTGATTATAACAATTATATAACACTTAATGGAAGTTTTCAAGCGTGTGTCTTAACTGTTGACCCTGTCGTGAGTCTTTGTGAACAATCAGGCTGGCACCACCGTGTGTGATGGAGCGAAAAAATATAGGCACGACGTTTGTTGAAGAAACCAGGTTGAGTAGGTTACAGTGCACTGCTCTTCTGCAGCGTAAGCCCTACAATAAAATGACTGTAAACAGTATTATGCTCTCCAACTCTGAAAGTTGAACCTGAGGTTAGCTTTTTAAAACAGTGCCATACAAGTACAGGGTTTATGCAAATTAAGCACAGTGTCATCCTGCTGAAGCCAGTATATTGACTTCAGTTTAGTGAACAGATAAGGTCAGTTTTATTAAATATGACTGCCGAACAACAGAAGAATTGGGCAGCAGCCCGGAGGTAGGTCACAACTGATTCACTGACAAAACTCTCAGCGGACTCAGAAGTGGATAAAATCACTCTAAAGGATGCTACTGATATGTTCGACAAACAGAAGGATGCTTTGGATACCGCACAGAGTGAATTTGAGTTGACTGTCGATGAAGAAGAACAGGAAATCAACAGTGCAGCAGACTTCGGAGAAAAGTCTCGTGTACCCCGAATAGAGGCGGCAAAGAAGTTGGCCTCTATGACTGAAATTGTGCAAAACACCACAACTGGCACAAGTACAAGAGCTCAAGGTGGCAATGAAAGTAGGCCTACAGGTCCTACCAGTAATGCAAAGCTAACTAAGCTGGAACTTTCAACATTCAGTGGCAAGGTAAGAGAGTGGCCATCCTTTTGGAAGGGCAGTTTGCCAGACATAAATAAGTTTAGCTACTTGAGGCCACTGGTTAAGGATGAAGCAAAGTTGGCAATTGAAGGTCAGTCACGAACAGCTGCAGACTATGAAACTGCATGTGATGTTTTGCCGCAATGTTGTGGTCGCAAAGAGCAGATCATCTATGCACACATTCAAGAGCGTTTAAACATGTTTGTTCCCAAGACACAGGCCTCTCATGTAGCCAGTCTCTGAAAGTTATATGATGAGTTACAGGCCCAAATCAGGAGCCTAGAGGCCTAATATGTGAATGGAGAACAGTATGGTGTTATATTGACACCATTGATATTATCACGTTTTTCCCCAAGACTTAAGTTTAGAGATGGCCCAGGAAAGGACAGGCCACAAAAGTGACCTGGAATGCCTACTTAAATTTTTACAAACTGAGATTCACAGACGTGAATGGTCGCTAGTGTTTAAGGACTCTAAATTAGAGCAGTCGATAAATACTGAGAAGAAGCCACCAAAGACTCCAACAGCTGCTGCATTACCAACAGTGTCTCAGAATAACAATAAGTGTACAATATATAAACAAGAGGGCTGTGTGAACAGCCCATGCTCAGCTGACCTAGACATTCATCACACTTGTAGCTCTGTGGACTTGCGAAAGGATCAAGGTCACCCATGTTTTGAGTAGGTCTGACCTTTAAAGAAGAACACTAACATGTCCAACATCAAGGTTCAAGTAGTTCTCAAGTTATAGTGAAGAGTAAAATGCATGTATGTTGCACTGTAACCCCAGAAACGAGGTCAAGGTCATTCATATACTGTCTAAGCACAACCTTCATACAAACACATTAACGTGCAGCATCACGGTACTAGCTCTCAAAACAGATCTCAAGTTATCAAGTAAACAGAACATTTCGTGTCAGTTGTCCTGTGAATTAGCATCAGAATGCCCACTGAATTACATAGTAATCAAACGAAAGCTGCATTGACCGATAAGTACCCAAATTTTAAAAATCCTTAAAAATCAGGAATCCAAAGCAGTACCACCTGTTAAACAACTTTGTTTCACCCTTCCACAAGAACATATCCATCACATTTCAGCTTAATCTGAGTGACGGTTTTGAGAAAAAGTGAAAAATAGCAAAATAGTGCCAAAAAATTCATTAATATTTTTTTTTAAACTACAGCGTCACCTGGTGAACAAACGGACCATGTTCTGTTTTCAACTTGCCACTAGATGGTAGTGCATCCATACTCACACCCTTTGGTTCAGTGCACACTGCCTTCAGCATGGCTGACTATGGTAGCATGAAGGCTGTGGACCTCAAGAAAGAGTTAACTAAAAGAGGAGCTGTTACAAAAGGGGGAAAAGGTGATCTAATAGCAAGTTAAGTGTCTATAGAATACTTTTCAATAACATTTTACATGGAACTAAATGAATACTGAACCTTGTTGCAGCTGATTACTAGACTGCCATTTACAAGTTTTACTACACTATCAACAGGTTGGGGGGGGGGGATCTTGGTACGCTGGTACAGAAAATAAAATTTGCCAGTACAGAGTACAGGAAATAATTTTTTTCCAGTACACAGTACTGGATATAAGCCATCCGCAATATACCTTTTCAATTTTGAGATAGTTATACAACCTGTAAGAACAAAGATGCCACAGACTACACTTTTACTTTTAAAGCCAGTTAGGCAAACTGTGAATAATGTTAACTTTGCCGCGAGTGACTTTTTTTTCATTGTTTTTTTTTCAGTAGGGGTACGAATATTACATGTGTTGCTGGTGCGCTTTACGCATAATAAATTTTGATCAGTAGGGAGTACATGGTTTGCTGTCAGTACGCCATACGGTGAATAATTTTTTCTCTCTACGCTGTATGAAAAATAAAAAAATCCCCACTACGGAGTACGGGCAACCCCTTTCCGACCCTCCTTACTATTAAACAATACTTTTCCCCTTGCATGAGCTATGAATGATTCATTAATGGAGCATTGAAATAATAATTGTTTTCTCTATTTGCTTGTCAATAATTTCATTATTTGTCGCACAAATCGGGGTTTAAGGGCAGTACAAGTATGTCACTGACAGCTCCCATAGTCTGTGTAACAGGCCATGGGCCAGGCTGCCCAGTAGCTTGTATACTGGGTCACCTGCCGGGGGATTAATTAGGTATCAAAGTTGCTATTGTTAAGGGAATACACAGTTATTATAGCCAGTGCCATATGGATTTGCTATGAAAAACAGTTTATACAGTATGGGAAAGACACCTTTGTTTACAAAACTGTTTGCCTGGGCTTAATGATACCTCTTTAACTTCATACTCAAGATGTTGAAATGCTGATGAAAAAGAAAATAAAAACATTGTTACTTATGTCTGTATGGAGCAAATAAGGCGATATCTTAGTCCCAGGATTTAAGTTCACGAGTAAAGAGTTTTTATTTCAACTACACCCTACAAATGTCCAAGGACTGCAGAAAGAGGTTACCTATATATACATCTACATTTTAATGGTGTATAGAAATAATATATACAGTAAAACCTAGAAGCTAGAATCCAACATGGCGGCACAGGTGTGTTTATGACCGGAGCGCTATCTATGTGAACATGGTCCATTGCGAACTATGTGTCCCTGGGAGTGTCTATGTACCATATCAAAACAATTGTGTGAGCGGTTTCAGAGGAGAAGAGTTTTTAAGGTTTGCCCCCAAAAAGAACAAATAAATTCATCAAAAATCCAAAAATCAATAGAGCACGACCATTGGAACAAATATGGTAGAGATCTACCCAAAGCACATCCTCACCAAGTGTGAAGTAAATCTGGCCAAAATTATATAAGTTATAACCATTACATGTAATTCCCATGTTAAACTTTACTATTAAAACTTTTGTCAAGATTTTTGACAAAGAAAATCATAAAAAAAAATCATTGGAACATAACCATCGCAACAAACCTGGTAGACACCCATCCAAGGTACTTCCCCACCAAGTTTGAAGTAAATCTTGATGACGGTTTTGGAGAAGAAGTCGAAAAAGTAACTTAGCATTCGAATGCGCATTGACTTACATAGTAATCAATAGGAAAGGTGTATTTACCGAAAAGTAGCCGTATTGAAAAAATCGTTAAACATCAGGAATTTGCAGCATTCCCACATAGTGAACCACATTGTTTGCTATTTTCGCAAGGAACATATCCACCACGTTTAAGCTTAATCTGAGCGATGGTTCTGATGAAGAAGTAGAGGATAGCTATAAAAAAAAAATAAATGAATGAAAAATTAGAAAAAATTAGAAAAAATTTGCAGGTCCACCTGGTGAACAAATTAAGAACAAGGAGTCCCTAGGTGTCTTCCTGTGTGATATCAAAGCAATTGGGTCAGCGGTTTCGGAGAAGAAGATTTTTAAGATTTCTCCAAGAAAAAAAAATCTCTTTAAAATCCAAATATTACTGGAGCATGACCATTGGAATAACCCTGGTAGAAACTCACCCAAGGTACAATGCCACCAAGTTTGAAGTTAATCTGGATGATGGTTTTGGAGAAGAATTCGAAAATGTGAATTAGCATTAGAATGCTCATTGACTTCCATAGTAATCAATAGGAAAGCTGCATTGACCGATAAGTACCCCAATTGAAAAAGAAGTCGTTAAAAACCAGGAATCTGCAGCATTCCCACATAGTGAACAGCTTTGTTTGACCCTTCTACAACCAGCATATCCGCCATGTTTCAGCTTAATCTGAGCGACGGTTCTGGAGAAGAAGTCGAAAATAACTATAACACACACAATTTCATAAAAAAATAGAAAAAAAATTACAGCGCCACCTGGTGAATAATTTAAGAACTAAGAGTCCCAGGGAGTGTTCCCGTGTGATATCCAAGCAATTGGGTAAGCAGTTTCAGAGAAGAAGACTTTTACAAGATTTGCCCGAAAAAGAACAAACAAACAAAAAAATCCTCCAAAATAAAAAAAATTACTGGACCGCTACCATTTCAACAAACTTGGTAGACACCCACCCAAGCCACATCGGCACCAAGTTTGAAGTGGATCTGGCTGACAGTTTTGGAGAAGATGTCAAAAATGTGAATTGTTGATGGACGAGGAGGACGGACGGACGAACAATGGATGGACAACGGACGGAGGACCATAAGATAAGCTCAGCTGACTTGTTAGTCAGCTGAGCTAAAAACCACAGGTAACACAAAGGTGCTGGGACCTTACTAAGGTTCCCATTTCAGTAAGAAAGGAAAAACTCCACAAGCTGGTTTGCGTTGTAGATGTTTGTCAAACGCACATCTTGCTCAAAGGTGTGAGAGAGTGTGTGTGAAGTGCAAGGGAAAACATCATGCATTGTTATGTAACCCTGAAGAAAATAAGTTTCCTGATCCGAAGGTGGCAGACAGTGCACCAGAATAAAATGAATCTAAACCTGAGGTTGAGAAAGTTGCTGTACCATTTTCTGGTATGGCTTATTTACAAGATAGTCCGACTGTTGCTCAGGTAAAGAGTAGATGTGTTCCTTTACAATGTTTCCCAGTGGCGGTCAATGGTCGCAAATACAACAGTAAAGTGAATGTTCTGTTTGGCACAGGTTCTGATAGTTCATATATCACTAGTAATCTAGTGAATAAGGTTGAGCCTGAATGGGTAAGTGCTCATCCTTTGACATATGCAGATTTTGGGAATTCCAGCACTGGCAAATCGGAAATGCAAAATGTGTTTCAGGTAAAATTGCAGGGTTTAAATGAAGAGTGTCAACCCAATCTTGCTACGGAAGTGGCCGCTATATGTGCACCCCTGTTGCACCCAGAAGTTCCCGCAAAGCTACTTCGGTCCATTGGGGATATTGTATTTGCTGATGGATGCATTGAGCGCAAAGCAGTCACAATTAACATATTAGGGGGTCTAGACTTCTACTAGAAGCTGGTGAAGTCCAGTATGGTAAGTTTGGGTGAGGGGTTAGTCGCTCATGAAACATTATTTGGGTGGATGGTTTCAGGATCTGTTCAAAACAAACAAAGGCCCGCCATTCTGTGTCCCACCATTTATTCATACAAGATTTGTCCAAGGCGTGCATATGAGATGTATGGCAATTATCCTCCATAGGTTTTAAGGACACTGAGAACCCAATTGAAAGTGAAGTTCTCAAAACATTCAATGAAGAAGTTGGTTTTCAGGATGGTAGGTTTGTAGTTTCATTACCGTGGAAAACGAGTAGGAAGAATGATAAGTTGTTGAGCAATGAGTCTCTTGCAGCAAAACAGCTAGAGAGTCTGTCACGTAAGTTGTCAGCTGACCCTGGCTTGAATAACAGATACCTTGGGAGCCATTAGTGAAATGGAAGCTTCAGGTGTTATTCATGAAGTTCCTGTGGAGGAAATGAGTAGCACAAGTAGAATATTACATTTGCCACATAGGCCGGTAATCCAAGAACAAAGCATCAGTACAAAGGTATGACCCATTTTCGATGCTTTGGCTACTGTTACAATGGTGTATCTAACAGGTCACTTTTTATTTTTGGCAGAAGTAATGAAATTTGTGTTTTGGGTGGTTAGGCCTATACACTTTGGAAAAGAACTGGTGTCTGCAGTTAATGATGAATATTTCTAAGGTTGAGAGGGCCGGTTCAAAACCACCAGTTGCCTTTTATGGGTGACTGCCTGTCTCAAGTCAGCAGTGAAATTTGTTTCTTCACATTTATATTGGAAGATAAATGTTGATGCTTTGGCAAGTCTGGAATCTCTTTGCTGTCATTGTTGGGTTTGGAATCTATGAATATGGATCATGGTTTTCTGTACTATTTGCAAAATACTTCATTGGCTATGTTGTGCTGTGGGCTTTGTTCTTTGACTCATAGTTATAGTGGTGTTTATAATGTTCCAGATTCATAAATATTACAAAAACGATGTAGGCCTACTTTACTCTTTTGCTGTAAACTTAGCTAGCTGACTGACAAGTCAGGAGAACTAAAAGGTGATAGGCCTAAAAGGTCTCTTTTTATTTTTGGCAGAAGTAATGACATTTGTGTTTTGGGTGGTTAGACCTATACATTTTGGAAAAGAACTAGTGGATCATGTTTTCCTGTACTAGTTGCAAAATACTTCATTGGCTATGTTGTGCTGTGGGCTTTGTTCTCTGACTTATAGTTATAGTGGAGATAGAGTGTGTTTATCATGTTCCAGATTAATAAATATTACAAAAACGATGTAGGGCTACTTTACTCTTTTGCTGTAAACTTAGCCGATTGACAAGTCGGGAGAACTAAAAGGTGATAGGCCTAACAGGTCTCTTTTCATTTTTGGCAGAAGTAATGAAATTTGTGTTCTGGGTGGTTAGGCCTATACATTTTGGAAACAAAACTAGTATCTGCAGTTAATGATGAATATTTCTAAGGTTGAGAGGACCGGTTTAAAACCACCAGTTGCCTTTTATGGGTGACTGCCTGTCTCAAGTCAGCAGTGAAATTTGTTTCTTCACATTTATATTGGAAGATAAATGTTGATGTTTTGGCAAGTCTGGAATCTCTTTGTTGTCATTGTTGGGTTTGGAATTCATGAATATGGATCATGTTTTTCTGTACGTTTTCAAGGAACTTCTCAAGAAAGGACCCAGCTTGATCCCGAACCTTGTAGAAATTTTGATCAGGTTCCGACATTGGAAAGTTGCATTTATTGCAGATATACAGAAGGCTTTTCTGCAAATCAAGGTCAGAAAAGAAGATCAAGATGTCCATAGATTCCTATGGAATGATAACAATGCAACACGTGTCATGAGGTTTGATCATGTTCCATTTGGCAACAGTAGTTCGCCATTCTTGCTAAATGCTACAATAAAGCATCACCTAGCAAGCTATCATACATGTCGAGTTGTGTACAAGTTGCAGGACAACTTATACGTTGATGACTGGCTGTCAGGTGCAGATGATGAGACCGAAGCATGCCCAATGCTTCAAGGGGCCCCTTTGGTCATGAACGAAGCAAAAAATACCCTTGGCCTAGTTTGAATCTAACAGTGGTCTTGTGTCCGAAATTCTGCATCTTCAATTTTCAGACAAGCACTTGGAGGGAGAAGTGTGTAAGGTGTTGGGTCTGAAATGGTCTCCTGTTGAGGACTGTTTTTCATTTGCAAGAATAAATCTTCCCTTATGTCTGGTGATCACAAAGCGTGTTGTCTTTAGCTTTATTGCTTGATTTTTATTTTACCCTTTAGAATTCCTTACCCTATTTGTTATGGTGGCAAAGTGTATGTTTCAAGACCTTGGAAAATTAGGTCTTAAATAGGATGAGCCTGGGCCGGAAGCTTGCCAACAGCTATTCACTTCCTGGTTTGATGGTTAAGATGTGTTGAGGGAATAGAAAATTCCCAGAAGTTACGCAGGTGAAAATCAGTCCTCTGGAAGTTTGTGTATTTTTTTCTATACTTGACTGACTTTATGATGAAGTAGAAAGGCCAAAAGTTATCTTGACTACCCATAATACAGAAAACGTTTTCAAGGTAGAACGTTGGAAGTTTCTCACAAAGAGCATTCGTGTGGTTGGATGGTTGAGGAGATTTTTACACGTAAGAACAAGTGGAAATGGCAGCTAGGAGATCAAACATAAGGGGTGTGTTTTTGCCTGCGTTCAGGAGGATGTAATGTACTGGCCTCTTTGAAGGCAAGTCGTCCCCTTGCTAAACCTTCTGCATTAGCTAAGTTATCTCCCTTTACTGGGTCTGATGGGTAGCTGAGGGTGCAGGGATGCTTGCTAGGGTCTCAGTTGACCTATGATGAGAAACATCCAATCAGTTTGCCAAAGTACTGGCTGTCATTGCTGCTGGTCAGATTTTAAATTATGTTTTCCTTGAACATACTGGAGTAGGCACTGTGGTTGTCTCCATCCAAAATCATTATTATATTAGAGATCTGAGAAGGTTAGCCAATGAGGTCAAACGAAAATAGTGGCTTGTAAAAGGGTAGATCCTCCCTTATGTCAGCAGCCAAGGGCTCCCTTCCCTGACTGTCGAATACAGAGAAATTTCCCATTTGCTGTGACAGGTATAGACCACCCAGGTAAGAAGTTCTACCTACTGTTGTTTACCTGTGCAGTAGTTCGTGGAGTGCAGCTGGAGCTTGTAGACTCACTGACAGGGAAAGGTTTAAGGAATTAACAGTCCATGTGGGCGGTGTATCCCCCATGGTTACAGCTGTGTGCATATATTGTACTTCCAGGTCTGAACCAGAACAGTCTAGAACAGTACAGATTAGATGGCAGTTTCAAGGCAATTTTAATGGCAGTTGGCAGATCAGTGTATTAACTGCAATAAACATATCATTACATGCAGTTTAAACAGCATTGTCAACATATCTGTGTACTGTCCCTGATGTATGCGACTGGCTTGTTTTAAACATATTTTATTGTCAAAATTTACAAGAAAATTCCACATGATCATACATAGCTATTGGTAAACAGGCATGCCCTATATGAATCCATCTTGCGAGAAGGGAAGACAAATAGACAGGACAATACAGAAACACACACCAACAAAATAAGGAAACATTAGAAAAGAAGATTTGCTTCAAAGCAAATCTGTCTGTGTGCTTTCAAAAGTTGTTAATAGTAAATGGTACAACTTTTATCCTTTGGTACTTCACATGACATTAAGCTTATGGCTCGATGCAAATTTCAAAGTCCAAATGACCTTGACCTTTGACCTTAACAGGTCACATGTAAAGTGCACAGTGTCACAATACCCACAATTTAAGCCCAACATGAACCAAATCGGATTAAAATTGACCAAGTTATGACAAGATGAATCTTTCATAGGGCCAAATGACCTTGACCTTTGCCCTGATGAGGTAACATGTTCTTACAAAAACGCACAGTGTTGCAATACCTACAATTTGAGTCCAACATGATTAGAACTGGATGGAAATTGGCTAGGTTATGACTGCATGAAACTTTCAAAGGTCCAAATGACCTTTGACCTTTGACTATTAGAGGTAACAAGTAAGTTTCAAAAATGTGCAGTGTACAATAGCTACAGTTTGAGCCCAACACCATCAAAATTGGATAAAAATTGACGAAGTTATGGCTAGCCACCACCGAAAATGACCTCTGACCTTGAAATGACGTTTGACCTTAAGATGACCTCTACCTGAAGTGAACCTTGACCTCAAAAATGACATTTTGGCTTAAAATTGTCCTTTGACCTTGACATGACCTTTGACCTTGACATTTGAGATGACCTTTACCTTGCTATGATCGAACTCCATTACACTGGGAACCACATCTACTGTGGTACATAAGATATTGAAGATTTAAAACTTTAATTAGCCTTCATTTGCATAATTTTGAAAAGCATGACCTCTCATTATAAAAAGGTCAGACTTCATCCATAGAAGTATGATAGTGCCAAGTTTGGAGTTTCTACGTGTAATACTTTTCAAATGAAATGTCGGACAAATTTAGAAAGAAAGAAAGAAAGAAAGAAAGAACTAGAAAAGATGATTTGCTGCATAGCAAATCAGTGTGTGTGTCTTCAAAGCATATTGGTATGGCAATGTTCAACTATTCCATAACACAGAAGTAGAAGTTGGAATGGCATCTCTATCTATCTATTACAGCTTTGAAGTTATTCAAGATTTAAAATTTCTAATGGTGCTATTTAGCATAACTCAAATTGCTACAACTTTTGTTTTAGATTCATTACATGCGCAATGGTCAGGCACCCCCTAGTAGAAGTTAAACTGACATGAAGATGAACCAAATCGGATGAAAATTTACCAAGTTATGGCAAGATGAAACTTTTAAAGGGCCAAATGACCTTGACCTTTGCCCTTTCAAGGTCACGTGTTCTTATAAAAATGTGCAGTGTTGCAATACCTACAATTTGAGACTAACATTATTAGAATTGGATGGAAAATAGCCAAGTTGTGACTGGATGAAACTTTCAAAGGTTCGAATGACCTTGACCTTTGACCTTTAGAGGTCACACATGAATGCTAAAATATGCAGGGTTACAATAGCTACAATTTGAGCCCAACATGATAAAAATTAGATAAAAATTGACCAAGTTATGGCTAGAAGAAGGTCACCAAGGAAAGTGGCCTTTAACCTTGTAATGACCTTTGACCTTGAGATGACCTCTACCTGAAGTGAACCTTGACCTCAAAAATGACATTTTGGCTTAAAATTGACCTTTGACCTTGACATGACCTTTGACCTTGACATGACCTTGACATTTGAGATGACCTTTACCTTGCTATGATCAAACTCCCATACACTAGGGACCACATCTACTACAGTATATAAGATACTGAAGATTTAAAACTTTAATTAGCCCTCATTTGCATAATTTTCAAAAGCATGACCTCTCATTATAAAAAGGCCTGACTTTATCCATAGAAGTATAATTGTGCAAAGTTTGGAGTTTCTACATGTAATACTTTTCAAATGAAATGTCGGACAAATTTGCCGGTAAAGAAAGAAAGAAAGAAAGAAAGAAAGAAGAAAGAAAGAAAGAAAGAAAGAAAGAAAGAAAGAATTCCTAGAAAAACAGAAAAGTGTGCATTGACACACACACTTTAAAGAAAGAAAGAATGCATGAGCAGGGATCTTGGGCATTTCCTGGACTGTGTAATTGTATATAAATAATGTAGCCCAAAATGTTTTCTTTAAGAGCCACTGAACTGACTGTTGTCCAGAAAGAAAACATTAACTTATAATTAAATTACCAAACAGACATAGCTATTCAATCAATGCAGCCAATGTTTATATGACAAAATTAACTCATTCAGTGATGAACCCAAAGGATATGCTCTTTGCTAATTCTTTCAAATGTGCATTGCTAATACAATGTGTGAAACAAATAAAAAAGGTCAGAATATTACAAATCATGAGCAGATGTTATATTCTATTATGATTGTCAGAAATTTTAAATCAGAACCCACTCATTTAAAAGATAAGAATACTCAGTATATCCCTTTGATACAAATTTTACTGACAGTAAATGAAGACTTCTGTCCTGGATGAGTCGAGGGATGCCGCATTTTCAAAGGGTCATTTTGATGTCACATCTTGTAAAATATATACCAGGATTATGGCTTGTTTGCAGTTTAATTGAGATATGACACCCCTGTAAAAATGTCCCACAGGTCTTACGATGTTGATAAAGGCTCTGGATTATGAGTGAAATCTATTGGGGGTAACGAGATACACATAAGCTTAAGGAGGAAAGGGAAGGGTTTATTTTGATGTGGTCACACTTGCCAGGACTGGAATAAGATGGCCATTTGTTACCAATTATTCACTGTCACTGGTCATGTGTGTTTAGTGGGGTGGCAGACACATAGCAGGGCCAGCTCCACAGTAAAATAGTGTCCCTTTAGGCGGATTATTTTGTAAAAAAAGCCAATTATATGACGCTGCAAAAGTGAAAATAAAACCCATATAAATGTCTACAGCAGCACCCATGTGGACCTGTTTACAAACACCACTAATTATAGCAGCCTAGTTGAGTGGCAGGGTAAAGAGGTCAGTGATAGGCTGTTTGGCCCACCACCACTGTGGTCACAACTAATGAGACGGCCCCCAGAACTCAAGTTAGGTGGAATGGACTGTATAGCATATAAGATATTGAAGATTTAAAACTTTAATTAGGCTTCATTTGCATAATTTTGAACAGCATGACCTCTCATTATAAAAAGGCCAGACTTTATCTATAGAAGTATAATTGTGCCAAGTTTGGAGTTTCTACGTGTTATACTTTTCAAATGAAATGTCGGACAAATTAGCCTGTAATGAAAGAAAGAAAGAAAGAAAGAAAGAAAGAATTCCTAGAAAAACAGAAAAGTGTGTGTTGACACACACTTTAAAGAAAGAAAAAAAGAAAGAAAGAAAGAATTCCTAGAAAAACAGTATGTCTATGTTGGCACACAGACATAATGAATACTGACAAGACAGATAGCGGGGCAATATCTACAGTGCACATGATATACACTTCGAACTGGGTCGGAAATCAAAATATATAATATAGATTGCTGTGTATTGAAAAACAGAGTATAAAATTTTTAGGAACATAAACCAAAACCCGAAAGATGATCACTAACGGTTGGAAATCCACAAGCTAAACCAAAGCCAGTTGGTTTAAAGTGGTCAGTTGCAGAAATGTAGTCATGCATAGCTAAAAAAATATCCTTGTCAGTAATATCCCTGCAACTAGCTTCTTGGGATAACAAAGATTCGCTCAATAGAACTTATCAGGTCTTCACGAACTCTTATTTACAGCCATCTCATTCATTTTGCATGCTTCAGTATCACTGGGCGTAATTAATAGTGTGATGTGGTACACATTGCATTATATAAAGGGTTCGTGTGCCTACTTTGTTTAAAAAACCCACACAAAGTTATGTTTATATACTTAGGTGACTATTCCCTGAGCTACCTATAAAGTCATGGGACGTTTGTGTGCAAAATGCCTATGTTTGGTAAAACCTGGACTAATTAAGCCATGATGATCATCAGATGTGCTCATGCGGAGCTCTAAAAATAAATAATTTCATGTTACAGTGATGCATTTTCACTGACAGATATAGATAGATAGATAGACAGACAGACAGACAGACAGACAGACAGACAGACAGTTAGATAGATAGATAGATAGATAGATAGATAGATAGATAGATAGATAGATAGATAGATAGATAGATAGATAGATAGATAGATAGATAGATAGATAGATAGATAGATAGATAGATAGATAGATAGATAGATAGATAGATAGATAGATAGATAGATAGATAGATAGATAGATAGTAATTTAGGAGAATAACCTGACAAACAATATTTTTTCTTCCTCAGGGCCCTTCATGATAAATCATAATGTGGATAACATACATATAATGAATTTCTAACTGCACTCCAAGTTCACCCCCTTCAGATATTTTATCCTCTGCTGCAGGTTTCCAGATAATTAAATACTAAAGTCACTCTTATATGTCTTGGAGTTGATCCCAGAGAAACCCCCAAATTTGTTACCAAATTGGATGATGGAATGTTTCAGATATCCAAGAAACCTATACATTAGCTCACAGTTGGCCATACAGTAATTAATTGACTCTATATCCTGATATATTAGAATTTGTCACAACTTCTAATCTATTTGTATAAATTCGCAATGGAGAATATTGCCCAAAACGTTTGAAACCTTGCTATTTACATGTTGATAAGACAACCACTTCCAGCCAACTGGTTTGTTCTTGGCACAAAATGGTCGCCACTCATGGCACCCAATTATGGCTGCAGGTTACACTGCCTGGATTAAACTGACTTTAAATCATATCTAGCGGCTGACTGTCAACAAAGAATTACGAAGACTATTGATTTCAACTACAATACTAAACTATGATAATAATTAAATGAGAATTACAATGACAAACATTACACTAAGCTGTATTTGTACATTATTCTGGAAATGAGCACAGTCCACAGAAACTGTATCAAGCCCAGACGGAATACAGTCCACAGGTACTGTACTCGTCATTGTCCATGATCGCACAGTTCACGCATAAGTCCAGATCTTATGGCAAGGGCAATCTCCTGCGATTGATCCATTGTTCACTTCTGAGATGATGGCTTTTACCTATTTAACCTTCACTGGGGCAGACATGTTTCCTGGGTATTCCGTCAGTCAGACATGCACACTCTGTTTCCTGCTCTCTGCGGTCCTGTTCCTGGCTGTTCATATGTCAGTGAGCAGTTAATCCCTAATTGGACTACGTAGGTCAAACCCAGCCTCGTTTTGGTTTCAGTTGAGGCCATTGTTTCCTTTGTGGCATGTTGATAGTATGGCATCTCACAGCTGCTCATACATGGTCACTTTCAATTGCCAGAATTTACTGTCCAGGTTCACCCTATCATTTTCCAGTTGTGATCATAATGTTGCCAAAGAACAGTTCTGTCAAATGAACAAATTGTCTGGATAAGAATTCCAGTGTAATTAGACATGTTGGTGATCTACCAAGACAGACTCAGTCTTGGAGGGGCCTTCCCATGCATTTGAATTAGGTTACAGGCGGGTCCATAGCTCTTACACCAAATTTGTCACCTCTGATTGACAGGTCATTTCCTTAGCTTTCTGCAGATATATATGTATAGGGGTTAGATCACAAGCAAACGTACAGGATTGGCTGCAAGTGGGGCATGTCAGATCACCCAGCCAACCTTGATTGATGAATGACAAGCGTCACCAGGACCCCAGTAACTTAGAGACTCTTTATTGATACAGATTAGAGCTACATGCTGTCACTTGGGTGTAAATTGGTTCATTTCAAGTGAAAACATATGTTTCCTGGTCGAATTTTGGTACTACAGAGGAGCCGCTGTATACAAGGGAGAGGTCAATTACTAATTAAGTTACTGCTGGGTCCACTGCACAAAGACACATATTTTCCTTTTTATGTCCTTTTAGATGTCTTGTCAAAACAAACCATGTCAAACTTTCAGCTCTAATTTGTGCTATTAAGCCAGAAACGAAGATTTTGTGTGCATCACTGTCTGTGATCAACAACCATCAACAGAGGCCATATAGGTCACGTGACCACCAAAGCGCCTGCTCATTGTTTGCTGGCCAACTCCTGTCGTCTGCCGTAGGTACAAGCATGATGAGGAAGTGATTGAAGTACCATAAAGTTTGTATTGTGGTAATTTCTTAATTGTGACAGGAAATACCAAATGAAAGTATGCAGGAACCTTCAGAACAGTCCATTCTTACAGCTTTTGAGGGAATATATGTGAAATTCAGGATAAAAAGTCAGATTTTCTTCAATTTGGTGTGGTAATATATTACAAAATTCTTGCCTTTCATTCAAGAGTATGTCTAAATTTCTGAATTTACAATACAACTCAATTGCTTCATCATTCATAATATTGCTGAAAACAAATAAACTAACTAACTAACTAACTAACTAACTAACTAACTAACTAACTAACTAACTAACTAACTAACTAACTAACTAACTAACTAACCTGTACCTCCCTTCAATAAAATGAATATGTCAATGCTGACAGTGACTGTTCCTTGTCATTTTGTGGAAGTTTCATGAGACACATCCACCTCTGTACATCATTTTGAATCTTACACTTTTATCACAATCAAGATGCGCGTGAGATGGGTAATTTTTGTGTCTTTATTTGTAACATTTGTTTTCATACATTATATGACAACGTTTTTATGGACAAGAAAGATGGACAATGATATTAACACTGACCTTATTCAGGCTATGTGTAGCTGCTATCCTGGGAATGCAGACTACAACTTCCGACTCTAAAAGAGGTGTGTCTGATCAACATTGGCAAACAAACTTTGTTACTTTTAAGAAAAGTACATGTTAATTCATGACAAAGTATTGCAATCCCATGCGTTAGGGCAATAGCCTGTGTGCTATGTGTGAGTGCAGTGTCCACTCTAGCAGATGCCACTACCAACACCCCGTGTCATGTTGCTCAAGTGAAAGCGAGGCCAGCCTTAGCTTGAGCTGGGGTATCAATTACAAATATCCTACATAAACTGCTCACTGTGTGTTTTATGGAAAGATCGAAGGAGATCTGTATCATCACTTACTTCACTTCAGTCGGATAGAATCTTCATGAATTTTGTTTCAGGCAACACTTGCCCACAACATAACTGGGTCACCACATGTGAACATGACCCAAATCTTTTTGTGTAGGTCACCCTTATAGACAGACAAGCTTAGACTGTACTGAGTGACTTGTTTGCATTCAAACCTTTACTCATAATAGGGAGTGAATGAAGAAGAGGGCATAAAACACTCAACCATAAAGGAGAAGATCAGGAAAAAGTACTGTCACATGCAGGAACAAAATCGGCCAGTTTTGTTCAGTGCACTTTGATGTTCTGAAGATATAGGGTCATATACTACTCACAACTCGCGGCAGCCTGTTGACTTCATACTAGTCTTCATGTCTTATGACTCCACACAAGCCACGAAACAGTCATCACCGGAAGAGTGATACAGATACAAAATTATAATGTATACAAAGTACTATTAGACATTTAACAAGTACGATACTTACTTCTCAGTTTAAACTTTGATATTTACTTCTGGTTTAAACCTTAAGATGGCATTCTTGCATTCATAAACTGCTACATAACTCAAACGACTCACAATATGCACCTACGCCCAGAAAACGTGTTACATGCTTAATGCAGAGAATGAAGGCAGAGACCAAACCCAAAATTTACCTTTGCATGACATTATTATTCAGGCACTAGGAAACTAAGCTATCTAATATATGCGTATTTATAATATGCTGTATTTGTTAGTCTTACATTGTACTCTTCAATATTTCAGAAAAAAGCATAACTAAGACTCAGAGCACAAATATAACCACCAAAACATGGTGAAGCATGAACATTCAAGTGGAAAAGGCACAGACAAAATTTGCATTTTACTGACAGCTGAGGTTTTTCTAGGATACTGGCAAAATCTAAGCGGTACTTAAGGCATCTATACCAAAGTGGTGTTGTAGTCATTCTGACTGCTAACGTTGAACAATATATCATATATGACAGCGAAACAAAATAGCCCAAAGGAAGGAAGCATATCCAAGGGGCAGACCCCTGTGAAGCACAATCTTTCTTATGTGGTCCAACTGGAAAAATGTTACTTTCCACGTGTGTAGTCAGTAGTTATACTCGTAGCATGTATGGGTGAAATTAGTAAATACTTGTCACATGACAGATGAAGAGGAAACCAAGTGAAGAAGCTGGCTTCTCCTTTACGATTGGATAATGAATGTAAACATTTAACCATACGTATACGATTCCCCCCCCAAAAAATTCTCTATTGTTTGGAGTACAATTTATAACCTAAGTGTGTATTGTAATGAATTTCGATATATCTTTTATTTTTATAGTTGAACGGGGCTTTGGCCAATGTGTGTCTTGGACTGCTGTGATCATACTGGGTTAAAGGGGAATAATCGACATACCACGATCAGGGAAGAAAAGAGAAAAAAAGCTAACGGATAGCAATGTGCAGCCCCCCCCCCCCCCCAACGACTAGGCATAAAGTACGTGGTGGGGGTGGTGGTGGAGATGGGTGTGGAGGCGCTGAAGATTTTTTCTTTCTTTTCAAATATTTAACTTTCCAATTGCCATACCAGGCAAACTAGACCTTGAGGTGGATGACCTCTCTCATCATTTTTTTTTTTTTGAAAATCAGTGTGTCTCACTTTTGATCCATTACATGTGACCTACAGTTATAATAATATGTAAATTATATAAATTTGCACTCTGTTTTTTTCCAACATATTATGGGGTCGTGCTTTGTTCATTTGCTTTTACTTTTTTGTATATTGTTAAATTAGTTGTACGACTGATTGAGAGAGAGAGAGAGAGAGAGAGAGAGAGAGAGAGAGAGAGAGAGAGAGAGAGAGAGAGTATTGCTCTCTATATATCACAGTCCCCTACATATCACAGTCCCAACCCTGTTCTATTGGTTAAAAATCTGTATGTTGCCAATTCTAATTTTATGTCCGTGGAAGACATATTGCTTTTCTAGAAATTTTTTTTCTGTCTCTGTTACTTTCTTTCTTGACGATTATCTGCATGTGTTTTTGCTATTGTCGACTCTTTTGTCCAAAAGGTGCATACTGGACTGTCATAAGACTTATCGGGGCTGTACCTTGACACAACATCCACTTAGTTTGTAACGAATAATTGAAATCACACATGATCGAAAATGGTACATGTACATGCTAGTATCGTTACCATATAAATAGCAGCAGATTTGAAATACTATACTTGTTAATGGCTGATTCTAGGCATATGGATACTGTGTAAATTCTATAGCAAACACCTATGGAGTGGCTTTTAGTGTTGTTGGTGTTCCACTTTAGCGACCTTAAAAGGTCAAACTGATATTTTGGCTTATATTCCGCTAGTGATGGATCCTGTCACTTTCGTTTGAAATGATGACTCTAAAACCATAGAAGTGAAAACTTTTATATTTCAGACAATCATGGTGCTCCAAGGGGCCAACTTGACACTGCCCTTGGGTATGGATGTCATGTATATACAGGCCGCAGGACCCATAGTTACTTGTACTGTTGTCTTGGTACAGGGATAGTTATTAGAGCTACCACTTTGATGGTGTAAATGGACATGACCGTGTGTAAGGGTTGCAATCCGATGCAAGTAGTTATAACTTGTCGATTCAAAGCCAGTTCCTAGAATTTTCCACTCTCGACCATGATCCAGAACCCGCAAATTAGGCTATTAGCACCACCCAAAGATGCCGGATCAATCTTTAGTTCCACGCAAATCCATCATAACTTCGATTCAAGTTCAGTCTAAGTTGGTGTCAGGTTGAAAAAACAGGTTGATAAATACGTTGAAAAACAGGTCACAAAATTAATTCCAAAGAAGGATGAAAAACAGGATCAACCTGAAGAAATTCAATTTTGTACAAAACGGCAAGGTAAGTCATACTAAGATAAAATTTATATATGGCATATATCAGTTTATTCTAAAAAAGTGCTTATCTGCTAACTTTCTTGAATTTTGTGCACCAGTATAATGCTGCTTAGGCGTCATTTATCTCAGTGAGCTGGGAAAGCAACAAAAAGGTAACTTTCGCACTTCCATAAACAAAACTCAGGTCGCAAAAAAGGTCCATTTCATTTTACGAGCAAATAGAGATACTTTATTTAGTTCGCTATTTTGATTATTTCTACCCTTTCATTTATTTTGGCTATACAGAGATCATTGCTAACATATTTATATATCAGCAGGGCAAATTTAAGAAAAAATCATATATAATGTTTTGAAAACAAGTATAATTAATAAAAAAGGTAACAAAGCTAACATATGTTTTATTATGTTAATATAAAGTTCTGCTTGATAGATTTCATTATACTTTTACAATCTGTCAGAACATGCACATAATTTTTTAAACCCTAAATTTTGTTTCACTGATGTCATAGAAGCATGGTATAGTTCTTAATAAAAATTATTCAGAAGCTTCACTTATTACGGCCCATATCTTAATTCACGATATCAGTCACATGGATAAAATATCTATGTAATGGATTCCAAATGTCAGCATGGAATATTGAATGATACCATATTTGTGTTCATATTCTCTTTTTTCGTTACAAATACTAATCCCCCGTTCTCACACTGTTTTGAGTCAAGGGAAGTACGCTAAACATAATGACATAATATATGTCAATATGTTAAGAAATCGTTTTCGTGTCCAACCAATAGTACATCCCGTGTAGTATGCAACCAATAGAACTCCTTATTATACCGAACATTTAGAATTTAGACATTTATCTAAATATTACTTCTGCATGGCGTTCATAGCCGACCTGCCCACTGGAACAGTCCAGTGGCTGGGTAAAACAAAAAACCAAAAACCAATAGAATAGAAAACAACCCCCACCCCACCCCCCACCCCCCTAAAAAAGAGGAAAAGAAAAGAAAAGAACACAGACACGCAAACAAACAATCAAACAAACACTGGACATTTTTAAAGGCTGGATGGCGAAAAAAAAAGAAGATTTTAAGGGATGTTTTAGCACAAAAGCATGGATTTTTTGCTCCTTTCATGTTCTGGCCACACAAATATCCATCTGCTGCTAGAAGTACACTGTTTCATTTTCCATACGACAATATTGTTTCTCACTTTTGGTATTTGCTTTTCTCCTCAAAAACAGGTCAAATTAAAGTTTTTTAATTAAGCAATTAAATTCAATTTGTTATCGAGATATCATTATTCAAAGCTTAATCCAAATTTATACTTTTAAAAAATATGTCTAGTGTAAAAAGGACGTGTTTGAGGCAAAGTATTTTCTGTGGAGAGTCCTGTAAAAGTGTACCACGCCTTGCCATGCAGGTTTTACCAGTTATTATTGCAGCCATATGAATTTAACGTCCACTTCAGACATCAGGTGGCGGCACCTCCTCGTCCATGTTGAGATGGGCCACACGATGTATTTTTGTTACCTGGTAATAACAAACCTTGGTTTACAAATGAATGTACACTTAAAATTAATACAGAGGAAAGAAAGATAGAATTGTCAAACGAATCTAAAAATAATGAAGGTTTTTTAAGAATGCCAAGGGATGTTTTTAATGATCTACATGAAAAAATAGAAAATTAAAGTTCAAGAAACATAAATATTATTGGAACTTAGTTAATGATACATGTAAAATAGAAGCAGATAGCAATATATCTTTGCAGACATTTATGGAACATTAAAAAAAAAGCTGAGTCAGCATGATGTTATGTAAGATAATGTTCAACATTTTGATGAGGATTTTAATAATGGTTCTATAAATGTAGACTTCAATAAAATATTTACCACTGAAGAAATAAATCTTTTGATAAGTAAACTAAAATGTAATAAATATTGTGATAAACAGTCTTGATAAAAAACACAGACTTTTGCGGGTTTGGTAGTTAAATTGTTTCATGCTCTATTAGAAACTGGTTTAATACCTCATAATTGGAATGTCGGTATAACCAAGCGTATACAAACTAAAAATACGAACGTAACATTAAAGATGTACATAACTACAGAGGAGTAAGCTTGCTTAGTTGTTGGGGAAACTTTTACTTCATGTATCTATGCTCGTTTCAGTAACTATTTAGAGGCCGTTGCGTTACTTGATGAGGAACAAGCTGGTTTTGCTTTAGATGGCTCAATTTAGACCGTATTTTTGTACTTCGTACTTTCATATATATTTATTTGCATGAAAGGAAAGTATGTTTTGCATTCATTTATTATAAAAAACTTTTAATTTATTGGGCAGAAACTCTTCATGGTCCAAACGTATTGCAGGTCATGTTAATGGAAAAATACAATTCGTTGTTATTAAAGTTTGGCTGTCCAGAATGTGGAGACACACACGGATTATTCACATGACGGACAGGGGAGTACAATTGTGAGAAATCACGAATATCAGCCTTGTGTAAGAGCATAGGTAAAAACAAGTCTGATTATTTGTAATTAACAGATACAATGTTAGACTAACATGAAAAGCTCAGTATTTAGCTGCTCTAAAAAGAATACGTAATACAAATCACAAAACAAAGTCAGACCCATTGTCCCTTGTAATCATAGACACTTTAGTCATTCACCCAACTAGTATCAATAATGAACTTTTGAAAGGCTTCCCATATTTGACTATTCTGACGACCAGAGATAATCATAACTGTCACTCAGGAATACTTTAAAGTGGAAATCTTCCCGAAGTACTTAATTTCTCGAATCTTCCCGATTAAAAGAATTCGAAAAAATAAAAACCAGTAAATCTTTGACAATGATTGCTAGTAACATAAAGGGGTAAGGAGCTACACATTTTCAAATTGTGAATTGGGAAAGCAAAAAGCGTGAAATTCTCGTTTTCAACAAAGGTGGGACATTTTCCACGCAGAAATATTTCTACTCATACAGTGTTTGGCCAGCCTATCAAGGAACCCAAAAGCAAATGTAGGAATAGGAATATATATAATAATCAGGTTTAGGTATAACACTTGCATTAATAATAAGTTGACACATAGCGAAAGCTTTAATCACAAATACCTTTCCAAATATACTTAAATTCCTATTTTTCTAGTTCTTTAAACTTCAGCTATTAAAATTTAAATTTAAAACTTCGCACTGTTTCTTATCATATCCAAAATATATTCCAAGCAGTTTGATTAGTTTATTTGGCCATTGAATTGAACCAAAGTTCGTTTGTTTTTTTATACTTTTTACCAATCATAATCCTTCAATTTTATTTACATTTAAAATTAAGCCAGGAAATTTTCCAAAATGTTTTATAGTGTTTAAACATTCTTCAATTGACTTTTTATCATTTACAAATAAAGTGGTGTCGTCGGCGTATTGTCCTATTTTTTTGTTTTTTTTTTACAGGAGTACTAATACCTTAATATCTTTATTTTTCCTTATTGATGTAGAAAAGAAAGTCTACTGAAATAATGAAGAGTAGGGCAGACAAGGGGCATCCGTATCTTTTTGCACAATTTCTTTTCTTTTAAGTATATCAGTCAAAGTTGATTGATTATCTAATTCTTTCTCAATGTGGTTTAATTCATTTTCTAGAACAATGATCTTTTGACTCTGCTTTGTTTTACGTTTCTTTGCATAATCTATACTACTTTCTTTAATTATCACTTTACACATATCCCATATTTGCTCATTGTTTAGCACTTGATATTGAGATTGTTGTCTTTTGTAATTAAACAACTTCATCTATTTTTCTTTTATATTCCTCTACTTTTGACAAAGAATTATTCATTTTCTAAGATCCTGGACCTTTTTCATTTTTTCTTATAATTATATTTAAAGACACAGCTAGATGATCGCTTCTTACAGCAGGTCCAATATCACACGAATAGATATCTTTACACTTTGTGTCCCTGGGGAGCGTGATCTAGTAACTCTATTACTTTCATTTTCTTGTGGTTTTTTCTCTGGCTTTTGCCCCACTGTCTTTGGTTCGCTCACTATCTTGATGACTGTCAGCGGTCGTATCTTCAGGGATGTCACCCTCTTCTGGTTCTGCAGTGTCTTCTGTACTTTCTGATTGTATTTCTTCCTGATCTGATTTATTTTCAGGCTTATTACCATTAGAGTCAAAGCCTGTTTCAGAACATGTAGCTTTTTTTATGACCAGATTTATTGCACTGGGTACAGACCCAGTCATTTTTGCAGTTGATTTTTTTTTACTTGTTTGTAGGCATTTTGCACAGGTAGTAGTGCTATCAGTTACTTTGTTTTTATTTTCCTGACCTCTGTAGTACACTGACCCTGTATATTGACCACATTGCAGTTTACTGGGAATGCTCTTTTCATGTGGTTTCTCTACACAATACGACCTCCAGTTTCGCAATTGGTCAAAGGTCTATGCACCCTGAGCTGCTCCCTCTGAACAGAAGCTGTTGGTATAAGCCCTGCCTTGGTCACCCCACCTACTATCACTGTGTCACTTGCAGAGAGTGGTACATTATAAATGATCAATCTGACTCCTTCTCTTTAGGGTCTACATGGATTGATGTCACGCAGTTCAACTCTGGTGCCTTTGATTGACAGCCTATTGACAAGTAGATCTGCCCTTACTGAATCGTTTTCTCTATAGAGCCTCCAGAGCCCACCTGCTCTTTGTACTCCAGTAATAGCTGGGGCAGGGATTACATCGGCTACTGCAAGGTACACTTCCACATTTGTCAGCTTAGAGTCTTTTCCCAGTGCAACACTCTGGATAAAAAACACTGGCTTGGCCCCAGCTGAAACACTGTGCTTTGGAGCTGCCTAGTCTGTAGTGAACTCAATGCCCTTTTGATTAATTTTGTTCAGAGTCTATATTTTCAAGTGTACAAAAATATACTTTCTTTGTGGTAAACACTATTTTTAGTTGTTTCTATCTGTTTTCTGTATATTCATACAGAAATGTGCTTTTTCTCTTCACTGAACTCCTTTTCTTTCACTGTTAAAACTTGCAAAAGGTTGGATGACAGCGCGCTACACTCTAGGAGCCTTGGCTTCCCAGCATGCACTCTCTATATCACAAAAGATTGTAGAAACATTACCTCTACATGAAAAAAAATCAAAGAAGAACATTCAGAGACGAATCCGTTTGAAAAGAATTCAGCATTCATATATGTATGGCTCTAGAGCTGATACACGTGAATATGCATCCATACCTTTTCTTTTGTCTTCCATAAAAGTTTGCGAAATAAGGACCAAGGCAGTCTATACCTACATGAGTGAAGGGTTGTGTACGAGGATTGATTTTGGCAGGATGTCAATCAGTTATTAACTGAGAAAATAGCTTAGCATATAATTTTTTTCACACTATACACTTTCACAATACCTGTAGTACACAACGACGTGCCTTGGTAATCCAGTATTCACTATGGACTAGACTCAGTGTACATTTTGTACCAAGATGGGAGTCTTGATGAAAGTGGGTAACAATGCGTTCAGCTATACTATGTTCATCAGTTCTACCTCATACTCCCAAAATGCCATTACTGTCCAAAAACAGATTTAATGAAACTACACTGCTTGATTTTGCCATTACTTTGCCTCAAATTATCAATCTCCCTCCCAAAAGATGGTTGTTGATAATACTTGATGATGACGTTACGAACAGTATCTAGCTCGCTTATGGTGAGTCAGCCCTGTACAAAACTATGTTTAGTTCTAAACAAGACAAACCCATGAAGCCATGCCACAGACTTGATAATTTTGAATCAGGAAAAGTTATAATTACAAATCCTTTCAATCTATGAATCTGGTTTGAAATCTGTATCGATCTTAGTGTCAAACGTTTTGACTTCATGATCACTATGAGAAACAGAGTGAGACTCTCCACCTTTGCTCTAAAATTTTGTGTATGCCCTCAAGCATTCCAGACCATGACACCAAAGTTTGAGGGCACTTGGGCGATCTAATGAAAAGAGGCATATGAGTTGGTCCACAGGATTGGATATTGGATCAATATTAAACCATAATGCTGGATTGGTATTGGTACGAATATAGCTGACATGATTTTCAACAAATGTGTGAAAAGGTCGGGTTTCATTTTGTATATATCCTAGTACAATTTTGGAGTCCAGATAAATACAGGTACATTATATATACAAAGTTCGCGTTTAACAGCCAAGTATAAATTGACTGCACACTTAGCAGCTTGCAACTCTAAACGTGGTACAGAAAGACTGTTCTTTCTTGGAGCAATGTGAGCTGTACTCATGATTAAATGAGCCAAAATCTTTCCTGAGGAGGTAAAGCATCTGATATAAATTGATGACCTGTTGGCCACCTGACGACTGTCAGCATACACGCGGTATTCATAATAGCCTATATCACAATCTGATGACTTTACGCAGCAGGAAAAGTCACATCTAGCAGAGTCATGCACAAGAAATTGTACCATGAGTTTAATTTCTGATGGATAATTTCTGGTACAGGGGTATCCCAGCCTTTTTGCAAACGAGACGTCTGTTGTAAAAACAATTTTCGTGCAACTACACAAGGGGAAACAAGTCCAAGAGGATCAAATATAGATGCTTAAAAATGGAGCATAATCCGTCGAGTTTTGTGAAATCAATAGATTGAATATTGAAACAAAATACGTCCTTCTTGAACATCGATCTGATGCCCAATGCTCGACATTGTGAACCTGATGAAAATTCGTGTATTTCTTTAGCACGACTACCCATTGGAATTTGTTCAGCAATTGGCTCTTAATTAATTACAAATTTGGTAATTTCAAATCTTCCAAGTTGAAAAATAGCAGGAAGATCTAAGACAATACTTCGAACTTCACTAATACTACATATTAGCTGGGTAAAATCGTCAACATACATAGATCACAAAATTGATTCCTTAAATAAAGGATCTATGCATGGATTGTCTAGAATAATTCGTCTCAATGCATATGTAGATGAGGACGAACACTAAATTCCGCCAAAGACATTGACGCACATGCACATATGAACTGGACTTCCGTTTTTATGCAAAAAAAAAAAAAAAAACAGAGCGCGTCACAATCATGTTCAGGGATTATGATTTGGTTGTACATTTCTTTCAGATCACCCTGAATTCCGTACTCATGCATGCTGAATTGAACCAAAACAAACATCAGCTTGTTTACTAAATCAGGACCCTTTAAACAACGTTCATTTAACGAACGCCCAGCATATTTTGCTGAGCAATCAAATACCCGCACAGTTTATCAGGTTTGTTTGGATTGACTACTCTGTGGTGAGGCAAATAAAAATTCTGTCAGAGCCATGCAAAGCATGATCAGGTATGATTTTTGCATATCTTGAATCAATCAAATTGGTAATCTCTTGATTGTATCTTTACAATAGGTTAGTCTTTGTCAGACGTTTAGCAAGATTCTCTAACCGTTTGATTGCCACAGAAAAATTGTTGGGAAGCGGCTCATCAGGGTCCTTCCATGGGATGGGTGACATATAATGTCCATCCACAAATTCATATGTGCTGTCCCATAATTCGAGTACCTTTTTGTCGTCAACAGACAAAGATGTCTCGCTGAATGGTCCTTTCTAAAGTTCCCACAACTTGTTAATAGCTGACACAGGAACAGCTGGATCAAAGTTCTGTGTATAAGTGTTGTACACCACAGAGCAATTTTCTGTAAATGTATTTGATAGGCCTACAAAATCATGCTGTAACAAACTTTTGTTACATGAAGACACGCAATTGTCTATATCCCGTACATCAGCTGGTTTGTTCACTATAGGAAAGTCTGAGAAACACGTGGATGAACGATTTTCAACATTAAGCATGCAGTTGCACACAGCCACATGACTGACTTTTTATGGGGAGCTTTCCCTTATAAGCACCAGCTCAGCTTGTATTGAATACCAACCGGCTGATTAGGCTCACTACGATGCACTTGTAATGGGACAACATTCTGTATAGTCATAACCAATCAAAATGCCTAAATCTAGTCCACAGATGTTAGGTGGAATTCCGAGATCACACAAGTGAGGGTAATCACTACTAGGATTGATTGAAGCTGTAGGCATAGGAATATTGTCAACTACATTCACATTTGACAAATGTATGCTTTCACGACCTGACGGCTCCAAAATGGTGAATTCCTTTTGTTTAGGCACAGTGAGAGTAACGTCATGCATTGTCTTTAACAAGTAATGCACATCTGTACCTTCAATGTTTAAGCAATCAACGATCAAATCTTTAGTGCCAAACTTTAAGAACTAAAGTTATCTAGTCCTGCGTTAACCCACAAAGAATTATTGATCTTTACTTTAACAATGGGCATTAGGCAATCGCTAACCACAGTAGCACAAGAGGAGGATGCTTGATCGATGTCCAAGTAGCTAGTGTGCTTCTCTTGGCAAACAAATCATCTGTTTCTGTTCTGACAATTGGAAGTCCTGTGATTACCACGCAAGCAGTTATGGCAAAGGTCGTGAACTTTTACAAAGGGCAAATGATCACGAATGCTCATTTTGTGAGGGTCGTCACACATAAAGTGGGCTCCATTGCATAATTTGCAGGGAGGAAACTGACGCGTTTTTGAGACTTTGAAACCAGACTACCAGACTGTTTACCTATTGTGGATGTATTTACAGCACTAGGAAGTATTTCAGAAGCCAGACTCACGCTGTTTTCAACAGAGTAAAAACCATCATTAGAGCTACAGGAGTCCTGGCAACCATCTCCCCGGCACATATAGGTATCATGTGACGCAATTTGCTTGTTTGTGTGATACCTGAGCATATGAACGTTTTCACCTATAACTGGGTCTGACAACTCTTCAGAGATTGATTCAATGAACGAAACAAAGTTCATTGAATTTCAAGTAAGAACCCTTTTTTTTTAACTCTTCATTTTAACCTTGTACAAGCGATTTTGAACATAACTTGTGAACCTCGAGACTATGTCAAAAATTACAACTTGACTGTTTACCTCTGGCAGCCAGTCAATGCTCTTTAATATCTGATAAGCATTATGGAGATCATGTGACCAATTTCTGGAATCTTTACATGATTTTACCGGCTTTGGAGATCGGAGCAATCTAATTATATCTTCAGTTACGGGGTGTGGTGACCCATATGATTTTTCAAGCGTTTGCAATGCCGAATCATACCCAGAGACTCCACTGACAATCAAGTATGACCTAACACTGTCACGTGGCTCGCCACTCAACTATTGAAACAGTCTTGACAAGCGTACATCAGGGTCATCACTACACCTTTCAACATAAGTTTTAAAAGCTTGGATAAAAGTGTGGTATTTCATAGGATCTCCTGAAAACACTTCAAGTTCTAATTTTGGCAATGATAACAAGCCTACAACTGTGTTGTTTGAAGCCGACAGATTCGAAGACTGAACTTCGGGGGCAGAAAATATAACATGGGTTGCACCAGCCAAAAAATTAAGGTAATTGGATTCTACATGATCGTAATACTTCTTATGTTGTAGATCCTTATCCTCGTGCAACTTTACGACCTTTTTATGTTCTTTTGAAAAGTCTGCAAAAGCTGCTTTAAAATTGACTACCAATTGAGGAATCTCAGCCAACTTGTCGCCTTCAACAAGAATCGTGGATATTTTGTTACCCAATTTCGCAAGCTGTGTCTTGCAGACTTTAAGAGCAGGTTTTCTGTCTGCCAAAGACATTGTGATACATATGACAGTCAAATTGACCAAAGCTACAAATTTCAAAATATGCATAAGTATACTGCCAACACTATAAAACCCTATATTGAAATGCACGTGAAGATACCTATAGGAATCTGCACGCAACAATCTACAAACTGTTATATGTCTCTTCAAGCACTTCGTACGTGACCAAAATCAAATGCGTATGATGTGTATTACACATACGGAGATTTATGATATGTAACTGCTTCTGTAGCTGCTTTCAAATATGGAAGGGCCATTGCATGCAATGGTCACTACAAGAGAAGTACATGTAAATGTACAAAGTCACTCAACCATACCTGACACAAATCGGAAACTGTACATTATCTTTTCAGGTGCCACAGCAATTACCAAACAAGTCACTCAACAGGATAGTCTATAATCCGCATACAAGATAACAAGAACACTACAGCGATAGTCTTTGAATTGGAATGTGTAGAAACCAAGCACAGAGTCCGTGAAGAAAAAAGACAATAAGAACTGGGAACATACCATGACAACACGTGAACGAAAGACTCCTTCCATGACCCATACAAGACGACACGAAATGCCACCAGCAGCAGTAAACGCCACAAGCCAGCACAAACACCGGAATCCAGGAGTCACATGACGTAATCTCGCGTGCGAGAATATAATGGCATGAATTCCTTTGGAATTCTCGCACGGAAACTTTCCTTTGGTATCCTGTTGTGTATTGCGGCGCAAAAATGATGGACCTCAGAAAATAACAACCAGTTACCACGACGTTGGTGTATATGGTAATTTATTCCTTAGAGAATTACCATTATTCCTACAGTTTCCTTTAATACACTATGTCACGGGTACGTGCCACGCACCTCACCTTTACAAAATAGGAAATAATTGTTCCTATAGTCTCATTTAAAACATCGTGTTACGGGTATATCCCACGCAACTCTCCTTTAAAAAGCAGGAACTAACGGATACCAACTATAATCCAGAATTTAAACGCAATATATTTCATGTTGAAAAAACATACGTGAACAGGAAAACACATATCGTACACATTATATACTCATATTTGCGCGTTTGGAACCGTAAAAATATCAATATACTTGTCACCTGTTCGGTAATTGCGGAAATACATGCAATATCTTACCAGATAACCAAACCTGCATATTACGGAAATCTACAGGTAACGCGAAAGAACAAATATATCTTTGCATATGTATATGAAGTGTGTCGTGAAACAAAGTATGTCTTATTACGTAGCATAACATACTCGCGTTGTACCATATATGACACAAACATCGCTAAAACATGTTTACAGTGAATATGTATATTTATATATATATTTATCAACCATGAAATATCATTACTCTTACCTACAAAAAATAGAGTCGTCCTCATGGACAATAGACCACACAACACAACGTGTCCCTGTGCATACGTATAGTAAAAATATGCTACACAAACACCGTTGACATATGCATAGATATCACCATTTAAAGGGATGTCTAAAGACACTACATTACGCACCCAAAAATTTGGCAAAATGAGAATTCGGCAAATGCAGAACATCATACTTACTACATGATTAATGTGCCACTGATAACTTTCAACTGTAACACACTGTTAGTAGAAGCCCCATGTTATGCTGGGCAAGTTGTCAAACGATGCAGGCTTTGAAACTACTGTCAACTCTGAGGTTCTATGTTGTCTCGCGCGCACACTGAAGCATGTGCAGGGCCTCATATAGAGCACTAACTGCACGAGAGTGCACGAACCCAGGCAAAGGCATGTGACCAGATAGGTGTCACAAAAAGAAAGAAATTTGAAAGATTGAGCTTCAAATGCACCAGGCTTGTGTATTAGAAATTTTTCACCCTATATGGCTGACCATACGCATCTAAACATTGATATTAATAATTTCCGTTTAACAGATTCATTGTATAATCCGTACTTAAAACGCTGAGATCCCAAATAAATATATCACCATACAAAACATTTTAACTTTTTTTCCTAGATACATCAAATCAGCCAGTCTGTGTTTGACACTGTGATGTAAACGTACTGGTTAAATCCATGAAGTACACAAAGTACCATTTTACAGTGAAGGAATGCAGACATGAAGCCCCTCGTAAAATAAAGAGTGCATAGCAGGACGGCAGCGATCAATTTGAATAAAAACATACAATTAGACATTCACCTTTACAGTTAACAATCAATATACATGCCATATATTTTCAACTTTGGAGTGCCCTCAACTGAGCTTTAATAGCGTTAGAAATCCCGTTGCTTTTAAACATGTGTACACAGTATTCGCAGATGGAACAAAGATAAAAATTCCACACACAAACAGAAAGAAGGAAGAAAAACGCACAATAAAAAAGTGTCGCATGTGCTTTTGAATAGCGTTTTTAAAGTGATGATGTAAACGAACTGTTGGTGTATGGTTATACTACTTGCATTTATGTCGTGCCCACAATCTAGTAGTATTAAATGGAACCATTGCAAGCGTGGAGTGAGGTATTAATGTAACTTAAAATATCTCACAATACAAGACAAATACACAGTATTAGATTATCATGTAGGTGTCATAGATAAGAAGGGAAAGCAAAGGATTAAGTGCATTTCTGCAAAGAATATGTCAACATGATAATTGTTTGTATCTTTTACGTCACATCATATTACCGTTGCTGTCTAGATATAACATTGTCATGTAGATTCGACGACATAAACCATTTCTATGGCCTATATTGTCTAATCAATTGCTATAAATACAGTTCTATGTATGTGCTAATGAGCAGAGTCCATTTGTCCACTGGTGCAATACTCTTTACTTAGCTGGTACATTATGATGGTACATAGCACCTAGACCCAGAGGGGGAATTTGCGACAAACTACACATGTACATAGTTAGTTATACACGGTCATATACCTATATATATATATATATATATATATATATATATGCATACCTGTAATTTATAAAGCGCTATTGTAGTTGTTCCGAAATGATCTTGTCTTTCTCAGAATACGGGATACCAGCACTTGCAGATGAAGAGAATAAAGATTAGTTTTGGTAGAACTCTGAAACACGAGCATTGAAAACCCAGAAATACAATGTGCATAACATCAAACAAAATGAAAAAGTTATGGCTTTTACACAGATCCATTCCGGAGGGAAAAAGGGTGGGGTGGCGGGGGGGGGGGGCGGGATTTTTATTTTGCAAAGGTGCACTACAAAAGATGTCATTTCTCACAGAGTATATGTGATACAAGTACTTGTGTATAAGAATAAAAGTTAATTTTGTTTTGTTTTCTGTTGAGACAAAAGCAAAGTAATAGGAAGCACTGTGGGAAATAGACAATCCAGTATGGGTAGCCCATCGAGGATAACGTCGGGATCCCGATTTGTTGGACTTTCACGTTCAAACGTCAAAATCTAACAAGTGATCCTGACGTTATCCCCAATGGGCCACCCATACTGGATTTTCTTTCTCCTATGTCTAAAAAAGGGCAAATACGCACCAAATCGAAGTTTTATTGGAGAAATAAGTTTGAGAAACGACACTCTTTTGAAAGTGGAAGGAATTGGTATTTTATTAAATGCACCATGCGCTCTCATTGGTTTGTCTACTACTCAAAACCAATTAGTGACAAATCAAATAAAAGATTACAATTAAAACATCATCCTTCATACCCATGCAGGAAAAGCTATAGACATAGGAGAAACCTCGTTCCTGGTGCCGACTTTAACCCTGGTGCTGGGTCTGGTGCACAGGCTGCTGGAATGGCTTCTGCAAGTATGGCCTTGAACGATCATAAAAAAGGTGAGGGCCACTTTTGCTCCAGCACTTCTAGTGTCTACCAGATTGATGAGAATGGTAGCAGACCCTGTGCACTGCCAAGATGTCCATATTCATTGATATCTGGACAATTCATTCTGTTTCATGCAATGGTGTTCAGACAGACACAGGCTTTGTCCTACTGATAAGTCTGTATCTGGGACTGATGATCAACTTTCGGAAGATTGTTTTTCTAGGCACCCTATACCAGGAAGTTCCGTCAGTGGTAGACATCAGACGATCACTTTAACAGACTTCAGTCAACCTTGGATCGATTTTTATCCAGCCCAGCTTCCAGCAAATGAATGACAGAGTTTAAACTGAAACCTTGAAATCCTTGGACTTCTAAATCCAAAGAACCTTTTACATGCCATGGAAAATGGTATCTTAAGGTCAGCCTCAAGTCAGGAGTAAAATTTGTTTCTTCACATTCATATTGAACGATGAATGTTGATATTTTGGTAAATCTGGAATCTCTTTGCTGTTATTTTTGGGGTGAAATTTACGAATATGAGCAATGTTTTTCTGAACTATCTGGTGATCTCCAGTGATGTTTGCCAGTTGGTACTGTGCTGGTACGACAGGAATAATGCAATGTGTGGACAATTGTATTGTCAGGAGCGGGCAACAGTAAATCAGATGGTTGTAAATTGATCTTTAACCAGAATTGGTATCAGCACTTACCACTACTCAATCAAGCAATTTATAATACAGGGTTTTTGTTTTATGAGGGTAAATAACATTTATCTATCCAAAAGAAACAATAATTTTGTGTTTTCTTGACAAAAAAAAAAAAAAACAGCTTGAGTTGTTTGAAGTTTTCGAGATACGACAGAACGCCAGGTTTACATACATGCAGTGCCATCTGTTGACACAATTGCAAAACTCCATTTAAAACATGCATATTCCATACATTTCCGAAATCAATGGAACTCTTTGCTTGCAATAATTTACAAGCACTTGAATTCAGAGTGGTTACTTGGCACTACGCGTAGTGATTGGGCTGAAGTGCCACTTTACTCGGAGATCAGCAAGGCACTGGTAGACCTATGCACGATGCTAAAAGTGCTGCATTAGGGCTAATTATCAGACTTAACTACGTTTAGCCATAACAATAATAATAATACACTTGCATGCTCGCCATCCAGTAATTGTGTGGATTCTATGACCGATGTCGGATGTCTTGACCGAAGCATGTACCCACCTAATGATTGTATTGATTCATATGAGCGACGTTGGATATCATGACCAAAGCATGTAGTGCTGAGGCAATGATATCCAATGTTGGTCATAGAATCCACACAATCACTAAATGGGGAGTATTAAAGTCTATAACTTTAGTCCGTTTTGCCTACAGGAATCATGTACATGGACACATCCCTTTTCAGGCTTAGAGATTGTATCCAGGATCTGACCCCCTCAATAATAACCTTATCTTATGAACCAGCGGTAAATAGAAGTGACTCATATAGCGTTGAAGTTTTTAGTGGTTCCTGTTTTACAAGCAGATCACTATCTAATAACATTCAATGAAGGACTTGCAGTCCTGTAGTTTCATATAATCAGCAATGCCATCTCAACTAGTGGGAGCTTGTATATTGCCTGACACCTATTTTCCCATCTTTTTTTAAACTGATCCCTATTATTATTTTTTATGATACATCTGAAATGATTAAATATATATATTTATCAAACTAACGAACGACTTAACCAAATTACAAACAAACGAACTAAACAACCAGCTCACCGGAAAATATTGGAAAACTGCTCACAGAACAGAATAGTGCAATCGTATTTTGGCAAGCAATTCAAAACGTGCATGTAACAGCTGAAAATTTGACGTTAATTTATAGGTAACGAGCGAATTTTTTGTCGGGGGGCGGGGGGCAGGGGTAGACTATGGACGACAAAGTATGAGTCTGGGTCAATGACGAATCTATGTCACCCGTTTTTTGCTGAGACGGTGTTCGGTCAATTAAGGTAGTATATATTCTTGACACACTTTACTTATTAACAGGTAGTTGAACTCTTTTAACATTTAATGTTGAAGACAATCGAGAATTATCCCAAAATAAAATAATTAGATTATTAAATCAGTGTACTGCACTATCTTGGAAAAAAATTATGGCCCCTCTGGGCCTAAGAAATCGTGTAGATGCAAAGGTCATTGTACAAGTGACACAATTTACAGGTTTACTTAAGTTGGGTGTTCACTCTGGCTTGTGTAAACTTTGGAAAGAGGCCGCTTGGGTGGCACAAACATAATTCCCATTGGACGGACAGCACAAAGTTTGTATGATGTGTGCAGTGGTGTCTGGAGTATGAATCGATGTATTTGTGCTGGATGAGGTAGGTGACTGAGCTACCTACAATGTTTTGTAACATTTGTGATGAAAAACACGCAGAGTATGGCAATTATACGATACTTTATAGATTAAGTTAATTGTCCTCGCCACACACAGACAATGATATACGTGGTCGCAAGGCTTTGGCTAAAGTAAGCAAGATCAGGAGACACCTCAAGCAGCAGGGCCATCCCCGCTTTTCTTCCGGAGGTTTCAGATTTGAAATGATGACATTGCGGGCGTGAGGGGGGCAGCCCCCTGCCAAGATCATAACTTTGGGAAAAAATATAACCGAAATATTGCGCTGAGATGACTGTTTGTGCCCCCCTTTTCCCATCTTAAGTGGCAAATAACATTCGTGGCGTAACTACAGTATTGCACTCCAAAAAGCACCATGAGTAAGACAACACGCATGACAGATTTTTCACTGCAATTACAACTTAAGCACCCTGACTGTTGTCAGTTGTGAAATGTTAGGCACTGTACTTTTTCAATTAAGAAATCAGATATCTGGCGATCACAGTAAACGCGTTTGACAAGATTCATCAGTCGATGAATATACGAATCATGGTCATTTTGATGGCCTCGAGGAGATAAAGTTCACATTGTGAGTAATCAATAAACTGTATGTAAGGTCATAACTATATTATACAGGCAAAGAGACCTAAGACTTACAGAACGTTGCATGATGAAGCATTCGGAATCGCGTTGTTGACACAAGTCGGGACATTTTTCGGTTTTCGCTTGGTCTAACCTCTCGAAAACCGAAAAAAAATGTAGCAATATGTGTCACCAACACGATCCGAAATGCAAGCCATGCAAGATTCGTTTTCTCGTACATTTTTTAAATTAATTTTACAGCGAAAAAACTCTGATGCGACAAGTTTCTAACTTAGGTCGCTATTTTCATTAGGCAAATAACCCAAAACATGTATACATCTGCATACGCTGCGACATTTTATGTCAAGATTGATGCGCTGTATAAGTAATATTATTCCGCTTTATAAATATAGTCCAGGCACCTGTGCAAAAAAGGAAACAAGTCAAAAGTTAACGGTATGTCACAGTTCATTTATCCATGTAACAAGGGAAGTGCACTGTCTAACTGAATGATGGTTTTACAAAAACGTCGCCGCAGCGGAAGAGAAGGGTCATTGTAATTATTTATGTAGACAATTGTGATGGTGCGATCACGAAACAGGCCACTTCCTGTGTTTGCTGGTATAACGTTGGACTGAACCCGGGGAAGCGGTGTCAACGATGGTCTATCGATTGCCTAGGTAGGCCAATGGTATTGCTGATGTCGACGGCAGGAGCCCTTGTCCTCAACTAGTTGATTACAAGTTTTTGTCTTACACCGGTAAATGTCTGTTTCTATTATTCGATATGTGATAAGATGCATTTCCTGTTAAAAGTGCAAAGAAACCAGAACTTTTTATTCTTATAAAAAAATATAAGTGTTGCATCTTTTTTATCTGCAGCGCTAATAGGAATTACCTTTTGCGAGATGTTACACTTGTCCAAATCGCAAACAAGTCTGGCTAACACTAAAATATTGTATAGACAAAAACAATAAATCCACATTTTGGGACACAATTGCTGAGAACAACGCATTTGTGCAGCCAATGTGAATTTGGTACTCTTTTCCAGGACTCAGTACCATCTGACTTTTATCTTCTACACCTAAACAAAATCTCCACATTGTCAAACATTAGCATGAACCACTTGGCACGGAAGGCTGTCGGATCAAAACGAAAACGAGACTTATGAGCAGCATTTTATACATCTAGATCTTGCTTTGCTCCTTATGGAAATTAAACGTTATCATACAGTCAGTGGATTAGTCAGTAAGAAAGTTTATTATCCGTCTCTGTAGAAAATAAAATTTCCATTTGAAATTCACTTGAGGATGCAAAGTTGTCCGCTGCAAGGTCAAAGTCAGTTGACGTGTCATAACGCTGTATATTGAGATCTGGAGTCACCCACAAACGTTTTACTGATATATGTTTTAATTTAAAGTGAAGCTACATGAAAGTAATATTTTTCATGTCTTTTAAATTTGAATGAAATATTCATATTCATATTCCGTCCATATCTGAGTTGTTTTGTTATTTTACAACTCATTTCCACGATCTTGTTTATCAAATAGTAAACAAGTCATAAAGTTCAAATAACACAGCTATGCAAAAATACAATGACGCGAGTCTTTCAGCCTGTTTGCGCCTGTGTCAACCCACAGGCGAGAAATTCGTGCATGTTTTTTGGGGGGCTACCAAATATTATCATTTGGTAACAGCAAGACTGTTAGCAAACACGGATATGGATTTTGCATCAATTTTTCACCCACGTTGCAGGCACATAAAAGTATTGATAGAAAAAAGTCTGCAAAAGACTTCAGATCTGAATGTGATCATACAATATCATAGACACAGGCATTTAAGCTTTCTGTGAGAAAGAGTAAAACGTGGAACAGCGGGTACATGCGATTAGGTACCCCTTAAAACCTCTACACCTTTGAATGTTGCAACTATAAGGATGGAGGAGTACTGATGGTTCATATTGTGTGTGGTAATATATATATTTCCCGTCACAACTGCATACCTGCTTGTGTTAGTACCCATAGTCTCGCCAGGCGCGATACGGATTGCTGCTTGTGCGGAGAAGTGGGATATTACCAACATTTGGAAATGAAGAATACTTAGTAAAGGCAGATGGGAATTTATTCCTTTAATCAATTTAAGAAGCACTAAGTGAACATGACGTTTGTATTTGTAAACTTAAATTTATCTAAAATACACTAATTTTGTGAGAAAGGGGTATCCAGCTCTATCTATGGCCTTATGCCCGTGTGTCCTCCTAGATTGACAGGCATGAGCCCCGTGCTTTGTGGAGGGAAATTAACATACATGTCTCCCATTCAACGATGTGCGCGCTCATGGGTGCGTCAATGCGCTAATAGACCTAGATCTAAACAAAAGAATGGATAAGTGTGTCTATGCGTATCGTTTGTATGTGTGTTTGAAGAGAAAATCTCTGATAATACTTACTCAGTTATCAAATACTTGAGGCCTAGTTTTATTCTTCCAAAATAAGTTCAAGTATCAAATATAATTTACATTGAAGCCAAGTCACTCATTGATTCTGGAATCTGTTCCAGATAATATCAGATTAGCAACACATTTCAAGACGTCAATTTACCTTAAGAATGGGTCATCGGTTATCTAGACCTGTCACATTTGAGTTTTATTGCATAAGCAATTACGGTTAGCTGTAGACTAATATTTTTTGGTATTGAACTAAAATTTATCTTGAATACACTCCTTTCGTAACACCTCCGTTCGAACGGACCTAATGGTGTAATGGTTCAGACAGATCCTTTAAACAACACGCGTAACCACAGCCGTCAAAGTTCAAATCACGCTGAATTTCGTCAGTTTGTCTTTTCTGGTTTTTTTATTTTGTTTTATTTTGTTTTATTTTTTATTTGGTTTTTTTTTTGTGTGTGTGTGTTTTTTTGTTTTTTGTTTTTTTGTTTTTTGAATGTTCAAGTCCATCGTTAGCACATAGTCCCAAAAGAAAATATAGCCAGTGCTCTAACTGAATCATTGAAGACAAAAGCAGTCGCAGACACAAAACTAAATTGCAGCTGTAGGATTCAACATAACAGTAGTACATGTTATCTGCAATGGATTACAATTTCAAACAAATTAGCTACTTATATTTGATTGAATGAGATACAAAGTTACATGTATTCATCATAATGATCATGTATCAAGTTGATAGGGGTACAAGTCATGTTATAAAGTCTAATAAAGGAATACATTTACTGGAACCTCTTCCATCCCCAACTTTACATCCATATTTTACATGATACACGATGTAGTATTCAAAACAGAATGGAGCCCAGCGTCAGGGAGCGGTGGCCAGCGGCAGAGAGCGGCGGCCGGCGGCAGAGAGCAACTAAGTAAGGCCTGCTGCCGGCTACCGCCATGTGTCACTGCCTGCCGCCAGCTGCCGCCGACCTCCAGTCAACCCCAAACGTTTCTATTGGCTGCAGCTGGCTGCCGCTGTCTGCCGCCTAAACTGGCCATATGCCGCCGAAAGCAGTTTACTAGTGATAGGTATAGAAATCGAAAGTGAACTGAATGAAATTTAACAGAGGAAAAATAACAGGAATGGAAAAAAGTAAAGGAATGATATACAATTCTTGATTACGCTACTGAAGGTTTGAAGATAAAATTAAACATATCCAAGAAATTGAAGAAAATAACATGTGTGATACTGACCTCAAGCCAACATGCCCTGCAATATATAAAATATTGTATGCAGAATTATATACAAACAAGAAAACCTCAGATACTAAATCTGTTTTTGCAAGAAATATATTTAGCAATAGAAACATACAAAATTATAAGAAACAGGCGAAAATCAATGCAATTGAGCAAGACATAAAAAATGTGTAACGCCACAAACAATATGTAAAAATACATCACATGGAAATGATAGCTTAACGGTAAAGTTCAATATAAAATTTTGGCAGCAAAAATCCAGTCCATTGATGAGTGGCCTTTGCCTGTAAGGATATTCAACATTCCCTACTTAGCATCAGCTGAAATCTTACAACTTTTGTGTGTATTTGGTTTGATGTGCCTAGAGCACAGACCTAAAAATTTAAGTTGGAATGGCACCTCTACTTATAACAGCTTTAAAGATATTAAACATTTAAACTTTCCCAGTGCTCTAAATAGCATATACTAAGTCTACAAATTTTGTTTGTGGTTCATCGAATGAGCCTAGGGTACAAACCTACAAATTTAAGCTGGAATGGCACCTCTACCTGTAAAAGTGTTGAAGATCTTCAACATTTCAACTTTTCAAGTTTTCTTAATTACCATAAATTAAATTCTGCAAATTTTGTTTTTGGCTCATTGAAAGTGGATACAGCACGACCCAATAAATTGAAGTTGCAACGGCTCTTCTATCTAGAATAGTTTTAAATATATTCAACTTTGAGTTTTGAAGTGTCCATAGTGATCACAACATCAAATTATACAGCTGTTGTGATGTGTCCGATGGATCTGCAGAGCCAACAAAAAAAATGTTCCAATAAAACCAACATTGGGGCGTCTATGTTGAAACCTTTGGAAGCCAGAAGGGATCGAAAGTTTCAAATGACTCTGATTTGCATAATTTTCAAACAGTTGACTATTCTAAATAATATGCGAAGCTTCGCCATAGCAGCATATCCATGCCAAATGTAAAGTTTCTGGCTTCAATGGTGTCCGAGTTTAAGCTGACACAAAAAGGAGAATATGTCTGTGTTCACACACAGACATAACAGGAACAGACTTGTTGGCCACTAAAGCCGAGGCACAGGCCGTTTTCTCTGTAGTCAAGAAGTAGCTTCGTTTCCATGTGGTATGATTAACCTAGTCCTTGCTCAGTCTGGGACTTATCAAGGAATTTGAACACTTGTTCAGTTGTCTTGTGGCTGTTGTCTCATGCTAAGGTGTTGTGGCGGAGATTTTTGGGATACTTGAAGTTTTCCACTTCAGAAAAATCCGAAACAGATTGCTTATATTCTTACGAGCAAACGTTCTGGTTCCAACGCTCCAAGACACATTAGTAAGGACGGACTCATGAAGTCACTATTTAACAGCCTTTCGTTGGACGCTGATGTTGCAATAACGTGTACCCGGCTGAATCTGACAATACCCAGAGGTTGGAATCTGACAAACTCCATTATCATGAAAAAGAACATTAAGTTTGCTTATTCGATAAAGGGCACAGGTTTCAGGGCACAGAATAAAAATACCTTACCTCTCCATGTTGGTACAGATCGATCCCACAGTCAGCGGGACAGGACTGCCAGTTCTTGTTGGAAGTTGTGGGGGTCTCTGGGACTCGGTTACCATAAAGCAGCTGTCTCAGTGGCATCATGGGCATAGGGTGTTACAGTCAGTCTGCATCATAAAGTCATCAAATTTATTTTCCGCGCTTAAATAGTTTTGTGTACAAATCCCTGGGTCTGGGTTTTGATACAAAACCTAGGGGTTTGCTAACAAAATCCAAGGTTTGATGTGGAAAACCCTTTGTTTTTTAATGAAACATATTACTGAACAGATTTTTAAAAATATGATATTCCTTTTGTTATCCTAAGCAGTTTACAAAACCCAGGGTTTTGTGACAAAACGCTGGAATTTGCAAGCAGGGCATTGTCACCAAACACATGGTTTTACGTGCGACACCTCGGTTTTGTGAGCTAAAACTGAGGTTTTTGTACACAATAACTGGTGTTTTGTGACATTTTGAACAGCACAACTACAACTGTTTGATGGAAGTGGGTTACAGCAACTTGCTGGCTACGGTTCGTATGTTTCATTTGATTTTTACGGAAAAGTTTGCTTGGAAGGTCCCTCAGCTTTGAATTTGAAACAAAGCAATGTACCCCTGCCCATCTGTTCTGTCATCCTAAAAACGACAGTTTTGCATTGTTTGATCACACAATTGCACCATTCGTCAGGTTTTCACTGTGCATGAGCACGTACATCCAGCCGAGAACTTAAGCATGGCAGCTTTTTTCTTTCATGCAAAAGACTGCTCTTTAACAGAAATATACAGCATCGATGTGTTGAAAACAGAGCACATTTTATTTTAATTGTATGGCAACATAAGTCACGTGAACCAATAATCCGTTAGCCAAGCTGCGGGGATTCCAGCCATTTAATGTTCATACGAGACCCTAGCATTGACATGATATCATGAACACAACGCCATTACGTGATTTGAGTGACATCAGGTCACATCGAGTGGTAAAATTATGTACTGGCACAACAATGTTATGATTTGTGTGTGTGTGTCTGTCTGTCTGTCTGTGTTCGTTAAGGCTTAATACGAATTTCATATTGAGAGACAAACAGGTAAACCACACGAAAAAGCCAAATAATGCTATTCCCAAAGGTTCAATCCGGACTTTTCTCCGAAACACCAGTATTGTTTGATATATAGTACATGACGATTGTTTCCTGTAAATTGTTATATTTCAGGTACAGTGAACTGCAATGTGAAGAACGCGTCAACTCTCCATAATCACTTGATATAAATTCAGTGCATGTGTGTCTGTCTGTCTGTCTGTATGAATATATGTATGTGCTCACATATAATTCTGCTTCTGCTATAGTGAATGATTTTATCGTCAAAACATATTTTAACATTGACGAAAAGGGTAATGGATATGCGAGTTGAGAAAGCTGTTTATCGCTAACGATTTCGCATTATTCTTATCAAATTAGACATGAGTAAAGCTCATATTATTTTATTTTATTATTTTTTTTTTTTTTTGGCAAACATTAAACTACATTGTTAATTAAATGGCAAATGTCTAGACCAATATGTTGAGTTATGAGTGGTGGAATTATGTAAATTATACACAACCAAAGCATTTTTATTTTGGGCCCATTCTTAAGGTTGCACATCTGCGCCAATTCTCGCTCTATCTTACACGTTACATTACTGCTGCCCGATACATGTTAAAGTTTTCAAATTAAAACAATGACAAAAATGACTATATCTCTTATTGCATAAAAAATACCGTTTACATAACATCATCCGAGATAGCCCAGCAATTAAAATAGTCACAAAAAGCAAGGTCCAGTGGCGAGGGTTCGGGTACATGGATAAATTAAAAATTCGGTCCTGGCTTCGCTTTAAATGGTAGAGAGAATCACTTTTTACTTGAATAACTGAGGTCCTACCCTTATAAAAGAAACAAGAGAACCTCGTCTGCTGTTGTTTGTCATCAACTGATGATGATGGATGATGGATGATGGAACCAGTCACATCTGGGTACTAGGCAAACTGTCAGCCAATCGTCAGAATGCAGGCATATGCAAGACCAAACGTGTCCGGACACAGTGATGCGACTTTGAGTATGCATATCAGAAGTTCTGCTTTTCAGGGGGTATTTGAACCATCTCATGACAGTTTCAAAGTAAAACTTTTGCCCCTCCCCCTCCCCGTTCTGAGCTCTGCCAGCAGACGTCTTTCCCCTATTGTCAAATCCTGAAAGCATCCGCAATGGGTCTTAGAGGTAGAGGGTGCGATCTCTTGAACAGAGGTTGTATGTTTGGACAGTGTAGATGTTAATACTATATATGAAGGTGTCATGATATCGTGGAATACAATTCATTCTAATTCTCCAAAATGACAGCACAAGTTCATCACAGATCCAATGTTTCTACAAATTTTAAAGGATCTCGCTCTTGCGGTGTCAGAGAAAAACGCCGGACAGCGTAAAAGAAAGAAAGAAAGAACTCGAAAGGAAACAGAATGTCTAGGTTCGCCCCCAGACATAATTAACGGAAAAATAGATCAAGAAATAAACCGATTATCGTAATCTTTGTGATCAAGTATGAATCAACAAAACGCCATCCATTTTGAGAGACATGCCATTGGCAAGAGAGATTATACAAGCTAAGAATATTTACAGATATAAACTTTATTTCAGTTTATACAGATGTGCCGTAGTGGTTTTAGGGGCGAGAGCGTTAAAACATGGCTGTGGTTTAACTATGTATATGGAAAAAGGGTCTTTTTAATTTCGTTTTTTGAAAAAAATCGAGCCATTTGGGGAATGAAAATAACTGGATTCAGTTGATTACTTTGGGAATTATCCATCATTTAACTTATATCTATTGGGACCAGAAACTGGCCACGTTTGGGTCTCAATAAGGCATACAAGAGCCCCTGAGAATATGTTGATGCAGTGAGCTGTGTAAAGTATCATGAAACACAATTAGTACAGTACAGTCAAAAAAAAAATAGAATAAAAATCACGTCATATTTAAAAGGTAAGAGGCGTACAGAGTATTTTCGTACAGCGTATAGGCATTTTAAAGTTTTCTTATCGTGTACAAAGTAAAATTCATTTACCGTATATCGAACTGAAGCTAGATGAACTATACGTATAATTGGGTTACACAGGGATATATCTTTGTAGAATGCCCCTGGGTTTAGCTGAAATGATAATGGTCCTAAGGAATAAAGTGATGTACAACAAATTAAGTCACAGGCAAATTCGTTTTGTTTAGCTGCACATTTCAGTTTTGATATGATGAATCCTGCCCTCTAATCTTGTATGCACCATGGGCCTTCGCCGATCCATGTATGGACGCATGGTGTGGTTTCTGCCAAGACCATACGCATCATTTTGCTGTCAAAAGCCGCTACTGACACAAGACTAATGCCTGCCGCACACTTTGGCGTAGTATCGTGCACTGTCGCGTTTAATTTTGAGGTGCAGTTTGTATACATATTGGAAACAAGTTTCTTTAACTGTTTTATGTGTTGCTGGCTTGTGTAGTCTAATGCATATTCAATCGCTTTGGTGCGTTTTTTGATATGTTCTTGCTCGAGTTGTTGATGTGTTTCTTTTTTGGAGGGAAATATAAACGCGGATCGAGCTGGGCGTCCCGTTGGTGCGGTTACGTGCAGTTATATGCGGTTTCATGCATTCGCACACTTTCATTAGCGATTTGAGGCGTTATTCGTTTCAGATGTGCGTTTTGGTGCGTTTTATAAAACCTGCCGGTGAACTTTTGAACATGTTCAAAACTTTTGGCGAACCGCGTGAAAAGATTTGTGTCTTGCGCTAACATGCGGTTACATGCAGTTCTACGGTTTTTCATGCCTTCTTAAGCATTAAGGGTGGTTTTCCACGGAATCCGATCCGGTCGGTTGCGGTAACGGTTGTGATTGCATCAATAATGAAACAGTAGACATCCAACCACCAAAACTCGTTGCGTTTTTGTCTCCGTTTTCGGTTGCATTTTCGGATGCGATGGCATCTTTTTCTTTGATTTTCAACGCTTGCGATCCAAATTCGCATCAGTCGTCATAATAAACATTGAATATTACACATATTCTATTATTTTCTTGATAAAGAGCCATTAGAAAGAACTTTGCCAATAAAATTGTCTTACATTTACAGAATTAAGCCCGAGTCGCAGAAAAAAAAACGGATAGGAAAACGCAGTGAAAAACTGATAGACTGAGCTTTACTTTTTTCCAAATCGGGCACGAACACGGACAGCGAAGCGCAACCATTGCCGCAACGGACTGAATTGGATCCAGTGAAAAACAAAACAAACAAACAAACAAACAAACAAAAAAACAACACCCTAACATGCATGTACATCGCGGACGTCTTCAGGTTGTACAGCACGGACGTACCATACGAGACGGAACAGTGACCTCATAATGGCATAGAGAGATAGTTTAATGATCAGCATCAATTATCAGCTGCTGATAAGACTTTGTCTTTTAAAATAATCGCCCATGCTTACAACAGATTTTCTTTCCATACCTCTCGCTATATGCAAACGGTTTAATGAGATATTTCTCCAACTAAATCTAAAAGATATTTCAAATATGCTTTGAAATTGCATGGAAATGACCAGTCCGCTGTCTTAACACTTCAGTCGTGATTCAGTCAGACCATGGCACTTTTCAGGCCGTGCGAAATTAGAACAGATGATCTACTTTTATCCTGTGACTGAAGCGATGCTGTTTCTGGTGAATTATTTGCCGCAAATCCAGGACCACCATTGTAATTTAGGGATTATATACAAATAAACCCATTCCAAAACTTCCATAGCCTATGTAATATTTCCTTCAGGTGACGAGAAAGACCAGATGGCTGCTCCGAGAGAGCATGTGACAAACGCTTCTATTAGCATACAGGCCACAGACCACAGTTATAAATCCTTCTATTTTTCATATTAGCATTTTCCAGTCTAAAAAAATCAGCGTTTTGGTATTTTAAAATTTTGACGACGGCATTTAACAGATCAAAATATCAGAAAAACACGGACAATTTTTTGTCACATAATTCCCAGCTCATTATTTGGTGATAATTGAAATACGAAACAACACCTGGATGTCAGCTTTATACAGGTGTATGAACTGAGCTCTGGCCGGGGTCACATCATTGTCCTTCCTCACCATAAAGTTCCCACCTGATCTGGAAGACATCTACATGACCACGAATGAAGAAACTCTGTGATGCGGCAAACCTGCCTTAGCTGACTTTATTTAAACAGAAGCTACAACATGCTTTCCGATTTTACCACCACAGGTCACACTCTGTCAATGTAATGGTAAGCATGAAGGCTTCACAGACATACATTACAACCTATCGAACATGGGGGAGGAGTCTCAATCCAAAATCGAAATTTCACCAATGTATTGGAACTACACATTTTATCACGTATTTTCGAATGTAATGGTAAAGCGACATCTAGCGGGATCAGCATAAACCATGGATTAACTGATAAACGGGCTTGTTCACAAAACGTCGCCGTGTTTTACCCGGTGCAATATATTGCCTGTTATACCTTGTTAACATTTAATCTCACGCATGCAGACATAAAGAGAAACGTACACTAATATAACAATACGGTCTCCATGCATTGAAAAAAGAATTCTGCCAGCGATCATTTTAATCAACAAGAGGACACAATTACGTTTCGCCCTGGCTTTGGTTGCATGATGTTAGAGATAATATGTACGTGGCTACTTTCTTTTACAGCCTTTGGATCCAAATGTGGTCGCAGCCGACCACAAAAAAAGTGCTGTTGATTACCGCGGATGTGGCAGTGCTAATATGTAGTAGGCACAGCCTAAGATGGGAACGTCAGCAATACAATTTATCAATAATGACGTTTGTAGCGACAGATAAGATAGTTTGGTTTTGATTTTGCATCTTCGACACATGCTGCCACCTGGTAGGACATTTGGCGCTGGTTCATAGTTTTCAGGTGAAACTGCTTGTGACACCGATAAGAATTTGGCGGCATGATGGAACAAGTCCTGTGTGTTCTTCATGTGAAAAAACTGGCCAAATATTTGTCAAACCACAGAGTCTCCACATATTTGGCAAGAGCACACCTTAAGACAGGAGAAACTGGTGTAATTTAACAGTAAACGTGTTTGTTCGTCGGCATGTTATCAAATGTAACCTGTTACTCTGTAATGTGACTCTAAGTAGTTTCATGAAAAATTGGCGCTCCTGCAGATGAGCATGTGTAAGATGGGTCTGATTGAGTTCCTCGTCTCAAACCTACAGTAATGCTAACTATATTGCCATATGAGCTGGGTATTCTACCGAAGAACAATTCAAATGTTATAAAGATTAAGGATACTTTTTGCTGTAATTTCGAGGCAGGGTATGAACATGATTTGTGCGATATTTCCGACGACATGTTACAAAGCTGGACTGTCGTGTTTCCCAGCATGTGTGATAAAGCTGGCCCATCATCAACTGGCAGCAAGACTGAGACAAGTTACTGAATTCATGTGGAGAACCGTCATCACGTCGTCATGTCATCACGTTGTTGTAGACCTCGCTGCTTTTGTGGAGAAGAAGCAGTGACTGACATTTTTGGCAAAGCATGGTTGACATTGCATAGAACTGTCTTCATTGCTGTCACAATTGACGCGTTCAATTCGTGGAGTCTTGATTCAAGCTATTAACATGCAGTGACTGGGTCATGTAATTGTGAACATTTGTTATATAAAGCTCATTGACGCATGCAAGTTGTCAACTTCTCTATTCAAGTTCCTATCGTTATGTATATAAACATTCAATGACTGAGGCACCGAAGAAGCTTTGTTTGTTACAGAAAGTTCTCAAATTTGGTTCTCAATTATATGATCAGTTGAACAGTGTATTTAGTAAGTTTGTGCAGTGTCACCTGTCCCTTGTTGCATATGGTGCAGACTCCAATATAGTAGAAATATTCACATCACACCAGAAAGGCAAAGCAGAGTTTGATCAAAGGTTTAAAGACTGGAAAGCTGGGTGTATCGAGAAAGAAATGTTGCAAACCAGTGTAAAGGTTGGGGAATCTGCTGCCAAGGGGCCAGGCTCCAAGACTGGTTCTGTATGTAGTTCCAGTTCCAGTTTGAGGTTATGTGAAGCTACACCAAAACAAGCTCTAGCTCAGGTAAAAAAGGCAGTTAATAGAGCAGCAGAAAATAAAAACTGAAAAGCAGGAACTAACACGTGAATTTGAGCTTCTTCTTGTTCCAAATGAGCTCAAATTGGCGGAAGTCGAAGCAACTTTCTGGTGGTCTGAGGTTGATTAAGAGGCTACTAAGGTACACAATGTGCAAAATGTAAATGAACCTATGGTATTCAAACAAGATACACATACTGCAAACAATATGCAAAATGTGAATGAACTAGAGGTGAGCCAAGGTTAGGGGGGGGGGGGCATGAGGCATCTTCCTACACCCCACCCTTACAGCAAACATATGTCATGCCCGACCCATATCCTCCTCATCCAGGGCAAAATTATACAGATATAGTTTCTGCTGTACAAGAAAGTATCAGTATGCCTAAGCCTGAGCTGCTGACTTTCAATGGAGATCCCACAGACTATTGGAAATTTATCAGTAACTTTGAGGCAAATATTTCTGACTGCATACAAGATAACAGGTTAAGACTTAGCTACTTTATCCAACTTTGCCAGGGTGAGGCATGAGAGTGCATTGAAGACTGTGTTATTCTTGATCCTATGGTTGGATATGATAAGGCTCGAGATATTCTGAGCCAATGTTATGGCAGTCCCCACAGAATTGCGTGATAGGTGACAGTAAGTTGCGATTGGACAAGGTCTGGACAGTAGATACTCTTCCAGTGTCTGAAGATAGCATCCCTCGGAAAGAGGATCTTGAGTCATGGCCTCACATAAGTGGCTTGGAGTTCCCTGAGATCAGTAAAAGGGAGGTCAACCTCCTGATAGGTAGTGACATCCCTGAGGCATTTTGGGCTCAGGAAGAAAGGCAAGGCAGGAAAAGAATGCCTTACTAAGTCCATGCCCTTCTGGCATTTACCCTGATAGGCCCAACTAAATGTACCTGTGGGATCAAAGGGTTTACTGTGCATTTCATGCAACATAAGGAAGACTTGCTGTAGAAGCAAGTTGAACAATTTTGGAGTGCAGATTTCAATGAGACGTTTGCCGACAGTAAGAAGGCCATGTCACATGAAGATAAGCGTGCCCTTGACATAATGAGAGAGACTGTTACAAAGGTTGATGGTCGTTATCAGTTAGCTTTGCCATGGTGTCACTACCCCCTTTTCTTACCAAACAACAAACCTATGGCTGATGCCAGGCTACGTCTCTTGAAAAGGAGGCTGGTTAAGGATGACAATTTGCATGCCAAGTACACAGAAACTATGTCTCAATACATTGAGAATGGGTATGCTAGACAAATACCCCATGATGAAATTGAATACTCGAATGGACCAGTGTGGTATCTCCCACACCACCCTGTTTGCAACCCTCATAAGCCTGAAAAGACCAGAGTGGTGGTTGATTGTGCAACCAAATACCATAGCACGTCTTTAAGCGATCAACTGCTCCAAGGACCAAACCAAACAAATCGCTTATTAGAAACTTTGCTGTGCTTTCGTCAGAGTCCTGTGGCTGTAGCCACAGATGTGGAGTCTATGTTTTATCAGTGTCGTGTAGATCCACGAGACATTGATGCTTTGAGGTTTCCATGGTGGGAGGACGGTGATCTCACAAGTGAACCGAAGGAGTACCAGATGTTGGTACACCTTTTTGGGGCAACCTCCTCACCTAGTCTGTTGTGGCTTCTGTCTTTTGAAGACTGCAGAAGACTATAAGACTGATTATCATTCAAAGACCATCAATGCTGTGTATAGCAACTTTTATGTCAATTATTTGCTTCAGTTGGTAAATACCGAATCTGAAGCCATGCAGCTGCACAGTGAAATATGTGAGCCAAGGGAGGATTCAGGTTGACCAAGTGGGTCAGCAACAATGAAAATGTGTTGGCCACTGTTCCGGAGAATGAGAGAACAAAATCTGTTGTAAATTTAGATCTTGGTGACATCCCTGTAGAACGGCCCTTGGCATAGACTTGAATGTAGACTCTGACATGTTTCAGTTTAGATCTATCAAGATGGATAAACTTGAAACACGACATGGCATACTGTAAGTAGTCAGTTCACTGTACGATCCACTTGGGTTCATCACCCCTGTTACATTGACTGCAAAGAGGTTGATACAGGACTTATGCAAACAAGGTTTTGGGTGGGATGAGAAAGTTTCTGAAAGCACATCTTCACCCGGAATGAGTGGCTGAATGAGCTTAAACAGCTTGCACATGTTGCAGTTAACTGATGCCTTTTGCCTGCAAATTTTGGTGACACAGTTAAGTGCAACTCCACCATTTTGTAGACGCAAGTGAATATGGGTTTTGAGTTGTTTGTTACCTTGGGTTTGTTTGTGTGAGTGGAAGAGTACACTGTTCCTTTGTAATGGGAAAATCGCACCTTTCACCAATTAAATCAGTTACCATACCAAGGCTGGAACTGTCGGCTGCTGTTATAGCAGCAAGATTAGACAAAATAATCAAAGATGAACTGGACATTTCAATTGATGAGTGTGTCCTGGTCAGACTCGACAACTGTACTGCAGTATATCAACAGTGAATTGAAATGATTTAAAACATTCGTAGCCAACCGCTTGACAGTAATCCATGAGGTATCAACTCCTGATGCTTGGAGATATATAAATTCAGCAACAAATCCAGGAGATTTAGCTTCATGGGGCTTCAAGGTCAGTGAAAGTGAAAAACTTCAAGTTTGGTTGCATGGGCTTCTCTTCCTGTGGAAAGACAGAAGTGAATGGCCTGCACAGCCACAGTGTCTGCCCTGTTTGTCACAAAGTGACTCTGAGATAAAGAAACAGGTTCAGGTCCATTTGACTTGTGGGTATACAGGAATGGAGAGTCTCTTCCTCTTGGTCAAAGCTGCAGAGGGCAGTAGCTTGGCTTCTGCATTTTAAGCAGTACTGTATCCAGCGTTATCAAAACACCTTGCAGATGAAAGTTTTTCAGGGCAGGATTACAGGCAGCAGAACTTCAAACAGTAAAGTGCGTACAATATGAGGTGTTCCCTGGGCTTATTGAAAGTCTCACTTTCAGGGATCAGAGTCTTACACTTGTTGGGGATAAGAAAATAAATAGGTCCCTTCAGAAGCTCCGCCCAATAGTGCAGAAGGAAATAATAAGAGTTGGAGGCAGTCTTGAGAGAGCACCCCTAGACAATGAGTCAAAACACCCAGCAATTTTGTCCAGCAAGCACCATGTCACCAAACTGGTTGTTCAATATTACCATACTATTGTGGGACGTTCTGCACCACGCATGTTTTGGCAGCACTGAGGGAAAAGTTTTGGGTCATAAAGGGACTATCAGCTGTGAAACAAGTGCTGAAAAAATGCTTTGATTGTAAACGAAGAAAGGTGGTTCCAGGCAAGCAGTTTAAGGCCCCACTACCAGCGTTCAGAGTATCTGCAGATGAGCCACCATTCTCATATGTTGGTGTTGATCTCATATGGTGGTGTGGATTATTTTGGTCCTATGTATGTCAAACAGGGTAGAACCCAGGTTAAGCGTTATGGCTTCTTATTCACATGTATAACGAGTAGAGCTGTTCACATCGAAAAAGCAAACTCACTCGAGACTAGTTCATTTTAAGCATCTCTGTACAGATTTAATAGTCGCAGAGGGAAACCTAAGAAGATATGTAGTGACAATGCTAGCAATTTCAGAGGCAGTGAGTTGGAGCTGAAGGAGCTACCTGAAGCCTGGAATCAGCAAAGGATTTCAGACTCTTTCCATCAGTAAGAAATAGAGTGGCATTATAACCGCCCCACCCACCCCCCAGCAGCTGGCCACATGGGATGGGCCTGGGAGCGAATGATTCGCTCCATGTGCAAGCTTTTAAAGGTGCTACTAAACGAACAGTTGGTGTCAGATGAAACACTTCTGACCCTTTTGTCCAAAGTGGATAAAATCTCAATTGATAGCCCGCTAACTCCAGTGGTGATGTGACGGACCCGGACCCACTTACTCCAAACAAATTGCTGCTTCTCAGGTCCAACTCTAGTTTACTGCCTGGTGTGTTCTGTTATGAAGACAATTATTGCATCACCGTTGGCGTTAGGCACACTACCTAGCTGACATCTTCTGGCGTAGGTGGATTAGGGAATACCTGCCAAGACTACAAGAACGCCGAAGATGGCTAATGAGCAAAAGAAACTTCAAGGTCAATGATTTGATCTTTTATTAAACTTTATTGACAACACTTTCTGAGCAGACATGAATTGTTGACATAATTTCTATAAAGCGCAGTAAGTTGCAGACTTTTATGTAAATAAATCTGCAAATTTCCCAGGATGCATAAAACAGGCAGTGGCGCCGTCCATGTGCGCATGCGCAGTAGGTGACGAAGAAAGTCAAATCCAAAGACATTATACTGAGTAGTCTTCTGATTGGATGATTTAACGTTCTGTTATGCCTTGTATTTATATGTGTTAATGGTAAGACCTCGCTGACGCTCCCTATTAATATCCAGTCTTTTTGCTCAGGTTCGTTGAAAATAAGTACTAAAAATTGGTGTGTCTCCTGAAAGGCACCATTATTTAAAGGGGGTGTCTGGGGTCAGCAACTTAGCCAATCGATGCTTCAAGTTAATGTTGTTACGTTTCGATTTGCCAAGTTAGACCTACACATTACATTCATGAACATAAATATTCCAAACTAATACTGACAGTAATTGATTGTGGTGGCACTTTACACTTTTCGTGGAGTGTGTTTATACCTTCCATAGTATACCTCTTTTAAAATATGGCAGTCCCACCAATGCCAACAGCACATATGTGATTGCGGAAACCCGATGCGAGGGGCTTCCCACAGGGATTAACGCATTTCAACAGATAAAACAAATGCACTTTAAGGCCGAGTCATGAAATTATATGTATGAAATATCTCAATCATGTTTTTCTTAAAGTTATCACAGTTCCCAGAAAAAAAGATAGACACTTATTCAGTTCACAGATATTGAGTATTGACTCATACCTGAGTAACTAAACTCTCCCTTGGGACCTTCCATATCGTTCGGCCCTCTCTGCATCGGTCACAGCTCACTTCTAGCACATGATATTACAATCAATGGAATTACTTTCTGAGCGTGCAAGTGCCTTCCTTTCCAGCTTGAAACTTGTCAAGTCCTGCCCTCCCTCCCAACGTAAAAGTGGTGTAACGTCGTTACCAGAGTGGAAAGTTGCTGAGGGACATTCAAATTCAAGTAGGATAAAGTGTGCTTGTCTCAACTGTTGTGGAGAGAGGGAGGGAGGGATGTTGTAAACCTAACATTCTGCATTCATTTTTTCACTACTTTTGCGGAACTTAAAATAGCCAAATAGTATTACCAAACTGATTATTTCCACACTGTGTTGAATTACAATTATGAAACTTTTGCTGCAGTATACGTGAATTAGAAATCAATAATTTTGTGCCATGCACTCATTTCGTGATTAATACTGAAAACCACATATCACTTATGCCTCACTCACTTTTACTATCCATATCCAAGAACTAAAATAACCATATAGATCCCTTTCTCATTCATATTTTTTATTTTTTATTTTTCAAATAATTAAAGAACATTCTATTGTCCAAGACCGATTGACAAATAAAATCTGACAACTTTCACCATACTGAAAGTCGGAGTGGGTCTTCTCATAGAGATGCGTCTTCTAACACAGAATTTACGGTGTCTATCGTGTGACTTTCCGTGTATGGAGAACCAATCATATTAGTCAATTATTTGTACCATAAGGCTATCCAGAATAAATAAATCTGTTTGAATCAAATTGAATTTATCTTAGTGCAATTCGTTGTATGGAGAATAAACCAAAAATTTTCGACGTAAGCATACAGATTAAATTTTGAAATCCTGGAATAAAAATGTCAGACATTTATGTAAATTTTCGCACAGACACACACAAAATTCATTCAGTTTTTTTACCAATAACTCGTATATAAGAGAACTTTTATATTTTAGAGCTTTGCAAATAATCCAATGATGAAACTTTTGACCAACGAATGCGTGTTATTTCTTGAAAAAGTTTGTACTGGTAATAATGTAACAATGATTGAAAGCATTTATAAGTTAAACAAGAATTACTTTGGGTTGGAGTGCAAGAGTGTATCATATTGTGAAACGAAAGTTGGAGAAATACGTGAGAAAAATCAGTTTTGTGAAGAAACACAGCTGATAACTGAGATTTGGACATATTATATGGCAAATATCAGTTGGTTAGTTTTACAAAACAAGAATTAATGGGAATCCTGAGAGGTCTCTGACTAGAACGACTTCATGTTATAGAAGGGTTAAACAAAGGTGTTTACTCGGTGATGATGCTCCGGATCTCTGATTTTTTTTGACGAATTTTTCAATTCAAGTATTGTCAGTTAGTGTACACATTCATGTTGGTTATAAGTCAATGAGGTTTGCAATGGTAATTCATATTTTCGAATTCTCCAAAACCACGAGTCAGATTCCCTTCTACCCTCGTAATGATGTTCCTTGGGTTAGTCTCTAGTTACCAACAGTGTCTTTAAATGATTTCGCACAAGTGAGTTATATATCTTTTCAAGATTTTTTAAAAACTTTTTTGTTCATTAGGTAAGTCTTTTTTTAAAAATCTCATAATCACTCAACCGATTGCGCTCAAATTGCATGGGAACACTTTTTAAGGACCCTGTAAACCAAATTTGGTACACTAGCTCCGCTGCGAGTTTTAGCTTAGGTGCTTGTTAGTCAGCTTAGCCTACAGGATGGGTCTGCGTCCGATGTCCGTCTACAATTCACAATATCGACTTCTCCAAAACCATTGGCCTGGTGGGAATGCATATTGTGTGGGGCTCTATATTTTGCTCAATGGTCACGCTCCGTTGATTTCAGGTTTGTTTATTTTAAAATTTAAAATTTCATTTCTTTATTTATTATCCATTTATTTATTCACTTATATATATATATGTATATATATATATATATATATATATATATATATATATATATATATATATATATATATGTATATATATATATTCATTTATTTATTTTTTATTTATTATTTATTTATTTATTTATTTATTTGTTTATATTTTTATTCATTCATTCATTCATTTTTGGCACCAGAGTGGCCTTGTTCCATACTATCTTGAATTATTTTTTAACTTTTAGTTTGCAAATATGATTCACATATTTGTACAGTTTTCTTTTTTGTTGTTCACAATAGTTTCCTCTTCTTCCACCTCTTCTTTTCTGCCTTTATACACGAATTCGTGTGTCCACAGCGACTTCCTTACCGACACATTCAGTATGAACCGCCTTGGGCAACAGGTCATTGGACGCGAAGACTGCAACGCTTATTTCGGAAATCGCCTGAAAATGGGGTTTAAAAAAGTCAGCTCCTGTGGTAATCAATATGTGACAGATATGGTCAATGGTGGATGTATGGCTATGATATCACTTATCGGTGAATTCCTTTACCGTTTTAGCAATATTTACGAGACTGCGTCTGGCATGAGATAGCTGATCTGATTTCTGCGCACAAACTTGTGTAACATGGTTAATATCACTGGTTCTGGACCATCCAACAAAAGCTGGAAACGTGTTTCTGTTATTTTGATTTAAGGCGTCTGCTTAATGTGTTCGCGGCACGTGCTGGGTAGTGGCAACAGGGTCTGGTTGGCTCATGTCGGAATGTGGAATCTCAGAATCGACCTGTATGTGCAGGCGCAGCAGATAGGTGCTGTGTAATCTTGTCATCGTAACTTAGTTGAGGTGCTGCTCGTGATTTTTACTCGGATGTATTAGGGACGGTTCAACATTACCATCATTTTTTAATTAGTACTTAGGGTACCAAATTTCATAACCTCTCCATCCCCCCCCCAAATTAGTGCTTGAAAATGATGATTTTCCCGAAAAATCAAAGCAAAATTGCACAAAACAGGTCAACAATTGACCATCATTTTCCATATTCTGTGAAAGTGTACAGACCCATTTATCCACCCCCCCCCCCCCTTTGCGTACTGTAAGTACTAATTAAAAAATGATGAAAGTGTTGAACCATCCCTTAAATAAATGCCCCGGTGATTTTTTTTTCACCCCGTGTAACTTGTGTGGTCAGAGAACGCCAGTCAGCCGCTACCGTTATCTCCGGTCAAGAAAAGTTCCAATTCTATAACGAACTGATGTTTAATTCTTTAACGTATTTTATACGCCTGCTCCAAACTTTATGGCAATTCATACACTTCATAATTGATAAGACGCGCTTGAATCGCGGAAATTTATAAGAGAGCCATAATATTGGAAAATTAGTTCTGGCCAACCCAAACTGTTGGAAGAGTTCTGCACGAAAACAGAAAGAAGGGATGGATAAAGTGCATTCTACCCGAGATTAGGGTTTATTGTATGCAAATGCAAAAAAAAAGTTTCTTTACTGCTTTTTTGCTCCGCTTAACGTTTAACGGTTAGAAAGCACTCGTCAGCTGATATCTCTCTCCCAGGCCAAACGGTGTGGGTAACAGACGGGTGCGTGGAGCTTTGTCCCCTCTAATCAAGTGACATGCTACCCTTGATTTTTATCCTTAATTGAAACTAATTAAAAACTAACGAAGTGCCAGCTGTTACAATATCAGATAGCCAAAAAACAAATACACTAGCGTTATGAGGATGTTTTGGCAAATAGTTTGCTTTAAGAAATTTGCGTTTGGAACATTTACTGTTTCGCCTGTCGTATCAGCCACCATGGCAAAGAAACGAGATTTTATGATCTTGACGGCCAGGCTCAATGACCAAGGCTGCGTGACCAAGGTTCGGAATGACCTCGTTACTGTTTTGAAGAGCACAAGCAGGAGCCTCTCTATAATCGTTCCATGACACAAGTAGGTGACAATCTTTTCTATTTTTACTTTTCAAGATTTTATCCCAAGAGGTCAGACGCAGGATTTTTGACTGTGGCACACCTTATTTCTGATTTATTTCATTTAATATCATTATGGTTTGCTGGAGATTCAGGTGATGGATAATCTCCCTGAATACGGAAAAAGGTTAATTCCATTTAATGTATAATTTTCGTGTTGCTAATTTTAACCTTGAGTGACCTTAAAAGATTAAACTGACACATCGATTTATTTTTTCGTAATCGTGGAGGCTTTCATTTTCATTTAAAAAGTGATGACTCCAGAAGTGTGAATGAAGACCTTGATATTGCAAACAGTGACGATTGTGTTGAAGAAAGGTAACCTTGATATTATTCTCAAGGTTACACGACAACTTCACTGCGTAGATCCAAGTTAAGCTGAGCACAGTACTGTCAGAATCCACTTGTTTTCACACGAATTATGTGTGTGTTTACGATTTTCGACTTCTTCAAAACAGTCATGCAGATTGTGCTGACACCTGGTGGAAATGCACCTTGTAGAACGACCGAACAAACTTGTTCACAGGAAGTGGGGGCGGTCGGTCCGGATCCCTTATTTTTAACGAATTTTTCGTACTTGTCGCTTAATGTATACATTTCTATTGATTACATTGTAAGTCAGTGGGAATTTCGATGGTCATCCACATTTCCCACTTCCTCCTGAAAATCGCCAACTGCGCCATAGCGACACTTCTGTATACGCCTAGACAAAGGTGGGACTTAGTATGGGTTGAATGTCAAGGTCAGCTGAGGTCGGGCTGTTTACACAGCCCTCTTGTTTTATACTGATATTATTTAGCAATCTGATTATAGTTAAGCCATTAGATTTTAATTTAATGTTTTACGGATTTTTACATCACCTCTCTGGGAGGAAAGAGGGAAAAAGTAGAAGCAAACGTGCAAAACTGATTTTTGAAACAAAATTTCATCTCAGGAGGTTGAAATAAATGAAACAGAAGAACGTCCAAACAAGTAGCAATCATTAAAAGTGTTAATCTGAAAGAACTTCAATACTTTTCAGTTTCATTAACATATTTAAAGTACAGTGGTTCTTGCCTCGTGACACTTCCAGTAAGACTAGACTGAAAGTGGTCAGTGCAATATTGCAAAATATGATACACTGTCAGTGGCCCTATTAAGTTGTCTCTGCAGACTGGTTATTCTGTGGGATTTAAGATAGTTGTTCGTATATTTTTACTTTCCTTTTTCATTTGATGATTTTACATCCAATATTTTGCAAGCAAAATGTGTTTTGAGAACGGAAGCAGGCATGGCCATGTCTGCGATGACAGTACGCGGCCTGCCGTCGCTGTCCAAGGCCAATTTGGTCACAGAGCCCAAGCCCGATCCGTAAGGTTGGGTTGTCATTTGAAAAAATCCACCAGCGTCTCTGTGGTAACATTTTGTTTTACAATACGTTCCCTCACCATTCCCAACAAGTTTAAATATACCGCGTACCGGCGATGCAACCGACCATTCCATGAGGGGAGGGGGGGGGTCTTCCATGGCCACCGGGATGCACGTTAGTGGGCTTGACAATGTCGTAAGAGACCAGGTCAGGTCAATCAGCAAAAGGCAAATGCATGTTTATGGAGGCTGGATCAATCAATACCTAAGGTCCAAGATAGCTAGTACCCCCGGTAGCCGCTACGACGCCAGGGTCATTTCCCGGTGCACCTTGCGGCTAGTTAGGTCGTTTCAATATAGCAGCCATATTGCGCTATAGTTAAAGTACAGGAAAAGACATCGCCATAGTTGATCGAAATTTTCCAACTTACGACGGAAGTAAACACAAGCCACAGTGACAGTTTACAATTGCAAAGTTCCTGAGTGTTAGTCAGACACAAGAATACTTGGTAAATTGGATAAATGACCCTGGATGCAAGGCGTAGCTTTCCACGGTTTTCTTCCAAAGAGAAAAACAAAAACAACGGGAGTGGTTGAATATGGTTTAGAAGACAAGAAGATTATGAAGCAGGCAAATTTGACAGAATTTGTTCGAGAAGTTTGTTGGGGATAGAGGTCCGACACCAGAACACCCAGTGTCCACGTTATTTGCGTATAACAACTGGACGATTGCAGAAAAACAACGCACAACGAACCGATGGTAGAAACGGCCGAGGATCGGGTGACCTACCCAGCAACGGAAACAGGCCAAGTACAGAGCGGGGATACGATCGCTGCGTTGCAGAGGTAGCTCACAGTACTAGCTAATTTGGACCAAAGGTATTGAGTTAAGATTTATTTACCCTCTGATAATTGTGGTCATTTTAGATTTGATTTTACCGTTAGGTGCGTGTGGTTAAAAAAAAAATACAAAAGCTGATATCCACTGATTCATTTTTTCAGCGGAAAGGAAATTTTAATGTTGGCGCTAAAAAAAAATGTTTATTTATTTTTCTTTATTTTTCTTACCAAAGCGGCGGCTCCGTGAAACATTTTTATCAAACATGCGCGCTTTATACGACACTGGGATTCTTTTCTCTTTTTGCAAATGGTGTTTTTACTACTAGCTAATTTTGACCAAATTTATTGAATTAAGATTTATTTACCCTGTGATAATTGTGGTCATTTTAGATTTGATTTTACCGTTATGTGCTTGTGGTTTAAAAAAAAAATCACAAAAGCTGATATCCACTTATTCATTTTTTTCAGCGGAAGTGAAATTTTAATGTTAGCGCTAAAAAAAATGTTTATTAATTTTTCTTTATTTTTTTTTTTTACCAAAGCGGCGGATCCGTATAACATTGTTATCAAACACGTGCGCTTTATACGACACTGGAATTATTTCTCCTTTTTGTAAATTGTGGTTTTTTTTGTGTCCATGATGTATAATAAATAAATAAAAGATTAAATAAATTAATGAAATAAGTTTAAAAAATAAACAACTAACTAAATCAATAAATAAACGTATTAGTGTGATGCCTGCCATGCGTACCTTGCCTGGTTCGATAGCTTGGATAACTGCTGTGTGCCGTGCAGCTCCCGGTGTTTCGGTAGCTGGGCGAAGAACAAGAAATACACGACGTTTGAAAATTACCCAGTTCTAAACAAATTTCCCATGCTGACAACTCACATGCATGGCCATTGTACCATCCACTCTGCACCACAAGCAGATGTTTTTATGCGCAGGGTGTTTACTATTTTTCAATCTCCATTCATATTAAAGCCTATTTATACATAGATTTATATGTATGACAAATGAATCACACTCCCTTTATTCAATAAGGAGGGCAGGTAAGTTTTTCAGCGAAAATAAGCTAGAAGATGAAGCATTATTGTCCAGCGACAACTTATTTGCAAAGTAAACGTATATGAAAAACAACAAACATGTCCACGCGTGTGGCTGTCGCCACGTGACGTGTGGAGATAGGAATACTGCCAGCATTGTAGCAGTGAACTGCAAATGTAGGAGCGACATGAACGTCTCGTGTTGGTGCTGGCCGATTGCCAAAGACTATGTATCCTATCGATTGCGAGACGCCTGGCAGAGATGCTAGATATTACAGAGCAGCTAGCTTCAGATCTTGTAGTCAAATTAAAGTTGATCCTAATCCAACATGAATACCGAAATTTCCCCCCCCCCCCCGTAAATTATGTCATCTCAACTATAACTTAACAATCACACAGCAACATGCATGCCAATTTTGAAGGATCATCTATGATTATTTTGAGTTTAACAATAAGCACATATGGACGCCTAATTTGCATGCATTTTATGCTGAAGGTACCCCAGTCTTAATGAGCTTGTGTAGAGTAGCTTCCACGCAATAATACCCATGTGCTGAATGTATTCAAATTGCCAATAAATACGGTAAATGTCTGAATAATGTGCTGCAAAAGATTTCTGATCAGCCATGGTGAAGAAATAGCTCCAACGTAAAGCAAACAGTCACGCTGATACACGACTGAGCGTAGTACCCAGTGAACACAAATTATATCAAATAGGGTTATATCGACCAAATGAAAATTTAACGCATGCCCTACAGCCGAACCCTTTTTCTGCATTTTGCCCCGGTGTGTAGCTAGACTTTCACTTATGATTCGATGTCTTTGGGCTGGTGGTACTATTTGGGTCTCAATCTGGCGGTAATCATGTGTGGATGTGCTTACTATGTGTATTTCATTTACAGATGCCAGTGCCTCTAACTCCCCCAGCATCTGGCCAAGCTTGTGCAACCCGGGAGTAACTCTACCTTCACCCAGTCATCTCTGTGGCCGTTACCACTGGGTGCCCTTGCTAATGCACATAGGTTCTGCCGCGCCCGCAATCTGGCAGATCTAGATGCGTGTTGTATCTCAAAGACACCGTCTTCAGTATTGCAACAGCAACTGGGGCTTCTCTGCTTCTCTGCGTGAGTATCTATGAGTTGGCGCATTGTCCGTGACGCCAGAAAGGCACCACTCACCTGCTTCATAAGCGTCAGAGAATAACCTGTTAAGGGTGTCACCACAAACCTGTCCAGTGGAACAATTGGTGCCAGGAAAACCTGCTTCCGACCAGCCAGCGGCAATGTGGCTTTATGAGAAACACAGATATGGGCACCTGTTTATTTTGCTGATTTTAAGATTAAGTTATTCACCAGATTTCGTGGATGCAACTTTAAGCACTGATGGTGTCAAAAGAATTCGAGACTTTGTAAACCATGTTTTGAGATGTCAAAACATACCAGGTTTGTCTATGACAGTAGTTGAAGATCAGCGGACGGTAGTTGCAGATGGTTTTGGCAAGGCAGACCTTGAAAATAACTTTGAGGCCACAAATCGAACAATGTTTTGCATTGCTTCGTTAACTAAAGCATTTACATCGACTTTACTTGTAAAACTGTTGGACGACGATGATAGGTAGGTCTTATGCATTTTACATACACATACCAATAAGCTTACATGTGTGTCGTTGAGTCTGACTGTTGTTTACGTCATGGTTACCTGAGTACAAGGGTGAAGCGTATATATATATATATATATATATATATATATATATATATATAAAGATTGCTTTCGTTGTATCTTGAAGCAGTCGACCCCATCAGTCGTCCTGCCGCTGGATGTCTTGATGTTCAACCTCAAAGATTTTACTTTGTGACAAATGGCGTTTAATTGCACTGCTTTTGCTCTGTTGGTTGGCCAATGTTATCGTTAGAGTAGCTTTTGCGTCAGTGGCTGGATCAACAAAGAATTTCTGCATTGAAATCTTGTTAAGGAACAGCCATAAAACATCTGCTGAACTATATCGTTTATAAGTTAACACGATACACGAAAGCAACTTTTAAGGATTCAATCTTCCTCGGCTGATAGACATGTTGTAACATCAGAAAGTCTATGATCCGAAATTTTGGTTGTTTTAACCCTAAATTAGGTATCTACCACGGACGTATTGGCACGCAAAATCTTCACATCAAAACTGACCAGCAGACATCCGCGTCTTTTTCATCTCTGCCAATAATATGCCATATAATCAACACCTCTCCTTGCGCACTATTGATGCATGGTGCCCCGAGATCAGATATTGAATCAGTCTCCAGAGAATTCAAGTGGACTTAGAGCATTAAACACATGAAATGTAGGTGTATAATTGGTGACTGGTGTGTATAAATGTTTCTTCACAAATTCAGTCATGATTTTTTAAATGTTTTACAGCATAACCGGTGACGTGTTGATATAAAATAATTGATACGGATTTTAATTGTACCAGGCTTGAACTGAAAATTTCGTATTCCAGAATACCTGATACGTGGAACTTTCACATGCGTCATTAGTAAACTGTCATACTTGTATGTATATATATATATATATATGTGTGTGTGTGTGTGTGTGTGTGTGTGTGTTCAATCAAGACCACCAATTTAGATAAAATTACAGTTCTACATGTTTATACTTTTATCCCAATTACGACCACAGTTTTCAGATCCTTACGTTATCTTAGTAGGGAAATTCAACTGTTTATCGTTATGTCCGGATTGGAAACCGTTGATCGATCGTGTCCTTGTAAGAAGATTTGTTTGTACCTATACGTTTGGGGGCGCTTCTGTTGTAACTTTGCTCCAAGATGCCATAGATGAATCCTGTTTTAGGGCCAGGAATAGTGCTGTTAGGAATACAATATTGGATCTGGTCAGACAGGCAACGTTCCACTTTGGACGTCCAATTTTAACTGCCACTCTGCTATCTACGCTACGGGTCACGTGAGATATTGCAATCCACATGCAAATTCAGTGCTTTGCTTCTAGAGATTCAGGTGTTTTGGGGTTTTTTTTGGTTTGGTTTTTGTTTTGTTTTGTTTTCTTTTTTACAGCGGAATACTTTAAACACAAGATGTTTATGTAAATATATACTTTGGAAGTGTCCTTATGGCAAGCCTTTTGCACGTTACACGTAATACACTTGACTGTGAAGAACCATATGGCGTTGTTTTATTTGTCATGCGCTACACCACAATGGCGGAGGTGTCACGTGACCCTCATCACGAATAGTACAGTGGAACGCCAGGGTTAAACAAGCCTTATCTGTAAGGTGATGTTTGACGTGGATTCCATTAACTTTTAAATGCTGAGGGATTGTGTGCCCAACGAGAATCACCCCCTTGCGTTCAAACAATCTGATGTAGCTTCACTGAACTTTTAATGAAGAATTTAAATAAACATAACATCATCTCAGGTAATCCCTCAGCATTAAGACTGTTTAGTGGGATCTTGGTCAAACTGCATCTTCCAGGTAGCGTTCGTTTAATCTTTATATTTCAGTTTATTGGTGGACATTCTTTGCGCTGTGGCAGCTGTTTAATCTCTTGCTCACATATCTCAGTTTCTCCACCCCAGGTTCTCTGTCACCTACCTTTCCGAAAAAGACGTCCAACAAAGAGCTTGGTGTAAACATATTTATTGGATTAATTTGAAAATCTTAAGTGACAAAAACAGTTCTTTACCAAAACGTACTTTAGGATACAAGCGTTCTATGTCTCGGCCTCAAATATGGCTAAACAACTTAATGTGTGCCAATTTTGGAAGAACATTAATTTGGGTTTTTTGTTTGTTTGTTTGTTTGTTTGGTTTTTGTTTTTGTTTTTATTTGGTTTGGGTTTTTTTGTCTTTGTTTGTTTTTTTCATTTTTGTTTATTTTTTCGTCAGTCAGTGCGAATTTTAAGCCGAATCAAAGTGTGAAAATGGTATTTATTGTCACTATTCAGCCTTGTTGTGTATGGCCACACCAGTGAACGCTGCCTATGGGGGTAAGTTTAACATTACGGTCAAGTATCAGCCGTCACACGCAGTGTTACATGTGGGTCAACCCACAGCCGCTGATTACATTGCAGTTGAGCAAATCATTTTAAGAACGCTACAAAGGTACAGAATAGCAATACAAACTTTGCTGGGAAAGTGTATGCACCCTGCTGATGCCCATTAACTTCAGTGACATTCATTGAGAGTTACTTGTTGACGTGAAGACAACCCTATCATTGAGGTAAAAATAGATTGGCGCGTGCAAAGCGCGTGAAGAAATGGCTTCCTTAATCAATGATTGAAGAGTATCTTCCATACAATTACCTTTTTTCCCAGCTTCTTTGCTTTCCATATAATTGCGTGGGAGAGCCCCTTGTGAATATTGTTCAAAGAAGAATTGCCTCAGAGCTCTATTATTTCCGCCTAAGCAGAAGTAGATATGCAGGATAGTTCATGGTGGGGTGGAACCGTGTGTTGCAAGAAGATACCCGTTAAATAATATCAGATTTGCTTTATATGGCGAAAACATCCTGCAGGACACGTGTCTGACTTCTTTTTTGCCCACACCCCAACTCATTCTGACATTGGCATCGCTTGCGTTTTGCCATATTCTGGACTGTGAAGACGCAATAAAACATGTTAGAGGTCCACTGAAATGGCCCGACTATATAATCAGTAGTACGCCCTGCATCAGATTAAACTTGTTTGCAGCGACTGAGAACAAAACCCTCTGTTTCTTTTAAAATGTTGGTTCAAAACACACGGCCACATACCAAGTAACAATGTACGGTGTGAACGATTTACATGTCCTTTCTCTTTTGACCAGGCTTACATAATAACATGTGTGCAAATTTTGTTTCCGCCAAGTTGTGTAGTTTTAATGCTCGATTTGACGTATCTGTATGCCTTGTAAGCTTAGACGTGTCTTTTCAATTGTTACCCGCAGTCATGTGACAAAGAGGATTAAAGGTCTAAAGTATCGACATTGTTCTCAAGCGTGCAACTGACTCATTTAGAAAGATGGACCAAATAAATATAACTTACCTGAGCCCTCCGTGGACGCTGTGCTTTAGCTGGCAGCATTATCTTATAGAATTAAAGACTGGAGAGTATTTCACACAGCAATTTTGACGTTGAAGTGTATCAAAGTACTTGTTCTAAATAATCTATGTGACGAAATTGATTTTTGAGAGACATTAATGTTTATGAAACAAGATATAGTTCAAATTATAATGTTCATGTGCCTTTTCCTCACAAAAAATGTTCAAACGATTGTTTTTACATGATGGTGCCAGGATATTCAATTGTCCGCCGGATTTTATCACACAAAGTAATGATATTTGTGAACTTAAAAGTCGATACAAGACCTATTATTTTACTTGATGTTATCCGAAGTAGGTAGTAGTGATTGTAAATATTGATTTAGGTTTGCATTATACCACTGATAGAATATTTCCCTTTTATTGTACATTGAATACTTGTTGCAGGGCCCCGTGGAAGAACAGTCCTAGACTGAACGGGTCACCCTGGGTGAATATATTCCGATCAAAATAAATGAAATAGAATACAAAACCATTGGCGGGGCTTTAAGTTTGGAACAAAGAAATTATACACACTGTAATATTTATAATATTGGGGATTTACATCACGTTTTACGTCGATGTCCAGCATATGAAAAATTGCAAACGAATCTCTTCGCCTCCCTTGCCTTCTAATCGCTAAATATGAATCCAGTGTTCTCCCCTGGGTCGATGTGGCAGTGCCCATCTTCAATTATGTATATGTCATATTTAAACGAAGAAATTGTACAAAAATGACATTCAATAGACAATGATTACATTGGCACATGTGCGCCTAACACACAGCGCTGGCATTCGATCATAATCAGTGTGACCTGCAGAAGTCGGTGCGCAACCACGCAGTTGCTGTTGAACAGACAGAGCTCTTAGGCGTCTTCTGCGTATTACCACTGACATAACGATATTTGATTGGCAAATAGGAAGCAAAAGCTTCCACAATATAATATGCTAAAGATCCTTTTGCAACAAGAAATTGGATGCACTTTTAAAATTTACATTAAAAGAAAAAAATGAACCCCACCTGTCAACAAATTCAATCACCAGCTGATGATCACAATGGAAAGGAAGGTCATTCCTGATTTCATTTAATTGTCAACTTACAGTGAACAGGGCATGGAACCGTCCATTATAACTTGTTGACGAAAAGCAAAATACGAAATACTAAACATGTGTAGTTACGGACTAGCCAAAGGAGGAAACACCTTTCCAGATGGTCTGAAGATTATGACATTCAACAATGGCAGTCACATGTAACCACTGTCATATAGTCCTAGTTAGTCGCTGTAATGTCTTCACTTGGGCATGTAATGTGAGTGGTTACTAGAAATAGCAAAAAACCACAACTGGCTTGCAAACATGCTACAAAGTGTACTCAACACTGTATCACTGGTCATTTCAAAAGCGGAAAGTGAATTAATGAGGTTCATCATTACTTTGTGTACATTTTCAATCAAAAAGTATGTACACGTTGGCTGTCAGGGTATCATTGCAAATGTGATGCTTGCGGCTTCTGTAACCGTTTATCAGGCCTGAAATTCCCAATGTAGATGGGAATTCAACGATTACTTGAAGTATGCTTTGCAGCTTGGGTTTCAATACATGTATGTTGAAGAGAAACTCCCATTTTCATTTTCAAGAGTAGAGTCCCAGCGTGTACGACCATAAGTGCAGCATGCTTGCGAGAAAGGCCTACTTTAGTGGTATACCTGTATGCGTCAATGGCTGTGTAATCAGGCATCCAGCATGACTAGAACTGTGTATTTACATAATATTAACAATTTGCAGCAACCACACAGATACTTATTTACCTTATTTACGCAGGAGCTCCGTGCACTTGAATAGGACTTCAAATGCCCACAATTTGAGCAGATTTGGCGTCACTGATAGAATCTGCCGCGTACAACGTGCTTTCCTCCTATGCTATTTTTATCTCCTCCGCGGTATTTTGACAACATCGCTCTATTATTCCCTTGCGGTCGGAAGCTTGTCGTGAAACCTGTAGACTCAATTTTCTAAATATGCCCAGGGATCTCATTCCATTACCCCTGATATGCCAATGTGATTCTTTCTGAATCCATACAGATCGCTGCTCTCATTTTCACATGTATTAAATGGATTTCAGATTTGACCGGCGACTTTTATAGCATCAGCGCATAAAGATTGCATTGTTGCTTGTTAAACTCAGTTATACTGGTCATGTTATGCTAATCATTTGCAAGGTTAAGTATAGGAATATTCCTGTATTATTTGTTGTCACTGTAGTGTCATTCTTCTGTCAGGAAACAAAACAAAGGGTAGAATAAATGAGTGTTTATCCATATTCTGAATTTCAATGACTTACCCCTGAAGACAATAACAATGTCGGGTATTGGGTTATTTGCAAACCCAGTTTTCCCTGGATACATTATTCATATCAGCGTACCCGTGGAATTGCAGAAAATCCTGTGTTTCTTCATTGTTGCGGAAAAGTGTCAAATGTGCGAGTACATGTATTTTTTGAGTGAAGTATAAGAACATGTGGTGTTTGTGTGTGCGTATTCGCTATTAGCCTAGGGATCACAAGACACATTTGCTTTCTTACGCTAAACACACACACATACACACAGTAAATTATGTATATTCGAAAAGCACATATTTTGAAAGTTATGTTACAAGAATTTCAAATATCATAGAAAGACGAGAATAAAAGTGAGAAGTCACATTTTCTGTGTGGTTGATATTTTCATGTAACTTAATTCCGAAACCGGAAATGTAGATATTAGTCATGAGAATCTTATCGTGTTGGTCTCAAAGAAAGTTCTGTTAATGAGCAGAGAATCGTCCTCAATGTTTTTAACATGATTGTCTTCAGTGTTTTTGTACCCAAGTCAGCCTCATGCGTACAATTGGCCACCTGCTGGTGTCAGCACTTCCCCTTCCCTTTAAATTACGATTTAAAAAATACTGTCATACCATAACTTAATGTTGTGAAATTACTCCATATTCCTTTTTTTTCTAAGTTGTAAAGTGTATAGCGCGTTGATGTGTAATATTTCCTAATAAGTGTTGATTCACATCCGACGTTGAACTTTCATACATACACACATACATACGTACATCCTCAAGTGAAACGTTCATCCTTATCTTCTTGTACACCCACTGCATGAAACATTGTGGCTACATAAAATCAAATTTTCTTGTTGTCCATCGAACTTTATTACTTTCTCCATTTAGTGCCAGCAAAACGATGCTGTTTATTCATTAACGATTGCTCGTGCAGGCTTCCGATGAGCGCGAGCGTACTATCACGTGGTTTCTCCACGTCTACTTTTACAACAGTTGCTGATATGCAACATGTCGTTTCCGTTGTCCTTCAGTATTTGTGCATTAGAAAATCTGTGAACCCACGGCTCTCGTGAAAGGTTTGTGGCCAATTTCATAATGTAAAATCGTGCATAGTCAAAGTACAGGGCAAACTTGTTGCTTTAGCCTGTTTCTTCTGGCTCTCGTTATAGTGTCTGTGTGCCAACACACACATTTTATTCTGTGAATTATTAAATCAATATCTTCAAAACAATTTTTGGTTGAGGTGCCATTCCACTTCAATTCTTATGTCTGCGCTGTAGTCGCATCCAATAAACCACAAACGAAAGTGATAGAATTTGAATTCATACCTATTGGTGGGACTTGAGAAATTTAACTGTTGAATATCTATCTTCAAAACTATTATGCATAGACGGGCCATTTTGACGTCATATCCTAGCTTTGTCCACCATCAATCTTATCCAGAGTTAAACACTCTGACTTCACCAAAGCTAGAGTCTCTGAACAGTGTGTGGCCCTATCAGTGAAATTGAAATCATGCAAATTAGCAGCAACAATAACAGACCTACACAACCTTGTAATATACCAGATATACAACTGGGCATGATGTGTCATCAGCAGTCAATGACATGTACATGTACATTTTAGGATTTGTTGTTTACACTCACGCCAGATATAACACTTTTATGTCACCATATGGTGACCATTTTCTCATCAGTCTATGCTGCAGTGTCAACACTGATCCATAAATGAATCAAAGTGGCAATAAAAAGTGCACTCTAGAAAACTAGCTAGAGTTTCTCACAACGTGACCAAATCTTATTTGTTTGCTGACGCTTGACCTTCTGGGTTTTTTTTTCAGAATTCCTTCTTGGCTTTTCCTTTTCAGCAGCGGGTTTCAAAGCCAAGAACCTTATTTTGCAACAGTTGTGTTCCTGAAATTTCATGTTGTGTGTCATGTAGCTTTTCCAATTTTAAATTTGAACGTAAAAGGCAACAACTTTCAGCAATTGCATTAAATTCCGATCAACAATAAGTGTTTCGCCCCCCCCCCCCTTTTTTTTTTTTTTTTTTTTTTTGATGAAAGAACCCTTACAGAACGAAAAGCAACACAGGCACCTGGGGTTGGCTTTACGTTCTGGTTTAAGTTAGTCAAGTCATATTTATAATTTGGTTACCATAGGTATGAAGATGGTCAATATTATGAAGTATCTACAGTTTCGGGTAGCGTGACGATCTTTAGAAATTTTGTACCAACACTGGAATGTAGTTCTGTTGTGTAGGATGGGTGTACATCCAATAACTGTCAAAATATAGCAAAGGTAAATTTGGCCGCTGCAAGAGTAATTACAAGAGCCACAGTTGGGACTAATGATGATCTAATATATCGGGAATCTGGAATTGAAAAGTTATCAGAAAGAAGAAGGAAGAATAAATGAATAATATTCTACAAAATTTTAAATAGTGACGCACCTAACTAAGTATTTAAGAGATTTACTGCCAAGATCTGTTGGTCAGCAGAAAAGGTACAACATTAGACCTGGTTACAACTTATCTTTCATTCCAGCTCAGACCAATCTATTTGATGCATCATTCTTATCATCAGTTGTTCGTCTTTGGAACGACTTACCGCTTGCCACTCGTAATGCTGAGTTTCTAGATGATTTTAAAATGACTTAATCCGCAATAAGTTAAAAGTAAATCCATTATTTTACGTTGGGACCAGGCGAGTAACTGCTTTTACATGCGCGTTTGCGCATGAAATGTAGCATGCTTAAAACATACTTGTTTTAAAATGTTGATTCCCTAGGTGTGCCTGTGGTAGTGCAAATTAGGACGTGTTTCATTATTTTTCTTGAATGTGCGAAGTTTAGGACAGTTGGAGAAAGTGCAAAATATTGTTATCCTTTTGCATCATTTTCAGTCGAAACTTTACTTTTTGTTTAAAAAGTCTATACATGTAAAGATAAAGAAATCATTTTAACGCTGTACATGCATATATCCAATTCACAGGAAGGCCTTGGGCAGTCACTTGATTTGTAAAAGGAGCCATATGCGAGTAACGAAGTGCGTAATCACTATGGCATACCCCATTATTCTTTTATTGTATCAATCTGTCTTGTCTTGTAAACAATTCTCCTTGTGTGGCTTTGCCAATCTGTTTGTCTTCGTGCAGTGATGTGCTGTGCATATCGTCATCTACTCTCTTACTTTTTCGTGTGCGAAATGGATTTATGTAGAGCTATGCCCTTTTTCCCAATCGCCTTTTTCAAATCAAAATATGTTTCAAGCAACTTTCCTGTGTTTTGGACACAGGCAGATTTGCTTTCAAGCAAATCTTTTTTCTAGTTCTCCATCGTTCTTGACATCAATAAATGGTAGTCCTTGCGATACCTCATGTGGCTTAAAGTGATCAAAGTCGATAAGATTGGATTTTTGAGTGAGGCGTCAGATGCAATATTATATAGATGACCTAAGATTTATTGATCAATCTCACTGAGCTGCCCCAAGAAATCTGTCTCCGTGATATAATATGTGAAGAATTTGGCAAATGTTGACCCAACTTCGTCAGATCATGCGTCTTTCTACGGACACTGTGCATAAGTGACCACACTCGCAAGTAAACATGGCTGCCTGCTTAAATCCGTTTTCCTGTGTGGGCAGGCGAGATGGATTTGGCGAAGGTTGATCCAACCTGATTAAGCTTCTGATTGAGACCCCGTTTGCGATTACAGGTATGTGAGCTGGATCACTAGACTGCTTAAACGGAATCTGTTTCATGCGATAATGCTAGTATTAGTCGATTCAAGCTGATAACAAACAGTAAGATTGCACGTCTCAGTGTATACTTCGGTTGCGAGCAAGAAAGTGACAGGAATGCTTAAAAGAAATATATGTCTTTGTGATAATTCATGAACGAGACAATAAAAGCTCATTAAACCTGGTCGGAAAGCTAATCAAACCAGACCTCCCAGCCATATCTATTTACCATGCAACAAAATAAACACTGTTCCTCTACAAATTTTCGCCGTAAACATAATACCAAAGTATGTACGCGTTAACTTGGTGCTCACAATTGAAATATGCGGATATTTTATGATTTAAGACATCATCAAAATAGGAAGTTAAGTGCTCCACAAAATTTTATAATTTTGGATAATGTATGTGTGCTCTTTATTGTAATTTTTTTCGAGTTAGGTCCCTTGAGTGCAAGTTTAACGTTATGAATAAAGCTTGCAAATTGTGACGCACTGCAGTATATGCTATTCTTGAGTGTCTTTTTGCCTTTTGATTTTAACCATCCGTGGTGGCGAATTTATTCATTCAAGGAAGATATCTGCACGAAATCAAGTCGTTACGAATATTTCTAAAACTACAGGGTAAATTTTCTGTAATTTTATCAGCATATTGTGTCAATGAAAACTGTCATCAGAGCTTTAGTTAGTTCCTGTATTCAGTGATGGTTCACTTGTGGCCTCCTGATGCCTCATCCCACTGTCCTGCACCCACCACAAAGAAAAATGATCTAAACGATACTCGTGAGGATGAGCACATTGCGCGCTCTTGGTGGACAGAAGACAGATATTTGTACAAGGATGCTTGTTATAAGTAGCCACGACAGTTGACAGTGAACGAATTTTATTCGGTCTTAACATTCTACAACCTCAAGCGTGGATACATAAATGTGTTGGCTCGCGCTCGCGGTTAAACGCGTGGGACTGCAATAAGACTCATGAGAGCTGCTCATCCAGGCCACCTTGAAGACAAACTTTAATTACAAGATTTAACATCATGTGCTGGTTTTTTGTGTTTTTTTTATCGTCTCAAAGGTACATAAAACGATATATACAAATAAATACATAGTGATATGACGGAGGCTCAAACCTAGTTGGGCCCCCATTAATATTCAAACAGTAGCTATTATACACGGTAAGTTTGGACAAGAAATGATATAATATAAGACAGATTACATAGTTAACAAAAGTATTTACATCTTTACGGTTATATATTAACTGAAAGAACGTAATATCAATAAGTATAACATGTATAATAGAGTAAAATATAACACATGATAATTTGTTTAGAATAGATATAGTAGACAGTCATTAATGTATTAACTGAGACACGGTACAACTAGAAAAGAAGATTTGCTTCAAAGCAAATTTGTTTGTGTGCCTTCACAAGTTGTAAATATCGAGGGCTACAACATTTGTTCATTAATTTGTACTTCACATTCCATTAAGCTTATGGCTGGATGAAAGTCCAAATGACCCAGACCTTTGCTCTTAAGAGGTCACATGTGAATTGCAAAAATAAACAGTGTTACCATACCTACAATTTAAGGCCAACATGAACCAAATCAGATGAAAATTGACCAAGTTATGGCTAAATGAAACTTTCAAAGGACTGAATAATCTTGACCTTTGACCTCTAGAGAGTGCATGTTAATAACAAAAAAGTGCAGTGGTGCATTACCTACCATATGAGTCCAACATGGTTAGAATTGGATGGAAAATGGCTGAGTGATGACTGGATGAAAACGTCAAAGGTCCAAAAGACATTGACCTTTGACCTTTAGAGGTCACATGTAAATTATAAAAATGTAGTGCTACAATAGCTACATTTTAGGCCTAACATGATAAAAATTGGATAAAAATTGACCAAGTTCTGGCTAGAGGAAAAATTAAAAGGTCCAAATAACCTTGATCTTTGACCTGTAAAGGTCACAAGTTAATAATATTAATGTGAAGTGTTACAATAGCTACAATTTGAGCCCATCATGATTAAAACTGGAAACAAAGTAACTGAGTTATGGCTATATCAAAATTTCAAAGGTCCTATTAACCTTGATCTTTGACCTTTAGAAGTCACATGTAAGTCACAAAAATGTGCAGTATTATAATACAGTTTGAGCCCGACATGATTAAAATTGGATAAAAGTTGACCAATTTCTGGCAACACCTTTGTCCTTTAGAGGTCAGATGTAAATTACAAAAGTGTGCAATGTTACAATAGCTACAATTTGAGTCCAACATGATCAAAATTGGCTAAAATTTACCAAGTTTTGGCTAGATGAAAATTTAAAAAGTCCAAATGACCTTGACCTTTGTCCTTTAGAGGTCATATGTAAATTACCAAAATATCCAGTGTTACGAACATAGTTGCCTGTACCTTTAATACTTTTTGGGATATTTAAGATATAAATTTTCAAATGGCCCTAATTTGCTTAATTTCAAAACCGTTGAATGTCTTGACAAAAACTCAAGACTTCATGTATGGAAATATGTAAAGTTTGGGGGGTCTACCTATCATACTTTTCAAATGAATTGTCGGAACAAGTTGCCTGGAAAGAAAGAAAGAAAGAGAGAGAGAGACAGAGAGAGGGAGAGACAGAGAGAGAGAGAGAGACAGAGAGAGAGAGAGAGAGAGAGAGAGAAAGAAAGAAAATGAAAGAAAGAATTCATAATAAGACAACATGTCTCTGTTGCCACAAAGACATAATGAGGACTGAGCTATTATTGGGAATATTTACGCAGTAAATTTTGTTTTGTGATATTGTGCAGTTGACATCACAGTGGAAATTAATGCGAAATAAAAGTTGATAAACTAGGCGATAGAGATACTATTAACTTTTAACTACTGATTGAGTATTGCAGACATGATTATTGACAATGTTGCGGCTCGATTTCATAATGGCTTATAGTATTTCTTAGCGTCGTCTGTAAAATGTTTAAGTAAGTGTTTAAATATGTGTGAATTTTTGTCATGACCACCTGAGATCAGTTATTTTCATTGAGACTTGTATTTTATGTCATACACAGAAAAGTTTTTTTCAATTGTGATTTTCGTAACAGTATAGTCATAATTGGAGTTTAAAGAGTAAGGCAGAGGTTTTTCTTTTTATTGTCCGGGTAGCTGTAATTCAGCAGAACCAGAGGTCATGCCGGATCTGAGTACAGTTGTCATCAAGGCACATATACAAAGGTTCTCATAGCCATCAGAAGTGACCCGCAGGCTTACACATCCCTTTGCAACCTTCCAAGTTGGTAATAAAGCGTTATAGCGGTGCGGTTATTTGACTGAATATATCGAATCGGTTGAGTGTGCTTGTGTGTTAGGGGTGGTGGTGGTGGTGGTGGGGAAAAGCATAAATAATAATAATAATGATAATAATAATAAAAATAATAATAATAACTATTATTATTATTATTATTATTATTATTATTATTATTATTATTATTATTATTATTATTATTATTATTATTATTATTATCATTATTATTATCATTATCATTATCATTATCAATATCATTATCATTATCATTATCATTATCATTATCATTATTATTATTATTATTATATTACTTATTGAACTCAGATATAAGTTCCTTCTGACATCAAAAGGTAGTCTGTTGTTAGGGCCACGGTATCGATGGAAATCAATAAGACTCCTCGAGGTAGCGAAGCGAGCGAGGGAGGGCTGGCGGCTGAAAGACCCCCCCCCCCCCCCCCGACCCGCAACCTTTTTTTTTTATTCAACCAAAATGGCGCTCATTTGAAACTTTCCATATTTTCATATAAAAAAAGTTAAAGGAACAATCTTTTTATGAAATAAAATAAAACCATTTGTATTCGGTCATATCAGAGTGACTTATTCATGATATTGCTGTATTCAAAGAGACTCTCAGTCGAAACTTGACAGGATTCAATCCTCACCCATTCAAAGCACCATGATGTGAAACGTCATCTGCTTCAGTTTATTGTTTGCGATATTAGAAAATACTTTGTATGAAAGATGCAGGCATTTCTGTCATGATGGAATCTGGTCAACAGCTTTCCTTTGCATGGGTTTGGCGAACTGTAGGCAAATAAAAAAAGCTATTCAATGAATTTGTCATGCCAAAGGAAAGACACCTTGTCAAACATAGCATAGCAATTTCAGTTATTCTCATATTATTTCATGCAATTCTTTATACTTTTGCAAGATCATTTTTATCTTTTTGTTTATCTTAAACATACACTTTGAACCAAGTATCAAAATGTCAGTAGATATGAAAGCTATAACTTTCTTCAGTCGTTTGTTGACTTCATTTCTACGTGCTCCATAAAACAGAAAAAGAGACGTATTGTGTTTATACTTTTTTCTTGTTCGAAGTTCATAAAATTTCCGTGCAGTACCTCTCTCCACATTCACATGCGGCAAAAACCTGTCATGGGCTTAAGCTGACCTGTCTGCGTCCAAACATGGCAAGGAAGTCATTTACATGCACTGTCACACAGCATTAGCAGCATATAGAACAGGCTTCCATACACAAATCGTTAACCATTGGATGGGAATGGTAAAAACCAGAGACCACTGAAACTACAACGCGGACGCGGACTGAACCGGCGATCCCTGGATCTTGAAGAATACGCTTTCCCCCATCCTAACGGAGTCCTCCCTTATGTATATTATCTTATCACAATCAGCCGCACCACACTTAATTAACCCTATGCCCAGATTTGAGTGCCTCTCGATAACTGTATGCCAATAGAAGCGCATATAGACGTTATTATCCAATATGGCGTCATGAGGGCTTTGGAATATTTTCTCATGGAATACATATTTAATACGTCATAACCTATTGCACTTCTTAGTAATAATATAAATAGATGTTTTCGAAGAGATGACAGAATTAGCATATACACAAAACTGCCTTTGGTATTGTTTTAATTTTTTTTCCGCAGATTCATGACCAGGTGATTTTCTTAGAGGCTATGTGACCCCCCACTTCCAGTTTGTTTGGCAGCACGTTGCCTGTAACCTGTAAGCACGGAATGCCTATTCACTGAACAGAAAATATGTGAAAATTGGAGCAAAAATACAAATTTGAGACTCAATTAGCAATTCAAATTAACTTGACAAATACGCAATTACGTGTTACATTGAAAAATGCACGCAAAGTTTAAATCGGAAGTGTTTTTTTTTCAGGATGCTCCGGCTGCGGTTTTAGGTTTGCTGGCTGTGGGGCTATGTAGGAAATCTCAGTTCCCCAGCGTCAGATGGCACCTGCCTGCAGGAAGGGTTGACAAATTGAGAAATGGATGATCGATCGAGCACCAGCGTTTATGTGTTACCCCATGAAAATCATTATGACAACAAAGAACATGTTTATGAGGCAGTTGCAAATTGAATGAGACTAACATGGAGTTGCTAGCTTACAATTATATTAAATGCATTATTGAATTATGATTTTCAGGTACAACCTGGATACCCCAATTGCAAAAATTCTGGGAGACTGTTGTCAATTTATCGACGACTACCTGTCTGAACACGTGACTGTTAGAGACTTGCTACTTCATCGAACAGGTATTCCGAGATATGATGATGTTTGGTTTTTCAACGAATCTCCATTCGATTCGATCATGAGGTATTTACATTTATGATACAGCTAGTTTCTCTTTTCCTTTGCTCTTTTCCTCCTTTCGTTCAGATTTTATAATTATTTTTTTAATTTTCTATTCTTATTTCTGCTTCTTTGCAATGTATGTGCGACATTCTTTTCGCAATTGAAGTCAGACCGATAATAGAAATAGGATGTATTCATATTTAAATGCGGTCCTACTCTAGCACCTATTGGGCAAAAGAGGGAGCCACGTGTATCTGGGCAGATCCATGTATTTAGCATGGTCAAAAGTACTTTCTCAATAAAATAAACAACACGAACACAGAATAATCTTAAGAAAATGTATTAATATATATTTGAAACATAAAGGATGCCTAAATTGATAAGAAATTGACTCTCTTTTGGTTGAAAATGTGTTATTTATGGATGTTTATGTAGTATATAGTACAACTCTGCCCTGATCATGGTGCAAGCATCAGTCTGTTGCCCCGGCAACACGGGGAGTGAGCAAGATTGCAGTCAATTATGAAAGTCTCCTATTGAAGATAATGTGCTGGCTAGTCTTTCTTTCTCCAGTCAACAGTGTAGGTATATGTTTAGCAACAGCCTAATATGCAATATATATGGTTTGTGTTACAGCTGACAGCATCAAATGGGAATTGATGTGACAATGCATCGTGTAAGGGGAAAACATGTGGGTGTCATACATACAGATGGACAAGGCAATGAAGTCTAGATTGCCTCGTGCATGCAGATAGACAAGGCAATGAAGTGTAGATTAGATCATGCATACAGGTACACAAGGCAATGAAGTCTAGATTAGATCATGCATACAGAGAGACGAGGCAATGAAGTTTAGATTGGCTCATGCAGACAGATACACAAGGTAATGAAGTTTAGATTGGTGACCTCAATATTTTGACTAGTTTAAAGGAATAGGTTTCCTCATATATATCTTCGAACTGGCATCTACGAAACGGCCAATTTCATGAGGTTTTATCCGATACAACACATCGTAACAAAATGATACCCCTTCCTCCAATCCATCCCCAAATGTCTGAAATATACTTATGGAAATATTTTAGGGAATGCTATATATGATGGACCCTGCTTTGGGGAGTTATGTAAAAAAAGAAGTGAAATTTGTATGACATAACTTTTTTATTCCGATACTCGATATTGACCAGTGTTGCATCGTGGTACTGCCCAATGATCACAGACAATAAAGAACAAAAGCAAGTCAAGTCAGTGAAGAAAATTTGTCAGTTGATGCATCACAGGCAGCATATCACAGTCATGCACAACGGTGTCCTGTACATCATGCACATGATAACTTGGGGATGGGAGAACATCTACAGGTCAGTTTGCTGTGCCTGTAAAGCAGGCAAGCACCACTGGATAGGCATCCATCCCTGTATTTAGACATTAATCTTGAAACCATAGAACATGAAACATTGAACTCTCGAGCAGCCCTTGCTTGGGACCAGCCACCATGATCGAAGTCCCACAATTTGCCATTTTCTGCCATCTTCTAAACGGTTACGTGTGGTTTCCATGTTGGTCTGTGCTTACACTGGCCAGTGGCACACTTTTCTGACTAATTTTGACACCACATCCTGGCCATTGAGATCAGTGCTCATGGCACAACAAAAGGTAGCTAATGATGCATCACATTCAAAACAAAAACAAAACTGATCAGGCACTTGTATATGGCATTCCCTAAAATATCTCCATGAGTATATAACGGTTTCTCAAATGACTTTGACATTACAGTCAAAGGAAGGTATAGAGACCAAACATTTTAATACATCCTATAATGGCAAGATTAATTAAAATGTCTTGCTTAGCAGACGTGTACCCACATTTTGAAAACGACGACGTATTCATACAGGTCTTAATTCTTCAACTATTGAGTACAGCATGATGAGAGAACGCGTTTCACGCTAATGCAAGCGAAGGATGATCATAATGTCAAGCGAAACCTGCAAGTATTAATAAAGTATCTGAAGACCCTTTCTTATTCTGTAAAGAGAGTTATCTTTCTCTGCAAAGAATCTTTAATTCCCTGCAGGGAATTAAAGAAGGAAACTGTCTACGGAGAAGTAAACACTTCGCACAGATTGAAAACTCTCTGCAGTCAGTTGTGCATAACGTTCAATAACTGGAAAGAATTAAAAACTATCTGCAGACTATTTATCCTAACAAGCTCAGATCTTAATTTCTGAAACGCCCCTTTAGTTACCATCCCGTGTAAGGAGGCAGGGTGTTACAGAGCAAGGCGTGGGCCTTTGCTTAAGGTGGAGGCTGTGAAGCTAGTGCACAGTGAGACCGGCAACTTTATATCGCAAATACCCATTTAATTGTTTCACAAGTACATTAAACCTATATATTTTCTCATTACTACATATCCATAGAGGTGGGTTTTTTTTTTTTTTTTTTTTTTTTTTTTTTTTTTTTTTGCGGTATTGGATTTTTTGAAATTTTATAGCATTCTTTCTGACTTTGTAGGAGTTCACATTTTTCGCGCAGAAGTCGCACAAAATTGTTTTTTCCAGTTGCAATCAAAAGAAATTTAAAACATATATCCATGTCTAGGATCGAAATTCAATGGTTAGGCCTGAAATAGCATAAATAAAAAGTTATAAATTTTTTAATTTAGTCCTGACAGGTTGTTCATTTTCCTTCTATAAATTGCTCCAAAAGTCACGGAAGGGGTTCTCAGAAAAAAATCTTGTCCTGTGTTTTGATAATTGAGTGAAATAAACTTGAAGCTTTACCTCTGTGATGTTGTCATTAAACAAAAGTATATTTTATGGCTTAAATTTCGATTTTTTTTTTACTTGGGAACACCACACTTGGCTTGTTTGGTTGTGGGTTCACATGCGGCTTTCCATATTTGGGGACCAGTAAGTGGATTGTGCTAAGTTGGTTTTACATCAATAGAGAATTACAAAGTAATCAGAGCAATGGTAGTGATTAGTCTGAACTGGCCCATTCTTTTCTCCACGGCTAATGGTTTCCTGTGAGTGACCCTTGTCAATAGTTCAAAATAAGGAATGGCGCATTTTACCTATAACAGTTTTGAGCATGTTGAACATTTAAACTGTCATATGCCTCTAATTAGCATAAATAAAACTTTCGCTTGTAGTTCATTGGATGTAAAAACAGCCCACTCTTATAAATTGAAGTTGGACTGACACTTCTATCTATAATACTTTTGAAGATATTTAACATTTAAACTTTCCAGGTACCCCTCATTAGCATAAATTAAAATTCTGCAACGTTTGTTTGCGGTTCATCGGATGTGTCTATCGCATAAACCTTTGAATACCAGTTGAAATGGCACCTGTACATGTGATAGTTTTTAAAATATTCAACATTTATACTTGTTAAAAAATTTGCGTGTGGTTCTTTGGATGTGCTTGTATCACGAAACTTATGAATAGACGTTGGAACGGCCCCCACTACGATTCATACTGGTAGTTTTAAATGTATTCAACATCTAAACTTGTCAAGTACCCCCAAATTAGCATAAATGTAAATTCTACAACTTTCGCTTGTGGTTCATTAGATGTGCTTGCAGCATAAACCTGAAAATTGAAGTTGGAATAGCATCTCTACCTATGATAGTTTTGAAGATATTCAACATTTAAAACTTCAAACGCTTCTAGTTTGCATCATTTTAAATGCAGTTAAACGTGTTTATAAAATGGCGTAGCTTCATGTGTGGATCTATGATCATACCAAGTTTGGCCTTTTTAAGTATAACAGTGTCCGAAAAAGTTGTCGAACAAATTGCTGGTGAAGAAGAATCCAAGAGATAGAGGGGGTAGAAAGAAAGAAAGAAAGAAAGAAAGAAAGAAAAAAGAAGGGAAAGAAAGAAAGATAGAAAGAAAGAAAGAAAGAAAGAAAGAAAGAAAGAAAGAAAGAAAGAGTATATCTGTGTTGGCACAGAGCCATATTTATCATTCCACTTCCGATTTACTTACATTGTCAACTATATGGATGTACACATAAACCGATAAGTTCCCGAATTAAGGCTTGTTAAAAATCAGGGGATCTAAAGTACGACCAACAACCTTTTGACCCTGCCACAAGCTACATGTTAACCAAGTTTCAACATAATTTGAGCGACGGGCTTGGGGCAAAGGGCGAAAGAAGCATAAGCACGCAAGCATTCGTTAAAGAAAGAAACAAAATGTCGCAGTGCCTCCTGTTGAAAAATATAGGTCTAGATAATTTCTTGAGTTTTTTTCTTGTTATAACAAGAATTTTTCTTGTTATTGCTAGCATTATTATTGTTATAACAAATGTTATGCTTGTTTTAACAAGTTTGATTCTTGTTATAAGTATTTTTTTCTTGCCATGATAAGATTTTATTCTTCTCAGAACAACTCGTCCTTGCATCATAATTGCCTTGTTGTAGTAACCTTTTTCCCTTGTTATAACAAGTTTTATTCTTATCACAACCATTTTTTCTTGTTATAACATCTTTTTCTTTGTAACAACGATATGTGTTTTGTAATGACAACTGTTCTTTCTTGTTATAGCAAGATTTAATCTGGTTATAACAACTTGTTCTCGTCATAACGTTTTTCCTTATCACAACTATTTTCTTGAGCTTATAGGATGGTGAATCGTCATTTGCCAATCCGTCGCTCCATCTATCGTCGCTGTCATCCGTTCACACTTTATACGTATTTCCAAAACCGTCTGCCAAGTTTGTTCAAGCGGTCATGCTCCAAGGATTTTTCGATTTTGTATGATTTTATTTTGTTCATGTTCGCATGTTTGGCAAAATCTTCTTGGCTTGGCAAATTGTTTCGAAATTCATGTTAGACACAGCTGTTGAAAGGCAGATTGGCTCCATATCCTTTGTGGCTGAAAAGCTTAGTCGGATACAATGAGAGTTCCTTATTAAGTTTTTATCTATTCCATGATATCCACATTATACGTGCTCTGCTGACAAGAACAGTTGGGTGTCTAATATACCCCTATGAGGGACCTTACAAAACAATTAACGGCCACTGTTATATCTGGCACTCCAGTGACTAATGCCTCCCCATTGTACTATTTACCAGTGATAAAGGGGACAGCAGGCTGTACTTAAGCAAACAGCTAGTTGTTCTCAGTTTTAAAAGACCGTTTACAGCAAGTTGGTTAGGGATACTGGTGGGGACACCTGGATCTTAATTCGTTTAAGAGGTGGCGCTGCAGTTAAAAAAAACTGTTTGTATATTAAAGCTATTTGCGACTTCATCTCCAGAGAACCACTTCTTAGATTGTGCTGAAACGTAGTGAAAAAAATACCTTTTGGAAAGGTCGGATAAAGTTGGTAACTGGGTGATGATAATGTGGAATCCTGATTTTGAACGACTATTTAAATTTGGGTACGGTTTGGCTGATGCATTCATTCCTATTGATAACTCTTAAAGTCAATGGGGATTGCATTGTCAATTCACATTGTGACTTCTCCAAACGCATCAGTCAGATTCACTTCAAAATTGTACTTTAGGTAGGTCTCCATTGGTTTTATTATAATGGTTACGCTCCAGTGTTTTGTCATTGTTTTATTTTTTATGTCCAGTTTTTTGGGGGGTAAAATTTGAAAAAAAAGTTCCTCTCCAAAATAGTCTGGTAACCTGTTTTAAAATTGCACAGATACACACCTGGAGTAAAAGAGATTTTAACTTGCTTGACAGGTGGCACTTTAACTTTCTTATCATTTTTGGGTCAGCTGTCTTGTCTGAGCTTATAGGATGGTCCCTTGTCCGTCGCCCGCCCGTCCAGAATGCACATTTTCGACTTCTCCTCCAAAATCGTCAGTCAGGATTACTTAAAACTTGGTGGGGATATTCCTTTCGTGAATCTCTACAAAGCTTGTGCAAATAATCACGGGGCAATGAATTTTTGGATTTCTTATTTGTAATGATGATGATGATGATGATGATGATGATGATGATGATGGTGGTGGTGGTGGTGGTGGTGGTGGTGGTGGTGGTGATGATGATGATGATGATGATGATGATGATGATGATGATGATGATGATGATGATGATGATGATGACGATGATGATGATGATTCAGTGGCTCTCCGCTTGTCTGCCGCGGTCCTGTGTCACTCTGTGACACAGGTGGCCTAGGGTTAAAAAAAATCTATCCCTCACGCACCCTATCCCCGCCTCTAAGGCTCAGGCTTTTCCCATGGGAGTCCCCATGGGAGCCCTTATAAGGGCTACCACCATTCCTATTCCCTCCCGTCTCTGTACTCTGGGATTCTAATTTAACCTGTCGCCTTCTAACTCTATTATTTCATTCCTTTTCTCCCAGGATCCTACCAGGCAGTCCTGTACATTTTATTACACACACACACACACACACACACACATATATATATATATATATATATATATATATATATATATATATATATATATATATATATATATATATATATATATATATATGTGTGTGTGTGTGTGTGTGTGTGTGTGTGTGCGTGCGTGTGTGTGTGTGTGTGTATTTGGGGAGGTCTTTTATTTGGCAAATCTTAAAGAAAAATCCTTTCCAAAACTCCTCCAGAACCAACAACGAGATTAAGCGGAAACGTTGTGGATATATTCATTGTGAAAGGGTCATACCAAGTTTTCACGAGGTGGCACTGCTGTGCTTTTCTGATTTTTAATTACTTTTTTTCCATTCGGGTATCTATCGGTATAAATTCACCTCTTCTATTGATTACTATGCACGGCAATGGGCACTCTAATGGTCATTCACATTTTGGACTTCTTTGACGAAAATGTGAGTTAGATTGACTTCAAACTTGTTGGCAATATACCTTGGGTGAGTCCCTGCCAAGTTTGTACGAATGGTCACACTCCAGTGATTTTTGGATTTTTTATGATTCTTTGGGAAAATGCTTTTAAAAGTTTTAATAGGAAAAAGTTTTAATAGAAAAGTTTAACATGGGAATTTCTAGTACTAGTTAAAACTTAAATAATTTTGGCCAGATTTGTGTCAAACTTGGTATAGATGTACCTTTTATAAGTGTCTATCTTTTATGTGTAAGTGGTCGTGCTCCAGTAATTTTTGGACCTTGACGTCATTCCCAAGGTTACAGGACAACTGGCATGAAATTTACTATTCACTTGATAACTTGAGATCTGTTTTGACTTAGAACTTTGATTGCACACACTTAGACAGTACATGAGTGACCTTGACCTCATTTCTGCGATCACAGTGCAACATACATCAATTTTACTCTTTACTATAACTTAAAAAACTACTTGAACTGGGACTTTGATGTTGTACATGTTAGTTTTCTTCCATAAAGGTAAGACTTACTCAGTACATGTGTTAATTTGATCTTATCCCAAGTTCACAGAGCCACAAGTGTGACGAGTGTCTAGATCAGCTGAGCATGGGCTGTTCTCACAGCCCTTTTGTTTATGAATATTTTGGAATTCTCCCTAAATACCTGTCATACTCTCTTTAAACTTGGTGTGAATGCACCTTGACTCAAGCTGCATTATGTTTGTTCATCACATGACGTTTGTTCACTACATGGTGATGCTGGCATTTCCTAACTGTGAAGAATTATTGAAACAAGGATTTTTTGATGAGGGCATCTGCCTTGGGCGAGTCTCTACCTAGTTTGTTCAAGCGGCCATGCTCCAATGATTTTTGGATTTTATATGATTTTGTTTTGTTCATGTTGACCAAATCTTCTCCGCTTGGCCGATTGTTTCGAAATTCATGTTGGACACAACTGTTGAAAGCGAGATTAGCTCTATATCCTATGTGGATGAAAAGCCTAATCTGGTACAATGGGGGTTCGGTAGTGATGGATCCTAGGCCCCTGCTTACCGTTAAACACTGATAGGAAAGGGCAATTAAGGTTTCCTCTGGTACTATCAAAGTTATATCTTATCTTAGCTTGTAATATCTCGGCAATGGTAGATCCCTGGCGCATGGTTACTATTAAATACCAATAAGAAATTACTTGTTTGGTTACTTGTGGTGTTGTTAATTTTGGCCTTGAAAGGCCAAACAAACATATTGACCTTTATCTTGGTAATGGTGGATCCTGCCATATTTTCTCTCAATGATGGTTTCAACACTGTGATTGAGTGAAGAATTTGATATTGCAAACCGTGATGATACTCTTACAGAAAGGTGACCTTGATATCATTTCGAAGCCCACATGACCATTTCAGTCTCTGTATGCAATGTCAGACAAGCACTGGATTGTCTCAGTCCTATAGTTTCTTGTTGTCATAAGAAAACTTTGTTATAACAAAAACAAATCTTGTAATAGCAAGAAAAAGTAAAATTAGGTTGACTAACGGGCTTCCGTAAATTGGCATGTAATGGATAAGTTATAAAAAGAAAAAAGTTGTTATAACAAGAAAAGTGCTTCTTATAACCTTTTCAGAAAGTAAACATATACTTCCACCAAGTTTTACAATAATTTGCGTGATGGTTTTGCAGCTGTCGAAAATAGCAAAAACCAACCATATTAGAAAAAAGAGGAAAAATTGGAGCGCCACCCGTCGAACTAATTAGGGTATAGAGGTCTCTAATGTTTGCACGCACTTACGAAGCAGTTGGCTGAGTAGTTTGGAAATATTTTCAAAGAAAATGAAAATAGAAATCATTTTAGCACATATACATATATGGAGATACATATTGAAATTTGCTAGCAGTACTTTTGACATGGATTCATACCGTGTTTTAGTGCCGCCACTACAATTGTCACTATCTGAGCAGATCATGCCAAAATTTAAAACACGGACTTTCCCTGTGTTTATTGATCAAGTTCTGTTAATATATTACTGGTGAACCATCATGAATACCTGACGGGCATCTACATATAAAAATGATGGGTTTTATAGGCATATGCTGACGTTGATTTCATTTTACAGGTGCCTACTACAGTCATGCATGGGGCCCACATTGTCAGCTGAGCGCAAAGTATCACTGCCTCTTGATTTGTTTGAATATCTCCCCAACAAGCAATATATTGAAAATGTTAGTTCCGATTATGAAACCGAACCTTTAGGTTAAATTAACCAGAATTTTACTAGTAGGGCCGTGGTCATTGGCATAAGTCCAGTGGAATCGCCCTATTGAGACCACCTAAGGGACTGAAAAATGTGGTCTTAATAGGGAAGTAGTCTTAATGGGATATAATTTAATTAAAAATGAACAGAAATGAGTCAGTAAATTGTTGGTCTGAATATAAATAATGGTCTCTTTATGGAAGTGGTCTAAATTCGAGATTCTACTGTATATGGTTGCAACAGTTCTTAATTGCTTTGTTTCATGTTTGCGTGCATGGTAAATTGCCCGAGTATCATCTTGCACAGACCGCCTACACCTCGAGCGGAACTGCAAAGAGACCGTACTTTGAAAAGACGCCATGTAATTATAATTCTCTGCAATTTGTGAGCATGCCAGAATGAAAACAGCTGCCTCTTTTGTTCAGTCGACTGCACACATTTCCTTTCTTGTATGTCTGTGCACTCCATGTTGCTTGTAGTGTTTGTGCCTTCGCAATAAGCGTTATCAGGTGCTTCCTCAATAGTTATTGTACAAAATTCCATTGATGTATACTTTCTTTCTCAGACAAAAATATTTCTGTATTTCTCATTATGGTATGTTTTACATTTTGCTTTCTGAGGTTTAGTTTCATGGCTGCAATATTTCTTTTCAGTCTTGTATTTAGTGATAACCACCGATGATCCTACCGCCTGAGTTATAAATCCTGGGTGGGTAAAGGTTATTTTTTAATTGTAATTAAGTAGCCGTTCTGCTCACCGTCTCCATCAATATCAAACTGATAGCTACTGCTTCAGAAATATACGTTCAGTCAAGGTTTTTTCCATAAAAACAAGTAACATTTCAAAGGTCTGCATATGGAATACCTATTATCGAATGAAATTTGAAGAATTGCAGCCGCAGAAGTCTGCTACCATGGTGTAACTCATCTTTGGCGCATGCAATCTCAAAGTGTTTTCCACGCTACACTCTATAGGTGTTGACGAAGGATAACAATTACTGTAAATTCACTTAATTTCGCTGTAGTTTTATTTTCGCTTATTTCGCTGATGTTACAACATCGTGAAAATAAAAAAATGAAACAGTATCTTAAGAAAGCTTTAACAGCGGTTATGTTATGCAGATGATCTCATCGCGTTGTTAGGCCAAGGAGCCTATCTTTGTGTGGGAAAAAATGACTAGTTCCACTCAATGGAAGACATCCATATCACCTGTGGTCCTGATTTGGCCCATATCACTCAACCAGAAAGTATACCCGTATGTACAAGTATACATCTGCACAAGCAAGGTAAAATGTGTTGCTGTTGCGCAACACAAGAGACTTGGAAATAAAGTTTTAAAATGTCATTATCATATTCTGGAGCCGCACGTTGAACTTTGCACAAGAAGGAATCCTCATCTGGATTGAAGAAGTCTTTATTACCACAAATGTTAGTAACATCCTTGATTTATCCCCCGTCTGTATACGCCCGCATTAAGGCAGATAATTGTCACTGTTGCCAAGCGACAGTGTCAAACATATTGGTGGCAAGTTGAGACGAATGCGTTGTTGGCGCTTCACGGGTAGCTTGACTGAGGAAACTCGTCGAAAAAGCTCAGTTCCCAAACATAGTTTATTTTAAGTGTATGAATTCCATAGGAAAATGGATCGGTAACGTAACAGGGCGGGTCACAACTTGGGTCTCATGCCGTTATAATAACATTGTTGTGCTAGAATAGACCTCCACCTGATTTGTTATGCCGCATGCTGGAAACTTTCCCTTAGAATTGGGAACAAGTAGCTGTATGTTCAGGCACAGCATATATATGGATAATATTCTTTGTAACAATACTGAAAAAATATGTCAACATGGTGTAATTTCTATTGGTATCAGTGACCATTTTTTGATATATTGCTCCAGGAAGGTAGTTAGAGGTCAGCTGAGTACTAATGACACAATTCAAATACGCTCTATGAAGCACTACTGTAAAACCACAGTCACTGATTTGTTGATTAAGGTTGACTGGTCGATGGTCTATAAATACAATGATGTGGATAGTTCATGGGACACATTCAGACTTCTTTTCACCAAACTTTTAGATATTATTGCCCCAATCAGTCATATTGCTCTTGACAAAGATGGCAATATTGTGTTTGAAGAATGTAAAGTAGCAGATTATATCAACAATCTTTTGACAAACATTGCAAACAATCTTGTGAATACTCTGCCTGCTGTGATCAAATACTATGGCGCAGATTCAGAAACTTTTCAAAGGTATTATGCTAACATCATTAAAAATTTTACATTGAGTGAAGTAAGTAAAGATTTTATTTCAAATGAACTCCGTGAACTTAACCCTTGCAAAAGCACAGGCTTAGATTGCGTTCCTGCAAGATTCCAAAAGGACTCACCTATCATCATCAGTGATCCTATCTCATTCATCATCAACTTATCAATTACCACTGAAACTGTGCCAAATGAAGTGAAAATGGCCCGCATTACTCCCCCTCCATAAGAAAAAGTAAGTCCAATGTAAATAATTATAGACCAATCAGCATATTATCTGTGACATCAAAGATTCTCGAAAGGCCCATTTTTACACAACTGAATGATTATTTTACAAAGCATAGTTTATTATATCAATATCAATCAGGTTTCTGTGGATATCTTTCATCGGACACCTGTTTGATATTTCTTCAGGATTATATAAGGCATGAAATTGGAAAAGGTGATCTGGTTGGCATGGTGCTGCTAGATGTCCAGAAAGCCTTCGACTGTGTAGACCATGACATATTATGTCAAAAGCTTTCTGCACTTGGCATCACATCCACCAAATGATTCCAGTCCTACCTCTCAGGAAGGAACCAAGTTGTCACTATTAGTGATAAATCGTCACAGCCTAAACACATTGTGAAAGGCGTTTCTCAAGGTAGTATCTTGGGGCCGCTTTTATTCCTCGCCTATGTTAACAACATGCCAGGTAGCGTGTAATGCCAGCTCATGCAGTATGCTGATGACAGCGCTTTGCTTGCATCTAGAAACAATCCCCTACAGCTATCAAAAATATTAGAAACCAATCTGAAATAATGCGATCACTGACTCATCGAAAATCAACTTTCCCTACATATGGGCAAGACCGAGTTAATTCTTTTTGGGTCAAAGCGCAAATTGAAATCCATTAGGGAATTACATTAACACATAGAGGCATCACCATCCATGCTTCCCCGGAAGTCTCCTATTTAGGTGTACATTTAGACCAATGTTTGAGTGGTAGTAAAACTGCCAGTAATATCATAAACAAAGCAAACTCTCGCTTAAAATTTTTGTACCGACAGGCCGGAAATTTGAATAAGCATGTGAAGAAATATTATGTTTTGCTTTGATCAGCTGTCATTTTGACTATTCTATCTCCTCTTGGTACTATGGCCTACCACAACAGTACAAAAAAAACTTCAAATTATACAAAATAAAGTCTTCGCTTCATAAAGGGACGGGGGCCGATGGTACATGTGGGAGCATCTGTACTGGCATCAGGAGGACTATTTAACATTGAAAACAGGGCAAAACAGCTGTGTCTTACTCATATGCACAAGGTATATAATGACAATGGTCCTTCTTGTCTCAACCAGTTTTTCACTAGAACCTCGAGCTCACCGATCCATACTCATAATACACGCAATAACCAAAGAAATTTCTTGCTCCCACAAGTAAAATCGGTCCGATCAGCTGTTTTTTTATAATGTAAGTGCTAAACAGTGGAACTCGCTCCCTTTGGACATTAAGACAGCACTTCATCTGGCCACATTCAAACAAAAGGTGAAAAAATACTTACTCCAAAAAGCATCACAGACGAGTTATCTTTATTTATTTACCCATTAAATTGTCAGTTTAAAGCTAAATGAAGCTGGCTGGATAAGCATCTTATTCAACTCATTCATCACAACTACTCATTGCAATGGCTTACCCGAACCATCAAGTCTCATCTCCATTCCATTGCATACTTACCCTCTGGATCATCAACATATCCCCGATTTTTCAAAATCTTCGTAATTTATTGCTATATATATATATATCTATCTATATATATATATATATATTCTACATAGCTATGGTTTTTAAGGTATTTTAGTTTAATTTCATTTAGTCACATGTACACTGGGTTTTATGCATACCTTTATATAGATTAACTTATTGTGAAACTATGTTTACATCAGTGTAATTCGCCAATGTACTGTAATCGCAGACTTTATGGGACTCCCTTGGAAATAAACTGCTAGGTTTTAGGGGAACCCCAGTAAAATAAATGCTTTTATTATGTGAATCACACCGTTTTTCTAGGTATTGATTTTGTGAAATAAATCAAATCAAATAAAAAAGGCCACTATCTGCTGGCCGACTTTCCAAAGGACTTCACCGCTGACCTGACAATAGGGGGTTCGATAGGGAACACAGTTTTTCGTTCTCATTTAGCTATACTTTGGATGCGCATGGTAGGTACAGCACAACATAGTAATTTCGGAGAGTTTGGATTGAGTTTTCATGTACGTGGTCTCAATGAGGATGAAGAATTGTAGCAGGAAAGGAAAAGATCATTCAGCCTTACATACATGAGTGGGACGCCCAGAACCTACCGTCACTAGTCTAGTACTGCAGGGAGGGCAGCTGTGGGACAGCAAGACCATCTGAACTTGCTGTCTGCGCAATGATAATTCGTTGCAAAAGATATATTTCCTATAAAGAATTACTAGACTTCATTTAACAAGAACCAACATGCATGCAGTAAATTGAAATCTGCGTCAGGATGGGCCAGGTGTTGAATTGTGTTATAAATTCTAGCATACACGTAAACAGCTACATGCAGCCTATACGCGTATGGAAGTCTGTATAAGCAGTTGATTTTCCGGTCCCATCTGTATGGTCTGTGGATGAGTAAATATAAGTTAGCATTTATGAATGGCCTTCAATATCAAAACTCCTACCCGTCAATAACCTCGCGACCCTTGGAGGGCAATATTTTACGTTTCCGTATACAACTGTCATCAGTGTATGTGCTGATGATCCTTTATTTCAGATCGTATCCATTATCTAACACTCGTAAATATTTTCCTCTGACTGACTTATTTTCTAGGTCCATTTTGACGACACTGGGCCAAATTATCATGATTCTTCTTCATGTTAGGTATTATTTACTTAATGGCTGTATGAGTTGTATCCTTATCACTAATATAGATACTCTCCTATTCCTCACACCCTGTTATGATAGGATAACGTCGACTGAAGTCAAACTTTTACCTTGCATACTATACACACATTGGTGTTACTGTCAAATCGACCTTGTAGGCAAATTTATTATTCCACCAGAATTAATGGTCGAACCTAATTATTTTGCTACTTGATGCACAGGAAAATTGATCTATGCGACCATTTGCTTTTTATGATTGCATTTTTGTTACTGATCTGCGGAGATGTACGTGTTAACCCTTGTCCAGTAGCCCTATGGAGACCCTAGAATTTGTCATGCAAATATCTGTAGTTTAGCGGCAGATAAATTAAGTTGCATTAACGTCTCTTTGGCTGATAACTTTAATATAATTGCATTATCTGCAACTTTCTTTACTAACTGAACTAAAGCTGATGACCTACGTATACCAGGATTTTATCAGACGAGATAGGTCTACGGGTACCGGTAGGGGAGTAGCCTTATATGCATCACGATCCCTGGTAATTAAATGGCGTGATGAGCTTGAAGACGCCAGTTTGTTAATTCTCTGGGTTGAAGTGCGTTTACACAATAATAAGTTTTTCATTGCGGTATTGTTTTGGCCCCCAAATTTGCTTGTGTCTATATGTATGGAATTGGATACCCGTCCATCACTTGTTACCACTCTAACTCTTGAACAGAAATAGCTGACAATCTAAGTTTCGTGTAAACTAAACATCTTACAGCGTTTCAGAAATCTATCGGAGATTAGGATCATGCCTCTACTTTTGACCCAATTTCTAAATGTGAAAACGCAAACGCAAAACGTTACCGCAAAAACCCTTGAACGAATATCAAACCAGGCATCTGAGTTTAGCATGAACCATGCACCCGGGAGTGTGTCAGAGGCCTATCGAAGGTCAAGATAATCCGAATATACTTGATCTGTTCTTCAGCGGATCTGGATCAAGGAAGTTAAGGCTGTGGCTCTTGAACAGCTTTCTGAATTTTGCATGGGTCAACCAATTTGGTGTCTTTCACAATCTTGTAGAAAGTCAATGTCATATGTCTATATATTAACTCATTTTTTTAGAGGTTGACTCTCATTAATCATATTTATAAAAGTAATATTGGGTCATATCTAGCAAATGGTGTTTTTAAGGACCATAATTTTCATTAAACATCTCTAGATAAAGACACACGTGCTTTCATGTTGAGCTGTCACACTTGATTTTGGCTGACTTTGAAATGCCACTGTGGTCAGGGGCATTATATTGACGGATATTTGCAAGCCATGCTTTTTCCGACCATGGTATCTCATAAATACTTTCATTTAGAATTGCCACGTTTGACCTTGAATGACATTCTAAGGTCAGAGGAAAGCCGGGCATAATATTGGCTTACATATAGAAACCGTGAAGTTGGGGATCTTTGTTACTATGCAATATGAATAAAGAATGACACATGTGCTTTCATTTGGAGCTGTCACCTCCTGTGACCTTGAAAGGATCAAAGTCAGTTGGCATTAGTTTCTAGAGTAAAATGTGCTGAGAGGGTAATTGCAGCGGACTTATGGCACCGAGGGGTATTAAATGCTGTGCGTGGTATTTCTCATTTGAAATGAAACAAAAACAAAAAACAAATAAACAAACCACCTGGATGCTAGCTTCGTTCATGGGTGTGAATTGCTTCCTGACCAAGGTCGCTTCGTCAAACGTCTTCAGCATATAGTTCTCAGCAAACTGGCAGACAGTCAGCACCAGTGAAGCAACCTAGACTTCAGTAAGCCCAGCGTAGCTACCTTTATTTGCTAAAAGGCTGTAGGATAGTGAAACAACGTTTGCAATTTTATATTTGAGGAATGCACAACCAGGCGATGGCTTGTGATTCCGTATGTAGTTGTGGTAGAACTTTTTGAGAAAGAAACATATGCAAAGCAATCAATTTGTTTCGTTCATACGGGATTCTGAAAGAATTTTCTCAGATATATACTGCATTTTTCAAGATTTAAGTCATTCATGCTTGTTAAGAGATAAAAGTATTATGAATCGTATTGCAATGTTTAAGGTTCCTGTCAAAACTACTAAAACTTTGGGCTTTTGGGGCAATTCATGCTGAGCACACAGAACTTCATAGCTCATTGAACCGTTTCCAATGTCATTCGTTTCGGGCAGTATCATCAGAATTAAGCAAAGAACAGCACAAAAGGGTTTACCATGTGACATAACAAGGGTTTCACGTGATCAGAAATTGTTACAATTCTTATTTTTTATTGAAAACAATAAATCAAATAGAGATTTATGACGCTTTTTCCAGATCTACACAGAAATTGTGGCACTGTTGCTCCTGTTTGTGTAAATGCCCCCGTTTTCGAGGATTTCATATGCAGTACTTTCTAGCGGGCAAATAAAGTTGTGCGAGTTCAGCTCTCAACGGGCAAACAAGGACCATGGCATCTAGCTGCCTCCCAAGAGATTCTTGATTTTAAAAAATGAGCCTGTTTTGTTTATTTATATACACCTGATAAAATGGCTATATCCAATGAAAGTTTTGTCAAGTTCTATTGTAAGATTGGGTTCTACATAACTGCAGGATGCTTGTACCATTCGACGAAAATATGCACCATCGTGTGCAGTACACATACTGAGACAGGTGTATTGTCTCTCTCGTAATACACAGTATAGTCCAAACCCACAAGGTCGCGTCCGCCTCATATTTTTCTGGCCTATGACTTTGCCAGTTATGTGACAACGTAAAGTTTCAAATAAAGTAGAACAACCAATATTAGCAGACAGTTTGAGTATAGTAGAACCAGTCTAATGCAACCATGCTTGGTGCATTCCAAAAACGGTAGCAACAGACAGGGGGTCGCTATATACAAGATTGATGATTGAGGGCATAGACAATCACCTAAGCTATTAAGATGAATTTAGACCACATAGTAGTTCACTTCAACTTGCTCCTTTGTCGTGTTCCTTAATAGCCGGATTTTTTTCTGATAAAGGAATTGTTTTCATTTCGGACTAGAAGTGGATGCCATGTTGGCATTGGCACTGTCAGTGGTGAATGAAGCAATGGCAGAAAATGGCACTCAACACAATGGAAGGTAGAATTACACAATGTAAGTGAACCTAATAGGATCAATTATGACGGTCGCAGTCGCATTAGGCAGGTGGTCGCATTAAACAAGTGAAAAACAAAAGAAATTGCTTTATGGTATCAGAGGATGGTCAGAATATATAGGAAGTCACATCAGACAGGTGGTCGCAAGGAAAGTTCCACTGTAACTCTTCGTGCACACACAGGGCCAGGTTGATATAGGACACCTTTGTGGAAGTTCAAGGCAACCATTCTGTGCTTTGTGGTAGTCAGATTTATATGGTGTCCTCTCTCTGAGAAGGTTCACGAATATATGTGGAATCTTTTTCTCGGGGTATTTATTTATTTATTCGTGCATTCATTGGTTCATTCATTCATTCATTCATTCATTCATTCATTCATTTAGTCACTCATTTATTTTGCGTTCAAACATTCTTTAAATTCAATTGGATTAAATTTTACCGAATATATAGTAAAAGCAAGTAGCTGCCATCACAAATAAACGTGTCCTGGAATTAAGCTTCCGAAACATGGTTGATTGATGGTTTGCCGATGATGACCAGTTTATAAATTTATTTGGCAGTTGAAGCCTTGAGTTTTAAAAAGTATCTTCATGGAACGTGATAATGTTGATGAAGATAAACGTTTAGACATAGACAATCACCGGATTGGCTATGGAGCGTGCAGTAATTGGATTGTGTTATTAATTTTGGTTCTTAATTACACGGAAGATATGTCACCTTTGCTGTTGTTTGTAGTATAATGCCTACGCTTTAACAAACTGCATATACAATAGGCCAACTAACCAAAGTCAACATGATTCCACAGCCCTCAAGCTCTAATGTAGCTGAGACAAAATATTACAATTCTATAATGTGACAAATGGATGGGCAAGGGCATACGACCTGCATACCGATAGTATTATTCTGCCGACGTATGCTTACCCACCAATCACTCACCAAATAGCGAAGACTAAGAAACTAGTCCTGATAAAATAATCACTTTTTTGTAGGCGTATTAAATTCATGAGACAAAAAGTGCAGTTTCGTGCGAGGGCCATTTACAACAACAATATGTATGCATTAGCTGGGCGTGTCGCTGAAAAGCTTGGTAAGTATATTTTATATCTCATATTAAGTACTATATATTCTTTGCAAAATTGGCATCAAAATATTCAGTTCGTGTTGTCACTTTTACACTGGTATTCTTACATGTTTTAAGCCCTGTGACTGTCTATATGTTTGTTTTGCTCAACATTTATTTTCGTTACCATGCATATCTAAGCATTATTGTATAAGGTTATGATTTTGTGAATATCGTTTGCACCTTATGTTCTGTTTGTTTGTATTGCTATGCTGACATAAAGACGACTTAAACCTTAGAATTACATGCTTGTCAGCTGCTTACAAACTATCTTGGAAATTCAATGTAAATGTGTAATTAATGAGACTTTTATGGTTTTACTTCTAAAACAGGTGGCAAGTCGTGGGAATGCTTGGTTAAAGATCATCTGCTTAACCCACTTGGAATGCATTCGACTACATTCATGGGGCGCCCTCTGATGGATGATCAGCAAATGGCGGAACAGTACATGTTTTGGGACAAAAAGCAACACAAGCTGGGCCGCATAACATTCAGGTTGTATATCCATTCATTCATAAAATGTTTTGAAATTACAAAGTGCTCGATTGGTCAAAATAATATTCGGCAACATTGTTTTGACACAGAGGATACGTGAATACGTTACAGGCTTCACTTTGAAGAGATAGCAGGAAATATCAAACTATCAAGCTTATGGGGAAAATAAAGTGGCTTGAACTGAAATCACCCATACATGTAACGGGCGCACAATCGCGTGCATACGCGTGCATTTTGAATTACAAAGTTGCATAAAGCGACAGAACGAAATACAAGCCGGGTGTATTGTATTTTGGAGTGAAGAAAGTCTTTTGATAATCTTGAAACTGAACTTCTCTTATGCCATAGGCAGTACAATTACAGCATTTGAATATTTGTGTTCTGCTCCATTCCAAATCCAAGTCCCTGACACGGCGGTGGGACAACAGCTACAAAGTTTGCAAATTATGCATATCTTTAATTCATACTAACATTGCTTGATAACATTTCCAATTACGGAGAATAACCTGTGATGGGGGATGTTTGTCGCCAGCTTTCCAGGAAACTGTTTTGCGATATCGCGTACCGCTGGATAGGGAGCGCAAAAGGCGCTTCCACCAAGCTAATGGACAGGGTCCACACAATTTAGGACATTTAAGTACAACTGACCAACTGATGCATGTATTTAGGTTAGATATGCAATATTTCTTTGTTTTGTGGGACGTAGGGTAAACTAGCCAACTGGGCGGTAATATTTCAAATATGAGAGTATGAGAGAGAGAGAGAGAGAGAGAGAGAGAGAGAGAGAAAGAGAGAGAGAGAGAGAGAGAGAGAGGGAGGGAGGGAGGGAAGGAGAGGGAGGGAGGGGAGAGAGAGAGAGAGAGAGAGAGAGAGAGAGAGAGAGAGAGAGAGAGAGAGAGAGAGCATACCACATTTCATATGAAAACGGGTATGTAAAACCGCTACTTTTCTAGACGCAATGTAAAATAGTGGACTTACTTTAGGCTGACTTTGATTTAATTTAATTTTGAATTGGTCTAGATACTCGGCGTCAGTAGTGGCAGGTGGTAAATCGTTCCAGAGAAAACCAGCTGAAGGAAAATAGGATGTATTGGATAAATTAGTTCGTGTCCGAATTAAAGACGGATTCTATCCAAATCTCACATTACCCGTTTTGTTGCCTGGCGGAAGTTGGCAATAAATGTATCAAATTTTGGAGTGCATCACACTTGAGCATTTTGTAAAGCATAATTAGTTTACTTTTGCTTGTCTGACAATTTTTCGAAACCAGATTCCTGAAATTAGATCGTGACTCATTCCAGCTGTCGCTCCGGTAATAACTGTTGCAGCTCCTAGATTGACTTTTTCCAGATCCTCGCAGTCGCTACTTGTACACCCATCCCACACGACCGACCCGTACTCTAAAAATGGCCGTATAAAGGAGAAATCAAGTGTTTTCAGAAATGTTCTGCTCAAATGATATTGTAGATGTTTCAAAATGTGAACCATCATCATGCCTTTGGCGGTTAACTTGTGAATATGACTTGTCCAGCTTAAGTCAGATCGTATCAATAACCCAAGTGTTTATGTTCTGGTTCATTCTGCTAAGATTTGTACATGATAACCAAGTTCGGATGAAGACGTGGAAGTCGTTTCCTTGATCAAATCATACTAATTTGTTTAGAAGGATAAAATGACATTAACCATTTGTACGCCCAATTTTCTGTACATGGAAGTCAAAATTCAATTAATTTGCTGCAACTACAGGATCCTCGACAGTGATAAAAAGACCAATATCATCGGCAAATTATCGGATGGAGGAATTTACAACGTTAATAATACCATTGATATATGTCAAAAATAGAAGAGAACGAAGTACAGATCCCTGTGGGACGCCTGCTTTGATTCGGCTCCACGGCGACCCCCCCCCCCCCCCTTTGCAACAACACGTTACTCTCTACCCTCTAGATAGTCGGCAAACCAGCTTAGTAGAGGACCATCGATACCTGCATTAGGTAATTTGAACAATAAATCTGAGTAGTAGACAAAGGTCTTGGTAATGTCACAGAATACAATTCTAACTTCCTTCGGAAGGTCCACGGCCTCGAAAAGTGATGGCACAAGTAAATTAGTTGATTAACCGTACTATCCCCAAGAATAAATCAACACTGTGTTTGGACAAAACAGCATTGTCCCGGAAGAAGTTAAAAACCTTATTTGAAGACTTTGCTTACAAATAATGGGTCTGTAGCTGTGACGAGGGCTCGGAAAAAAATTATTTTTTTCCAAATTGGCACCACAGTTGCTTTTTTTCCATTCAGACGGAAATTCATGACAATCCAAGGAGAAGTTAAATAATTTAGTTAGCGACTTAGAAATAACTGGGCCATTAGTTATAATTTGATCAAGACACAGGAAAGTTGTTTCAGTTATTTAAGTTTGCTCATTGATATGAACCGTGAGAGAATTTACAATTCCTGGGCAAACGGACACAAGGCCCCTCTTTTTTTTACAACTATTTTTAAAATGCGAATATAGAGGCTAGCATTTGTGTTATTGAGAAACAGCTCCGAAAAACGATGACTGTGAGTACTGAAACTGGTCATTACATCGGATGTGGATAATCAGACACGACAGGAATTTAACAGGTCGATAGTGCTTTCCAGCAACAAGACTTTGTTCGGTTACGTAACTTAAGATTCACTGGTGACACGTAAGATACTCATTCAGCCATTCAACTCCAGGGTTCGGATTATTAGACAAACCATGATGCAGCGAGATACAGATGTGTTGATATCATCTAGGTAAAATTGTTTAAACGGCAATGTAGTTGCCAAGGATTTTTGGATACCCCTCCTCATCAAATTCTCTCGATGGTTCGCACTACGAGTGTGATACAGCGAGTGTTGTTATAAGGTAATAACAATTACCATTACACGGCGTGCCAATAACATGTCGATAATACAGTGAAATATCATTATAATGACACCATCTGTTCCCTGCAATTGTGTCAGATAACTGAATATGTCAGATAAATGAATCACATAACATAGAAAATGTACTTTTTGTTCCTCGAAATGTGTGTCATTAAGTGAATATGTCAGATATCTGAGTGTCGCTGCAATGAGTTATGACCGCACATAGGCCATACTCTGTGTGACAGGACGGCGATATCTTCATTACATTACATCTGCATGTGTAAAACCCTGGTAAAAATTATATTGTATTTATTCAATTTTTACTAATGTACATAATAGACCATATATAATAGTGTACAAGTTTACCAGTATTATTAGCAATCCATATTCAGAAAATACATTCCGTTGAGACATGGAAGCTCATAACAATATATATGTATATATATATATATATATATATATATATATATATATATATATATATATATATATATATATATATATACATATATATATATACATACATATATGCATATTAAAATAGTAAAGAGGTCAGTTTATAAAATAAAAGTAAAAACATTTAGATACATGGTACAATTGCAGTGTAAAATATAGAAACAAAAACTTTAAACATTAAAAAAAACAAACAAACAAATGAGCGACTGTAACTTAAATTCTTTAGAGATAACGAAGAATAAAGAGGAAAAGTATCACTAACAGGTAGAAATGAAGAAGCTAGCCCCCCCCCCCAAAAAAAAATCACAAACAATAAGTTACATCATTTATACCAATGATAATTTGAACAAAAATGACATAAGCACACTTTTTAAGCCACATGACTTCAGTAGTCCCCCTCCCCAACGGCCCTCCTTCTAAGCGGACAGGCGGTTTCGGCGGACAGAGTCCCGCGGCACCGACGGCTTTCCCATTGAAATTGTCCCTCGTTGCCGGACACGAATCTGACACGGACAACCGACAGGGTTTTAATCTTCAAATAATAGAAATACCGCGCTATGCGGACACAAAATAGTTAAATTCTTCGCTGTCCGTAAATCAGCATAAGAATATACACGTATTTTTTGGTCCAATACAAGTAACAACACTATTGAACTTGAAAAGATGTCGAAAGACCAACTTCTACGAGAAGATTTCACAACTTGTAAATTGGTCGTTGCATCGGCCAATAGCTTAATCCACGTCTCAAATACAGCAATTCTGCTTACTCACGTATTATATTCTTAAACCGTTATCCATCATAATATCATTGTGTGAGCGATACATATACTAATTTTCGTTCAATTATTTAGCTTCCATTGTGTTCCTTTCAGCGCAGATGTGATGTCCGCCATTTTGATTTTACTGCAGAAAGTTGAAGATGGGGACCTGTTCGTATCGACTCGGACACACCCAAATAAATCGAACACCAAGAAAACTTGTAGTTTACTCTTGATCATTTTGTCTATGTATTTCTGATTGATAAGTGATTTATCTGTTCTAAACTATGTTGCTGTTTGACCGAAGTATGAGAAAAAGAATCCCCACAGAGCATATTACCTATAACTGAACCCAGTGAAACACCATTACTGAATGGTCCCGCATTAAGAGCTTGCCTGCTTGAGCACGTGCGACCGACACTGACGAAGCGCATGCCAGATCCATTTTTCCCACGGTCCAGAACGAGGTCCATATGGCTCCCAAAACACACGTGGTGGCAATGGGAAAATGCCGAGTCTTATTTTGATACATAACTTATGAATTACGGTGAGTTAGGCTCCACCGAATGTGTAGAATAAAATTAAGACAGTGAGTAATGCCGTCAAAACAATTTTATGACAGTTTAAGCTGGTTACTTCGCAAGCGAAGGCTCCGTACCCGGCGATGCATCGGGCCCATTGAGCGTAATAGGAAAATGACAGCTCAAGACCGGCATATATTTTCAAGTTGCGAAACACATCTTTGAGCACCCAGACAAGAGTTCTTTATTGAAATAAAGATTTTAAGAGTTGTAATTGTTAAATTTGGTAAATGATAATTTCTTTTCACAGCATATGTAATCGATAATGATGACCAGGTGGTGGCAGAAATTTGCGTACCTCGCTACCTGAGTACCTCTGGACAAGTCCAACATGGATTTTACGTGGTGCATATGCGATTCCTCCAATAAGCGACCACCTGCATTGTACGACCGCTACAGAGGGGGACTACTGTTTTTTGCATTTTATGGCAAAAGTAAAGATAATCACATGTAAAACCTCGTAGCAAATTGAATCGAAATAACATAGGGGCACGTTTCAGTACTTTAGACCTTAATTTGTTCAACAGTTGGAGGTGCAATTTTGTCTCTTTTGTTTATAAATTTTTGTGTAATGAGGCTACTTTTGATCTTTCCGAAACCATCCCTCAGATTACGCTTCAGCTTTGTAGAAATATACCTGAGGAATGGTCTAACACCTTGTTTCACTATGTGGCTCTCCTGTGCATCACTGATTTTTTTTATGCCGGTTATTTTTTGGTTAAATGCCTACGGGTCTATTGATTAAGTCAATGGGGAATGATTATCCACATTTTTTACTTCCCGAAACCCCTCTACCAGTTTTACTTCAAACATGGCCGGGATGTACCTTTTGTAGATGTCTATAGAGGAAATTCAAATAGTCACGTTTCAGTGATTTTTGTTGTCATGAATTTCTTAGGTCAGATAATTTGTCTTTCAGCTGAGCTTTTGTGAAGGTCAGCCGTCCGTTCCGCGTCTGTCATCTATAATTTACATTTTCGACTTCTCTAAAACTGTAGGCCAGATCCACTTCAGACTTGGTGGGGATCTGCTTTGTGTGGGTCTATACCACATTTTATCAAATGGTCACGGTCCAGTGATATTTGGATTTTTTTTACGAATTTTCTTGTTAATTTTGGGGGTAAATCTTACAAAATCTTCTCCGTAGAAACCGCCGACCCAATTACTTTGATATCGCACAGGAACACTTCTAGGTACTCCTAGTTCTGAATTTGTTCACCATGTGGGCTGCTATATTTTGCTTCTTTTTAAATGATTTTTTGTGTTTTTTTTTTTTTTCTTTTTTTTTTTTTTGACTACTTCTCCAAAACCGTCACCCAGATTAAGCTGAAACTTTGTGGACATGTTCTTTGTTTCTCCGTAGAAACCGCCGACCCAATTACTTTGATATCGCACAGGAACACTTCTAGGGACTCCTAGTTCTGAATTTGTTCACCATGTGGGCTGCTATATTTTTCTTCTTTTCAAATGGTCTTTTGTGTGTTGTCTTTTTTTTTTTTTTTTTTTTTTTTTTTTTGACTACTTCTCCAAAACCGGCACCCAGATTAAGCTGAAACTTTCCTTATTGGTTACTATCATTAATGTAAGTCAATCGGCATTCAAATGCCAATTCACGATTTGGACTTCTCCGAAACTGTCACCCAGATTGACTTTAAACTTGGTAACAATGTATCTTGGCTGGCTCTCTACCATATTTGTTCAATTGGTCACGCTTCAGTGATTTCTGGATTTTATTTATGTTTTTTGTGTTTTTATTTTTGCAAATCTTAGTAAAATCTTCTTCCCCGAAACCGCTCACGCAATTGCTTTGGTATCACACAGGAACACTCCTAGGACTCCTAATTCTTAATTTGTTAACCACGTGGCGCTGCATTTTTTTCTTTTTTTCCTTTTTTTTTTTAATATTGTGTGTCTTTGGTATTTTGGACTTTTTCCCGTGAAACCATCACTCAGATTAAGATGAAACGTGGTTGATGTGTCATTTGTGAAAGGGACAAACAAAATTATTCACTGAGTGGCACTGCTGTGGACTCCAGATTTTAATTTTTTTTTTTTCGATTCTGATACATATTGGCAAAGGCACCTTTCCTTTCGATTACTGTGTAAATCAATGGGCATTCAGATGCTAATTCATATTTTTGACTTCTTCGAAACTGTCAACCAGATTCACTTCAAACTTGGTAGCAGTGTACCTTGGGTGAGCCTCTATCAGATTTGTTCAAGTGGCCAAGTTTCAGTGGGTTTTTTTTTTAAAACCATTTTTATGATTTTTTTTTGGGGGGGGGTCTTAAACAATCATCTTCGAAGAAACCGCTCTCCCAACTGCTTTGTTTTTACACAGAAACACTCCTAGGGAACCCTGGTTCTTAATTTGTTCATCCGGTGGCGCTACAATGTTGACTTGCTTGTCAGGCTGTGCTTTTAGGAGGCTCAGCTGTCTGTCTTAGAAATACTTCCAAATGTCATACACACTCACCTAAACCTTAACACAGGTCTATTCAGTTGCAACCTTGAATTTGTGGGACAAGCTTATGTCAGCTCAGCATGGGCTGTTCACGCAGCCCTCTAGTTTATTCATTGTCTGGCTATATATTAAATAACTTTTTATCCAAAACCATTTTATTCTCGTTTTGTAAAAGCTTAGGAGTTTTTCCGGAAGTGCTTCGGCCAATTGCTTTGAAGTTGCATAGGGACACTTTTGGGTATAAGGGCTAGACCAGCACATTATATGGTTGAACTCGCTATCCTCCCCAAGGTCAGAGGGCTATTTGCTGAATTTATTGCACACCATATAAATTGAAAACTATATTGACCTAGACCTTGATGCTGGTGTTCCTCCATGTACGTCAGATGTTTGGAGTACATGAGTGACCTTCACTTCATTTTCAAGGTCACAGGGCCACTTGTTGAATATTACTGTGCCTGTGATGATTAGAACTATTTGAGCCAGGACTTGGATGCTGATTGTCCTCTATGTGGGTCAGATTCACGCAGTACAGGACCTTGACGTCATTCCCAAGGCCACAGGGTTCCTTTCCTGAATTTCCCTGCCTACACGATAACTCGAAAACTATTTGACTTAGGACTTTAACTGTTGATTTTGTGATTGAAATCCGTCAATAAAGATGACCTTGATCTGAGTCCAAAGGCCCCAGGGCAGCATCATCATGTGGTTGCTAGGTCAACTGAATACCGGACTGCCACAGTCCTCTTGTTTGTCTTTTGCCTGGTATTTTGAACCACGGTTATATACATAATTCTTCCAAAATTTGTATAGTATTTCTCCTTTGATATAAAGGCAAAAAAATCTTTCCAATTCGTGTTGTTCATCGTTTTGTCTCAGAATGGCGGCCACAATGAATGACATCGTGGATACAATTGACACTATCCTGAATGGACCATAGCTTTGATATGCTAAAATAGCGTGTTCATTAGTTCATAAAATACAAAATGCTTAATTACAGCCAATACTAGGCCCCAGTGAGCTGAACGCATATGTAGCAAACACGCAGACATGTGGCATTCAAGAAATAATTGAAAAATGACAAGACTATTAAAGGAGATTGTGCTGAAAATTAGTGGAAATGTGCCTTGTGTAAGAGTCAACCAAATGTGATCACTAGGTGGTGGCCCGCTAGATCCCTGATTTTTAATGAATTAAACAGAAATTGTACTAGTTGGTTCATGCATACTACTACATTTCCATTTATTACATTATAAGTCAATAGGGATTGCCTTGGTTTTTTCATTTTCGACTTCAGCTCCAAAAACGTCAGCCAAATTCACTTCAAACTAGGTGGGTATGTACGCACGACAGCTTTTAAATTACAAAATGTGATTGATTTTGCTGCCCATTTGAGGTCATTGTCTCCATGACTGTATATCTTTTTTGATCCTGCTTTGCGTGACATCGTCACAGTCAGATGTTAATTGTAGTGCAAACACTGCCGCCAAGTGTCATTGCAGTTTTACTATAAATTAGTAAGTTGACATTTTTCAAAGAAAAAGAAACCCCACATATTATAAAGCTTTTTAACAATTGAATTGAGAATTTTATTGAGCACTGATACAAGTCAAAATCAAAGTGTCAAACCCGGTAGCACTGCCTGGTCAGAGTTCGACTGAGTAAAAGCTGCCCTTGGCGTAATGGAAAGCTGCTGACCGGGGGCGTCAAAGGTCTTATCTATGAACTGTCACCAATAACTTTTTCTTTTGAAATATAAATCAATTAAAAACATTAAAAAGACTTAAGGCAATATACATCCTAACACATTTGGTGACAACTTGTCACTCTTTCAATGCCAACTGCGACTAAATTCAAAGTACTGAAGAGGAGCTGTTGTCAATTATGAAAAGGATACCAGATTCACAATACTTGTGAAAAGACCTTTTATTCATTTACCAGCCTACAGTTCCACATAATATAATGGTCCTGTCCACAGCTTTCCTAGGGGCGCTGCGGGCACCACGTGCCGAGGAAAGCTATTGACTTCCTCCCAACGGAGCACTGAAAGAGCTAACTAAAGCATCCAGTTTTCTTGTGCTTGCTTAGATCTTTCAGTTTTACGGTACGTTAATATTAAGGACGCTCATTTAAAAACATATTTCCGGATTCCTGGGCTGGTCCAGCCCATCGGGGGAAGGCCTTATATATCTCCAGTTGCAACAGGTGCAACATGTACTTAAGTATTTTATTTTACTGTATTTAAAATTGGTATGCATGTTCTGGTATCTTTTATGTTAACATCCTGGTGTACTCATTTTCTTCGATTTTGGGGATTAAAGCAAAGTATTATTATTATTACTATCATCATTATCATCATCATCATCATCATCGTTATTTCGGCGATTTGAGTGCGGAAGGATTATAATCTTTAACACTCAGGCTACGAAAAAAGAAGGAAAAAATAGCTCAGGATAAGAACAAAATATAAATACAGATGGCCACAACGAGTATGCCTAAAGTTACTTAGCTTGATTAATTTGGCCTTGGCAGTGACGATGTGAGTCTGAGGTGCGAACAGGTGTACCAAAATTCTATTCCGTCGTTAAGTTTTATATATGCAAGCAAACATTCCGAATAACCTTGATATATTTATTGGATTTGAAATTTGTTTGAATATTTGTTGGTTATTTAATGCTTTGGCTTTATATGCAGCGGAGCTTCCTCCATAGGACCAGCTATATCTGTTTGTACAACAGCTGATGACATGGCTAAATGGATCAGATTTCACTTGAGCAAAGGGAGGAACGAATCTGGGAGAACTGTTGTGAAGGAAAGTAGTTTGTCAGAAACATATCAACCCCAGGTCCATGCGGGCATCGACATGTTAGAAACTTATCATATTCAACCAACAACACCTGTCACCGACAGCCATGACAGCTACGGCCTAGCCTGGTTTCTTGGCTATTACAGGGGTAAACATATTTGTATCACTGTACAGTCGTCTTTTCCTTTTTTGAAAGAAATTGTTTCATCAGTACTACATACCGATAAATAGATGAATAGATTATCCAGGAAGAATTCACCTTGACGTCATCTGTCCAAGGCACCTGGTAGAGGTAGAATTTACCTCAAAGTCATCTGTGCAGGGCAGAGGATGGACTGATGACCTCTTTCTCATATTTTTTCAGTAACTCTGATTGTCTACAATGACTTAATATGATAATACAGATACAATTCACCCATTTTCATAGTGGTAATTAAGCATCCACCGCAATCCATTAAATGTTTTGTCAGTGTAATTTCAATGCAACTCCACAAGTGATGGCCAGCGGTGTATGAAAATCTATGAGATCGGCAGCCTGACTGAGACTATCCATTCCCTGCTTGCTGTGACAGATCACAAATGACCCCTGGTAAGACTAAGACCAGGAAGCTCCACCACAAAAAGAAGTCGGATATATGTGGGTGATGGTACCGTAAATGGCAGTAGGCCCAAGATTGCTTTAATGGATTTCGGGATGATAGAAAAAGACACGCTGCCTCTCTCTGTCTCTTAAACACAGGGCTCTGTTTGGTTGTGCAGGCAATAAATATGCAGTTTTGAAGCGTGGAGCATTTGGAACTGACTTTGTGCCCTTCACTGGGCTTTCCATAGAATATAGGGTGGTGTATGTCGGAAAACATACCTCAACATTGGGTTTACAAATTTGCTTGCCGGGCACAAATGATCGTGAATTTTTCCCGCTTGTGGCTTATTAAAATCTTTGAAAAAAGTAACAAAAATTGTTCTTGAGCAACAACTACAGATGGAAAACTATATAGTGAGTTTGCATCAGATTGTATCAAATTCAGTTAAGTTGAAAAGAATTTCATCGCACATGCTAGGGACTTTTCAAGACATATTAAAGGAAGCAGTTTTACCCAAATTTGATTGAAGTCTGCTCCCACGGTGGTACATATATATATATGTGTGTGTATATATATATATATATATATATATATATATATATATATATATATATATATATATATATATATATAGATAGATAGATAGATAGATAGATATGTATATATATGTATATATATATATAAATATATATGTATTATATTTATACATACATACATAATTCACCATTGTCCTAAATAACAAATCGAAATGGCAAAGATGAAAATCTTTGACCGTGGTACCATCATTCAAACACAGCCTGGATGGGAAGGAACTGATTAAGCAAGACTAAAAGCAATTGCAAAAGGATGACTATCTGATCCACTTAATGTTCGTATACCAGCAATTGGTGCTACCGCATCGATCTGATGTGAATTTAATTTAACATAGAAATGGTAATTGTGAGTATCATATTAAAGTTATAATTTCCGGGGAACCGACCCAGGTAAATGAACTGTGTGCATGATGCCATTACAAAGTAGTCTGTTCTCATTTTGCTTTCAATTCTTTTACTTTCAGGATATCCTACTATAAAACATCACGGATCGTTCCCTGGATTCTACAGCCTAATAACTTTGGTCCCTTCCATAAGACTAGGTGTTTTTGTTTCTGTGAATGGCGTAAACAATAGACCATTTGCAATAAATTCCTTGATACACAACTTTGTGGTGGACACTAGTCTGGGAATTGATCCCTGGATAAATAAAACAACCGCTTGTACCTACCCCATGCCTTGGGTGGCTGATGATCTATTTTATATCACAACAGCAGGCGTCAACATGTCTATTAGACCCCACCGCTCCCTAGTGGAATACACAGGAACATACGTGCATCGTGTCTATGGGACTTTAACTGTTGTGCTTACAGAGCAGCATACCCTGAAGTTAGTGTATGGCAAACTTCAGATGACCCTTTACCCTTATGAAAAAGACACGCTTTTTGGAGTCCCAGATGACAAGGGTTGGGTTCTTAGACCCCAAGAGGTAGACTTCAAACTCATTACTCGACCCAAAAATGAAAAGGTAGAGTTCAAAGTAATCATTAAGTTCTTTGGTCCATATAGCCAAATGGTTTTTGTGCCATATACGTCCAACTGGAAGCATACCACGGCGAACCAAGACAAGGTGCTGTGTGCTGCGCCCACCAGCATGGTGGCAGCAAACACTCTGGGCATCGTCGCTTGTGTAACTGCTTTAATTTTGTTAGGGTGCCCTCGATTATATTGAATGAGTATATCCAAACCAAACAGATAAGATGCAAGATGCACGCATACAGAGACTGTAATCAATGTTAAAATTATCATGCTACTATTGTGATACAGTTTGTGTCTTCAAATGTGTTATGGCAGAGTTCCTGCATTTCACTGATATTCTTACATATCTCAAGGGTCTTTGTTTAAATAAATACGAGCGCCATCAAACTGTGGCGGAAGCCACTTCATACCAAGTGTAGAGATGTAGCTTAAAATTCATGTTCATGATACCCTTAATACATATTCCAGAATATTGTCAATCAATAATATATGCTTAAAGGTCATGGTCGGCTTATTATAAGTGTCACCCACTAAATACACAAACTGATGTACGTACATCACTGCGATATGAAGGTGTTGCCTTCAATGGTAGCCTAGTTGGTTAGTAGGTTCATGCGAATTTTAGCAAGACACTCAGATTTACACTGGTCTTGAGAAGCCTGGGCTCAGGGTCTGGGGTTTCTAAGTGGAGGAGTTTTCAAGTTATTAACTGGCAAATTGTTATCACACGCAGTATCTTCTGGTAAAAGCAAAACCATTGTTATATTTCTGCTCACGTCATAGATAGATCTATAGCAAACAACACCAAAGTCAGAAAATGTCCGTGTGTACATCTTGTAAACAACTGTATTTGAGACTGTAAACATATGTATCGGGCTGACTAGATAATACAGAATGCACTAACAGTTGTAACTTTCAGCAAGGTTTTTGCCCATGAAATTAATGACTTAATGTTCCTGTAATTTTGAAATGAAAGTATGCTGAAAGCGTGTAATGTGACATTTCTATTGAAGGAACAGATATATGTGAGTATGACCTACTTAAATGTATGCTCAGATTTTCCTAAAAATGCAGCCTAAAGCTAACTGCCACTTTGCGTGAGACTTAAACCTTTGAGCACCTTAATTTTGTTCACAATTACTAACAACTTAAGAAACCTCGACCTGGAGTAGAGCCTGCGGTAGAGTAGCAGTGCTAGCGTACATACTTGAAGTTCTATATCAATACGGACCGTGCATATAAATTTCCATAAAAAAATTGTTGGCCCTGTCACTTGTCAACGGTGACCATCAGAAACCATGATACAAGCATGCTGTTGGAAAGTCAAGGGTGTTCCACTCATTTGCAAGAATAAAGAATATTTATTCCAAAAATATGATGAGTCCTTCTTATATTTAGCTCAATGTGAGTTAAGAGAACATAACTATGACCGGAATGCCAGTGAATCTAGGTCAAAAGCAGCATTGTAGGTAGTATGAATGGCCCGTGTTCTTTTATATCAAATACACATGCTGAAGTGATCATTCCGTGGGCTAAAAATCGTATAAAAGATTTGGAACAAAAAATCTAAAAATTGTCAAACTCTAGACAAAGACAAAAAACGTTTTCAGGAAAGACTCTCGTAAGGCGCAACAAAATGTGAATGTTGCTTATAGGGGCACTTTTGTCTTTTTCTCAATTAATTTTTATTCCTGTTTGCAAAATTACATAAGGGGATGTGGGTCTCGGTACCCTGATACAGGATATAATTCAGCCGTAGTGCAAGGCACGAAAAATGAGAAACTTTGGAATGGTGGCCAGAATAAAGTAAGGAAAATAAAAGGGCTTTCAATACGTAAGTACGGTAAATAATGATCCCCAGTATGCCAGTAACAAAAACGACCTTACCCGTCCACAACACTCACCGAAAAACCTAACCATTGAAAATTTACAAATATGAAGGCCTAAAGTTGGGATTAATAATAACAATAGAGCATGGATGGTGTGATACTGCCATATATACCTGACTCAGTAAGTATGCCTGAACCATCATACTTCTTTACTAAAAGGGACATGTAATTGATTGCAATATGGAAGCCTTCCAAACATTTAACCATGTCTTTAAACTCCTGTAGGCCCTTGATTGGATTTCTTTTGCCTTCACATAGATTGCAACGCAAAAACTATTACTGTGTCGTTTTGTCACAGACTATACATCATGCATATGGCATTCTCCATTACAGTATACCCTGTACTGAATTCAGATGGAGAGACAAGGATCAATGTAATTAACTGGCCCTAGTGCGTAGGGGAACAGATGAAACAACAATTGCATTAAAACCATCCATGCTTATAAACTGTCTCCTGATCTACAAGCACAGGCGATAGTTCCACTACAAATAGTTTAGTTGGACAGAGTCTTACCAGTGCCCACGCAAGGTCCATTTGACGGGAAGAGGACAGCAAGCAACCTCCAGGAAGGAAACATTAAGGATTGATCTTTGCCACACAAGTTAAACTTGCTGGTCGTTTGCCATAATCTAATAAGGGTTGTCATTGTTTTATATACCATAAAGGTTGCTTTCTACTGTTTTGGTCAGCATACACTTGTCACTGCTGGCGTCTCGAATTAAAACTTCCTTTGCTGGTATTACCAATGTAGTTGCTTGGATTGTAGTTCGGTTTTTTTTTTCTTTTGGTTTGTTTGATTGTTTTTGTTTTTTTGTTTGTTAATTTTTTTTTATTTCGTTTGTGTGTGTGTGTTTTGTTGTTTTTTGCTTTTTGGGGGCTTGTTTTGTTTTCGTTTTTTTGTCATCAAACTCCCCATTATTGAGGTCATTATTGTCAGCTCGAACAAAAACAAATTCCCGAGGAGAGGTATTAATAAGAACTACGACACCATGCAGCTCAGATCTGGCCTAATTTTTCCCTGGAAAGCTGGTATCAATGGCTCAAATATCATCAGGTGTTGAAGAGTTCCCCATTCTCCTCAGTATGGTGACAACTTGTTTTGGTCCTGTAAAATGTCACACTGGTGTTTGAAGACTTACATGCCTGGGCATTTTCATGTGACTGGGGTGCACAATGTAAAAATATTGTGCTAACCTTGTGATTGATCTTTCATCAGCCACATTGCAGCATGTTGGAGAGCTGAGTACATCATCACATATTCTTATCATGACTTGCCATTGTTCAGCATAACAGCTGGCCCAAGCTTTCTGGAATGAGACACTCTCAGGATGCCAAGGTTAAGCCATCCATGTGGGGAGGTCATATACAAACGTCTTTGCACTCATTAATTTCTACTTTGATTCATATAAGTTCTGCAGTTCTGCACTGCTATGCTTTGTTGTTTCCTATGTACATTAAAGATATTGTTGTGATTGTTAAATCTGAACTATGCGCTTTTGTTAATGGCACCAACGTATACATTACAGTAAGCAATCGTACTGAAGCAGCTGAGACTATAAATCGTGATCTTGAATCAATATCACAGTGGCCAAAACCTTTGGCTTCTTTCTTTCAACCCTACTACAACTAGACCATTAATCAAAAGATGAATAACCCAGAAGACCACTTCTCAATATACTATTTTCTACTTCTTCCCAACCTAAATGGAGGTGATACTTGACGCAGTTTTATTGTCTTGTTTTGGGCTTTTCTCTACAATGCACAACCAATGATTATGCCACAAGTTAAAAAATGCAAACCCTCAGGCTAAATTATGTTTGGATCTCCTGTGAGAGTATTTGTTACATCGGTGTGAACGTTGTATCTTTCAAGTGGGCAATTATGGCGTTGTGGACGTAATTCGCCGCTGTACATGTTTACTTATTACTCATGTTCTGTCTACTTTATGTGTTTAAGTGTTTGGGCTACTGCTAACTTAAAAAAATATACGGTTCAAGTATTTGTAATTCATTTAAGTTATTTATGTACTCAAGTTATCGCTTGTGTATTATCTTTATACATATTTTTCGTAAGTACCAACGCTGGGGACATACTTGTTTATTTAAAAACACAAAATAGTTGCAACTGTGTCTAGTTTCTTGTGTGTTCAACTCTTTGCTGGTGTATCAGTTGTATATATTATATTTGCAAGTATCAGTGTTCGGCTATCTTTGTATACATGCCTGTTATTGTACTAGCCCAGTGGTTGTCTTCTGCTTGAGAAGCGCCTTTTGCTACGCTATCGTTTTGTAGTTATGGATACTCGATTTATCATAGTTCACTAACTGCCGTAACTGTACTTATTTACATTGAATTGTGCCTTTCACTGAACTGGGTCTATAGCTTATTGCTGTTTCAAAGGATTGCATACTTTATACTCTCCCAAATGTTTCTTTTTCTGATTAAATATGTTATCAATTACCACAAATGCTTTGTATGGGCAGCCATCTCAAGCACATCTTTGCATATTGTTAATGGTCCATACTTACTGGTGCTAACGATGGTTATTCCAATTGTTTACCTATTATGTGCGTTCTGACTTGTAAATTGTTATCCGTTCAATCGAAGGCAACAGGTGTTCATCATCTCAGCGTGCAACATCTTATGCTGTAAATGTTTGTTTTGTTTCAATGAATATTTGTTAAAAGTGCTTCCCTTACTTCTGTTGCTAGCTGGTGATGTTCATGTGAATCCCAGTCCACCGCAAAACTTACGTAATATCTCTTTCTGCCATTTGAATGCAAGAAGCTTTTGAATTTGACATAATGTCTAATTTTCTGAAACTGTTTTTTCTCAAATTTCAAAGGATGAAGATTTTACGATACCAGGATATCCCAATTTTATTAAAAAATGTTCGAGCACCTACTCCCATAGCTAACTGCGATCACAGTGTCATTAGGGCCTGTTTTTTTTTTTTTTTTGTTTCGACACAAGAAAGAACCTGGGTATAAGAGGCGAATATGGAATTATGTAAAAGCCGACTTCGGTATTGTTAGAGACTATTCGAATGCCATGAATTGGGAATCCTGGTTTGTGTCAAATAATATTAATACATGATGCGATGTATGGTCACAAATAATTTCGGATGCTGCGGAATAGTGTTCCCAATAAATGCGAAGAAGTTCTGCCTTCAGACTTAACGTGGTATACCTGAGGGCGGCGGTGTCTGCGTTGTAAAGTGCATAGGGCGTAAAATAAAGTAAAAGCCAGTGGAGGCAGTCGAGATAAAGCTGCATAGTCGTCTTTCAGCAGACTGCGTAATGACTATCAAGAACGTCTTACAACTGCTCACCATGAGTATCACAATAAACTTCGTGTATATTTAAATAGTCCGGCTTAAAAGAAGAAGAGCTAGTGGTTCACTGTCAGGTATTTTCTAAATCACAGTCATACGGCCCTATTCCGTCTCTCTTGCGTGAAGACAAGCACGTTACTGATACTCTATCAAAGGCCGAAATTGTCAATTTATTTTTTCACAAGCAGTGTACTCTTGATTCATCAACTGCTACTTTACCGGGATTAAATATCGAACCAACACAATGGGATCAATATCTGTTACAGATGAAGAACTCCTCGAAATACTACATTATTTAGATGTCTCTAAAGCCACTGAACCCCATGGTATGAGTACAAAGCTTTTGATGGAAGGGACACCCTCAATATATAAACATCTTACAAAACTTGTTTACTTTTCCCTTAGATGGGATACGTTTCCGTCTAGGTGGAAGCGAGCTATTGTAACTCCACTTATTAAAAAAGGTGCTGACAACATATGTAATATTTACAGACCTATCTTCTCACTAAGCTGCATTGGCAAAGTATTTGAAAAAGTTGTTTTCAAGCACGTTTTCAACTTTTTTAGAGATAATTTGTTAATTTCTGCCCATCAGTTTTGCTTTACTCATTGCGAATTAACTGTAAATCAATTAGTTATTGTCTATCACGAATTATGTCTTGCTTTGGACCAACAGAAAGAGGTGCGCCTCGTATAACTAGATATAAGTAAGGCCTTTGGCAAGGTCTGGTACAAGGGCCTGCTAAACAAACTCGAGAAAAATGGAATTCGGGACAAATTACTGAAAGTTCCTATTGATTGAATGGGTACCATAAATTAGAAAGTTGATGTTTAAGGTCGTTAGAAAACATATCTGAAAACCAAAATGTTAAATTTCATTTCTGAATACTGCTTTTTAGCTCCAACTGTGCATCACATTTGTGACAGGAAAGCGCACGAATTTTCTTCGATCATGGCCCAATGTGGGACAGTGTTACTAACGTCACAAACACAACCTGCTGGCCATGGTGTATGTGTTCTGAGCCAGAGTACCTTCAGTTTGCCAAGAGTTAGGGCAGATACAACGGAGCATAGTGTTTCTGGACAATATGAATTGAGTTTTGTAAGTACCTTGTCTGATGACGATGAAGCAGAATTAATAAGAAAAGCTGTAGCAGCAGAGAAAAAGATCATTCAGCCTTACACATATGAGGGGACGCCCAGAAACCTACTTTCACCAGTACTGCAGGGAGTGCAGTCGTGGTACATCCAGACGATCCCAACTTGCCGTCCGGGCAATAATAATTGGTTGCAAAAGAGACATTTCCTAAGCTTTTATTTAACAAAAACAAGCATGAATGCAATTAACTGGAATTTGCGTCAAGTTGGTCCAGGTCTTGTAGTGTTTCAAATTCTAGCATTCACGGAAACAGCTATGGCCTACACCTACGGTATATAAAAGTCTATACAAACAGTTACTTTTGGTGGGAACAACACACAAGTCACCTATGTATCAAATTTGAACATGGTCAATCAAGAGGACCTTTAATTGGTTCTCGAATTACCTAAATGACCGTCAACAGCATGTTCTAATCAATGGTCAGTGCTCAAGTTGGGGGACAGTCCAAGCTGGTGTTACAATACCGTCTTGGCTGCCGAACTCTAGAAACCATTAATATCTTCTTTATTAGACCCATTTTAGAGTATGGAAGTCCCGTCTGGAATGGCTGCACGGTTACAGACGCCGAAAAGCTCGAAGGAGTTTAGCTTGCTGCAGCCTGAATTGTTCCTGGCGCAATGCCTGGAACTTCAAATGCTAAACTTTATGAAGAACTTGGATGGCAGACGTTGCCATATCGTAGGGGAAATGCTAAGTTAATCCTGATGTATCAGATTCTCAACAAACTACTATGCAGTTCCAAATTACCTTCAATCTGTAATTCCAAATATTGTCAATCCTGAAACGTCTACTCACAATATCGTCAAAGGTTTGGTCTACCAGACTAGCCCTCACTGATGGGTTTAATAATTCAATTTGAGCCCAACATGAACCGAATCACCTGCTGAACAATTGGGAACTAGGTGTCCCTGGGAGTGTCTATGTACGATATCAAAGCAATTGGGTGAGCGGTTTCAGAGGAGAAGAGTTTCTAAGGTTTGCCCCGCCCCCAAAAAAAAACAAACAAAAAAATTCATAAAAAATCCAAAAATCAATACAGCGTGACCATATGAACAAACATTGTAGAGATTTACCCAAGGCACATTCCCACTAAGTTTGAAGTAAATCTGGCCACAATTATTTAAGTTATAACCATTACAAGAAATTCCCATGTTAAACTTTCCAATTAAAACTTTTGTCAAGATTTAAAAAAAAAAAAAAATTCATTGGAACATGACCATTGGAACAAACCTGTTTGACACCCATCTAAGGTACATCCCAACCAAGTTTGAAGTAAATCTGCATGACGGTTTTGGAGAAGAAGTCAAAAATGTAAATTAGCATTAGAATGTCCATTGACTTACATGGAAATCAATAGGAAAGGTGTGTTTACCGAAAAGTAGCCGAATTGAAAAAATCGTACAGCACCAGGAATACGCAGCATCCCCACATCATGAACAACATTGTTTGACCCTTCCACAAGGAACATATCCACAACCTTGAAGCTTAATCTGAGTAACGGTTCTGGCGAAGAAGTCGAGAATAGTTATAACACAAAAAAATCATAAAAAATTTTTAAAAATTTGCAGCGCCACCTGGTAAACAAGGACGTCTCTAGGTATTTTCCTATGTGATATCAAAGCAATTGGGTAGGCGGTTTTGGAGAAGATTTTTTAAGATTTGTCAAAAAAAAAAAAAATCCTTTAAAATCCAAAAATCACTGAAGCATGACCATTTGAACAAACCTGGTAGAAACATACCCAAGGTACATTGCCATCAAGTTTGAAGTTAATCTAGATGATGGTTTTGGAGAAGAAGTCGAAAATCTGAAAAATTAAACCAAATCTGAATTAGCATAAGAATGCTCATTGACTTCCATATTAATCAATAGGAAAGCTGCATTGACCGATAAGTACCAGAATTGAAAAAATCGTTAAAAATCAGGAATCCACAGCATTCCCACACAGTAAACAACTTAGTTTGACACTTCTACAAGGCACATATCCACCATGTTTGAGCTTAATCTGAGTGACATTTCTGGAGAAGTTGAAAATAGCTATAACACACAAAAATTCACCAAAAAATAGGAAAAAATTGAAGCGCCACCTGATGAACAAATTAAGAACTAGGAGTCCCAGGGAGTGTTTCTGTGTGATATAAAAGCAATTGGGTCAGCGGTTTCAGAGTAGAAGAGATTTGAAAATTTGCCCAAAAAGAACCACCCAAAAAATCATTAAAAATCCAAAAATCAATGGACCGTGACCGTTTGAACAAACTTGGTAGATACTCATCCAAGGCACATCCGCACCAAGTTTGAAGTGGATCTGGCTGACGGTTTCAAAGAAGAAGTCGAAAATGTGAATTGTTGATGGTCGACGGACGGAGGACCATAAGATAATAAGCTCAGCTGACTGACAAGTCAGCTGACCTAAAAATGTATAGTTTGGCCATATTGACAAGTTGAATAACTTGGCAACTGTTCATTCAGAACTTACTTCAGAAATACCTTTTTATCTTTTCACTCAAGAATTTCATAAAATGTTCAATGTTATGGGTTGGTTCGAATATGGGTGACTTGAAGAGTACTTGTGACCGAGGAACATGATAAATAATATATTCCTCATCGAAGTCTTGTCAGTTTCTCAAGTCTAATTGCATTGCATTCTGTAGGTCTTTGCCCTTGGTTGGAACAAAGCCTTGTGGGCTACCACGCATTTGACCAACTGGCTTCTTGCAATATGAATTTTTTTTTTTTTTTTTGACTGGTCATGCAGTCCACGATACATTGTAGCATTGTTGTATGCCACCAAGACTCCATTCTCCAGAGGCTCTGTTTTGCTGCCTATCATTGGAAACAAAAGTGAATCATACATTAATTATTATCATCCTCCATCACATTTCAATAACTTTCTATGTGAAAAACACTCATGCAATACAATTAAATGTCCAAACATGTCATAAATGGCAAAAAAACTTTCTTTTTTAACCCCTTCAAATCTTTATCATCCTGCATTCTTACACGTTAAATTCAAATCTGGTAATGTGATTAATTGAGCAGCCATGGGCATACATCAAAGGATTGTCCTCATACACAACTCTGCCAATTGGTAACATTTTATGCTGTTTCTCCTAAACTTAGCCATGGTAGATTGGCGTACCTCAGCTTCCATGTTTTGCCATTATCTGACATCACATAGGTAATCACTTTTGAAAATGTCAATTTTAAGCACTTAAGTCACCAGCTCAAGAACTTCAAGGTGGATGTTTGTTTGATACCTGTAAGACTGTAAGGTATATGTGTTAGGCCCATGTAGAACTCTGGTGATTTTCAGTGTAACAAAATATTGACCTTGTTGGTGGGTGACAGAAAAAATGTATACCACACACAAAGTCAACATTTATTTTGTCCGTAACTGATATTTGTTTAGATCAGTGATTTCCAATACTGACCATGAGGCTTATATCTCCCACGCCAGAGTAGGCACATACCACTTTTTATTGGTGTAAGGCTTGAAAATAAAAAAAAATTGTGAGTCAGAAGACGGGTTCATATAGGCTTTACCCATTTCCACTTTTTAGCTCAGGGGACTTATGGTCCTTCATCCATAGTCAATAATTGACTTTTTCTCCGAAACCATCAGCCAAATTCACTTCAAACTTGGTTGCAATGTACCTTGAGTGCGTCTCTACCAAGTTTATTCAAATGGTCATGTTTTAATGATGTTTTTTTGTTCTCTTTTGTGGCAAATCTGAAAGACCTTCGTCTCTGAAACAGCTCACCTGATTGCTTTGATATCACACAGGGACACTCATAAAGAATACTAGTTCTTAATTTGTTCACCAGGTGGTGGTGCAGTAATATTTTTCTATATCTTTTTATAGTTTTGTTTTTGTGCTTTTCATATTTTAGACTTCTTCTCCATAACCACCTCTCAAATTAAGCTGGAACTTGATGGGCATGTTTCTTGTGGAAGGGTCAAACAAACTTGTTCACTTAGTGGCAATCTTGTGGATTCCTTTTTTTAGCATTTTTTTTTTCAATTTGCGTACTTATAAACACCTTTCCTATTGATTACTGTGTAAGTCAATGCGAATTTTAATGTTAATTCACATTTTTTACTTTTCCAAAACCATCATCCAGGTTGACTTCAAACTGGTGGCAATGTACCTTGGGAAAAAATCTACCAGATTTTGTTCAAATGGTCATGATTCATTGATTTTTCGGATTTTTTATGAATTTCTTTGTTCTGTTTTCGGGAGGGGGGGGGATCTGTTACAATCGCAAGGGCATATGAACATGTCAGCTGAGCATAGGACTGTCACAGTCCTTTTTTAAAATAAAACATGTTTAAGCCCATACTTTGATTTGTAAATGATCCCAAGTGAATTTTTATGATCATTTTCATGATCTTTGTTATGTTATCACATATACTTAATTTTTAAAAATGTATTGTAATTAATTTATGTATAATCCAGATTTTCTTCAAACTCACGAAGTAAGCCTTTGGAACAGACATGATTTACCATTGGCTTCCCTTGTACATTGTACACTGCTGAATGTACATACATTTGACATTGATCAGTTCATGTAAATAACACACTGATGGGTCAAAACATTCATTTTTCAATTTTTCCCTTCATCAAAATGCATATGTATGGCTAGAAGTGTACATGTACCTGGTGAATTAATTCATGATGCAATTGAACTTGAATGTGCCCGTTTCAAATGCTAGCCAAGTAAATACAGTTATGTGAAATGATGATGATGTGTACATTACCTCTTCTCTCTCAGTTAAAAGTCATGGATGTGCATTTGTTGTTGCTTCATTTTCTGCTCAAAATACTTGACATTGGCCTGGAAATCTCTATTTTCCCTCTTCAATTTTGCCACTTGCTTAATTAAAAACACAAGCAGAAGTAAGAATTTAAGATTTTCTTCACCCACAATATATACATATCTTCCATGTCTTTTGCAGTATGGTTTTCATTCTATGTAGACTATAGTGTTTCCAATATGTAAAGGCCCAACCACTCAAAATCCAAATGTTATTACTTTTGCAAAGATAAAGGAGAATAATTGGTAGGCCTATCACTATTTTCGTTCTTCTGACTAGTTCGTCAGTGAAGTTTATAGCAAAAGTAGAAAGTAGGCCTATATCGTTTTTGTAATATCTATGAATCTAGAATATTATCTAATTAATAAGTTAAGTGATTGAATCACTGTTATAGAGTATCAAATGCAAGGAGAAGACTTCTACAAGTCCCTCACTAAACAATTGAAGTTCTACACACGGACGTCTCAACTATGATGCACTTATGAGAAAAACATGACCCATATTTATACATATCAAACCCAATATATGACAGCAAAGAGATTCCAGAGTTACCACAGCATCAACATTCATCTTCCAATACCAATGTGAAGAAACAAATTTCATCCCTGACTTGAGACAGGCAGTCACCCAGAAAAGGCAACTGGTGGTTTTAAACCCGTCCTCTCAACCTTTGAAATATTCTTCATTAAATACAGACTACGGACAACAACGACGACGACGACAGACGAAGGATTATAAGATAAGCTCAGATGACTGACAAGTCAGCTGAGCTAAAAATAGAAAAAAATTTGCAGCACTACCTATTGAATAAATTAAGATCTGGGGGTGCCCAGAAGTGTCCCTATACAATTTCGAAATAATTGGCCATGTGGTTTTGGAGAAGATTTTTTAAGATTTCCCCAAGAAATGAACAAAATAATTCATTAAAAATCCAAAAATTACTGGACCATGACCATTTGAATAAACTTGGTAGAGAGCCATTCAAGACACATCCTCACCAAGTTTGAAGCGAATCTGGTAAACGGTTCTGGAGATGAGGTCGAAAATGTGAATTACTAATGCAATTCCTCTTGACTTACACTGCAAACTATAGGAATGTATGCACTGACCAACAAGTACCCGAATTGAAAAATTCGTTAAAAATCAGGGATCCACAGCAACGCCACCTGATGGACAACCTTGTGTGACCATTTTACAAAGAACACCAAGCTTCAGCACAATCTGAGAGATTGTTTTGGAGAAGAAGTCGAAAATAGCAAAAACGTACAAAAATTTATAAAAAAAAAATAGAAAGAAATTGCAGCGCCACCTGTTGAACAATTTAGGGTCTGGGGGTGCCCAGAAAATTCCCTATACAATTTCAAAGTGATTGGCCTTGCTGTTTCAGAGAAGAAGAATTTTTAAGACTTCCCCCAAAAATGAACAAAATAATTCATTTAAAATAAAAAAAATACCTCTGGACCGTGAGCATTTGAACAGACCTGGTAGAAACAAACCCAAGGTACATTGCTACCACGTTTGAAGTCAATTTGGATGACGGTTCTGGAAAAAAGTAAAAAATGTGAATTAGCATTAAAATGTCCATTGACTTACATAGTAATCAATAGGAAAGCTGCATTTACTGACAAGTACCCGAATTGAAAAAATCGTTAAAAATCAGGAATCCACAGCAGTGCCACCTAGTGAACAACTTTGCTTGAACCTTCTACAAGAAACATATCCACCAAGTTTCAGCTTAATCTGAGTGACGGTTCTGAAGAAAAAGTCGAAAACAACAAAATTGCACAAACAATGATTAAAAAAATTTTTAAATCACAGCGCCCTCTGGTGAATAAATTTAGAACTACGAGTCCCAGGAAGTGTCCCTGTGGGATATCTAGGCAATTGGATGAGCAGTTTTGAAGCAGAATTTTTTTTAAGATTTGCCCAAAAATAAACAACAAAAATTCATGAAAAATCCAAAAATCACTGGACTATGACCGTTTGAACAAACTTGGTAGACACGGTTTTAGATAAGAAGTCGAAAATGTGAATTGTTGAAGCTGGACGGACGGACGACGATGGACGACAGACGGACGACAGACGGACAACGGACCCTCACAAAAGCTCATCTGACTGACAAATCAGATGAGCTAAAAAGGGCTTCCAGTACATGAGTATGGCAAATTAAAATGGCCAGTATGCATGTAAGCAAGTACAGAAAACCCATTAACACACCCTTCCCCGAATGCAAGTCATCATGCACCCACCTCTATGCTAAACTTGGTCTTGGTGTGTGTGTATCTACATGTAGCTCCTATTTTCTTCCCACGAATTACCTTGTGTATAACATGTAATTCACAGCTTGTAGACTGTTATTGTAAATATTTTCTTGTATTTCTTCATTGTACGTACTATGCTGACTATACTTGGTTATGCTTGATGTTCAAGGTGATCTCTCTACAGGCCCTGGTAAGGTATGACCACACAGCTACATGCACTTTGACATTGTAAACTCATTCAAATACTGCCAGATTGAGCCCTGCACAACTTGCTTCCATTTTAAATGAAATCACGCTGAAGCAAAGTAGAAAATCTGAGTAATTTTACTTACTATAAATTACATAAAAACGAAGCCTGCTATATACATGATATACATGCTACCAGATTGAGCAGTCATTTTGGTACGCATAAATTACAGGGTACATTACAGACTACAGTGGTAAGGATTAAGGTACTTTCTGTGGTAAAAAAACAGCCTTGATGTCAACCCTTCCTTACAAATAAAACTACATATCATACATGTATTTATAATTGCGTCCTAAACAGACTTTCATGGGGTGTGTAAGACAGCTTAACTGATGGATAAGCCATTCAGCAAACAAATGTATAACAGCACTTGTAGCAGTAGAATGTAGCAAGGGTCAAGCATAGAGTAAACTTAGGATCTTACTCTATGAGTCAAGTCTACTAAATTCCTCACCTAACTACATGTAGTATACTATCCTTCATCTCTCCCACTGAGCCAGCCTCAACCTGCTGTATAGTCCGCTCCATTCAGCCATTACTTCCGACTTTCAAATAAGTACTATTACAGTATCACTCAGTGCAGCCCAACCACAAGCAGCAGCCTGCTCTGCCAAGACACAAATGCTCATCAGTTTAATCAAGGCAGCTTTTTATAGCCTCCTTGGTCTAAATAGGAATAATACCTAGGACCCTGCTCATTTGGAGTCAGGCATCTCAAGTTTCCCCAGAGCAGCTTGTGTCCAAGACAGTCATTTGCACCTTCCCAGTGCCAGTGATGGTGACACATACAACTAATTAATGGCCATATATCACTTTTAACATTGCAGCCTGCACTGCACACTCTTCCTCACCATTTGCCCCATTCCGTTTTAAAACTGATTTTCAACTGATTTTCACTTTGGCGTATAGAAATAATAATAATAATAATAATAATAATAATAATAATAATAATAATAATAATAATAATAATAATAATAATAATAATAATAATAATAATAATAATAATAATAATAATAAACTTTATTGCTTCCATATACAAGTGTATGTTGGATTTGCAGCAGTAAAGTGACACAAATGTAGGTATAAAGACAAAAAAGAAAATTGGTTATAGACAAAAAAGAAAATTGGTTATGACAATGACAAACTGCCTACATATCCATAAACCCTGCTTTGCAGACAACCTCATCATATACATGACATGGCATAGTCAACCTGCCCCCAGCATGCTGCCAGCCAGTACACTCTTGCATCCCTGACTACACTGGTGTATGTCACATGTACATGTAGGTGGTCATACATTACATCACTGTGGCTACACCGTATCATGATCTGTTGGTTAATGTCAGTAAAGTTCTCCCATCTGGAAATGACTGATGTATGTGGGAGAAAGGAATGGGGCAATATAAGACAATCCCAACCACTTAAACACATGCAACCAAATAAAACCCAATTATGATAGGAGTAATAAGAACACCCCAGAAGGATCACAGCTAGAGTAAAGTATAAAACATGTCTCCTGGACCCATTAATTTGGGACTGTAGAAACTTCTGTCCCCTGCCATTTTTTCCGAATGCCTCCCCAGGTCAGTACTGAACCATATTTACCAGCCCGACTAATTTTCTACAGGTCTGGGACCTCTGGACCTGTGTTAATTTTTTACACAATGAGATGGTCTCATCAGAAGTACAAAAATGTGGAAGAGAGAGCACGAGATGCATAGCAGATGTGGTCTTTCAAGCCAAAGGGTCACTGCATGGAGTGGTCTTTCAAGACAGGGACCACAATACTATAAATTTGTTTTTTCTGTGCAAATTTTAATAAGATAGAACTTGGGGCTCACCAGGGCTAGTTTCAGAGGATGGCCCACCATGTTATATTCTTGGGCCCCTTGCTAAAGTTTTATACCTTGCTGAAATTTCTAGTCCTTCTGTTAAACACATATTTTATTCATAAAAATAGGTCATAATTTTACAACAATATCTTCCAAATAAACAGGTTTTGCATCCAAGGAAAGCTTTGAGGACCTTCATTCATTTATTCCCATTTTTTTTGGAGGGGGGGGGCTTTTGTCAATGTAAAGTTGTTCAAATGAAAGAAATGTTTTGCACAAAAGGTGCTTAAGTTTTTTGTTTTTTTAACATGACTCTTTTTTAGCCTGCCCCACCCCCTTCTCTTTTTTTTCTTGTGGAGAGGACTCAGTCAGAACTGTATTCTATGTCACAATTGTGTTCACTGAGTTGTCACATTGCCTGCTCAGTAGACCTAAGGCAATTTGCTCTTGGACACGGTCCCTAGGCCATTAGTCATAAACAGAAATAGCATGAGTCAGCTAAGATAATGATGCATGTATCATACATATAAAGACTGGAAAGTTGAAATGTAACTTCAATGACTACAGGTGCAGATTTTAAAACATTATGGATAAAAAATATTGATGTTGTACATGAGCATGATTTTTTGTCAGTTTTTCGCTATTTTGACTTCTCCAGACGAACCGTCACTCCGATAAAGTTGTAACTTGGTGGATATGTCAATTGTGAAAAGGTCACACAAATTTGTTCACTAGGTTGCAATGCTGTGAATACTTGATTTTTTTAATGTTTTTTTTTTTCAATTTGGGTACTTAAATCAATAAATGCACCTTTCATATATAGATTACCATACATGTATATGTGAGTCAATGGGCATTCTAATGCTGATTCACATTTTTGACTTAGTTTGTTCACCAGGCGGTGCTTTAATCTTTTTCAATCCTTTTATGATTCTGTTGTTTATTTTTTCTATTTTTTGTCTTTTTCTCCAGAATCATCATTCAGATTAAGCAGGAACTTGGTGGATTAGTTTCTTGTGAAAGGGTCAAACAAAGTTGTTCACCACATGGCACTACTGTGGATTTCTGATTTTGAATGAGTGTCAGTTGGGGCACTTATCGATAAATTCTTCTTTCCTATTGATTACTGTTTGTTTGTGACCACAAGACAACTAGGTCTGGAACCAGCAACCTCAGCACCAATTACCTGCCCGAAAATGGGAAACACACATACCAACTGCACCAAATCCAATTTCTTCAAAAGAATAGTTCCATGGCGGCCTGTATGTGTGAATGATGGACACGGCCCAGTTCATTGCATTTAATCCATTACAAGTACTGTATTCAGAGTTATCCCAGGGCAGGGACTGTACATATGTAAGTCCACAAGCAATGATTCAAAACAGCACTGAAAATATATACTTATGAAATTATTATAGGGAATGCTATATATGATGGATCCTGCTATGGGGAGCTATGTACAAAATGAAGTGAAATTTGTATGGCATGACTTTTTTATTCCAATACTCAACATTAATCACTGTTGCATAGTAGGCGCGCCCAATGATCACAAACAATAAAGAACAAAAGCAAGTCAAGTCAGTGAAGAAAATTGGTCAGTCGATGCATCACAGGCAGCATATCACAGTCATGCATAACTGTGTCCTGTCCATCATGCACATGGTAACTTGGGGATGAGTGAACGTCACCAGATCAGTTTTTTGTGCCTGTGAAACAGGCAAGCACCACTGAATAGGTCTCCATCCCTGTATTTAGACAATCTTGAAACCACAGAACATGGAACATTGAACTCATGAGCAGCCCTTGCTTGGGACCAGCCAGCATGATAACAAAGTCCCACAATTTGCATTTTTCTACCATCTTCTAAACGTTTACATGTGGTTTCCATGTTGGTCAGTGCTTACACTGGCCAGTGGCACACTTTCTGACAAATTTTGACACCACACCCTGGCCATTGAAATCAGTGCTCATGGCACAACAAAAGGGAGCCAATGATGCATGACACTCAAAACAAAAACAAAACTGATCTGGTTATATATTTAGGAACCTATCTTGCCCACTACTCATCCCAATAAGGAATTATAGGCACTTGTATATGGCATTCCCTAGAATATTTCCATGAGTATATATGTTTTGTGGCCACGGAACGCCTGGGTCTTGAACCAGCAGCCTTCTGCACCAATTTTGTAAGTCAATGGGCATTCTATTGCTCAATATCACGCCTTTTTCCACCAAGTAGCAATGTTCCTTTTAAAGTTCCCTTTAAATATTCTTCAATTTGTAATGCTCCAGTAAAAGTTACATTTTTCAGGAATTTTTCTGAAGGCAAATATTCAAAATACTTTTAAATGTTATAAGCACTAAGCTAAAGCTCAAACCAGGTTTATTCAGTTGCAACTTTGATTTTTTTAACAAGCTTAGGTGAGCTGAGCTTGGGCTGCTCACACAGCCCTCCATTTTTTTGGGGGGGGGAGGGGTAATAATCTGAAATGCTCTGTGATCCACTGGTGTTGTTCCTGGTCAAAGAATGTTTTCACAGTTTCAGCTTGAACTGATCTGCTGCTGAAACCAGACACTGAAAGACCAGTCAGTTTAATTATGATACTGCAATATTCACATTTGTCAACAAGAACATGAACCTCCAGACACTGAAAGACCAGTCAGTTTAATTATGATGCTGCAATATTCACATGTGTCAACAAGAACATGAACTTCCTTCTTAACCCCCTGATGAAATGAAATGAAACTTTATAAGCTGCACCTTCAATACACAGAAAAGGTATTTTGCCAAATACAACACAGTACATGCACAATACACACAATCCAACCTTACAAAAAGAAACCAAAGAATATACAATAATGTTTAAATAAATACATTACTGATGTTCATAAGGATCCCATTATTGCAACAGTCTCATTTATGTAACTTATCATAAGTAAAACAGTCTCAAAATCTTCACATTTCATCAAAAATATAAATTCTTGTTCCAGACTCAAATTCTCAAAATCCACAAAAATTTCGGAAATTCCTTGCGATAAGTTTTTTCTCAGGTTAGAAAATTTTTCACAAACCAACACTTAATGAAACTCGTCCTCAATAGTCTTACAGTAATCGCATGTTCTTTCCTCAATAGGTGTTTTCACTGGTCTTCGATGTCTGCCTAATTCAATATGTAAATTATGTGCACTAGTTCGGAAGTGTGTAAAAAATTTTCTGTAGCTAAAATCCTTTAGTGTAAGTAAGTATGATTTAATTTCGAATTTGGTTTTGAATTTAACGTATGTTGGTAATGTCTTGTCGGGTAACGATTGCATGTTCATGGTATTTTGCCACTGTGCCAAAAATCTAACTTTGCATAGACAATTTATAATTCCAGGAGAACAATTTTAAAAATCGTCGCTACCGTAATGCCAAATATCCTGACATCCGATTATCGTAAAAATATCTTTCAGTGAGGCTATCCAATGTGATTTACTGGGTGACATTTCATAATTACACCGATAAACATCATGTAACAAACTCTCGGGGTTAACATTCTCCATTCGATACCAATTTTAACAGACACGTATCAAAACCTTAAACGAATTTGGATATTGTGATGAAATGGGTTAATCGCATACTAATTTAGTTAAATATGATACATGGTTACTGTGTAATTCTGCAATTAAATCTGTATATAGATGGCAGCACCTACTGGACAGGGTATTTTGTTAGTTCTTGGGGTTCTCTGTAGAGGGCAGATAGTTACAGCACTGTTCACAATATAAGTGATGTTTCAGTGGCCCAATTGTAAATTCTATTATTAGAAATATTGTGGGTAAGATGCAAGAACTCCCAAAGCAGAATTATGGTCCAGATGTTTGTAATAAAATGTGATCCCTTGTTCTTATATCTCTGCCTTCTAGAAATATGTTTTAATGATTTTGTATGTCCATATGTAAATGAGTGACACCATACATTATAAGCATCTGAGTTAATGATGTCCCTCGATCCTCCCATGCTGTGGAGTCAAGTCCAGGTTTTCCCCTTGAAAGGGTTGGAGATAAGTAAATCTGCCATGGAGGATCCAGCAGAAGAGACCAGAGGACTGAAGGTAATCATTATTACTGAGTGTTTGCAGAAGTAGGCAGACTGGACACCTGGGCCCATTAACCACTGGTAAGGGTGGTACTTGTAAGCTGTAGCAATTGGAGTGCAGGTGGCATACCAGGGACAGATAAGTGGTCTGTCAGGAAGCTGGTCACTGACCACAGGAGGTGGTTGAGTGACAGCCAAGGGTGAGAGCTGCCTGAATTGAAGTCCAGCCACTCAGGGAAAGGGTGGCACTCCAGAGGCAGGCCAGTGGAGGTCTGTCCAGCTTTCAGCCACTCAGGGAAAGTGTGGCACTCCAGAGGCAGACCAGTGGAGGTCTGTCCGGCTTTCAGCCACTCAAGAAAGGGTGGCACTCCAGAGGCAGGCCAGTGAAGGTCTGTCCAGCTTTCAGCCACTCAGGAAAGGGTGGCACTCCAGAGGCAGGCCAGTGAAGGTCTGTCCAGCTTTCAGCCACCCAGGAAAGGGTGGCACTCCAGAGGCAGACCAGTGAAGGTCTGTCCAGCTTTCAGCCACTCAGGAAAGGGTGACATTCCAGAGGCAGAGCAGTGGAGGTCTGTCCAGCTTTCAGCCACTCAGGAAAGGGTGGCACTCCAGAAGCAGACCAGTGGAGGTCTGTCCAGCTTCCAGCCACTCAGGAAAGGGTGACATTCCACAAATAGACCAGGAGAGGTTTATTTGGAGTCCAGCCACTCAGACAAGGGTGGCATCCTGGTGGTATGCTACAGATGGCTTCTCCAGATTACAGTCACTGGGAATAGGTAGACCTGGGAAGGTTTACTTATGGTTAAGCCCTTGCCATCCCAGTGTTTATAGGAGTCAGGAGATGAGAGTTCTGCCTGTATTAAAAGGTTATAATAGGACATAAGTTGAAATGCCAGACATAAGTGTAGTATCTGTTCAAAAGAGGTAACATAACATTGTATCCAGGGTAGTGTTTACAGCTTTGCACATGGTATGTGATTTCAGTACAGTCACCAAATTGGTGTTATTAAATGGTGAACATTCAGGTAACCAGTAGTCTCTAACAAGTCAAGAGACAGGGAGTTATATCCCCAATTTTATGAGTCCCTGATTTAGTGTGAGGTTTACCTTTTATAAAGGGATATATGTTTTAATTTGCCTTTTCATGGTTGTATGTTGAAGATTTTCAGATATCGAGACATTGCACCCAAATGTAACACTCACGCTACCATACCCGTTACATTTTTGGTGGCAGCGGTGGGATGTACTGACAAGTTTGGTGCATCATTGGTGTACTAAGCACAGTATAGTACATCCTGTGAAACGAACCTGAGCAAACATGAGTGAGATGAGGCTTAGATCTGGCAGACAGACTGCAACTGGAGAGGAAAATTATCCTCTGGCAATGGGAAATACAGGCCAGTTCTTAGAGGCTGGCACACCTAGAAGGCAGGAGCCTCATGACCCATCCACACGGGGCAAATCTTCACAGGCTGGCATTAATGAGGCAAGTGGGCCTCATGTACCCTTGACATGGAGCCAATCACCAAAGTCTGGCATTAATGGGGCAAGGGGGTTTCACATACCTTCGATGGGGAGCAAGTCATTGCACCCAGGGGAGCCTCCACTGCAGGACCAGTCATTAGAGGCTGGCATAACTAGGACTAGGAAGTCTCATGTTCCGTCAACATGGGGCCAGTCTGTAGAGGCTAACTTACAAGACACAGAGAAGCCTCATGTGTCTCCAATGTGGAGCCAGGTTAAAGGGGCTGGTATGCCAGAAGCAGGGGAAACTCATGTTCCTCTAACTTGGAACCAGCTATCTGAAGCTGGGATTGTTGTCAGGGATGGCTCTCAGGGAGAACTGAGTCAGATGTGGGATGACCATGCATCTGAGGAAAATCAGTCACTGCATCATCCCAAGGTAGTGATGGAAGGGACAGTCACTGTGAGAGACAGAGAAGTGCTTTCAGCAGTTACTCAGTCTCTTGGAATGGAGGCTAGTGCAATAGATATGACCAAGTACTGCACTCCCTCAGAAGTGAGCCAACCTTTTGCAGTTGGTACAGGCATGTCAGACATGAGAGAGGAGCAATTTCTACGTCCTACAGCTACAAGGTCTGGCATAACTGGACCCGAGCTGTCCTTATTTGGGCAGGGTTTAGATATGGCTGTCACTTCAGATCCAGTGTTGGGCAGATTAAGCCCTACATCTCCAATGTCTGTATTGTCACCAACCACTGGGATGGAGAGGACAGTAATAAGAAATGGAGATTTACACGATATGCCTGTGACTGAAAATAACTGGAAGGAAAGTTTGCCTTCTGGGAGTGTACCTGTTCAGTCAGGAGTGTCCAAAAAAGGGGACAAGGGAATGATAGTCCAACCTCTAAGTCCCCAGTCACCAGGTGAGTTCACTACCCTCACATACCCACCGGGTGTTTCCAGATTCAATGTGAACTCACATGTCAGATACAGAATGGAAGAATCTGGGAATGCCTTGGTGCTAAAGAGAACTGGTAGTGTTAGAAATGACATAGTGCCACAGAGAATTGGTAGTGGGTATAACCTAGTACCACAAAGACCTGTGGGTGCTGGAAATGACTCGGTACCACAGAGAAATGGTGGAATGTTGAATGAGCTACCTTCTTCCAGGATAGCCAAGCCTGTAACTGTAAATCAGGATGCTGGAATTTTGAGTACTCAAACTAGCCTTTTGAGAACTATAAATCCACCTATTCCAAGTGGACCACCACCAGAAGCAACTTCGGTGTCAGGGATAGGTGTCCCTAGGATGGATAACCCAGCCTATCCTTGCAATAGGCAAAGAAATGCAATGTGTGGCTTTACAGTGGGAGGTAATTCACAGGAAACAGCAGAATCCTCCCAAAACAGAAATATTGGTGCTGGTAGCCAGAATGCACCACCAGTGCCATTGTTACATTTACCAATTGGACCTCAGAATGAGATTTCAAATTCTGGGGAAAGTGATGGAAGACTCATAAGGGCAATGGATCCTATGACGCTTGCTTCAGTGCAACAGGCTGTGGAAAAGGCATTAGAGGTTTTCAACATTAGCACAAGCAATGTTGATCATAATGCTAAATCCCCAAATCAACAGGTAAATAATGTCAAGACTTCAGCTGCTACTGTTGTTAGGGGAAAGGGTACTGATAAGAGAGGCAGCAGTAAGAAAAGGAGAGACCACCTAGAGAAGGTCAAATGCCATGAGAAAGACAGTAGCACCTCACAAGTTTCAGAGGAGAGCTCAGAAGGTAGCTCAAGTGAAGGTGCCAGTTCTTCTCATAATATAAGATCTCCAGCAACCAGGAATTCAGTGTCTTCTGAAGAAGATACTAGACCAGTAAGAAGACAAAGGAAGGTGGCAAAAACTGTGAAGTTACCAGCTTTCCTTGGTAAGGAACCATGGGAAGTTTGGTTCAACAGGTTTACAGATGTAGCAGATAGGCATGGTTGGGATGACAGTGAGAAACTGGATGAATTATTGCCCAGATTACAAGGACAAGCTGGGGAATTTGTCTATGGACAACTCAGCAGGAAAATGAGAAAAGACTACAAAACCCTGGTGAAGGAACTTAAGAACAGATTCCGTAAAGTTGAAACTACCAAAACCTACCAGGGTAGATTCAGCAATAGAGACCAGAAATCTACTGAAACAGTAGAAGAGTATGCTGCAGAACTCAAGAAATTGTATGATAAGGCATACAAACATCGCCATGGTCAGACAAGAAAGGAAGACTTGCTACGGCGGTTCTTAAAAGGACTCTGCAATGAGAAGGCTCGCTTTCATGTAGAGTATGTGAAAGACCCACAGGATATAGATGAGGCAGTGTATGAAGTAGTGCACTTTATTGAAACCAGTGGTTCATCTATGACTGAAGGGAATGAGAAGAAACACAAGAAAGCAATCCGAATGATCGCTGAGTACAGCTCTGACTCAGAAACAAAATATTGTGTCAGAGCTGGTCGCCCAAAAGGCAGTAAAGCAGAGAAAAATAAAAAGACTTCTTACAATGAAGTAGTACCTTCAAATGAGGTAACAAATGAACAAGCTACCAAGGATACAGCTGAAGTAACTAAGAACAGTCCTGATACAAAAATTGAGAAGTTGCTTGAACAAATTGAAAGTCGTTTAAGCAAGCTAGAAAATGCTGGGAAGAGACGGAATCAAAATCAAACTGGTCCAAGAAGGAATGATGCGCAAGGAGGGGGGACACCGAGACCCAGAAATAGGACACAAGGGTGTTATAGATGTGGTCTGACTGGCCATTTTGTCAGGGATTGCCCATATCCAATCCTTATGGGGCAATTACAAGTTTCTACACACCCTATGCAAACTATCCCTCCACAAGGACAGGCAAATAATGTTGAACTTGGCAACACCCCAAGAGAATCGTTAAACTAGAAGGGGCCAGACTTACAGGCCAAAGTTCTGACCCAAATTCTCATGGCCTGTGTCCAAAACAAAATTTAGATAGCAGTGTTGGAGTGACAGAAGATGCAGAGATAATAAGGAGGAAACCAGCACAGTATGCAGGAATGTATATTGAGGGTACTGTGGAGGGTTTACCAGTGACAATTACCATCGACACTGGTGCCACCCTCACAATTATGTCCACAAAAGTATTTGAAACTATCCCTGTTGAGAGTAGGCCAGATTTGCAGTTAACTAGAAGAAGACCTCTAGTATCAGCTGATGGAAGGCCTATTGAATTTAAAGGTGAAGCCACAGTTTCTGTGAAAATGGGAGCAGTTGAATTGAACAAGTCAGTTGTCGTTGCCGACATTGAAGATGATATCCTGCTAGGGTCCGACATCCTTTTAAAAGACCCCTCAGGTCCAGCAGACTTACTAGTGAGTGAAAGAAGGATGGTATTCCAAGGAGTTAGCATTCCAATGAGATGTGTCGGAATACCAACTCCACAGATCAAGAAGATTCACTCTAAAAGGAAGTATGATATACCAGCACTAAGTGAAAGAATAATTGATGTTTATTTGGGTGGGGCACAAAGCAGCCACAAGAAGGGAAATGGTATGCTCCTGATAGAAGGTACAATCAGGGCAAAGAAGGATCCCACATTTGTTATTGCAACATGTCTTGTAAATGCAGCAAATGATGGGACAACTAAAGTAAGAATTTTAAATCCTCTGAATCAAACTTTGACAATATGGGAAAATACAACATTGGGAACTGCACAGGAAGTAGATGAAATGATTGGTGTACTAGCTCCCAGTGAAGATGAAGACATGAGGCACAATTTCCATGGAATTAGGAGGATTAAACTTACAAAAGCTGCAGAAGATCACAGAATCGGAGAAGTGCATCATCATGGGCAGAAAGACTTGCTTGAGGACACATGTGAGGAAGATTCTGAGGATTCAATAAAACAGTTTTCCTCAGAGGTTCCAAATCATCTAAAAGAATTATTCACAAAGTCCACAGAGAGTTGTGAAGCACAGGAAAGGGAGGAGATTGCCAAGTTATTGCAGGAATTTGGGTCCACCTTTTCCAAAGATGAGTTGGATTTAGGAAGAACTCATCTTGTTGAGCACGAAATAAATACAGAAAATGCTAAGCCCATAAAACAACCTCCACGCAGAGTTCCCTTGGCTTATGTAGGGGAAGATAGGAAAGCCATAGGGAAGATGTTACAGCAAGGACTAATTCGCCCAAGTCAAAGTCCTTGGAGCAGCCCTATAGTGTTAGTGAAAAAGAAGGATGGTATCATCAGACCTTGTGTGGACTATCGCAAGGTAAATGAAGTGACAGTAAAGGATGCTTTTCCTTTACCCAATACTAATGTATGTCTGGATGCTGTTGCAGGGTCTAAACTATTTTCGACCTGTGACATAACATCGGCTTACAATCAGGTGCCTGTGAAAGCTAGTGATGTACCCAAGACTGCTTTTGTGACCCAATGTGGGTTGTTTGAGTATACAACAATGCCATTTGGGTTGTGTAACTCACCAGCCACATTCCAGAGGCTAATGGAGCTTGCTCTAAGTGGCCTACAATGGCAAACCCGCATTATATATCTGGATGATGTGATCATCTATGGGAGAGATTTCAATGAGCACATTTCCAGACTTAGAACAGTTCTACAGAGGATTAAAGATGCTGGCATGAAATTAAAACCTAGTAAATGTGACTTTTTTCAGAAAGAAGTAGAGTTTTTAGGGCATGTTATTTCAGAAGAAGGTGTTCTGCCAAACCCCAAAACCGTCAGTAAGATCTTGGAGTGGCCTATTCCAAGAACAGTGACACAAGTCCGTGCCTTTCTGGGCATGGGGAATTATTACCGGAGATTCATCAAGGACTTCTCAAAGATTGCAGAACCCCTAATAAAACTTACGAGAAAGAAGCAGCCTTTCAAATGGACTGATGAATGTTAAGAAGCCTTCAATGCCCTTAAGAATTGCCTAATCGGACCTGATATAATGGCATACCCTAGTAATGAACTGGGGGATGAATTCATCCTTGATACAGATGCCAGTGAATTTAGTATTGGAGCTGTGTTGTCTCAGAGACAAGATGGCACTGAACGTGTCATCGCATATGGAAGTCGTTCTCTCAACAAGGCAGAACGTAACTATTGTGTCACTGACAGGGAGTTGCTAGCAGTTAAATATTTTATAGTTCACTACAAGCACTACTTGTTAGGCAAGAGATTCACTGTCAGAACTGATCATCAGGCACTCAAATGGCTTTTCAGTCTGAGAGATCCCAAGTCGAGAATAGCTAGATGGATAGAAGATCTGTCAGCTTATGATTTCTCTGTGGAATATCGAGCGGGGAAAAAACATGGCAATGCTGATGGCATGTCCCGTTGCCCTGGTCCTAGGGGATGCCAATGTGACGAAAGTGAATCCTTAAATGATTTGAAATGTGGGCCATGCAAGAAATGCCTCAAAAGAGCACTGGACATGGACAGTTCAATGCAAAAGCAGCCAGTGCCCATCAAAAGATTAAGAAAGCGGAAGCAAATGGGTGTGAGGCTCACATCATGCTTAAAAAAAGTGCTGAAACTAGTGATTGGGTTGATGGTGGTAGTCTTCACTGCAGGATTAATATCGTCAAATTGGGCTGACCATTTGAAATCCTCACCAGACAGTCTCAAATTTCAGTTCAGATTGAACAAACCAAAGGAAGTGATAGACTGGCTGAGGACAACCACAACTGGAGTGGCCCAATCTGCTTTCAGTATCTGTAGGCTTAGAAGTGCAGGGAGAAGGAATACTAGTTGGAACTTCCCTCACTCAGCAAAGAGTTTGAGAAAGAAACAATTGGAGGACCCAGACATAGGGCCCATTCTAAAATGGAAAGAGGCTGGACAAAGGATTTTTGGTAGCCAGGTGTGTCAATCATCACCTGCTACCAGACATTACTGGAATCTCTGGGACAGCTTGTTTGTTAAAGATGGAGTGTTGTTTAGGACATTTCACCGGAAGGATGGTACTGGTTCACATCAACAATTTATTGTTCCTAGTGTAATGCGAGAAGAGATCATGCATGAAATGCATGGCAGTCCATTATCGGGACATTTAGGGAAGAAGAAGACGAGAGAGAAGTTGTTGCAGAGATTTTATTGGTTTGGTGTACGTGAGGACACCAATGCATGGGTGGCAAAATGTCATTCATGTGGAGCAATCAAACCCCCAGGGAAAACTCCTAGAGCTCCTCTTGGAGTTATGCCAGTTGGTGGTCCTTTAGACCGCTTGTCAACAGACATAATGGGGCCTCTACCTGAATCTGAAAGGGGAAACAAATATATCCTGGTGGTGAATGATCACTTCACCAAATGGGTGGAAATATTTGCAATCCCTGACACCTCTGCAAAGACATGTGCTGAAGTCATCCTTAATGAGGTGATATCTCGGTTTGGATGCCCTTTAGAGATGCATTCAGACCAGGGAAGGAATTATGAAAGTAACATCTTTGTAGAATTGTGCCATCTGTTAGAAATAAGGAAAACACGTACCACCCCAGGTAATCCTCGCTGTAATGGGTTAACAGAAAGATTCAACAGAACATTGATTCGGATGATTAAAGCTTACATCAAGGGTGACCAAAGACAGTGGGATAAAAAATTGGGATGTCTGGCTGGTGCTTACGGGGCAACAATACATGAAAGCACTGGTATGACACCGAACCTCCTTATGCTTGGCAGGGAGGTCAGATTTCCAGTGGAAGTAATGTTTGGCACTTTGTCTGCAGATACTCCAGAAATTGCTTCATATGGTGAATATGTAGACTGTTTAAGGAAGAAGCTACAGAAAGCTCATGAGGTTGCCCGACAGCATCTTCAGGTATCATCTAAAAGGCAGAAAGAAACATACGATGCCAAATTAGCTTATCATAACTTCAAGGTGGGAGATCTGGTGTGGTACTATTCAGATGCTACTCAATTGAAACTTGCACCAAAGCTACGTTGCCCTTATGAAGGTCCATATTTGATAGTCAAGAAATTGAATGATCTAGATTACATTGTTCAATTTGATGCAAAAGGAAAGAAGCGAGTTATTCATCACAACAGATTGAAGCCCTACTTGGGGAATGTAACCCTCAAGTGGGCAAAAGGGGCTATTAAAAAGGCAAGGTAGGCTACAACACGTAGACCAGTCTACATCTACAAATACTCATAGCTGCTGGTTGTGTGCTTGCAGATGTCAGGAGAGACTAACGTACAGCCCTGTAAGGACAAAGGACCTGTGTATCATTGCCTGTTGTGCAATTACCGGGGTGATAGGGGGCAAATGAAACGTCATTTTATTGAAAATTAAGTGTATGTAGACTCTTACTGAAAATTTTGTGATTATCACAGTACACTTATATTGATGTGGTTATCGTAAGTTTGGTTTCTAAGTCCAATGAGGGCATTTGGACTGAAACAGGGGGATAATGTGATGAAATGGGTTAATCGCATACTAATTTAGTTAAATATGATACATGGTTACTGTGTAATTCTGCAATTAAATCTGTATATAGATGGCAGCACCTACTGGACAGGGTATTTTGTTAGTTCTTGGGGTTCTCTGTAGAGGGCAGATAGTTACAGCACTGTTCACAATATAAGTGATGTTTCAGTGGCCCAATTGTAAATTCTATTATTAGAAATATTGTGGGTAAGATGCAAGAACTCCCAAAGCAGAATTATGGTCCAGATGTTTGTAATAAAATGTGATCCCTTGTTCTTATATCTCTGCCTTCTAGAAATATATTTTAATGATTTTGTATGTCCATATGTAAATGAGTGACACCATACATTATAAGCATCTGAGTTAATGATGTCCCTCGATCCTCCCATGCTGTGGAGTCAAGTCCAGGTTTTCCCCTTGAGCGGGTTGGAGATAAGTATATCTGCCATGGAGGATCCAGCAGAAGAGACCAGAGGACTGAAGGTAATCATTATTACTGAGTGTTTGCAGAAGTAGGCAGACTGGACACCTGGGCCCATTAACCACTGGTAAGGGTGGTACTTGTAAGCTGTAGCAATTGGAGTGCAGGTGGCATACCAGGGACAGATAAGTGGTCTGTCAGGAAGCTGGTCACTGACCACAGGAGGTGGTTGAGTGACAGCCAAGGGTGAGAGCTGCCTGAATTGAAGTCCAGCCACTCAGGGAAAGGGTGGCACTCCAGAGGCAGGCCAGTGGAGGTCTGTCCAGCTTTCAGCCACTCAGGGAAAGTGTGGCACTCCAGAGGCAGACCAGTGGAGGTCTGTCCGGCTTTCAGCCACTCAAGAAAGGGTGGCACTCCAGAGGCAGGGCAGTGGAGGTCTGTCCAGCTTTCAGCCACTCAGGAAAGGGTGGCACTCCAGAGGCAGACCAGTGGAGGTCTGTCCAGCTTTCAGCCACTCAGGAAAGGGTGGCACTCCAGCGGCAGGCCAGTGAAGGTCTGTCCAGCTTTCAGCCACTCAGGAAAGGGTGGCACTCCAGAGGCAGGCCAGTGAAGGTCTGTCCAGCTTTCAGCCACCCAGGAAAGGGTGGCACTCCAGAGGCAGACCAGTGAAGGTCTGTCCAGCTTTCAGCCACTCAGGAAAGGGTGACACTCCAGAGGCAGAGCAGTGGAGGTCTGTCCAGCTTTCAGCCACTCAGGAAAGGGTGGCACTCCAGCAGCAGACCAGTGGAGGTCTGTCCAGCTTCCAGCCACTCAGGAAAGGGTGACATTCCACAAATAGACCAGGAGAGGTTTATTTGGAGTCCAGCCACTCAGACAAGGGTGGCATCCTGGTGGTATGCTACAGATGGCTTCTCCAGATTACAGTCACTGGGAATAGGTAGACCTGGGAAGGTTTACTTATGGTTAAGCCCTTGCCATCCCAGTGTTTATAGGAGTCAGGAGATGAGAGTTCTGCCTGTATTAAAAGGTTATAATAGGACATAAGTTGAAATGCCAGACATAAGTGTAGTATCTGTTCAAAAGAGGTAACATAACATTGTATCCAGGGTAGTGTGTACAGCTTTGCACATGGTATGTGATTTCAGTACAGTCACCAAATTGGTGTTACTAAATGGTGAACATTCAGGTAACCAGTAGTCTCTAACAAGTCAAGAGACAGGGAGTTATATCCCCAATTTCATGAGTCCCTGATTTAGTGTGAGGTTTACCTTTAATAAAGGGATATATGTTTTAATTTGCCTTTTCATGGTTGTATGTTGAAGATTTTCAGATATCAAGACATTGCACCCAAATGTAACACTCACGCTACCATACCCGTTACAATATTTTCCTATTTCACTTAATACAGAGATATTACACGCTTTCGTGTTGACACCCAAAATATATTTAAAGTAATTTACAAAGACTTTCTCAAATTCTACTTTGAAGTACAACTTTATATCATCAGATGAGATACACCTAGACAGAGGGATTAGATAGGCACCCCATATTTCACAACCTTACAGAAATATTGGTGCGATGAGTTTGTCGAAGAGATCCAAATATAATCCAACATCAGTCCGTACACTATACAGATGATGAGTGATGCAAAAAGAGCAAAGCTTGACTTAGGCTAACATCTGCCATTTTTCCTTCACACTGACCTCTGAAAAATGCATGCAGTCAACTGAGCCATAACACCCAAAACATCATTATCATAACCATGATAATGGTGAAAAACGTTTCCTTAAATCTCTCTTCTTGTCTTCATCAAGTAATGAGGGCAGGAATTAGGCATGTATAAGCTGTGTGTGGAACAATAACTTGATCCTGGCTTCAGTCCTCCACATGCAGTCCTGGTAGCTGTAGGATATTTCATGATTTGTTGTGTCAAAATAAGATGAGATCCAGGTATGTTATGTCAGATTCCAGGAAGGGCGTTGTTCCTAATTTATATTTGGTGCCACACTGGACCCAAAAATTGATCTGGAACTAGGATCCCATTATATAGTTGGGTGACATGAACACAAGACAAGGTGCCACTCTTCAGTTGAATGTCCATGGATGTCCTCAGTAGCCCCCAATAAAAATTCCACATCTGGCAGTGTCAAGAGACACATGTTTTTTAGACATGCATGTTGTCTTGCCTGTGTAGACAAACTCGCTGTTGCCTAACTGGTGTGGGCACTCCACAGGGGGATATGTTTACACATTTGTAGCCCTGTTTTCACCAACAGGTGTTGTGGTATATGCATGTATGTCTATGTAGCAGCTGTGTAGCGAAGTGTTATACAAACCTGGTACATGTACAAGACAGACTCACAATAGAAGCATGAATGAGCAAAAACGTGCAGTAATTATACCAGCTGTGTGGGCTCACCAAATGTCAGAATAATCATGATAGAATCAATTTTGGGCCTTTCTTTGAGACAACATCTAACCTATCAAACAACATCGAAGATGTTACCTCAAATGACACTGCCTTTGATAAAAGTGAGTGTACATCACAGGACCTTGGTGTGTCTCTTTTGTCACAACCTTTAGACATTGTGGACACAAGTGACAATCAAGCAGTAACTTCAGGATTTGATTCAAAAGCCCTGGGTACATCTTTGATGGAAACATATACTGCATTACCGTGTTGATATGGCTCTCGCACATAACTGCCTCCATTCAACACTCCTTTTTTTTCTGCTGATGGATTTAAGTGCCCGATTCTGGAAATATATGCCGACTCAATAAATATACTGCATTGCCGTGTTGATATGGCACTCGCGCATAACTGCCTCCATTGAACTATTTTTGCGGGGGGGGGGGGGATGGGGATTTGGTCGAGTGGATATGTCCATTTCCCATTTCAGCTAGGCGACTGGTGCCAAAGGTTGCAGGTTCGAGTCCCGCTCGTTCTGAACATAAAATATATATTTTTGGCATTTCCTTAATGCTGGTGGCTTCAAGACCCGATTCTGGAAATATTTGTTGACTCAGTAAATATACTGCATTACCGTGTTGATATGGCACCCGCACATAACTGCCTCCATTGAACTATTGTTTTTTAGGAATGGGTATTTGGTCGAGTGGATATGTGCGTTTTCCATTTCAGCTAGGCGACTGGTGGCAAAGGCTGCAGGTTCGAGTCCCGCTCGTTCCGAACATAAAATATCCTGATGTGGACCTACCAAGCAATCTTTCATCTGCATCAAACAGCTTCTCAATGTACATGGACCGATTTCTACAGCTCCCCTAATGTGCAGCACACCCAAGCAGAAAACAAGGGCATATGACTTCATCAGTGATGATGATGATGAGGATATGGGTATGCCTGTCCAATTAAGAATTACCAACCTGATGGAAAGAGATAGCACGCTGTCACTAAATGAGTCTCATCAACTGAATATTACATGCATTAGCAACACAGAGTTTGACCATATAAGTGACAATGAGTACAACATAATTCAAGTTAGTCTTGAGGATATGGAGCCTGTTGCACCACAACTTTCTCAGAGACAGAAAAGGTATGATGGTAAGTATCATCACAGTATTTTGCCAACATCATTTCAAACATGCATGTATGTTCACAGCATATATGTGATGTAAACTGCAGGGCCTGGTGGGTGGGGGGTTCTAAAGTAGGTTTCAATGGGGCCTACGTAAGCTAATGCCACTGGATTTTTGGGCACAGTACGAGGAGAGCTGGTTCTGTAGTGACTTAATGCAATTTCAAATAACCAGACTAATCTCTCTCTCTCTCTCTCTCTCTCTCTCTCTCTCTCTCTCTCTCTCTCACACACACACACACACTCACATAGGGTTTGTGCCCCAAAATCTGTCAGATACCACACACTCATGCTGTGGTATTGCAAGTATATGTAAGCATGACATACCATGTGTATCATGCAAGTTTTGTGATTACTTGGAATATTGACAGATATACATGTAGTCAAGAATCTGCATAAAATTTAGCTTGGAACATTGTGTTTTATTCTGGATAAGCTAGTCAAGGACAAAATCTCTCAAGTAATAAATAGAATTATCGCCATGATCTTAGTGAAGTGAATTGAAGTACACAGTCCCTATAATTTATAACTTCTTTCTTTCAGTGACGTCAAGAAGCTCTGCTATTTTACATCTACATCACCGACACATAGACAGCTGTCCCTCATGACTGTTGTCAAAGAAAGTGTCAGATGATAACAAGCACAACAGTAGCAGCATGTCGTACACGACTGTGAACACTTCCCTACGGAAACAGATTCCAGTGGATGGTCGACAAGCTGACAGAAGCACAGTATGAAAATGGAGCAATAAAATGTTTTGTTATTGAGAGAGGCTTAAATGTATGCCCACAGGCCTTTCGACTCTTAAGTTGCCATATAAAACAAGAAAAGTGACAGTACATCGGCAATATCAGCAGGAAAGCTATTGAAAAGTTCTTACCAGTACTATCAGGGTCTGCATTTCTCGGTGTATGGGCCACTGAATTCTGCCATCTGCAAAATAAAAAGGTACATGCAATGAATTTATACACATCTGGGATATCAAGTTGGAACATGCAAAAAAATCCATTTTCACACATTTTACCCTATTCAATGAGTTGGAAAAAAGCTGAGATTAAGTTCACAATGATCTCCTTTTAAGTCAAGACAAGGTTCAAGAACAGATCTTGAATTGAAAATGTATTATGTTGTTGTCACTATATAGACAAACAACTTTTCCAATTGTACAAAGTGTACAAGTTTGAAAAAAAGCTGGAAAGAACACGTGACCTGCAAAAAACCCCAAAATCACACAACTGATTCAGACCCACAACCAACGCCAGAGCTAAGTCAATGGATGAGACTTTCATTTACTGTTAAAATTAGAACAAAATCATTCTCCTAAATATTAACGAGACTAATTAGAAAGTGTTGTTTCTTTTATCTAATTAATTAAAATATACTGTATATAACTATTTACACCAGTGAAAATGAAATTTGGCACATTAATTACAAAAGAGAATTTTGTAAGTTTTAAATTCATAAATTGATGATGAAAGATAGCTGGCCATGTATATTATGGCAGTTCCTAGGCCATAAGACATTTTGAAGAGTTTTATAGTCCCAAACTGAGTGTCCTCATGAAAATTTGCAAAAAGTGATCCCATATGAAAACTATGCTACAATTTAGATTGTCTTGAAACTCTCACTAGTACTTGGACAACTATTGTGTTGGATGCCATTGATCATTTGCCAGCTATTGTTTTCAACTCAGACAAAAACTGGCAAACCATCTTGTCCATTGTTTTATAACAGGATGGAGTGCAACTATTGTTATAATAAACGAAACAGAGCACGTTATGAGCCAAACCATTACCTTAGTTTGATCATTGATGGAATGGACTATTGTAGGTAGGTATACATAGTCAGTACAAACTGCTCAGACTCAATTAAAATATGCAAATTATACATATCAGGTGTCTACAGTAAGAGGGACCACAGTGGTCCAACTCACTTTTGAGACACTTCCAATGAAAAACCTGGACACTCTCTTCAGAGACCATGTTTTTAGCCATGGTGCTGTCTTCCACATGTCTATATAAAATGACAAACCAATATCCTGGTCAGAATAGGCCACATTGCCAAAAACTAATATTTGTAGATCAAAAAGTAACTGAATCATGGATCCACAGCGGTTCCAAGTAGCACAGCATACAGAGAGGTAGGTATGGTGGTCCCCTTCTTAAAAGGCCATCTCAAATAGAGCCGAAAGTTGGCCTTATAAGAGGGGTGCCGTCTGTAGAGGGAGCTACAACAATGGCAATGTCACACTTTCTGCACAGGAATGGTGGTCGTCTAAGAGGGATGGCTTTTGGTGAGAGGGGATTTACAAGAGGGGACCACTGTGATGGCAAAAAAGGGGCAAAAATCAGGAAACCCCTTCATTTTACATGGCAATGTTCAAAGAAAAATGGGAAGATTGATTAATTCCACTGATTTTGGGGACCAAAGAAATTGGAGATCTTTCAGTTTATTGTGAGACTTGGAGCCTCAGGACCCATTGCCACACTTATTTTTCATGCTTTATATTTATGTATGGGGAGCTGTTGATTATTTCTTGCATGCTAAATAGACAAGTCTCTTTGAATAGTATCCACTCCACAAGAAGAGTAGAGTAGAGTTATCATGGAGCTTGGTCTGCGTAGTAGAATTCCTTCCACGGCAAGATGCAAATACATGTACACATGGATATCATATCCAAGTTTAAAGTACATGTAGGCCTTGTGAGCTTAATCCATCTTAGGTTCCAATTTAGTATCTTCATTGAAACTCAAATATATTGCCAAATGAAAATATTTTTTCAATGTTTATTTAAGTATTGCATTTTACTTTGTACAGCAAAGACAAATGTGCATCACCTGGTAGGCTCAAAAGCTAAGGTAAGAAACTGGGTTGCAATAAAAACTTTTTTAGGCAATGTTAATGTAAATGTATATAATTGTATTATCATCTTTTAGCATGAGAAAAATCCCAGGCTCGAACTATTTCACAAACTGATCAAGTGAGCAACTAAGAGTAAAAATCTCTACATTAAATCAGAGTGTTACTTACCTCCTATATAACAAGTTCATAGCTATCAACTATAGGTTGCCTGTCGATATGAGCTAGCTTTGACATATCAAAACATGCTCAATTATACAAGCAAATTCAGAAAAGTGCTAATCTACAAATAAATGCTTCCTTAAAACTTTAAGAAAGGGCATTCCATTGCTGTGTTCAATTCAAGTGATGAACCCAGGTGACCTACTAGTTACACATATAACTGGAGTGATATCTCATGGGCACCATCACATTAGGACATATGCTGATATTGGTGAATTCAAGCATGACTCAAACCTCACAATTAATGTGCTACTGAAAGTTGTTCGCTCTTCAGCAAGAGAGTCAGTAAGTATGACTTACTGTTGATTAAATTACATGTTTTGCATATACAAATACTTACATGACTATCTTTCTTTGCTACTGTTAGCATGCTTTATAAATCTACCCTCATACATCTGCACCTCAAAGATGTAAAATTATGTGTGATTAATTGAGCATCAATACGAATGGCTAGATGAAAACAGGTTTCAAGAAACAAAAATCTCCCCAATTTGCTCATTGTCACATATATTATTGGTACCAGGGACGTGTTATAGATGGACTGCCAACGGGAGCGCTAATCCCTTTAGAGGTCAACTGGGCGCGACGACTACAAAGCGTGTTCAGTAGCACCGCTCAAGTTAATTCCCCCCAGCTCAGTCCGATTGTTGTTCCATCTATGTTTCCGCGTTTGGTTGTATCGGGTTACTTACATCGGGTGTGCTATTGTACCAAGTTCAAAAATGGAGAGTCTTATGCGTGCGTAACCAGTCTCATCGTTTGAATCAGAACCGTGCGAGTCCATCGATGTGTTTTTCGTTATAAAAAGGGCTAGTTTTTGCATTTTTTCTGTCCAAAATGATGCAAAGTTAGACAACTTGCGTGCGTGATAACTCCTTATGCCGTAATTAGCAATAAAAAATGTAGTTTTAGATGGATAGTGTATGCCGGTAGAATCATGATGGTGGTTTCATTTCTTGTAGCTGAGTCCAGTGTAACGCTAAATTTTGACTTTAAAATGTGGAACACGGTGAAAAATTTTGCACATTTCAGTCGGTGACGCCTTTCATCGCGTGACCTGGCCCACGAGACTGCCAGGGGCCAGCGCGGACCGTGCAGTTGTGTTTGTTCAGCACTGAAGGTGCTCGCTCAAACACCCGATCACTTGAGCAGCGGCAACATAGATGGTACAAAGGGGGCCCCGCCGTTGGTAGTCCATCTATAGCACGTCCCTGTTGGTACTCTTCATAAAAAACTTTTCAAATAACTCTTTAAATAGCTTATATCGTGCAAGCTACTCTAAGGACATGGGCAGGTATTAAGCTAAGCTGACTTGTCCGTAGAGCTGAGTTTTTAGGAGGCTCAGGGATCGGGAAACTTCTGTGGATCCCTAGGCTGCAGTTTGTTCAGCAGGTGGCACTGTTTCAGTTTTTCTATTTTTCTTTGTGTGCTTTTTCTATTTTTAACTTCTCCAAAACTGTCACTCAGATCATTCTGAAACTTGGTGGAAACGTTGCTCATTGGAGGGTTAACACTTTATTTCACTAAGTGGTGATATTCTAGACCCTTATTTTACTACGTGGGGATATTCTAGACCCCTAATTCTTTTAAACAATTTTTCTTAGTTTGGGTATCTGTTGTTGATACATGTATTTCTATTGATTGCCATGTACAGACAATGTGGATCCCATGGAAAATCACATTTTTTACTTTTTCTCCAAAACTGTCAACCAGATGTACTTCAAAATTGGTAGGGAAGACCTCAGTTGGGTCCCTAATAATCTGGTTCACATGGTCACGTTCCAATGGTTGTAAGATTTTTGATTGACTTTCTTGCTCAATTTTCATTAAAATCTTTAAAAGTTGCCTTCTCTGAACTGTAGATGCAATTGTTTTGAAACTGCATATGGACATTTCTGGGGACCATTTTGCGCTTAATTTGTTCCAATAGTGGCACTGCAATTATAGATTAATTTTCCCTTTTCAAAGAATTTTTTGTGTGTTTCCACTTTTCTTTTGACTTTTTTGTTCACAACAAAGTGGTGCTGTCATTTTCTGATTTTTACTAAATTGCAAAATTTCAGAAGAGAACATGTTCATGTCAGTAAAAGTGAAGATGGTTTTAAAGAAAAAGGTGATTTGATATCATTCTGAAGTACAAAGGAACACGTCAGTCTGTGATTGTAAGGTCACTTTAGACTGTTATTAGCTTTTCTAATCTTGAAGTTGATAGCAACACTCATGGTCAACTAATAAGGGGACTGTGACTGTCACAGTCATCTTGTTTGCAATGAATCGCAGCATGTCATGAAAATGATGAAGTTGACTGGTATGATATTGAAAGTCGGTCAAGGTCTCTCATGTATGGTCCCAACTGAGGACTTCATAGGAAGGACCTATATACCAAATTTAGTTGGGGTAGCTTTTTCCATTCATGAGCTCTTCTCATGATAGTAAGTTTGAACAGGTACAGTAAGTTTGTACTTTCACAGTCACTGTAGTTTAAAAAGCTGGTAACAAAGCATCCACATGGTAATCCATCACAAAATGAAGTCTTTGTTTTAAAATTTCCTCATTTAATCATCCATATATTACTGGGAAAAGTTTTGAAAGATGGCTTCAGTTGGTCCTTATGGCTAATGTGCTCATAAATTTTATCAAAATGCTGAAAAATCCTTTTCATATTTGTTGCCCTAGCTCGATTTTGTTATAAAATGTAGGTATATTATCTGACCATGTTTGTAAAGTATATTTCAGAGATCCTACATCATGAATGCAAAAAATATTCTATCCTACCTGTACCTAAAGACGCAAATGGAAATTATGAAACTATATCATTATATTTGTAGCAGGGAATCCTTCCACCCACCCTGTATCTTCAGGCTGACAATTGCTGGAGAGAAGGTTTGGCCTTCTGTGAACTTCTTGTGAAAAAATAGATCTTTAAGGAACTAAGTGAACCTTTTTTTGTATAGTGCCTGGGATAATAAAAACAACTCAATTGAAAATGGTTCCTCAACAAAAAATACTCTATTCCTTTCAATAGTGGCACAATGCTAAGATTATCTGGGCCAGAGTGAGTTATTGCAGGATTCTTTGTTGGGAACATGTGTACTAGTATTCTGAAAATAGACCCATTGGATTAAAAGTTTGGAGTGCACTTCTCTTAGGACATGTGGTACAACTGAAGTGAATACAGTTCTACCTGCTGCAGGTAGCCACTGCCATGATCAGCCACACTTTTTAGTGGCGACGTTGTTGTGCACATGAGTAAGTTTCTAAATTTACCTGCAGTGAAAGGTCACCTGCTGTATGTAGCCACATTTTCTTGACAGATGGGGTGTTCACATACAGCAGGTACCACTGTATGATATTACACGAACATGTACTTGAATGTGGATGCACTACCTCAAATAATAGTTGACCAGGCTATCCCTTGAGAAACCACCCAGCAGGAAGGTGATTCCATCTTATGTCAAGAGAGATCTAGTGATATTAAAGTGATCGCATAAATCATGCTCAAAAGAGGCTTAGTAATACTTGTAATATAGAGAAGCAAACACGTGCTACATGTACATCTGAAAAAACATAATCAATCCATCCTACAAGCTGGACCAGTGTTATCCTTCATCAAGTGCTACATTTTTCATAGCATTTAGAGCAACATATTTTAATTTGAGCATGAAAAACGCGTTTGATCCAAATGAAAGCTTGCCACACAGTAGCCCTATGCAGGGCTTCAGACGTAAATTTTATACAATGATCCCTATCTTGAGGGACCATCTATAGGGCAGGCCTAAAACAGGTACTATTAGTCCCTCGCTTGATGTGCAGGACATGAACATGATAAATGATATACATGTACATGCATGTAGCACTTGTGTCTCTGATATATACTCTTTGTATCATATACCGTTGTGATGTATATCGTATGTTGTATATTATATGTATTCAGTTGCCAAAGTCACAACACAATGCAAGCATATGCGTAACGATAATTAACCTTTGTACATTATAATCACAAGTTCAGTTGTAATTGCATGTATCCTGTATGTTGGGGATACCCATGAAGACATAGATGCTGCCTTTTGGCAAATTTCATAAACGCTGCGAACAAGGGATGCTGAAACAGTCCCAGAATTGTTATCCATGCTACCCAATCCAGAACAATTGCGTGACATGTATGACATTCGCACATGGCTAAAGCCACATATCAGGGTGATTGGCAATCATACAAAACCTCCCCACTACAGGTTTACAACATCTTCTACAAATGAAAGCTAAATATTTTACAAAGGATGCCATAATGCAACATGGAAATGGAAGAATAGTTAAAGGCATAACGCAAAAATCACCCTGATTACTTGACATGGATTTTGAAAAGGTATACATACCAAAATTACAAAGGCTGGTACCACAATGGGTGGTACTGTGTTCATCTAATGGAATCAAAGAGTGGTGGATGCAGTATCTAAACAGGCTGCACAGGTAACATGGTGATGGAGCAGCCAGGAGGAGATTTGTATCTGCAAACAGTGAGTGGCTCCTTCCAATGCTTCCCACACAAGCACCTGCTGCACCAGTTGAAGATGATGACTCAATTGTCTCCCCAGATTTACAACATATGCTTGATGAGGAAACTCCAGTGCCAGAAGTATGGAAAAAATCAAACAAACTGTTAAAATTATATGAGAATTACAGAATGTGCACATTTAAAAAAATTGAAATGGCAGTCTAATTTTTAAGGAATGTCAAAAGCCAAAGGATAGGAAGAGCAGACAACAATGGGCAGAAGGTACCACATGACCTACCATGACTGTAGTCAAGTATTGCAAACATATTGCAATACATGATTGATGGTAATACCCAAGTCCAGCCTAATATTATTTCCATTGGGCAATGCAAAAACAAAGAAAATATCATACATTCACCATGGCTGCAAATGTGTGGAGCAAGGACAAAAATTAGATCAGTCAGACAGTTACCTAATATGCTGAAGAACCCATAAATCACACTTAATTATGCAATGTCAGAGCAGTTGCTAGTGTAAAAGTATCATATTATTTACATGGCTATGTATCTTAATGTCTGATGCACAATTTGTGTCCATGCATGAACAAGGAACTGTGAAAGATGAATATTATCATTCACGTAAAGAGTCTTTAATATTTTTAAGTGTACAAATATTCATGGTTTTGGCATTTTTGACATTTTCATGAAGTTCTAAATTAATTTTTTTAGCATAATTCCTATTGAAGCTATGGCCAAATCCTTTTAAATGTAGTTTTATTTTCAAACATTAGTGTTATCAGTGAAAAAAAGTGAAAATAGATATATAGGAATAAACTGGGAAGGGACCAAAATGCAGTCAATGTCACATGTAGCCACAGATTACAATTGAGCCAAAAGTCTGTTTTAATTGTGCAGTTTTGACAGTATGTGTTGAGCCTCATGGAGTTTGAGGCCTCTTGTCAGGAAACTCCCATCTCACATATTCAACCCTGATCTATATGGTTTTAACCAAAAGGGTACCAAAAACAACTAAAAAAATCTGGTGCTCCTGGTCCAGGAGCTCATGTTTCAGTCTGCTTTTCTCTGTGGTCCCACTGGGATGTTATAATTAATTCTTATCATAATTGGATGTTAATTGATTGCAAATGTATTTAAGTGGTTGCAGGATCTAAACTTACCACACTCCTTTCACATAATTACATCACTCCAGAGTCCTAGGCCCAGGAAAGGAGAGCTTTATTGACACATAAGGTATTACTGGTACAGTCTGACATACATTACAAAGATATATGTAAACACAATACATACAAACTGGATGCACCCTGCCATGACACCTTACTGCTATCTGCTTTCTTGGATATGTGCAGGGCCTTGCAGCTGTATGACCTGCCTGTGCAGTTTATAGTGACACTGCAGAGGCTGGGTCTGAGAGTGTGACCTGGCCTGGCCTTGTCAGTAGTAATGCCCCTAAAAGGTTACCCTAAGTTCATTTTACAATACTACATGTACATACATGGTATAAATATCAACCCAAGAATTAAAGCAATTTAATTTAAGAGTATTAATATACCTCTGCTTACAGAGTAATTTACATAAATTTACTCTAAACCTATATTCCAATGCTGTACGTTCATGTATTACATCATATCTGGGTAGCCCTCATGGTGATCTTTATGAGGGTTTCCTCACCCCTTCTGTATATACTGTATTTTTATTCTATTTTGCATGGGAAAAGCAATTGTGAGTCAGAATCTTAGTCTGAAATAAAGGACATATTGCATATACATGCAGTTTATACTGGTCCGAGCAGGGAACAATCCCTGGTCAGATAACAGTTTGCTATACTGCCAAACAAGAACAGATAATCATGAATCACCAGAAAAAATTGCAACATGTAGCTTTTGAATATTTAAGTTGTTGCTTTCACCCGCTACCCCCATCCCACCCCTCAAAAAATGAACTGGGTATTAATTTTATTTCAGCTGATTTGTCAGTCCGCTGAGTTTTTCCCATGGCTCTCGGCCTGTTGTTGTTCAGTCTGTCAACAATTTCCCACTTTTTTTACTTGACCAAACCCACTGACCACTTTAAACTTGGATATACATTCAGTTGGTGTCTACCGCTTTTGATTGTCAACTATTGCATTCAATTTAGGTACTTAATTGGTAATTTATGCACCTTTTTTAGTGATTCCTCTGTAATTCAATGGGGATTGTAATGCTTATTCACATATTCGACTTCTCTTAAGCTGTCAGCCAGAGTCACTTCACACTTGGTGGCAGTGTACTGGATGGGGCTCTACCAAGTTTGTTCAAATGGTCACGCTGCAGTGATTTTAGCATTTTTGTGGGCCGTTAGGCCCAACTCCATATTCAATATAATTTTCGAGTGGTAGTTTTGGTCACACAAATGCAAATTTAAGAGACTGCAATACCGGTAAAGCTCCACAATGTGCATCATTGTATGTGGTGTGATGGAGCTATTATAATGTTTAATCTGGCAAAGCAAAAACAAACAAAAAAAGTTTTTTCATAAAGTGAAAGGTTTGTCCAGCCTGTCTTCTCATATATATGTGAGATCCTTTCTCTAGCAACAAAGAGATAAATTTTGTTATGCACGGTAAACCAAGTTTAGTCACAGCAGAAGTAACAAAACTATAGTCTCAACATTTGTGGTCAGTGTTTTTGGCAAGCACAGCTAAATATGGTAAGTTTAAAGCTTTTTTGCTATGTAAATAGCCAAAATATATTCTTGTGTACGGGGGAAAGGGGGAGGGCACATTGTGTTGAATATAAAATGATTCGTTACATTGACACAAAATAATTTAGACTATAATCATGAATTATATATGATATCAAGTAAGATTCACATGTTGAAGTATTTTATGGAACAATCATCATGCAACACTTTTTATGGAAAAATGCTCATAATCTCCAATGTGGCAATATTCACAAAGAATCTAATTTGATCTTAACTTTAATCCCAAAATTTAAATCAATGTGATGTGGCTCTTAAACTATTTAATCCTTGGCTAAATGTTTGATCAAAACTTTGAGGACGAGCCAACATATGTTCTTGGCTACAATGCGAACTTAAGGATTTACGACCTGTCCATTTTATTCAATCAATCAGTATTTAATCTTTTGATCCAGGATTAAAATCTGGATTAAATCAAGAGCTGTACACTATCTATGGACCACTCTCTTTGATCTTTTATCTGTTGTGCTGGCTGCCGACAGGAACATTTGTCAGAATCCCTGGGTTCAGTGCTAGCCAGTGCTATGCTTGTCTTGTATAGCGCACCCTCTGGTGGCCTCCAAGGTAAGTACACAGACAGACAGATTGCCTACATACTTTACCTCTCTTCTTTTGGCAGTCAACACATTTTGGTGCTCAGCAGTCCACAAAATGTGTCAGTTGTAGCTGTGGTGCAGAAGTAAGTCTTGTTCACACACTCAAGATCTTAAACTATATTTTCATGGATTCCATAGTTGACTTCTTGAGCTCTATGCATATGAAAAAAAATTATCGTATGCTGAAAATAGAACTTTCCATGATGGCAGCAAGCTTCCCTAGTCCTCTCAAGTCATTCAAAGAGAGTAATGTACACTTTGGAAGGGACCTTCATAGGGTGGGTTTGGTCTGCATATAGCTTGCCAATCTGGCATCAGGATGGTGGCAATTTCATGTTCTCGGCTCAAAGTTGTGGGTATTACATGGAGGAGGGTGTTGATATGATAGAACTGGTATTGACACCGCTATATGTAGAAGAAGTCGTAATTTAAACATTTGGTATGCAGTTTATACTCACTTGTTTCACCACTTGAAACAATCGGTACTATAACAGCTAAATTGTGAACATGCATGTACATGCACTATACTTACATTGCTGGAAATAGAGAAGTTGATCTAAATATTCTGTAATGAACTTATCAAACAATTCCCATTAAAAAAAAAGAAAAAAAAACAGATATCGGCATGGTTATGAATAGCTGATATAGACCCTATTGTGCTGATGATTGTTGCATTTTGTGCAAGAATTTCCTGTACATTATTTTACACTATATTCACAAGTGTTTAATACTAAAAGCTAGAGACATAAAAGGGGAAAAAAGTATGACACAATAGCCTGCAGGTATACAGTATCACCTGATGGAACTAGTCTGATAAACCTGTTAAAATGCCCATATAAGGAGAGCATAAAGGTTGCTGTAAATCAGACATGCAGTTGGGATAAAATGGTCATATATACAGTATGGCTTGTACATCATTAGAACAGTGGTGGAAAAATATACAGTAGGGCCACAATAACTATTTCAGGTCACTCAGCAGCTGAACATACTTTTTTTTAAAATTATGACACAAACACATAATCAGTTGTCCGCCTTTAAAAACATTGCTTGCTAGGAGCAGAATCCTGACATACTAACATATTACATAGGTAATAAGGGTGCCCTTCCCATCACACACATGTATATAGCCACTGACTTAATGCACGTGGTCTAGCTCACTAGAGAGGACACTTGCATATGGATATATATATATATATATATATATATATATATATATATATATATATATATATATATATATATATATATATATATATATATACATATATATATATATATATATTTATTTATTTATTTATTTATATATAGTGTAGACCCATGTGTTTTACATAATTGCAAAACAGGCCAACCCATATTAATCACTCTCCATGGCACAGATGGTGGCAAATACTTCCCTACCTACTTATTTGTTAGAGGAAACCGAAGGGCTCGGAGAAAACCACTGTGCACAGTCAGAGTGGGAGGAACTCATTCCACTATACATTAATATATATTGGTTACTTCAGGACAATTCAGTAATTTGCAAACCTCATTTTTGTCTATACTGTGAACTTAGAGTATGAATAAAGATATATGAATATATATATTTGTAGACACAAGAGAGCACATAATAATATCTCCTTTGTTAACTTGATGAAGAGAGTTATTCTTAATTGCTTACTTAGAGGTTTATGTTCATACAAGGGAAAGATAGAGAAATATATACATTTTGTGCACAGATATTGTAGAAATGAAATGCACATGTGCATGCATCCTACATAGTTTTCAGCTCGCCATCCCCCCTCCCCCCCCCAAAAAAAAGAATAAAAGTAAACTTAATTGCTACTTTGCTAGGGTCATATGAAAACAAGCATTCCTTGGAATGCAGTGCCTTACCTTTTATGCTTTCCTTTTGACAAAGAAAGTAGACCAGCATTACCTCAATTTTTAGCAAATCAAACATACAAGCACTTACTACATGGTCATAATCTCTGTGGTCCCCCTCTTGACCCCCCCCCCCCCCACACACACACACTCCCGATGAGAGATCATCCGTCCTTGAGAGGCCACTTCTCAGTGCAGCAAGTGCAGCCTTTGCATTATATGGTCCCCCTCGTCAGAGGCCCCTCTTATAAGGACATATTTCTGGTGCATTTGGGGCAGACTTATAAGAGGGGGACCACCGTATCATCAGCAGTGAAATGAAAGTTGACCTGTGTGACTTTAACCTCCCGATGTCACCTGGATGACTTTATGACCCAGGCAAAAAAGTTTCATGTACCAGAGAATGACAATGATGCTCTGGACGACAATGGCCACACATTCCCTGTCTTTTTTTTAAAGGTAATACAAAAATTAAGTATACATGTATATATGTTCTTTTTATGTACGCAATTAACATGCAACTTGGTGCTCACACAGTACATAATGCTGCCCAGCCCCAGAATCAAATGGTTGCTAAATTTGCCGATCTGTGACATGTATGTCCTGTTCACACGCCACTGTCTGGCATCCGGAGTCACAAGTTATTGAAATGCTGCCTCATGGAATACCAGTTAATACGTGAACAAGAGGGATGTGCTAGAAACATCGCATCCTCAGCTGACCCATAGACATTCAATTCAAAACTAGAAACAAAGATTTGCAAATCTCCCTGGGTGCCTTGAAAATATAAAAACGGTTTGAAATGTTACACTTTGCCATTGTTCAACATAGTCCTAATTTTGTGTATTGGCCTACTTTGCATAAACTAAAATGCTACAACTCTGGTTCCTGTTTCATTGGATGTGGTCATCTCACAATCTTATAAACGGAAGTTTTAATGGCACCAATATCTGTAATAGTTCTGAAGCTATTCAACATTTAGATTTAATGTCTTTGCCTGATTTGAATAAATGCTAATTATACACTTTTGGATCATGCTTCATGTATGCAGCTATGTCACAAATCCATAAATCAAAGTTGGAATGGCAGCTCTATCTATAATAGTTTTGAAGCTATTCAAGATTGAATTTTTGCATGTTCACCTAATTTGCACAAAATAAAATTCTACAACTTTTGTTCATGGTTCATTGGGTGCAGCTTTGCTATAAACCTATGAATTAAAGTTGGGATGGCATTTTTATCCGTAATAACAGTTTTGGAGACACACAATTTTCAAATTTTTCAATGCCTCTAATTAGCATAATTTGAAATTGTACAACTTTCATCTACTGTCCATTATTCCAGCAGGTATCACAAACCTATATGTACACATTGAAGTTTTATGTCTATCTGCAATAGAATAGAAGATGTGGAACTTTTAAAATTTTAATTGCCCCTCATTTGCGCAATTTTAAACATCATGACTATTGCAAACGACTTGCACAATTTTACTGGTAGGTCAGTCACCATGGCACGTTTGGTGGTTTTCCAAATAAGAGTGTCCGATAAAAACTCCGGACGAATTAGGTGATAAAGAAGAAAGACAGAAAAAAGAATTCTTGGAAAAACAAAATGTCTGGATTTGCACCCAGACATAATAAGCCTCAGGCTGGCCTTTTACGGTGATCTGGGAAACACTTCTGGACAAAATACATAAACATACATATTCTCTAGGGTGCCTTATGTTCCAAATCAACAAATGAATTTAGGTGCCCATGCCCATGTTGTCACATGTCCCTACACTAGTTGGATGTTAAGCTTTCCACCATTTAAGTGTTGCAGTTTTAAGTAATAGTGCAGTATATCTGATTCAAAGATTCTGTGATTTAGATGTCTGTGTCTGTAAAACGTAAGGATTAATAAAATAACACAATGAAATATTGCATGATACCTAGTCCTGTTTTTGTGCGCAAGCGTTTTGTGTCTTCTTTCCAGTATATTGTATCACATTAGCATGCACCGAATAAGAATTTTTCATTGATCATGTTTACTAAGAAAAAAGTAGGGAATTACATGTTTGAACGGATATTGTTTTAGGAAGGGCAATTACGGTACAATGGAAGTATGATAACATCATAGGAATACCCCTTTTTAGAATGAAAAACAGTATTGTAGATCTTATTCATGTTGGGCACATGTTGTTCCTGAAAGTTGTTGCCTGCATGGAGGCTCCAAGCAATCTACAAACTTGATGAACATAAAAAGTAAGTTATGACAAACAACACAATTCCTTTTTAAACATGAAAAAGTCACTGAAACACATCTAGAAAAAAGTCCAATAACAAACCTAGAATCCTTTGATTTGCCTTGTGCATGCATGTACCTTTTCAGCAGAGGAGCATTCGAATGATATGCAATAATAGCAACTTTGGTTACTTTTCTGAGTCCACACACATGATATGCAACTTAGCTAATGTGAGATCGTCTGATGTATAGAATTTTGTAAACTGTTTATAAATATATGATGAGACTGCCAGTAAATGAAAGATAGATAAAATGTATCCAAAATATTACTGTGACTTTTATGCCCCTGCCATGAAATTGGAGTGGGGGGTATATATTGTTACACTGTATGACTGACGCTTCACCAAATTTATGCCAAGGATGAAACTGTATCATGAAGAAGTACCATATGAAAGTTTCGTGACTTCATGGCCGAAGCATATTTTAAAAAAAATAACAAGATTTTCCAACTTTTTTCAGAGGTTAAATGCAAAGTTTGAGGAATTAGCCTTATCGGAAAGGTATCCTTTCATTATTTTCATATTAAAAAAAAACTGTACTTTTTCATGTGATCGCTAGGTGTGTTGCAATTAACATTTTCTCCGCCATTGACAAGATGTGTTGTCACATATTGCGGCAATCGCTGTTTTTGATTTCAAATGACCGAGTTTCAATTGAGTCTTTTGTCTGGAACCTTTGTCAACACTGTTTCGTCAGTATCCTACCCACTCCAGTACATGTATTTGTATACTCTCTTTTAACAAACCTGTTACTGTCTAACTTGTTTAATTGTGAAGATATATAATTAGTACAATTGTTTAGTGAATCCAGACATAAGCTGCATTATACCATATATCAGGGGTCTGCAGTGGGTAATTATTCACCAGAACATGTTTCGAAGCCTATACACATACATGTGTCTCTGAGTAGCGGCTCCATGCGTAAGCTATATATTCAGGGCAGGCAACCCACAAAATAAATATGAATGAGAGAGTTGAGAGTCAAGTATGTAGATACGTATAGCCTTTAATATATTTATAAATGTAAGGCTTAGATAATATGTTGGTTTACCACGTTATCATTTAGAGTTCAGTAGCATAATACATGCAACCAATCAAATTTAAAGTTGTGTAGTACAACATAGAAACAAATTTGTATTTATCCAGTACCGTGTTTAACTTCACCGACTGGAAATACAAAACTGATTCAGTTTTGGCTCCCACAAAGCACTGTCGATTGTAACAGCCAAAAAATTGCCTGACAACAAGCTACTACAGCCTACTACCATTATAGTTTACCATTGTAAAAATGGCACCTTCCATACATTTACACAATGCACATTTTACTTTTTGTATAAATGTTAAGTAAATTGTTCTACACAGGTATTTTAAAGATCTTGTGTAGGCCTGAATTGTTCCGAACGATGCATGTGTGGTGCAGGAGGAGAGTTCTGCACACATTGTCCTCCAAAATGTATGACTTAAATGACTGTGAGGATGAAAATGGTCAGGAAAATGCTGCAATTTAAATTTCAAGTCTAATGTGATGTGATGCATAAAAGGTACGACTGATGAACTTTTCCATTAACAAGTTAGCTTATTAGTGGATAGCTCAAACATATTACATATCACTTCATGTTTTTTCTATCTGCATAAGCTTATGGTCTACTAAATTTATATTTTGTGCTGCACAAACGTGCACAGCTTGGTAACGATCAATTCAAAGTTTAAGGCTATCGTCATGGTTGTGGTCATACTTGAAATAGTGATTAAATAAAAGATAAATAATACATTGAATATATGTGGGAAATTATGTTTATGCACGAATACCGGCAAGTCGTAAGTTACGGTGTTTCTTTTGTTGAAAAGACTGGTTATCTATAAGCACAGATATTCTTAAGGCCTTTTAAGTACATCTGTATGAACGAATGTATTTTTATGTGAAAAATACTGCTGCATGCCTGTACACAGACAATGCAACTGATATATTATGAGTTCTTTAATGAAAATGTCGATAATTGAGAGTTCAGTTCCACACATGAACTGTAAATTCTTTGGTTTCGCTGAATATATTCTTTTGTGACATTAACTCCTGACCCTTGACCTTCAAGACAATTATGTGATTATTTTATCTCACTCTGTGGAAATGATATAAGATGTGCTCCGTATTGCTATTTATCTTTTGAAACAAATGCAATTACAAACTATAAAAAGCCATCTGAAAAAATTCTATATTCTATTTGGCCTTGACCTTTGATCTTTCTAGGAAATCAATAATGTTTTCTACTTGTGTATCATATATTTTTCACATATAAAACATGATTCTGCCTATTATATTTTTCTCTTTTCAACACCTAAATATGATAAAACAGTAAAAACGTCCACATTTGACCTTGCCCTACAGGGTCAAGGTCACTTGAAAATAATGGCAACATCACTTTTCAAAATGAGAATCTTATGATGCATAAAAATATATTGGTACTTTTGCTCTAACAGAAAAATCCCACGGAATTACATTGACCACAGCACTCTCAGATGAAACGGATTCTTGCTGGCAGGGGAATAAATTATTCAGCACTTGGTTGATCCAATAATGGTAGCAGCTATATACCTTGCAGCACCTTATTTCTGAACCTATATACATGATACACTGTACTGGTCTATTGTGATTGGTGACTCTGCTGTTCACATTTGCAGAGCCTCTTACTACTGTGACCAGCCAGGCCATGGAGACCCGGAGCAGTGGGAGCCGTGGGGGCTGTGGGGGTTGTGGGGACCGTGGAGAGCCCAGTGGCTCTCGAGCAGCATGGGATGCTGTGAACACTCCTCTTCCTTACATTGCATCTGTTCTCCCCACAGCTGGATGTACGTCTGTTTGGATTTCACCACCCGGCCGATGCCTGCCTGATGGTGGAATCCCCACACATCTCCTCTCATCCATGGGAAAAATGGATGCAAGTGACAGGACCCGAAGACAAGGGTTCATGACAGGACATGCAGGAAAACGTCTGCCTGGACTGGTAACCCAACAGGGGTTACCATTTCAGGTAGTTGGTACATGTCTACGTCCATTGGTAATCCAAGAAGGGTTAAGAATTAATGGAGACTGTGCACATCTCCCTTGATTGGTAACCTCCGAGGGGTACCATTCAAGGGCGATGGTGCACATCTAAGTTGACTGATATCCCACAAGGGGTTATAAGTTAATGGAGCCTGTGCACATCTCCCTTGATTGGTAATCTCTGAGGGGGAATCAGTAGATGGTGTACGTCTCCGTTGCATGGTAACCCACGCAGGATTATCAGAAGGCAGACTGTGCATGTTTCCGTCGATTGGTAACCCACGAGGGATTATCAATCAAAGGAGACACAGGGGATCAATAGCATTCTTGTTCACCATCACCTCGGTCTTCTGAGGGTTGCCGCTGGGATGAAAGTACAGAAAACCAGCAAGATGGTGAGCATAAAGGCTCACAATCAACCCAGAGGACTGATCATGGTCACTCTGCACTGACGAAGATTGAGAGCCTGGTGAAGAGAACAGGAATGACCCTGATGACACACAGAGGCCTCTACTGTCAAGTCTGAACCAGACAGTGATGAAGGAGACCCCAAGGGAGATCATGAGGCTTCACGTCCACTATCTCGACCCTGCTCATCCGACGAAAAATGGGGAGATGACGAGCAAGAGTGCTCCTGATCACCCCTTCGGGACCGGTCACAGTACTCCTGTTCATCGGAATCTGACGTTGAAGTAACTGTAGTAGAAACAGTGCTTGTTCCTGCCACAGCAGCCTGCAAGGCTTCAACTGGGGGTCTCTTACCACAGCAGCCTGCAAAGCTGCAAGCTGGGTGGGGGGGGGGGGCATGGGGTTGCTCATGAGTACTATGCTTATGCCAAGATGGGTTATCCCCACAACAACTACAGTAGCGATCCTCCACATGAGACTTAGCACAATAAGGTCGTGGTCATATAGGTCTTCATCAAGGTCATGTCTGGTTAGCAGGTAGGGGGACAGTTTGTTCAGTCGGGGGCTTTGGAGGTGGACCTACCTGTACCTGATATAGAGCTGGTATCTGATGCAAATTCCTCTCAACTGCAGCTCTTACCTTGTTGTAGATTGTTGGAAACATATGATAGAACATGGCCACCAGATCTTTACAGAGGTAGTAATCAAAGCATTCTTGGGGGTGAAATACAAACAGAACAGGGGGATAATGAGTATGTATACCCATTCAGTAACCAAAGCTACAGCACAAAATGTGGAAATTTCAATTCCACATCCTATCCAGTGATGAAAATGTTGAGCGTGGGTGAAAATGTTGAGCGTGGGTGGTGTCCCATCCCCCTCTAGATGACGGTGGCTCTGGTTCTTGGGCTATAAATTCAAGGGACCTGTAGTGGTTATGGAGGTGCAGCATGCCCATGCAGTCTAGCCAGTTTAAGGGGTCGCTAAGTCAGCAGCCAGGTTTGCTGAACTCAATGAGTATTGTCTGACAGCTTATCTTGTCAGGCTGCAGGCCTGTTAATATTTTTTCCTTTGGTGCTGAGAGATAATGAGGACAATAGAGGCAAGCACTGCAGGCACACAGCCCTGCCTGCTTGGAGGGGGGGGGGGGGGGGTCGGCGGCATGTTGCCCCAGAAAAAAATTAATTTCACAATGCAAAAGGGTTCAAATGAAAAGTTAGTAGAGACTGAGTCAGCTGGCTTTTTTCCTGTCGCTCAGATAGGACAGTGTGGCAAAACAGATCTTTGTGTCACTCAGATTTGCAGCATAGCAACAAGGGAAAAGCCATAGGTTGCCTGGCACATTGTATCTCTCAAATGCTAAAAGATAATTTATTGAATATGCAGATCTCTTGCCACAAAACAAGCCAGCTGCAGAAGCTGAGCTATGGTTGTCTGATATACACATGAATAAGCAATAAAATTATTCCTGAATGGAAATAATGCAATTCAATGGACATTCCAATGTGCTCTAACTTGTGAAAAAACTGTAATTTCTCCAGTAAGCTTTCAGAATAGTGCTGTAACATGTCTTTTCCCTTTTTTATTAGAAACTTTCCTTAAATGCAATGTACAGAACTGATATTTGATACTGATTTTTTTTGTGAAAACTGTAGCATGCTCAAGCTAAATGACCATATATCAAACATACGTAACCATAGTAACCAAATAGTATACATTACCTGATGACTCAGATGGCATTTCCTTATACAGGGTCTGACACAAATGTACCAGCTTTTGAACTTAGTGCTCCAATTGCATCTTTGCATACAAATCTTCGTTCCAGATCAAACAATGCTCTGCCATCTAGCGATAGGGAGCGAAACTATATTATATCTAGATATGTAGCGTATCATCTGGTCTCGCATTGGTTCAAACGATATGCCATACTGGTTTTGAGTGTTACACTGGCAATCATATCACGTGAACAGATTGGTTTCAGGGAAAAAATGTAATGAGCACATGATTCGAATGGCACATTTGTGTCAGACTTTGTTAGGGGTATCCATTCGAGTCTGTTTTCAGGTAATGTATATTTCACTCACAAACAAAAACAAACACAAAAAAACAAAACAAAAAACAAATACAAAAAAAATTGAAAAATAAAAAAAATAAAAAATCCAAAATCACCTGACCAAAATACTTTGAAGTACCTTCACAGACTTAGTAAAGGTACATCCCTACCGGGCTTTAAGTCAATGTAGTTCACAATTTTGAAAAAAATTTTTGGAGCCTACAGCATATGATAGAAATGCATACATATGTACATCAGTATCTCTGAAGGTAAAATCCTCACATGTGCATTCTTAACAATGAGATAATTTCAACACTTCTTAAAAATCAGCAAATGACAGTCCTACCACCAAGTTAACAGTTTCAATGGAGGTTAATTCAAACTCAAATTTCTCATGTTTAGACAGAATCCAGGTTCTAGTTTGGTTGTAACACAAAAATTCATGATAGTCTGGCAGTGCACCCTGTTCAACAATTAAGTTCAAGAAGTGACTAGAAGTGTCCCTGTGCAATTTCAAGCAATTGAGCAAGTGAGTATTTTTAAGATTTTGCCACAAGAAAAAAGAAACAAATAAACAAAAAAAAAAAAAGAAATTCATGGAAACAAAGTAAAATACTGCTGATGAAAGGGAGGGAAGTTGTTCGTCTTTGGAAGTCTGTGACATTACCTGGGTTGATTTAGATCAGAAGATGAAAAGCCTGCCAGCTCACTGGGTGAGCTATGCAGGCACACAAAGCCTTTCATACATGTATGCCTGTCAAGTGTCTTTCATTGATTCATGGGGCATCTGCTATTTTGTTATCTGTCTTTTGGGCCTTTTTAAAAGAAACTGCCTCTTTTGTCAATCTTTAAATTCCATCAAAATTTACTTTTTCTTTCACTTAAATTTAGATATTGTCAGATATCCCAATAGAAGTGTTTAATTTTCTTTTCAGAGGACGCTGATAGGCAGGCCTATGCACGAGTCTTTTCTTTACATTTTTCTCTAAAAACAGTAGTCCTTACTCTCAAAACACTGGAGCATACGAGAATGCTCTTTAATGATACATGTAGGTATACATACCATCAAGGTTTGTAAATTTGAGCAAGGCAGAAGAATTTGGTAGCAAAAACACTCCCTTCCCTCCCTTCAAAATTGATGCAAACTTACAAATGCGGAGAGAGTCACATGAGACTAGACCACACTTCTACAGCCATGTCACATGAAATCAGTTTTATATTTATGTCACTTTAAATTCATAAGGTGAATATGAATATAATGTCCCCAGGCTATGCTATGCCAATAGATCTTTTCCGTTGCACTATATATAAAGTCAACTTGATTATAATCAATAAGTGGACAAGAGGCCTATGGGCCTAATGCTCTGCTGGCACCATGATTACACCTACATCTTTATTTCAAAGTCCTCAAGCGGCTTCTGAACAAATAAGGCTTCTATGATTTTAGTGTCTCATTTGTCGACCAGCTGGCACTTCGCATCATAGCTTATTTGAGCAAATCCTGTGATGGGTATTGTTGCATGTGCAAGACAACAATCAGTGAGTCCTTTACTTTATGTCCTCAATGACGTTGGGGTAAAAGGTCATGGTCACCGATATTATGTGACAAGAGACCTATGGTCCTGGTGCTGTGAAGACATTGTCACTGATGTCCAAGCTACACCGTGCCATTATAAAATCCCCACTTTCAACTTCACAGGCATGGTGACATCGGAAAAATAAATCAAGGTCACTGATATTACATAACATTTTGGCATTGGACACAGTGTAAGTATCCTATAAATTTGGCAAGTCTAATCCAATCACTTTTCCAGATATGAATTTTGTATCTTAAAAAACAGTTTGCCTCATAATTTCCGTCAAACAATAGGTTTTGCCACTAGTATCATTAGCAACTTAGACATTGACCTCCTCCACAATTCCAAATCTGATGAGCATCTGCCAAAATTAAAGATGCAAGTGTGTTCACAAAATTTTGATAGTTTGACCCCTTTATTACATGAAATTGTAGGTGGTGCCATCAATATAAAAAAAGACTTCGATTTTCGTACACCCCATAAGTTCTGAACAAAACTCCTAAAATTTGTATTTTGGGTTTATTTGGGAAATTTGTGCCCGTGAATATAATATATGTTTATACAGTAAATTCAGGTCAAATGAACACCCTTTCAACCTAACCCTTGTACAGGACTGTCATCATACCCAGCTTTAAGGTAAAAGTCAAAAATAGATCTCAACTTATCAATGACAAACTACATGTATGTCTCCAAAATATAAAATATTCCTTCAGCATGTAATTGCCATTCTGTGACTTATCAGTAGGGACACATCCCTGTTGTACTGTGAGAAGTAAAACATGCGAGGTATTCCCGGATACACGGATGACTGATGCAGACCTGTTTAATAATATGCACAGCTTACTTAATTGTCAGTCAGCTGAACTACACACTGGTGCATGACCTGTTGAACTAACTTGGGGGCTGAAACCCTCAAAAGTTAAGATTTTACACATTTTTGCTATAGGTGGCGAGAATGACAACATCTATTCTGCTGCAACAATCTAAAATTCCATTCTCAAAATCTATGACCTTATTATGTAGCTCGGGTGTTCAGTGAGTGCTTCTTCCACTTAACTTTTAATGTCAACAATTTCAAGTACTCTAATGCGAACGGCCTCTCACAGTTAATGGTAGACCTTGACATCGCCGTCTGTTGGTTTTGTTTTTAAGTGAGTGTCTAATGGCGTGATTTCCTGTCTATCTCAGCCCTTTGGAAATGAAATGTTTGTGCATCGAATCGAATCGGGCAACAATAAGGTATGCAATATTAAGATTGTTTGTCCTCCTTGGTTTCCAAAAATTTGACAAATATTCTTTGCAAAGGAATGCTTACAGTTTACATGCTGAAACACAGATACATCTCCCCGTAATTGTAAATGAACGGGAACCAAACCTTTTCAGAAAAGAAATTTCTGGCAAACCACCCAACATGTTTGACAGATCTGCTATTATCTCATTCGTCACGTGACGCTGTGTCACTGATACGTCATTGGCCATGGATGAGCAAATTTGACCGTGGTGCCTAGCTGAACAATGGGTCGTGATGTCGGGATAAAAAAAAGTGTTGTTTTTTTTTAATTGAATGGACCAACACAAAATGAATCCATGGTAGCCTCAAAATTATAAATCTGATGAACGTTTCCCCTCCTTTCCTCACTAGCCTCCACGGTATTGATATAGGATGTCAAATGACGTTCCTGAGGTAATACATCCATGCTTTGTAATACATTACATGAGGAATGAAACCTTTAATCAAGATATACAAATGTTGTTGTCCTGGTTTTTTCTTTTTATGCAATACGGATCTTTAAAGAACATGAATATGTGGAAATAAAGTACATTATCCTATTATCACAAATTAGGGAGAAATACTACATGATAATTTGTACATTCTTGGATGGACCTTTTAGGAGTACCCTGTGGAATGTTTTAATGCAGATACCTCTTCAAATTGAAAAAAGACATTCCAGAAGAAGCTAGTAAATGTGTGTACAGCAACCACAAAAGGTTATATTTTTTAAAAAAATCTATCTTTGCTTTGTTTCAATGGATTTGCGAACTTAAGCTAAACAAAACTTTTCAGGCAGTGCACTGGTCTAATTTGGTGCAAAATTGTCTGGCAGAGAAAGTCTAATTTAGAACTGACAATCTGAATTGTTCTATATTAAAGCTGCATGCCAATCTGTATATATTTGGCTACGTCGATTGTATTATACTTTTGCAATGGTGTTTGATTTCTTTATCGAGCATTAAAACGACCTTACAATCAGAATATCTGTGGACAATTTATTCCAGGCTGTCAGTTACTGTAGCAATAACCACGCTTTGACAAAATTATTCGACCTTGTATTACACTTCTTTTGCTGTCTACTTCTTACAAGAACATTACACAGAATTTAAACTAAGGGAGAAATCGTGCTTGAAACTGGAAATCTGCATCATGTGACCCCCCTACCCCCCCCCCCCGTGAATGTAATAAGGTCATAACCGTCACAGCCCCATGTGTTCTGTTGCTGTCCCTTTAGTTGTCCGTGTATGTTTTGTATGCATTCCAAGCAATCAAATGTGAACAATATGACAGGCATAAGACACGTGAAAATGATATCCACGGCTATCAATTACATTCTTCCGAGACATTTAAGAAGGTGACATAAAATAGTAAATATAGTACGGACATTATATTCTGCCATCCATGGTCATCTGCATTTATATATAAAGGCGTTGATGCATTGGCCGGGGATCATGATGTCCTTGTGTGAGGATAAACAAAATTGAATGTTTCTCATCTTACACCAAAAGTTCTTCTAGATTTATCTTTAAACAAACCTGTATATTTCCAAATATATGTGGATAAGAGGCTACAAGCATTACATGATGCGTTCCTCCGAAGATAAGCACTTCACATGAAGGACCATTTGATTAATAGTTCCTCGAAAAACACCATATAAAATACTCTTCTATTACGGCAGTGACATTGGTTTAAGAAAGAATAATAAAATCTTAGGTTTAATTATTTTAAAAAATTACTTTTTACAAATTCGCTTTATTAAAAGACCCACTCAAGTATATTAATCACTTGGCGAAGTAATCGAATAACTTCTTAAAGTAAAGTAAAAATGCAATTAAAGTACTTCAAATAAGGATTTGGATTCCTATAAGTAAACTATTTCTTGTATAAGTATATATATATTGATATATATATTGTATTTGTGTCTTTTTGCCCAGAACCACTTCCTAGTAGTCAATATCCTATTCCGCAGTTCGAACTCTTTACTCTCCATAAGCTAACCTGTCCCTGTCTAACCTGTATATATATGGAATTACTATTGTCTATATTGCATATATATAAAAAGGGGTTCTATTTAAATAAACCTTCGAAAAGGTTTTTATACCTAAGACTTAACTGAAAAACATCAGCATGTATAGGTATCATTATTTTTCACTTTTTACTTAAATATAGACCACGGGAAAAGCGAAATTCTTTATGAACTGTATAAAAAAACCACCTTCACAACTTTTTTATGGATACAGGATTGAGCAATACATTTATATTTCTCTTGCAAAATAGATTTTCACAAAAATGAAAGGTTGAAAGTAAAATGAGAATCTTCCCAACTACATCTATATTAACCCAAACAGAGTTATTTCATAAGGAAATCAAATGCTGAATTGACATCACAATGTGTCATTTATTTATTTAGTTATTGACTAAAGTTTGCCCCAAATCATGTTCAAGTAACATACAACCTTGCACTAAGTATACTCTAGAAAACATTATTGTATCAATGTCACACCTACAAAGACCATTTAGTAAGGTACATAAAGCTGTTTGAGTAAAATCATGGGCATATGTATTAGAGTAAGTGTACAGAATTATACAGACTATCAATCAAAAGAGAACCATTTGTGTAAGGATAAAGGTATTCCCTACATTACAAATATGTACGCTGTTTCCCTTCGGCACTATATACCACTTATATAAAAACTCGACAGTACTTCGGACCTGTATACACTATCGGGGCAACTTTCTGCTTTGAGCTTGGTCTTTGATGCAGTGGGTCAATTCAAATCAAGTGTACTTTTGTGAGACTGTCCTGCAATCAATGCATTAATTGCGCAATGTTCAAAATGGCAATGGAGCATGCCGTGTTGCATTTGGATTTGTAACTAACGACGATAACTGCTTCAGACACAACCAAGTGGGCAGATTAAAGTCAAGATGTTGAAAATGGCACTCAACACGTTTGCATGCATCCCTTTGTTCGCATTTGGATTTATAACTTACAATGATATCTGCTTCAGACACAACCTGGCAGGCAGATTAAAGTTAAGATTGTAAGTCATCTTTACAAAATACCTATACGCCCACTCTCTCTGGTAATTTGGAAAACAGACACCTGAAACCTAGCGATACTAGATACCAATACCGCACCCATGGTCGCCATATGCAGCATCTCTGCTTTTTCCCCGACCCAAGTTGACCGTCCAGACAAGTTGAAATAAAATGAAGGAAAAAAAGAATCTGGTCTTTTTGACCAGGTTGGGACTGGGGTAATTGCAGGTATTACTGCACCATGATTATACCTATGTCTATACAGAACCTGCCAGGGTATATCAAAGAGAGTAAATGCAAGAACACTTTTTTCAAAAACAAGGTGAACTGATTGTGGATGCACGAGATGGGAGTACTGGAGAGGCACCGTTTTAATCCTTTATATATTTATAGTTCAGTATCTTACTGTTATCAGGGATCTGCAATTTATATATATATATATATATATATATATATATAGCAGGCCCATGGAGTTATAAAAATAAGTCTTTGGTGCTTATATTTATATATATATATTAATTTATTGAATATTCAGATCAATCTTAAATCATAAATCATCAAAGCATATCAGCTTCAAACCTGGGCAGAGCAACCTAATATTTTTCTGGTTTCATACTTGCATTTCTGCTATTTTCATGTTGTGGTTCACCTTGGAAGTAAGCCAAGGCAAGATTCCGTAGTCATTTGGTACTCCCATTTCATGCACAATAGTTAAGTGTGCTTTCAGCAATATAACTGCACCATCATGGTATATGTGCATAAAATATTACCAATCGATAAACGTTAAGGACATTCAGGGCTAGTGATTATCTAAATGTATTTTTTCTTCTTGCTTTTGTAGAGAAAATACAGAACTTACTAATTTCGGGATTATTTATCTGTTAATTTTCCCCAAATTAATAAACATGATATGTGTGCAAAAATTCTCTACAGCCTTACATGTATGAATGCAAAATTTGTCTTATCTTAATTGATAATATGGCATGTTTTCATTTCTAATTTATTGTTTACTAATTTTTAGTAATTTGCATCAGATTTTTGTACAATCTGAGGGGAAGTAGCCAAATCAGTACAATAATGACTAAAATGTTGTGATTTCGTCAACCATGTGAAGGCAAGATACTCGAAACTCCCCCGAATGCACCATTTTGCATGATCAAAATATTTCTTAGGGGGTGGACAATACCCCCCCCCCCCCAGCATGCCTTCGGCCCTTTGGGCCGTGTAGGTCACATTTGGGCCGCTGAAAATAATTGCGGCATTTTTTAGGCCACTTGGGTCTCTGACTGAGTTTGTAGCACTGACCTGGGTCGATCAGTATTTATTTGGGAAGGGCAGATTGAAAGTACTTTTTTTTTATTATTTCCATTAATTTTAGGGTAAGGCCTTTTTAATAGGATCTGTCAGGGTACCGGAACCACACATATATTTTGGTTAGGCCTTGGGTAACTTGGACATTTGTTGAAACATGTTGAAAATGGATGTTCTTTTCCCTTTTACACACTACCTCTTTTAAGGTCAGTTTGTTATGTGGGCACAGCCGGAGGCATTTGTATAATTAAAATGAATGCAAGTATATACTCATTGGGGCTATCACCCAAGCATATTTTGCATCGCAACAATCTTAAAAGCCCCAGACAGATTTGAACCTTATATTTGCTTCAGGCTCTATGTCATTATATTTGTTTAAAAAGTAGGCATACTCGCCCCTGTTACAGCCAGTTTTTACGAACTTTGGCACAGAACTGCCATTAGCGTAGCGATATCCCGTGATTTCACCTTGTTTTGTAATCACATTGGACACTCCAAGGTAGTATATCAATGGGCACGGACTTTGGACTTCACGAGTTATATGTACAAGCTTCAATATCTTTTTTCTTGTATCCTCAGCTGAGAGGAACCTCATAAGTTGAAACGACGTGCACCTTTCGTTATCAAGCCTGAACTACCACCCGAGTAATTCTCCTGTATCTTGTGAGGTACTGGAGGGATTTGGAATAGTGTAGACATTTTCTTTGTGTGTTGTTGACCCAAAACCGTCTGGACTATTTCCGAAGTATACCACCTTGGCTGCAAAATTGAAAAAAAAATCGTATTGAAAGCAAAAGAATCAATAATATTGTGTGGTGGTGTTCACAAGAAGCATGCAAAGTTCAGTTCATTTTCCATTACAAGTTACTTTGCAAAAATGAAAAAAGAAAAAAAAAAAAGAAATACACAAGAAATGTTTGTTAAACATAGATACCCCCTACCATCTTTATGTTGGCCCACATTACCTAGCTGATAGTACTAAATGGGCCTCTCATGACCTTGGGAACTAGTTGTAGAAACTAAATTCATTAAAGTGCTCTTGCGACCTTGGGAAATAGATCAAGGTCACCCTTGATTAGAGTTGATCTGGCCCCAATAGAAGACTATAAACATCTACATAATGAAATCTCTGGCTCAAAAAATCTCCAGGTATTAAGCAGAAACTGAATTCAGTAACGTAGCTCTATGACCTTGGGAATTGACTCAAGGTCACCTATTTTCATAACTTTATCTGAATTATAGAAGATTATATTCCTGTGCAGTATGATAGCCCTAGATGAAAAACTTCTTTACTTATCATGCAGAAACCAAATTCTTTGCTCAGACTGTAGCTAGTGACCTTAGGAATTTATTCAAGGTCATCCATCTTTTCAGCTGAGCAAGGCCTTATTAAGGACTATTACCCGGTGCAATATTAAAGTCATAACTTAAATTCTGAGTTCCAATACAGAAACCAAGTTCAAAGAAGTGACCTTGTGACACACGAATTTATATCACGGTCATCAGTGTTAAAACATGTACCCGCCCTGGATAGGGACTATGATCCTGTGCAATATACAGGACTTATCGCAAAAAAAATTTCTATTTGTCGTGCAAAAACCAACACTTACATCAGTACGTCCGTGACTTTGTCAATAGGGCCATGGTCAACATTCTTCATACTTCAGCAACCCCACATATTGTAGTATTTTAAAAACTTCTCGAGTTATGCTGCAGAAACACCAGTCTCTCTACCAACCAACCAACAAACCTGGTGACCTTGGGAATTTTTTCAAAGTCACCCACCTTCTCAGCTGACCAAGTCCTATTTGAGCGCTATTACCATGTGTAATATTGCATATAATAATATTGAAGTCGTAACTTAAATTCTGAGTTACAATGCTTAAACCAAATTCAATGAAATGACCTTGTGACATTTGAATTTAGATCTAGGTCATCAATGTTCAAACTTCTACTAGCCCTGGATAAGGTCTATAATCCTGTGCAGTATACACGGCCTATCGCAAATACGTTTCTAGTTATCATGCAAAAAAACTTACTACAGTCTCTCTGTAACCTTGGAAGTAGGGTCATGGTCAACTGTACTTCACCAACCCCTTATATTGCAGTGTATACCTGGGCACTATCAAAATCCCATTCCATGCTACAGAAACTCCAGTCTCTCTACAGACCAATCAACAAAACTGGTGACCTTTCGAATTTGGTCCAGGTCATCCATCTTCTAAGCTGACCAAGCCCTAATTGAGGACTATAAACATGTGCAATATTGAAGTCATAACCTAAATTCTGAGTTACAATCCAGAATCCAGGTTCACTAAAGGGACCTTATGACCTTTATCCATCTTCAAACTTGACCTAGCACAGATAAAGACTATAAACCCGTGCAATATACAGGTCATTTAGACTATACTACTAATAATTGACACAACAAATAAAGTATTTTGTATACAGAGTAGGCTCTGCTGGACAGTCAGATTTTATTGCTAGGAAATAAGTAGGGTATTGTAGCATCATAAATAATATCCATTGCAATACAAAAAACATAAGCGCCATGCATGTATATTGATAGATTCTGGATACATAGCCAAAATTAGTTAAACTTGCCCCCGCACCAAAACCAGAGAGAAAACCCCTATTTTGTGGGCTAAAAACTCTGGAAAGCGTAAGGCAATGGGCAAACTAGCCCCAGGTGACATGTTCGCTGTACAAAAGTGCCAATTTTGAAATATCTAGATAGTGTCTCCACAAAAAAGAAAATTATTACGATCGACTGTCGAATCGTAGAAAGAGAGCCTGGAATGATTTCCCTGTGCCGAAACAATGATTAAAAAGCCCTCTTGGCCACGTGACCCCCCGGTCAAGCACGTGCAGCCTTTCGCGCCCTTCTCAATGTGGTCATACCCCCAAAACACTGGTTTTGTTCTATTCTACGAACCGAACAAAACCGTTTAGTTTAGACTATACTACTAAAAATTGACACAACAAATAAAGTATTTTGTATACAGAGTAGGCTCTGTTGGACAGTCAGATTTGGAATGAATCGAGTATAGTACTATCACTAGTGCCTGGATATAGCTGAGAACGGACAAAAAAGAAAAACGTACAATGAATATAGAAACACAAACGTCTTGTAATTATGGTAGAGACACTATACCGAGTTATATAATTTAGATTATAATCCCAAACTTTGTGAAACAAGAAGTCTTTCCTGAATACTGTCTTCTACATATCGATCTTTGGAGCTATCTCCTTTCCAACGGCCATGTCGCTTAAAAATGCGATCACGCATTTGCAGATGGGGTAGCACCACCAGCCCGAAAAGAATGAATAGTGTATTTACTTATGTCCGGAAGAAATTCCCGCAGACGCAACCGTATAATCTCATTTACCCTAGTGTAACTAATAGACTTATCTTTAGAAATTAGTTTCGATGTACCCTTACTGCTGAATGCAGGTTTAAAGAAAATATCATTTGAAAGCATGTCATGCCCGGAACAACTAATGAACTTTTCCGTATTACTGACGGGGCATGTGAACTTATCTGATCTACCAATAACCACATGTTGCCCCATGGTCTCTATGTGAATAGTCATATGTGTCTCTGAAATGGTAATGTCTCGATATCTCAATGCAGCTAACTCGCTGTATCTAAGAAAACCTGCAAAGGCTAGCAGGCACATAGCGACATCTCGTCTTATAATTATGTCCATAGAGTCCATGTATTTAAAACACATGTCCTGAAGGGCTGAGACAGGAATGGCTGGTTTGTGAACGGTAGGACGAGCAAAAACTCTCCGAGATGCTTCAATTATATGCGTTACTATAGCATTGTCAACAGGATTAACATTACAGTCTATGAAGCCATGAATCCATTTTATAGCGTGATAGGTAGCAGTAATAGTAGAAACAGAACGCTTACTGTCCATCAGATTCATGAAAAATATTGACAAATCTATAGGTTTGGCGGGAAAAACAGTCATATTGTATTTTTCAGCAAATTTAATCCAATGGGTTAGATGTTGCACATAAGTTTGTACGGTACCAGCCGCCTTTGAGCGGAGCATAACATCCGGGAACCAGTACACATATTGACGTAGTTCAGCGGGAAGTTTCTCTCTGGTGAATGACTCCCGCATCACTGTCCAGACATTCATCTCTGTAAAAAGTAATATTGACTTTCGGTAGTAGAGATCTGATGTACATAGTAACAACTATAGTGACCGTAAGTCAGGATCAATATAACAAGTGATCCGACATGCACACTGCCCGAAGCTCCACTATTAAGTACCCATTTGACAAAAAAGTGAGCGCTTTCACGGTACAATTCTATGTATAACCAAATTTATGAAAAAAAAGCCACATAATAGCATTAGTGCCAAAACGTAAATTTATTATGTAAATTTATAAATGATGAATCAAAACTCACAATTTAAAAGCTCAGTATACAAAATGCAGCAACTGGAATTCTCAATAAAAAATCAACATCTCTTGATCTCTACCAGGTGATCAGGTGCGACGAGCACAGCAATGAGGCTTATCTCTGCATAGCAACTGTATATATACATAACATAGATGCAATTGAACTACATTGAAATTATATAGAAAAATATTTAAAATTTGCCAAAAATAAACAAATTACTCTCCAAAATCACTTACAATAGAATGCTTTTTCTCAAGCAATATGGTCACTTATATACTAATTTAAGATATATAGAGCTCTATGCAACCTCATATTTGCATATTTACCAACACTTGGGACACCCGCCTCCCAAGACTGTGCAAAACCCGGCCAAAGCGGGTCGATCAGGTAACGCAAAATCTATTTTCAAAGCCATCAAGGGAAATGACATCTCATGTTTAAATACTTTGCTGTGAAATTTGCCCCATCTTACTGAACCAGGGCCAGCTGGGATCCATCGCCAATCCCATATGAAACCAGCTAAATGAAAACCATCCGGACATATACAGGGCCAGAAATAGGATGACGGCCATTTTGGCATAACCAACACGCCTCTGGCACCGCATGTACGCATGTGATATACCACTTTTGGAATCATACATGGAGGGGGTACCACCCAGTTGTTTTCACCTTGCCAGTTTACACTGAAACTGTCTACTCCCTCAGTGTTAGGGTTCCAGAACTTTGATTTGAATCTAATACACTTGGCACTGTAATGCGTTGCAAACCAATCCACAGTAAAAGGCCCCCACAATTGATCAAAATATTGAAAAATATGTGAACTAATCTGCCAATCATCTTTGTCAATAATATTACTGATTAAATCAGCGGCACTATTAAGATCACGTGGGATCCAAGTAACAGACAATTGAATCCCAAAATGGCAACATGCATGGTTTATTTCTAATGCCAAAATATGTAAATCTTGTTTCATACTACCATTTTGGACAATGATTGGAATACTTTGGTTATCCGTATACCAACTAACAGTACGATTTTGTAGATTACTGGAAAAACTACCCAGTGTCATTTGCATAGCTTTCAATTCCCGCCATGTCGAACTTTTTGAACTCTCAACCAGAGACCAGTTTCCATGTGCAATCAGATGATTGTTCAAGCTATGCTTAAATGAATTAACCACTTTGGTTATACCCCCATAGGCTTGGCGTGAAGCATCGCTGTACACAAACATATCAAATTCAGCACTTTGTTCACATATATTTAGCACACTGGAATTGAATGAATCGATGTTATTGAACTAAAATATCAATTCAGTGATTGACTGGGCCGAAACTGGAATGTAGTCATGCCAGGATTTGCGCAATTCAATATCATGATGTAGGTACCTTGGGTATAATTTAACCTTGGGACCTAGAACATGATGCATAGAAACAATTTTGCCTGCAATTCTGGCCAAAAATTTTACATGGACAGATCTTCAAAAAAATAAAAGCTGTTCTAAATCAGGTTTTAAGCTACTGACACGACGATGTGAAACTGGCAATGTGTTATTTGTAAAGTCTAGATCATGTCCCAACCAGGACAATTGTTGTTGAGGTTCCCACTGACATTTTTCTGAACTTTCAAGAAATCCCGATTTCCGCAAATCCTCCCTCATGATCTGCGACTGTTCACATGCAATTGCCAATGAAGAGGACCCCCCAATGCCATCATCAATGAAAATGAGACATTTGATACCTTTGGATAGCCAGTGAGTGGTAAGTGGTTTTGTCAATTTCGTGAATAAATAGGGGGCGCTACTGAGCCCAAAAGCAAGAACAGAGAATGTAAAATATTGATTTTGTCCTTGGTACCACCACTTAAATCCCAGATATGTATGATGTGCATGGAAGATTCCAATATGGTGGTATGCGCTCTTAATATCAAAAGAAAATGCATAGGAACCTGAAGAGAACACCAACTTTGCCATTGAAATGTCTTCCATTTTAAATTTGTGTTTGTACATAAATTTATAAACGTAACTTAAATCCAAAATTAACCTAAGTTTCCCACTTTTGTTCATTTTCACAGATAAGGGATTGATCACATGTGGTTTTGATTCTGATATGCAAATGCATCGTTTCTGCAAAAGTGAATGTATTTCTTCATCAACAAATTCAGAGTTTTGCAATGTTGAAGCATTATTTTTGAATTCCGCCGATGGCGGTGTTGCAAAAAGTGGCAATTTATAGCCGTCAGAAATGACCCCCAAAATGAATTTGGAATCAGTGATAGAGGTCCAAAACGATAAACATTCTTTTAATCTACCTTGTGGGGAAACACCTGAAAGTGAAGAAACCCCGTCTGTACAGTTATCATTAAAACAGCTACTGGGACTAAGCTCACTTTTCTGACTAGAAATAAAATGGGTACTTAACTGACCAGTGTTCCCAGCATTGTTCAGTTGTTTCAATACAACACACTCAGATTTCCAGTGGCCTACATGCCCGCATAGGTGGCAAGTATCCCCAGACTTGTCATGACTGCTCCCGAGTCGAGGTGCCCAAGGTGGCGTCGCATGAGATTGACCCAGAGCGTCAATTGGCGTAGCCTGTGGAACCGGCTGGACAACAGAAAAGCGTCTCCTTTTGACTTGTCTGGTCCTGGTCTCCTCCCTGGTACACTTCTCTGCTCGCTGTGCAGCTCGCCATAATTTTTTCTGATCCTCTTCATCCTCACAAATTTCGTTAATCTGGTTTTCCTCCACGACCTTCCACCCATGTTTCTCACTGTCTGCGATAAGTATAAGCTTTTGGCGCTCGTTGAGCAAAGAATTACCTTTATCAAGAATTTCCTTGGCAGAATCATATTTCTTCCTGGTCAAGGCGTCAGTTGCGTCCGTCAGACAATCCAAGATAGAATCGAATTTGTATTGCTTTTCATTGCCCTTTCTTTTGAAGACACGTGGTTCAGAACTACGCAACCTTTTAATTTCAGCCAGATTTTCGGAAGCTTTTAAAGAACATAACTTTGTATCTATCAAAGAGCCAATCTTGTCAAGGAGCAGTTTTTCTTTCTCTTCTCCCAGTGGTAAAGGGCTGGATGAGCCTGCCCAGGTTCCTTTTGCTGCCATATCAGCATGCGTGTCCCCAGTGTAGAATTGGACCCAGCAAAAAAGATCGACTGTCGAATCGTAGAAAGAGAGCCTGGAATGATTTCCCTGTGCCAAAACAATGATTAAAAAGCCCTCTTGGCCACGTGACCCCCCGATCAAGCACGCACAGCCTTTGCGCCCTTCTCAATGTGGTCATACCGCCAAAACACTGGTTTTGTTCTATTCTACGAACCAAACAAAACCGTTTATTACTTACATACACAGAAGACTTCATCACTGAGGCAATACCAGGCTAGGGGTAACAAGGGGTAGTTAAGAAGTTTGTCTTCTTAATCTGCCATAAAAAAATTCACAAAAGACGGTCTCCATGAAAGTAGCAATTATTGCAACTGTGAGATGAGGCTAAGTAGGCTGTGATTAATTCTCAAGAAGTTGGTTTTTGGGTATGACCGCCATTGTGTAACAAATCCCTGTTCAAATTCAAAGTGCTGAGTCATGCTATGTCTCTATATTTGTTACCTTTAGGACAATCTGTGTGCATGTATCAGGGTTGTGAACTAGTTGTTTTTCATATGGGTCATTCCATGTCAAGTTCGTAAGTGCCTCCAACCATCACAACTTGGAATTTCTTTACTTTCTCTCCACATGTTCAGTCAGGTCTTACACCTGAAAATTCAAAATTTTAGTACTCTGGTACGAACAGTTCAGATTTTACGAGCGTCAAAGGGGATGGGTCATTTCATTAAAAAAGAATTCTATTGTTTGAGTGCGATATTTCAAATTGCAATTTTTCAAAAAGTTCTGAAGCCAGGTGATTTAAGTTTTCAGTGATGTTTTAACATTTTCTATACTATCAGTATAAAAAAGAAAATGTCCATATATACAATTTAAAAAGGATAATGGGATGTAAAAATCGAAACATCTTTTTCATTTAACTTCTGAACCTCATTTCAAGTGTGAAAACTTCTAAAACAATTATCAGGAGAAGCTTTCTTTTTTCCCATGCTAAATCATGCTTACATGTAAGTCATTTTTTTTTAAATTTGGGGTAAATAATTTTTCAGATGTTGGAGAAATTTGAGGCTGAGGTTGTGAAGGAATAAGATGCATAAATTTGGAGACCTCAAATGCTATGTGGCAAAGTTAACAAAGACTTAAAAAATTATACAGCATAAAGATCTATATCTTAACTACACTTTTTGGAGGTGGTATTTTGTCTTGTATGTGAGATCACATAAACTGTATATTTTGTAAAAGTATACATTTGGATTAAAACTGTGAAATCTCTGCAAATGTTAGGAATTAAATTTTAGTTGTTCAATTAAGAAGCTTTAATTTTACCAAATTCTGCAGAAAAACTAACAAACAAATAACAAAAACGAAAAAATCACAAACATAAAAAATGGGAAACAGTATTTTCTTATGGGAAACGAAAGAGTACACTTACAGCAGTAAAACCTTATTTTACATTTTTGAAAAGCATATTCGAAATTACGGGATATTTCAATCAAAGTCAAAATTTGATTTTTTTCAAACAAAAAAATTAACAGCAATAAAATTAGAACTACGCCATTTTTGCGTCATATGAAAAGACACATGAACTCTCATTTGAAACTTTAAGCTAAATCTGAATTTTATTTTCAAATTGTTATTTTAACTTTTATTCCAAATTGAAGAATTTTTCACTAAATTTAGTTACATCAAAAGACACACTGAAGGATTTGTACAATACCAGAACCAAACTTGATGTTATGTTTTCTTTCAGATAATGTATACGTTTCAGGGCATTTAATGGTAAACATAGACAAAAATTCAAAATTCATGCATGACAGTCATAAAGTATATCACACCCCTACATAGCCAGTTGCCTCAAAATTGCATATTGGCACATCTGGAGAGCCCCAAACGTTAATTGCGACCGCAATTCATTTTTTCTATTTTTTTCTTGTGATTATGATGAAACTTGGTGGAAATTCACCTTCTAGAAAGCTCAAACAAAGTTAATTATCAGGTGATATATTCTTTATTCCGGATTTTTAAACATTTTTGTTTTCAGTTTGGGCCCTTGTCAGTTACTCATCATATCTGGTGGATATTATGCGAGTCAATTGGGAGTGCTATCTCTCGATATTCTCAACCTCTCAGAAACCATTGGCAACATCAGCTCCAAACTACTTCAAGTCAGTCTCTATCAAGGGACATGAAGAAAAAAATTATTTCGTTCCCGCGAAATAAATACTGTAGTTCTAGAAATTTTCACGCGTGCTTAATTACGCGCAAACTCATTTTTTTCTGAAATTACAGAATTTTCGCGCATTTTAGTTTCGCGCAATCCAATGCTAAACAATGCAGTGAAATACAATGCAACTTATTTCCGCGCATTTTAATTTCGCACTTTAGGTGGTAGCGGGAAAAGCGCGAAATTAAATCGAGCGCGAAAATTTCTAGAATTACAGTAGTTCGTGGGAACCAAATAATTATTTCTAAGAAACGAATATATATATATATATATTCTATCACTTTGAGGGCTCTATAATATCCTTTATGTAGTGGTTTTTATCTTTATTTCATTCCCACGAAATATTTGTTTCGTGGGAACAAAATAATTTTTTTTCTTCATGTCCCTTCTGGGGCTCCATACTATAGTATCTTTTAAGTGGTGGTTTTTATATTTATTTCGTGGGAACGAAATATTTTTTTCTTCATGTCCCTTGACAGAGACTGACTTGAAGTATACCCACATCATTTATCTTTTCTTCCTCGAATTATATGTTTGTTTGCTTCATTTTTTTCTTTCTTTCTTTCTTTCTTTCTTTCTTTCTTTCTTTCTTTCTTTCTTTCTTTCTTTCTTTCTTTCTTTCTTTTTTTTTTATTCATTTATTATGTCCGGGTGTAAACCCAGACAGTCTGTTTTCCCAAGTTTTTTACAGTTTCTTTCTTTCTCTTTCTTTCTGTCTTTCATTCTTTCTTTCTTTCTCTGCCACCAAATTTGACCAGACTTTTGTTTCAGACACTATTATTCCAAAACCCACCAAAATGACCATGGTGACTTACCTACCGGTGAAATTGTGCTTGGAATAGGCATGAATTTGAAAATTATGCAAATTGTAGGGACAAACAAAATTTTAAAAGCTCCATATCTTCCACGCTATTGCATATAGACACAAAAATGTCAAGGTACATGTATAGGTTTTTAACACCCACCTCACCCCCACCCCCATATAACGGACGGTAACTTAAAGTTGTAGAACTTTAATTATGCTAATAAGGGGTCATTGAAAAATGTAAAAGTTGAATATCTCCAAAGCTATTATACATAGAGATGCCGTTCCAACTTTAATTTATATATTTGTGGCAAAGCCGCATCCAGTGAACCACGAACCGAAGTTGTAGGATTTTAATACATGCAAATTAGGCGAATTAAAAAAAAAACTTAAATCTTGAATAGTTTTAAAACTAGTATAGCTAGAGGTGCCATTCCAGCTTCAATTTATTGGTTTGTGACGTAACTGCATCGAATGAACCAAAATTGTATTTTTTTAATGTATGCAACTTGGGCGAATACACAAGATTTAAATCTTGAATAGTTTCAAACTTTTATAAATAAAGGTGCAATTCCAACTTCAGTTGTAGGTTTGTGACAAAGCTGCTTATTGTGAACCATAAACCAAAGTTGTAGAAGTTTAATTTATGCAAATTAGGTAAATGCACAAAATCTAAATCATGAATAACTTCAAATCTATTTTACATAGAGGTACCATTCCAGTTTCAATTTCGTTTAGGTTTGTGACATAAACGCATCAATTGAACCATAAACCAAAGTTGTAGGCTTTTTATTTATACAAACACACAAAATTAAAATCTTGAATAGCTTCAAAACTTTCATAGATAGTGATGTCATTCAAACTTCAGTTTATAAGTTTGTGACATAGCGACATCCCATAGACCAAGAGCCAAAACAAAAAGCAACATTTTTTATGGATGAAAATAGACTAATACACAAATTTTGATTATGTAAATTGGCAAACTGTAGCATTGCAAAATGTTAAACATGTTTCGCCTTGATTCTGTCAGGAGCTATTCTCGGATATCGCAATACCTAAAAATGCTAAATTTGCCATCATGATTAACTTAGCAGTGAAAGTGGCATATTGTATTATTTAGTTAAGATGTTCAAAATTATGCAAATTAGGGGCATTTTAAAATTTAGATCTTTGATATCCTCAAAAGTATTATAGATAAAGACACGATTCTGAACACTAGCTATAGTTTTTTGAGGGTTGGCAATCTAATGGATATGTTTTTAGAAGTGTAGCAATTTAAATTATGCAAATAAGGAGCATTTAAAAATTTAAATCTTGAATGTCTTCAAAACTAGTGTATATGCAAACATGATTCCAAAAGCTAGCTGTAGATTTGTGAGGATGGGCTATCTAATGGATATGTTTCCAGATTTGTAGCAATTGGAATCATGCAAATAAGGGGGACTGGCATTTGAAAATTCAACTCTTTGATATCTTCAAAACGTATTTGGATAGAGACAAAATCTCAAATGTCACCTTAAGGGTCGTGAACACGGAAACAGCACACCTTTTAAAGAACGTATGCATTTCATAATTTAATAATTACAGAAACCCCACCTGTTTACATATTTCATAAACTGATTTCACATTTTTTTGTACAAAAAATAATTGCCCCACTCCGTACTTTATCTTTGAGGAGTTTTCAGTCTCTATATCGAGAGTAGGAACATTGTTTTTATGACCTCGTCACAAGAATTGAAGTGACATGTCTTGCACAGACTACTTGCGATCGTCAACAAAAGATAACTTTGTTTCTGATTTACCATGGAAGTACAGCTTAGAACTTGATGTCTCTGATCTTGTAACATTAATTTTCGTGTCTATGATTAATGAAGTGTGCTGCATTTTACAAACCACACGGCTTAGCCTATCAAGAACTGGTACATCGTGTGCACATTACTGCACACTGGATTATTTTTAAACCTGGTAAGACTCCAGAATTGGTGAAGACTGGTAGTGCAGTGATGAATGGTCAAATACAAATGTTTGCTCAATGGTGATGCTCCCGATCCCTGATTTATTTATTTTTTTATTTTTTATCAATTTGGGTACTTTATCAATGCATGCATGTATGCCTATTCATTATATCCTAAGACAATGGTAATTACAATGTTAACTTGTATTTTTAACCTTTCCAAGACCGTAAGCCAGATTCACTTCAAATTTTGCGAGGATGTACTTTGGACGCTTTTCCAGAAAGTTTGCTCAAGTGATCCCACTCGAGTGGTTTTTGGATTGTAATTTTTAAAGGGGGGGGGGCTAATAATTTGGCAAAACCTGTAAAAAAGAACCTTTTCTTAAACCGCTCAGCAAAATGATATAAAATTGCACTAAATTGTGAAGAAAGACGTTTGGACAGCCCGATACACCAGGATGGGGCTTATTCTGGTAAGAATATCAAAACGACAGCTGAGAAATGGGCTGTTCCCACAGCCCTCGTGTTTAAAAATATTCCCCTGATGAGGGAGAATCTATCGACTTCCCAAATGGTGTAATGCTGGGCTATCCTCTCATTAGATGGGGAGTACTAAAGCCTATTCTATTCAGGCTAACCTTAAACAACTCTGATAATTACCCCCTAAGCAGCACTTTCCGCATAATACACAGGTCTACCAGCCACCTTGCTGATCTCAGAGTAAACTAGCACTTCAGTGCAATCACTGCGCGTAGTGCCCAATTCTGTAAAATATTTAGGGTTAAATATTGACAATAAAATTAACTTGGCGACAACAGCTGATTGAGTTAGTTGTTCTTTTATAATTAACTACACTACGCCACCTGAGAACAGAACTTCCACGTGCTTTACTTATTAAGATTTACACTACTTGGATTCAACCGAACCTTGGCAAAGTCTGCGGAGTTATCGGTGCTTGCACGATACAAAGATTACAGAATTATGCTGCCAGGATTATATTTTAAAATGATTTAGTTAACGTTAGAAGTGGTGATCTAGTAAAAAAAAAACTTGGTGGTCAATTTTGGAGGAACGTCGGCATTTCCATACTGCCTTACTTTTCTACAGAACAATACATGGCTTAGCACCTAACTGTATTTTTGATCAGTTGTGTTGTTCGAAGTAGCTCATTATAATACCTGACGTGCTTGTTCTTTAAACGTGGTTGTACCTAAAATTATCAAAGATATATTTCGCAAGGGGTTTGCATATATCATGGTGTCTTTAAAAATTTTGTCTTAGAGTGTATATCTCCACAAAATCTCAGAAAAAAACAACTTTAACCATTAAACTCTAAGCAAACTCAGAGTGATTTCAAATTGTACACTTTAAATTAATGTCCCACTGATCTAGGAATGTAATCTACTGATCTATTCCCAGCGATGCACCCCCGCTAAATTTGAGAAAAGGTCCATTTTATAAATTTTGAAGATATTGTGGCAAAATAGTTCACACTGAGTTGGTCATTGTGTTTTCATGAGTATGACACACTGGCTAAAAAGATGTGACCAACTAAATATTTTTGTTTGATATTGTACAATCCTACCAAATCAAAAAAAAACCTATCAGGGTTCTTTTAAGACCCATGAAAACAAACATAATAATCTAAATAAATAAATAAAATTAATTTATAGAGAGACATATTTCCACTTTATATTAAGTCGCAACTCTTTCAGTTCTATTCACGACAATAGCTGTCTTAAGATGCAGTATAGATAGAGAGTACCTTTACATTTAAATTCAACATAAAAAGAGCTCTCATGCAAATACCAGGATGCCTAGTCTAAACTATATTTAATGTCTCATTCAATATCTTGCCTCGCGCACTTTTCTTGCAATGCCAGCCAAGTGCCCCGAGGTAAACTGTTTACTCAAATTGAGAACTGACAGAGTTAAATAAGGCCATTTATTTGGCTCAAAATTGCGTCAAAATAAAACATCACGAATAAAGAAATCAATTCGCTCTTATATATTATTATTGCATTAGAATATTGATTCCAAACATATTTTTTTATTCTTGGGATAAAAATTATACATGACAAGAAAATTTAGGGGTAAGGCCTATTATCATTTAGGATCAAAATAGGTCTACAGAGCGTGAAAATGCATCATAAATTCTTTCACTGCTGAGTCAACAGTTTGATCTGGTGCACTTTCCACACAAAGTGCGCCGACAAAAGCTATTGACAAAGACTGATTTCTGATACAAAAATTCATATCAGGTACACAGGTACTTGCATGAAAAATCTTTCCATGTAGAATTTGAAATTAAATTATCTTATAAGTTAAAGCTCATCTTAAGACGACTTAAATTGATCATGGAAGCAAAAAAGGTATAGTAAATTTAAATGACAATGATCCGGACGGGCTACAACAGAGTTGCTTCCTATATCGTTGATTTTTACAAATTTAGATATTGTTAAATATTTTTTGTGATCTTTCAGGTAGCTACCATAACGTAGGCCCTGCATTCCTACATTTCCCAATAAAGTGCTGTAGGTCTAGACCCTATAATGCATAAGACGAGCAACGCATGGAACACATTCGATAAAAAGTAAAAGCCAAAACCTCGTATTGGGATATAAAATGTTTTCTATGAAGCATGAAAGCGAATTTTAAGTCTGTGTATGTACAGAATCAAATCAAAATTATCTGATGCATTAATTGTTGCCCTTGTTCTTATAATATAATGTTATATGACGGCATAATTGTATGAAATGGCATTCCTGCAAAATTTGGTCATGATTACAAATAGCAAACACTAAAGGCAAAACCTCACATTTCAAATGCAAGCTACATTCATGCGAACATAAAAATCAATATTTTGACTTCAGTGTTCAATTTTCAGAACTGAATGGATTGTGCCTGTCATGAACATTGACATCTTTGCCCGGTATGGAAAAATTAGTTTCTGTTTAGTTTTTAAGTGTTTTTTATTGATAGATTAAAGTTTTAAATTTCTCATGACATAGATTTTGAGGAAGGCTGATCAAAATTATATAATTTTATTTGAAATTAGATACTCAACTGAGTCGACTATCCCCCTTGTCTTTGTAGAGCCCACATAAATGACGTCAGATCAAGATTACCTTATTGCTATGGAAACGGCATAATTAAACTCCCAATACAAGGTTTTGCGTTTACAAAAAATTACAAGCAATGTGATGTAAGGTTTCGACATTGACAAATAAAGCAGGTTCATAATTAACCGCAAAATATAACATTTTGTCTCTAGGTGCAGACTTTCGCCTAGTGTCTAAAACTACTGAAACATGAAGACAATGTTGGAAACGCTTGGTAGCTAATACTACCCTTCAAATATTCCGTATAAATTAGTTGGAACTCTTATATAGTATGTGTGTTTCAATACAAGTACTTTGGTACCAGGCTCACATTTTCTGTTCACTTATATTACCTATTTTCTTGCAACATATGAACACTGTTTGAATGTACTTTACATGTACTTGTTCACTTCTCTTGTTGAATTAAAACTTGAGTCAAGTTTTCTGCGGAATGCACGCAGAGTGCTCCTAGGAAAGCTGCAGATTTTGATTATAGAACCATGATATTGTTGGGAATGAGATCAACGATCGTTACCTTTAGCGATGAACGTGGTAACAGTACATGAATTGGAATTTCGTAATCATAATTAACGTTAATTAAAGACAAGCACAGTAATACTACTACTACTACTACTACTCTCTCTCTCTCTCTCCCTCCCTCTCTCTCTCTCTCTCTCTATCTCTCTTTCTCTCTATCTCTCCTTTTTGGATTAACAGAGCCAGGCACTTTACTAGTCATTTCATAAGGTGCTATATGCTTTATGCATATTAGAATGTTAAGGCTGCTTCCCACACCTTCTTCATCTTTTCATTTCTAGTTCCAAGCTTGCCCAGACATGATAAAATACTGTAAGTACATTTGCATATACATGCAGAAAAAAAGAAACAAAAATGATCTTACTTATTTCATAAATTGTATGCCCGTATGATTTTCATTTAAGCCTTAACAACAGGTTTTCTTTGGGTACTTCTTGTACTGTGGCTCAAGAATGCCCAGAGGAAACCTGTCGATCTGGGTCAAGTTTTCTGATGAAACTTCTGAATAAAATGTAGGCGTGCAGGTACTTGAATGAAAGGTCGTTTCACGAGGAACTTAAATCTGAAGTCAGTTTTAATTGTATGGTCCTGTATATGCATGAATGATGCAAATGTTAAAGCCAATTTACTGAAATAGGCCTATAATTTCAAACAAAGTTTTTTCCCCCTATGGACCTTTGCACTTACGTTTTGGTCTCTTTTGGGTAAAAACGAACTATAAATTTATATTTTTCAGCTATACATACCAAGGAACATTGCCTTTGGTCGGAATTGACTTGGATTTGTTTTGTTAGGACTACGGTTTGGATATGGTAATGACACTGTCTAATTTAGAGTGCAGGTCCAAACAGATATATATCTAGTTCCAGTGTTTGATTAGCGTTTATAGTGTCACAAACCCTTTATAGAGTGTAATTGGATGTAATTATTCCCATTAGCATGCATCAATGGTAGCTTTTTTGTTGTTGCTGTTTTTTTTTTTAATTATGATTTTTTTTCTAAGTGGCATGTAGAATCTTGTGTTTTTAGTTTTATTTATATGAAGTACACTAAATCATGCTTTTTGGGCAGGAGACCATCAAAATGACTTGCAATCGTGCAAAGGTCTGATTCCATTTATCCTTTACTTATGTTTTCATTTTTATTTCAAAACCAAGATTTTTTGAAAATTCAATTGATCAATGCTATATGCTTGTATGTACACTATAAAGGAAGAATATTAATATTGACAATGTGGTGCAAATAAGAACGCTGACCTGACATTAACATATCAATCTTTAATACTGGAGTAAAAATGTGCAATAGATCTTTTAGTATATGTAAAACTAGTACTTTATGCGTGTCTTTTTGTCCGGATCCACTTCCTAATAGTCATTATGGGTAATACGCTCTGAAACATGTTCTGAGTAGTTACCCACTGAAGACCCTTTAATTTATTTGGGCTAATACAGACTATGTCAAAATTTTACAGAGGAACATGTGCAATATGGACAATAGTACTTCCATATGTATATAGGTCAGACAGGGACAGGTTTGCTTATGCAGAGTAAAGAGTTCGGACTGCGGAATATAAGTGATGACTACTAGGAAGCTATCCTGGACAAAAAGGCACAAATACAATAACCCTATTCCGCAGTCCAAACTCTTTACTCTCCATAATCAAACCTGTCACTGTCTAATGCTAGGGTCAATATATCAAGTTCCGTGACCAACCTCTGGGGACCAAAATTTTATGATTGATTATGGTTCTTAAGCATATTTGTCACAAAATAAGCTCCCATGCCCCTCTGGAAAAGCTAGGCGGAAGCCTACAGAACAGGAAATCCAATATGGCCACCACTAAAAATACTGAGAAACGAATTAACTATCCCGACCGTTTAAAAATGTGTATTATATCTCTTTTAGGGGTAATTTTATGGCAAGAAATTCATTCTTAGTGTATTTGTTGAAATAAAGTCACCCCTTGTTGACGTAATCCAAGATGGCGATGGGTTCTTGTGATCAAAACCACATTTATTATGAAAAAGTATACATATTTCAAGGAAATAAAAGTTAGGTTGGCAAAATCTAAGAATGATGTGCACATGATAGGCTAGAAAGACAGTGAGACAAAATTGAAAACAAATATGAAGAGCAAAGAACATAATATGGTCACCAGTAACAATATTGGGAAAATAATTTGGCACACAGTGGATGTTAGACCTATGCACTTTATGTTTTTTAGTGCAATATGGTGATGCAATTCAATTGTGATGATAGCTTTATTTAATTTCCCCCTTATTCTAAAATGGAATGAGGATAATAACTTGATGTGCATGAAAATAACCATCATGCAAATTTGTAAACAAGCGAAATGCTGCATATAACAAGTGACCGGTAGGACCCAACTTCTGTGGCCATAACTGTATGATGTGAAAATCCGCATATATACATGAATTCATAGTTATGTTGGCACATTTTTGATACACACACACAAAACAACCTCAAATACGCAATACACCTAGACTAGGCAAAATCTTCTTGGCTAATTTGAAGATAATCAATTGATTTTTGGTGAAAATTTGTGAAATCTAAGATAAGTATGACTATTTAAACATTACCACAAACTACTGCTGTCCACCCAGATGATAAGAGAAATATACATAATATGATACTGTAACATCAGACATCTTCATCTGAAGATTCATATGAGTCTGTGCCCAGTCCATCCAAATTGTCTGACTCACTCTCACAGTCAGAATTACCATAATGCTGTGGAAGAGATGGGACTGTAAATACAGAAGGAAGGGCAGGTTTTGTGTAACGCACTGGCCTACAACAGCAATTAAACAGTTCCCAGCCATCCTTTTCCAATAAGTGATGGATGCATTTTAAGGTTTGGATGGCACTGAACATATGCCAAGTAGTTGGTGCGCAAAATTTGCTGCTCTAGACTATCGTCATCTGGAGGCAGGAGCACCAGACATTTCTTTTGGGCTTTTCATTTAACTGCATGTGCCATGTCCATAGATGCACTGTGTAAGTTACCATACACATAGTGGATGACATAGGATTTTATGTCATCCATTGCTTTGTCTTGCAAGGGAAGGTTTTCTCCACATTTTGAGAGGAGGTGGCATGCCTCAGGGCTCCTCTCCATTTTCTCAAACAAGTACTTTTTGCCATAGCCAAAAATTAGCTGTTGGCATCACAACCAGTAAGGACATGGAATGAAATGAGGCACTTGGCAATGTCATCAGAACACATACCTCTGCAAAAAAGCAGCTGTTCCTTTTTCTTGATGCAGATAATGCCAGAGAAGTCATGAGAAATGGTAGCTGCCTGGACAAACACATCTGTGTCTTCTGTATCAATGACCACAGGGTCATTGTAGCCAGTTGACCTCAAGGCTGCATAGATTGAGAGCATGATGGTGTCTGCTTCACATCGCTTCAAGGCCAGATTATTCCTAACAATGCCAGATAAAAGACTGACACACTCCTGAATAGAAAATCTCCTGTTTTACTGACATTGCAGCTTGAGAAAGGTGGCCCTTGATAAATGTTGGAGACGCTTCTTATTCCCAGGACTGCAAAGAAAGGTCTTAAATTCATGTGGAGAAGGAAACAGATCACTGGACTTCATGAAAACATTTGGAATGTGGCCTTGACCCTGGACACGCTAATCGTGTTCATTATCTTCAATGGATTCTGCATGGTAATATGGGTCATTGACACAGGTGATCTTTGTTGCATTCACATGATGTGCCAATATGATGGAACCAACTTTCTGAGCATAGTCACGGCATGTGTAGCGAGTCCCATCACCCTTCTCCCTGTCTTCATCTCTAGGAGATGCAACTCGCCAGATCATGCCCATGTCAATTAAGGCTATATATGATGGGACATTAATCGACTCCTGTGTCAGCTTTTCCAGAAGCTAGCTCTTCTGGGTCTTCCTAAATGTTCCATTGGCATTTCTCTCCATCTCCCCTTGCCTCATTTTCAGATTTTTACCCAGAGATTTGTTAACTGGTGCATTGGCAAAAGTGAGCCATTTGCTGCACTTTATAGGATCATAAAGAGATCTTTCATTTGCATAAAGACGCTCATCCATGAAAGAATTGAGCTTAGATTCACCATCTTGTTTGGCTGTTTTGAAATCCTTAATCAATTCTGGTGAAGCAGGAATTGCTGACTGCAGGGTTCTTAGTGTGGGTGATGCAGGGTCAAAAGGGAAACAGTCAAACTCCCTGATACATAAAATGATATCCTGTACAGCTTGCTCATCTCAGGAGCACACTCTGTGTGTTTGTGAGACAACTGTTTGTGATCTACTTGCTTGTGAAGAGCAGCTCTAATTCTACTAATGTTGATAGCATTGTGGGTATCAGCCATTAGCTGTTTTTCATTTCAAAGGATTGATAGCCAGCCTGCCTTCATTTTTGAGCCCTTATTCATCGTCATTTCTATCCATAGATCCCAGGGGATGGAAGAGTAGGGATTACCAATCATGGATTGTGCAAAGTTGTTACTGATAAACTCTGTCTGCTCAGCTGGAAGTGAAGAAAGCATTGCTAAGAAATAAGGAAGCTAATGTACATAGTTTGTCTGGTCATAAACCTTTAGCCAAGGCATCATCTCCCGGAGGGAGGACAAATACTCTTGCCAGTTACATGTGTGAATGGCGTGAACATTCATCATCAATGCCTCAACCATGGTCATAAAATTTAGCCAATAGACAGCCATATCTGATCCCTGGACGTCCTCAAACATGCTTAAAGTCACACCATCTATTGCATCATCATTCTCAGGCTCCTCATATGCAAAAGCCAAGGACTCCTGTGGGTGTGTCATGTAATCAGGCAGCATAGAGAGTCATGCACTTGTTGAAGATATGAGCTTCGACCATACCAGATTTCTATTGAGAAGATACAAAAGTGCCTCATACATAGGCATAAGGCACAGCAGAGCCCACTTGTAGTGTTTGCCCCTCAAAGCCTGATCTACAGAGCCCTCAGCTATGATGCCTGCAGCTACTAGAAGTTTGGCACTATTAGTCCCCTTATGACATTTATAGATGGCATATATCATGCTGCAATGTGTATAAACGGGGCCCAGCAATGGAATGATGTTCCCATACTTTTGTGGATTTTCACTTTTAATCTCCACAAGCAAGGTGAACACTGGCTGGTCACCAACAACTAGTGCAAAGGGCAGGCGTTTTCTTGCAATGGCACTATTCACCTTTCCCATAACATCATTCAGTTCAGACTTTTTGGGTGGATTAGGATATGTCATAAAATAGTAAGCCTTGCTCCTCTATACAGGGGCTGAAATTATAGCCTGGAAGCCAAGAAATAATGGAACTTTCTGATCATTAGGCTCACACCGTTCACCAGAGCCAGGTGCTCGTGACAATGAGTGAATGATACCACGTTTTCTTTGAGGTTAAGGGCCAGAAATTTCAGGTATGACTCTATTGCTGGCCGGTGGCTCTCCCCGTTTTTTGGTCACATAACAACCATGGGAATGCATGCCAGTTACAAGCCCTTTTCAGGGTGAGAGATGAAAACTTTACCGTCTCTAATTTGTTCAGAGTAAAGAGGACTGGGATGTTCAAGTGAGTATTTTTGAACATACATCACATTTGTGCGATGTGATGTGCCACCACCTGTCAGGGTATCTTTCTGAAAATCATCATAATCAACAATAATGACACCAAGATTGTTTTCACTGATCTCTTTGGGACAATCAGTGCAAAACTGGAGGCCATGCACTGCCCAAGCATCCCAAAGAAGGAGCACTGCAGGATAGCCAATACAAACTCCTGCTTCTTGAAATATATCAACTCGCTCCTTGCTATGGATTAGTCCATGTAAAGTCATACTTAAGTTGATAGAACTGATGGTTGGATTTCCAGTTGCATAGTATGTGAGAAGTGAAGCTAGGGTACCTGTCCTAATGTCAGGCTTGCCCTGGTCAGTTTTTTTTATTGATGAGATCAGCTGAAGAAGAAGAGGGGACACATTTTCGTCTTGCTTAAGCTCAGCAATTTGTGGGGGCCAAGAGACTGTTGCTGTTTGTTTGACCTCGTCTCTCAATCTGCTTGCAACATTCCTGACCAGTTATTCAGGACTGATACCAAGAGAAGATATAGCAGCTTCAATATATGAAGCACTAACACTGGTAGCATAGACTATCTCAATCTGATGTCGTCTTTGAGGACGAGAATGAAAACCTATCTGATCCCCAAATGCTTGAAGTAGAATTTGCTTCATGTAGCTTGATTTGGTGTCGGATGAAGTAGAGCCATAATTGCTTTTGATAGTGTTGTTATCACATAAAAATCCCTGTAGTGCCCTGATCGCATGATCATCTAAAATAGTCCGTCGAACATGGTCTATAAACATAGTATGTGCCTCATAAAAACTTACATAATTCAGGAGAGCTAGTTTCTCTTCAAAAGACACCTTTTGACCTCGTCTCTCAATCTGCTTGCTGTGACATATTTTTCCAGCAACTTTGATGGTACCTTATCTCGCACAGCTTTTTATCATGAAGAATGCCCACATTTGATTGGAGACACTTTGGGGCAGACATGGGCAAATCCTGATCAGTCTTACTTGGTGAATCATTATCAGCTGCATTAGGGGAAGTAGATTGCAGGTCACGTTCTTGCTACCTGGACTTAGATTGATCCAGCTTCCATGAACTTAATACAGACAATTTGCAACATGCATGCATATGTTTACTTTGGGGCCCCAATTCCCAGGTCACAGTATCAAACACATCCCCAAACCTATCAAGGCCCTTCCATAACAAAGCTTTAGATTTGCGCCTGTCCCATGCTTCTTGGGCATGCTATCAATGGCATCACATGCAGAACACAGGCTTTCACACTACAGAAGACATCCAAACCCCACAGAAGACATAATTTGGTCTTTCAATTGCCCAACATAAGTCAGCTTCTGTGACGAAAATAATGCAGTAAATGAAAATAAATGGATAATATTTTGACACCACTCCACTGAAGGTATCTTAATATATTGGCCTTGGTATAAACTTGTCACGAAAGAGGAAAAATATAAATACAATATTTCAACAGCGCCAAACCAAGTTTATGTAATTCAACTGCCCCAGCACAGAACAATGCACATAAAACTAGAAAAAAAATCAATATTTCAAACCACTCTATAAATAAACAAGCATCAAAGCCGGAAAAAATTGAGGTTGAAGTTCTGTGCTTTACTGGGGTTGGATAGACCGTACAATCCCGCAAAATAGCTTTATAAGTATGCATTTACTTTAAATGCTGGTTAAAAGCCATAAGACATGTATGTATGTATGTATCTAGGTAAAGATTCATGATGCATGAGCTTAAGTTATTGCCAGCGTATTTTCGTGTATGAATTGGTCAAAGGAATGGGCAACAAATATCCTTTCTTTTCTTAGCACGTGTGCATGTCGTTGAGTCATTGCGTGCATTCAGGTGTCAAGGGGTTAGCAACGATTCAGATTATAATTTCATGCCTAAAAGTATGTTTTTCTTATAAATCTATGTAAAAAGGGCTATTCTTATTTGTGCGACTTGAACATAAAAGTTTGGCATTTTTGGGTTTTAAAAGTCGATACTTTTTTCACGTGGTTTTTAATGTGTTTTAAGCTTTGTTTTCTTTAGTTACATATATTGACAGCAGGTGTCGCTGTTGTTTCAGCTTACTTCTTTTCACTGGGTGTATTAATGGTTAGAAATTCTATTTAACTATGAGTTATATACCAAGAGCATGATTTATTGAGGTATTTGTTAAATGGTGAAATGTCATATTGTTAAAACTTGATATATTGTTTAATAGAATATTGTATATGAAGTTATACGTGAACAAGTGTTAAAAATAGTTACGATCAATGGTATATAAGTTAAAAATTATACCAAAAGAGTAGTAAAGATGATTATATGTTGATTATATGTATATTGTTGCAGTATGTCTCTATGATGTCACAGTGATGTCCTAGTATCAATAAATGCCCATGGAGATTTAACGGATCGAGTTGAGTCCTTCCTTCAGTCAAAGTGACAGAAGATAAAAGCTATTACCTGCTTCGCCATGAGTGCCATAGTTACAAGTCATACCTAGGAGCAGCCGGTTAGGGTGTTCCAGTGTTCCCGTGTTAGACACATTCGAGGGAATGTGCAATTGAAAAATACGATAAATTTATGTCGACTTGTATGTGTGCTCCAGTGTTCCCGGTTTCAAGTGGTGGACACATCAGTGGTGATGTGCATCAGTGCATCCGTATACCTGTTCCTCTGTACTTCTGTACATTCACGTACTAGTGTTCAGACACACCAGTGATTATGTTCATCAGTGCTGTGCTACATCGTTATACAGTTTAGGAGTCACATCGTGTGTTGTGACATTTATCGACAGTCAAGTTTCAACATCAGTCTTCCATTGAGCTAGACAGCTACGTACCTGGTTGCAACCAACTCTGTTATTTATTGTGATTTATTAATTTATTTATTTTTTGTTTCAAAATTATTTTTATTGTTATTTAGTTTTTTTTAATTGCCACATATATATATATATATATATATATATATATATATATATATATATATATATATATATATATATATATATATATATATTGATACATTGTTTATCCATACATACTGATTGGTATTTGGTATATTGGGTTGTTATATTATTTATTTTACAATATATTCAGTACATATTATTGGCACATTGTATATGAGGGTATCAACTACATTCTTGCACATTTTTGTGTGCGCTGTTTTCACAGCCTACACAATGGCGCCTCTAGAAGAGGCAAAAGTAGATAGGGGACGGCAAAAGGCAAGGTGACTAGGCTATGCAACAAGATATCAAGATTTGTTGTAGAGGAGGATGATCGTTCAACTTTGCCTACTTTGATTTCACGATTAAGACAGGCATTTGATGAGTTCAAGGTCGCCCATGAGAAGGTTTTGAATGATGATAAAGAGCATGAGAAAGAGCATGATGATTATTTTGACGAAGTACAATCTAAATATGTCAAAATGTTAGGTGTAGCTAAAGGTGCTATAAAACCTGTAGTTAAGACTGAAACAACACCTGCCCCAATCCCAGGTCGTGCAGTTTAAGACATCCTATCCCTTTCAAAAGTGCAAATAGAAACATTTTCTGGAGACCCGCTCCAATATCAAAACTTCATCAAAGCTTTCCAACTTTCAGTTGAATCATGCATAGCCGATCCGTCTGCTAGACTTACTCGTATGCTCCAATACACGTCAGGTGCTGTTCATCAGGCCATTAAGTCCGTTGTATTTCTTAAGCCGGAAGAGGGTTACAAGTTTGCGTGTGATACACTTCATAAACTTTATGGGAGTTTACACTTGGTAACTCACAGCATTATTAAGTCCCTTAGATGTACAAGACCGATCAAATCGGTGGTTGATATGCAATTGCTCTCAAATGAGTTACGCAACTCTTATCAAATTTTGAAGCAAATTGATTGCCTTCATGAGGTAGATTCTCATGTTGTCATTTTTGATATTGTTGCACGCTTACCTGCTCAGATCCATTGGTTGGAAAAGTTGCTAGAGATATCAGAGTCGCAAAAATGTGACAGCTCATATTACCCAGGATGAAACTCAGGAGTTGATTGACCCCATGTTGGAGGTTGACATTATACCTGGTAATTCATCAGATGGCGCTGCTGTATGTACGTTTGACGTGAATTCAGTCACTCAGAAAAATACACAGCAGTCACGAAACTCGCAGCAACTCAATCAGCCATGCAAAATGTGTAAACAGCATCATTTCATTATGAAGTGTCCTGTTTTCCGTGGTCTTGAGGTTAAAGATCATTTAGCCTTTGTGAAATTACATCCATTATGTGTGAACTGTTTAAGGGATAGCCATGATATCTCTGACTGCAAATGTAAGGCTCGTTGTTTTGTTTGTGGCGACAAACATACAGCTTTCCTTCATACTGATAAGTCCTCAGTTAACTTGGCCTTGGACGCATCATCATGTTTGATGCCTGTGGTTAGAGTACAGGTAAACAACAAAGTTTATGCTAAGGCCATACTGGATACTGCTTCTTCCACTTCTTTCTGTACTGAAAGTTTGGCTGATCAGTTAAATTTGAAAGGATTGTTGAATGATTACATCTTAAGAACGATGAGTGGTGCATCTCCTGTTAGCTCAAAACAGGTATCGCTCGAATTATCAACTGATCAAGAATTAATGGTGTTATCTGGTGTGGAAGTTGTGCCACATATTCCTATATCCACGGGAGTTTTAGATCAAAGTAAATACCAACATTTGCAGGGTCTTGATCTATCTGCTAGTATAGACTGTCAACATGTTGATATTCTGATAGGTCAAGATTTTGTAGAAGCCTTGATACCTTTAGAAATACGTAAAGGTTTGCCAGGTCAACCAGTCACAATTAAATATAAATTTGGTTGGACAGTCAGTGGTCAAATTCCAAAGGCAGATGTGAGTCATGTTGTCATATGCAATTTTATTTCAACTTCTCCGGTAGATTTGGAAAAGAATTGCAACACGTCTATCAATGATGACATGAACAAATTGTGGGAACTGGAGAACTTTGTTTTTCAGCGTCAAGACATGTCTATACTTGATAAAAGAGTTCCAAATTTGTGGGACGAGAAATGTAGAAAAGTCAATGATCACTACGAATTGCCTATACCATGGAAAGATCCATGTGAACCCATTCCCAATGATATTAGCCTTGCACAAAAGAGGTTAGATAACCTGATCGTTCGTTTAGAACGAGATAGTCTTTACCAGAGATATGACCCAGAAGTCAAAAGTGAAACTAGAATCTGCATGACACAAGTCGACGATTTAAATACAAAATCGTGGATACAACAGGTCTGTGAGTATTTTTCCAGTTGGTCTAAAATCATCAAGTCAGTAGCATGGTTACGTAGATTTGTCATGTACAAATTTAAACGTAATGTGTCTCGAGAATCATTGTCAGCTTATGAATTTGATTCAGTGCATGAGGCAATTATCAGAGATATTCAATAATATGCTCATGAACGTGAAATACAACAGTTGAAAACTGGTAAGCCATTACTCAAGTCAAGTAGCATACTTTGTCTAAATCCGTACTTAGACGAGACACATATCCTTAGAGTAAGTGGCAGGACAGGAGAACATCCCATTTTGCTTCCACATCATCATGTCGCATCCGTGAGAAATACTGGATAATGAAAGCACATCGCTTAGTAAGGAAAGTGATCAAGGGATGTGTTGCATGTAAGAAAATGTATGCTAACCCGTGACACAAATAATGGCTGATATTCATAGTTTTCGCGTACAGCCTCATTTACCTGCATTCACACACATAGGTTTGGATTGCTTTGGTCCATATCATACCAGTTTCTATCGTGGGCAAAAGAAAGGATATGGTATCATATTTACTTGCTTAACATCAAGAGCAATACACATTGAGATGTTAAATTCCCTCGATGTAGAGTCATTTGTTAATGCATTTGGCAGATTTGTAGCTAGACGCTCGACACCTGAGACTGTAACATCAGATAATGGTAACTTCCTTAAAGGCCAAGAGTTGTTAAAGAAGGCATTTGAATATCATACCAAAACCACATTAAAACAATATTCAGCAACACTCAATCCAATGGTTTTTCATTCCATCCTAAAAGCCCCCATTTCGGAGGTGCCTGGGAAAGACTAGTTGGTGTAATCAAAAGAGTCTTCAAAGCTATTTTACCGCACACTAAACGTATGTCAGTAAAAAATACTTGAAACAACTTTTTGTGAAGTGAAGTCTATAGTCAATTGTAGGCCTTTGACAAAACTGAGTTCGGATCCAAACGATCACACACCTCTTCCTCCAAATAAACTGCTTACGTTAAAGCAGTTTCCTGAATTGCCTCCAGGGGGTTGTTCGGTTTCTGATGCCTACCTTAGTCGTTGGAAGTATGTACATTTGTCTAACTTTTTCTGGAGTCGTTGGCTCAAAGAATACCTGCGTAGCTTAAACATAACATCAAAATGGAGAACTGTGTATCCTGATATTAAAACTCGTGAATTAATTTTGGTATATGATCCAGGGATGCCACGTAATCTCTGGCCCTTGGCTATTGTAAAAGAGGTTTTCCCTGGGAGAGATGGGAAAGTATGTTCTGCCATAGTGAAAACGCAATCTAGGAGTTACGTCGTCCGATCACACAATTCGTTTGTTTAGAGTTAGACACGTAAGCCGTATATAAGTAAAATATGACTAAATGTTATATATCACACATTTACAAGTATAAATATTTAGCTTTGGGTGAGCAAACAGCCCGTATAAATGCGTACGAATGGTTTCGCAAATGATTCGTTTCAGGTGATTCAAGCAGCCTTTGCTAGTTATAAAATGCCTTGAAATAAGTGTTAAGAGTATTGTTAACGTACAATGTAAGTGAAACAAAAATTTGGCAGGTACAGATACTCGTATACTAACTACTAACGTAACTATGAAATCAAGAATGGGGATAAGGGTATGTGTATTTTTATTTCAGCTGCAGTTATAAATGGTAATCATTATTGATGGTTGTGTAAATTCTTAGAAGGGTTCCAGATGCATAATCTGTACTCTATAGGTACAATTGTGTAAATCTCTGGGAGGATCCCAAGTGCATAATTGTCTGAAATAGGTTTTGTGTAAATCTTTGGAAGGATTCCAAGTGCACAATACATGTCCCTAATGTTCATGTAAATTTCTGTGAGGGTCACAAATACATGATATGCCTTGTGAAAGTTATCATAGTTATAAAATTGTTACAAAATTCTAACCTGACCCCCAAGTGAAATTACTATAATTTTTTTTTGTTTTGTTTTTCGTTTTTTTTTGTTTTTTTTGTTTTTTTTATGTTTTTTATTTTTTCATTTTTTGTTTGATTCTGTCTTTCCGGGGCCTGGAATGTCAAACACTAGCTTGTCTTTTGTATTTTTCGTGTGATTTTTTTTGTATATCTCCATGGTTTTTCTTTTTTGTTGCTATTGTACATGTGTCTTTGTAAACCATGTAGTGTTATGGTACCGTATACATGGTTTAATAATGTATTGAGGGTAGGGTTCTTTAGTTTTTTCCCCTTTTTTGCTTAGGTACTACTTTCCTCTTATATTATAATGTTGGTGATTCATTCGCGTTGACATATATATACTGTTACCAGGCTGCATGTAGACACATTCCCGAGATTTCCAGGAGCCAAAGAGTTGTATTGAAGTCGAGAGAGCTGAGTTAGGGGCTTTGTCTGCACCTGCATATAATGTAACTAACAAGCGTCGTAGGTACTAACGTAAGTAGGGACCTGCATTTGTCAATTGCTATTTCATCGTGTTCGTTTTGAAATGTGTCAAATTTCAGTAACTTCGTAGTATTTATAGGCATCGTTCGTATGTTGCTTATAGGTACTAACATGGTTGAAGTTCTGTGCTTTACTAGGGTTGGAAAGACCGTACAATCCCGCAAAATAGCTTTGTAAGTATGCATTTACTTTAAATGCTGGTTAAAAGCCATAAAACATGTAAAAGAGTGTTGTAAAATCAGGTAATGTCAAGGTGTAAATGAAGTTGATAGCTTGTACAGGTTACGTATATGGAGTATATTGAATTGAAAAAAGAGTATTTAACATTGGTTATAAAGGGTTAATATTAAAGATATATATATATATATATATACACACATATATATATATATATATATATATATGTATATATATATATATATATATATATATATATATATATATATATATATATATATATATGTATGTATGTATCTAGGTAGAGATTCCTGATGCATGAGCTTAAGTTATTGCCAGCGTATTTTCTTGTATGAATTGGTCAAAGGAATAGGCGACAAATATCCTTTCTTTTGTTAGCACATGCGCATGTCGTTGAGTCATTGCGTGCATTCAGATGTCAAGGGGTTAGCAACGATTCAGATTATAATTTTATGCCTAAAAGTATGCTTTTCTTATAAATCTATGTAAAAAGGGCTATTCTTATTTGTGCGACTTGAACATAAAAGTTTGGCATTTTTGGGTTTTAAAAGTCGAGACTTTTTTCATGTGGTTTTTAATGTGTTTTAAGCTTTGTTCTTTTTAGTTACATATATTGACAGCAGGTGTCGCTGTTGTTTCAGCTTACTTTTCTTCACTAGCTGTATTAGTGGTTAGAAATTCTATTTAACTATGAATTATTTACCAAAACCCTGATTTATTGAAGTATTTGTTAAGTGGTGAAATGTCATATTGTTAAAACTTGATATATTGTTTAATAGAATATTGTATATAAAGTTATAAGTGAACAAGTGTTAAAATGGTTACGATCAATGGTATATAAGTTAAAAGTTATACCAAATGAGTAGTAAAGATGATTATATGTTGATTATATGTACCATTGCAGTATGTCTCTATGATGTCGCAGTGATGTCCTAGTGTCAATAAATGCCCATGGAGATTAAACGGTTCGAGTTGAGTCCTTCCTTCAGTCAAAGTGACAGTACATCATTCATAGATTCTGTCAACATATACTGAACCCCAATGAAAAGTATCCACATAAAAAAATTAACACATTAATTTTGTAAGTTACTAAGTACTGTGTGTGCATATATGCATGGTTTGGAGCCTACATCAGGGTCATTGAGGACAACTTTTTAACTTTTGCTGGGTTGTTACATAATGCATGTGACTTTTGTGCACCGAATATGGCTTCTGACCACCACTCCTATTGGATGGCTAAAATGACCTGATGTTTTCAGTGGCTTTAAAAAGGGATGTTCAGCCAAGAAAAAAGCCAGTGGTCTCAGGTGTGTTGAGGCGATCATGCCGCGTCTGAGCCAAGGTCAAAGACACCATGCTTTGGGGCTTGCAGAGGGTGGAGTCCCAATCACTCAAATCGCACAAAGAATGGGGTGTACTCGGCGCACCATCCAACGACTAATTGAACGGCAACAAGAAACTGGATCCGTAGATGATCGGCCTAGGCCTGGCCGAGAAAGAGTGACAACACCTGGCCAAGACCGTCACATCCGGCTGATGCACCTGCGAGACCGTTTCCGTACAGCAGCCCAAACAGCCCGTGAGACTCAAGGGGTGAATCACCGTCCTGTCAGTAGTTCTACTGTGGAGAGGCGACTGAGGAGCAGTGGCATAACAGCCAGAAGACCTTACAGGGGTAACCTGCTGACCCAACCCAGAAGAGAAAGACGACTGCAGTGGTGTAGAGCACACTCCAGGTGGACTCGCCAGCAGTGGAATACCGTCCTTTTTACTGACGAGTCCCGTTTTTGTGTCAGCAGAGCAGATGGCAGAGAACGTGTGTGGCGCCGGACTGGGGAGAGATATGCAGATGCCTGTGTCCGTCAGGCAGATCGATGGGGTGGACCCTCTGTCATGGTGTGGGCAGGCATCAGCAACCGCTACCGGACACCCCTAGTGGTCATTCAAGGGATCCTCAATGCTAGGCGGTACATTGATGAGGTGCTGGAGCCGCACATGGTCCCATTTATGGAGCAGCATCAAGATCTGGCGATCTTTCAGCAGGACAATGCACGTGCACACTCTGCAAGATTAACAATGAACTTTCTCAATGAGAACAACATCAATGTCATGGAATGGCCAGCGTTCTCACCCGATCTGAGCCCTATTGAACATTTGTGGGATCAGTTAGGCCAAGGTATTCAACGGAGGACACCTAGGCCTACTACCCGAAACCAGCTGATCCAAGCTCTGCAGGAAGAATGGAATAATGTTCCCCAACACAGAATTCAAACCCTGGTCAGCAGTATGCGCCGCAGATGTATAGCATGTGTTGATGCTCGAGGTGGCCACATCCCATATTGAACAGAAAAATTTGTGTGACTTTCAATTAGGGCAGTTAATGACATTTTTTGCCTGTAAGTGACGTTAATGTCGGTAGAGCGTGACATTATTTTTACGCCAGAAAAGTGAATGCTTTGTTAAGTTCTAAGCACGTCTAGGTATGAAATGTTTCAAGTATAAACAATAAAATACTTCAAAATTGGCATGTGGATACTTTTCATTGGGGTTCAGTATAGCTTTATTTCCTTGAGATATGTGTCCTTTTTCATTAAAAATGTGTTTTTGGTCACAACAACCCATCGCCATCTTGGATTCCGTCATCAAGGGGTGACCTGATTTCAACAAATACATTAAAAATGAATTCCTTGCCCTAACATTATCCCAAATAGAGGTATGATACACTTTTTTCAAACCGTCTGGATACCTTATTCATTTCTAAGTATTTCAAGTGGCGGCCATATTGGATTTCCTGTTCTGTAGACTTCCACCCAGCTTTTCCAGAGGGGCATGAGAGCTAATTTTGTGACAAATGTGCTTAAGAACCATTATCAATCATAAAATTTTGGTCCCCAGACATTGATCACGGAACTTTATATATTGACCCTACTATAACCTATATACATATGGAAGTAGTATTGTCCATATTGCACACGTTCTTCTGTAGAATTTTGACATAGACTGTATTAGCCCAAACAAAATTAAAGGGTCTTCAGCAGGTAACTACTCAGAACATGTTTCAGAGCGTATAACCGTACATGTCTCTCTGGGTAGCTGCTCCTTGTCTACATTAAATATTTAGCAAAGGCAACCAACATAATAATGAACAACTTTCAACGTGGCAAGTGATGAATTAGCCAAATACGTGAAGTTTTGCTTATAAATGCAGAGCTATGAAGGAAGAACACCTTGTCAAACAAAACATAATTTTTAAATTTGTATAGTACAAGTTCAGATAAGAACAATTTGACTAACACCTGAACCAGTATGTACCCTTTCTAGCTGGATAGCTTATCCTAGTTAAATCCCCTGCCAGTGTATAACTGAAGTAGAAACAAACCGGGGGCATTATATTCAGTCCCAGTGATTGTAATATCAACATTTGCACCTAGACCACCTGTACAAACTAAGGGAAATCATAACAGGTACCGCAAAATTGGATATCTTGCACCAGAAATGAAAAACAAACCCCATAATGACACCTACTTCTCACTTTGAAGGAGTCAATGTTTCAACGTAATGTGTCAGGTTTGTGATATTTGAGAAAACACTGTCAATTTCGAGTATTTTTTTAATATTCAATAATTGTGCTTTTAGGCATGTCAGAAAAGAATGAAAGTCATTAGCATTTATGACAAAAACATGTTACAAAATCATAATTTACTTAACACGCTTTTACGGACAATTAGACAAACTTGTAACTGTCGTCGGCCAGTGCTTGCTACCAATAGCCCTTACGGAAAACATGTCAGCCTAAAATATATGAAAGCGAATATTAAAACAGAATGATGCCAAAAGATAAAATTAAGAACCAAAACAGGCAAGTCGAAAATCTAAAATTATTGTAGGCACACTTTCTAATAATCTTTGGATATTAACAGCAAATTTCTAGGGCAAGTTAGAAAAGAATGAATGTCATTAGTATTTAAGTTAAGAGAATGTGTTATCAAAATATAATATTTCTTAACTAGATATCAAGTACACTAAGGCAAGCTTGTAACTGTCGTAGACCGCTGCTTGCTTCTGATAGCCCCTGGGGGTTTAACCTAACAGAAAGCAAGGTAGCCTAAAATGTCTGAAGGGTGAATGTTAAAACAGAATGATGGCAAAAGAAAAAACTCAGTAGCAAAAGAGGCAAGTCTAAAATCTCCAAAATTATTGAAGCCAAACTTTCTAACCATTTCTGGATATTTACAGCAAAATTGGTAGAAATATTTGATCAAAAGTGCGAATTTGAATACTCTTGACTCAGGTTTATTGAAAGTAAATTTGGTTCTAGATACAAAAGTACGGAAGTTCAGAACCAATACAACCAAATCTTAAAATTTGTGACAAAAAATGTATTATATCCAATAGTTTTCGAAATATTACTGTCCGGGAAACTTCATAGTCAAACTCATCTTTTTTTATGATAGAATTTAATACAATACCTGTCATTAGCGACCGGAATATCCAAGTCCAGAAACACATCTCTGAAACCGTCTGAATTGTTACCCTCCAAAGGAATATCTTTTAGGTAAATTTCTTTAGCAATTTTCCTGAAATTTTGTACATTTACAAAAGCAGTGTCATCAATTTATCCATACACTTAAATTCAAGCCAGGTTAAATATATATCTGCAAGTAATGGGGAGCAGTTGCTACCCATGGAATGCCTTTTATTTGTTGACAAACCAACGCCACATTAAACAAAAGTATTATCCAAATGAAATTTTATAGTACCTATCAAATTTTCAACAGTGTAAGATTTAACCTTACTTTTTGAATATTTATTGTGTGAGCAATATGCTTTCTTTGCATATGAATAAATATTTATGTATGATTTACCATTATGTTTAAAACATTTTGCTTATTAATTCTGAAAAAGAACATTTAACTTCATCTATGCGTAGGTTTGTATACAGTGTAGAAAAAGCAAAACATTTGATTTTTTTTGCTTTTAAATCGTTGATTTTAGATGCAAACTGGGAAGAATTGCTTATACTCCAAAAATAATTTATTTGACAGTTTCTAGAAATTGCAGTCAAACACAATGTTACTTCCTTTGATAATTGTTTGGCTTGAAGAACAAGCTATGAATCTAGATTTAAAGGGGTTTTATGTAATTTGGTTATCCAGAACAAAAGTAAATTACTATTCATCTGTTCTTTATATGCATCATGAAATTATCAACGAATTTTTTTGTGAAATTTATATACGTCATTTCCTCTCTGTCTGAAATATTATTTATACCAAGTTCGTTTTTCAAAACATCCAGATAATTTTTTTTGCAGATGATCCCAAAATTGTTACCTGCCTTATCAATTTTCTTTATTGTAGTTCTTTGACTGCTATTGGAAATTTAAGCTGTTTTAAATTAACCACATTGAAATTCTTAATGTAGGATTTTTAACGATGAATACTATTTCTAAAGACTTTTTTCAAGCTTGGTGACCATCCTTCAAATTTCTGAAATTCCATTTTTCTTTCTTTGCTTATCTTATACAGTAGGAATCAAATGCATTACAATTATCCTAAAAAATATTGTCAACGTTCAACTAAAGACATATCCGAAATTATGCACTTTTTTTTCATCAATTCTTTTAAAAGTGAATTTTGTATCATATTTAAATTACATGCAAATACATATTTGCGGTATGCCTCAACAAAATTAGAATATTTCCTGTTAGACATATAGTCACAATTTGGATTCGCTGCGATATGCTCAAGAGTAATTGATGCCATATATTTCTTGTAATTCATGATACTATATCCAATATTGTTGCCATATTGATAGGGAATAATCGTGGTGGGGGGGATCTTTTATTTTGAATTCCTTGGGAATCATGTTACGAACACATTTCAATCTGAAAAGGGACTGAATGTTCAGTGAATCAATAATTTTGTGTTTGAAAGGAGTGCTGCCAAACATTTTATCCAATTTTCTTATTAAAATCTGGTTTCCGGATAGTTGTTGTGTAAGCACATACAATTTCACAAAAAATTGCCGAGATGTGTGTTCAGAATAAGTAAGACCCAGATATATATTGAATTTGGTTATATCTCGAAATGACAGTGCTTCAAGGGCTATGTGTAATTGATCAATGCCATTCGAGCCAGCCCGTAGTAAATTTTGAACAAGGTCTTTTGTATCTGCATTCCTAAATTTCCTGTTTTTCTGTGTCCGTGACTTCTTCTTCTTCTTCTTCTTCTTCTTCTTCTTCTTCTTCTTCTTCTTCTTCTTCTTCTTCTTCTTCTTCTTCTTCTTCTTCTTCTTTTTCTTCTTCTTCTTCTTCTTCTTCTTCTTCTTCTTCTCTAAATACCAGCCTGATTATTACAAAAAGATGTGTGACTGCTATCAAGAGTTACAAAGTCCAAATTCCTAACATCACCGAAGCCTAAAATTTTGACATTGAGTCCAAAGAGAATGGCTGAATTAAGTGTTTTGATCCCCAAAAATTCCATTTGTTATGTTGTGTTCACATAATTTTCAAATGGACCAGACATGTTTAAGGCTTCTAAAATGTTTCTCTTGACGTTATGTTTCTTACACAATGGTAGCTAAAATATATGCATCCACGGGTTTCAGTATTAAAAAAAATTGACTGTGAGGTACGGTGGAAAAAATAATGTATTGTTATGTGCAAAAAAGAAAAATATTGTATGGTTCACTAAAATGCATAGCCCCCCCCCCCCCCCCCCCCAAGATTCTAATGGGTCGTCCCAAAACAAACAAAGCTTCCCCTATAGTACAGTGGCGAGTCCACCAAAAAATTGAAACCGTTCAACCAGCAAAATACCCAGCTGAATTTGGTATCAATCAAAAGATAAAAACCTGAAGTTTACCGACAGGTAGGGTTTATGATAAATTTCGTGGTCAATTTTTATTTATATTGGTTACCATGGCAACGAAATTAAGTTTTCGAGAAATAAAGCGAAAAACACCTTATTAACCATAACTTTTTACACATACAAAGTACCACTTCACAACTTTACATCAGCATACCTACTATACAGGTGTTTCAAAAGAAACAAGTTTGAAATAGTAAGTGTCAACAGTTGGTTGCCATGGCAACGGAATATTCGTTGAAATCACTTAAATTTGCAATTTAACATTAGAAACTTGTTTATACTTTTAAATATCAGGAATATTTTTCATCACATTTGATGTTAAAATGCAAAGAGATTCTTTCTGCACTAAAAGTGACGTCAATTGAGTGACAAAAGACTGTATTTGGGTCGCCTAGCAACGTTCTTTCAAATGTTAAGATTACTCAAAATGAGCAGATTTTTCTGGATATGGCAATTTGGCACATGGCCAGTGCAGTGCATTGCTGAGAAATGATACATGTGATAATAATGCCGGTAAATCTTTCTTTAAACAAAAAAATACCTAGCTAGATTTGGTATTAGTTGAAAGATAAGAACCTCAAGTTAATGGTGAGGTAGAGTGTACTATCAATTTCATGGGCTATATATGTTTTTATTGGTTACCATGGTAACGGAATTTAGAGTTTGAGTAATCAAGGGAAAACACATTTTTAACCATTACTTTTTAAACAAACAAGTCATCACTTCATAACTTTACACCAACATACCTGGTATAAACACACTTCATACGAAACCAATTTGAGGAAACGGATGTTAACAATTGGTTGCCATGGCAACGGAAAGCTAATTAGAAAGCCTGAATTTGCATTGAGACACTGAAAACCTGTTTTTGCTTTTCATATAGTATGCACAATTTTCATCTAACATCATGTTAAATTGTTAAGAGAGTCTTTCACAATTAAGCTTGAGGTCAATTGAGTCAAATAAAATTGATGATAGTTGCCTAGTAACACTCCCTTAAATATACAGATTATTCAAAATTTGCACACTTTGGTTGATACTGGTGATTCATTATGGCCAGTGCTGTGCATCGGGAGAATGATACATGTGGCAATACTGGCAATAGATTTTTACTCATACTTTAAAAAACCCAGCTGAAGTTGGTGTCAAACGAAAGATGAGTCCCTGAAGTTTAGGGTTAGGTAGACTGTATTATCTATTTCCTCTGCAATATGTGTTTTGATTGGTAACCATGGTAACGCAAATTCAGTTTTGGAGTAATCATTAGGAAAAAACATCTTTAACCATAACCATGATAATATTCTGTACATTCAAGTTGCCACTCTAAATCATCATATCTCCTGAAAAGGCCCTTCATGATAATGCAATCTCTTGTGGTCAGTGTCAATAATTGGTTGCCATGATAACAGAATTTTTAATAAACTAATTTGCCATTAAAAGATTAGATACTTGTCTGTAGCTTGAAGTGAAATGAAACATTTCACCAAATGTCATATTAAAATGTTTGAACAAGAGAACTGCGACAGTCCTGTGCTCAGCTGACATCCACATGTACTCGTGCCATTTAAGATTTGCCTCCCACCAAAAAAAAAAAAAAACCCTGAGAAATTCATTAAAAAAATCAAAAAATCAATGGAGCATGACCATTTGCACAAATCTGGTAGAGACCCACCCAAGGTACTTTGCCACCAAGTTTGAAGTCAATCTGGTCGAATGTTTGAATGTTTTGAAGGAAAGGTCGGAAAATGTGAATCAGCATTAGAATGCACATTGGCTCACATAGTAGTCAATAGGAAAGGTGCATTTACTGATAAGTACCAGAACTGAAAAAAAAATCGTTACATCAGGAATCCAAAGCATTGCCAGCTAGTGAACAACTTTGTTAGACCCTTCTTCAAGGAACATATCAACCAAGTTTCAGCTTAATCTGAGTGAAGGATCTGGAAAAAAAGTCACAAATAGCAAAAACACACAAAAATAATAAAAGAATTAGAAAAACAAATTGCAGCACCACTTGGTGAACAAGTAAGAACTAGACTAGAAGTGTTGCTGTGTGATATCAAAGTGATCGGGTGAGCGGTTTCAGAGATGATTTTTTACGGATTTGTCTAAAAACAAAAACATCCCCCCCCCAAAAAAAAATCATAAAAAATTGAAATATCAAGGGAGCGTGACCATTTGAACAAATCTTGTAGAGACCTGTCGAAGATACATTACAACCAAGATGAAGTCAATCTGGACAACGGTTTTAGAGAAGAGGTCAAAAATGTAAAGAAGCATTAGAATGCCCATTGACTTATATAGTAATGAATAGGAAAAGTGCATTCACCGATAAGTACCAAAATTGAAACAATCGTCAAAATCTGGAATCAACAGCATTACCACATAGTGAACAACCTTGTTCGATCCTTCTACAAGAAACATCTCAACCAAGATCAGCCTAATCTGAGCGATGGTTCTGGAGAAGTCAACAATACCAAAAACACATCAAAAACCATAAAAAAAAAAAAATAGAAAAAAACTACATCGTCAACTGGTAAACAAATTGTTAAATAGACGTGTCTAGAAATGAGTCGCTAGAAATGTGGCTTTGTAACATCAAAGGAATCAGGTAAGCGGTTTCAGAGAAGAAGATTTTTTAAGATTTTCCCAAAACTGAACAAAAATATAAAACTCATAATCAATATAAAAAAATCACTGGAGAGTGACCATTTTAGCAACCTTGGTAGAGACCCACCCAAGGTACATTGCCACCAAGTTTGTATTGAATCTGGGTGAGAGTTTTAGAAAAGAAGTCGATTTTTGGCGACGGACGACAGATGACAGACGACGAAGGACTAAGGACCATAAGATAAGCTCAGCTGCTGACAAGTTAGCTGGGCTAAAAATTAAAAAAAAACAATGGAGCGTGACTGTTTGAACAAATTTGGTTGAGACCCACCCAAGGGACATTGCCACTAAGTTTGAAGTCAATCTGCTTGACGGTTTTGCAGAAGTACATGAACTGAATAAATCCTTAAAAGTCAATGAGCCACAGCATTGACACCTGGTGAACAACTTTGTTTGACTCTCAAGTCCACAAGGAACATATCCACTAAGTTCCAGCATAATCTGATTGATGGTTCTGCAGGAAAAGTCAAAAATAGCAAAAACAAACATAAAAAAAATCATTAAAAATTATCAAAAACTTGCAGCACTACCTGGTGAATAAATTAAGCGCTAGAAGTGCCTGGGATGTTCCTGTGTGATATCAAAGCAATTGGGTGAGGTATTAAGAGAAATTATTTAATATTTGACCCCCCCCCAAAAAAAGACCCCCCCCCCAAAAAAAAGATCATCAAAACCCAAAAAATCACTGGACCGTGACCATTTGCACAAACTTGGTAGAAATCCACCAAAGGTAAATTGCCACCAAGTTTGAAGTGAATCTGGCTGACGGTTTTGGAGAAGTCAATTGTTGACGACGCATGAAAGACCCAAATATAAGCTCAGCTACTGACAAGTCAGCTGAGCTAACAAGTATTGCTTTCTTAGCTACAATTATGGTCAATTTAGTGTAAACTAAACATACCTAAAGGCAAGTGTTGACTGAAGGGTCCACAATTTGCTCAAAATTAGGCCATGGTGACACCCAAATCGAATCAGTTCATCTGGGCATGTTAGATAAGCACACTGCCAAACTTAAGCAAAATACATTGGAGCATTCCGGAGATATTGCGGTAACGAGCCCTAATGAGTATGTAATTAGGCTACTATTTGCTCAAATTAGGTCATGCTGAGACCAAACTTTAACCAGTTCACCTTGGCATGCCAGATAAACGTACTGCCAAATTTGAGCAAAATACATTGGAACATTCTGGAGATATTGCGGTAACGAGCTAATATAGCTGTCATTTTTGCTCAAAATAAATGAAGTCATGGTGACACCAAAACCTGATCAGTTCATCTAGCCAGGTCATATTGTCAAATTTGAGCAAAATGCATGGAGGCATTCTGTAGTTATCGTGGTAACGAGAGTGCGCACATCTGGACGGATGAACATCCAGAGAGATGGACAGATGGACAACCAGAAAACATAAAGGTTCCCCTCTGTGGGGCGGACCCTAAAAAAAATTACCACTGTTTCATGCCTACCTAACAATATTTTTAGCAGAATTTTGTTGATATAGTCTGTCTTTATGCTCAATGCCACTGGTATTGATAGTGTAAATTCTATACAATGAATTTACCTAAAATGTCTTCATTCATGCAGCATATCTTTGATGGAACACAAGTTCCAGGCAGAGATGAGTACATGTTTCAACGGCATAAATTATTTTTCTTTGGTTGTCATGGCAACTAATGAAGGTAAAGGTAAATTTTAGGAATTAAAAGTATAATTGCATTACAATTCCACTTTATCTGATATATCAACTTCACCCCTTTACATAAATGCAGTATAATGGAAATGTACTTTTAAAAATATTTTGACACACATATGGAATGGACAAATTCCCACGGCAACTTGAATGACATTACCAAAATGTCACATTTTGCAATTATACAAGAACAGCACGTCATTGTGACTGTATCACAAGTATTTGATTTTTTTATACATTGGTTACATTAGCAAATAACTACAATACTTGTAAAGTGGTCCCTCTCTTATAAGGCCCCTCTCACCTGAGGCTGCCCCTCTTCAAATGCCAGCATTTTTGTGCAGAAAGTATGGTTTTTCCACTATATCCCCCCTCTTATAAGTCCACGTTTTGGCTGCATTTGGGGTAGCCTTATAAGGAGGGGACCACTTTATAGTTGAACTCCAAGATACCGTATACAGTTGCGACCATAATTCAATATAATTTCATATTTCAAATTATCACGTTAATATAGGTAGAAAATAACAATAATCCATTTTGGTGAAATTGACAGAAAACACGCTTGTGCTATAACTTCAATTTACCAACTTCATGTTGCCACTTTACAATTATGTATCAAAATATATGTCCAAAGTAGCCTATATATAGAGGTGCTTAATAGAAAGCAAATTTCAAATAACCACTGTCCACCATTGGCTGTCATAATTCCCGCTGACGACCCAGTGTTACATTTAGGCTGATATAGCCTACGTAAAAATTTTCATTGGAAATGGGTCAAGTAGACAATAACATTTTCTCTTATTATGTTGAGGTTACAGAGTGACAGGCTAGGATAAGGACTACAGAGTTTAAACTATGGAGTAGGTTATTGAACACCAGAAAGAGGTTCTAAACAAAGTATGAAATGTAATAGAATGGTAAATAAACAGTCTCTGTATCAGTGGATGTTCAGAGAAAGGCCTAGACTAGTTATCAAACCAACCTATAGAGCCAACATTTCCCCACTAAGCTAAGATAAAGCAGCAATGACATTGTTTGCACTCATACAATATCACATCTGAGTTGCTACCTGTAAGATTGAGTAATGCCAGTATAGTCCTTGTCAAATTTACATATTCACAAATATGCATCACTTTTAGCCATTGTAACAGAATATGATAATTTTGGATATTATTCAATCCACTAATGTCAAATGGAAATGTACCTGATGATGTACAGTACAGCTAATATCACAGAATTACAAAGTACCTGTGAGCAAACAAATTTGATTAAAGGTGGGATTTGATTCAACGGAACTTTTGCAACAGGTATACCATTTCCCCACACATTATAGAGCATGCTCGTATAAATTAAGATGCTCACAGCGTATGAATATAGAGCACGCACTTAAAAAATGGGCAAAATTATTTGGTAAAATTTGAGTACCTGATATATCTGTTCATATGCATATTAACAGGTGCTTAATATATATTTACCAACGGGTGGAAAAATATTGAATTACAAGGCCTGTGTTGCCATGGAAACAACCAGAATAATTTGCATTTCAGGCATCCATGCCCTGGTAACATCATAACTCAGTGGTTCATATTTTATTAAGAAACAAGTGCCGCTGAAGAACAGGAATGCTATTGTGTATGTAGTTAAATTAAATTTCAAAATTCTGCTTTTGCTGTTCATTGCAATGGAATGTAAGTTTTTCTTATTAATAATTGGTTTCCATGGCAACCAGCTATGAGGCACAGTAAAATTGGATACAAAGTAATTTTTAGATCAGAACAATTGGTTGGAAAGTGTTTATATAATCTACAGCAACACATGGTAGAGGTCGTACATTCGTTTAGTTTACAGGGACAAGAATGGAACTACAGCGGTACGAAGGATGTCTTACATGGTTGCCAAGCAACTGCTGCTGGCGAACTTTTTTTTCAAATTGATACATATATCAAATACAAAATGACTTAAATGAATTATTTGATCAAAATTTTAGTGCTGGAATACCTTATTTTTATTTAAATTTCAAGTCTGACGATTGAGATTAGATCATATTTTTCATGCTGGAAACAAGCTTCTGATGCATTATGTAATTTTTTCTTGCAATATTGGTAACCCGTCCATTGCCATGTTAACCGATAGTTGACAAATCTTATCTCAAGTCAGTATTTTATTAATTGTTTTTATATCAGGCATATTTCATGCAAAATTGTGAAGTGATGACTTTGATACTTAGAAAATTAAGATAGTGACATTGCCCTGATAACACAAAAATTCAATTCCGTTGCCATGGTAACCAAAATAAGTACATTTTGACAATAAAATTGATTGTACACTCTACCTCACCTTACACTTCTAGTTATTATGTTTCGATTGATACAAAATTGAGCTAGATGTTTTCAAGTTCAAAAATTAATTCCGAATATTTGAAGCTAGAAACAAGTTTCTAATGTTTCATAGCACTTTTATGTGATTTTTGTGAATATTCCGTTGCTATGGCAACCAACTGTTGCCACTTACTATCTCAAACTGGTTTCTTAGGAAACGTCTGTAAAGTAAGTATGCTGATGTAAAGTTGTGAAGTGGTACGTTGTAAGTTTATTCAGTAATGGTTAAAAATGTGTTTTTCCTTGATTACTCCAAGACTAAATGTCGTTACAGTGGCAACCAATAAAAAAAACATATAGCCCATAAAATTGATAGAACAATCTACCTCACCTTGAACTTCATGTTCTTATATTCCAATTAATACCATATTTAGCTAGGTATTTTTTTGTTTAAGGAAAGATATCGTCAGTATGATCACATGTATAATTTCTCAGCAATGCGCAGCGCTGGCCATAAAATTGCTATATCCACAAAACTCTGCTCATTTTGAGTTATATAAACATTTGCAAGAACGTTGCTAGGTAACCCAAAACACTCTTTCATCCCTCAATTGACCTCATTTTTAATGCAGATAGAATCTCTTTACATTTTAACATCAAATGTGATGAAAATTATTCCTGATATTTAAAACTATAAATAAGTTTCTAATGTTTAATTGCAAATTTAAGTGATTTTTACCAATATTCCGTTGCCATGGCAACCAACTGTTGACACTTAGTATCTTAAACTGGTTTCTTATGAAACGCTTGTATAGTAGGTATGCTGATGTAAAGTTGTGAAGTGGTACTTTGTATGTGTAAAAAGTTATGGTTAATAAGGTGTTTTTCGCTTTATATCTCGAAAACTTAATTTCGTTGCCATGGTAACCAATATAAATAAAAATTGACCACGAAATTGATCATACACCCTACCTGACTTTAAACTTCAGGTTCTTATCTTTTGATTGATACCAAATCCAGCTGGGTATTTTTCCGGTTGAACGAAAACTGAAAATAAGCCTTTTTGAAAATTTAGCTGCTCTACTACTAATCCTGTTGTACAACTGAAATAGAATACCTTTATTACCAGAATCATAGACAAAGCTACGAACCCCTTAGCCTTACTATTTAGATTTAAATGGAAGCTATCCGGCAATACTCTAATTAGACTACATAAAACTATGATGCGTCATATTTTTTAATATGCGTTATATTTGATTACTGTTCCATAGATCTTCATATTCACTGGGATCAGTCCACTATGAAGCGGCTTGTATTTGTTTGATGCCCTAAAACAAAAACACGTAATCGCTTACTCAACGAATTAGTGAGCCAACACTGGCCAAAAAGGCGCCAATATTTCAAATTGATTTTGCTTCACAAAATGATCAGCAGGCTTCTGGCCCCCGCTTCTCTTCTGGATCGGGTCACACTTTATACCGATCAGGCCATTTGCAGCTCTTCAGCATCCAGGAGGGGTTGTGGGGGAGGGGGGGTAGGTGTTGGGAGTCCTTCTTTTCCTCCACTTTCAATCTTTGGAATGATCTTCCGGATAATGTTGTGAAATATACAAGCCTTACTCAATTAAAATCAAACCTGAACAGTACTCATTTGTGCATCGATGTGTTCCTGGTCGCTATTCTCATGGGAAAAGATTTCCTAATGCTATTCGATTCATATTCAGATAAGCCTGGAGTTTTCTCCACTAAATTTTCATCTTCGTGGATAAATATGCCCCTTCTGTTGCATTTGACTGTTTACACCCAAATGTGCACACTTACCATTTTTCTTTCGGATTGTCATCTCTATTCTTTCCATAAAGAATTTAAATTGAAAACAGTTTGTTTTAACCTCGTACAGGAAGTGAATCCTAAGTGAGTTGTCCCTATAGCAGGTGACCTATTGCCCCGTTATCTTATACATACTCTATGGTGATAATCGAAATTTAGATTTATTTACTGCTGTTCCGAACTTCATTTTTAATTCCAGACCTTTTTCTTCTATATATGTACATATTATTGTGTGTCTTTGTGTTTGGAGAGGCAGTTTTGTCTGTACGTACCTTCCTGTGTGGCGAAACCCTGAAATGCATTATAAATAAATTAGCCCATGTTTAGACAAAAGCGTGAACCAGTACATATACTTTAAAGAAATTAATTATTTTTCATATATATATATATATATATATATATATATATATATATATATATATATATATATATATATATATATATATATATATATATATATATATATATATTGAGGCAGATTAAAGACATTAAACAATGAGGCCTTTCAATCATCCTCATTGGATCACTGTGTTTGGCTAACGTTTATTGGGTAAAAGGATAAGATGCGTAAGGTGAAAGCTGTAATTATATGTCACTGTGTTGTAAACAGCGTTATAATCGATAGGTCTGCTCGGCATCGAAAGTACAATAACAGACCTTCTTTGATTTAATCGCAAATTGGTGCACGTGATTGATTTCCCCTTCCTTGTGCACATTTGGCCTCCGTGGTGTCCTGTTGTTTATTTATTGCTTCTGTACAATCTGCCGCCAATGTGAGAAGGCATGTGTTGGAATGTCATCTGGCTACATGTCACGTTTCGCGTGTTTGTCGGGCCTGTCAATATGAAAAATCAACAACACACGCCTGCTTGGTGCCGTGCATATGTCACAGAGTTTATAGCACAATTATGTCCACACATGCGACTGGTCATGTTGAAGTTTTCAAACCTGGTTTGTCATATTTTTTGCCTATAATTATCTGATCATTAATACTGTCACTAATGAATAGCTGAGATTATATTTTGCCAGCTAGTCTGAGGTGCTGCGATAGAAAGATCTGGATGCGTTGTGACGCATTGTTTTTACTCCGCTTGTAAGACGCGATTAGGCGTAGTACATGGTGATGTTTGAATGTGTACATAAATAAACTGTAAATACAACAACGACGCAAGTAATGATGTATAATCTTCCTACTTCCTGTGGTACTTCATTTAACGAATTTCGAGACTGTATGAGGAACACCGAAATAAGATCCTTACAAATTGGTGTCTTGCAATTACTTTTGCTTGAAATGAACAAAAAAAACACAAAAAAACCCAAACGAATACGACCATTTGGACAAAATTGTTTAGGACGGCCAAAAGGTACATACCCTCGAGGCTTGAAGTGAATCTGGTGGGCGGTTTTAAAGAAAAAAGAAAAAGTATGACTTATCATTGCGAATCCCCATTGACTTGCATTGTAACCAATGGAAGTGTGTGCATTAACCAAAAAGTACCACAATTTGGGATATTCGTTAAGAATCAGAGAAGCAGAATATCACCACCTAGTGAACAATTTTGTTTCATTCTTCCAAAAGGTACATAGCCACATAGTTTCAGAAGAATCTAAGTAACTGTATTGAAGAAGTCGAATATAGCAAACCATACACAAATGTCAACAAAATAAAATGGAAAAAACACTACACCACGTCATGACCAAGTAATTCGCCGGGCGGTTTTGGAAAAGTGTCTTTCGAAGTAACTAAAGATTTTTTCAGAGCTACATGAATGAATATTAGGACAAAAAAATGGTCCACCATATAAATTCCAATCATGATATGACATAAAATTATAGGCTTACCTTTACCTTGAAATAAGATAGATGCAGATGTCGTAAACCGATCATGTACATATCAGTAATCATTTAAGATACTGTTTGTTTCATCAAATTTACAAATGTGCATGCATATATACATCATACATACAAGCATACTTGCATGCATGCATAAATGCATACACACATATATACTTACATACATACATACATGCACGCATAATGGCATACATACATACACACATACATACATACATACATGCATGCATGCATGCATACATACATACATACATACATACATACATACATACATACATACATACATACACTGAAGTGGGGTATTTAAGTTAAAACATTTGTCCCCTGGTAATGTTACTCGTCCTGATCAAGTTTATCGGAAGTTTGGTTAAATACATATATGGAGATAGATCTCATTTTTTCCTATGTCTGGAGCTTATCTTACATGGGTTTGCAATTGAGGGATAAGGTTTTAATTGTAATTTTTCATTTGATTTGTCACTCATTGGTTTTATGTGATATACAATTCAATGAGAGACCATGGTGCATTTAATAAAGCACCAATATCTCCCACTTTAAACATGGCGTCGTTTTCAAACTTATTTCTCCTATAGAACTTCAATTTGGTGTGTATTCGCCTTGTTTAGACATAGGAGACATAAAGTCCAGTATGGCCCATTGGGGATAAATTCAGGGTCACTCTTTTGTATGGATTTCCTTGAGCATCTAGATTCTGTATGTATCTCTTTAAGAGTTTTCCTGTTCATCATAATAGCACTTGTGACAAACGTGAAATATAATTACCGTGCATAAAAATCGTCAGAAGGAAAAAAAACACTTTTCCTTGCCCATAGGACAAGTGACATTTGACTATCACGTTTCTTCGTGGAGATTTTACTTAACCCACACCAATAGATTGCGGTAATTGCTCATGCCAGAACCCTCAAGGCGCTCAAAATGCGATTTCAAAAAGGCGAGCTAAAGAGTCTGAATAGTAACTCCCAAAGGTGGTTCAGCAAATTGTCGGCTGAAAAAAGTGTGCAATAATTCAGATAATTGGTAGCAGTAGTTTTAGGTTATGCCAGGTGGTACCAAGCTATACTTGGCCTTATCAGAATTGAGTGCTCTGAGTGCCACGAGTGGGCACAGGTCACATCAGGATTGTACTGGTTAGGAGGTAACTGACTTTTACTTTTGACATCATTGGGAAGTCATATGAGGAATTACAAGCGTTTCTGAAAAGAAACTTCATGTTTTGAAGCGTAAAATTTTCAAATTCTATGCCTCAACGTCTCTAAGGATTTATAATACTTGATGTCAAGGTGAGCATCAGTATGTAGGTAATGATAGTGTGCGTCACCAATCGTCAGAATGACTGAGTGCAACGAGTCACCAATCGTCAGAATGACCGAGTGCAACGAGTCACCAATCGTCAGAATGACTGAGCGCAACGAGTGGCCACATCAAGATTGTGCCGATTCCAAGGGAACTGGCGCTTCTATTTGTGACACTTCTGCATAAACTAGCAGCAGTCATGTGAGAAATTACAGCCTGGCACTCCTACCCACCAGTATAAAGCTAATGAGTGTGATTGTAAAGTTCAAAGTTCACGTTACCACGTCTTTAAAAATTTATAATACCAGTCCAGCCACAGTAATGGGTGTCATAACCACAGTAATAACTGTCATAACCACAGCAATAACTGTCATAACCACAGTAATAACTATCATAACCATAGTAATAGGTGTCATAACCGGTCCTCGGGCGTTGTAATCCAGGATATGACTGCTGCTAGTTTATGCACAGGGGTCACAAGTGGAAGCGCCAGTTCCATTGGTGTCGGCACAATTTCCATGTTACCATGTTTTAAGAATCTAGAATACTACAAGTCCCATCACGGTAATGGGAGTCATAAGTGTATTAAATGATTTAATAAAAGGTACATATGGCGAGCCATTTGCTTGCATGTTGGTATCCAGAATATGTTGAAGAGGCGGCTAAGTTGGTCTACCTCAAGCTCATTTAGCCCCATCATGTTGGGTCTATATGGGCAATACCTTGAAATTTCAGCAAATCTAGGTCACTTATATTGAATTATGTATTAATATTTGCCGGACATCTTACAGTTCTGTCATTACAGAAATAAAAGCAATTATATATTGGGTATGCACTTTTATTATTTTGACATGGGGAGAGTTTTTTCTTAGGTACTCCATTTAGCCCCCTTCCCGATTATTATTGTTTCCCTTTCTATCTGGGACAGATCAGTTAATGCCAATTATATATCTTGCTTGGCAAAAATATAATACCTTTGTGGTGTCGAATCGGTGGCAGAAAGCTCTGTTACCGACGTGAAGCTGTCCCTTTTCCGATAACGGCATTTGTGTGTTAACAACGACCATATGAGTCCCTATTTGAGTGATTGTATTTGTAGCTCACATGTAAATGGTTTTTACTACACTTGTATTGGCCTTAAATATGAAAAACAAAAAACCTTTTTTTTTTTACATGTGCATTTGTCTTGCCATTACAACCATACTGTTGATCTTTTCAACAAAACGCACATCTCCTACAATGCTTGACAATAAATGTATTTTGAAATATTCACGTACCCATCTAAAAAAAGAAATTCAATGAACCGGAAAACTTTCAACGTAATATTTTCGGAATAATTGAATCGCCTCTAAAGATGCTACACACTTTAGACGTGTAATCATGTGCACAAGTTTTTTTGCTTGTTGCCACATCACATTTTATGGGAAGACCGGTAGATAAATGGATCGGATAAGCAAACAAGATTCCTCGTATGTTGACTGCTATTTTCAATATTATGCGCCATAAATACCATTTGTTTTTGTTTTTTTGTTATAAATCAGTTATGTATAACACTTAAAAGGGTCTGATGTATCCACAATAAAAATACGTACTGACCCATCTTTACCCCCCCCCCCCAGTCAAATTGCTCAAAATTACCTCGATGTAAATTACGGTCTGCTTTAACATTTTAACTAAAATGTTCTGCTGATCGATAAACTTGAAGGAGAAATATAAATGAGATCTATCAGGAGTACATGCCTAAGGAAAACTCCTTCCCCGGCGTGGAATGTACCCATTCCGTGCCAAGACAAACTGTTGAACCATACTTGTTCCAACCCGGAAAAACATGAAGGTCCGAAACGCACAAAGCACAAAAGTAGCACCAGTATGAACATGCATAACACCACAAGGGGTAACCTGTTCACGTGTGTCAAGGGCAGAGTAAGGCCATCTTCAGCCTATGAATTTTAAAAAGGTTATGACATTATGTGCGACAGAACGATCGTTATGTATTCAACGAATTCCAAACGAGTTGGAAAGTGAAAGCGTGTACTGTACCAAAGCTTTCTCGTAAGAAGAAAGTTGCAAAACTTGTAAAACGGGTTAATACTTAAGAAACCTTTGCCTATCGGATCCAATATCCTTTTGAAGCCCACCAAACTATACTGTCTAGGGTGTGACGTCAATGCCACGTGTAGCCTGATAAAATAGCGCCCATGCAAGTTACTCATTACTTGCAAAGAAAACAACACAAATACTTAATTGGGGCTAGAAAATGTTATATTTTAGTAATGAATTTGGCAAATTATATAAATGTGACAACGACAAACCCCGATGAGTCGAGCGAACCGAGGCGTAAATCAATAATTGTTACTCGATTGGGCCACGGCGCGTAATGTTCGGAAGTTGTTCGGCTCCGCTTAAAAATAGAACACAGCATCATTCGTCGGAAATGATGACATTGAGTCGTCAGGCTGAAGCTCATTATTTTCTGAGGTTATTACCCTATACATAATAAACCCTCTGTCACTGCAGAAGTCAATATAGTAGGAATGAGTACAGGGAAATGTGAAATATCAACAAACACAAAGACCTAATTCAGTCAATCTGCATCTTTGATTACAAGTAGCCTTTTAGATTATCAGCAGCAACTTGAGTAAAATGACTAAAAATAGCATTTATATATCCAGAATAAAATTAATATAGCAATTATACATGCAAGGACACCACGTGGGCTTACACATGGGCGATTCTTGACAATGTTTTGATTGCTTCAGCCCCGTGTTGGTCCGTACTTCTCGTATTTTAGCGGCTATAAGGTAGGAAGTAACAGAAAGGGTTGTATTATAGGTGTAATGCTTTTTCAACTTTAGAATGTGCTAGTATAGCTGGCACGACACACGTGCGCAACTTGTCAAAAAGTTATCAATCATTTTTAAAATTAGCGGGAAACATACGATGCGCCCAGAGGCCAAGGTAGCTTTAAATGCCTTTCAATAGGAGAATCCCCGTTGCTTCTCATCATCATCATCATCATCATCATCATCATCATCATCATCATCATCATCATCATCATCATCATCATCATCATCATCATCATCATCATCATCATCATCATCATCATCATCATCATCATCATCATCATCATACCTTGTAACGCTCTTATTTGTAAAAATTCCAAAGTGAACTTGCACATGGTTCCCAAATATCCATAACTTAGCGCATGACAAATGTTGTACCTAAAGGTTACTTTCACTGCCTTTAAATGCAAAGCATGCGATGTTTCTGAAGAACCAAAGTAGAATGTTTCTTTATCAACGTTCTCCACCACGAGGGGATCAAGATAGAAGCTTGTTTGCAGCAAAATTAATTTGGCCAGCGGAATGGCTGCAAAAAAGTTACAATTCTCACCAACACAACAACGTGCCCGCAAATCATGACCTGCATACTAAGTTGTAACATGTGAATGTGATACGTTAGGAAGATGTAGGAATAAAATGTAGAGAAGATACGCTAACTTCGCAAACATTCAATAAATGCGCCAACAGCTTTAAAAGATCTGGCAGGGTATTGTGTTGCAGGCTGGCCAAAGTATTTTAACAAAGCTGATATCAGTTACTCGAGAAGGTAATATAATCCCCTGGCAGCTAATGACAAAACAAAGAAAAGACAATTAGTATCTTACATGGTCCTACAAGTTATCACCTAATAGAAAGAGGAATTCGATGCAAAAACGAAACAAGGCCATATCCTCCCAATAAATTAACTTTCGCATTCAAACTAGAATATTCATACACATCAAGATATTAGCTGAAAAAATGCTGGTATCTGAAAGTACTGTGCGGGAACGTAGGTTCTTCGCACGAGTATCCAAATAAAATTAAAAATATAGAGTCAAAATGGTAGAGCCAAATGTGGTAAAACAATAAATACAATGTGGAAAGCACTCAATAGTTCATAGCTTTTGGCTATGTACCATATGAGCGATGCCTTACAAAAACAAAACAAACAAGTAAAATAATAAATCCTTGTTACACTATGCTTTGGGAAACTTAAAATTGACATGATAAAACACAACTTTGCACATGCACTATTTTCAGTCTCCTTCCAGCAATGTCGGATATGTCAGAGGCCCGAAAACATTGGTTGTTGCCTTGAGATTTAGGGCTCGTCTAATATATTAAGCCTTTTGAACTGTCTCACACCCTAACTACTTGTAGGAACTCCTTCTAATACTAAGACTTGCATATTAACTTAATGCTTATATTTCAGTTTCTGAATCAGAGTCTGGGTCATTGATAATCTGTTCCTGTTTAGCATGCGCGCATTTGACCGGTTTGGCAACACACAAACATGCAAATATGCAAGGTCGAATCTTTGAACGTGAGCATGATTTTGCACATCTTCCTTTCTGACACGATACTGTGATTTCCTTTTCAGGGTGGGAGGGGCGATAATTTGTCGGAGTCATGTAACCTGGCGCCATATAGCCATCTTAAAAACTCCGTGTATCCTGAGCATTTTTAACTTCTTAAAGTAACTCTGTTTCACTAAAAATCCCACAAATTATTCATATCAAATTACTGGATTAAAATTAAAATGGAATAAATGTAAAAAAAAAAAGTTTAAAAAGTGGTATAGAGAATTTTAGTTGCTTCAAGTCCATTAAAATTACAATTCATTTCACTGAAAAAAAATGTTTCAATCATTCATCTACGTACAAATATCACATTACATTGACGTACACGGTTAGCTCAAACATTATTGAATAGCAATTTACTTAAAACAAGTCAGAAAATATAATCTTCCACGACCATCATGGAACACCAAAGCCTGCTGCACAGTGAATCCCGGATAATTAAAGTTAACTATTTTATTAATATTTCACCGCTAAGTTTCCTATAAATACACGCTATTTTGGTGTATTTTCATATTCCCTCATTATGCTGATGGCACAAGAGCATGCAAATAAAAAAAAAAACACACACACACACACACACATAAAATAGTATTTTAACAAGGTTTTCATAGAAAGAATGGCATAATAGCGAAATTAAAACTTGAATAAATTGCCTTGCATGCAAAACACGTGAAAATAGGTATATTTTCAAAAGATTACAGACTATCGTAAATTTACAGTATCTGTTTTGTTCCTTGATGTCATGCAAACCATTCACAGCAAACATGCTAGGGTTTATTGTCTGCAAGTGAATATGATAAAGGTACAACATGAATAAAAAGTATGGATGCCTACTGGTGGTAAAAGATACCTGTAAATTTGAAACTAACTTCTAGTTTTTGAACCTTTAAAAGCCTACTTTAAAAGATACTATATTCGAAATAACAACATTTAAAATCCAAAATCTGGTTATTTCCATAATATTTATAATTTGATAGAAAAAGAAAAATGTTATATCGTATTGACTACAATCATTGACGGAAAACTCAAAATTTGCTTTTAATAATCATTTACTTTTTTATTTACCCCCCCCCCCCAAAATAACAAACTCTCCACAATGTCTAATGTTTATCTCAAGTAACAATATACGTAAGATTGCTTATATCCACATACTTTGGTCAAGAGCAGGGCCATTTATGTAATTTATAAGAAACTGTGCTATATATATTTTAGAGAAATGTATGCTTTTTAAGATAATTATTTCAGGATGTGTTATAGAATGTAAACTGGACTTGTTTCGGTACTCAGCTGTGTCCGATTACTCTTCTCGGAACCATTGTAACTGTTGCAAATATATTTCTGTCTGTGTGCAAATAGATATATTTTGTTTACTCCAAATTCTTTCTTTCTGGGTATATCTTGTGTACAGCTTTTATTGAAGACGAGTATAGCTAGTCATCCAAACCGGCCATAGCCCTATTATTGCAATGCGAGACATGCACATTAATTTCCCGCCACAACTGCATATCTGATTGCCTTGTCTTGCTTGGCGAGATATGGCGAGATACGGGTCGGTACCTGTGTTGACAAGCGGCATATTACTGATTATTTGGAAATAAGGAATACTTATTCAAGGCAGGTGGGACTTGTTTCTTCCGTATGGCTTGGGAAGCATTTGATGAATACCAGTCTGGCATTTGTAAACTTCAATTTCTCAGAAAAAAAAGCAGCTAATTTTGGGAGAAATGAGCGCTTGGCCCTGTCTGTGACAGTGATGTGCCCTGCACGTCCCCTGTGAATTGACAGGCGTCAAGCCCGTGATTTGTCGCCGTAAATTAATATGCATGCGGGGTATTGATCCACTGTTTTGTAAAAAAAAAAAATAGTATTTTGGAAATTACGCAAATAAGGGCCAATTCATTTCAAAATTTGAACATTACTCAACAGGCAAATCAACACATTTTTTCATACATATTACAGCCATTTTCAGTTAAAATTTAATTCAATTAATTAATTAATTAATTTATTTATTTATTTATTTATTTATTTATTTACTGATTGGTTGATCGATTTGTTTATTTATTTATTTATTTATTTATTTATTTATTTATTTATTTATTTATTTATTTATTTATTTATTTAGATTCAACTTCAAGTAGCAGCTTAGATCGATGTGTAAAGTGTAAGCAAAGTGTTCATGACAAACGTGATAGTGTCTAAAATAGTGCAGTTTGAGAAGTGTTTAGCAGCCGAGGGGCCTCCACATCATTGAAATTATCTAAAAATAGACACGATGAATAAGCACAACTGACTTGATGTTACAAAATCATAGCACTGTTACTGAAGAACGAATGGCACAAATACAATGTAAAAGATGTTGTAATGGATGTACAAACGAGACAGATCCGGTTACACAGTGTCAACCCTATCACAATAATGCGTGTTGTGGGGTGGGGACTCGGATAGCTCAAGGGTGAGGATGACTGCTTCAGTGAGCTAACTATTTCCAGATGTCAACAGAGACGTAGTTTTTGGTCTGTAATGAATTTGATATAAGAATTGAAACTGCCATTGTACAATTCCGCTATAAATTTAGTTTTCATATTACAAAATAGATCGTTGGTAAGTGTATGTTGTTATATTTACATGTTTAAAGCAAAGATTTTCGGCACGACATCGCATGCTACGTACACACTTTCACAAACCTGGGGTGTATATCCAAGTCTTAAAATAGCAACTTTGCATGAGCATAGTCTCATTTACAACTTTTTCCTCATTGGGTTTTCTTTCCGAAATGGTGGGGCGACATTCAACAAAAAGAAAGCCCGGCAGATGACTCCATATATCAGCGTTATCAGTTTTTATTTATACATATATGCCACCAATATTTCCCCATATTAACGTTACTGTGTCAAAGGAACACGCTTAACTTTTGGTTATAGGAGAAGATTTTATTCATGTGGGCTTTGACGAAGACATCCAAACACTCCACAAACCTATTGGGGTACATTGTAGAAACACGTATGGTCGTAACATGTGCACAGTTAGATATGTATTCAAAACGTCCTCTCCATGGATGTCTCTCTCTGTCTCTCAAACTAAAACCTGTTTTGTTTGTTTTCTGTACCTTGAAACGTTGCCAATTTCACGTTTATTTCTGCGAAAAACATTGCACTGCCCGACAATTTTTTCCAATCAAAGGCAAGACATTTCAGTTGGTTCAATATCGAGTGGTTTGCCTCCAACAGCTGTAAATCGTGACTTGAAAAACACATAAGGTATATAGTGGTCATGCTTTGTGTTTTAATCAAATTGAAACCCATGACATCAGAACATTGCAGAAAAAAAATGAAAAAAATGTATACTGATGTCCATCTTTTGGCCACGTGTGCGTGTGCTTCTCGCTACCCATGCTGTTCACGTAGATTGGAAATCAAAGATATTATTATGGATTTGCAATAAACGAACCGCATTGTGTACTATATATAAAATGCAAGCCACAATGGAAAGTTGCCTGGTTTTGTTCTTGTTTATCTTTGACAACACATCTCTCTGATCTTTACAAAGACACGTTGCGTCGAAAAAAGGATCCAGCAGACACAGGTAGTAGAGCATATACTACTATATTTTATTCATATCAGAAAACAAGACACCCAGACTTCAATTACAAACTCTTTTTATAGAAGAATTGCCAAGTGCAATTAGAAGGATCGGGTGTAGAGAACATTTGTTTTTTCAAAAGTGGTACTCAAATTATATATAAAGTATGCGGGACATTAGTGACTTGTATGGAAATTTTCTTGCCATTAATTAACAAATACCCAGAGTTTCATGTATAAAACCTAGGTTATGATACAAAACCCAGGGTTCTGTAAAGAAACCCAACGTTTTATCTATAAGTCCCAGGGTTTTGCTCTATTATTTAATCTATTTTATTTATTATTTAATCTATTTTATAAAACACAGCGATTTGCTAGCGAAACTATAAAGTTTGTGCTTGCAGATCAGTTATCAAAAAAAGCCCGGATTTTGTCATTTATTTCACCGTGTATTTCACAATGCTTCTGATATTTCGTTTGTCAATATACCCATTGTTTTGTTACAAAACCGAGGTTTTACAATGATATATTATCAGGGGATTTTTGGGGGGATTGAAATGTGCAATAGTTCACAATACCCAGGGTCATGTATCTGCATCGAACCGTAGGTTTTGTGTTGCCAGAAAAGCCAGACTTTCGTGTTTCACGGTACATGTAGATGGAAGAATGGATGGATGGATGGATGGATGGACGGACAGACAGACAGACAGACGGACGGACGGACGGATAGACAAATAGATAGATAGATAGATAGATAGATAGATAGATCGATAGACAGATAGATAGATAGATAGACAGACAGACAGACAGACAGACAGACAGACAGACAGACAGACAGACAGACAGACAGACAGACAGATAGATAGATAGATAGATAGATAGATAGATAGATAGATAGATAGATAGATAGATAGATAGATAGATAGATAGCATTTCTTTCCCGGTGCAGATGACAGTCATTGAGGTGAAGTTGTTTCACGTACAAAATCCTTGGTTTTCTAGCAAAACTGAGGGATTTGTGAAGAAACCCAGGGTTTTGAGGGCTATACCATGGGTTTCGCCACCAAACCCATGGTTTGTAAAAACAATCCGAAATAACCGAGCAAATTCCATACATTATGTAATTGCAACAAAAACCTGAGTTTTGTGCAGGACATACATTTCTCTTATTTACCACACCTGGAAAGAAAATCTTGAGTTTCATTATGAATCTCATAAATTTTAGTGAATTTTTGAAACCACAGAGCAAAACCCAGGTGTTCTGATTATTATCTTGCAAACCCCAGGGTTCTGAAATAACTGGACTGTCATTGTAGGCCTAGCATACAGCTATTGCTGCAAGGTCGCGACCAAGTACACCTTACAGGTGATGTTGCACTCAACGATGTGAATACTGTTCACGGCTATCGCCAATCAAGATACTTGTCCAAAGATATTCGATGACAACCCACTAATAGTTTGACAAACAGCTTGGAAGTCAATGGCAGCTCTCAGCACGGAATGAAATGCTATCATCCGAATGGTTGTCATGTTTAAAGGTCCACTTTGGGTGGGAATTTCGGGGTTTTGTCAAGTAAATTGGGTTTTATCAACAAAAGCCAGGATTTTGTAGCACAGCTGGTAGTCTGAAGACCGCGTGTGCTGATTGGGTCTTTACAAAAGCCTGGGTTTGGTTATTCAAATTACAAAGTACGAATTGCAAGTGTTTTGTGATGTCACAATACTCGGGGTTATGTAACATTACAATACCATCGGTTTCGTTCTGTTATTTCAAAATTCATGAAACCCAGGGTTTTCTATGTGAAAAGATTTTTGTGAAGTACTGGACAACTCAATTTTAATACACCTGTAGTGTGATTAAGTCACATTGAACAATGGTTATACTTACACGTTCTTTAGACACGTTGGGACCTTTAAATTATAGGTTAATAATTTACAGTCAACAACTAGAAAAGGTTAATAGATTTGGACGCTGCAAAGGTATTACAAAAGTTATAGTTGGGACTAATCATGATCTAATTTACCAGGAATTTTGGGAATTGAAAAATTATCAGAAAGAAGAAAGAAGAATAAATTGGTCATTTTCTACAAAATCTTAAATGGTGATACATCTCAGTTTTTGAGGGATTTACTGCCAAGATTGGTCAATCAGCGGAACGGGTACAATGTTAGAACTGGTATAATTTATCTTTAATTCGAGCCAGTCCATTCAGTTAAACGCATCCTTTTTACCATCAGTTGTTCAGTTTCTGGAAAAACTAACCGCCTGCCACTCGTGATGCTGAGTTTCTAGTTGATTTTTAAAATAAATTTAACCGTAATAGAATATAAAAAAAATCAATTATTTTACGTTTGGACCGGGCGAGTAACTGTTCAACATGCGCGTTTGCGCATGAAGTGTTGCCTGCTTAAAGCACACTTGTTCAGAACTGGTCTTGTTGACTCTCCATGGTGTACCTCTTGTAGTGCAAATGAGGACGCTTCTCATTAGTTTTCCGAATATGCAACTTTTAGGAGACCGAGATGGACTGCAAAATATTGTTATCCCTTTGGCACCATTTACAGTCCAAATTTTTTTTTTTTTTTTTTTTTTTTTGATATTTTTTAATTCTGGAACAAGGCACAGATTCGTACATATAAATATTTACATATCTTGCCAGCTAGATTTATATATCTTATTATCAGGTACACATTTACTGCTTAGTAACATGCTGTTGAACACTTTGTATAACCATGATTACCCCCACAACCCTGTTGTTACAAATATGTCACATTGTAGGCTCATTTTGTCTGACAAAATATATCAAATTATACACAAGCATGTTCTTACTACAAATAATATCTCATTGTAGGCACACTTTGAAATGTTATCGCAGCCATATGGCAGATTAAGAATATACATGTGCTTAACACAGAGTAATGAGGAGACAGTGTGGGGGAAAACTCACAAAGTCCAGCCCCACCCGAAGATCAGCTGTAACCCCAGCCAAGGCACGAAGCACAGGTCACCACCCTGGCTCTGCCACCGTCAGAGGGGTGACTGTGACAGGGAGCCCGTGTGAGCATCTCCCCCGCCAGTCAGTTACTGCCTCCCATAATTCATCCACCATACTTAACCAATCTTTATAAATATTTCCATTTCTTGTTATGTTTCCTCAATTTATCATTTTTTAATGCTAAACTGTATTTTATTGACTTAATCTCTTGCACTTCGTTCTTAAAACTTTGCAGAGTTGGGCACTCTTTCTCATGACATATAAATAAATGATATTTTGCAGTCAAAAATATGAAAGACCAGGTCTGCATTCCATCTACTTCAACACCAAGTAGTAAATCTGCTTTAGAAAAACTTATAATAGTATTCATTTTTTCTTTTATCCAATTTAAAACCTCTCTCCAAAATTATCTCACACGCGTAAAAGTAGTTCATCAATGTTTCTTCTTCTTCTTCACTACATAATGTACAGATTGCACTGTCCTTTATTCCACATTTAAATAATCTTGAATTTGTAAATATGATTCCATGTAAAAACCTGTACTGGAAAGCTCTCAACTTAGCTGATATAGTGCACGTATATACTTGACTGAAGCAACACTTCCAATACTCTTCCTCTAATACCACATCCAAGTCTTCCTTCCACTTAAGTAAAGCATTTGTTGGAGGTACAAAAATCTGTTCAATCAATACAGAGTACAAAATACATATATGTTTCAAAATTGACTGGCCAGCTATCCTGTATTTTACTCTTCCAACTTCTTGGTATTGCTGCAATTAAACTTTGATATTTCAAATAATTTGTTCTTACGTTTGGATACTTGATACAAAACATCGGATATGACAATAATTGGCCTTCCGCATTGAGTAAATCAAGCACTGAATTAACACCTTCTTGCCCCCAATAAGCATAATATACTGATTTGTTTTCAATGCGATTCCATGAGTTATACCATAAATTTTGATGTACAATGTCCTTAAGCTTTACTGGTTCAAAATAATTGACAGAACACCATAATATTATCACGTCCTTCCAAAAAATACTTTTTACCTTCTTAAAGACAAGATCAACATCTTTATATTGATATTACATTGCTATATATTTCTGTAACTTTGTTGAACAATAAATTCCTTCCATTTTCAAGCATTTTCTTCACTGAGAAGCCCTTTAATCCAACTTAATTTTAACACTTGATTCTGGGACTTAATATGTATCATTTTAAGACCACCTTGTTCATATGAGCCTATAACAGTATCCCGTTTTATTTTATCCCTACCTTGTCCACTCCACAAAAAATATACAACAAGATTTCTACCTGCTTAAAAAACTATCTTTTTCAGATTTAGAATATGGACTTGGAACAACAGTCATAACGTAAATTAGCTGTGACAAAGCAAAGGTTTTTAGTATGGTCACTTTACCATACAGTGAAAAATTACGCTGTGACCACATATTCATTTTTTTTTTTTTTTTTTTTTTTTTGTAGTAGTGGGTTATAGTTTAGGTTTTCCAATTTATTTGTGTCAGAAGTTATCATTGTTCCTAACAGTTTAACTAGTCCATTAGTCTACTTAATCTGTTTTGAAGTCTTAAGTTTAAATTGTGTATCTTTTAAATTACCTATTGGCATTATTTCTGTTTTATCATAATTAACTTTCAATCCTGAATATTTTTCAAACCATTCAAATACATTAATTACTTCTTGCAAACTTTCTTTATTAGCTTTAATTGTCAAACAGGTGTCGTCCGCATATTGACTTACTTTATATTCCTTATCTTCCATCTTAACACCTTCAATTTTATCATTTTGTCTGATAATTATTCCCAAAATTTCAGCAGATATCAAGAACAGGTACGGAGACACTGGGCAACCCCGACGTACACCTCGAGACAGTATAAAAGGTGCTGTTGCCCAACCATTTTTGAGGACCTGGCTGTTTGTTTCAGCTTAAACCGTTTCAATCCAATGTTTAAAGCTGGGGCCAAAATTAAAGAAACTTAGTACTTTTTGTATATATTTCCATTCCAATCTATCAAGGGCTTTTTCAAAATCAATTAACATTGAAAGGGCCGAAATATCTTCCCTGTCCATATAGTCTATAATATCAATCATTCTCATAAATTTTTCACCTATATATGTGTTTTGTGAAAATCCTGTTTGGTCCCTTTCAATAACTTCTGACAAAACTTTTCTCATCCGGAATGCTAAGCATTTTGTTATTATTTTATAATCTGTATTTAATAAGGAGATGGGTCTCCAGTTCTTGAGAGTTAAGGGGTCCTTGTCTCTCTTGGGAAGAAGAGTAATAATTCCCTGATATTGTGAAGTGGATTAGTGACCTCTTAAGCTTTACTGGTTAATATGAAAAATTTATGGATTTTAACAATAAATCTTTAATATCAGCCCAAAAAACTTTAAAAAATTCTATGGGAAGCCCATCTGTTCCTGGACTTTTATTATTTTTGAATGACTTAATTACATAACATACTTCCTGCACTGTTAAGGGGCCTTCATATAATCTTTGTTCCTCCTCTGCAAGATCAGTAATATTAGCTGCATTTGGCACTTCTTGCTCTAGCTCTATATCTTCTATTCCCTGTGATGTGTATAGTTTTTTGTAATACCTTGCCTGTTCTTGAAGTATCTGATTCTTATCTGATGTTACCAACTCATTAGATAATTGCAACTATCCAATGACCTTGTTATTATAATTCCTTCTTTCCAGATTTAAAAAATATTTACTTGCTTTTTCTCCTTCTTCATACCATTGGACTTTACATCTTATTAATGCTCCTTTAGTTTTATATTCAACTTCTTTTTCTAATTCACTTATCACTTTGTTTATTACATCCTTAAATTTACTGGGATCCTGATCTTTTTGCTGCAGTTCTTCCAAATCTTGTAATCTGTCTTCTATTTCTCTGATTTTATTAAATTTTTTCCTTTTTCTTCATTGATGCATATTTAATAGTTTCTCCTCTTATTTGTGATTTCACTGTGTCCCATAGAAGAGCTGGGTTAGCCTCTGAGTTCAAAAGTAATGTCTGTGATATGGTTTGTTTTACTAAGTCAATATATTCTTCATCTGTCAACACTGAACAGTTAAGCTTCCAAAAGCCTCTTCCTCTCTCATTAGCCTCTATCAATAAAGTCAGATTAATCATTGAATGATCTGTCCTAAAAGCAGGTTTTATGTCTGTATCTGTTACATATGAGATCATACCGAATGACACTAGAAAGAAGTCTAACCTACAGAAAATAATGTTAGGATTATTACTCTGCCAAGTAAATCTAAATTTATCTTGGTTTTGTAACCTCCCGATATCTACCAGATCTGTATCTTCCATCCATGTTAATAGAGTTGCTTGCGCTCTGGCATGCGTGTGTGCACGACCACCTCTTTTATCTTTGTCCAAATCTAATACTAAATTGAAGTCACCACCCACAATTCTATTGTCATTTGGAATATCTTCTATTGAGTTAATAATATTTTCAAAAAATACTGGACTGTCTTGATTTGGACCATAAATGTTAGCTAACGTGACTCTTTTACTTCCAACCGTTATATCTGCAATATTATATCGTCCCTCCGTATCTGAGTGTACATTATGAATTTCCATATGGAATTTATTTTTCAATAGTATGCAAACAGTCCAAATATTACTGTTTGGCCAAAATACTATACTTTTAACGATAACGAAATAATTTTCCGTACACTCATATATCCAGTCTAAGGCAGGCCAGGGGCAGTCACATGATTTGTAAAAGTAGCGGTTTGCGAGTAACGAAGTACGTATTCACCATGGCACACCCCATTACTCTTTTATTCTCTCAGTCATAAGTATAGATACATTTGTTTTACATGGATTGTGAAGAAAGTCAAGCATTGACTTATGGAGTCACTCGCCATGGCACAGATGTTGGCGTATACTTCCAACCTTGACGATTCTCGTCCTAGGCAGCAAGTTTCGACCACTTTAAACGTGGACGGTTAAAGTGGTAGCAACTTTTTCCACATCCTGCCCAGGATGAGAATCGAACCCGGGTCGCAGAGGTGGAAGGCGAGCGTCTCATCGCTCAGCATACCGTCCAACCACATGTCATGTCTTGTCATGTCTTGTCTTGTTTTGTCTTGTCAACAATTCTCTTTGTGTGGTTGTACCTATCTATCTGTCTTTATGCAGTGATCTCCACTCTCGGTACAAGCATCTTTTTGTTATATATCGTGATCTATTTTATTTGAAAAACGATTAGACAACAGGCGCTGTCTATATAGACTTATGCAATTTATGTAGTGAAATGAAATGAAATGTAATGAACTCCATCCACTGCACCGATTACATCCATATTCACATCATATTTTGTCAAGCAAAAACCAAGGGAAAAATACATTGCGGCTACACATTCGTAAGTTACATGTATGCTTCACTTCAGGGAAGCATGTTTAGCAAAATGTTATCTGCCATGCATTGCTCTCACTTGAAACGTTTATATGTTTAGCTGTATAAAAAAATAAAACTGTGTTACCACAGAGAGCGGGCAGATACCCGTATGGCAACGGGCAACATGAAGTGTGTCCAGCTTTGCCTGTGCTTAGTTCTAATAGCAGTGTTGAGCAACGTCACCTACGCCGATACACAACTTGGCACCAAAACAAACGTGGGGGCGCCCCAATCAGTTGGCCACGTCATCCATAAGGGCAGTGTGGTCACTAGGGGTAAGTCCAAATAGCCTAACTTCAACTTTATTCTGATAATAATTTTCTTTCTGTGATAAATGAAGTTTTATTAAAGAAATTGGACTTCCATCCACGATAGGAGCACAAGGATCAACTTACTGCTTGCACCCCCTATGACGTCGTCAAGTCTGCCAAATAGAAGTTCAGGTATAAGTGACAGAATACAATGAAAAACACGACTTAGTAAGACCTTGCTAAGTTGCCTGCAAGCAAGCCGTTTCATGATAATGATTTATGGTCTGCGGTGGAAATATAACGTATAAAAGGCAGAAACACAAGCTTTATAACGTGAAAATGACAAACTGTCTTTTTTCTTTTGTTTAAAAAGCGGGCGCATTGGGTGACACAAGACCCACGACAAGGATATAGTACTACGTAGAATTTCATGTGATGATTCCATGATTTATTCCTTTCATTTCATTTTTGCACATTGCATGTGTCGCACAAAAATGTCGTAGGGCCTAATTTTATTGTTGGTAGTCTATCATTTGATGTAAAAGACCTACAATATCAGGATTAAGAACCAAAGATTTTTACAAACTCCACCTGCCATTTTGATTTCAACCCACCAGGCTGCCCTAAAGGGTATCAAAGATGGCGCGGAAGGTGTGTAATGAGGTGTCCCACGGGATGGACCTTCAAGAGAGGAAAATGTCACTCTCCTGTCACTTCCAAGCGCGTCAAGTGTCCCAAAGGGTTCTCCTACGACAAACGGCGGCGTGTTTGTCAACGCAAGTTTTGTCCAAAGGGATACAAACGTGAAGGCAAAAAGTGCGTCAAACGTGTCGGGTCTCGCTGTCCGCGAGGGTACCATAAAAGAGGAAACAAGTGCCTCCGCACAACGCTACGATGTCCACCAAGTTATAAAATACAAGGTAATAAATGCGTCCGCACCAGAAGCAGATGCCCAGCAGGGTACGCAAAAAAGGGTAAAAAATGCATCCGCACTAGGTTAAGCTGCCCACGTGGATACAGACTTCGGGGAAAGAAGTGTGTGCGCAGTTTCTGCCCTCCTGGATTCAAAAGGAGGCAAGGAAAATGCATAAGTGAGTAGATATTGATCCAAATATGTATTCACCGCGACTTTTATGTCTAATCCTTTATACATACACACACACACACACACACACACACACACACACACACACACACACACACACACATATATATATATATAGAGAGAGAGAGAGAGAGAGAGAGAGAGAGAGGGAGAGAGTGGGAGAGAGAGAGAGAAACCTGGCTTAAGAGACCATCCACCGAACCTGTGGAAATGATCCTTTGTGACATGTGGTCCATCAAAGCAAGTAAAATTAAACTAAAACATGCTAATGGGGATGTTAAGACTGGTCCTTTAGTTCATGTGTTCCGTCAGCACAGGTTGGCTTAAAGACAGGTCCTACTGCATTTATATATATATACATATATATATATATATATATATACACATATCATTTGCGTCAAAAACCTGGACAAAGATAAGCATTATTAAGTCACGCCATTGCTGATTTCCCTGTGAAATCCTGAATTTATTGACAAAAAGAAAAGAAAAAAGACCAAAATCTACGTCCATTTTCAGTTTTCACTGATGCCAAATTGCAAGCCACGTGATTAAAGCGCTGTAATCTGGCCCTGGGATATATAGGGCATGATATGTGTGTGAACACAAACACAGACACAGAGGTCACGACCGCTTCAATACAACATGGTTTATGTCTCTAAGCAGCAACAGCTGCCTTTTAACCACGACGTGGGCACCAATTGGAATCCAAATAGTAGCTAATATATTGAGTACTCGACTCGACTAATAACTCACTGTAATCGGACAATCGGGATACATACGCCAAAACTTACCATTTCCATTAACCCTATCTTGTTTGGATATGTAAAAAACCAAATTTCTAATCCATGAACCTGGAACGCTGGCTATTGTATACCATTAAACTTTGCTCGACAGACCTTTGATTTAATATAATAAGTAATTATAATCTATTTATACAGCGCTAATATCTATAAAATATGCTCAGAAGCGCTGTTTAAAATGCAGTAACAAAAAGAAATAACATAAATATAAGCTCAAAATTCAGTTCGAATAAAAACTCAAATTGGTAACGCATAAACGTGAGTTGAATATCGATCTTCCAGCAAAGACCCAAAACATTCGAAACGTACTTGGACGGTCTATCGATGGACAAAAGTCAATGTAACCTAACCGCGTATACGTGTCTACTATGTAACCTCGATCGAATTGTCTATTTATTATAGCTTTTCTATTACATCTGTTATGGTTATTGACAGCTCTGCACACGAATGCTATCATTGTGTACGAAGGTAAGGATTTCACCGGAAAGTACCGCATATTCTACAAGAGAGTGGCTTCATTGGTTAAATATCATCTCAACTTCAAGATCAGTTCCGTCAAAGTACTGGGTAAATTAACTACTTTTCATATCTTTCTACAGAAAATTCAAATATGAAGCCTTTGGTATTTTTTCCAATTCATCTCTGCACGTTTTGGCTCCAGAACGAAGAGATTTATATTATGTCAGTTTGACAGGGATTGTCTTCACTTGTATACAACAATGTTGTAAGATATTTTACTGAATCCATCAAAATGTAGGATTCGATATGAAAGGTTTAGAATGAAACCTTACAGGTCGCTCCTGACCTTTGTGACAAGAAAGGCTGAAGATGAACAGCTGTTGTAATTTAGAATACTGGCTCGTGGAATTTGGGAATAGATTGTTTTGATGTTTGACATTTGAACCAGTGCACTAGCATAACTTGACAATTTTCACTGCTATAGTTGCATATTCAAAAACCTTTCTTTTTGAAATAATAACATCATGCTTTTTTGCTACATGTCTAAAACACATCAAATTGTATAATCATGTTGTTTGGATTCTTTTAAAGGTCATTTTAGGCAGGGGGGGGGCTTTTTTGATGGATTGATGTTGGTGTTAGTGTGACTTTGTGGACTTGTATGGATGACGATCATTGCTCAGACGGTGGTTGCAACTAGGTCCTTTTAAATGCTGAATTTTATTGATATTTCCAAGAAAGTTGGGACCTGTGCTTGCAAATTCTCTGATGTGCTGCAGATTTTTGTCCCTTTTCGTGAATGGTATGGTCCTATATGCACAGGAATGATGCACCTGTTCAAACCAATTTACTGAAATAGACCTATAATTTTAAACAACATTTTTTTGCATTCTTGCCATGTTGAAACTAGACATGGCTTTTTTGACCCTATCGACATTTGCACATACGTTTTGGACTCTTTTTGGTACAGACAAACTATGAAAATAAGTGATTCAGCTATACATGCCAAGGAACATTGCTTTTGGTCAGAATTGACTTGGATTTGTTTCATTAGGACTACGGTTTGGATATGGTAATGACACCGCCTAATTATGGTTATATGTAATGTCTTTGGACAGAATCTTTTTTTTTTCATACAATTGTGCTACATATCACAACGGTTTCTTAGGGTAGCTATGGAATACATGATACAAGTGTATTTTAACCTGTGGCTGTTTTTCAGGCTCATCATGGTGGAGACTTTATTCACGCCGGAACTACAAGGGCAGGTCACTAACACTGATTCCTGGCAGATACAAGGACTTAGGCATCTACCTGGCAAACGACTTCACTGCGTCCCTGTCACTTTTAAGTGGTGAGCTCTATATTATACGTGGGCACATGGAAATACGTACATGATGAAAAAAGATACACACTCTATTACAGATTATCCTTATGGACAGAGATACTACCAAAAAAACCCACTTAAAATACCCCTTTATTTCACATTTACTGTGCTGTGATTATTGTCATAAAGTATTAATAATTCTGACATACCTTAACGTGCTTAAGTTGGTGGTTTAATCACAATACTGATTTTTTTAGTTTAAAAAAAGTAGAACTGAGTTCATTTATACATGTATATCTGGATACATATATTTCAGTTTCGCGTTGAAATACGTGCCAAGTTATTATTTATGTCTCTTAAGCCAGAGACTGCTTCAATTTCCCAACATAATGGTAATAAACCTTCCGTGGACCTTTACCAAGCTAGGTAAAATGTGATGTTGCAAACATATTTCATTTTTATTTTGTTTGTGTTGGAGACAAATGAATATGCATATTTTGACAAATCTTTGTCAAATGAGACCTTTTAGGGCATTGAAGAGGAAAGAAAGGTCTGGTAGTTCCTAAACGAGTTAATGATGCAGGAGCCAATCCTAGACACGCACGTTGTGCAACGTGTTCGCAATGCATCTTGAGACGGAGATAGTCTCGTACAAACGTGCTTCATGTGATAAGGGTGTTTTCATCAGACGTTATCACAGACATTATTTGACCTTCTTAAAAGTTTGAATATTGTAACTTTTGGCCAGGTTAACTTTGTTGGTACAGGGGATGGGAGTGACGTGGGCAGTGTGGATCAATTGCAATCATTTATGCTACCCCAACTGCCGTATGCTTAGTGAAGACAAAGATATTTTCCCCCAATAATCCTGTTTAATGTGGTCTAAACATTTCCGCCGGAATCAGTAAATGTAAACCTTTCATGTACTCCAGGCAAGCTATCATTGTTTTCTCACAGTTTGCTACCATGAATTTAAAAGAATACTTTTGAAATTTGGAATTTAGAAAGGATGGTGCACAATTAATACTTACTTGCTTGCCAGACAGAAACCAAAGAGGCAGGACACGGTAATTTTTCCATCAATATTATACCACGTGTCCAAACCACTACAGGGTGCACATGGGTAAACTAAACAGAAAACCTGATTATTATCTGGTGTCTTATATACCAGAAAAATTTAATACACCTTCATCTTGATTACATTAATTAGAACAGCAGAAAGTTCAAAACACAAGTATGGTGCCCAAAATAATGCAAGGTAAAGCAACTCAGAAAGTTTGTCTCACAGGCAAATCTACCTCAGTAATCCTCACTCCCTTACAAATGCTTCACATAAAAGTATTTATGCACAAACTATATCCACATTCCATGGTGATGCCTGGGACAATGGGTGTGCAGATAGGGACTCCGTATGTTTTGCACTACGAATGGGATGTATTTAATGTGGTCATCACTATTTCCCTTGATAAACTCTTAATGCTACATGTAACAATTGACATTATAACATAAAATGGAAGTTGCAAATTTACGAAAAGACATTTGGATAAAGTATTAATGCGATACACGAATGTATATTCAGCTGAAAGTACGCATATGTTTCCAGCAGCAATACACAGTGATCACCACTTCTGAAACAACCTCCTGTTAAAACAACACATTGTGCTGGTAATGGGTGTGGCAGCCACTGACATGGAACTTGGGATGGACAGGCACACTTACAGTGTTGACACACACACAGCACACTTTTTAACTGCATCTTTATCATTAGCTCCTTGCAGTTGGAGAACCTGAAAGAAATCTTAGTTACTATGACAGTACTTTTGCATTGCAGCTTCAATTCAATCTGAACTCATGATGGTATATGTACATGTCTATTCACAGTTACAAACCTGTATTGTAGATCTGCTATTCATCAGCATACACATCATGTTGCTTACTATATGCAATCTGCACAGGATCTGTAAACAAAGAAAGTTAACCTTGTCACAACCTACCAGCTATCACAATATATTACAATGTATCACTAAGATTTTATGGATGAAAGATTTGATCCACACAATTTTGATTTTTAAATAACGATTAACTTCAAATCAATTCAGTTAGGATACCTTAATTAAAAATGATTATGTATATCGTATGATCTATTATTAATCATATGAATAAACACAACCTCATTTTCTAGGTCACATTGGCATCATTTTTGGAGCTTATATCCGAAAGGATTCAAGTTGTTACATGTTTGGCCTGAACACTTAACCGAAGCAATTAACTGCAAAGTTGGCTGAATACAAGTAATTAAGTAGTTACCATAGAAGCTGTGTAAGGGTTGGGTTGTTTGAGTTTTTTATTATTATATAATATAGTGTCCGACTCAGTACTTATACTGCATAAACGTGTTGATATGGCACTCGCACATAACTACCTCCATTGAACCTTTCTTTTTGTTTTAAGAATGGGGATTTGGTCAGGTGGATATCTGCGTTTCCCATTTCAGCTAGGCGACTGGTGCCAAAGGTTGCAGGTTGAGGTCCCGCTCGTTCCGAACATAAAATAACAGATTATTAAAAATTGACAAGTTTCAAGATTGTTTTCTTTATCAATGATGTTTATAAGCTTGTGAAATAGTTGCAGGGTTATAAAAGTAAATACTTTAGCGATTTAGTTTGTCTAAGTAGTCCTTTTTTTCAATGAGAACAGAATTAGCACTTTTTCAGAGTATGATTGTGTGAGACAGGTTTTGCTTCGCAAACACTGTATATTTGTATGCAGTGTGCAGAAAACTTGCTATATGGATTGTGTGCACATGCAGGTGCTATGATCTGAAAAAACTGTACCATTTACAAACTCATCCATGTTTGTGTCTTTTCTGTCTGATTTTTTTTTATGCAGGTATTCTCCCAGTGACCAGATACTTGCACGCCTGGGTTTATCTTATGGTCCTTCGTCCATTGTCCGTCGTCAATAATCGACTTCTTCTCCAAAACCATCAACCAGATTCACTGCAAACTTGGTGTCAATGTACCTTAGATGTGCGTCTAACAAGTCTGTTCAAGTGGTCACGCTCCACTGATTTTTGGATTTTTTTATGGTTGGGGAGGGGTCTTTTTTGAGGCATTCTTAAATAATCTTCTCGGAAACCGCTGACCTGATTGCTTTGATATCCCACAGGAACACTCCTAGTTTTTAATTTGTTCACCAGGTGGCGCTGCAATTTTTTCTTTTCTTTTTTTTTAATTGGTGTGTTTTTTCTGTTTTGGACTTCTTTTCCAGAACTGTCACTCAGATTAAGCTGAAGCTTGGTAGATGTTTCTCTTGGTGGTGTAAAACAGAGTTGCTCACTAGGTGGCAATGCTGTATATTCCTGATTTTTAACGAAGTTTTTTTTTTTTCAATTTGGGTACTTATCGGTAAATGCACCTTTCCCATTGATTACTATGTAAGTCAATGGGCATTCGAATTATTATTTAGATTTTAGACTTCCTCTCTGAAACCGTCATCCAGATTGACTCCAAACTTGGTGGCAATATACTTTGGGTCGGTCTCTGCCAAATTTGTTCAAATGGTCACATTTCTGTGATTATTGGATTTTTTATGATTGTTGTATTCTATTGTGGAGGGGGGGGGGCACAGCTATAAAAAAAAATTTCTCCGAAACTGCTCCCCCGATTCCTTTGATATCATACAAGGACACTCCTAGAGACTCCTAGTATTTAATTAGTTCACCTGCTAGCGCTGCAGTTTTATTCTATTTTTTTATGATTTTTGTGTGTTTTTGCTATTTTTTACTTTTTTTTCAGAACCGTCACTCAGATTAAGCTGAGACTTGGCGGATATGTTTCTTATGAAAGATTCAAACATAGTTGTACACTAGGTGGAACTGCTGCGGATTATTGATTTTTGACGATTTCTTTCAATAAGGGTACTGATTGGTAAATGCACTTTTCCTATCAATTACTATGTTGTCAATGGGCATTTTAATTGTTATTCTCATTTTCGACTTGTTCTCCAAAACCGTCATCCAATTTGACTTCAAATTTGGTGGCTATGTACCAGGGGGCGGGGGTATGTAGCAGATTTGTTCAAATGGCCATGTTCTATTGATTTTTTTTTTTAATGAATTTCTTTGTTTTTAGTTTTTACAAGTGTATATGTACATGTCAGCTGAGAACAACACTGTCACAGTCACCTTGTTATTATGATTAAGCTTGTTGCGCTTGGCAGACGCTGTACAATCATCGTACCTGATCGTGTATTCCCGTGAGAACTTCCGTGGCCGCTTCCTGGTTGTTTCAAGGTATGAAAAGGACTTCCGGAAATTCAACTTCAACGACAAGATTCTGTCCTTCAAAATTTATGGTGAGCATCGAAGAAATGTGTACATAGTCAAACAGGTTTCTGATTTAAAGAAGAAATAAAAAGATAACTTATACAACAGCATGAACATCTAAGCATACAAGAAGTCTTTGGGAAAGGAGACACAACGATAGAATGTAGAGTTACTCTCTCTCTCTCTCTCTCTCTCTCTCTCTCTCTCTCTCTCTCTCTCTCTCTCTCTCTCTCTCTCTCTCTCCCTCCCTCTCTCTCTCTCTCCAATATATATATATATATATGTAATGTATTCATACACACACACGTATATATATATATATATATATATATATATATATATATATATATATATATGTGTGTGTGTGTGTGTGTGTGTGTGTGTGTGTGTGTGTGTATAATATTCGCATCATTGCAGATATAAACACTTAAACGACGTGAAGTAAAACGAGCCTCTGATATATGCAGATGACGTTATTTTCCCTATTACTTTGCAAGCTCTAATCAAGTCTGACACCACTCGAAATTTTAACTTAAATGATAAATTGCATACAGTAAGCATATGGTTGAAATATAACAGATTGTCTCTTAATGAAAACAAACTAGATTAATGATTTTTCACAATCCATAAAAGAGAGTCTCAATAGCAGAAATAATAATATACAACACAGGAATTGAGTGTGTAGATAACTTTATTTTCATTGGGAATACAAATTCACAAACATCTAAATTGGAACAGTCACATTGACAAAATTATGGCCAAAGTATCAAAGTCTATTGGTATATAGACGAAATATTAGGTGAAAGTTTGCTAAATGTGTTATAAACTGCTCACAAGGTAATTCATACTTTCTTTCTGTTAACTGATAGCTCATACTCACATTTTTTAATTATTATTAACTGGGTTAGTAGGTGGCGCTCGTGGTAGCTACTGTTTGTTAGCCTTTATGAGAGTCTGATGGCCACTGTATATGGTACGTTGTGTGTCTTTTAAACTGTGTAATCTTACAGTGGAATTAAGGATTTTTAAGTCTTGGGTCTTTAGGCATACTGGATCTGATAAAATTGAACAAGTGAGCGAAGCCCATATATGTTCTGCGCTATGGTCGATTGTATTTGTTTATTATTGCTAAAAACAATGTTTTATATTTATCTATTATTTTGACTCTGTTTTACTCTCAATGGTTAATTATTACATGGTCTCTGTAACACCTCATTCCGGATTATTACAGGGCGTTACGGATGGAATTTGTACGAACATATCAACTATAGAGGCCGGCTGGTTTACATGAAACCAGGAGAATACAGGTCTACAAAGAGGCAAGCTGATTGGCTTAACTCAAGGACAGCTGGAATTTCATCTGCAAAGGTTATTTTCAGTAGGTATTTCTTCCATGCATGTCTCATTCATCACCCATGGTATCTCTGATAATTGTAAATGTAAGTAGTAACACAGAATTCGATGTCACATTTGTCCATAGAAGACATGTCTGAGGAGAACTTTTTCCTAGCGCATATCATTTAGCAAATAGAAATGTGCACAAATTAAGAAAAAACTGTTTTACTTTGCCCGCCAACTGAATCTAAGTTATCTTTTGGTCAGGACCAACACACCGCATGTGCAGGCAGGGTTTCGTCAGAAGGGGCCGCAAATGTATACGTGTAAAGCAAAGTGAGTGTTACCGTTCTTCATGTTGTATAAATGAATGCATGATTGAAGTTCTAAACAGACGAATTGACTTCTCATATTTCGTGAAGTTTATTGCTGATCCCTGCAATGAAAACGTCCTCAGTGTCCATCTATTCATTTAACATGGACATGTGATGTTCGTTTCGATTCTAATCATGACGATTGTGTCTGTGTGTCTGTGTGTCTGTGTGTCTGTGCGGTCCATGTTGGAATACAGCAACAGTTGACTCAACTTTGTACAGAAGCAAATCAATTTAAGTGGCAAAACCAGATCCGCACTATATGGTGATGAATTATTCATTTTAGGTAGGTGGCAAGCAACTTTATTGCGTTGCAAATGGCAAAGCGATACCACTGGTTTGGAGCTTTGTTCGTCATTTGGTTTGAATCCTCAACAAGAGGAACAAAAACAGCAAGGCCAAGATTTAAGCAGGGCTTTCAGGTCAAATCATGTCCGCGAAGTATAACATTTATGTTTCCACTGTGCTAAACTATTATGAACCTACCCAAACTAATATTTAGATTAATATTTCAGCAATATGTAATAAAATCATTTTAGATTCCATGCCCGGTAAAGGGAGCATTTTCATGGCCAAAATATTTTTGGCAAAGTTTTAACTTCTAATAGATCAATACGTAGTATTTGTGTATTTGTGTGTGTGTGTGTGTGTGTGTGTGTGTGTGTGTGTGTGTGTGTGTGTGTGTGTGTGTGTTTAAATTTACAGATTTTGTTTAGAGTTTTGAAGGGATGTAACCAGCATGTTAGAAAATCGCCACCACAACGACCCTTTGCCTGCCAAAATGGTTGCCCCTGAAATCGGTAAACACATCGCTTCCATGAGAAAAATGTAATTTTTTTCTGCACACCATGTCTACCATCTAAGTGTGTTTCACAATATAGCAATAGAGCAAGAGTTCTACTAGTATGATGTGTGATTTTCTGAGCATATTTGAAAAAAACAAAAGTAGGACGTATACACTCGTACCATAGAAAGTCAACGCTTCACTTCTTTCATAGTCCATGCAATTATAAAAGGGTTTATACTCATGGAATGTTTTTTCAAAACCATATTGTGGGACTTCATTACCTTTACATTTAGTTTACAATGCCTGTATCAGCTGTACATTTATTTAAAAACGCTGTTTGGAGTTATTTTACGAGTCTTTGCTCACATTTACAACCATTTTACGATGCCTGTATCATCTTTACAGTTATTTCACGATGTCCACGCGGTTACAAACGACATGGACGGGATTGCATACGCACTCTGCTCAGGTGTCCAAGGGGCTATAGAAAAAAGGACAAGCAGTGTTTGAGAACAAGTCTCAGATGCCCTAAGGGATACCGAATGAGAGATAAAAAGTGCACACGAACCAGCTTCAGGTGCCCTAAAGGTTACACAATAAGACGAAGAAAGTGTGTTCGAAGATTTTCAACATGTCCAAAGGGGTACAAACGACGCGGCAACAAATGTGTTCGTACCTTCTGTCCTACTGGATTCAAAATGACTAAAGGCAAATGTAGAAGTAAGTTCGAGTAATGTCATATACAAATATTTTATACCAGGCTGTGATCATAGCAATTATAATGACCAATATCATACGTGGCATATATATTTATATATATATGCTCAATCACACAACCCACTTACAACTTAAATCTGTTATACACCAGTGCCTGCTGGTTTGCAGGTTCAAAACGCAGGCAACTAGCTCAGGATGGACAGGGCCAGTATGCAGTATCGGTACTGGCCTTGTTTTCCTGGCTCAACTGACTGAGAAGTCAGCTGAGCTAGCAAGAACAGGCCAGTTTTTTAGAACGGGTCTGCGTCTGGCGTTCGGTTGTCTAGTTGTCGTCGATCCACATTTCACAAGTTTAGAACGGGTTTGGGTCCGGCGTCAATTTGTCCAGTCGTCCTCCTCCCATAATTCACATTTTCGACTTCTCCAAAACTGTTGATCAGATATGTTTCAAACTTGACGGAGATGTAACATGTGTGGGTGGGTCTCTACCAAGTTTGTTCAAATGATCGTGCTCCATTGATTGTGAGGTGAAGTCTTCATTTTTTTCACTTTTTGGCAAATTCTTTCAAAAAATATTCTCTGATATCACTTGATGAGTAGCATCGACATTGCACATGGACACTCCTGGGGGACATAAGACATAAAGTATCCAAAAGGTGGTTTCGTAGTTCTTTCTGGGGTTTTTATCCCAAATTATTGTGCAGTTTTGCTGTTTTTGAACTTTCAATGGGGATTGCAATGGTAATTCACTTTCACTTCAAACTTAGTGGAGATGTTGGTTGGGTGGGTCTTAACTAATTTTGATCAGATAACCATGCTTCTGTGATTCTCAGATTTTGCGGGGGGGGGGGGGCATTTTTAGCTAAAAATGGCTGTTTTTAAAAATCTCCCAAATTACCCAGCCAATTTTCTTGAATTGCACATCTCGGACACCTAGACTTGAATTTTTTCTTCATTTTTTTTTTTCAGAATTTTTTTTTTGCTTTTCCTGATTATTTTTCCCTCCCCGTATGTCACGTGGATCCTTTTAAAACTTAGTGGGAATGTACTTGGTCTTGATCTCCATCACATTTGTTCAATCCATGTGGTCCTAAAATTGTCTGATCTTAAACACAATTACGAAAAAATCGGTACGGGGGTATGCACATCCCAGCACTGCTACTGCAGAATACGGATAGCAATACGTCCGACATACTAGCCTTCATGTCGGTAATGACATATACCTGGGTAATAGCGGATTCCGTCACTTTTCATTTACAAATGACTTATGAGCTGTATGAGCGAAGACTGATATTACAGCAATCGTGGCCCTAATCAAAGGTGATATTGGTATTATCCTAAAGTTTGCAGGGACATTTCAGTTTGTATATGAAAGATCAGCTGAAAACAGGACTTGGAACTTCACGAGTGTTCTTCTTGGTGCTGGGGGTTATGAAATGTAAATCTTTCAGGGCTCGACAATTTTTTTTCATTAACTTGTCAACAGAGCAAGTAGATTTCAAAATCCACTTGCCCGTATGCAAAATCCACTTGTCCGGAAATTACTTAATACTATAAACAAACGTTTTTTTTAGATCAATCCATGCACAAAAGCACAGACAAACCATTTACCTTAAATTCTATTTGCCGCTTATTGTCGCTTGCAAATATGCAATTTGCATCCATGGGTATTCCCTTCGTTTGGCCAATTTCCTGGTGGCTGCAAGCAGCCTGTAGTCTCACAGTTGTGCACAGATACAGTCTCAGTTTCATTTAATGGCCAGGCATTTCTAAAGGATAAAACTGGCTTAAACTAATTGAAATCAAATCCTCCGTATCGTCTAGTATTTTGTTATTCACTACACAGGCTATAAAAATGGCATGTATAGAATATAAGTTACTTAACGCAAAGTATTTCGAAATCACGGTGAGCGATCTTTGTGATAGAGACAGGTACTAGACATGTCGCAATAGAAGTGTAAACAAGACATAATCAGTTACTTACCAGTGACCGCCTGTTGGATGGTGCATGACGTTTAACCTTTAAGAATATTTTGTGTGTAATTGGGGTATTATGCAATGTTCGCTCACTATGCCCATGATGCAATCTTTCGTTTTCTTTATTAGCTACCCAGCTTTCTTCAGAGTGACAAACGTACATGTGCCTTTCCAACATTTTTTGTGCTATGATCATGGCATTCCTATATGTCGGCTCACACACACCACTCACTCCCTACTCCAATTTTTCATGCATCAATGTTTGCAGGTTCAAACCAAAGGCAATGGGCTTAGGATAGAAAGGACTGGTGGGCAGTCTGCCTACAGGCCTAGGTTTATTAAAATATTAAACAAGACATTATACGTTACTAAACTGTGGAGACTTGTGGTTGGTGCCTGTAGACCGTAAACCTTAATGACTATTTTGTTTGTATTCACGAAGCCAGAACTCGGCTCCCAGCAGCTACTTTAAACTTAGAATTAAAAGCTGCAATGGTGAGAATAGAAAGCCCTACAAGAAAAGAATGTGGTGAAGTGAGATTCATGACTGCCCCACTCAGACACAGGGGCAGGAAGAAATTGTCCATGCAAACAATATGCCTTAAAATAGACTAATTACCATGCGTATTCACAAAACAGGACACATAAAGAAGACACTTTACAACCTGATTGAACCGTCTTTTTTGTCAGTCTAGTGCTCAAGAAGATCAGAAGCTGCACCGTGACATTCTCCAAAATCACAGACTTGAAAATATTAAATTATGTGGTCCGTTCAGTACGAGAGAGAGAGAGAGAGAGAGAGAGAAAGAGAAAGAGATGATTGCTTGAACGCCATCCTATACGCAGAAGCTACCCCCACCTCCATCTCCATCCCACCCCCTGTCAACCCAAATCCTTATCTTACGTTATTTCTCCTCATCTTTGGCCAACCAGTCGATGCTATCCATAAGATTTGCCTGAATGGGAGGAACACTGGTGATCAATGACCTTTCGCTTATAAAAGATAACATAGTTATAACATATTACCTGTAATTCGTGTAATTGTTGTCAGTATGTGCAGCTTAAGCACAGTGGGTTCATTGTAAAAAGGCACTGTACTGCTTGAGCTAAGCTGGTCAATGATCCCTTTCTATCTATATAATGTCACAGCGATGTCACTGTAACTGAATAAACAGTACCTCACATTGCGAATTACATATTGAGAAACTCTGACCCTCACAAGAATTGCAGCTTACGAAATAATGGGAACGCTACACCTTCCTGAAGACCATGACAAGTGCCGTGTCTGCTTTCTTTTGAGGGAGTGCTACGTTTTTCAGCAGGTAACAAATTTATTCCCCGAAACCAGGTTACCAATGCCACAGCATGACATGGGACTCTAGATTCAAGTTCCATAACCCTCTTATAACAGGTATTTAAATTGAAACAAACAAGTGCTAAAGAGAACTTCATTGGAATAAATTGGGCATGGAACTGGTTCAGGTCCATGTGTGATCGATGGACAACCTCTCTAGAATACTGATTCCAGGCCACGGGTTCCGGGCATTACAAGGTTAGAACCGTGGCGTGATTGCTAACGGGCCTGGCTCACGTCACTTGCATCATGAATAAAATATCGTTCTGTCTATTAACGTGCTTCTTTGATCTTTTTCTGATCACTTTTTTACTCCATAGTCGTGTTTGTGATCATCCAGTTTGCATATTTTGCATTACTTACGAGGTAGGCTTTCCAAATCAAACAGGCAAGAATTCCCATGTTGTCGTCTTTCCAGCTTCCAAAAATCACATGCCCGACTTTTCAAGTGGTCAAATAAAACGAGAATCGCATCGCTGGTTATGGAACTGCCATGTGCACATAACGCTAAATCGGGAGGAATGCGGGTCAGTGAACCTCATCTGGCAGACGGCGGCAATTTGACTGCTTAAATATAGCTCGAAACCTGTGCTTCTTATCTTTGTACATATACTATGGCGTCACTATTTAAATCAACAGGCTTTTTTTGTTTACCCTTTTTTCAAATTATGGGGTTGGTTTTTTTTGGGGGGGGGAGACATTATAGCAGGGACAGAATTAGTGGAAAAAAATATTTATCAGTCAATGGTCACTGTGTCCAAGAGACTTTATTAATTAAGTATACATGACGTCCTTGACTATAAGGTAAAAAAGGGCCCATCTAGGTTTGTTATTAAAATCTGCACCACAACATGGCACATGGAGTATGATCCAATGGAAGTAGTGCTACCTTTTACATAATACATACATAATTTGATAACATAACAGATCAATTTATTGTCCAACATTAACGCACAGCATGTCTATTACCCTTTATCATACTCCTAAACTTCAGAATGCACTTACCTGTTTTATAAGTTTCAACCAGTTTATTGTACCTGCAGCTGTAGAAGGTCTCAGTATGGAACCTATATATACTATTGACACCCTCTGAAGACATTAATGTTACAAATTTGATGAAAATGTTGAACATAAGAAAAAGTGATGTTTTTGTATCAAATCTTGATGAAATTTCCGAAAATTCCTTGGGGGGGATTTTCAACTTTGACAGGTTAAATGTTCCTTAGGGACCAGAATCAAGTGTTCAGGGTTCAGAGTAGAGAGGTGTTCAGGGATTGCAGGTTTCAACACTTGAAAATGACTATTTAATTACATACAAAAAAGTTGGGATCCAATGAAGTGTTCAGGTAATATATGCGTTCGGCTATTGGAGGTATTCAGCTTAGCAGGTTTTACTGTATGTATTATTTTATATATTTTCCGAACTGAGTATAACGCGCCTTCGCGTTTTCTTCTATTGTCCACATCACCTACAGAGTGTATTGCATCTAAAGCACTGCATGCGTATCTCTTACCAGTTCTCCACAAGAACGCCATTATTGTGTATGAAGGAAAACGATTCACTGGAAAATTCCGAGTGTTTTACAAAAGCGTGACGTCAATGGATCCGTTCAATTTGGAGTACAAGATCAGCTCAGTAAAAGTATTGGGTAAAGTATCCAATATTTTATATAAATTGTGTTCTTGGTCAGAATTAAAAACATCGGAATTCTTTTTCAAATGTAAAATGAAGGTCCTTGCTGCTATGTTTCAGGACACTCAATTGAAACCGCAAAGTAGATATACGGACAACTATAGAATGCAAGGTAGTAATTCTAAAATGATAAAATGAACTGCTCGTTTTCGTTTGAAGAAAAAAGTTTAAACGAGTAGAACATTTCTGCTTGCAACGCTGGCAAGTGGGAATGGTTATTTGTCAATAGCTGAGACATTTTACGTTATGCAAGCAAAAGACGCACTCCTTGTTTGTCGCATGGTGCGTTCATAGTTAAAAACTTTAAAAACTTGTTTTGCTTCGCCAGGATCATTGTGGTGGAGATTATACACTCAAAAAGGGTACAAAGGCAGGGCTATTACACTGCGTCCAGGCTTTTACAGTGACCTCAGTCTCTACGGCATTAATAACATCATTGTTTCCCTCTCTATCCTCAGTGGTAAGTTACAACTGATGGTTATGGCAAAAAATTTACATATAGTTATATTTTTAGCGTTCGGAGAATAGGAACAGCAAATGAAATTTATGTGTTCACAAACACAATGCATTACCGCAGTAGACTCTTCAAAATATGCAGTGAAGCATAGTTCTAATTTTACTTCCCACGGCTCCAAAACCCATAATATGTCAACAACTGTTTTCATATTCATTCATATTTACTCTAATTCTCAGAAGCTATTGCTCTCCTTTAGAGTTAGCCTAAATTTCAGAGTCATGGGGCACACCATTTATGGCTACATATTCGAGGAACCTTTTAAGCTACTCCTACCAGTCTGTCGATTTTTGAACAAGTTGGAAGTGTTCAGCCTGTCTCACCTCACATAAAATTATATAGCCCCGCAACATCTGGTATCAAAGATCAGTTTTGATACCAGATGTTACGGGGCCATATGTGAGGTGAGACAGGCTCAGCAACTTGTTGAACTAATACATATAAATGTATATGTGTATGGAGGTTTTACTATTTGGAAGTGAATTCAATCTTACATCCGATAAATATTAAGAGCTTAAATTTTATTTCTCTACGAAACAGAAGAGGCCCAGTCCTCGTACATCATCGTGTACTCGCGAGAGAATTTCAAAGGTCGTTCTATGGTGATAACAAGTCAAGAGACGGACTTTCGGCTTTTTCGGTTCAACGACAGGATCGAGTCCATCAAAATATATGGTAAATTATATCAAAACATCTCAAATATACCGACTTGAACTACTTTTCAGTGTTCATAGTATACAAAAGATACGCATTTATGTGCACTACAAACGGAACCGATATAACATTTTATATTTGCATCAAGAAACATGAGAAACACCTTAGGGGGGAACCCATACCCAAAAGGTAAATTGTGGTTTGACGCTACCACTGCTGCAAGAAGAGCAACCCAGAGTTTTTTCGACCAGTTCTGAAAAAATTAATCTCTATTCAGCGTGATTTTATGTTTGTATTCCAGAAAACGTTTGGAAGTCAAACCGCTTCCAGCATTTTCTTATGTAGTAAACTTGATTTTGCTTTTGAAATATAGTCTGGAACTCCATATTTTTTTGTATACTTATTTAGTCATGTCTGTATGTAAAGTACAAGTACAGTGTGAATTCGAGGATTTCTCAGTAGGGGCCAAGTAACTGTAGGCCCATTTGCTTTCAAGGGTGAGCCAAATATCCGTATTGATGGCAAAAGTTCACGAGTTTGATGGTAAAATTATCAAAATTTCCCACTCTTGAATCACTGCCTCGTCATCGTCGGGTACCACGTCCTGATCGTATTTTGTTAAGTGACAATTACTGATTGCCTTTCTTACAAATGTGATCTACAGTAAGTACTTCCAGGTGTTTCGCCAACTTTTAGTGAAAATGCATATCACTTGCTATCGTGTACATTTGGAGGTCGTTACTGGTGGGACCTTTACGAGCATGTTGGCTACACTGGTCAAGTGGTTCACCTGAAAGCTGGGGAGTACAAATCCGTCAGGGTGCTGGCAAAATGGTTGGGAGACAAAGGGAGAGGAATATCCTCGGTCAAGGTTACATCAAGTACGTGCTCATATTGTAAATAATGTTGTTTGTATCCAATTATAAGCACAGTGTGACAGAAAAATGTAGAAAGCTTTGGCCATTATTGCTGCTATTTTATGACAACGTGTAGTCCTTTTGAAGCTGATTTCTTGATAGTAAGTACGGCAGGAAATTACACAATGAAATTATCTCGATCTTCCAAGCGGCGAATTCTGAACAGTGTTTTAATTTCGTAACTGCTATCGCATGTTTTTAAAAAAAGGTCCTACTGATTAGACATTTAGTTGCATTTTTCAGTTTCGTAATCTTGCGATTATATTCTGATGATCTTAAAGCAAGTGCTGTCACGGTCATTTCTGCACAAAATAAGAACAGCAGTTTAGATAAAAATAATCTGCCTGCCTATCAAAATCCTTGCTGCAATTGAAGTTTATACAACAAATAAACAATTTTTTGTCTTCATAGGAATGTAGTCTTTTTCATAATCTCTGCATAAAGGAAGTGCATAATTCTCAATATCGTTTTGTGACCACAGTTAATGGATTTAAGGGGATGCAGGGCATTGAATATTGATCGCTCAAGTCGCCTAAAGCACATATCAGTGAGCGTGCGCCTGCTTTGATGATTTTACTTTAACATCAAGTCCATGGAATTCATTGGTTGAAAGAAAGTCAGATATGACCGGTCATATAAGCACATCGCAGGTCAGCAGCCTGCCCTCAATCTCCTCACCACAGCCCGCAGTATGATACAACCTTTTGTATAGCATAATTTGGTGACCATGTACAGAGACATGGTGCTCCTGGTTCATCACTATGTATCACCATTGATACTATGGGCATGTTGTCTGTTGCTGTACAATCTCCCTACACATTGCTACCTGATACAATGTGTATGTTGCTTGTTGTTTCCTTTGCCCACACGTCACCGTCTGATATTATCTAGACACGTCTCTTGATATTTGGTATTCCCCTATGTCACCATCTGTTACCATGGGCCTGGCGTCTGGTGTCCTACAGTGACACCATATGTCACCATCTGATACCGTATGTATGTTGTCTGTTACCATACAGCGACACCATATGCCACCCTCTGATACCATTGTATACAGTCGGTTACTGTACAGTGACGCCATATGTTATTGGCTGATACCACGGGTATGTAGTCTGTTATTCCACAGTGACACCAGGTGTGACCCTCTGATACCAGCGGCATGTGGCCTGTTATTGCACAGTGACACCATAGAGTCACCATCTTAAAGCATAGGTGTGTAGTCTGATATTGTTCAATCCTACCCGCTTTCACCACCGGGGCCGAGGGCATATAGGGGAACAGATGGTTAGTTTTCACAACATGGATACTTCCTGATAAAGCTCTTTAACTTGTTGGCAGCTAAGGAGTTTTGTTCGGCTGTAGCATATTATTAACTGTGTAAAACACTTTAAAATGGTGTTGTCATTTAAAAAGGCTTTGTCAGCTTTCCCAACGTTACCCTCGGCTTGACACACTGCCGCAGCATCTGAATTTGCTGTTGGAGGAGCATGTGATCAAAATATTAGCAACACGTTCAAATAATTTTGAGGTTTTCTGGCATTATATGTGATAGAAAAGAATCAACCTGGCAGACACAGTAGTATCATATATATATATATATAGAGAGAGAGAGAGAGAGAGAGAGAGAGAGAGAGAGACAGACAGACAGACAGACAGACAGAGAGAGACAGAGAGAGACAGAGAGAAAGAGAGAGAGATTCTGATATTCAATATTCTGAAAGTGCATGTTCCGTACACTCTAATGAAATTCCTTCAAATAAAATCAGATGGGAATACAAGTGGGAATGTGAATTTTCTATGTCACTGCCATTTTTGTCAAATGTAAGTTTAAACATTAGTTTTCTTTCAATGTCACGTGGCAAAATTACAGTGGTAGGAGAAGTCCATGAAGCAAAAAATATAAAAAAAGAGCCACATAACAGTTGCGTGCTTTCAAGATTTTTCCGTTGGAATCATCTTAATGTTTAAATCAGCAGCGAGAAGTCTGTAACTATACTTAATTTAAACCATTATAATTCGATTTCAAATAAAATATGTTACTTTCATAAAAGAAAGGCAGTAAAAATATTTAACAACTTGGAGCAGGCTCATATTGTTTTCTTCATGTCAATCATTCCACTTCAGAGCCTCCCCCTCGGCCATGTCCACGTCGCTATATCAGAAGAGGAAAGAAATGCGAGCGCATCAGTTGTTAGTGTCTCTCGTCTTTGCTTGTATCTTCTTAGACGTAGTGAGGTGATGGTGTATTAAAGATGCACAGCTGTGTAAAAATATGTATTTATTTATAATTACATTTGTCTTGCAGTGTAATTTACTGATAAAAAAACAACACAGGAACTTACTTTATTTATCAGATGAGAAAAACTACCTCACATCCTCTATAAAGCTTTTGGACATACTCATGACTTCGGACCATGTGAACCACACAGCGGCAGCCTATAACCATATAGAGGAAGAATGTGTCGAAACAAAGAGTGTATCTTAGTCAAAGGCATTGTGTAGATTTGTCTGCTCTCATTCTGTTCACTTCCTTTACAGATGTACTGACATGTATGCTGCATGTTTTGCCTATTTCAGCATGTCTAAGAGGCTTCAAGAAGACAAATGGAAGATGTGTACGCATTCATTGCCCAAGCGGTTATAGACTGGTTGCAAACAAGTGCACAAACACTCAAATCAAAGAATATTGTCCGAAAGGGTACACAATGAAACGCAGCAAATGCCACAGAAAGCAATGCCCTAAAGGATACAAAATGAGCAAAGGCAAGTGTTTTAAGAGGATAGTTGCTCGCAATTGTCCAACAGGATACACAATGCAACACGGTAAATGTTATCGAAAACGCTGCCCAAGAGGATACAGAATAAAAGACGGTAAATGTTTTCGAAGGGTAGTCACTAAGAGATGTCCCGAGGGATACACAATGAAACAAAGTAAATGCTACAGAAAACACTGTCCAAGTGGATACAAAATGAGGAACGGCAAGTGCTACAGAAAAATTGTCAAGAGAAGATGTCCTAAGAATTACACGATGAAGAACGGTAAATGCTACAGAAGACGATGTCCAAGAGGATATACAATGAGAAAAGGCAAGTGCTTCAGGAGAATCGTCACCAGGAGATGTCCCAAAGGTTATACTATGCAGAAAGGTAAATGTTACCACGATCGCTGCCCAAGAGGATACAGAATGAGAAATTGGAAATGCTATCGAAGGGTACTCAGGAAGAGATGTCCGAAGGGATACACAATGCAACACAGTAAATGTTATCGAAAACGCTGCCCAAGAGGATACAGAATCAAAGAGGGTAAATGTTATCGACGGGTAGTCACTAAGAGATGTCCTGAGGGATACACAATGAAACAAAGTAAATGCTACAGAAAACGCTGTCCAAGTGGATACAAAATGACGAATGGCAAGTGCTACAGAAAGATTGTCAAGAGAAGATGTCCTAAGAAATACACGATGAAGAACGGTAAATGCTACAGAAGGCAATGCCCAAGAGGATATAGAATGAGAAAAGGCAAATGTTATCGAAAGGTAGTCAGCAAGAGATGTCAGAAAGGATACACAATGCAACATGGTAAATGTTATCGCCAAGGCTGCCCAAGAGGATACAGAATAAAAGACGGTAAATGTTATCGACGTGTAGTCACTAAGAGATGTCCTGAGGGATACACAATGAAACAAAGTAAATGCTTTAGAAAACGCTGTTCAACTGGATACAAAATGAGGAACGGGAAGTGCTACAGAAAGATTATCAAGAGAAGATGTCCTCAGAAATACACGATGAAGAACGGTAAATGCTACAGAAGGCGATGTCCAAGAGGATATACAATGAGAAAAGGCAAGTGCTTCAGGAGGATCGTCACCAGGAGATGTCCTAAAGGTTATATAATGCAGCAAGGTAAATGTTACCGCGATCGCTGCCCAAGAGGATACAGAATGAGAAATGGGAAATGCTATCGAAGGGTAGTCAGGAAGAGGTGTCCGAAAGGATACACAATGCAACATGGTATATGTTATCGAAAAGGCTGCCCAAGAGGATACAGAATAAAAGACGGTAAATGTTATCGACGTGTAGTCACTAAGAGATGTCCTGAGGGATACACAATGAAACAAGATAAATGCTTTAGAAAACGCTGTTCAACTGGATACAAAATGAGGAACGGGAAGTGCTACAGAAAGATTGTCAAGAGAAGATGTCCTCAGAAATACACGATGAAGAACGGTAAATGCTACAGAAGACGATGTCCAAGAGGATATACAATGAGAAAAGGCAAGTGCTTCAGGAGAATCGTCACCAGGAGATGTCCCAAAGGTTATACTATGCAGAAAGGTAAATGTTACCACGATCGCTGCCCAAGAGGATACAGAATGAGAAATGGGAAATGCTATCGAAGGGTTATCACAAAGAAATGTCCCCAGGGATACACAATGACACGAGGTAAATGCTATAGGAAACACTGCGCCAAAGGATACAAACTGAGAAATGGGAAATGCTATCGAAGGGTAGTCAGCAAGAGATGTCCAAAAGGATACACAATGCAACACAGTAAATGTTATCGAAAGCGCTGCCCAAGAGGATACAGAATCAAAGAGGGTAAATGTTATCGACGGGTAGTCACTAAGAGATGTCCTGAGGGATACACAATGAAACAAAGTAAATGCTACAGAAAACGCTGTCCAAGTGGATACAAAATGACGAAAGGCAAGTGCTACAGAAAGATTGTCAAGAGAAGATGTCCTAAGGAATACACGATGAAGAACGGTAAATGCTACAGAAGGCAATGCCCAAGAGGATATAGAATGAGAAAAGGCAAATGTTATCGAAGGGTAGTCAGCAAGAGGTGTCAGAAAGGATACATAATGCAACATGGTAAATGTTACCGCGATCGCTGCCCAAGAGGATACAGAATGAGAAATGGCAAATGCTATCGAAGGGTAGTCAGCAAGAGGTGTCCGAAAGGATACACAATGCAACATGGTATATGTTATCGAAAAGGCTGCCCAAGAGGATACAGAATAAAAGACGGTAAATGTTATCGACGTGTAGTCACTAAGAGATGTCCTGAGGGATACACAATGAAACAAGATAAATGCTTTAGAAAACGCTGTTCAACTGGATACAAAATGAGGAACGGGAAGTGCTACAGAAAGATTGTCAAGAGAAGATGTCCTCAGAAATACACGATGAAGAACGGTAAATGCTACAGAAGGCGATGTCCAAGAGGATATACAATGAGAAAAGGCAAGTGCTTCAGGAGAATTGTCACCAGGAGATGTCCCAAAGGTTATACTATGCAGAAAGGTAAATGTTACCACAATCGCTGCCCAAGAGGATACAGAATGAGAAATGGGAAATGCTATCGAAGGGTTATCACAAAGAAATGTCCCCAGGGATACACAATGACACGAGGTAAATGCTATAGGAAACACTGCGCCAAAGGATACAAACTGAGAAATGGGAAATGCTATCGAAGGGTAGTCAGCAAGAGATGTCCAAAAGGATACACAATGCAACACAGTAAATGTTATCGAAAGCGCTGCCCAAGAGGATACAGAATCAAAGAGGGTAAATGTTATCGACGGGTAGTCACTAAGAGATGTCCTGAGGGATACACAATGAAACAAAGTAAATGCTACAGAAAACGCTGTCCAAGTGGATACAAAATGACGAAAGGCAAGTGCTACAGAAAGATTGTCAAGAGAAGATGTCCTAAGGAATACACGATGAAGAACGGTAAATGCTACAGAAGGCAATGCCCAAGAGGATATAGAATGAGAAAAGGCAAATGTTATCGAAGGGTAGTCAGCAAGAGGTGTCAGAAAGGATACATAATGCAACATGGTAAATGTTACCGCGATCGGTGCCCAAGAGGATACAGAATGAGAAATGGCAAATGCTATCGAAGGGTAGTCAGCAAGAGGTGTCCGAAAGGATACACAATGCAACATGGTATATGTTATCGAAAAGGCTGCCCAAGAGGATACAGAATAAAAGACGGTAAATGTTATCGACGTGTAGTCACTAAGAGATGTCCTGAGGGATACACAATGAAACAAGATAAATGCTTTAGAAAACGCTGTTCAACTGGATACAAAATGAGGAACGGGAAGTGCTACAGAAAGATTGTCAAGAGAAGATGTCCTCAGAAATACACGATGAAGAACGGTAAATGCTACAAAAGGCGATGTCCAAGAGGATATACAATGAGAAAAGGCAAGTGCTTCAGGAGAATCGTCACCAGGAGATGTCCCAAAGGTTATACTATGCAGAAAGGTAAATGTTACCACAATCGCTGCCCAAGAGGATACAGAATGAGAAATGGGAAATGCTATCGAAGGGTTGTCACAAAAAAATGTCCCCAGGGATACACAATGACACGAGGTAAATGCTATACGAAACACTGCGCCAAAGGATACAAACTGAGAAATGGGAAATGCTATCGAAGGGTAGTCAGCAAGAGATGTCCAAAAGGATACACAATGCAACACAGTAAATGTTATCGAAAACGCTGCCCAAGAGGATACAGAATCAAAGAGGGTAAATGTTATCGACGGGTAGTCACTAAGAGATGTCCTGAGGGATACACAATGAAACAAAGTAGATGCTACAGAAAACGCTGTCCAAGTGGATACAAAATGACGAAAGGCAAGTGCTACAGAAAGATTGTCAAGAGAAGATGTCCTAAGAAATACACGATGAAGAACGGTAAATGCTACAGAAGGCAATGCCCAAGAGGATATAGAATGAGAAAAGGCAAATGTTATCGAAGGGTAGTCAGCAAGAGGTGTCCGAAAGGATACACAATGCAACATGGTATATGTTATCGAAAAGGCTGCCCAAGAGGATACAGAATAAAAGACGGTAAATGTTATCGACGTGTTGTCACTAAGAGATGTCCTGAGGGATACACAATGAAACAAGATAAATGCTTTAGAAAACGCTGTTCAACTGGATACAAAATGAGGAACGGGAAGTGCTACAGAAAGATTGTCAAGAGAAGATGTCCTCAGAAATACACGATGAAGAACGGTAAATGCTACAGAAGGCGATGTCCAAGAGGATATACAATGAGAAAAGGCAAGTGCTTCAGGAGAATCGTCACCAGGAGATGTCCCAAAGGTTATACTTTGCAGAAAGGTAAATGTTACCACAATCGCTGCCCAAGAGGATACAGAATGAGAAATGGGAAATGCTATCGAAGGGTTGTCACAAAGAAATGTCCCCAGGGATACACAATGACACGAGGTAAATGCTATAGGAAACACTGCGCCAAAGGATACAAACTGAGAAATGGGAAATGCTATCGAAGGGTAGTCAGCAAGAGATGTCCAAAAGGATACACAATGCAACACAGTAAATGTTATCGAAAACGCTGCCCAAGAGGATACAGAATCAAAGAGGGTAAATGTTATCGACGGGTAGTCACTAAGAGATGTCCTGAGGGATACACAATGAAACAAAGTAAATGCTACAGAAAACGCTGTCCAAGTGGATACAAAATGACGAAAGGCAAGTGCTACAGAAAGATTGTCAAGAGAAGATGTCCTAAGGAATACACGATGAAGAACGGTAAATGCTACAGAAGGCAATGCCCAAGAGGATATAGAATGAGAAAAGGCAAATGTTATCGAAGGGTAGTCAGCAAGAGGTGTCAGAAAGGATACATAATGCAACATGGTAAATGTTACCGCGATCGCTGCCCAAGAGGATACAGAATGAGAAATGGCAAATGCTATCGAAGGGTAGTCAGCAAGAGGTGTCCGAAAGGATACACAATGCAACATGGTATATGTTATCGAAAAGGCTGCCCAAGAGGATACAGAATAAAAGACGGTAAATGTTATCGACGTGTAGTCACTAAGAGATGTCCTGAGGGATACACAATGAAACAAGATAAATGCTTTAGAAAACGCTGTTCAACTGGATACAAAATGAGGAACGAGAAGTGCTACGGAAAGATTGTCAAGAGAAGATGTCCTCAGAAATACACGATGAAGAACGGTAAATGCTACAGAAGGCGATGTCCAAGAGGATATACAATGAGAAAAGGCAAGTGCTTCAGGAGAATCGTCACCAGGAGATGTCCCAAAGGTTATACTATGCAGAAAGGTAAATGTTACCACAATCGCTGCCCAAGAGGATACAGAATGAGAAATGGGAAATGCTATCGAAGGGTTGTCACAAAGAAATGTCCCCAGGGATACACAATGACACGAGGTAAATGCTATAGGAAAGACTGCGCCAAAGGATACAAACTGAGAAATGGGAAATGCTATCGAAGGGTAGTCAGCAAGAGATGTCCAAAAGGATACACAATGCAACACAGTAAATGTTATCGAAAGCGCTGCCCAAGAGGATACAGAATCAAAGAGGGTAAATGTTATCGACGGGTAGTCACTAAGAGATGTCCTGAGGGATACACAATGAAACAAGGTAAATGCTACAGAAAACGCTGTCCAAGTGGATACAAAATGACGAAAGGCAAGTGCTACAGAAAGATTGTCAAGAGAAGATGTCCTAAGAAATACACGATGAAGAACGGTAAATGCTACAGAAGGCAATGCCCAAGAGGATATAGAATGAGAAAAGGCAAATGTTATCGAAGGGTAGTCAGCAAGAGGTGTCCGAAAGGATACACAATGCAACATGGTATATGTTATCGAAAAGGCTGCCCAAGAGGATACAGAATAAAAGACGGTAAATGTTATCGACGTGTTGTCACTAAGAGATGTCCTGAGGGATACACAATGAAACAAGATAAATGCTTTAGAAAACGCTGTTCAACTGGATACAAAATGAGGAACGGGAAGTGCTACAGAAAGATTGTCAAGAGAAGATGTCCTCAGAAATACACGATGAAGAACGGTAAATGCTACAGAAGGCGATGTCCAAGAGGATATACAATGAGAAAAGGCAAGTGCTTCAGGAGAATCGTCACCAGGAGATGTCCCAAAGGTTATACTTTGCAGAAAGGTAAATGTTACCACAATCGCTGCCCAAGAGGATACAGAATGAGAAATGGGAAATGCTATCGAAGGGTTGTCACAAAGAAATGTCCCCAGGGATACACAATGACACGAGGTAAATGCTATAGGAAACACTGCGCCAAAGGATACAAACTGAGAAATGGGAAATGCTATCGAAGGGTAGTCAGCAAGAGATGTCCAAAAGGATACACAATGCAACACAGTAAATGTTATCGAAAACGCTGCCCAAGAGGATACAGAATCAAAGAGGGTAAATGTTATCGACGGGTAGTCACTAAGAGATGTCCTGAGGGATACACAATGAAACAAAGTAAATGCTACAGAAAACGCTGTCCAAGTGGATACAAAATGACGAAAGGCAAGTGCTACAGAAAGATTGTCAAGAGAAGATGTCCTAAGGAATACACGATGAAGAACGGTAAATGCTACAGAAGGCAATGCCCAAGAGGATATAGAATGAGAAAAGGCAAATGTTATCGAAGGGTAGTCAGCAAGAGGTGTCAGAAAGGATACATAATGCAACATGGTAAATGTTACCGCGATCGCTGCCCAGGAGGATACAGAATGAGAAATGGCAAATGCTATCGAAGGGTAGTCAGCAAGAGGTGTCCGAAAGGATACACAATGCAACATGGTATATGTTATCGAAAAGGCTGCCCAAGAGGATACAGAATAAAAGACGGTAAATGTTATCGACGTGTAGTCACTAAGAGATGTCCTGAGGGATACACAATGAAACAAGATAAATGCTTTAGAAAACGCTGTTCAACTGGATACAAAATGAGGAACGGGAAGTGCTACAGAAAGATTGTCAAGAGAAGATGTCCTCAGAAATACACGATGAAGAACGGTAAATGCTACAGAAGGCGATGTCCAAGAGGATATACAATGAGAAAAGGCAAGTGCTTCAGGAGAATCGTCACCAGGAGATGTCCCAAAGGTTATACTATGCAGAAAGGTAAATGTTACCACAATCGCTGCCCAAGAGGATACAGAATGAGAAATGGGAAATGCTATCGAAGGGTTGTCACAAAGAAATGTCCCCAGGGATACACAATGACACGAGGTAAATGCTATAGGAAACACTGCGCCAAAGGATACAAACTGAGAAATGGGAAATGCTATCGAAGGGTAGTCAGCAACAGATGTCCAAAAGGATACACAATGCAACACAGTAAATGTTATCGAAAGCGCTGCCCAAGAGGATACAGAATCAAAGAGGGTAAATGTTATCGACGGGTAGTCACTAAGAGATGTCCTGAGGGATACACAATGAAACAAGGTAAATGCTACAGAAAACGCTGTCCAAGTGGATACAAAATGACGAAAGGCAAGTGCTACAGAAAGATTGTCAAGAGAAGATGTCCTAAGAAATACACGATGAAGAACGGTAAATGCTACAGAAGGCAATGCCCAAGAAGATATAGAATGAGAAAAGGCAAATGTTATCGAAGGGTAGTCAGCAAGAGGTGTCCGAAAGGATACACAATGCAACATGGTATATGTTATCGAAAAGGCTGCCCAAGAGGATACAGAATAAAAGACGGTAAATGTTATCGACGTGTTGTCACTAAGAGATGTCCTGAGGGATACACAATGAAACAAGATAAATGCTTAAGAAAACGCTGTTCAACTGGATACAAAATGAGGAACGGGAAGTGCTACAGAAAGATTGTCAAGAAAAGATGTCCTCAGAAATACACGATGAAGAACGGTAAATGCTACAGAAGGCGATGTCCAAGAGGATATACAATGAGAAAAGGCAAGTGCTTCAGGAGAATCGTCACCAGGAGATGTCCCAAAGGTTATACTATGCAGAAAGGTAAATGTTACCACAATCGCTGCCCAAGAGGATACAGAATGAGAAATGGGAAATGCTATCGAAGGGTTGTCACAAAGAAATGTCCCCAGGGATACACAATGACACGAGGTAAATGCTATAGGAAAGACTGCGCCAAAGGATACAAACTGAGAAATGGGAAATGCTATCGAAGGGTAGTCAGCAAGAGATGTCCAAAAGGATACACAATGCAACACAGTAAATGTTATCGAAAGCGCTGCCCAAGAGGATACAGAATCAAAGAGGGTAAATGTTATCGACGGGTAGTCACTAAGAGATGTCCTGAGGGATACACAATGAAACAAAGTAAATGCTACAGAAAACGCTGTCCAAGTGGATACAAAATGACGAAAGGCAAGTGCTACAGAAAGATTGTCAAGAGAAGATGTCCTAAGAAATACACGATGAAGAACGGTAAATGCTACAGAAGGCAATGCCCAAGAGGATATAGAATGAGAAAAGGCAAATGTTATCGAAGGGTAGTCAGCAAGAGGTGTCAGAAAGGATACATAATGCAACATGGTAAATGTTACCGCGATCGCTGCCCAAGAGGATACAGAATGAGAAATGGCAAATGCTATCGAAGGGTAGTCAGCAAGAGGTGTCCGAAAGGATACACAATGCAACATGGTATATGTTTTCGAAAAGGCTGCCCAAGAGGATACAGAATAAAAGACGGTAAATGTTATCGACGTGTAGTCACTAAGAGATGTCCTGAGGGATACACAATGAAACAAGATAAATGCTTTAGAAAACGCTGTTCAACTGGATACAAAATGAGGAACGGGAAGTGCTACAGAAAGATTGTCAAGAGAAGATGTCCTCAGAAATACACGATGAAGAACGGTAAATGCTACAGAAGGCGATGTCCAAGAGGATATACAATGAGAAAAGGCAAGTGCTTCAGGAGAATCGTCACCAGGAGATGTCCCAAAGGTTATACTATGCAGAAAGGTAAATGTTACCACAATCGCTGCCCAAGAGGATACAGAATGAGAAATGGGAAATGCTATCGAAGGGTTGTCACAAAGAAATGTCCCCAGGGATACACAATGACACGAGGTAAATGCTATAGGAAACACTGCACCAAAGGATACAAACTGAGAAATGGGAAATGCTATCGAAGGGTAGTCAGCAAGAGATGTCCAAAAGGATACACAATGCAACATGGTATATGTTATCGAAAAGGCTGCCCAAGAGGATACAGAATAAAAGACGGTAAATGTTATCGACGTGTAGTCATTAAGAGATGTCCTGAGGGATACACAATGAAACAAGATAAATGCTTTAGAAAACGCTGTTCAACTGGATACAAAATGAGGAACGGGAAGTGCTACGGAAAGATTGTCAAGAGAAGATGTCCTCAGAAATACACGATGAAGAACGGTAAATGCTACAGAAGGCGATGTCCAAGAGGATATACAATGAGAAAAGGCAAGTGCTTCAGGAGAATCGTCACCAGGAGATGTCCCAAAGGTTATACTATGCAGAAAGGTAAATGTTACCACAATCGCTGCCCAAGAGGATACAGAATGAGAAATGGGAAATGCTATCGAAGGGTTGTCACAAAGAAATGTCCCCAGGGATACACAATGACACGAGGTAAATGCTATAGGAAACACTGCGCCAAAGGATACAAACTGAGAAATGGGAAATGCTATCGAAGGGTAGTCAGCAAGAGATGTCCAAAAGGATACACAATGCAACACAGTAAATGTTATCGAAAAGGCTGCCCAAGAGGATACAGAATCAAAGAGGGTAAATGTTATCGACGGGTAGTCACTAAGAGATGTCCTGAGGGATACACAATGAAACAAAGTAAATGCTACAGAAAACGCTGTCCAAGTGGATACAAAATGACGAAAGGCAAGTGCTACAGAAAGATTGTCAAGAGAAGATGTCCTAAGAAATACACGATGAAGAACGGTAAATGCTACAGAAGGCAATGCCCAAGAGGATATAGAATGAGAAAAGGCAAATGTTATCGAAGGGTAGTCAGCAAGAGGTGTCCGAAAGGATACACAATGCAACATGGTATATGTTATCGAAAAGGCTGCCCAAGAGGATACAGAATAAAAGACGGTAAATGTTATCGACGTGTAGTCACTAAGAGATGTCCTGAGGGATACACAATGAAACAAGATAAATGCTTTAGAAAACGCTGTTCAACTGGATACAAAATGAGGAACGGGAAGTGCTACAGAAAGATTGTCAAGAGAAGATGTCCTCAGAAATACACGATGAAGAATGGTAAATGCTACAGAAGGCGATGTCCAAGAGGATATACAATGAGAAAAGGCAAGTGCTTCAGGAGGATCGTCACCAGGAGATGTCCTAAAGGTTATATAATGCAGCAAGGTAAATGTTACCGCGATCGCTGCCCAAGAGGATACAGAATGAGAAATGGCAAATGCTTTCGAAGGGTAGTCAGCAAGAGGTGTCCGAAAGGATACACAATGCAACATGGTATATGTTATCAAAAAGGCTGCCCAAGAGGATACAGAATAAAAGACGGTAAATGTTATCGACGTGTAGTCACTAAGAGATGTCCTGAGGGATACACAATGAAACAAAGTAAATGCTTTAGAAAACGCTGTCCAAGTGGATACAAAATGAGAAATGGAAAATGTCAGAGAAGGGTTGTTACTAACAAATGTCCCCCTGAATACAAACTGAGACATGGCATATGTTACAGGAAGCAATGTCTTAAAGGGTACAGAGTGCGAAAAGGCAAATGTTCCAGAAGGAATATCACCAGAACATCATCAGATAAAGAGGCAGCAACTACTAATAGACCACGAACAGAGATAAGAATTAACAATAGTTCGACAACTAAGGGCACATCTATTATTAGACCAACAACTACACAAGCAACAGATACAACTGCAAGCACATCAACAACTAAACAGGACACCACTTTTAATAGACCAAGAAAACAGGTCACTATTACCAGCAGATCGACAACAAAGAGCACAACTAATGGTAGAGCATCAAATACAGAGGCAACATCTACGTCCACTAGCACATCAATAGATATAGAGGGGACCACTACTAACAGACCAAGAACAGAGGTCACAAGTAACAGTAGATCTACAACAAAGGGCACAACTACTAGTAGACCAACAACTGCAGTGAAAGCAACAATAACCACCAGCACGTCAACAACTAAAGAGACCACCCCTACAGATAGATCCAGAACAGAGGTCACTGTAACCAGTAGATTGACAACAAAGGGTACAACTTCTATTACACCAACAACTACAGAAACAACAACTACCACTACCAGTACGTCAACAACCAAACAGGCCATAATTACTAAGAAACCAAGAACAGAGGTCACTATTACCAGAAGATCGACAACAAAGGGCACAACTACTAGTAGAACAACAACTACAACTGCCAGCACATCAACAACTAGTGTAGCAACCACTACTAAGAGACCGAGAACAGAGGTCACTGTTGCTGGTGGATCGACAACAAAGGGCACAACTACTAGCAGAATAACAACTACAACTGCCAGCACATCAACAACTAAAGAAGCCACTACCAACAAACCAGGATCAAAAGTCACTGTCGCCAGGAGGTCGAAAACAAAGGGCACAACCAGTAGTAGACCAAGAACTACAGAGTCAGCAATTACCAGCAGATCAACAAAAGGAGCCAATACTACTAAAAAATCGGCAACAAAGGCCACAACTGCCAGAACACAAACAACTACAGAGGCTAAAACGTCTGGTGGCCTGACAACGACAGAGGACAGAAGTACCAGCAGACCAGCAGCCACAGAGGCCACAACTTTTACAAGGAGATACACAGCCACAGAGGTCACTCTTACTAGTAACAAACACACAACAGTAACAGGAAGACCAACAACTAGAATGACTACTCAGGTGATCCCATCTTCTGCAACTACAACTATTAACAAACTAACAACTATACGTGGCGAACCAACCAGCGTGAGCACACACATGGCCACAGAGGTCACTCTTACTAGTAACAAACACACAACAATAACAGGAAGACCAACAACTAGAACGACTACTCAAGTGATCCCATCTACTGCAACTACAACTACTAACAAACTAACAACTATACGTGGCAAACCAACCAGCGTGAGCACACACATGGCCACAGAGGTCACAATAACAGGAAGACCAACAATTAGAATGACTACTCAGGTGATCCCATTTACTGCAACTACAACTACTGACAAACTAACAACTATACGTGGCGAACCAACCGGCGCGAGCACACACATGGCCACGTCTTCCAGCAAACCAACTACAACAGAAGGAACGAGTGCCACTGGTAAAACCAAACTCAGGAGGACAACTGTAGTCACTGGTAAACCGTCTATGGCAGGGACAGCTACAACTTCCACCCAGAGATCAACAACAACTTCCAAACCAACACAAACAACCAGCAAGTCTATCACGCATACATCTACTCGAAGGGTAAGAGCCACCAGAGGTTAGTGGTTATTTTTTCTGACATTAATGTGGAAGGCATTATGGTTATTTCAGATTTATTATTTCTTATAGTTATAGAACACACGCCAAAGGATCTACCATAAATCGTCTGGGCAAATCGTCGTTTGACATACTGGTCCCTCAGTATTCTTAACTATGCCTTTAAACATGTCTCATGCCATTCCTGGAAATTTGAACCCTTAAACCGATCAAAGATTTAGACATCCATGCACTGAACTTACTCTTATGGCTGTCAACTTTAAAATCATGCCATGGATATCGGTGTAAAGTTTGTGATCTATCATTGCCAAATTTGAGAATCAGTCTTTTCTACTTATATTGAACAAACATGATGTGGAAAACTGAGTCACATGTGTCCCCTGGCGCTCAAACGGATCTCCACGAATTCAGGTCGCGCGACGGCAGTAGAACAAAACACTAAAATGCAACTAAATAGTTTGGGGCAATAAGTGTTAACGCCAAACAAAAAAGTGATCGATGACAGTGAGTTTCTCCCAAATGGGCATCCCGATATAATATGCATTAAGTCGACTTAATGTACTTTGGCACAAAAGACGACATTAGTGCAGGCATTGTGTATGTATTCCTTAATAACTGGATACGTTCAAGTAGCACAGAAACGTTTGCAATGTGTTTAATTATATCTAAAACTTTAAAGTAGGAAGCAGCAATTGAATTCTTACTGGTGATTCCAGTGCGTCAATAAATGATGTGGCAGATCTTGTGACGCTTGACAAAGCTGATCCCTATGACAACCCCAAGCTAAAAAATAATAAAGATGATGTAGTTCTAATCAGGCAAAGTGTATACATGTAGATATAAGTATTGCTGATCATAGGCAAAATTTGCTAAATCTGTGCATGGCTACAACCTCATGATACTAAATGGTCTCTAGATTTTTATTCCATATATGGTGGTCCGTGACTTGACCTGGTTTTTTTGCCCACTGCACCCAGTCAGACGAGTTCATGGGTTTTATATTAGAACAATACAGCGCAAAATGGTTGCAGGCAAAACAGGAAACCCTTTATGATTTCCCACTGCAATTTTATGGGATTCCAAAAGTGACACCATTTTTTCATACCTTCAAAACTTTGTGTAAAATTATATTGAGACACTTGTTCCTGAACATTTTGATAAAAGAAGAGATAATATCAATGAATTGGTTCTAGAATTCAACAAAATTTTAAAAAGCAATAAAATTATCCCTCCAAATGAAAGAAAAATATGTGTGTGAAAAACGTTTGCCAAGATAGATGAGTGACCAGTGCTGTGTCGTTTTTAAAGATATGTAAAGTCTTACAAGTATGAACTGACCCATATAATTATTTTTTAGACTAACGTACTTATTAGGGCGAAACCTTTTCGGACGACTTTCTAAAATTAAAGAAAAACATTATCGGTAATATGTTATAAATCAAAGATAAAAATTCTTAAGTATCTTCGGACCTTTGAAAGGGTTGGAAAACGTTACAAATGAACAACAACAATAACAACAAAAATTGTCATAAAACATTATACATGTACTTGGTTGCAACATTTGTCTAAGATGACAGAAGGTATCGACCCCAAACGGTCCTCTTTGTATTAGTCAGTAAACACAGTGCGTGTGATTTGGCTCCAAAAAATTCTCGAACGTTTTCTGAACTGGACTATCAAAGGTCCGGAAATAATAATTAATAAAAGCAATGGACTAGCTGAAAATAGGAAAACACCAAGAAAGGACCAAATCTATAATATCAAATTTTGATCAATATGCTTGAAACATTTTCATTTTACAAGGCTTCAAATATCGCTGTGTCACGTGAATTTGGGGACCCCCACGGAGCATAGAGATGCAAAAAAAAACTTTTTGAGACTCTGCATTCCTTAAACTTTTACTCCCATTTACTGCTGTGTAGTCGATATATTTGGTATCACTTTCTATTTCTTTGTATTGTATTTGATCGTTTGTATTGTATTTCGTTGTACTTCTAGATGTCTCTACCTGAATTTTTATTTGTGTATTTGGAAGATTGTCATTTATTGCCAAATTGTCCTTTATTGTTATAATGTGGCCAACAATAAACATTATTTTTCTAATTGTATATAATCCAAACAGAAATCGAAGAAGAATATTTCAAGCCACCTGCATTGCCCAAACCTAAACCAAAACCCCTTGGCATGGAAAACGGTAAGATATTAAATTTGCTTCTTTTGTGCCATTACCATTCTATGACACGTATTCCCTACCCAGCACATCTTATGAAATAAAAATACACATGTGCCTGTTTAAAAGGCAGCGAAAGACAATCATATAAAGTCCGAGATATTTTGTCTATTTCAACACTTTGAAATGTAATTAGTAGTCTATAAATATATATAATATATATATTTGCCTTCGACAGTGGTGCATATATATATATATATATATATATATATATATATATATATATATATATATATATATATATATATATATATATATATATATATATATATATATATATCACAGTGGCTATTCAAATTATGAGATTTCCTTCACTCGATTAAACATTTTTCAATCATAAATATGAAAAGAGAGAATAAAGGAGAAAGTAAGGAAGAGAGAGAAAGAAAGAAAGAAACAAACAAAGAAAGAAAGAAAGAAAGAAAGAAAGAAAGAAAGAAAGAAAGAAAGAAAGAAAGAAAGAAAGAAAGAAAGAAAGAAAAAAACGTAAAAGTGTAATTTAAAGGAGGAAGGTTATACATATCGCAGTGTCACAGGTGACCACTGTTAGTTTTTAATTAAACGTGTAATATGTTAAGATGGAGGATTGTGAGCATGAGTCGGGGTACATGATATTTCACAATTCCGGAAACATTTTGCCGCCTGAAAAGGTCAATGTTGGTATATATAATTATCCTCCATAACTCTCATTTTCCCACAGACAGTACCCCCACTCCTCCCACCCCCATTCACCCAATAAATTGAAACCAAAGACCTGGTACATTGCAGTACGACAATTGGTATTAGACGGGAAGGGATCAAATATTATTTGCAACGTCACATATTGTGCACAATGTGCACCTAATCAGACCGACCTGAATGCAGTTGTATCCTCCGCAATTTTCCACTAGCATGAAAAAATCTGCATGGGTTTGTTCACTAGTGCGGGAAGAGATTATTGCTTTTGCTGTTTGTGTGTTGTTAGAGCACATCTTTGTAATTGATTTAAAATCTGACTACTAATCACGCGTATGTTATTTTACTCAAGAAAAGGCGACACGACCACTAGCCAAGGCTGACTGACCGTCGAAAAAGGTCAGAAAAGATAAAAAAAACAAGCATTGACATATTTCACAGGTATTAAAGAAGGATTGGACAATTTGGAATTATGAAAACAAGTCCATCTAATCATTAAAATGGTTCTCCTGCATGTGCATTGAAGCTGGATGAAAAAAGCCACTGCTTTAAGCAATAATTGCTGTTCAATACTTTTAACGATAATGAGATTCAAATTGCAACGTGTTTCATAACGCCTCCTTCTTCCTGTGACATCTAATTTTACAGTTTGTTTACATAACACTGAAAAATATAAAACAGAGGTTGCTGAAAAAAAAATATTTTGTACATTCTGGTTGTGAGCACATCACAGGTTTAAGATAAGCTGAATTGTTGAGGTGTTTATCCAAAAACACAAGAGTATGATTAAACAATTCGATTCTACTCCGGTATTTTTTACAACACTAATCTGCTTTAACTCTTTCAGTGATAAATTGTGATAGAGTAAATAGCATTGCGCTCAAAGCACGCTAAGGAAAGCTGTTGACTTTGAGTATTATATTCAATGTATGTAGGCATACCGTTACTTGAATGTAAGGTCGTTTTACAAGAAACATGGATCTAGCACCCGCATTGTAATTCAGACCAGTTTGTTGAAGTGGCTCGACCTTGGTCACAGTTGGCCCTGAAAGGGTAAACACCTTTTCTACTACGGTAACCCTTCTTGACCAGTTTCCCCAAATTGAAGCCAAGTATTTGCCTATATTCTGGTACACTAGTCGAGATGGTGGTAATACAACACACATATTATATCACAATTCACTAACTTGTGTCAGGAAACACTTTGTTTTTATTAAAGGCATCATCACTGATGAGCAAATTACATCATCAAGTTACCAACAAAAGCACGAGTCTTTCAAGGCTAGGCCAAGTAAGAACGGTTGGCGCCCAAGGTCTACAGACAGAAGTCCCTGGATTCAGGTTATTATCATAATTTCTTGTTTGTTTGTGCCAGCAATTTTACTTACATAACTAATCCACAGCGTGGATGAGGTTGTGGCTGTGTACCCCAGCCATCACCCAAAATAAGGTATGTCTATAAAACCAATGAGATTAAACACTTGGTATAAACGATCCAGAGTTCCAGAAGGAACACATAGGACTGGTTTCCTAAGGAAAAAGTGACAATTATAATTGTATTCATTTGTGATTGTTTGCTTGTTGAATTTGATTTGTGTATTATGTACTTTCAAGAGCAATATCACAATACAAATATCAAATTTGAGGATTGACCTGAGTAGTAAAATCATACCAATAGTACCTTTTACTCCAGCAACAGCACTCTATGGTAACAAATCTTGTGCTCTAATTAGTAATTATACTATTTTTGCAGCTGTATACAAAGGTATTGAGAAAACGGAGAGATTGTAAGTGTACGGAGTCATGTTATGAAGTTCCACTTATGTGTATTAAGCACCAGCCCCATTATCTGTCATGGTCTTGTTATGTGTCTCTACTTTATGTTTCCGTGCTGTCTTTTGCGTCTTGTTCATATGTTGTCCTTTTTCTTCTGCGAGAGGGGCTAATATTGGGTTTCCCTGAGGGGTTTATATTGGGTTTCTCTTAGGGGTTAATATTGGGTTCCCCTGAGGGATTAATATTGGGTTTCCCTGAGGGGTTAATATTGGGTTTCCCTGAGGGGTTAATATTGGGTTTCCCTGTTCCCAATCGTTTCCATTTGAATAAAATATGTTTAAATCAAATACCATTTGACATTTGCCTGTGCCTAAAGAACAGCCTTGCAGAGCATTCTTAAAATGGCCAGTCGCCTTCCCAAAAGTGAACCAAAGTGCATTTCTAAGTTTGTAGAACTTCTGAAACTAAAGTTAAATAGGAAAGTTGACATGTTGCCCAACTCTGCATTTTTGTGTTGCCTAAGTTTCCCAATATGTAAAATGTAAAGACTATAGTTTGGAAATAACGGGAGCAATAGGTGTGTGATATTTGATATTTTGGAAAAATTTTGTTCAATCCTGGCAAACAAAGGAAAAGATTGCAGAAATATTAGCTGTTCTAACAACACGTGCCTTGCTTTCCGTGGACCTGATCTCTGCATCTGTATCCATTTTGTGACGGATAATATTCGGCAAGGCTGCCAGAAAATATTTTTTCAGCCTCTGATATGACGTGTTTTTATTATGAACTCCAACCCAAAGGTTGGCAAGCAATACATATTTGGTGGAAAAACAGTCTGTTATAAAAGTTATACAGCAAAAGGTGATTAAAGATTTAAAGTTCATTAAAATTTTTACTGGTGGATGAAAAGTTATACGCACGAAGAAAATTAAAAAGTCACAGGTAGTTGAAAAATCCATAAGGCACGATTGATTTCCTAAAACGTCGAGTTTTCCTTTTTGGCAGGGGTAAGGGTGGGCGGTATCTTGTATCACGGGATTTAGGGAGTAGGTTGTAATGTCTATGGGAAGGCACAGTCATTGATTAGAAGAACGATCTGCATGTTTCAGATCTTCTGTCTGCCAGGGTTGGAATGTTCAAGGTTTCACAAGCTCACATGTATTGTAAATCAGACCGGATAATCCTCAAGCCACGCTTTTGAATGTTCGCAAGTTTGTATATGTCAGCTATGGTAAGGAAAGTATGCCACACGGAAGCAGCATATTCTATTGTTGGTCAGATTATAGAACAGTTGAAAATGAGCAGGTATGAACCATCCGGGCAAGCTTGTCGTAACTTCTTCAGGAAGTACAGATTACATGAGCATTTAATGAAATAAATAAATATAGTCAACATGGTCCGACCAGGGGAGTGAGTCATTGATGATGACTCCGGGCAATTTAGTTACTTTCATTCTTAGTAACTGTACTCAATTCAATACAACGGGTGCCACCTAGTGTGATTTCATTTGGACGGATGTGTGCATGTCTTTGGGTTTCGTGGTAGTTAGCACCATTTTGTTTCGTGTTGACCATTCCTGACAGTGATAGAGTTAGGTTTGCATGTCACCTGACACATCAGTCTTGATTAAGGCGGTTGGGGAAGTGTTCTCCCCCAAAGTTGTGGGTTAGCCAGTCTAGGCTCAGGTCATTGATTACGATGACGGACAGAAGAGGTCCTAACTAGGAGCCCTGGGATACACAGTCCCTAGGACAGATCCATTCCGACACTTCTTCCATTTTAACACTTTGTTCTCTATCACTTCCGGAAGCAACAAGATATGGAATGATTACTGCAGGCAGTCCAAGACCTTTGCACTTCAGTAGGAGGTCGATGTGGTTAACACGATCGAAAGCATTTTTATAGTACATGACCACATGGGATGCCAAGTTGTTATCTGCTGCATCTAACCATCTTTGCACCATGTCAACTAATGCCATTGTTGTAGCAAGTCCATAGAGACTTCCAAACTGGTTTCTGTCTAATGGTGGCTCTGGCATGAAAATTAATGTAGGTTCATTGCATGTAAGTTTCTGATCGATTAAAGTTTCACCTTGATTTGTTACAGGTGGATCTGCGTCGTGTGATTAATATCCATGGTTTAGGAACAAAGGGCGTGGTCAGCAAGAGATGCTGGGTAACACAGTACAAGGTACTCCTCAGTCATGACGGAACTAACTTCAAGCCCCTACGCCTGCACAACTCCAAACTGGAAAAGGTACGTTTTCCCATACAAATACCGTTACTTATCAGCAAAAGATCTTCGCGTGCCTTTGCAAATATGTTGAAAAATGATCCAAGCCATCGAACCAAAGATAAATATATATATATATATATACATATATATATATATGAATGTATATATATATATATATATATGTGTGTGTGTGTATATATATATATATATATACATATATATATAATAATTATTATTATTACCACCCCCATCCCAAAGGGGAGGAGACATTTTTAATTACCGGGGATCAAAATTTTACGACATCCAGATTTTGTTTTCATGTTTCGCTCGACAATATTAAGGGGCCGTCTGTAAAGCTATTTTGCAGTATAATTTTTTAGAAAATCAAGAATTGTTTTTTTGCAGAATAGGAAGATTAGGTACCAATCTACAATACAGCCAAATGTTGAGTTTGAAAAATGTAAATTTTTATGAGAATTTTGCAGCAAAAAACATTCATAGTTTTAGGCCAAACACCCACATGGTTTTATATTTGCAACAGAATGTAAATGAGCTGTCAGTCAGACTTGGGTCTGCTAGGCAATTGGAAGTGACCAAGCTGCTCAAAGATTGGGGAGAACAATGGGCCAGTGGGCTAGGGAGAGAACAATGGGCACTCCTAATCTTTTATTTTAGCGACTGAAACCAGCTATTAGGAAACCACATCTTTATGATCTTCTCCTGAAAAAACTTCAAAAATTCTTTTTTCAACATTGATTTAAAAGATATATTTTCATGATAACACGTCACAAGTATAGTTTTACAAGAATACTTCTCACAAGACAAGTATCAATCAGAGAGAGAGAGTGAGTACATTTTCCACAATGGCTAGTTCACTGCTGCCAGAGAGCCAATTAGACCTAAATTGCATTTTCTCACAATTCTAATTTTCGTCAGACTTCTCACAGGTTTTCAACAGATTGCTCGTAAATGGTTTAACCGATTTTGATGAAATAAAAAGATCGTGAAAATAAACATTTTTGCCTGGGAACGATATGTGGCGTTTGTAGCTGATATCAAATTTTGTATTTTTTTTTTCAATGTTGAATTTCACAAAGTGGAAAATTGAAAGAGTGCCCATTTATAGATTTAAAAAATCGTTCCTTTTGCTTTTAAAGAAAAATCAAGAAAAACGTTCCTTGACATTGCATCAAAGTTTCATTCTACCAAATTTGAAGATTTCATGTCGAATATTGTGGTTTGTAGGCTCAGAAAACCTCTGAAGTAGACCCCTTTGTAATATATCACCTATCACCCAAAAAATGCGATAATGCTGATTTTCTTCTTCACATCATGAAAATATAGATTAATGTCTAAAAGAATATTATGGTTTTGGGGGGCCTAACGACAATATTTTAGAAAGGAGAGTAGACTAAGATACTGCGACGCTATACTTGCTCAGGTTTACAGACGGCCCCTTGTATAGTCAATAACGATCTGTTTACCCAATGTTTACTGGTGGCAAGAGTGCTGTGCCCCGTCACCTGACTGGGCTTATCCTGTATGAACGTTCTATTGCCTTGCCGTTGCTCAGTCACAACTATCATGACTAGCAAGTAAATCATACGTTTCGTGTTGTCTGTTTTGCCATCTAATACTTAGCGTTACACAGTATTAGAATTTATCCTATATATTCGAAGAAAAATATTATCTATCTACCATGTCAGATAAGTAGGGACCGTAACACATTGTGCAAGTCAAACTCGAATGGAAATGTTTTGTTAGTGCGTTTATGAAAACAATCTTCAAAATTATATCTCTCTTATTTACATATATATGTGTGTGTGTGTGTGTATGTGTGTGTGTGTGTTATGTCTGTTGGTGCGTGTGTAAAGTGGTGTGGCGCTGCTCTGCAGGTCTTTGATGGTAACAAGGATCAGAACAGCTGGCGCCGCCACTGTCTGCATCGGTACTATGGCATGGCCCCGCGGGCCCGTTATGTGCGCTTCGTCCCATTGGCCTCCCAAGGCTGCATTGGTATGAGGTTCGAATTGTTCGGATTCCGAGGTGAGCACATTTTGGTAGCCCGTTCAAAACAGCTTTGTGATTTATGCGCTTTAACTAATAACTCTTTTGCTTTGAGGAACACTTCCCGGCAACAGACTTTATAAATATGCCAAATCATGCCCATGAACAACCGGTTCGCACGAGACGAACTACACGCATTTGCCTTGTCATTTACAAAGTTAGCAACGAATGGGACGCTGCTCTCCATTCAGCTCATGTGTATCCTCAGGGGACATTCAACCTAGTGGCTTTAAAACAATCAGAAAATTCGGATGGTGTCAGGGCTGAATAAAGCTTCTTTAAAAGCATTACTTTACTCAGCATTAAGCCAGGACCTCAGTTTTCAATTACACATCAAAATTCACAGTAATTGCAGAATTGTCGTTTTTCTCTGACAAGCATTCTATATTAAATTTACTTCACGACAACACTGCACCAAAGTTTCAATCTTCATACATGTTCATTGCGCGCAGTTGCGCAAAAACTATATATATTTCTTTTAACAAGAGGGATATGTGGACAGCCCATCCTCCGGTGATTTTCACGAACAACCCATAATAAGTCCCACCCTGATCTTGGGCATGAGGATTCGGGAGAGGAAGTTAAAACAAAGTGACTTTCCTTTGCATTGCTCATCGACTTATGGTAATCAACAGGAATGCATTCATTAACCAACAAGTACCCGAATTGAAAAAAAATGTGAATATTCAAGGGTCTAAAGTATCACCACTGATAAAGAATTTTGTTACCCCCTCCAACTATATTTCCACCAATTTCCAAAACAATCTGAATGACAGTTTAAGAGCAGAAGTCAAAAATAGAAATAACCCACGCACAAAAATGTATAAAATAAAACTAATCCCACCTCTTGAACGAATTAAGGTCTGGGGTCCCCAAAATTGACTCTATGCAATTTCGAAGCAATTTGTTTGGCAGATTTCGACTAGATGTTGAAAGATTTTGCCAAAAAATGAACAAAAAGAATATTCAATATTCAAACTTCACTAGAGCATGACCATTTGAAAAATTTGATGGATACGTCCAAGGTACATCTCCACCAATTTCATGTGAATCTTGTAGATGGTTTTAGAGAAAAACGTGAAAATGCAAATTTCCATTGCAGCCTCCATTGCCTTATATTGTGATCAATAGGAATGCATGCATTAATCGGCAGGTAGCCGAAAAAAGGTTAAAAATCAGGGATCCTGATTGTCACCACTTAGTGAACCAAATTGGTTTAACCGTCCGATAAGCTACATTTCCAGCAAGTTTCAGAACGATGTGAGGAACGGTTTTGAAGAAAAAATCGATAACAGCTTCAACACACAAATATTGCACCAAAAAGAGAGAAAAAAGGGAAAAATTGAAGCTTCACCTGTTGAACAAATGAAGGTCTGGGGTCGTCCCTGGTAGTATCCCTCTGCAACTTGGAAGTAATTGGCTCGGCGGTTTGGAGAAGATTTCCTAAGCTTTTTCCGAAAACTGAAAAAAAAACATCGTAAGAAATAAAAACACAGAGTATGACCGTTTAGACAGAATTGGTAAAAACCCATCCAAAGCACATTCCTGCCAAGTTTGAAGTGAATTTGGCAGATCGTTTCAGATAAGAAGTCGAAAATTTGAATTATGGACGGCGCTGGACAAATGGATATACGACGGATGCCTAACCACCACATAGCCTCAGGTGACTGACAATTCAGCTGAGGTAAAATGCCCCCTGAGCGCGACAAGCGAGTTTGGGTACTTTCATTGCGTACAATGGACGATGCCAAAGTGGATTTGGTCAATGCTTTGACGAAAACTACATGCATATACGCATACACACACACACACACACACACACACACACACATACATACATACACACATATATATATCTGTCAATGCACAAAAACTGCTCTTCCTACCCTAACCACGTTAATGTGTACTCCTCCTAGTGATTGTAATTCACATTTGAGAATTCAATAATAATAATCTCCATTAGATTAATAGTCTCCATGGAGATTAATTGTGAAAACTGGCGATTAACAGTGCTAATATCTCCCAAGGTGGTTTTGAGGAAAAAAGCTAAAAAAAACAACAATCAAAAACTAATCTAGAAATGAAGATTTGCTTCACAGCATTTGTCTGGGGGCTTTTAAAATGAGAACAGTTTGAAATGCTACACTTTGCCATTGTTCTACATAATCTTAATTAATATTCATAAAGTAAAATGCTACAACCTTAGTTGTTGGTCCATTGGATGTGGCCATGTCACAAACTTATAAACTGAAGTTTGAATGACACCACAATCTTTTATAGTTTTAAGGCAATGCAAGATGTTAATATGTGTATTTGCCTAATTTGTATAATTCAAAAGCCTGCAACTTTGGTTCACGGTTCATTGAATGCAGTTATGTCATAAAGCAATAAGGTAAGGTTGAAATGGCATCTCTATCTATAATAGCTTTGAAGTTATTTAAGATTTGAATTTCTGGTATTTACCTAATTTGCATAAATTAAAATTCTACATTTTCGGTTCAGTGTGGATTAGATGCCGCAATGTCACAAACATAGAAATTGAAGTTGGAATAGCACGTCTACCTTTGATTGTTTTGAAGTTATTCAACATTTTGATTTTGTATATTCACCTGATTTGCATTAATTGCAATTTTTTCAACAATCTTTTGGTTCATTGGGTGCGACCATGTCACAAACAATTTTCATTGAATAAATCTCCTCAACTTTGGTTCATAATTGATTGGATGCAGCTATGTCACAAACTTAGAAATTGAAGTTGGAATGACCCTTCTGTTTATAACAGTTTTGAAGCTGTTTAAAATGCAAAAATTGCATATTCACATAATTTGAATTTAATAAAACTCTACAAGTTTGGTTTATGATTGATAGGATGCAGCTATGTCCCAAACTTACAAATTGAAGTTGGAATGACACCTCTGTCTATAATAATTTTGAAGCTATTGAAGATTTAATGTTTGCATATTCAGCTAATTTGCATAAATTATAATCCTACACCTTGGTTTCATGGTTCATTGAATGCGGCTTTGCTACACCTTATGGAGGTGGAATAGCATCTTTATGTAGTTATATTTTTTAGATATTCTACTTTGAGATTTTTCAGTGCCCCTAATGGGCATAATTTAAAATTCGACAACTTTCATTTACTGTCTATTATATTGGCAGGTGTTTCAAACCTTAACATGCACATTGAAATTGTGTGTCTATCTGCACTAGAAAGAAAGAAAGAAAGAAAGAAAGAAAGAAAGAAAGAAAGAAAGAAAGAAAGAAAGAAAGAAAGAAAGAAAGAAAGAAAGAAAGAAAGAAAGAAAGAAAGAAAGAAAGAAAGAAAGAAAGAAAGAAAGAAAGAAAGAAAGAAAGAAAGAAAGAAAGAAAGAAAGAAAGAAAGAAAGAAAGAAAGAAAGAAAGAAAGAAAGAAAGAAAGAAAGAAAGAAAGAAAGAAAGAATTATTTGAAAAACAAAATATCTGGGTTGGCACCCAGACATACTTATGGGGTACCCCAAACAGGAAACGGTCGGCAGCAAGCAAGGACCAAGACAGGAGAGGGGTATTCCTGCAGTGGACATCAGAGTGGAGGTTCAGACAGTGGCTCCTATATGGCTGATTTGCAGGCCAGCTATATTTAGAAACTTAGCTCCTGTAGCCATTTTGCCACTGCATCAGGACCTACTTTTTCTACAAACTCGTTCAATAACTTCATAACTGCATATGGCCACCTCTTGCCATCCTAGCAGTTGTAAGAGCATAAGTTACCCTTTCAGTTAAAGTGCAAAATTACTTCATCAAGTCAATATTTGCCGAGATAACAACTTCAGGAGTTCATGCTCTTGGGGTGTTTTCCCCAGCCACCACTCGGTGCAAGTTTGGTGCTTTTCAGAGAAAAACTTTGGACATATTTGGTCGGAAAGAAGAAAAACAGAAGGAAGGCGAGAAAAAGAGAATTCTTGGAAGAACAAAATGTCTGGGTTCGCACCCAGACATAATTATTCTGGAGAAATACTTCTGAAAATTAAAGTTTCACAAATGCGCCTAATTAGCGTTAATCAAAGTTTACAACTTTCATTTTTATATCATTAGACGCCCTTGTAGTATAAACCAATGATTTTTTTACATATTTCCAACTTCAAAAATCTTGAATATTGTCAAAACTATAATAGATAGAGGTATCATTCCAACTAGTGCTGGTACAGTTATGAGTGCGGTGTACACATATATGAAGGATTTATAAAAAAAATCTTCAGCATCTAAAAATGTGCTAATCAAAGGCATTTTACATTTTAAAACTTGAATAAATCAAAAGTAATGACTCACTATTCCGGTGTTTACATACACCGTATAACCTCTCTACAGTGGACATCCCTGGGACCAGAGAAAAGTGCCCACTCCTGAGAGGGTCAGCCCTTCTGGGCAGTATGGATGAGTATATGTGCATGTACATGTACATTATTCACACTTGCACATATACATGTACAATGTACACATATCATAAGTCAAGGAATGTGTACACATGCAACACAAAACTCCCTTTTTTCCGTTATTAAATATACAAATTTTAACAGACACTCACGAAATTACATGCATGTACATGTAAGTGTGAAATGAGACGAACACCATATTGTCTCAGTATTCCTTTCCTTGCTATCAAGAACAGGATTCAAAATGAAAGTAGACTTAATATCAGTGGTTACAAGAAAAACAAAGACCTGAAAGTGGCCACTGAGATAACACAACTCCATGCACTGTTACAAAATTCACAAAGTTGTGCAAACAAACATTAAGGGCAGTAAGAAAATACTTTGATGGGTATACTCAACTCAGCACTGCATGTAGTGTATTCTTAAAAGAGGGTACACATGGCAGGCTTATTCTGCCCAGAAGTCCAGTGCCTTTGCTCCCATGGGATTGATAAGCACAGCAAACTCATGATATCCTGGGGCAGGAGCAGACCAGGTAGGACACCAGTGTCAGTCGCGGTGCACTGACAGCTCTGTCCAGCACTAGTGGTAATTGTAGCCTGCCTGGTACATATAGCAGCCTGGAGCAGATCTGTTCTTGCTCCAACAGAAAGAGATTCTCTGCATTTTATTGAGAGCCTCATTACATAGTTGTTGGGTGCCCCCCCCCCCTCCCATTTGCTACAAGGCCCAAACCTTCCAAGCCATACACCTAGCATTCATGGATAGAAGGCTGCCTATGAGACAGGTGCAAGGTAATTTATTATCAATGCAAAATTGTTGCCTAGCACTATGAATGCCCATGCAGCTTGACACACGCAGTAGAAGGGATGTGGAGTGTGGAGAAATTCAGTGAATTTAGCATGCATTAAATTTCCCCTTTTGTTTACATGCATTTGGATTTGCTAGATGTCTCAAACCTACATGTCTAAATTAAAACGTTGTGTCTATCTGTAATATTTTGAGGAAAAAAGCTAAATAATTTTCAGATGTAGAGCTTTTGAAACTCTAAGTGCCCCTAATTTCAATAATAGTAAACATCATGACTACTCAAAGAATATGCACAAATTCACTGGTAGGTCAGTCGCCATGGCAAGTTTAGTGGTTTTGGAATAATAGTGTCCGAGAAAATCTCCGGACAAATTTGGTTGCAAAAAGGAAAGAAGTGTTGGGAAAACATAATGTCGCGGTTGGCAGCTAGACATGAAAAGCACACTCCAATCTCTCCATAGCCAATCCAGTCACTGCCTATGCATAACTGTATACTAGTACTTGAATTAATCGATAGTATCATGTTCAATTCAAGGTTGTCTTGATTGACCATGTTCAAATTTGATACATGGGTGACAAATGGATTGTTCTCACCATATGGTGGGCTTTAAAAAAATGGATGTGAAAATAATACTTTCATTCACATTCTTACTTTTAAAACTCACTGCGCTTTCAATCGTCGCTTTCCGCTCATTTCCAACACCCACAAGGAGCGAAAGGCTAGCGACGTAACAAACATAACACCACTGGCTGACAGGGACGACTTTTATTATGCTTGCGAGCTATGGCTGTCAAGTGTCACTTCGTTTAAAAATAAATTATTCACCCTTCATCAACAGGATTAAAAATGCCTGTAAAAATATTCATTTATGTCCCTGCTCCCGCCCAGGATGGGTCGGTGCGTTGCTGGAAATCGTAGCAATACAAGTTGTACCGTTTGCTTACCCCCCCCCCCCCCCCTGAAATTGTAGGGTGCGTGGACCCATGCAGTCAAGATTTTCAGGTACAAGCGGCATGGCTCTGGGAACCGATGATCAGTCTAACCTATGTAGGGAACACTTTGTGGAAAGTGACTTTGATTTCTCAAATATGACAATATTTAGGATAGGTTTGCCAGCAAAACCTATTGCTGTTGCCAAATGCGGTCTCATCGCTGGATAATGGAAGGATTCGTGGAACTGGCCAAATTAAGTGTTACTCATAATATTCATGTATTACAGTGTTTAAAAATTAATCTTCAGTATGATCCTGATTTGCAAAGCTTTCATTACAAAAAATGGATAGATACATGGACAAACAAGGACCAATCTTGTTCCATATCCAGGTCTGGGGCTGGACAGTCTATAAAGGGTGAAGTGGCCACCGTAATGTGTATGTCCAATTACTGCTGTATATAATGAGGTTTTAATGCCATAACCAGATAATGTTTGGATAGCTGCCACATTCGGCCTGCCTCTGATATGCAGGTGCAAAGACCAGTGGGCGGCTGGTCTTTCATTTTTTCAGTCGTGTACCACTGTTCGTGACAGTCCACGGCCAGCTCCCAAAAACCGGGTGTACAAAAGTCCATCTTATTGCACCTGTGTCATTATTATAATTCCATCTCATTGTACCTGTGTCATTATTAAGAAACCAGAAAATAAGTCGGTCACAACAAAATATTTACCATTGTCACATAATAGATACGATCTTAAATAGAGGAGATCATAAACACGTATACTGATCGCAATGTATACAGAAACAAAAAGTACTGCCCTCCAAGGGTCGCGAGGTTACTGCCGGGTAGGGGTTCTGATGTTGAAAGCTATTCATAAATGCAAACTTACAGATGTATTTAATCATCCATAGAACACACAGATGGAAAGGGAACGTCAACTGTTTGTTCTATATACTGTAGGCGTAGGCTGTAGCTGTTTCTGAGAATGCTAGAATTTGAAACGCTACATGACCTGGCCCATCCGGACGCAAATTCCAGTCTATTGCATTTATGCTTATATTTGCTTAGTGAAATCTGGTAACATTTGATTGGAAATATCTTTGCCCAGACGGCAAGTTAGGATCGTCTGGATGTACCACAGCTGCACTCCCTACAGTGCTGGTGACGCTAGCGTTCTTGGCGTCCCCTCATGTGTGTGAGGCTGAATGACCTTTTCCCCTGTTGCTTCACCTTGTCTTGTTAATTCTTCATCATCCTCGTCAGACCAAGTTAATTAAAAACTTAACTTAATTTTGACTCTCCGGAATCACTGTGCTATGTTGTATCTGCCATGACTCTTGGCAAACTGAAGGCAGTCTAGCTTATAACACCTGCACCATAGCCAACGGCTTGCGTTTGTGACGTCACTAACACTTTCCCACATCGGGCCATGATCGGAGAAAATTCGCATACTTTCCAGTCGCAAATGTGGCGCACTATTGGAGCTACAAACTCTATTCGAAAATGAAATTTAACATTTTGGTTTTCAGATATTATTTCTAACCACCCTAAACAGCAACTTTCTAATTTGCGGTACCCATTCAATCAAGAAGACCTTTAAAAATATTTGAAACTCGAAGGCTTCAACAGCTAAATGACTTTATAAACGGGTCATCAGTGGGAAACCATCAAGTGTGCATGTTTCGCCGCCTTAAATTCTGGACACCCTGTCTGTGATGACAGCTAATTGTCGTTAGCTTGTATTTGGTAAAGTCACCGCATTGAATTAAAGAATGTATGAACGTAAAATAATAGCAATTACATATACATTAACAAATAAATAACATATTACAAGTTATTGCTCATGGTGACAAGACTTAGAAAACTTATATGAACCATTATGTGCAGCAATATATGAAAAATAACAAAATTCATATTCTAACTTACCCCGAAAAAGTAATTCCATATAGTTCCGTTAATACAACCATCATTGTACAACTGAAACGGAAATTAGCATTATATTTATACATTGAAATAGAGTGAAAAAAGTTTAGCACAAAATATACAATTCTCTCGATCATAATCTGAAGGACTGAAAAAAACTGAATATTTTTAAACATAATTTACGGCAAAACAAGAAGTATTGACAAACAAAAACAAAAAGGCCAAACATAAGACAAAGTACATATGTTTCAAAGGTCAACAATAACCAGTCAAAAACCACCTCCAGCAGGAAGAGATTTCTTGGGACTTATTATGCTGGCCAGTGTCCCATGAGTCTTCTCAAAGATTATCAAACAGATCATAACCACGTAGTTTTAGCTCATCAACCTGCCGGACACCACCAAAAAAAAAATGAATAAAAAAAACAAAAAAATAAACCATCGATGAGCTGAATTTCCATCACGATCTGTCGGAACTTTACGGAGGTCCCGATGCCGATCAAAGCTCAGAGCCTTGTCATTGCCACTACCATCAACAACATATCTGACCGACTTGGCGGGGACTGACTTGTCGGGATCGGCGATATCAAACTCGGCCTCAGCAAAATCACCAAGATTTTGCTGTATAAATTTTAAATTATTTCTAAATTTTTAGAGCTTCAATTCCTGTTTTCTGTTGCTGATCATGCCCTCAGTTCCTCCAATTGACACGCCGAGATTGGTCAAGTCCAAACTCCGAGAATCCAGTCCAGTCAGAGATTTGGTCCCAACGCTAGTTTTATGATGCTCGGTAATCCTGTCCTTTGCATTCGCTGTTTGTATCCTCATTAGCAGACATGCCGCCAACGGCACCAGACGGCAAGTCCAAATCAAGATCACGATCATGATAGTACTCGGTATTAAGATTATCAACATCAGAGATCAATCCTTCATACAATTATCTATAATCCAGTCTCACCACATTCATCAGATTCCGCTTGCCAGACAAAACGCACAAATTTAACAGAAAAAGACTTTAGGCCTAACTGTTGACGTACATAACCGACTTTGCACTGCATATAAAGCAACAAGGAAAACAAAAAGTGTATGCACTGCACTGCAACAAAAATCGGAATGATAAATACGCGAAAATGACATAAACGCTGTCTTGCGGGAAATATCACATGATTTCAACAACAAAAAGAAAGATTACATTTGACACAAGTAAAGAAGCGCAAATTAAAATGGTACCCGTCCCTGAAAACATAGTTCCTTTAATAAATACATTAGTATACAGCATAAACAGAGAAACAACAAATTTACATATTTATAAATTTAAATCTGGTGAATAAGTAATTTGTAGAAAAAAATATATTTAAATTGAAACCCTACGTTGTTACATAACTGGCACAGCCATAGATGAACACAAAACTCTTCCTCTGTATGTTGTAAATGTATCGAAACATTGATCGAATGATGTTAAGGGGGACGAAACGCAAAATTCATCACATTTGAACGCGCCCCATTATGCTGACAAATTTTTTCCACCATAAAATCCCGATCACCAAAATACCACTAGAGGACAAGATAATTTGTCCGGTCCCTGGATATTTACACTCAGCATCCTTCTGCGTTTTGCACACCGTATGTTAAGGTAAGATGATACGGGATGAGATAATTTTTAAACCAGACTAAAAAGTCCACACACACACACACACACACACACACACACACATATATATATATATATATATATATATATATATATATATATATATATATATATATATATATGTATGTATATATATACATATATATGTATGTTTATATATACGTACATACATGCATGCATACATACATAAATACATACGTGCATACAAACTTTCAAAATGTACACATGAAAACATTTACGTTACGTTAAATTATGACTATATCGAGTCCACCATCATTAAATAAATATTATTTTCCACCAGCAACAATGAAAGCACCGGATTCCCGTTTCCTATCATCAGCTCTAAGAGGACATTCTTGTAAACAATTCTTCATATCAAACGACACACAAATAGTTCATCATCCAAACTTTCATTCTCATGCAACCACCCCAATCATCCAAACTTTCATTCTCATGCAACCACCCCAGTCACACCAAACATCAATATGTATGGTATATATCTTCATAATCAAGGATGTGTATTGCAGATGACGCCAACTGCTAATTTAATTTGGGTTTGGTGTCTAATTCCTTACAAATATAGCCCCTTTGACGGGTAAACAAATCGGCTGCAATGATTGGTCACTAACTTTTTGGCCGGAAATGATGTCGCATGTAATTAAGTTTAACACGAAGTAGTGTCACATGTAATCTGATTCAACAGAAAGTACTGTCACCCGCAGTTTACCTTTCCGACATCTTTTATTTGATAGTGGACTGTAATATAGGGCCATTTTGTGCACATTTTCATCAGCTCTAGACATAAAATTGGCTTTGTTTTTCAGATGGGAGCGATCTGCAGCTGTTGATGGGTAAGTTGTATCAGTATATTGCACAGATACTCTTAGGATGAGGTTTACAAATGCCATTTTTCTGATAGGGTACATGGGCCCAAGCTGGGCATTTGATTATAATGGCACAAGAAATAACGATATTTCTACAGGTGTCATAAATAAGGCAACTTAAGTCAATGTATATGTGTTATGTTGCACCAAGATGCATGTAGCCTAAAGTAATCCAGTCAAAAATTGCAGATAAGGCCAAGTGCAAAATATAGCGTACGATCACGTAAGCATTCTTGAGTTTATACAATAAAAGAACATGCAGATTTGGAAGTGCCAAATATTGATAATAAAGGAGAGCCGACAAACATACAGGATTTATTAACAATTTTGAAATGGTACCCTGCAAGATTATGAATGAACTAAATATAGAACGTCTTGTACATTTCGGGTGAAAAGACTATACCTCTGACAGTTTAGAAGAGAAGTGCCTAAGATGAATATTAATTTTTGCTCAACATACGGTGGTTGAGGTATTGATAAATTCCATAATTTTTTGCAAAAACTGCACACCCTTTGTGAAGTAACATAACTCCAACCTTCAAAGACTGTAGACTCATGAGTCTCCGTAAGCTGGCGTGGATTTTTTGTATACAGTGGTACCTGCTCTAAAGACCACCTCTCGTGAAAGACCGCACTAGTTTTTAAGACCACCATTTCAAGACAATGGCCTTTAATTTCTTTGTAAGCTTACCTGCAGTGAAAGACCACCTGCCATATGTGACCACTTTTGTCTGGCGTTAAGGGTGGTCTTAAATAGCAGGTACCACTGTATTTTAATATTCCATGTCAACGACAATCAACCGTTAAAGGAAAGCCTGCCGGAACTAGTAGAATAAAAGAGTCACACGAGGTTATTTGGAAATGCATTGGATGATAATTTGTATACTGTATCACCATATTTTAAAATTCGATATTGATTAATACTGTGTCACAAGCGACTGATTGTAATGCTTATTGGGCCCAACAACCTGCTGGTTTTAAATAGTGTTATATTAACCAGATCATACATGAACGCAAAGAAACATGTTTTGTTAGGTCAAATTATTTTCGAAGGAAATGTGGCTCTGAATTTCACATCTGTTACGCGTTTTCTGAAAGCCAAAATGTTGAACTACAAGAAGTTTATTGCTGAGGGCAAGTGTACAGACGTATCGCTAAGTGAAAAAACACTAAAAAAACAAACCCCCAAAAAACCCAACCAACCCTTAAAAAACCTGTGCAAGCCTTTAAGGACCACAAAAAAATATAAATTAAAGTCGACTATTAAACTCGAAATTTCGACTTTTATTCTCAAAATTGGGACTTAAAAAATTCAAATATTTGCTTTTAAAGGTCCAAAATTCGAGTTCGTAAAGTCGAAATTTCTCATGTGAACCAGATGCAATATTTGTAAAATCCTATTGCTCACGGCGACTCCCGATACGAAATACCAATTGTTAAAAATTCATGGATGCAAAAACAATCAGCTACCCATCATCGCCAGTTTGTTTTGGTTCATGCACAGACGAAACTGTGAAACGTTCAGGGTAGATGCTAGCCATAAAACTAGCCCTAGAGTTTGAAGAATAAGCTTCACTTTGTTGTATAGTTCAGTGACATTGATCAGTCTTGTAGGCCTACTCTTCGCCGTCACAGTCATCATAACTGACGGTTGAATGTTACTTTGTGTTCATTAATGTGCAGAAAGGTAGACCTGAAATGTGCTCCGGGTGGTTGTTTATTGAATTTTTCCAGGAGTATGTATTTGGCATGAATAGTATGAAAGATGTGGTTTTATCAGTATACCGGCATTCATCTTTCCATGCATAAAGAAATAATAACACTTATGACTAAGGTATTCGTTTGTTTAATCTCTGTGCTAAATAACCCAAAACAACATTTTTGTGCTCTAATCTTCTCATTTCCTACTACTATCAGCCCTTAAACACGATGCCTGGACCAGAACGATGGAGGGGTGCATGTGTTACTTCGACAGCACTCGTTTTGACTGTGCCTGCTGTGAGCCTGGCGCTTGTCAGTGCCCAAGTTCCAACCCGCACCAATGTGTGCAGTGCGGCTATGGGTCTCAGTGTGGTATCCGTACGTATATACATCAAGTCACGTTTCCTGTAGCATTTGTTTCCTGTGATTTTGAAGACATGTGTTGCTCCTATTTACATTATAAGGTTTGCATCTGGATTTTTTTCTTGGCCATGAATTTGCTATGAATCCTAAGTTACCAAAGTGCTATCTGAATGCCTTTTCTCACCGGTATGCACCATTTAAATACATTTTAGTGCTGGTATTTGCTTCGGTCTTCAATGAGCGAAGTCACTTCAATGCCGTCCAGCTTGTGGCCTGCCAGCTCCCCTACCCTTAAATATATATAATTATTGCTATCGTATGTAGTAAAATCCATAATTTATTTTCCAGTGGAGTTCATGCTATGTAGTCTATTTTCTGCAGATAATTCCTAGTGCATTTATTAAGAGGTTCATATACACATACGTGTCTGCAGAGGTTCACAGTTAAGCCTCATTGCCGCGCCTCATTGTAACCAAAATGTCCTAGGAAATGTATACCGTTGCATGACACAAATGATGCACCTTTTGTACGTGGCCTTGCAGTCACGTAACCGATCAAGATGGTTACATCACGAAGGTCGATCTTCATCGATTGATTGATACATGTATTTATGGAGAGAGAGAGAGAGAGAGAGAGAGAGAGAGAGAGAGAGAGAGAGAGAGAGAGAGAGAGAGAGAGAGAGAGAGAGAGAGAGAGTACATGTCATTATTTATATACTGGCTAACCAAAAGAAAAATGTGCATTCTGAAACAGAATTGGCGAATCAGGGATTTGATTGTGCTAATGTACATTGCCATGGCACTTTGCGCCAAGGCTGTCCATGGGTTGCCCCTTGGTGAACATGTATCAGAAAATGTGTGACTTCCTGCCTGCATGCTATTTACAAGGCGATCTACCAGACGGTGTTGGCTCTTCTTTATATGCAAGCGGTGATATGTAAATAGACCAAATATCAAGTTAAACATGTTTGTGTGAATGGAATGTACAAACAATCTGCCGCCAGTATGAATACTTCTTGAGAGCCAGACCATGAAACACCAAGTTTAAAGTTTTCTGTTGACGGTTCTATATTAAAAAATAACAAAGATTAATCAGACAATAGCACATGTTAACAACAGATGGAGACACGTGTACACCGCCACCAAGTAACCAAAAACTACTGGTAGGACTCACCTGAGAGATAAAGAAGCCTGGGACATCTTCAGTCGTTGCCAACAAGAATTGGTGTGCTACGCAGTAAGTTCCCATGTGCAGGTTTCTCCATCTGCTGTTGACCTACACTGTGTTATTAAAGTTCAAGTAATCGCTACTTTGCTTGCTGTAATTCGGGGCGTCTTTTTAGACTGTGAAGCATAAGATATTTTATTTCCCTTACTTTATAGCACACATACTAAGGCCCAACGTGGAGGTGGACCCATGGACCAAGTCAAGAACAGGCTGCACATGCAACTGGGACAAGAGCCGCAAGGACTGCGCCTGTTGTCAGAACTTTGGCTGTCAGTGCGGCCGCTTCAACAAGAACCAATGTGTACAGTGTGGAAGCCCGGAACACTGTGGCACAAAACAACACATCTTTGGTGCCAACAAACACTGTATCCCAAAAATGTGTCCAAAATCATAATTCTAAAGATCATTTCCCATCAAAATTAACTTTACATATTATACTTATATGTCTGCAGTGATATGAAATGTATAGAGAAACTGAGATAATAAACAACGTTATACATGGTTTGTACTGTGTAGTTGGATATAAATCTGTGTAGCTCAATATTTGAAGTCCATTGCATGACTACCATTCAATGATCCTAACATGATCAACAGTATCTAAAACTAGAATTTCTAAGCTAAACAGAAGGTCAATGGGCGTAATGCTCTGCTGACGACTATCGCCAAAACCTAATTTCCTGAAAGACATTCTCTCTATGACCTACAGAAAACAGTTAAAGTCATCTATACTATGCAATATCAAACTTCCACTTGCTACACATTTGTGGTAAATTTGGTATCATTTGCCGTATGTTTTATCAACATATTGAATTTAGTATTCTTTTCGTAAGTGCTTATTGATCTTGAAAAATTGATCCAGGTTATAAAACATATTATAAAAGTTTGCTATAGGCCCAATGCTCATTTGGTTTACATTTTGTAGTTGCATCCGAATTAGCACAATGTATTCAATGTATTTTGTTCCCTCCGATGTTAGTTTCAATAATTACTACCAGTGCCGACAGCCTGACTACTTATGTCCTAAACTTTTGCCAGTATAATGTTCCTGTAATGGTATGGGGATGTGTGAAAATGTAATGACTACCACACATACACACAAAAAAAACATTTCATGAAATACATACCGCCCGTAACATTGAGAGCGTACGTCCTGGTGATCTATACTACGCAATAACAAAGTTCTATGTATGACAAACATTTGCGACATTTTTGGCCCTACTATTTCTCAACATGTTGCATTTAGTCTTCTCTTTTACAGATAATGACCTTTAAAATAGGTCAATGTTACTCGCACAATTTGTCTATTGACCCTGGACATAAAAATAAGCGCTACATCTTACTTTTCAGCTTTGTGTGAACCTTCACACAGAAATTACAAAAAAGCCCTTGAAACTTTATTAAGAAATTATTTTTCACATAAGTATGAATTGGACTTGACACAACTGTCATTACATACGTTAACTATGACAGAGAATACCTCTTTAACACGGTAACTTTGCAATAGTGAAAAATCCCTTTGCACCAATACATTTTATTGATTTAAAAATGGAGGGGGCTTGTAGTTTAGGACATTTAAATTCTTATTTGGGCAAGATAATCCCGGGCCCTCTAACTGAGCGATCTGTCCATTCAACACTTTTGGTATCTATAATGTTAATTGGATCTTTTAAGATTACATATAGGATTTATTCTTTTACCAGGCAAAATGAGACACGTATAATCCGCAAACAGGTCCTGTTTTGTTTTCACTTTACTGTATCGCAATGCCTTGATCTTAGCAGTTTGTGTAATAAGAACTCCTAAAATTTACCAGAAACAGAGATGGAAAAGAGCGCATCCTTGGTGCACGTCACAGAAGAAAATACAAGGCATTGTAGCCCATCCATTATTTAGTGCTTAACTACGACTAATTTTGCAATGGTTTTTATCCAGTCCATGAAAAGTGGGGCACAATTAATGTACTCTTACTTCCTGATGTTTAAATTTTCATTCCAGTTTGACAAATGATTTTTCAAATCAATGAACATGGTTAATGACGAAATATTTACACAATCTATATATTACAAAGTATAACAAAATGGCTTTAATTTTCATCTATGTATCGGTTTTTTAAAATCGGAACTCTAGCAATGCCAGCACTACTATGTGTTTGTTATGGTGTAAACTTCCTGTTCTGTTTTACGATCCTGGGAAGTTACCTTACAATTTTTATTCAATTTAGGTACGTCGGTTATGTTCGGAATCAACTCCTGCAGGCCTAAATCTCCTTTTTCTTGAGTTCAATACAAAAGTTTTTTGTTTTTTTTTGTTTTTTTTTTGGTTTTTTTTTGGGGGGGGTTTCGGGTTTTTTTGTTTTTTTGTTTTTTTGGTTTTTTTTTTTTTGTTTTGTTTTGTTTTTTTTTTTGGTTGTACAATGCGTGTAAGAGGCAAGATTTTTCTTTAAGTTGAGAGGTTCATACATCAAATCAATTTCAACTACTACTAACTTTTGTGCAGGTTTTTCTAAAATTGTCGAAAACAGATGTCCACTTCTATTATTCATGACGGTAATCATTTCTACGTTTGTTGTCAGTATAACATCTTATCCTCTCCAGATGCTCAATGAATAATTCATTGCTTGATGGCTATTCAAGTCTTACTGTTGTGTCTGGTGATGTTAATATTGATTGCCTAGTCAAGGTTGAGACGGTTTTAGACTTTGGCTGATTTTAGACTATGATGTTGACATGTAATGTTCTCACTACTATCTGTTTGTTCATTCTAAATTATACTTTTACTTCTTGTTATCATCTTGTTAGCTAATGGATGGTACTTGACCTTTAAATTGACTCTTGTAATTACGTTTTTTTCCAAATTTAAAAGTATTCACTTGGTTTCTCAACTTCCTCATACCACTGCACTTTAAATCTAATTAGATTGCTTTCCTTTTTATGTTCCAGCTCTGATTCTATACGGTCCCTGAGAATCTGAATATATTCCTTAAATCCTAATCAAATGGATTTGATTAATTTTCGTCATTTCTTTGAAATGCTACAATTTATCCTCATATTCTTTTATCTTATAAATTATCTCCTTCTATCTTGTTGAGTATCCTTTTATTCTCTTCATTTGCCTTTTACTGTATCTCACCAAAGAAAATGGCTAGCTTCTGAATTTAACTGTATTGCTTTACTCATATTCTGCTTGATAAAATCAATGCATTCCTTCTTTGTTAGGAAAGAACACTTTTGTTTCCAAAACCCTTTCGCTATGCTTTCCATTATTAAATTAGAGGTATTCATGGAATGATCACTTTAAAATGTTCGCCTATTATCTGTCCTTTTTAGATGTGAGGACATTTCAATTGACACAGGAAAAGAAAAAGAAATCTAGCGTACAAAATTACAGGGCCATTGGTAGCCAAGTGATTATAAATGTATCTGGATTCTATAGCCTCCATATATTAATAAGACTAATGAATTCCATTAGTGTTCAGTGAATGTTTATTCATCGATTCTACCTTGCTAGAAACAGCCCTTAGAGACACCATGAGTGACCTAGGAATATACCCATAATTCAGTGTGCAGATTCCCTGGATAGATTTGGACGTTGTTCTTCAAGCTCTAAAACCTTGCTTTTTACATGCAGCGCAAGTTTGTGGAATAAACTGTTTTGCCTACCTGTGATAGAGGATGGGCCACATTTGCAACACAGATGGGCAATATTTGTCAGATTGCTGTGCTGTTTGTCACTGACAAAGCAATTTATTGAAAGATCACTGTTGTGTTAAAACCTAGACACATGAATTATATTAACGAGGGAAGAATTGCCAAGAAAATTATTCATTTAAACTCAGATGAATATATATATATATATATATATATATATATATATATATATATATATATATATATATATATATATATATATATACATATATATATATATATATATATATATATATATATACCATCAAGTGTCATTCATAAACCTTTTATTTACTGAAAGAAAAAATACAACACGTATTTTATATACTAGTCACAAACTTCTAAGTACTGAAAAAAAATGGAAAATTTTATTTCCATATTCTGTGAGTGTCGGAAGATCAAGATTCCTGTACTGACAATACTTATTTCTGGATAGTCCTATTGGGGACACGGTCAGTTGCATTTCCAGTCTTGGATTTTCCAATGTTCTATCCTGAATGGTCCTAATGGAAAGATAGAAAGCTGGAATTTAGATTTTTCAGGTTATCCCATACATAAATTATGCATTAAACCGGAAGTTGACCTTAGATGCCAAGGGTATTGGGCGTTGACATCATTGATCAAAGGCTTGTTCAGTGTTGAAATACTGATCGTCGTGTGTTGATATTGGACACTTGGTCCTCATGAGGTAATGGTGTTGAAGTTTTGATACACATTACTTAAAATTAATATAGTTTGTATGATCTACATGTTTATAAATACTGTACGTTCAAATAAATAAACTTGGAATGGTTTAATAAAAAGTATCCTGCCAACTTTCACTCAAGATACACGAACATGTAGTGAATCTTTTACAAGATTATCTGGAATGAATTGTGGAATATTATTCTAAATTGGGAATTTCTTCAAGTGGGAATGGTTATTAAACTAAAATAATTTCACAGAAAATTCCTCGTATTCAGAATTTCACCAGTTAATTTTCTTTTTTCAAATAACATTTTTAGTATCATGCAAAATGAAATATTTTGCAACCCTTCACATTTGACAAAACATGTTATAAATAATGTTTATGCTGCATAAATAAACCAGTACTCTCTGTGGTATCTAATTATGATAAATTTGAAAATGTTTATTGAAACCATGAATTTTGAATTATAAGCTTTCTGAACCGATGTTTAAATAAAAAACAGTCAAACCTTAGATCCATTTGTTATATTGAAGTAATGGATGAAAATAATATATTTTAACGAAAAGTATAAATAAATAGGAGTATCATGTTAAGCATAGGGGTATACTAAGAAATGTTTTCTTTAATCATAGCCACTTTATTTCAAATCCAATTAACCCTTGTGGGATTACTTCTTAAAGTTTATGCAAGCCTTTCATGATAAAAATAAATCCTGTCATGACATTTAGTCTTTGATGAAGAATTAGAATTATTTCATGACTTCTTTCAAGTTCGGAAAATACATACATTCATTGTTTATAATGAATTGTAAAAGAATTAAATAAATATTAAATTAAGAGAGTCTCTACCTCTTGTTTTTAAGTTTCAGTGTCAAAGTCGTGAGCCAGGGGCGTCAAGAGTCCAACATGTCAAGCTTGCCGGAGTGGTCATCCTTTGCTCGGACTAATATACACATGAACAGTAACACTTGGACCACCAAAGACTTTGGTAAAATTATTTCACATGGATAGTCAATTGAAATACATTTGATATTTATTTTACAAGGACAATCAAAGCACTTCACATTTATTTTTAGACACAAAACATGATAGAAATAGCAATATGGACACCCTTTTTTTAAAGTAAGATTTGTAGTTATACATTTTAACTTTAAGAAGTTTTTATTATTTGTCCATCTGGATTCAAAAGAGAAGATAAATTTAATTTCATGGCCTTATCTAGATTTGTACAAGTATATTATTTAACAGTGGATCAAGAGGTCTTTGCAGTACATACGTTGTAAAACGTAGCTCAAATGTATTCCAAAGTGACAATAAAACTTTTTTTTTTATATATTTTAACTGCAACATACACCTAGTTAGGTGTTACGAGGTGGTTTTATTTAGCACCTTTTATGCAAACCAGGTACTCAATAACAGAACAGAAAATGAAAATGCAACACTATAGTGCTGTGAACAGAACACAAAGACAGAAACTTTTGTTTAAATATGTATTCCCTTACACAATACAAGAAAACTCAGCAAAGGCGGAAATAGGTAGTACGTCCTTTAACTGTCCATGGTGATTGGTAACACTGGAATGGTGGTAACAAACGAAGTGGTGTGTCCTGTGTCCTGGTTTGTTCATTTTAACGTCAGGGCTGCAACTCAAAATCAAAGAGCAGTATCACAAAATATAATAAAACCTGGAACACTGTTTTTTAATTTGTTGGAAATCCCGATTTCTTAGTTGTAACGCCGAGCCTGTGGTTTAGTTTTCAGTTATTCTTACTCCTGGTCTTATCAACCCCCAAAACAAGACATTAATTTAGAGGATTTGCTGTGCAATTTTAAGACAAACACTTGACAAAAATACTACACAAAACACCACGTTGTATAGCTAAAAAAAAGCTCTTAAGAGTATACTTATACTGGTCTCCTTGTGTCAAATAATGGCTGTTTCAAAGACTACATTGTTCAATTGGTGAATTGCACAAGATTCACAGGATACAAACTATATTCATCAAAGCTCAAAAAAAGCTTATTTAGAAGCCTAAATTTTTTAAATAGGAAATCGTACACGGATGCACCAAATACAAAATAAATGTATATTGGAACACACAAGAGCTCCAAAATGGCTTATTTGGAAGCCTACATTATCCAGTGATAAACCATACACAGATGCACCAAATACAAAATATATGAGAGCATTCAAGAGCTCAAAAACGGCATATTCAGAAGCCCACATTATTCTAATGGTGAATCACACAAGATCCACAAATTGCAAAATACTTTATAGCATTCACAAGCTCTCAGGTAACCAATACTTACTTGGTAATGACAGGTCGCAGCCAGAACACTACCAGTAATTTTACATACACCCAGGTAACTGGGTGTATGTTGCATTGGCCAGACAAATTTGGATGTCTGACGCTGTTTTGCAGCAGCCGGTCCTTTTTATTTGAGACAGCCTGCCCTAAAAGCTTAATCCTATCCCCACGGTGATGGCCTTTTACTTACTGAACCCATCATTTTTTTCTTTTTGTCAATCTAATCTAAGCAAAAGAGGTTATTAATCAACCACTTACTGGCATGCTGACACTTGGCATTTAACTCTCATATGTCCCAAAAGTGCTTTTGTTGCATCTTAAATCTGCAGCCACTGTATATTTTGTATAGCAGATTAACTTGAATGGTTTTGTATTTATCAACAAACAGACAGGACAGTGAGAGAAAAGAAAGCAATAGTTTGTTAGTTTTCCAAAAATATATAGTTATTGATTGTTTTGTGATAGAATTTTTACAAACACCCTCAAAATAGCACTGAACCGGCTGCTCATCCTTAATTCAAGACTGGAACCTGCTTTTGAAGAGAATCATGCTTTGATGCAGATATCGGAACACACCACAAACATATTTGGGTACATTGGAGAATGGTCGTAACATAGGCATAATTACATATCTATTCAAAACGTCATTTCCATGGATTGGAACTTCAGCTCTTCTCGTAATAAATCACAAACATGGTGGAAAATAGACGAATCATATTAACTTTCCACGTGGTTGCACATTCAAAAAAAATCGAACACTTTATCTCAAACTCAAACATGCTTTATTTGTTTCTTGTACCTTAAAACGTTGACAATTTCACATTAATTTCTATGAAAAACATTGCACTGTGCGACAATTTTTTTAATCAGAGGCAACACATTTTAGTTTGTTCAATATTGAGCAGTTTGCCCCCAGCAGCTGTAAATCTTGACTTGACTGACTGAGCTGTGCTTTTCATGGTTCATATCAATCAAGTTCATTCATTCATTTCTCTTTATTTATCTGCTTGTGATGATATTTGAAACCATCTGTTGGGAACAGTTTTTACTGTTAACACAACAATACCTGGTAATCACCATGCAGTAGCAACATCACAGCAGTCTTAAGGGCTTATGTGTACAGGAGTCCCTACTTACTGAGGCGAAGAGTGTTAATAATTATTTGTTCACACATAGCCTCCAAATAATTCTTATCTTCCCATAGTGACTCTGTGAGGAATTCACAGTTTCCCAACATGTAAAGAGCTTGAGATTTACAGGGAAATCAATAAGCAGAATGATATGTATTGATCTAGTTGCAATATCAACCAAGCTTTGTCAAGTTTAAAAGTGACACTCATTACAAGTACTCCTACCCTTACATGAAAATGCTTGCTATGAGCAGGAAGGACTGTTGCATCCAACTTAATGTCTTCCTGAAAGCACAATGCATACATGCTAGACGTACATGCATATGGTCAGTTTGTTAGCAGACACAGAGCCGGCAAAATGCCTGCCTCTACCTGTGAGAGAACGAAGAAATTCGAGAAAAGGTGAAAGAAGACAGTCAAAAGTATTCCCTCCAAAAAGAAAAGGACCGAGTCAGGAAAGCAATAAGAGGGCTGAACAGAAGTTACAATTGTCCCAGGATATGCAATATGCAGACTTCAGTCTGTGAATTACCCAAGTTTTTCTATCTTTGGCTGCATGTGGACAAAAGTGTCCCGTCCGCAACGCTGGATCCTGTCCCATCCGCGACGTGGCTAATTTGCATTTTTCTAAAGTATGAAAACATTTAGAGTTGAATTTTTTGTTTAAATACTTGGGAAAACATCTCAGTTGTCTTATTATGGACTATGAAATGTGCAATTATCGTAAACAGAGCAGAGTTTTAGACTTCAGTGCTTGGACCTCAAAACCTAGGTCCGAAATGTCTCCCGCCCGCGAAACTAGTGCTTTGGGGTATAAAATGAAAAAAAAAAAAAAAAAAAGTTTTTTTTCTTTATCAGTTATCTTAAGAGGGTCATACAGTTATATTGATAAAGAACAAAAAGTTTTAACTTGAAAACGATGAAGCATAGGAGATAATAATGTCTGCAAAATGTCCCGTCCGCGACAAAAAAATACCACAGAATGCCGCCAATAGACCCAAGATCCGAATTTATAATTTCACTAGCAGTTGCGGGATCGTCCACTGTTAAAAAAAGAGATGTGTCGTCGGCAAATAACTTGATATTACATCTGACAAGGTCAACGATATCATTAATATGATTAAAAAGAGAGGAGGTCCAAGTACAGAACCTTGTGGAACTCCAGCATTCACTTTTCTCCAGCTAGAAGATTTTCCTTAATTCCTAACACATTGCTGACGATTTGAAAGATATCTAGAAAACCATCTCAGCAGATCCCCACAAATTCCATTTTTCTCAAGTTTTGAAAGTAAGCCAGTGTGCCAGACATTATCAAAAGCCTTGCTGATGTCTAGGAAAACAAGGCGTACCTCTTTTGGCTGATCAACAGCAACACATAACTCGTGGTATATAACAAGTAACTGATCTACTGTTAAGCAGTTACTTGTTACATATCACTTACTACTGTTAAGTCGCCCCGTGTAAAACCAGATTGGTTAGCTTAGATTAATAGATTGCCCCTATGGAAGGTGGAAACATGCTTGAAAATGACTTTTTCGAATACCTTCCCAACGCAATTTAACGAGGAAACCGGTCGATAATCATCGCAGAGATTTTCAGGGCCTTTCTTATGTAAAGGTGTAGCTTGTTTCCATTTGGTAGGAAACGTATTATTATAATTCAAAGATAAATTAAAAAGTTTAGCCAATGATTTATGAATTGAAGGCACTCATTTCTTTAAAAGTTCGCCACTAATGCCATCGGGTCGGGTGGCCCTAGAAACATCTAAGCTGTGTAGAATATCCAGAAATTCTTTATCTGAAATTTAAATTAAGCGAATTGTATTATTGGGATGTAAAATGTGCCCAGGAAGAGAGGCAGATGTAGAGTCAAGTGTGCATTGTTTGAGAAAATATGAATTGAAAATTTCAGCCTTCTTGCTTCTGGCTGATGTTTAACATTTGAACCAATGTACTTACTATATTTGCACATTCAAACACTTTTCTTTTTGAAAGACTCTTAGTTTATCTCCTTTAAAACAACATCATGTCTTTAACTACATGCCTAAAACAAATCGAATTATGTAATCATGTTTGGATTCTTGTTGATGGTCATTTTAGGCCTAGAGGGCTTTTCTGATGGATTGATGTTGGTGTTGGTGTCGCTTTGTGGACTTATATGGATGATGATCATTGTTGAGATGGTGGTTGCAAGTAGTACCTTTTTAAATACTGAATTTTATTGACATTTTCAACAAATTAAGAACCTGCGCTTACAAATTCTCTGATGTGCTGCAAATTTTGGTCCCGTTTCATAAATTGTATGGTCCTGTATGCACATGAATGACGCACCTGTTCAAGCCAATTTACTGAAATAGGCCTATAATTTCAACCAAACTTTTTTGCATTCTGTCATGTTAAAACTAGACATGGCTTTTTCGACCCTATGGACCTTTACACTTACGCTTTGGTCTCTTTTTGGGTAAATATGAACTAAAAATTTATGTGTTTCAGCTATACATACCAAGGAACATTGCCTTTGGTCGGAATTGACTTGGATTTGTTTCATTAGGACTACGGTTTGGATGTGGTAATGACACTGTCTAATTTAGACAGATTATCAGTTATATGATCATAATTTACTAATAGCGAAGGTATTGAGATTATGTGGTTATAGTTTAGAAAATACTTGACTGTATGCTACGACCTTTTCTCATTTTGATTAGGATTGTTTAAAGAGATGCAGAGTTTATCATGATAATTATGTTCGGCAGCTCTAAGTTGCTCTTGATTCGTTAATCTACAATACGAGGACCACATGTCAGTCTCATGACGAGGACCTTTAGCTTTGACCTTCTCAAATGCCCGGTGCACTTTAAGACGTAAGGATCGCCACTGTGAATTGTACCAAGGGATGTCAAAAGGACGAATATCGATAGCTCGGTTTCAGATGCAGTGTTTGACAGCGTGAAGAAAAAACGTCCGACCATAAATCACAGCAATCGTCAATATCATTAGACGGGAAGCATAGGTTCCAATTTAAGCTATTGAGATAGGTCTGAAATAAATCAAAATAGTCCTTGCTATAGTTCCAAACATGTCTTTTGTATATCGGGTCTCTTTTACGCCAGAACAATAGACCAGCGCCTACCTCAGTGGTTGCAATTTGAAATGGGTGAAAGAATTCGCACGTTTGTCATAAAATTAGGAAATTTGTTAATAATCTGGTCAAGACATGTTGCAGATTGTTCAGTAATACGTGTTGTTTATTGATGTGGAGTGACAGGAGATTGAATGTAACAAATTGGTCAAGTTTAATACTCTGCAATGTGCTAGGATCAGCGTTGAGGTCGCCAGCTATAATGATATTGTTGATGTTCGAGGCTCTAGTCAATTCAATAGGCCTATTTTCTTGAAATTTATCCCAGAAAGAAGCAGGGGAGCCTTGCTTTACCTCGCTATTATGCAGAAGCTCTGTGGATACAAAGCTCCAGTTTCTAAAATTTATAGGCAATTATGTACCCTCCAAAACAGTCTGATGGCCCGGACAATTGCGCAGGTGGAGCCTCCTCACATCTCGATTGCCTGTATAGACAGACCCATTCCACTGTGGCAAAAAGAACCGTACTGTGTTTCAGCTTGAAGGCAATAAAATAAATTCTTTTAAAAGTAGGGCCAGTTACTCTGTCCAGATTTGTCAAGATTCGAAAAAAAAAAATAATAACAGCGATTTTTGACGGCACAGGACTACCACGTTCAGTCCACTAGCGGCCCTGGGTCATGGATATACGGGGGGGGGGTAATTCTCCCTGCTCCCCTCCAATGTTGGGGCACTTGCTTCCCGGTACCTCTATCAGAGCCATCATACTGTTCAGTAAGGCTCTGTCGGGTAGTGACTTTTAGTACCCGGGTACCTGCCAGAGTTGGTATTAAAATTCCCGGGTACCCGCGGGTGTCACCCGCCACATTGGATTGCATAATCTATTCTATTAGCGCCACACATTAGATGCAGTATATTTACCACCAAACCAAATCCACGCACACATCAATCAAAAGAACGAGACCACAGCGGGCGTTTCAATCAAACAGAAAAGCATTTTCTTAAATGTATCAGGGAGATACATGTACATCCCTGAATGTATCGACCTTGAGTGCACGAGTGTCACTTTATGGTCCGGGTTACTTTTTATATGGGTTTCTCCTGTTATAATGGAAGAATATGAGGACTTCAGCCATTTCAGGCGACAAAGAAGCCCGCTGCTTGGTTATAAATAATGTTCGGCATCTGAAAGCAGTCTTTCACATGGCACGCTGGTGGTGGGAACTTCAAGACATATTTGACAAGCATTTGTATGCAATAACATTTAAAGCCGAAATCAGAGATCTTCACTATGGAATTTTAAAAGTTCCCGCCTGTTGTGACGCATTACATGTGAAGGGCTATTACTTATCTATCTATCTATCTATCCAACACACACACACACACACACACACACACATATATATATATATATATATATATATATATATATATATATATATGTATGTATATATATATATACACACACACACACACACATATATATATATAATTATATATATATATATATATATATATATATATATATATATATATATATATATATATATATATATATATATATATATATATATATATATATATATATAATACCCTTTGATTCCACGGGTGATAGCTGTCGATTCGGGTACCCCGGCACCGGGATACCCGACAGAGCCCTGCTGTCGAGCTAGTCAGAAGCCTCGATACAAGACTCTTGACACGTATAAAGTAATTACATTTAACGTACATTTACATTTTGCGGTCCAGTGTCCACCTCCCAAATAATTACATTTAGTGGATATGAAAATACTTATTAACTGTGAGTTTATGAAAGGCATTGCTGCACAAGAAATATTTTAAATCATTTGATAAGTGTATTTTGGAGACAAATTTGGCGCGGGACAGTCAATCATGGAGGTAAGGTGTACGCACGTGTAAAAAAAAAATCTAATCACATGACCCCCTATTTTTTTGGTTTCAAATTGTTGCTATCGGAATAAACTTGAAGTAGAATGCAAAGAAAGTTGTGATTTTACGTTTGAAATTGGAGAAATAAGCCAGCAAATGTCACTGTTTTAACATGTAAATGCATTAGGCCTAGGTTACTGGTCCAAGACCTAAAGTGAAAACGGCTCTGACAGGGGAACGCAGACGACAAAATGGCAGAACAGGCGCCTTCTTCTGCCAATGAAAGGCACACTATGATTGGAAAGATCCCTAGTAAGTCAGAAACTACATTAAAATGGGATAAATTCGTTACACACTGGTAGACTGGGTGATACAGCGAGCATCTCCCACGAAGGGAACTGGTATTACCCTCGGCTGGCGCCTCGGGTAATACCAGTTCCCTTCGTCGGAGATGCTCGCTGTATTACCCAGTCTACCAGTGTGTAACTAATAATATTATGGTATGTGAGCTGAACACAGGAGTCATTCAGTTTTACCTCTGAAAATGTCAGAGTTCGCGATATAAAAATCGTGGAGCGGTGGTGGATGTATGACATGCAAATAGGAGAGGACGGGTGTCATAATTTCATTTTGTGTAAGTGCACATTTACATTTGCCTTGATTCGCGGTTGAAAGTTTTATTTCTTCGACTGCTGAATCAGCCAAATGGGGGGGGGGGGATGGGAGGTTAAGAATAGAAAAACAATTATGCTGCGTGAAACATGATCAGACCCCATTAACCAACTTGAACATGACTTTTCCACTAAAGAATATCGGATGACCAACTGTAGGCCAGGTTTATTACATCAAATCTCATTATGAGAGCTGTGATAAGTTACCCTGCCATATTTAATAGCATATGCTTGCTATTAAATGGGCGACCAACAGAAGCACTAATTTGTCTAAATTTGGAGACCAAACATGTGAAGAGCGTACAAACAAAAATACGTTTCAGTCCACTGTGACAGGCCATTGGCAGAGTCCAGACGTCACGTGTATTTTGCCTTTTAATTGAAAGCTTTTTTTTAACCGGATCACAGTCATTTATACCTCAGTGTTATATGTTGAAAAAATAAATAAGTGTCCATATTGACAATCAAAATTTTATATTTAAGGTGGCGGCTGCCTTTTCATAAATACACGACAAGCTGATGGAAGTTGATTTCACGAGCACACCCTGGGGCGTCGCCAGACGTGGTTGTCAATGCGTAATTTCGGAGGCCTTCATAATAACAAGGAGTCTTGCATCAAGGAGATTTTTCTGTACTATTGTCGCATCATAAAAATTATAATTTTTTCACAGTCGACACAAAGCGACATAGAAATTACATTGGTATGAACTAGCTTGAAATGATACAAGCTGGGAATGCAATGAAAAGTAATAAAATCAAGTACAATCTCCGTCCGCAGAAATCATCGGCCGTGTATAAATTCTGAAAAATAATTTCTATTTTTCTTGAATGGAAACCCGCAATTGGAATGAAAGGGGTTAATCGTGTGTGGCAGCATTGACAGCGAGCGCCCAATCCTTTTCGTTATAGGGTCCTTGAGAATAATATCTTTAGTCGTGCGTAGCAGTACCCCGTTTTTTTGTTTATATTGCAGAAATACAAAGAAAGTGGTGAAAGAGAAACAGAAAAGACGCTAATCATTCAACATCGAAGGCGTTGTACACAGAGTTTAGCCTGACCGGTACACTGCACTCTGTGATATTGAATTGTCTTTTCTGGAGTTATGTTATATCACAATAGCCTGACACAAGCGTACCACGCGTATCTGTGTGCACAGGTAAAAATGGACTGCCCAGTGACGGACTCTTGATGTTTTCACTATCTACCCAAAATGAATAGAAAATTTTGTAATGTTCAATTCGCTTAATTATGAAGACATGAATTCACTGAAAACTTAGACTAGGTCACAAAAATGTAACTCTCCACCTCTTTTTTAATTTGTATTTTTTAAGTTCTTAGATACTATGACTACATTTGTTTTCAAGGGCATTCATCTTCACCGTTTTTTCATTTTCCACCTTTCAATGACACTTGAAATTCACTATTTTATTTTTACTTCAAATTAATGCCATGTACATACATTTTTTCGCAGTATTCTTAATTTCACGGTTTTGAAGCATCTTCCAAATAAGCCAAACGAAAAACACAGCTAAATTAAATGATTTCACAGTAAATCTCCAAAATGTCTGTTGACATGTGGGACATAATTTCTTGTCCACATTATCTGTGATTTTTAAAAACATAAGTCACAGTTGAAATGGACAGTTCACAAAAGTGTTATTGGATGGCACCGTTAACTCTCAATGTGCTTTTCTGTGAACGGAGCAAAACAAAATCCGATTTAAAGATGATCTCTTACTAGCTTATCTTTGGATTAGGATTTTTTTTTTAAATCAAGACACGCTTCACTCATCAATGTCCCTCTCGACATAAGCTTGCATAATCAGGGCTATTATCGGTGCTTTGATCACCGTGTCTTCAATATTATTGGCAGCATGCAATTGTTTGTCACATGATCACTTCATCATATTGATTGATGTCTCAACTATCAGCATTTATAAGCAGTATAAACACCATTGTTATGTACACATTTATGCCACGAAATAACAAAATGGTTGTTTTGAGACCGATTTCAAGTTTACAGTTGCTGGATGGTCAAAAACACGCAAAATCAATTCACACATATTAATATTCACATTTTATTAATATTCTCAATTTAACCCATACAAATTCAAAGCAATTGCCAGCTGCACTTCCCATCAACCAGGTGTCCTTTCAGTGTCCTCCACGTGCCTTCTGGTTTTTATCTTGTTTGTCACTTTTATATTATTAATGTTTCACACTTTTTTCAATTTCCTTTCATTGCCCTTATACTTCAGTGCATTCCGACGTTCATAACTGTGTTCCTTCAGTAATTCTCCTGTGTGTTAAAAATTTATTACATCACCCTTTTGGCAAATTTTCGGTACTGTTTGTTGAGCCGACATTTTCATTTCTATGTCCACCGCACACCACAAATCGTATAATCGTTCTTTCTGTGTCATCTAAAAGTTGTACTTTTTTATTTTCATTTTCATTTTTTTCATTCACAAATTCGTGTACAGTCTTCTTGCACATCTATCCTCATTTTTTTAATTCAAAAATAAAAGTATACGCATATTGACATTGTGCAGTGCTATGTCCCAATGGCATGTTGCCTGAAAGAATTATCTCTGTGTCATGGGAACATGTACACGCATTTCTTAAATCCTTGTGCCATTTTAATTCAAAAATAAAGGTATACGCATATTGACATTGTGTAGTCCTATGTTCCAATGGCATGTTGCCTGAAAGAATTATCTGTGTCATGGGGACATGTACACGCATTCTTTTAATCCTTGTGCCATTTTACACGTGCTCCAACTTTGCAAACCGTCAAACAGCCAAAAAACTTCGTCTTTTCATTTCACAGGAATGGATCCATTCCTGTGAAATGAAGAGACGAAGTTTTTCATTCTCTTCCAAAATGACCTTTATAAAGCGCCGGGTTTGGTTATAATTTTGCGAAAGGCCAGCCAAACTACTGAAGGTAACACATGGCAGGGAGAAGACGCCTCTCTGAGGGAGAAAAATGAGGAGATTGTACAAGTCAATGCGACTTTGCGTTCGTGCAGTGATACCAGCACAAGGAGGTGCTAGCCGATATTGAAGGGTTGAACACATTTTATAATGCCAAGAACATAACATGAACTGAAATACGTCATTAAATTGCTTGTCAGTTTTTCCCCAACACCACAATGGACTGTGAAATTGTTATCTAACACGTTCATTCAAGCATGACAGTCTTTTTTGGGGGGACCTATATAAAAGTAAAAGGTAAAGTCGAGTTGCTTAACTTATGATTTTGAGTATATATACCTTTACCATACAGGTTACACCGTTGGGCTCATTGCATTTGCACAGTGCTACCATATCTACATTTCCTACATCATTCACATAGGCCTATTAATATTACTTCTTATTTCATACCGATCAAAACCTTTCACACATTATTTAAATCTGGCGCCATTGCATTGACTGAGATGAGCGTGAAAAAGCTAAGATAATGATTGCCCTTTGAACACTTTTCCGGTGCCAAATGCTTCTTAGGTCGAACTACTCGAGTCTAACTGCTCGAAATTATTAAGGATGCCAGATTCATAGTCCTCACAGAAAAATCAACCAAGTACCAACATGCCTGTACTTCTATACAATATGAAGGTCCAAACCAATGGTTTTCATTGGCGTGATCCATGTGCTTTGCGCTCAAAGTGTATTCAAGAAAGCTGTTGACCCAGTCGAACTTGCTATTTAAATCGTTAAAGGCGCGAAAGTGGCGTAACAGGTTTACTCTATGACAGCCTGCGCTTCAAAACCAGTATGTCATAAGGAGGCTACTTCAAAGTCTTCCAAGTCAGGTATTTCATTTATGCCCGCATGCAATAATATTCCCGGTACCTACTCCATATTTTATAACCACCTTTTCATTTTAGATGTTACTTCACAACCCTTTGCTAAACCGCCCACTGGAACAAGAATGAGCGCCACGGAAGGCAACTATCCGTAAAAATCAATGTTGCGGAGGGAAGAAGTTAATAGCATACGGCAAAATGACGACAACCCAGCGGCAAGTGACTTAATTGTCTGCATTTACACTAAAGTATGGTCAACAGACATGACAGTGTGTAATTACACTAAAAATATACAATATCACTCAAAAATTATACCCAACTGCAACACTAGAGGACTCCGACATCCCCGTGTTCAGCTGACTTTGCATACAAAGACTGAAGTGGCTCTGTGACCTTCGAAATAATATCAAGATCACTTTTGTTTTAAAACTATCATCACTGTTTGCAATATCAAAGTCTTCACTCACTCACATCCGTCTGTTGGAATAATCATTTTTAAAATGCAAAGTGACAGGGTCCACCATTACCAAAATAAAAGCAAATATGTTTCACTGACCCTTTAAGGTCAAAATAACAGCACAACAAACCCCCCAGTAATTTCCTATTATTGTTTAACAGTAACCATAGACAAAGGATCCACCATTACCAAGCAATAAACCTGGATGTCAGTTTTACTTTCCTGAAGTTTCCTTCCTTTTTCATCAGTGTTCAATGCTAGGCATGGGCCTATGATCCGCCATTAACCAACAGATAAGCCAATGTCATGTTGCTGCTATTCCTATACTAGCAATGCTAAAATGTACATATACCCTTACCAATAATTCCTTGTTTGAATTATTTATTAAAAATTAGAAAGCAAAATGCCAGCAGCACCATGTAGTGAACAAACATTTATAATTCAGATTGAGTCCAAATCTGAAGACAATCTAACATGTAGTTCACGGGAGGTTGGAAAACGATGAAAAAATGTAAATCGTAAAAATAATTAAAAGACTAAACTGCCACCTGCCAAACAAATGAATGTCTAGGGAATTCCACGTGTGTGCCTGTGCAATTATGTAGATCAATTAATTGGCAGAACACTTTTGGAAAAAAGTATGTATGTACACACACACACACACACACACACAATAAGCAAAAACCTCTTTTCACAAATTCAAATATCACTGCAGCATCACCATGTGAATAAACTAACAACTAATCCTCCACCTGAAGTATATCCTCACCTAGTTTGAAGTAACACTGTCTTACCAACACCAAGTTAACGGCCGTTTCTAGCCCATGCGCAAGATAAAACTTTCACAAAGTTAAAAAAAATTGAGTGGGGGGTTCAAAGGAGAAGTCGAAAATAGTTTTAACATGTCAAAAAATTATGAAGAAAGATATAAAGCAAATTCGCAGCACCACCTCTTAAAAAAAACGTCCAGGAGGTCTCCAGAAATGTTTCTATGCAAATATGAAACAATTAGGCACGCAGAAAATTCTTTCAGATTTTACCGAAAGCTTGAAACAGGTTTTTACAAATAAAAACAATCGCTGGAGCACGACCATTTGAACAAACTTATTAGACCCCTGATCCAAGATTTATCCCAACCAAGTTTGAAGTGCATCTTTCACAAATTAGCATTGCAATCCCCATTAACTTACGTAGAAATCAACAGCAATGTGTGCATTAAATGACGAGTACCAAAAATGAAAAATTTTGTTTAACTAGAGTGCTGTGTGAACAGCCCGTGTTCCGCGGACTTAAGAGTCTTCACAATATCAAAGTTGCAACTGAATAGACCCGTGTTGAGCTTTAGCTGAGTGTATATGACATTTAGACGTATTTATAAGATTTGCCTTTAGAAGTATTTATAAGATTTGCCTAAGGAAAAGTTTATTAAAAATATAAATTTTACTGGAGCATGAGTAATTGAAGAATATTAAAAGAGAATTTTATAAAGAACATTGCTTCTTGCTGGAGAAAATACACGATATTGAGTATTAGAATGCCTATTGACTTACGGTGCATTTTAGCACTTGGATAGAAAAAAAAAAAAAAATCAGGAATCCACAGCAGTGCCAGGTAGTAAAAAATTTTGTTTTACCCCTTCACAAAGAACATATCCACAAAGTTTCAGCTTAATCTGAGTGACAGTTCTGGAGAAGAAAATAGCAAACACACACACACACACACACACACACACACACACACACACACACACACACACACACACACACAACTAAAAATTTCAAGCAAGAGCAAAAACAAAATTCAAAATTCAAAAGTCACTGCAGCATAACCATTAAAACAAAAACAAAAACAAAACTTTGTATAGAACCAGCCAAGGAACATTGCCACCAAGTTTGAAGTGAATCTGGCTGACTGAGACTCCCAAAAGCTCCGCTGACTGAGAAGTCAGTTGAGCTAAAATATAGAGGTTCACAGCAATACTATCTAGTGAACAAGTGTTTTTTCACTCTTCTAGAAGATATATTTCCACCATGTTTCAGGAGAATCTGAACGACGCTTTTGCCGTTGTCGAAAATAGTGAATACACACAATGATAAAAAAAAATAAATATAAAAAATCCACAGTGCTGTTGGATGAACAAATTAACGTCCAGGGGTCCCCAGAAGTGTCTATTTGCAGTTGCCAAGCAACTGGCAATTTTTTTGGGCTAAGAAGATTTTGTAAAATTTTACCACACAATTGATAAAAATAATTAAAATATTCAAAATCATTGAAGCATGACCACTTCAACATACGTGATTAAGACAAACCCAGGGCAGATCCCCCACCAAGTTTTACGAGGATCTGGTCAACGGGTTTGGAAGAGTCGAAAATGTGATATGTGAACGGACTGTGACGATGACGGCCGCCAAATACTGGAAAGAACTACTGCCAAAACGCTACGAACAATTCAAAAAGAATTCTAATTTGTTTCAATAATATACGCGTTTAAAACAAAAACTTACATGTGAGCGAACGTCAAAAGTCGGAAACGTGGCTGTCCGTTACTTTTGGCTTCATTCCAGGCTGTGCTCCTTTCAACGGTTAAGGTGGTTTCACATGTACTGCAAAACCAATAATATGGACCCGAGGGCCCTACTATAAGTGCATGGTCGTATGGCAACAGCCAAAATATAATTTGCAAATTAAGATTTTCACTCTTTTCTGGCAAACTTAACGAGAAAAAAGCAGCTACTTTCTGAGCACTAAAGCAGAAGTTTTAATTCACATTCAAGGGAACATTCACACCAGGCAAGCTTTAAAGTGCGGAAACACACACGCCTATCATTCTTGTCACATCTGTCAAACACAACCGTATGAATCATTTATAGAATGTCAAACAAAAACAAACAAAAAAGAAAAAAAAGGTCAGGATAACATATATTATCATATTGAAGGGTCACGGGTTACAGAAGGTTTGAAAAAAATACAAATTTACTAGTATGTCCATCACCTCAAAAAGATTTAAAGTCCAGATCATTGGCTTCAGACAAGTCTGAGTAATAAAAAACGAAGCGTATGATAGAAAACTTAATTCTAAAAGTGGTTCAAAAGAAACCGCAAACATTTCAACTACTGGAATGCCCTTGATACAGAGTCACCTGGTGGCCATGTGCGAAAGTCCCGTCAAATATTTACTTTCAGTCACTTGGGACAGCCATAACTTCCTTCAGGTGCACTCATGCCTGAAGTTCACAATGCTAATGAGTTATGCCAGCCACACCCTTTAACAAAAGTATAAAGGAAACTGCACAATATTTGTTTATTATCAGCAAATCATAAAATGACAGACATACTGTTGTAAACTCTGCCAAAAGTCCAGCAAATTAGGCCGGCACAGGGTTCAAATCACCACTTTAGAAAATAAGAGAGCCTTAATAAATTCAAAGTACCCAGTGTGAACCGAGAGTTTTAACACGTAAATAATATATACTATTACACTTAGTATTGTGTAACACTTCCATTTCAAGACCTACTGACACTTCATATACTGGTTGCTACCGAGCCTTTACTTATACTCCTGTCAAGTGATAATCTACGACTTCTTGAATAAAGGTTCACATACACTGTTACATTACAAATTATTTCAAATTGAATTCATGAATTTACCCCAACAAACAGAATCAATAAAAAGTTGCGATTTGAGCTGTGTATTAAAATATTCTCATCCCAGCGAGATAAAGTTATAACCATTTTTCATAAACACATACGTGAAGAGACGTCGATAGTTGTGCTCCTTTTCGCAATGCATGTCACTACTCTTGACCTCGACCACGTGACCAGCCACAAAGGGCAATCTAAAGTTCCTAATTTATGCAAACAAACATCCAGTGTTCACCGTGGTCTTGCATGCATTTTTCACCTTACTTCACTTGAAATAAAAAATTGAAACAAATCTGCTAGTAAATCTGCACCAGAAAGTACCAAATTTCAAAATCAGGAAAAGAATTTGCAAAATAGGCACGGGGATGTCATTCACTTCCAAAAAGAATTCTACTTGGTGGAGAAAATCCATGATATTAAGCATCAAATTGCCCATTGACTTGCAGAAGTAATCAATAGGAAAGGTGCTTTTACCTGAAAGTAACCGAATTGGAAAAAATAGTTTAACATCAGGAATCTACAGGAATACCACCTAGTGAATACCTTAGTTTAACCCTTAATTGAAGACATTCATATTTAACTGCGATCAAGACACGTCCTGTGTTGCCGGGGCAACAGACTGATGCTTCCACCATGATCAGGGCAGATTTGAATTACATACTACATAAACATCCATAAATAACACCTTTTCAACCAAAAGAGAGCCCATTTCAAAAATCAGTTTAGGCATTCTTTATGTTTCAAATATATGTTAATACATTTTCTTAAGATTATTGTGTGTTTGTGTTGTTCATTTTGTTGAGAAAGTACTTTTGACAATGCAAAATACATGGATCTGCCCTGATGCATGTGGCTCCCTCTTTTACTGAATGGGTGTTTGAGTAGGACCGCATTTATATATGAATACATCCTATTGTACATATCTATCAGTGTAACATTACAGGGGCATTACCGAGATGAAAGGTAATGAGGATGTGAAATACTACTGGCACCTCCTATGGCATGTGATGGATAATTTATTGAAGAGGAAGAAAATATATTCATTATCTTTACAATAAATTATATTTACAGCACCAACAAATGTCAAATGTTCATTAGGTCAAGGCCCAAGTTTTCTGATGATATATGTGACCTTGGCCCATTTTCTCAAGGTCATTTATATATATATATATATATATATATATATATATATATATATATATATATATATAATCTCACATTTTAGCCGTGGTGACAGCGGAGCATTAGACCCACGGGCCTTTTTGTGTTGTGTATATCATTTGTCCCTGTCTCTGTCCATCCTTGTGAAGATGTGCATTCATGTGTTCATTTGACACCCCAGACAAGTCACTGAATGGTGTCACAGGTGGGGGCAGTTGCGTCCCATGGACGAGTCTATTTTTGGTGAGCTTGTTTGGTCCACTCTTGCACTTGAGTGAAAGAAATGGTTCAGGTAGGCCTACATGTAAATGTATGTATAGTTCAATGTTCTGTGTCTGTATGTAGGCCTATCTTTTCTAATGTTTTGTTTAGACTACAGGGTAGGTCTATATGTCGATAAAGTATCTGCATGGTAGGCCTACTGTATAATTTGAACTGAAATTCGAATGCTTGGGTATTATTTTGTCTTACAGAAGGATGGAGCTGGTGGGATCGTAGGCGATGTTGCATTGCGTGTACATATCTCAAGCAACTAACATCAAGACAAAAGACGCAAAATCTCCTGTTTGGGACTAGAATAATGCAGTGTGAATTTCGTTTGCAGAACAAGAAGTTCTTAATCCTATCTTTGCTGTTACATATCGACCCCAATTTCTCTGGTGTCCTTTTTTTTTTTGGACAATCTTCAATTTCAAACGTGCTGGGACATAGCTACTTGTAGCGTAGTGTTAGGGGCGTCACGCCTTGTACGGCGATCCGACTCAACCCCCAATACATCTGTATTGTGGGTCAAGTCGGATCACCACGCACCGAGTACTCGGACATTTTTTTTCATTTGTCTGTTTTTGCGAGTATTTAATATCGCGATTTTGTCTCTGGGGGAAAAAAGTTTCTTCAGACTATCCCGAAGAGTTAATCCTGATTGCTATACTTAGAACGCAATTTGACTTGAGCGTATATCAGAACGACTTATCAGAGAGTCGCATAGCCATTAGCTTCTTCTAAAGCTTGTGGAGGAATCTTCTACAGGGTATTCAATATAACTCAGCGCGCCCAGGCAAGCGCTGTGTTTGGACCGAGAATGACTCAGTCAAAGTTAGTGCAAGACTGGCCAGAACTGTCCGCATCCTTACGGAAGTTACGCACGTGGTTTAGCGGCCATCGCACTTTGGACGACCTGCGATAGGCCTATAGGGAGCTAAAAATGGGAAACACATTTATTGAATCAAGAAAAGAAAAAGAAAAGAACAAGCTGCAATGAAAATGCTCGCCGCATCCCCCCCCCCCCCCCAAAAAAAGTAGGATAATGTACAGTGAAGAAATTTGCTTCTTGTGCGAAATAAGACAGCCAGCAGTAAAGTTTGCCATCTGACATAATCTAAATTCTAATGGTAATATCTAAATCAACCGGAAAGTATTCACTGTTTCTTGTTTCTTTTAAGCCGTTTCTCCAACTAGTCCATTGCCGATAAACATTGATCGCCCATTTGTTTTGGGCTCTTGTGCTTTTTGGAACTGCATAGGCCTAATTAATTTTCTGTTTTTTACCCTGCTTCGGTGATTGGCGAGCTAAACCTGTTGCTTTTGTTTGTCTCTTTGCCTGGGAGCAAATTGGTAGGGCCTTGTAATATAACAAAAATGTGATTTTTTGAGGGCGTTGTGCTTTTTTATTGGCCCGACATCAATGATCTGCAGCCCAACATAGTGATTAAATATAGAGTGCCCGAGGCTTGCCGAGGGCACTAATCACTATGGAGGGCTGCTGATCATTGATGAAGGGCCAATAAAAAACACGACGCCCGAAAACATCACATTATTACTAGATTAATTAGGCCTATAACACAAAGTTTTAATGAATAATCTTTTATTTCAACATCAACACAAGCTCTTTTGTTGGTTGTGCTGTGTCTTCCATTTGCCGCATTTCTCTCTCGCACAATTCAGAAGAAGTTTGCGAATTCCCTGATCCCTCCATTTCAAACGAGTTCTTTGGGGTTTTTTTTAACATCCCAATAGAGCACGTAATATTTAATGTCACACCTGGCACAGTGTGAGGCCTTCGAATCCCCGCCAATATGTCAGCCCGGAATACCAGACAGAGCTCCTCGCAGGAGGGTTGACTGTTCCGTTTGGGGACTTTTCCCTTGGCTTCTTGTCGTCTCCAAAAACCGTGACGTCACACGATTGCGCAAAGGTCACAGGAGCAGGCACTATAGAAATTAGTCACGTATTTCAGGTCACTAAATGCTATAGTGACTGGCCTGGTGACCTTTGACCTGTCAAAGTTGATCAATTCAGGGCGATGTGAAGTTTTAGGGTACACGGAAAGTAATATTATCCTATTGGTAATTCCTTTTTACCTAGTAATAATATTTAATGTCACACCTGTCACAGTGTGAGGCCTTCGAATCCCCGCCAATATGTCAGCCCGGAATACCAGACAGAGCTCCTCGCAGGAGGGTTGACTGTTCCGTTTGGGGACTTTTCCCTTGGCTTCTTGTCGTCTGCAAAAACCGGGACGTCACACGATTGCGCAGAGGTCACAGGTCATGGAAGCAGGCACTATAGAAATTAGTTACGTATTTCAGGTCACGAATTGCATTAGTGACTGGCCTGATGACCTTTGACCTGTTAAAGTTGATCAATGCAGGGCGATGTGAAGTTTTAGAGTACACGGAAAGTAATATTATCCTATTGGTAATTCCTTTTTACCTGGTAATAATGAATGATGTTCACCTGCCGCGCTCAGGTCATTTGTGGTTTCTATCCCCAGCAGGTTTTGCGTGCAGATATCTGTTATATATATCATCCGGAACTATATCCAGCGGAGTTAATGTATAATTCTCAAAAACAAGTTCAGACTGTAGATCAGTCTGCGAGTTTTGAGTGACTGCGTTACGCCGACGCTTCACTACGTTCACTTTAATGGCCAGTTGCAGACATCAGTGTTACGTTGGTATTGAGTTAACTCAGGATTTCACCTCTGGGGCTCGTTTCTCACAAAGGGTCGCTGCGGGTTGCGACCAGTTTTTCGGTCGCTGGAACGTGGCTAATCTATTCTACCGTTTCTCGAAAGCGTCGCAGTAAATTTACCCTGTGCAAATTTAGGGAAATGTGAGACCAAAAATTTATGGTCGCTAGTCCCGTCGCAAGCTCATTCTTGTTTAAATTGATTGATTGATTGATTGATTGATTGATTGATTGATTGATTGATTGATTGATTGATTGATTGATTGATTCTTCTACCAGGGTCACTGGCTCAGTGTGAAAACACTGATCTTCCGCCAGGCTCTGGATGGTACATGATAAAATAAAATCGCTAAACATGGCTTTTGACACTGCGACAACTATAGAGACAAAGTGTGCGGCAACACTGCATTTTTTGAGACTGAAGTGCATTGGAACTTTGTGAACTGAGGTTGCCCAGAATTTCGTGCGCCATTGTCAGGTTTTGTCATATTTGAGGAAGAAATCAGTCGCATTCAGTGGATTTACGGTACACAAGGCCATCCCTTCCAAAATTCGCAGGAACGAACTGCTGCGAGGTGTGGCAAGCCAAAGTTGCAAATATTCACAGATAGAGATATCCATATTTCTAAATGCAGATATCTGTATCTGAATTAGAAGTAGAGATATCTGCATTCTAAATACAGATATTTGCTATTGAAATACAGAATTTTGTAATTGTAATACAGATATCTGTAATTGTAGTACAGATATTTGTGTCTGAATTAGAAACAGAGATATCTGCATTCTCAATACAGGTATCTGTCATTTTAATACATATATCTCTATTTGACCACCAAAATACAGATATTTTTAATTCCTGCCGTTCCTAATCCTAATTAAACTTACATGTAGTATCTAAACACGAATATACTGTAACTGTACATGACAATGAATGTTTAAACACAGACTTCTTTTTCCTCAAATACTTTATTCTTTATCTATTTCTTTATAAATCATGAACCAAAATTTTAGCATTTTGATTTATGCAAATTGGGTGATTACACAAAATTAAATTCTTGAATAGGCCTAACTTGCAAACTATTATAGATAGAGGTGCCATACCAATTTCAATTGGCGGGTTTGTTACTTAGCTGCATATAATGAAACATGAACCAAAGTTGTAGCAGTTTGATTTATGCAAATTAGACAAATGCACAAAATTTGAATCTTTGAATAGCTTCTAAACTATGATAGAGTGAGGTGCCTTTCCAACTTCAATTTATAGGTTTTTGACATAGCCGAATACAGAAATATTGCTACAGGAGTTAAATAAATACTAAACAAACAATCTTTAAAAATTTTCAAGACACACAGACTGATTTGCTGCTAAGCAAATTAATTCTTCTAGTTGTCTGTATTTGTAATTTAGATATATGTATTAAAAACAGATATCTGTATTTTTCATTCAGATATCGGTATTTCCTGTCCAATTCAGGCGTCTGAATTAATCAATCATTCATTGTGTGAAAAATAGATGTACTTAGAAGATATACATAATGCACACATCCTAGTTTGTATGTATTGTATATACCTGTGGCACGTGCCTAGCACATAAGCTGTAAACACTAGAATCCAAAATAATAATCATCATAGTAGTTCTTAAAGCAATTTACACTAGGTGCTGATACAATGTGATTTGGTAGACTATTCCACATACAAATGACTCTTTTGCTAAAGAAACATTTACGTACATTGTAATTACACCTGTTAACTTCAAGCATGTAAGAATGACCCCTCAGTCCTTGGTACTCTCTTCTGGTGATAAAAGTTTCGAAATTCAAAGAATCCAGGCCATTCAAAATTTTATAAACTTCAATTAAGTCGCCTCTCAATCTACGATCTTCTAGGGTGGTTAACTGTAGTAGTCTTAAGCTTTCTTCATAACTTAAGTTTGTTATTCCTGCAAGCAGCTTTGTAGCTCTTCTCTGGACTTTTTCTAGAATACTTATATTTTTTCTTCAAGAATGGAGACCAGGCCTGCACACAAAATTCTGAGTGTGGCCTGATATACGTTTTATGCAAGGTAAGAAGAGATTCTTTTGAAAAATATGAAAAAGTTCGCTTGATCATACCTATAATATTATTTGCTTTTGCTGCAACTTTTCCAATGTGTCTGGAGAAAGTCAAGGAATCAGTTACTATAACTCCAAAATCTTCCTCCTCTGTGACTTTAACGAGGGACTTGTTGTTCATAGTATAATTATACTTTAAATTTTTCTTTCCAACATGTAGTACCTAGCACTTATCTTCATTAAATCCAAGTAACCATTCCTCGGGCCACTTAGCTTAATTTTCTAAATCTCCTTGGAGTATATCATGGTCAACCAATGATAATACTTGGCGGCATATTTTGGTGTCGTCAGCAAAAATCTTGCAGGGAGATGAAATTACAGCAGGTAAGTCATTTATAAATAGTAAAAATAACACAGGTCCGAGGACTGAACCTTGGGGAACACCACTTGACACCTTCAACCATGTTGATTTACTCCTATTTACTGATACACACTGTTCCCGATCTCTCAGAAAATCTTCAATCCAAGAACTTATGTTACCTTTGATACCATATTTGTGTAACTTATAAATAAGTTTGCCACGTGGGACAGTATCAAATGCCTTTTTAAAATCTAAATCAATTGCATCAAAAGCCTTTCCTTCATCGTACATGAATGTCCAATCCTCTAATGTGTTTAACAAGTTTGTTAGACAAGATCTTGCCTTACGAAACCCATGTTGTTCATCACATAGTAAGTCATGATCCTCAAGACGTTGAACTAGCCCTTGTCAAATGATTTTCTCAGTAAGTTTACACACCTGGGAAGTTAGGCTTACAGCTCTGTAATTGCAAATCACAGATTTATCTCCCTTTTTAAAAATCGGTGTGAAATTGGCTTTCTTCCGTATGTCTGGCAATCTGCCTTGATCTAGTGATTGCCTCATCACACAGTACAAAGGAAAATTGTCAGCACATTCTTTCAGAACCCTAGGGTGAATTTCATCTGGGCCCATGGCCTTATTTGGGTTAATTTTGCATAATAAGTCTCTCACTTCTAAAGGTGTAAAATAAATGTTATCCAACACCTGGTCTTGGGTGATACCAACATAGTTAAATGGGTCAGGTGCATCCGTGTCGAAGTTTTGGTGTACAAAGTCATTAAACCAAATTAAATATTTGTCATCCTCTTTTACGTAAACTGACTGGAAGAAATTATTTAGTTCCATGGCTGTTTCTAAGTCATCTGTGGTTGTCGAACCATCTTGCTTACGAAGACCAGATATTGTAGAACGTGATTTATTTTTGCTATTTACATACATGTAGAATGCTTTTGGATTATTCTTAATTTTTTTACATAAATCTTTTTCATATTTTCTCTTGATGGTTCTCAACTTCTTTGTGGCTTTGTTTCGCCTTTTCACATACTCTCTGTATCTTGCATAAGACCTTGTTTCTAGGTATCGTTTTCACGCAAAGAATTTCCTTCAAACAAAAGAACCAAAAAAAAAAACCAAAAAAAAACAAAAAAAAAAAAAACAAAAAACAAAAACAAAAACAAAAACAAACAAAAACAAAAACAAAAACAAAACAACAACGACAACATTCATTCTGTCTATCCCTTTCAAATCTTTCTCTGAAAATGACAAGTTAACTGCTGTTTAGCTCGATACTGACGGCAATATGCCTTGCTTTGTTTCTTTGCTTTTGGCATTTTGTATTTTGTGAAAATAAGTTGTAAAATTGCTGGACAGAGAGAGAGAGAGACAGACAGACAGACAGAGAGTACCTTGGTCTCTATATTCATGTATATGGCAGTCATAGCCCTGTTCTATTTGTTCAAAAATTATTATATTGCCATTTTTTTCATGTTATTCCACGTACAGTCAGACATGTTTGCTACTTTCTATGTAAACAAGGAGAAGAATTTGAATTAGCCTCCAACTACTTTTTAAATCATCTTTTTATCCCCCGCCCCCTTTAGAGAAGTGAACCATATCAAAAACATACGGAGAGAAGGACAGATGGCGTTTTGTATGCACGTTCCATGCTGCATACGCTATGCCAGATGGGCGTTCTCCACAGATAATGCATGATCATGACGAGGTGACAACTGAGACAAGAGTCCCGTTAATGATACACAAACATCAATCCCAACATATACTAGAATTTTAAAAAGTGGAAAAAAAACACAGAACGCCTTATATGTGTTGAGAATCCATTAGTTTCAACGTTGTGTCAGTGATAATACTGTGCACTGTCACATATGAATAACCAACCATATTCGTTTCCTAGATCAGACACAGAGGCTAATAATACACCATGACCGAGGTTATGATGTTACAGTTTGGTCGCATGGGTAATTGTTTCTTGCCAGCCAAGACGAACTGTGTTTGCTTACATAATTGATCTGATAGTGCGACACGCACCTCAATCGCCATTTAACAATAACGCAAAGTAAGTCGTTTTGCAGACAAGAAATTCTCCAATTCCCTCAAAACGGAATTGGAAAAAGGATGGGGCAATTAGGGCGAGTTCAGTCTTCGTGGCTTTGGCTTGGGTGCGGGTATGTAAGGTTGTCAGGAGTGTTAATTATATTCCCAAGCCTATTTCACTGGTTCTTCTTTAAATTTAGGTCTTTCTCGTGGTAAAGGGGACCATACACACTGTCATGCTTTTCCCGGGTTTTGCCATTCATATAATAGGGCCTAATATATAATTTTATTCTGTGGAGATATGTAACCAGTGTTGCTTTACAAATGAAGATCTGCAATACACTGATCGCAACACAAAACCGAAACTTCGTGACTGGGGTGCAGCGGTAACGCAACAGATCGATCACACACACACACACACACACACACACACACACACACACACACACATGACCGATCGACCAAACAAAAATCAGTGTGCAGAGCCATTTTGCAGACAGACCACAAAAAAGCAAAGACGTGCATCACAGCTCTAAGGTGGAAATTTTTATGTACCTGTTAAGACAAATGTGATCTCGCAATTTTTTATGATGTATTGTACTTTTTCTGACAAGATTCTGTTCAGCACACATGGCGTAAGCTGTAGTTTGGCATTTGCATGTGGGTGGGTTTCCGTGTAGACCTCCATGTGCATTGTTTGGAGTGACATATCTTTTTATATTGCGGTCTCCTGCTAGGGTTACAAACCCAAAAAATTTCGATAATGCAAAATCAGATAAAAATAATCAGCTGTTACGTTAAATGCTGTGTGTATAATTTAAAAAACGATGTCCAATATGGACGCAAATTTGATCATGTACAGCCACCTCAATTATGTTTAATTTCGTTCCTTAAATTCCTTAAACATATAAAAATCATAAATGTTGTACAAACTTCGTTGATATGATACCAATAATTGATATAATATGCTGCCCGATGATAGATGCATATAAGGGCATGCACTTTCATCACAGGCAGAAATGTAGCTCAAAACATGCTTGGTGGACTTTATCGTGTAGAAAAGAACAAAAATCTGCCACAAAGAGCTCAATTAGGTATTACAATGAAAACTATTAAATTGCAATATTTTTAAGTGATCAACCACCGTACCAGAGTTCTGGGACTAATGCCAGTGAAATTCGCGGACACGTTTCGGTGCATCATGCACAACTTGTTCCAGCAACAAATCGTGAATGCATTTTTTTTTTCATATGACATGACATATTGGGGTAAATATGATGACTTTTATGTCAAAACACTGTATTAAAGACCCATTTTTTTTTCAACAAACGATTATTTTTCCACACGAACACCACCTATGAAGGACTTGTCCTCTTGGTCCTTGGCGCTGATAATTTTTGTCACCAGGATTTCCGTGAATCAGCATCAATTTCCTCAGACATGACTGGCTTTAAGTTTATTTTTTTGTTTACTTATATGCTTGTTGGCTTGTGTACAGAGTTTAGTTCAAGGATCAAAGTCTAATATTTACCGTAAATATTATCATTAATGCAACATGTATTAAAATGTGCTTTCGAATACCAGTTTTACCTGTTCGCTCGATCTTGGTATCATGGCCGTCCGCTAAGCAGTTCTGGTTAGTACTAGGGAATAATAATAATAATAATAATAATAATAATAATAATAATAATAATAATAATAATAATAATAATAATAATAATAATAATAATAATAATAATAATAATAATAATAATAATAATAAGATTAATAATAATAATAATAATAACAACAACAGCAATAATAATAACAATGATGATGATAATAATAATAATGATGATGATGATAATAATAATAATAATAATAATAATAATAATAATAATAATAATAATAATAATAATAATAATAATAATAATAATAATAACAAAAACAAGAACAATGTATTTGGAAAACTACCCCGTTACAACAGGAGCACCAATCAAGCAGGGTTATTTCATGGTGCGTCCATACATTTCCTTTGAATTCATTAGTAAAATAAAAGTATAAACCATAAAAGTTAAAGTTCAGTAGATTAATTCCCGTTATCTGACATAAATGATGTACATACATGCATGATGTAATAATATAAACCTCATCTAGAAAAAAACATGCACGTGAAATTCTGAAAAATCTCAAATTACTTCCCTTATCAAGTTGTGACATTTTTTATCAAAGAAAGAAAACAGTAAAACAAGAAAACTAGAAAACGCTAATACGAAGACACGAAAAGGCTGGTGCGAAAACACGACATAATTTCTGTCGTATTTTCGCGGTTGTGTTTTTGCATTTCGTCTTCGTGTTTTTTATTTTAGTGTTTTCGATTTCGTGTTGTTCTGTTTTCGACCAAGGGAAGAAAACAGTAAAACAAGAAAACGGGAAAACGATAATACGAAAACACGAAAATGAGAGTGCGAAAACACGACATAATTTCTGTCGTATTTTCGCGGTTGTGTTTTTGCATTTCGTCTTCGTGTTTTTTATTTTAGTGTTTTCGCATTCGTGTTTTTCTGTTTTCGACCAAGGGAAGAAAACAGTAAAACAAGAAAACGGGAAAACGATAATACGAAAACACGAAAATGAGAGTGCGAAAACACGACATAATTTCTGTCGTATTTTCGCGGTTGTGTTTTTGCATTTCGTCTTCGTGTTTTTTATTTTAGTGTTTTCGCATTCGTGTTTTTCTGTTTTCGACCAAGGGAAGAAAACAGTAAAACAAGAAAACGGGAAAACGATAATACGAAAACACGAAAATGAGACAGCGAAAACACGACATAATTTCTGTCGTATTTTCGCGGTTATGTTTTCGCATTTTCGCCTCAGTGCTTTTTATCTTAGTATTTTCGCTGTTCTGTTATCTCATTTTCTTGTTTTCGCTTTCGCATTTTTATAGAGAAAGAAAAATGTTTTAGTTGGCACTTTCGTGCCACCATATCATTTGATTCAACATCCTGTCTCAAGTCAGGAGTGAAATTTCTGTCCTCACATTGGTATTTTCAAGATGAATGTTCATGTTTTGGCAATTCTTTAATCTCTGCCTTTTGTTGTATTTAACTCTGCCCTCATTGTTGGATTGACATTTATGAATAATGACAATGTTTTTCTGAGCTGTCTACCTGTCCGTATATATGGGTGCTTCCCTGTCGACTGACAGACCAAAGCAGCAATTCAGCTAAAAAAAGAAGCCCCGTCTTGGAATGCTCATTGCAGGCCAATGCATTCACACTGGCTGTAGTCATTGCAGGCCAATACATTCACACTGACTGTAGTCATTGCAGGCCAATACATTCACACTGGCTGTAGGCATTGCAGGCCAATACATTCACACTGGCTGTTGTCATTGCAGGCCAATACATTCACACTGGCTGCAGTCATTGCAGGCCAATACATTCACACTGACTGTAGTCATTGCAGGCCAATACATTCACACTGGCTGTAGGCATTGCAGGCCAATACATTCACACTGGCTGCAGTCACTGCAGGCCAATACATTCACACTGGCTGCAGTCATTGCAGGCCAATACATTCACACTGGCTGTAGTCATTGCAGGCCAATACATTCACACTGGCTGTAGTCATTGCAGGCCAATACATTCACACTGGCTGTAGTCATTGCAGGCCAATACATTCACACTGGCTGTAGTCATTGCAGGCCAATACATTCACACTGGCTGTAGGCATTGCAGGCCAATACATTCACACTGGCTGTTGTCATTTCAGGCCAATACATTCACACTGGCTGCAGTCATTGCAGGCCAATACATTCACACTGGCTGCAGTCACTGGAGGCCAATACATTCACACTGGCTGCAGTCATTGCAGGCCAATACATTCACACTGGCTGTAGTCATTGCAGGCCAATACATTCACACTGGCTGTAGTCATTGCAGGCCAATACATTCACACTGGCTGTAGTCATTGCAGGCCAATACATTCACACTGGCTGCAGTCACTGCAGGCCAATACATTCACACTGGCTGTAGTCATTGCAGGCCAATACATTCACACTGGCTGCAGTCACTGCAGGCCAATACATTCACACTGGCTGCAGTCATTGCAGGCCAATACATTCACACTGGCTGCAGTCACTGCAGGCCAATACATTCACACTGACTGTAGTCATTGCAGGCCAATACATTCACACTGGCTGCAGTCATTGCAGGCCAATACATTCACACTGGCTGCAGTCGTCTTCACCTATGGTGCTCACACAGTTACAATTATCCCGATTTGCGACAAGTTCTTGTGCAATATGTGTTAAAATTATTACAGTTCTCTCAGATTGAACAGAGAAGCTGAAAAGCGAGGGCTCATGGTTTTCAACTATGCCTTGACCGACCAACATGCAATGTTTTCCCAACAAGGTGTGTCCAAAGGCACCCAAGTAAGGTTGAAAAAAAAAAAAAAAAAAAAAAAAAACAGGATTGACTTGGACTATTATGTTTCTGAAACTTAAAACAGCCTTCCATTTGTGTTGGTGCTTCAATAACTGTCTGTGTCTGTATGCAAGCGGAATGCGACACTAAGTTGACATGAACAAATAAAATAGATGTGTGAATGTTAACCCTTGATGCACTGATTTAAGACCGAGTCAACAGCTTTCCTCGGGGCACTTTGCATGCATGCATACAAAGTGCCCCGAGGAAAGCTGTTGACTAAGACTACTTTTTGCTTTAGACAAGGCTTGCTGGTATTTGAATGAAAGGTATTTTCATGAAGAATTTGAATCTTTTCACCATTATATGTTTAACAGTAATGAGAAAATGATAATAGCTATGATTAGCCACTTTAAAGGTTAATATAGAGACTTCAAAGTTAACATGCAACCCTTCTTCTGAAGACTATACAAACCTGCATCTTAGATCCACTTTTTAAGAATCACTCCTGGTCAAAAGCACAAACTTGAAAGAAACCCCATAGGTACTCTCTGGCTACACCCTGCTACTCTTAACCCTCCAACTCCTTGCCTGCTCAACCCCTGACCCAGGTCAAATACCCCTTTAGGAATGCCACACATGCGGCTACTCATTATCATGCACTCGACAATGTCCATCCACAAGCAACGTGTTGTTTGAACAGTGCTGTAAATATTTCATTTGCACCTTCAAATTATAATTATCTCTGATAACCTTTATTGGTACCTCCTGCGCAACTATGCAAAAGAAACAAAAGGCCCATGGGCCCAATGCTATGCTGGCACCATGGCTATGTTGCACCTACATCTTCATTTCAAAGTTTCCAGTCCTCAAGTGGCTTCTGAACAAATGAAATGAAGTTTATGTGATTTTAGTGTCTAATTTGTCCACCAGATGGCACTTCACTCCACATGTAATCATAGCTTATTTGTGCACTTCCTGTGATGGATATTGTTGCATGTGCCAAGACAACAATGAGCAAGTCCTTTTATGTCCTTAGTGACCTTGAGACAGAAGATCAAGGTCACCTAGATTATGTAATACAAGAGGTGCATACGCCTGGCACTGTGCTGACATTGCCACTGATGTCCAAGCTACCACCTGCCATTACACAAATCACCTCTTTCAACTTTACAGGCATGGTGAACTCACAAAAATAGGTCACAGTCACTGATATTACATAACATTCTTCCTTTGGCCATGGTCTATATATCCTATAAATTTAGCAAGTCTAATCCAATTACTTTTCCAGATATGAAATCTTATATCCTAAAACACATTTTGGCTCAATTAGTTCTGTCAAATAATAGGTGGCGTCAGTAGTATCACTAGCAACTTTAACTTTGACCTCACCCACAATCCAACCAAATACGGTGAAGATCCTCCAAAAATTAAAGATGCTACAGTGTTCACGTTTTTTTCACATTTTGACCCATATATTGCATAATGTTGTAGGTGGCACCACCAATATCAAAAGCGACCTAGATTTTCATACACTCTAGAAGTCCTCAAAGTTATATTGCGCTAACTTGAAAACTTTGGACAGTATTGTGGTCACAAGATTTTCCCATTTGACCTTTATATTTCATAATACTATAGGTGGCGCTTCCAACATTGATGTCACATGTCTTTTCCATTATTTAGACTTTTACCACTCTAAATATCTGTGAAGTCACAAGCCTTTATCCGATTTTTATGAAATTTCTACGCATCTGATTGGTTAGTAGCTGTGAGGTGCTTGTCGCATTTAACCCAAATCATGGTATTACTGTAGTAATACCAGGTGTGTGGAAATATAGCACCTGACCACCTAGCTGCAGAGAATGCTATTAAAAAGTAGGCAGCATATAGCAGATGACAGCTGCAAGCAAAATGGTGGAAGGAAAAGAAAACACAGGTGAATGGAGTAAAATTACAATAAATGTGTTGCGATTTTATTTGTAGGGAAATTTAACACAAATGGGATAAATTCATTACCCACTGGTTGACTGGGTAATACAGCGGTGATCTCCCACTCAGGAAACTGGTATTACCCTCAGCCTTTGACGCCACAGGTAATACCAGTTCCCCCATGCAAGATGCTCGCTGTATATCCCAGTCAACTAGAGGGTAACTAATAGTACAAGCTTGTAACACAAGGCCCATTTCAATCATCTCATATTTTCAACTTTAAATCCTCTGTGACCTTCAGAAAATGGGTCAAGGTCACTTCTATTATATACCCTTACCATGAACCATATTGGCCATCAATTTCATAATACTAGCCACATTATTTCTTGAGATATTGAATTAAATGTGTTTCACTACATTTTGGCTCACGATTCCTATAATACCATAGGTGGCATCACTAGTATCTCATACATTCCTGATTTTCGGCTCAGCAACATTCCCACCAAGTTTAAAGAAGATCCATCAAAAATTAAACACACTAGAGTGTCCACAATTTTTCATATTTTGACCTATGTCTTATGTAATAATGTAGGTCATGACATCATTATTGAATTCGACCTAGATTTCATACATATGATATGTCCTGAAAGTTCTATGGGGATACCATCAAAACTTGTTAAGTTTACAGACAGAATGACGGACATCTCCTTTGAAACTCAAAAGCTTCATACACTATTCCACCAGATGGACATGAGCGATCGTATAAGCTTTACGACCTTAGGTCAGCAGAACTATAAATAATGTTAGCATGTCCAGTGGTATTGGACAACAAACTTTGCATAGCAGCAGCACAGTATATATATGGGAAGCCATCATTATATGTTCTGCTGACTAGCATGTCTGCACAGCTGAATGAATTATTTCAAATCACAAACAGACAAATACAAACACATGATCATTGGATTCACATCTTTATCAAGTTCTAAATCCAGTGGAAGGATACATACAAAAGAAGCATGTAATTGGCCTCTGATAGGAACTTCCTTAAAAGTGAGAAAAGCACATGCACCATCACACCAATGTTATTTCCAGGTATTGGGTGATACATGTCCATTTAAAAGTATATACATGTCAAGTCAACATTTGAAGGAAGTATCTAGTCATGCTAAGGCACCACTCTTTTACAAAACACCAAGCACTCATTTACAGTGTACATTGAAATATCTTTGCAGTGTGTGAGGTGCCCGAGAGATGGTCATGAGGTCAGCTCCACAAGGGGAAACATATAAGGGATCATGTACAAATAAAATCATTCCAAAACTTCAATTATCCAATGGACTCAAATTTACCCCCTTCCCCTCCCCCACCCCCAAGGCCAAAATCACCATTTCCTGGAATTAGGTTAATAACACCCAACTGCCTCTGCAGAACCTATAATTCTGCGGAAAAATGAAACCGTTCATACAAGTATGCATGCATTTTCTAAATTGCAAATTTCCAAAGGTTGGAGAAATTTACATTTGAGCTTAGACCCCACCCCCTGCTCAATGGTTTACTGAAGTTTAGGACTGGTTGTATTTGTACAAGATGCCTAACCTGTGGACACACCATGGACTGTCATCCACGCACCAACCCTGGAACACAACATTCATTTTGTCATTCCACACATCAACTTGTGGACACACTGTGTGTGTATGCTGGCACAGCCACTATGTACCGCAGCGCCAGCAGTTTTGCCTTTTAACTTTGTTCATGACATGAATTGGCTAATTGTATGGGCTTCCTATACAATATCTGAAGTCCATTGGTTGAATGAACAAACTCTTGTCAGTTTCAAAATTTTAGCCTCAAAGTAAAGAACAAAATCTCATTTCATATCATGTAACTGTCAGTTGCATGGCTCAAATGCTGCCACTTTCACAATTTTAGCTCCTAGTTAAGTAAAAAAATCACAGTCCATTTAGGTTTCTGTAATTTTTTTGCTGTTGAATTAAATCTGCTAATCTGCAAATACTCCAAAATTCAGAAAGGCCATGCACAAATGCAGCTGCAGGAGCTACAGGTATAACCTACAGGTATAACCTTGCACAAGTCCAGTTGTCACCAAAACACGGTCAAAATTGAGTGTGATCGTGTGATATGGCTGCACAACAAGCACAGAGCCTGTAGGACAAGCTGACAGTTGGCCGCGAGGAAGGCCCAAGGTCCAGTTGTTAACTGTTGTTGACAACAAGGTGCTGGCACTACAGTCCTTGACAAATCAAAAGCAGACGAATATTATGGTACACAGTAAATCAGATCAATTGCCTGCAGGAAAGCAATCATGAACAATGTCACAATGAGGGAATAGCCCACTGTTAACGCAATTTAGGGAAGGTGGCAATTTCTTCCTCGTCAGATGGCACTGCATGTACTTCACAACCATAATCAGGGCCTCCCTCCTGGCCAGCCATCTCTTTTTCAAAGGACCTTTGTGCCTCTGATGCACACATATTATGTTCATCTTTACTGCAATTCTGGGACAAAAGAACATCAGCAATGGACTTCTCCATGGCTACTACAGGTTCTTCATGTACATTTATGTTGATGGCAATAGCTGCATTCTGATGATTCATGTTCCAAAATGTTAAAAACCTTGCAAATTTAACATTTTTTGGGGGGTGGGAGGGTGTAATAAGTTATCTGCTTGAAAATAAAGCAATTTACTGTACACACCCTGTATGAAAAAAAACAAAAAAACTAGAGGATCAGGACTGATCCTGTGCACAGGTGAATCATAAGTTGACCGTTTGAACAAACTTGGTGGAAACCCACTAGAGTAACATTGCCACCAAGTATGAAGTAAATCTGGCTGACGGTTTCTTTGGAGAAATTGAAAATGTGAATTTGTATCAGAGGCCGATTGATTTACATTGTAAACAATCAGAATATATGCATTTACCAACAAGTACCCAAAATGCACCCAAGGTACACTGCCACCAAGTTTGAAGTTAATCTGGATGATGGTTTTGGAGAAGTCGAAAATATGAATTAGCTCATTGACTTCCATAGTAATCAATAGGAAAGCTGCATTGACCGGTAAGTACCCGAATTGAAAAAATCATTAAAAATCAGAAATATGCAGCATTCCCACATAGTGTACGGCATTGTTTGACCCTTCTACAAGGAACATATCCACCATGTTTCAGATTAATCTGAGTGACGGTTCTGGAGAAATCGAAAGTATCTAGAACACACAAAAATTCATAAAAAATTTGAAAAAAAATTGCAGTGCCACCTGGTGAACAAATTACAAACTAGGAGTCCCAGTGAGTGTTCCTGTGTAATATCAAAGCAATTGGGTAAGCAGTTTCGGAGAAGATTTTTTAACATTTGTCCAAAAAAGAACAAAAAACCATTTAGAATAAAACAAAAATTTACTGGAGCGTGACCATTTGAACAAACCTGGTAGAAACCCACCCAAGGTACATTGCCACCAAGTTTGAAGTTAATCTGGATGATGGTTTTGGAGAAGAAGTTGAAAATGTGAATTAGCATTAGAATGCTCATTGACTTCCATTGTAATCAATAGGAAAGCTGCATAGACCGGTAACTATACCCTAATTGAAAAAAATCGTTAAAAATCAGGAATCTGCAGCATTCCCACATAGTGAACAACTTTGTTTGACCCTTCTATAAGGAACATTTCCACTATGTTTCACCTTAATCTGAGTGATGGTTCTGGAGAAGAAGTCGAAAATAGCTATAACACACAAAAATTCATAAAAAATTAGAAAAAAATTGCAGTGCCACCTGGTGAACAAATTAAGAATTATGAGTCCCAGCGAGTGTTCCTGTGTGATATCAAAGCAATTGGGTGAGCGGTTTCAGAGAAGAAGATTTTTTAAGATTTGCCCCAAAAAGAACAAAAAAATTCATTAAAAATCCAAAAATCACTGGACTATGACCAGTTGAACAAACTTGGTAGAGACCCACCCAAGGCACATTTCTACCAAGTTTGAAGCAGATCTAGCCTGCCGTTTTGGAGAAGAAGTCGAAAATGTAAATTGTTTACAACGGACGACAGATTTTGAGACTATGGTATAAGCTATAAGCTCAGGTGATATGATCACCTGAGCTTAAAACCCAAACAGTGACCATGAGTACATATCTACAGTGTATGTCAACTGTGCAGGCAAGGGTAACTTCTCTTTTCTGCAAGTCTTAATTCAGCAATTCTGCACTCATGCCCAGAAAATTATATTTCACTCTTTTTCTTCCTTTCCTTTGTGTCACCAGCAGTTAGCACATTAGTCCCAACATTCCTGCTTTGTGTAAAATTTGAGAATAAGATATGCATCATCACACCAGGATCCTCATTTGATGACAAATGCCACTGAGAGCACCACCTGGTGGGTGAGAAGTATGTCTTCCCAGAAAGGAGACGGGTTGTTCTCATATATAGTGTCTAAGATACCAGAAGCTGCAATTTGGGTTGTTTATTTGTCTTATAACATTTTCAGAATCAAGCACTGGGATATAATGAGGTTAAACTACTTCTAGGCATGGTCTAGCATTCAACTGGATCCTTACTATGAAGGATGATCACATGACCAGAAATACCCTGATCCTGTCACTCCTTCACAAAACACACTTATGTGGCGAGTTGAGCCTCAAAACATATGCAGAAGTAGTCAAAACCCTGATCAAAATGGTCACTAAAAATTCAACCTGAGCACTGTAAGAGCCCTGTGCCCAGCTGACTGAGCATGTGCAGACTTAAGTGAACCTGTAACCATGGAATTCAGTTATGGTTACCTGTAACAAGTGTCTACTTCTTCCTTATGGAGGCCCACCATCATCACACACAAATGTCTAAGCCCATCAAGTGAATAATAAAATGGCCATGGACCAATATGTTTTACAGGAAATGCAAAGCATACCAAGGCAACATTGATATCTTTCCATGGCACAGATGTTGGCATATACCTTACGACCTGCCATGTGGTGGAGGAAACTGAAGGACTGAAGGACTCGTGGGGGGGGGGGGGCACGCCTTCATGTTTACAATGGATGCCACAGCTAACGCTAGTGATTACAGCACAGATTGTGCTGAAAAGTGCAAATCTTTTACCTAAAATGTCACATTAGTGGTGAAACGTGCATTTTTAGTTTGCTGACAGTGTGATTTTTTATTAAATCCAAGCGTATCCTGTGTTTTACTTTCTGATCCTCCCACGTGTAATACCGCCAACGCAGTGAGCACAAAATGTAAACAAAGCAGGGTGCACTTCCTGAAGTGAACCAAATAAACCAGATTCCTAAGAACTGGTCTATTGTGGACCTAAATTGCCATATAACCTTCAAAATGAGGTCACAGTTATCTCTGTGCAGTCTCCAACTACCTATAGCCTGTATTGAGGACCATTACATGTAAGACCAAAATCCTGCTAAAATATTTCTCAAGTTATCAGGTGAATACTAAAATTTACTTGTAATTCTGCTGTAATCTTGGAAATTTTGTCAAGGTCAACCCTCTGCACACTCAACCTAATCCTCACCTAGTTCTCAAAAGCTCTCACATTTAATTCACTTAAGTAGCCTGTAACTTTGGAATTAAGGTCACGGGCACTCATGCGCAGTCCCAATTTGACATTTGCAGGATTAACCATCATCCCTACGCAATATCAAAGTAACAGCTCAAATTGATATTTCTTGACTTATCTTCAAATGAAATCACAAATATTACTCAATGGCCTTGAGGATAGTGCCACTGACCACGCAATTATACAAACCATTTTTTCATGATTTTCCCAGAAATTGAAAAAAAACTAGAATAGGCTGATTTTCCAACAGAAAATCAAATGTCTCCCCGTGTGCCCTTACTATTGTCACCCTTATTTTTATAAATAGGCATACCGATTCCAATGATCTACAGATATGGTGAAGGTACACTCTTTATTGACATTTCAAAACGTTGATTTTTGAAAAAACGTGACCTTGAAAAATAGGTCAAGGTCATACATTTGCAGTTACAAGCAAAGTCTTATAAAAGTCTTACATAGAAAGATAATAACACAAAATGTCAACCTCTTTAAGTCAAATCTTTCATGAGTGCATCTGCAATGATTTTTAAAAAGTGGCCATGTGACCTTGAAAATAGGTCAAGGTCACCCATCTACAATCCCAACCTAGTTCATATTATGGTACATAATCATGAAAAATGTCAACCTCTTAAGTCAAATCCTTGTGGAGGTATTGTGTCCGTGTCAATTTTACATGACATGCCCATGTGACCTTAAAAATAGGTCATGGTCACCCATCTGCAATCCCAAACTAGTTCATATTATGGTTCATAATCATGCAAAATTTCAACCTCTTAAGTCAAATCCTTGCACAGTTATTGCGTCCGCGTCAATTTTACATGACATGCCAACGTGACCTTGAAAAATAGGTCAAGGTCAGACATCTGCAGTTACAAGCAAAGTTACAAAAATCTTACATAGAAACATTATCACACTAAATATCAACCTCTTAAAGTCAAATCTTTCTCGAGTGCATCTGCAATGCTTTTTAAAAAGTGGCCATGTGACCTTAAAAATAGGTCAAGGTCACCCATCTACGATCCCAACCTAGTTCATATTATGGTACATAAGCATGCAAAATTTCAACCTCCTAAGTCAAATCCTTGTGGAGTTATTGTGTCCGCGTCAATTTTACATGACATGCCCATGTGACCTTGAAAAGTAGGTCAAGGTCACCCATCTGCAATCCCAAGCAAGGTTTTATATAGGAACATTTTCACAAAAAATTTTGATTTCCCAAGTGAAATCTTTCTCAAGTTATCGCGTCCGCAACGCACACAACGTGTTGAAGAAGAAGAAGAAGAAAAAGAAGATGAAGCGGAAGAAACAGACGCAAAAACAATACGTCCCCCCATTGCACGGGGAGACATAAAAAAATCCATATTCAATAAAGCATGATATACAGTGGGCCCCCTCTTATGAAGCCACCCCAAATGCACCAGAAATGAGGCCTTATAAGAGGGGTGGTCTCTCTTGAGGGGGAGTATATTATGGAAATCCCATACTTGCTGCATGGAGAAGTGGCCTTTCTGGTGGGGGTAGCCTCTCTTCGAGGGGGGGGGGCATATAAGAAGGGGACCACTGTATGTAACAAACTTTAGAAGCAATCCACCCAAGACACATCATCCTTGTCATGTTTGCAGAGCATATGGGCAAACTACATGCATATACATCTGCACTAGAACTTTTTGACTATTGTGCCATTTCCAAATTTGCTACAAATCAAGAAATAATAGTCATTATGTACCAAAGATGGTTGCTGCAGATGAAATAAAGGAACATTCATGCTATGTCTAAAGAGAATCCAGCTAGAGGCTTTGGGAAGACATCAAGAAACAAGAGGTCCATGGGCCTTATGCTCTGCTGACCGATACTGCTAAAAATTAATTTCCTAAAATGTATTCCATCTCCGACCTTCAAAAATTAATCAAGGTCATCGATATAATGCAATATCAAAACTTCCATATAGGACTTTGCTCTTAGAATATTGGACTTGATACTGCTCAAACGGTACATGGGCTTACAGAATTAGGTTTGTTTAGTTTCTCTTTGTATTAAATAATACATATTTGTGGTAAATTTGGCATAGTGTGTCTTGTACTTTATCAAGGTCCTTTTCTGAAATGCCTAATGACCTTGAAAAATATTGGTCATGGTGACCCAAAAAGTAGGTCACCAAGTACAGTTTTACATACAATGTAATCAAGTGCAATTTTGATCTGGAGGCTCACTTCTCTTTGCCCTTGATGTTCAAGTTACACCCTCTGTTACAAAATCACCTCTTCCAGCTTAACCGGTCTGGTGACCAAACAATAATAGGTCAAGGTCACTGATCTTACATAACATATTAACATAGGACATGATCTTATATCCTACACATTTGGCATGTCTAATTTAATCACTTTTCCACATATGGAATTTTGTATCTTTCAAGACAGTTTAACTCATAATTTCTTTCCAAGTACAGATAGCACCACTAGTGTCATAGGCAATGGAGATTTTGACCTCTTCCACAATCAAGTAAATTTCATGAAGATCCATAAAAATTTAAGGATGCTGGACTGGTCACAAGATTTTCACCTTTTCACCCTATATTATGCAATACTACAGGTGGCACCACCAATATTGACATCAACATGGATTTTCATAAACTTTTATATTTTAATATAAGTCGTAAAAGTTATATAGGCTTAACAAAAAAACTGCGGGGTGCAGAACATTTACAAGATGATCCCTATATTCCAACTGGCACTTTGTCCTTGACATTCACCTTCAACTCAGATTAAAAAATTGTTACTGGTCAAAATGTCCGCCCCGCAAACAGCTTTCCATACATGGCCTGTCTGTTCAAATTGAGTAATAACTTTTTGAGTTCTTGAAGAAAAACAATCAACTTCGACAAGTGCAAAAGTCTATAATCGTTGGATCTCGGTGACCCATATAGTAGGTCACCAAGTAGAGCTTTATGTACAATGTAGTTAAGTGCAATTTTCATCTGGAGGCTCAATTCTCTTTGCCATTGATGTCCAAGCTACACCTTGTCACTAGAACAATCACCTCTTTCAACCTGACAGGCCTGGTGACTTATAATAGGTCAAGGTCAATATTACATAATCAGGGGAAAGTCAAATTATTCCAATCTGAACTTGTACTATACAAATTTAGTAATTATGTTTGGTTTGATAGGTATTCTTTTTTCATATTGAAGTTCCCCATTTATAAGCAAAGCTTCACTTATTTAGGCAATGCATTGACAAGTTCATATATTTTTTCATTATAATGTGGATTGTCTTTGCTGTATATTTAGCTTAGACAAGGAACCAATGCTCACAGAGACATGTACTGATACAGACTCCATAACATACATGTATTCTGAGAAGTTACCCGCTGAAGACTCTTTAATTTGTTTGGGCTAAAAAAGCCTATGTCAAAATTCCACAGAACATGACAAAAGTACTTTCATGTGTATATAGGTTAGACAGTGACTGGTTAGCTTGTGGAGTGTAGAGAATTCCGACTACACAATAGGGTAATGACTACCTGGGAGTCATTCTTGATGAAAAGACACAAAGATAGTAATATACTAGCATTGGACATGGTCTATATAGCCAATAAATTTGGCATGTCTGACTGATTACTTTTTGAGATTTAGAATTTTATATCTTTAAACACATTTGGCTCATAATTTCTGTCAAATTATAGGTGGTGCCCCTATCTTTAAAACTGTTTAAAAAGTTAATGGACAGGACAGATGGATGGATGGACGGAAAGACATGACAGATACCATGAGTTCTGTGACCTATGGTCAGCAGAGCTAAAAACACACGCACACACACACACAAAAAAAATAATCACCCCAAAATGAGCAATGAGGCAATCCGTTGAGCAGTCTTTTACCGGAAAATATTTCAAAATTTTCACTACAATGAACAAAAGAAATGTTTAAAAATACTTTTAAAAGTCAATGAAGGGAGACCAGTTGAACAAACTTGGTAAAGACCAACCAAAAGTACATTTCCACTGATGAGAATCCAGCAGTAGTTTTTGAGATGTCAGAAATGTGATGGTCGAATAACAGACAATGAATAGGGACAGCATAAGATAAGCTCAACTGACTTAAAGTCAGATGAGTTAAAAAACATAGGAATCCAGTGGCTTATTAACAGATCAGCATATCATTCACATGTATATTCGACAAGGACTCATGAAAACACAAGTGTACAAAGTTGCAGGATAAAAGAAGTAGGGAGGCTGTGAAGGGGCAGTGGTAGCCCAGGGTGACAGTGAGGCTGGCCACTGACCACACAGCAGCTCCACCATCAGCACCATACACAGAAGTCTTATTTCACCACAATTATACAATAGATACACTTCAAATTGTCTTAAATTTATATTATTCACATGACATTTATAATGCAGACACATAAAATACTAGGCCCAGTTGAGTATACAAAACAATTCCAAGTGTTCAGCTTTTAAGAAATTAAAGTTACAGAATCCTGGTTAATGTTTTGCCTGCAGAACACACCCTGTTTGACAGCACACTGTCTCAGGCACTCATGACTACACCACAGGGCTCCATCCCTATAAACTACTGTACACCCACACCCCACTTCTTACACCCCATACGTTTACACTCACTATTATATACACCCACCACATTATCACTCACATCAGTAGTCTTACATGTGTATATCACTGACAGCAGATACATACAGGTATGCTAGTCAACTGTCCGCCACACACACACTGCACTGTTCCATACTCCAATCACACTGTACTACTTAATACACTCACACTGCAATGTTCCATACTCCAATCACACTGTACTACTTAATACACTCACACTACACTGCACTGTTCCATACTCCAATCACACTGTACTACTTAACACACTCACACTGCACTGTTCCATACTCCAATCACACTGTACTACTTAATACACTCACACTGCACTGTTCCATACTCCAATCACACTGTACTACTTAATACACTCACACTACACTGCACTGTTCCATACTCCAATCACACTGTACTACTTAACACACTCACACTGCACTGTTCCATACTCCAATCACACTGTACTACTTAATACACTCACACTGCACTGTTACATACACTCACAACTAACACAATAATCACACCCCCATTTTGCACACTCCTATCACTGCAATGATGTACTTGTATAGCACTATTACACACTCAATAATAATTATAAATATTTACATTATCCCCTTTTTGCACTATTCTTTGATACTGAGTGCATTGTACTGTACGTTAATCACATTGCACTATTATTTCAGTGCTGTTCAAACTGCAGAAAGTACTAATACACTCCCACAGTACTATTCCATACACACATGGTGTACTATTTAATACACTCGCAGTATTACTCCATATACACGTGGGGTACTATTTAACACTTTCCAATCTGGGCTATTTCAATGGTTTGTGTAGCCTGTGTCTGGGGATTTGGGGTAAATTTCCAAATGTTGGACCCAATTGATTGTATATCTATGATATAACTAGTTAGCATTATATATATCACCATGTTCAGCAGAAGTAGTGCTCGAGTTCAGTAAGTGTCAAAATGAAAATAATAGGAGCAACATTTGGTTGCCATGGTAACCAAAGTATTGTTTCATATTTTGACACTGCATAATAACTAATGTTTAACATTATGACATTGTTCACCAAGGTCAGTGTTGCATTCCTAAACCTTTTTCAGTGCTGGGATCTTGACAGGTCAGATCACGATACTTTTATGTCTTTGATTTTTTCAAAATACATAGTTTTGTATAAAATATAGTTTGGGACAGTTGCCATGGCAACCATGTTGGTCAGCTTATTTAATAAGTTCGCCAATTACTGCAATGTACAGAGCCACATGAATTCAGCTAATTTCAATTAAAACACATTCATGAGCATAATATATTTAGAAAGTTTGTGAGTTAGAAACATTTGCCACAGGAAAGCTGCAAATAGACCTCAGAATATGCATGATATGAGCGGCTAAAATTATGTCAAGGTCACTGGAGGTCCCGTGACATAGCTGCCATCTTGAATTTTTCACCTTTTGCATCCAATTTTATCATTATTGTACAAGAAAATATTATGGATCAATCCCAAACATGCCTTGAATGGCCAGAAGTGCAACACAGATGATAAATGACCTTTTTCTTTGTCAATACACACTACTTTTGCTCTGAAATTAGTAATTCAGCAAAGAATTTGCCATAATGTGGCCTCAAAGAACCAAATGGTCCTTCCATTTGACTTCCTCTGGCCGCCAAGATGTATTGCAGCCCACGTGACCTTTTACACATATCAATATTTATAGATACCTGCCACAACTTCAAAAAAGCCAAATGAATACTATGATGGGGAAGTGTACCTGTTAAAGATGATACACAACACAAATCAGTGATTTTCTTGTGCAAAATAACCTGCCAAATGATCTAGGAATGCCAGTCCGCACATAGAGTCCGCATATACACAGACTCAGACTGCAATGGTAATTTGCGTGAGTCCCCGTATACGCAGACTCCGACTGGAAAGTGTTAACACGCTTACACAGTACTACTCCATAGACACATGGGGTACTATTTGATACACTCACACAGTTATGTTTCATGCACTGATCACAGTACATTATTATTTAATACACCCACACTGCAGTGTCCCATACTCTCCACACACAAATATTTCCCAACTCACTACTGGTCCATAAGGACAATCTACTTATACATTGGCAGTTCAAATAAATCATTGATCACCATCTACACAGAGCATGGGCTATGGTACATGAACATCTGCCCAATCAATATAAACTGCACCATCAACTTTATATAGTGCTCAGTACAAAATTACAAAAATATAACAACAATCAGTTTACTTATTAACTTAAAAATGGGAATTGTATTCATTCCGCAGTGCAGCAGAGCTGACATCAAAATGTTCACAATGTACAGTTGTCTATATGGTTAGTAATGCACTGCCAATACACTGAATGTATCAGAAAGTCCCTTGGTGGACATTAAACTTGCACTCCAATATGTTTAGGTTCATTGTCTTCTACTTGACAGCAGCTTTATGCTCGCAATGTCATGTACTACTAATGGCAGCCATACATAGCACCAGTCCAGGTCACTAGAGCCATCTTCACCACAAGATGGCGCTAGTAGCATTACTTAGTGGGAGTGTACTTGAGTGCAGCAAGGTGGGACATGGTTTACCAGTTGCTAATCCTGTGCCATTTTGAGTGGCAGGGATATTTTATGCCTTCAAAATCATGACCAATTTTACAAGATTAGAACAAGAGTTCTTCAAATGCTTCTTTTATGTTGATGAAATACCTTGAACCTCCCACATAATGTGATAAGGTACAGAGTTCCCCCCAAGATGACATGAAATATATTCCTGGTTTCCCACCCACAAGCACTGTGCCCCTGTCCCACTATGTTCCACTAGCTGGCACTGTGTGACCCTTCAAGTGCCACCAAGTGGTGGACAATGTGCTAACCACTTCAATGGGCCCTATAGTTACTTACAGTTTGTTCTCACAAACCCATGTGGCAGTTTGGGCATGTGTACTCTGGAACACATCTGTAACATCACAGTCATATTGGAATTTTAAACAGCATACCCTTTGTGGTAGTATATGCTGCCCCATAGTGAGCACACCATGTGTTAGCTATACAGTCCCATAGTGAGCTCACTGTGTGGTAGCTATACAGTCCCATAGTGAGCTCACTGTGTGGTGGCTATACAGTCCCATAGTGAGCTCACTGTGTGGTAGCTATACAGTCCCATAGTGAGCACAATGTGTGGTAGCTATACAGTCCCATAATGAGCTCACTGTGTGGTAGCTATACAGTCCCATAGTGAGCACAATGTGTGGTAGCTATACAGTCCCATAATGAGCTCACTGTGTGGTAGCTATACAGTCCCATAGTGAGCACAATGTGTGGTAGCTATACAGTCCCATAATGAGCTCACTGTGTGGTAGCTATACAGTCCCATAGTGAGCTCACTATGTGGTAGCTATACAGTCCCATAGTGAGCTCACTATGTGGTAGCTATACAGTCCCATAGTGAGCTCACTGTGTGGTGGCTATACAGTCCCATAGTGAGCTCACTGTGTGGTGGCTATACAGTCCCATAGTGAGCACACAGAGTGACCCTGGATATGCCCCATACACGGATCATGTACAACAGTGACTGATGATCATAACCTTTTCTGTAGCTATTGATCTGATTACAAAACCATGCATGACACATTAGAGTGTGCCCACACACCTGGTTTTGCCAAGCATAAAAAATGTTACAATGTGTTCTTACACCTAGTCTAACCATGCATGTACATGCAGTATTAAAACTGGACATTGTGCCCTTGTATAACCAGGCATGTCAGGACATTGTGCCCTTGTATAACCACGCATGTCAGGACACTGTGCCCTTATAACCAGGCATGTCACGGTATTGTGCCCTTGTATAACCAAGCATGGCATGACACTGTGCCCTTGTATAACCAGGCATGGCATGACACTGTGCCCTTGTATAACCAGGCATGCCATGGCATTGTGCGCTTGAACAATCAGGCATGTCCTACCCTACAATGTACAATTTCATGTCTTTCATTTCTCCAAAACAACTTTTTTCCCCTTTTTTTATAAGTTTTGGCATCACAGATTCTTTGATTTTGTTAACATTGGTCAAAGTGTCACATACAGCAATCAAGAAATGACCACTCACTACACAAATGGCCCAAAGACACAAATAGAGCAAAAAGTTTAGTTATATGACAGCGAAATGGGTGGATGGTGGGGGAGGCTAAGTTCCTCAATAAGAGACAAAGCTGCTTTAAAGAGTTCAAGTCACTGCCTTTACTATATTTAACACTGAAGCATCACATGACTACAACTGCGCATGCTCCACGTCTATCACAAATACACTATATATGGCCACAGGTAGCATTCTAAGTCAGGTCATCTCTGCCATGACACACCACCCTTGTGAAGCGTCACTTATACCCAACAACATTTGAAATTGTGTTAATGAATAGGGGATGCCCATGATGGCAGTCTCAAGTTGTACATAATGTACATCACGTCCTGTCCTGCTTGGCTTGGCTTCCACCGCACACTTTTAGCTGCCCTGTCTTAACCAAAATATTCCTTGTCATGGCAGCGGCAACCAGACCTTACACCTAGCTATAGAATGTCTGCATCATCATGAGGCATGTGTAGAGCTGATAGAGACAGACAAACTGTCAATGTACGAGGTTCATCCCCTTGAAGACAACACAGATCTGCTGCCCACTCCCTCTAAACCAGCCTCCAGGTCAACATCACCATTAGTAACATTTTTCACAATTTTTCCATCCTTTCTTTTGGCTTTAACTAGAAGCTGGGTATATATGAAACTAAAATCTACTTCCATATCTGCCACAACAATGTGCAGATAATGTCATCATAGACACACCTAATAACTGTTTTCATTTTTTATACTTTTTTGTTTGATCATATTTTCACATTAGATATCTTTCGACCAGTGACTGTTGGTGTCAGATAAAAAGCTGCTTACTGTGTAAGTATATGTACATGTACGTGATATATGACCAACCACAGACTGCCTGGCATGCATGTCTAATTCCAGAATACATGGCATGCATATACAACCAACTATAGATTGTTTGGCATGGACAAATAACCAATCACAAACTGTCTGACTGGAACATAACCAATTGCAGCCTGCCTGGCATTCACACATAGCCAATCACACACTGTTCACCAGAAACCCCTGGCCAATTGAAGATTGCCTGGCATGCATATGTAACCTCACTGTTACAGTATGCAGACAACGAAAGAGCACAGAGTCTACTTGTTGTGTGGCACCACAGAAGTATACAAGTACAAAACTGACATCTAGTGGCTGATATATAAACTAACACCTGCATGTGTCACTGTCTGATGTACAAATAATAGTTGGGCAAGGACTGCACTTATATATATTTTTGGTCATATCTGAGATGAGACTGGCAGGGTCTATTAGGTTCACCATAACAGTCCACCAAAGTACAAGGCCAACCTGATTCCCATTATACCCATTATAATGGACACTTGTACAAAGTGTCTAATTATATAGATTTAATCCAAAATATGCACAAATATCAAAGCTAGACCTGGTCTCTGGAGAACAAATATTATGTATTTCACAAATATAAACACTTACAGAATTGTTGCTTCTACATGTATATGTATATGTATATAATAGCAGCTGGATGCATCTATGGAATAACATCATCATCCAAGGGACTAACCACTGCTGCCACCTGCTGGTAAAGTATATACGTTGAAATTCACTTTTATTTGTATGGCTTCTGCCTTTAAAATCAATATTTTATCATATTTTCTTGGCTATACATGTTTAGTTAAACTCGGTGGAAAATAAAAAAAATTGTGTCTTAAAATGTCAGTCTTTATGACTAATCAAACCAATGTGACTTCTTTGGCTCGTGTTTTCAGCATCCACTTTCCTTCTCACTTATTCCTTCAGTTTTGCAATGAGAACACTGTTTCGTTAATTGCTGGCACTCCCACACAAGGGGTAAGAAGTGAGGCTGTCCTATACAGTGCTGGCACCCCCTGTGGCTGAGATCACATTGAAGACTCCTATAGAGTTCCGATGGGACAGGCTGCTGGCTTTGTCTTGCTCAATGAGCTGGAACGAAACAAATCCAGATATTAGCCCAGTGACACACTGTACAATGATCCCTGAGACAGACAGCTGCCTGGCAAGACCACATCAAGCAGGTCCATGGTCATATCTAGTCCATCTTACCTGACCCTCATTGAGAAGTTACTGTTTCATAGAAGCACTTTCAGACTGGTCCTAAAGATGGTCTCTGACAAGACAGGACTACTGTACACCACTACAGGCAAACACAGCAGCACCACTTACCAGCAAACATTCAAATCTTTCATTACAAACTACTCTGGTTTCTCTTCCTCTAAGTTGTTTGTATTGTTGTACGTGCATGTGGAGCCCATGAACCAATACATGTGCCATATTCATTGTAACAAGAGCACGATGGCCTTTGGAGAAGTAATACGTAACACAGCTAAAACACAGACAATGGACCAGAACTGACCATCAAATTATATTTCAACGAAAATACAGTTTCTTTTTTTGAAATGTGAGTGTGTGCCCTTAAAAGAATAAACACAGTACTCCTTTTTAATAGCACTTTCATCATGATACTATCATGAAATATTGCTTTTGCTGTGTTATCTTCTTTTTTGGGATGTTCTTTCATTGCATGTAAAATCTTTGTACTTTTTACACATTGATTCAGAAAAAAAATATGGTCCACTTTACTATATTGAGGAGATTTTGCATCATGTGTAAGCTAGTAATAGGAGTTATTACGTATACATAATTAAGTTCTGTTCAGCAAGCAAAATGAAGGTGAACTCTGACACTGAATATACTAAGAGACCCTTGCTTATGCCATCCTGCTGTGCACTGGGGTACAATCGGTTTATTAACTCTTTCAATGCCAATCAAAATTAAAGTCAATCTACATAAGTCAAACTACTCTGAATCATCATAAGGATCCCAGATTCATACTCCTTGTCAAAAGACCTTTCATTCAAGTACCAGCATGATTTTCGTTGCAGAGAATATCCCAGGTGAACAGCTTTTCTCGGCTCACATTGGGTGCATTGCACCCAATGTGAGCCGAGACTTTTCTTATGTTCAAAGAGTATATGGGCTTACAGATTTAGGTGTGTGAAGTTTCTCTCTGTATCATATAGACACATAATCCCACCAAGTTTCACGAAGCTCTGTTGATTTCTTCAAGACTTAAAACATAGAAACCAAAAGTGTTGAGGAACAAGAAGAAGAAAAACATGTGGAAGAAATGGGCACAAAAACAATATCCTTCCCCAGTTCCACTGGGAGACATAACTACATGACCCCAGGCGTCCCTATAATATATACAATATTAGAGCAATTGGCTATGTAGGTCCTGAGAAGAAAAAATGACCCCTCCCCCCAAAAAAACCCTTAAATGAAATGAAATAAAATACAATACAGTTGTAGAATAAAATAAAAACACAAAAACATTAAAATTATTGTATCATCATTTTTGTCACATAATCAGTAGAGGCCTGCCATGGGCACATCTGTGTGAAAAAATGAAATGATTCCATGCAACAGTTATAGAGAAGTCATTTAGTCAAACAAACAGACAAATAACCCATGCAAATGGATGTTGTAAGCTCTGCTGACTGACAAGTCAGCTGAGCCCCCTCCCCCCCCCCAAAAAAAAACACTTTTACAGTGTTCATGATCTTGAAAATGTAGGTCAAGATCATGCATATCATACAAGATTTACTTCCAGACATTGCATTTATTCCCCACAAATTTATGAAAGCTAGCTCATTTACATCTGGATTAAAAAGTTGGGGGGGGGGGGGGTTGTTACCGAGCTCAATGTGCTTTCCTCATCTCTGACAGTCTATTGACTTCAACCTGAGTTATCTGCGGGTTGCCTGCTCAGGTATGTCACATGTCAACATGGATACAAATTGGCACAGCTTACCTGTTCCCCGAAGATTGCTGACAACTGATCTGCAAACTCTCTGAAGTTTTTTCTGAGGGCTTCCTGGTACTCCATCTGGTCTGTAGAGATCAGGCGGCCATTCAATTCCAGGGCTAAGTTGCACACTCGTACAAACTCCCTGTTAATCACAAATAACACACACAAATGACACTTGAATGTTGTCTGTAGGGTCAATAAAAGGCCAGAGTTTATCAACTGTCACCAAACAATGCCACTTTCCACCAAATGCCAAAATTGAATGGAAGCCATTAGCATATGCTCCCTATTTCATGGATGAGGGATAAAAAAACAGAAAACAACTTTCTAAAGCTATGGCCAGTGTGTGTTTTTTACAAATGGTGCTCAGCAAACTGCAGGAAAGCCAAGTATATTAGTCATATGGTCTGATTTGGCAAGCCGTGCTGCTGGGGGCACATGGTCATGGCACAGTGCATACAGGCCATACCCTGTCTGACCCTCAGATGACCATCAGTTATCACCATGAGCAGTAAGATACATGTGCATGTAGATTATACCAGAGCAGTATATGGACTAGTAATGCTCTTCTGAGATATCTGCCACTTTTGGTGTGGTGAAAAGCAGCTTGCGGCCATCTGTGGGGAACTACGGTGAAAAACTTACAGAAGATCACTGCAGTAAGTAGGGGGGCTGCCGTAGGATCACCACCTACCTTTTAGGACCATTTTCACTGTACCAAGTACCACCAAATCAAAATTTAGCTGTTTTGGGAGACCACCTGCAGGAGCGGACCAGAAACCATGCAACATAACCCCAAATGATCACTTATCCATCCAGAAATTCCCCATATCAAATAAGCAAACTCTACCTATTTTGTATAAGATTGGTATAATAATTTGTCAAAACCAGTTTACAAATTCAAACCATGTTTACAATGCCAATAATGAGTAAACACATGACTGCAAGATGAAATGGGGTCGGGTGAGTGTATTTCAATCATGTTTGAATCGAATTATGGACGGGAATTTAAAATAATGATCAGTTTTTGGCCATGTGGTGCAAACGTCAAACCTCCTTTGCGAGACCACCTGCTTGATGTGACCAGTTGTCAGATGGCGCTAGTGGTGGTCTGTCAAAGGATGACCAGCATATTCTTTCAAGTGACATGTACAAATCTGAGCACGCAGTAAACACCCCTACCCACTGTGTGTGATAAACTTGGGCAGGGACAGAAAACAGCAACCCCATGTGTGTGATAAATCAATCTACAAAAATGCCCAATGCAAATACTTTGATGCAAGTTATTCGGTAACTTGTTTTTTTTTTCTTTTCAGATGTCCTACACATATACTGCCCGGCACCATTCATACTTTGCAAAGTATATACACTGACATTCTTTAAAATTGTGTGACAACAATACCTTAAAATCCAGTACTGACTTGAATGCCCTCTGCAGGAGTACACAGGATCCTTCTACCCTTGCTCTTTCCAATTTTGGCACATGACCAAGTTGGCTTGGTGACACTACTTTTTCAGTTCAAGTAAAGGGCATACATACATGTAACATTGTTCTAACTATATCATTTACAGCACTTACATTGTACTGGAGAGCACCAATGGAAATTTTGCTCACCTGACATTGCTTTCCTTTGATTTAATTTTTTTTCTCATTAGAGCACACAACAAAGTTCTAAGCACAGTGAAACTTAAAAGGCAATCTGAGACTGCTGGATCCATCCCTCCTCCCCTCATTTATAACCTTGCTTATCCCAGGTCTCATTTTGGAAAGAGTGTAATCAATAAAAACAAGGCCTAGTGGCCTAAATGCAGGGGCAAAGCATATGTAGGCCTGTAGGGCTGTTGATCAAGTTGAAATAATTGAAGGAAAAACTGTTCAGGTGTAACAAACACATTTTGTTATAAAGATAACAGCCAGCTCTTTACTTCTGCTTTAACTTGTTTATAAAACAAGAAGACTGTGACAGTCCTGTGCACAGCTGACATGTACATATACCCTTGCCAGTTTTTAAGAATTGCCCCCCCCCCCCCCAAAGAACAAAGATATCCAAAAATCAATGGAGCCTGTCCATTTAAACAAATCTGCTAGAGACCCCAACCAAGGTACATTGCCACCAAGTTTAAAGTCAATCTGAATGACAGTTTTGCATAAAGGGGTCAAAACGTGAATAAGCATTAGAATGCCCAATGACTTACACAGTAATCAATAGGAAAAGTGCATTTACTGGCATTTAAGGACCCAAATTAAAAAAATCGTTAAAAAACAGTAATCCACAGCATTGCCACATAGTGAACTGTTTTGTTTGATCCTTCCACAAAGTACCTTTCCACCAAGTTTCAGCTTAATCTGAGTGACAGTTCTGTAGAAAAGGTCGAAAATAGCAATAACACAAACAAAAAACAAAAAAACACACACAAATTTTGAAAAAAATTGCAATGCTACTTGGTGAACAAATTCAGAACCAGGACTCCCTAGGAGTGTTCCTGTGAGCAATGCAGCAAGCAGTTTCAGAGAAGATTTTCCCAAAAAAAGAACCAACAAAATCATGAAAAATCCAAAAATCAATGGGCTGTGACCACATGAACAAAAATCTGCTAGAGACCTACCCGAGGTACATTGCCATCAAGTTTGAAGTCATCCTGAAGGACAGTTTCACACAGAAGAAATAAAAACTGTGAAATAGCATTAAATGCCCATGGACTTGAGCAAGCAATAGGAAAGTTGCATTTACCAACAAGTACCCAAATTGAAAAAAATGTTTAAAATCAGGAATCAGCCGCATTGCCTCCTAGTGAACAATTTTGTTTAGCCCTTCCACAAGGGACATATCCACCAAGTTTCAGCTTAATCTGAGAAACAGCTCTGGAAAAAAGTTAAAAATGGCAATAAGACAGACACTCACACACCAAAAAAAAAAAAAAAATCATAAAAAATTAACAAAAAAAGTCGCAGTACCACCTGGTGAACAAATTCAGAACCAGGAGTCCCTTGGAGTGTTCCTGTGTGATATCAAAACAATTGGGTGAGCAGTTTCAGAGAAGACGTTTTTAAGATTTGACCCAAAAAAGAACAAAACAAAACAAAACAAAAAAAAGAAACAAAAACTGAACAGCAGGGGTATGTGAACATCCCATGCTCAGCTGACCTAGACATTCATCACACTTGCAGCTCTGCAAACTTGGGACAGGATCAAGGTCACCCATATACTGAGTGAAAAGTCTGACCTTTCTAGAGGAACACTTACATGTGAAACATCAAGGTTCAAGTTCAAGTAGTTTTCAAGTTATAGTGAAAAGTAAAATTCATGTATGTTGCACTGTAACCCCACAAATATGGTCGAGGTCACTCATGTAATGTCTAAGCATGACTTTCATATAAAACCATTAACATGTGCAGCATTAAAGTCCTAACTCAAAACAGATCTCAAGTTAACAAGTGAACAGTAAATTTTGTGTCAGTTGTCCTGTGACCTTGGGAATGAGGTCAAGGTCCAAACATCACTGGAGCATGACCATTTGCACAAAATAGGTAGACAATTATGTAAAGTACATCCCCACCAAGTTTGGCACAAATCTGGCCAAAATTATTTAAGTTATAACCATTACAAGAAATTCCCATGTTAAACTTTCCTATTAAAACTTTCTGAAATATTTTTTTTTTAAATCATAAAAAATCCAAAAGTCACTGGAGCATAACCATTTGAACAAATTTGGTAGAGACCAATCCAAGATACACTGCCAATAAGTTTGAAATAAATCTGACTGACAGTTTCTTCAGAGATGTCCAAAATGAGAATTATCATTAGAATGCCCATTGACTTGCATAGTAAACAATAGAAAAGGTGCATTTAACGTTAAGTACCCGAATTGAAAAAAAAAGTCATTAAAAATCAGGAATACACAGCAGTGCTACATATTTAACATCTTTGCTTGACCCTTTTGACAAGAAACATATCAACAAAGTTTCAACTTAATCTGAGAGATGGTTCTGGAGAAGAAGTCAAAAGTTCAAAAACACAAAAATTCATTAAAAAAAATTGGGGAAAAAATTGCAGCGCCACCTGGTGAACAATTTAAGAACTAGGAGTCCCTAGGAGTATTCTTATGTAATATCAAAGCAATTGAGTTAGCAGTTGTGGAGAACATTTTGTAAGATTTCTCAAAAAAAAAAACAACAATAAAAATCATTAAAAATTCAAAAATCTCTGGAGCATGACCATTTGTGTAAACATGATAGAAACCCATCCAAGGTATATTGCCACGAAGTTTGAAGTCAATCTGGCTGACAGTTTTAGAGAAGAAGTAAAAAATGTGAATAAGCATTAGAATGCCCATTGAAAAACATAGTTATCAATAGGAAAGCTGCATTGACCGATAAATACCCAAATTGAAAAAATGGTTAAAAATTAGGAATCCACAGCAGTGCCCCTTAGCGAACAACTTTGTTGGACCCTTTCACAAGGAACATATCCACCAAGTTTCACCTTAATCTGAGTGATGGTTCTGGAGATGTCAAAAATAGCAAAAACACACAAAAAGTCATAAAAAATTAGAACAAAATCGAGGCCTCAATGATCTATGATTACAATGAGACCAATTTCTAATTTGAAATTTATTTTTCCTTTGAATTTGAATTAAGAACACTGTTTCTTGGGAGGAATTTGCCAACACTGTATAAATTTGCAACCACAAAACACAAATTTGAGCCACACCCGGCCACCATGCCTCAAGTCGGCCACAAAAATACATGCACGAAACTCACCCATTGTTATAAAATTGACATGATTCTTGCCGAATTTAGTTAGTGCAAACAATAAAGGATTTCTTTCTATAGTAAATTTCCTGAAACAAGTTTTTAGTTTGATCAATCTGTAACAATTCCTCCCTATTTCAAATTCTTATGAGCACAGGATCTTTCCATTTATTTACATTTTACAACAACAGTGAATGTGGCATACTCCTCATGTATCGGGCCTTTCCATAGCGGATCTAACAGTATTTCGACCACTATATTTCTTTCTCTGCATGCTGGGATATTATGTTTTCTGAACTAAACTTCATAATGTTCGGCAGAAATTTACTTGTGATGGGAACTTGATCGCTCTCACCATAGAGGTGTAATGCCTCTTTGCTCCCACTCATGATCGTTCACATCATCCATCTTGAAATGCTTGAAAGTCAAATGCACAACAAGGTTGCCGATGCTCTCCGGAAATGTCCGTAACAATCTTCGTCGTTTTCCTGGAGATTGACAACCCATGTAGTTATCACTTTTTTTGCATGCGAAACCTAACCTAACCGTGGCAGATAAGTGCAAAGCCACAGAATGATTATTTAGTGTTGTCATTTCTAAATGCACGATGTTTAATCATAGTATATTCTATAAACTGAACGATGATAACTTTCCCTGCATCAAAACCCCGATCAAACACATGCTTGCCTGCATGGCCCAACGACCGACACTGACGAAGTGGGTCAATCTATTTTCCGACGGTTCAGATCAAAGTGAACATAGCCCGCAAAACACACGTGGTGGCTGTGGGAAAATGCGGAGTCTTATTTTGATCCATAACTTATGAATTACGGTGAGTTACGCTCCATCGAACATGTAGAATAAAGTTAAGACAATGAGTTATGCCATCAAAACAATTTTACGACAGCTTAAGCTCATTACTTTGCAAGGGAAAGCTCCGTACCGGGTGATGCAACAGGCCCATTGGGCATAAAGGGGAAAAAGATGAAACTCATGACTGGCAAATATTTCCAAGTTGCGAAACACATCGTTGAGCACCCAGACAGGAGTTCTTTATTGAAATAAGGATTTTAAGGGTTGTAATGGCAAATTTGATAAATGGTGATTTCTTTTTAAAGCATATGTAACCGATCATGATGAATTGGTGGTAGCAGAAATTTGCGTACCTCGCTACCACTATGGAAAGGCCGCCCAGGATTTGAGCTGTTGTCAGTGTTGAGGTCGTGAATGTGGGGTTCTTCCAATAAGAGACCACCTGCATTATACAACCACTTTTTTGGTCTGCGCTAGGGGTAGTCCTTTAAAAGAGGGACTACTGTACTCCGATTTGTGCACTTTCTTCACCGCACAGACGGTGGAAGCATGGTTTCCCTCAGTGCCTCACCCCGTCCCTCGGCCTTGCAGTCCCACTGCACCGAGCATAACACAACAGATTTACACGTTCATCATGATTACTTCTTGAAACAGCCTATCCTAACTGGCCATAACCTATTCATATGCTGAAAATTATAAGCGAAAAGACTCGAAAAACTAGTGACGAATGTTCCAAAATCAATCAGCTAGTCTTCCCCGCCATCGTGTGTCATGAGGAACAAACGTAGCATCGTTGTGATGAAGTATTCTGCCAATTTGTAACATTTGTATGCTAATTAAGCTTTTATTAAACAAAATTACCACTCCACACTTTGTATCACAACCTCGTAATTAAAATCCGCTTATTGTCGTCGCCAGTCCACTATTTTCCTTTATGCGCCTAGTGATGCGTCTAAACGTAACCACTGGTCAACAAGTGCGAGTCCAGTTTTTCCTTTGTTTAATGGTTGACCTTGACCATGCTGACATGGGATAGCCTCGTGGCGACAGCTGTCACAGGACTACAGCTCCATTTTGTCAAAAATTTCTCCTCTCGATGCACCTCAAACTTTATATATTTTTACAGTAACTTGAATATTTTGTCCTGTTTTTTTCATTAGGGATAGTTAGTTACTAAGAACATTGACAGTAAATTCTAGCACTATCTGGTTGACTATAAACCTCCCCACATGGCACAAAATTTATTAAAACCATCAACACAAACTAGGGCAACTATACCATTTCTGTAGCAGTCCTTTACAAAACTTTCATGACTCTTGATATGACCCCTCAACAGTAAAATAACGCTTTTTAAAAAAAAAGACACGACACAACTTAAATAAAACATGCCAAATGAACATTTTATTCGATCATCTCACATAGTGGAGACTTAAACTTGTATCATTTCACACATAATTCAGTGTACTGTGGTGTATAGGTTATGTAACATGTAAACAACAGGCTGGATTTTCGGCATATAAATATGCAGGGGCCGTCAGGGCCCTGCAAAATAATCTATTAGCATGACGCAGATACTTCACCTAGTGACCTACTTTTATGCATGACATACTCGTGTCCAGATGCACAGGTATGTAAAGTTTAATGATTCTAAGTCAAACAACAACACAATTACAGCCCGGGCATAAAGTGTGATGTAGTTTTACATGAATATATCACTATGACCCAGATACTTGACTTTGTGACCTACTTTTTTCATGACACACCTTTCCTTTAGCTCAAGATATATGTGTAAAATCACTTTCATGAAAGTGAGTGAAACAGTAAAGAATTACAGCCCTGACACACTTTTACAAAAATATTTCACCGTGACCCAGATACTTGACCTAGTGACCTACTTTTGATACACAACACACCCTTATGTCCAGAGGCACTTGTATGTAAAGGTTCATTAAAATACGTTCAAGGACAAGTGAATTATAGCCTGCATACAAATAGCTGAAACCAGATACTTGACCTAGTGACCTACTTTTGTTTCATGGCACACCTTTAAGGTGGAAGATCTGAAGCCAGCACCTTTAGATAATCTCTAATCACTTTTAAATATTTCTGGATGGTTTGATTCTTAAACTACATTCTCCCAAAAAAACTCAGCTGTGTGAACATAAAATTTATGTGAGAAAATTGAGCTCAAAACCTTTGTTCACACCGAAGAGTTTCAGCAGTGCTAAGCACATGGGATTTGTTTGCATGGGCATGATAATGAACCATGTCACTGTTTGCACATCCATTAATCCATGACCTCTGGAAACCAATTGAGTTGCTGACAAGGGTCACTCATAGGGAACAAGAAGCCATTAGCCATGGAGAGAAGAATGGGACAGTTCAGACTAATCACTACCATTGTTCTGACTACTTTGAAATTCTCTATTGATGTAACAAGGCATAAGTGCCAAACGGGGGAAGGGTTTCACAATCTGTCCAAGCTGCCCCATAACAAAATTACCAGGAAGCCTTTTATGTTTTGTATTTCAGCTTCCTTTTAAGTTTCACTGGAACAGTGAATGACATGTCTCAGGATTGTATTAACAGTGGTCTCCACACTTGCCAAAACATTGATAACATTGTCATTTATTTTCCACTGCCCTCCACATTTTGCTGGTCTCAAACGCATGAATGGTATGCGCCTTGCAACAAGTCTCTCTTCCAGGTCTGTCATTCCTGTTAATACAGGGGGTAACTTCGGAAACGACATTCCATTCGCAACTGCAAATGTGGGCACCTCCTTTGAGAGACCACAGTTGTCAGGTCTTTCTGTAGTACTTTTCATGTTATTTATACCTCCTTTTAGGGACCACCTGCTTTATGTGACCACCTTTTGGGTGGCACTAGGGGTGGTCTCTCAAAGGAGGGACTACTGCATTTGCATAATGAGAATGCTTGTATTAGTGCAATATCCAATCGCATGAAAATTGCTACTAATTAAGCATGAGGAGCCCCTAGCAAGCATCCAGTCACATTTTCTTGAAAAATCAATGTGAAAACACTGTTATCAAATTGCAGTTGATGTGGCACTTCAGACGGAAACAAAAAATGTACATTGGGTTTCCTCGGAATGTATGAATACAACAGATCTCCAGCAAGCAATACCTGGTCCATGTGGCCTTGGGTCTGCTGCCATGATGTAAATGGTGTTGTTTCTGCCATTAATATTGCAACACTGCAAATACGAGCACACTGTTTACCAGCATTTGTCATTTTGCTATCTCCTTGGTGAAAAGTCCCTGGAAGACATGTGGTAGGACAAGTTTGTGGACCTGGAATTTTCTACATCATTGCCATTTTGACCAAAAGGACACAATAACTCATCCATACAATGTACACTGTATTTCTTTTTTGTACCAACAATCTGGTAATAACTTGTTACTAATCAGTTACAACCAACGTAACTTTTTACAAAGTTTTGGTGCTGGAATATTTAAATATGTGGAAACCTGATCAAGGCACTGCCCTTGGCAAATTATCACACACTCCTTGGATATGCGTAGTAACAGAGTTATTGAATAACATGGCTCATTGATCATGGCTAGATGCTGGCATTGTTTTGGAAAACGTTGGCAATGCAAAGTCTAACATTTGGAATGAATAAGATATCTGGCACATGAGATCAAGGCAGACTGTGGCACTTTTCTTGGCAATATGTGGCAATACATAGATATTCTATAATAAAATACTCAAAAATGTGACCCACAAAACATGGATAGGCAGTACAAGTTTGGCAATGTATTGCAATAAATACAGATGCTGCATAGTGTTAATATTTGGCAAAAGTACAATTTTTGCTGCCAAACGTGGTCAGCTGTCAGTAAAAATGAAGTTTTTGCGGTCAGCGGTCAGTCAAAATCAAGCTTTTTGCAGTCAGCGGTCAGTCAAAATCAAGCTTTTGACAGTCCGCGGACATTATAAAAAACGAAAACAATCTGTGGTAACAATGGTTAAAGGGCCCTTCTAAAAATTTGCGGTCACTTCAAATTGAATCAAAGCAAGATTTAACGATACCGGCATGCAGACGTCCGATCAATTTTCTATGCTGGAAGCGTAAATTAACCTAACTTGGAAACGGCTATAAACCCTGGTAATATCACTCAATGTCGGGCATATGTTCTTAAAAGGTCTTTAGGCTCATATTAGGAGGAAATTTGTGTGTTATCATGCTTCAAAGTGTTAATATTATTGCTTTAACTTCGCACGTGTTTACTCGCAACAGTGAGGATGCGTCCATGTTGACCTAGTTGCATGATGCATTATGGGAGTTCTTTCCTTTTTTTTTTCTTTTTCCTTCCGACCGCCTACGGAAATTACCGACGTTCGATGTACATAAACACGACAACGTGGTTTTGTGAAGCGATCACAATGAAGCATGAATGTATTTTCTCGTACAAATAATGATGGAATCTGTTAATCTATATCGCCAAAGCAGCCAGTTGTCACCCTTTTTACAGTGGTTTAAATTTAAAATGCTAGCAACCAAATTGACAGCGCTGATCGTCGTAATTATTTTTGCAATGACAATGCCACAAGGCCATTTCACTGTGTGGCAGTGGTCAACTCAAGTGTTGACATATGAACCACTCTCAAAAGTCTCATCCCAATAAAATTTTATTACCATCTCCGTTGCCTCATCCTCTATAGAGTTACCACAACATTTGTCCCCAGAGGTGTTTGCGTCAGACCTGTTTACTTCTACAATTTCTCTGTAGTTTCTACGGAATTTGAATGCAAAAAACGCTCCATGGATCAGCCATCAATTTCTACACCCACGCTTGCGAGCAAAATATTCGATATAATTTTCAAAACATTCTATTTTGGGGCCAGTATTTTCCATAGGAGCATGGTATTGTTCAGTCAGCCTAAGCACTGAGGATTTAACAAGCCCCGTGCCAGGCCAGCCAGTGATGATGCTTTAGAAGTTGTTGCAACTCTTGACAGCTGAGCAGATTAGCGTTCCCTTTGAAGTCCAGTCAAACACAGGTCCCGGTTGGCCATATTTGCATACCTGTTGTGACCGGTCACCTGTTGTATGCGGTCACTTTTACTTGGCAGAAGGGGGGGGACTGCATACAGCAGGTACTACTGTACATTGATCAGCGATTAGGTGCCTATTAGCGTTGTTTGCCTCAGTCTTAGCGCCACTGCAGCATGGCTATTTTCACCATAAGAGGAACGTTATGATTGGCGCAATAAGCCTCATGTGACCTACACCATGACAGGGAGGAGTACGTACACGTATTTGGGTGCAATGAGAAGGAATCAAAATAACTTTGGACGACGAACCCCTCCTGAGGCATATATTCCTTTGCATCATTGGATTAGAGTCACGGTCAAGGTCGCCAAAAATTTGCGCTTAAGTAGTAGTTCCCGGTTGATATTCATGTGAGCAATGTGGGGGAAGCAAAATTGAACTCCTTTACAGATGATATGTCATTCAGAGTAATATTTATATGGTTGTTACACTGTTTCAACAAATATTGTGAGTCTTTGTTTCACTGCTGCATAAATTACCATGTAACAGCTGCCATTCAACAGGACTATATGCACTCGTTGCAAGATACTAAAAGGGCGCCTCTTCACTCATTGGCAAAAAACAAAGAATACTATTTTTTTTATGCACTACTTGAATGAACTATGTTCTCAACCTCTTCATATTAACACAGGCCACGATTTATAACTATAACAATTTTTTTTTTAATCAGGAACTGTGGTTTCCAGGTTTTTCTGACCCCCAACAACTATCCCAAAGGATACCGGTAGGTCGGTGGCAAGGTCTAAAGACCCTTCCCCCCAAAACAAATTAGCATAATCCACTTACTGGGCCCCAAATATGGAGAGCCACATGTGAACCCACACCCAAACAAGCCAAGCATGATGTTCCCAAGTTTTAAAAAGGCAAGTTTTAAGCCACAAAATATACTTTTTTGAATGACAACATCACACAGGCAAAGCTACAAGTTTTTTCACACAATAATAAAGACACAGGAGAGGAGAAATGAGTATGTGTCATATTACAGCCATAAATGCATAAGCAATTGGCAACATTTTCTTTCAAGGCAATTTTCTCAGAACTGTTTTTTGCTCAAAATCTGCAATTTGTATCTCGCCTTACAAACATACAAATTGCCCGATCACCATAAAATCAATGGATATCAATCTCATATCCAGCAGTTGTTCCCAGGATTTTTTTTCTGACAATCTCTCCGTGACTTTTGGAGCTATTTATAGAAAGAAAATGAACAACCTGTCCAGACAAACTTAAAAATCGTATAACTTTTTATTTATGCTATTTCAGGACTCGCCATTGAATTTGATTCTGGACATGGATACATATTTTCAATTTCTTTTAATTTCAATTTGAAAACAAGGCTTAAAGCCTGGAGGTGGGGCTTTTTGTTGTTTTTCCTTTGTTTTCATTAGGGCATGAACATATGTTTACATGTATAATATACATATACATGTATATGAAATTTGGGTACATTTGCGAGTAAATTATCATGGCTATTATAGTAATATCTGTAAGACCTTAATTTACCGGGCTTAATATGAATATTTTGTTAACATTTCAATACATGTAGGTTTGTGTATGATCAAACAAAAATTTATTTCTAGGGTGGGAGTGAGCGTATTTTGGAGATCGTTTATGCGCACGCATAATGTGTTATGACATATGTAAAGCAGCCACAGTCACGTATGAAAAGACCTGTTGCTGAAGCCAGCGAAGAGGTGGAACTAGAAGAATACCTGAGGATTACTCAGTAGTTTCACAAGTAAGTGCGTGTTTTTCATATTTCATTGTTTTACCTTGTACATATTACACGAGCGAAGATGTGTTTGTATAAATTTTGACAGGTTCTCTGCCACTTGCGGTGTCATAGCATCAATGTGGTATCTACGCGGTCATTGCCATGTTGACCATCACATGAACATTATGGCGATGTCATTCACCATCAGCACATGCTTTTGAATATCGGCGCATTGCTCGCAAATTAAACTTGATGTGTGTTTTGAAGTCTTATACTGAGTTGTTATTGTATGTCACTAAGTCTGCTTTATTGATTGCTACATTTTTAATGTTTGTCAGGGTCCACACATAGCAGGCACAATGAAAACTTGTAAGAATGACACTATTTTTTTCCAAGAAAATGAGTCAGATATCTGAATATTTCAGATAAATGAGTCAAAAAACAAAGGAACAACAACTTCAGTCCCTTCAAATTTGTGTCATTATAATGAATATGTCAGATAACTGAGTGTCACTTTGAGTTTTCACTGTATTATTTCATTTGAGCTCCAGTACACTTTAATCAGGTGGTGCAAAATAGAAACAGAATTGTTAGCCCCCTCATCACTGGAAGTGCTTCTCCTCTGGTTTAGTTTGTACCCTTGATCTGTAAAAGGCCACCCTGTACATCTGATACATACAGGTTGTCATTTTCCATTCCAAGGGTATGCAGGAAGATGGACCTTAAACAAGAGGTCTGTGTGAACAGCCCGTGCCTCAGCTGATCTTGACATTCATCACACTTGCAGCTCTATGAACTTTGGAAAGGATCGAGGACACCATGTTCTGAGTAAGTCTGACCTTCATAGAAGAACACCCACACGTGCAACATCAAAGTTCAAGTAATTCTCAAGTTATAATGAAGAGTAAAATTCATGTATGTTGCACTGTGATCCCACAAACGAGGTCAAGGTCATTCATGTACTGTCTCAGCATGACCTTCATACAAAATAGTAAACATGTGTAGCTAACCCAAAACAGATCTCAAGATATCAAGTAAACAGTAAATTTCGTGTCAGTTGTCCTGTGAATTAGCATTAGAATGCCCATTGATTTACATGGTAATCAATAGGAAAGCTGCATTGAACGATAAGTACCCGAATTGAAAATCCTTAAAAATCAGGAATCCAAAGCAGTGCCACCTAGTAAACAACTGTTTGACCCTTCCACAACAATATATCCATCACATTTCAGCTTAATCTGAGGGATGGTTCTGAGAACAAGTGAAAAATAGCAAATCCATACAAAAAATTCATTAAAAAAAATTGCAGCGCCACCTGGTGAACAAATTGGGAACTAGGTGTTCCCGGGAGTGTCCATGTACGATATCAAAGCAATTGGGTGAGTGGTTTCAGAGAAGAATTTTGAAGGTTTGCCCCCCCCCCCCCAAAACAACAAAATTCATCAAAAATCCAAAAATCAATAGAGCTTGACCATTTGAACACACTTGGTAAATATCCACCCAAGGCACATCCCCACCAAGTTTGAAGTAAATCTGGTCAATATTATTAAAGTTACGACCATTACAAGAAATTCCTATGTTAAGTTTTCCTATTAAAACTTTTGTAGTGATTTTTGAAAAAAAATCACAAAAAAATCCAAATTCATTGGAACATGACCATTGGAACAAACCTGGTAGACACCCACCCAAGGTACATTGCCACCAAGTTTGAAGTTAATCTGGATGATGGATTTGGATAAGAATTCGAAAATGTAAATTAGCATTAGAATGCCCATTGACTTACATGGTAATCAATAGGAAAGGTGCATTTACCCCAAAGGAGCTGACTTGAAAAAATCATTAAAAATCAGCAATCCGCAGCATTCCCACACAGTGAACAAGTTTGTTTGGCCCTTCCATTAGGAACATATCCACCAAGTGTAAGCTTAATCTGAGCGACGGTTCTGGAGAAGAAGTCGAAAATAACTATAGCACACAAAAATTCACAAAAAAATTGGAAAAAACTGCAGCGCCACCTGGTGAACAAATTAACAACAAGGAGTCCCTAGATGTCTTCCTGTGTGACATCAAAGCATTTAGGTAAGCAGTTTCGGGGAAGAAGATTTTTTAAGATTTGTCCAAAAAAAAAAAAAAAAAAAAAAATCACTAAAAATCCAAAAATCACTGGAGCATGACCACGTGAACATAATTGGTAGAAACCCACCCAAGGTACATTGCCACCAAGTTTGAAGTTAATCTGGATGACGGTTTTGGAGAAGAAGTCAAAAATATGAATTAGCATTAGAATGCCCATTGACTTCCATAGTAATCAATAGGAAAGCTGCATTGACCGACAAGTACCAGAATTGAAAAAATCCTTAAAAATCAGGAATCCGCAGCATTCCCACATAGTGAACAACTTTGTTTGACCCTTCTACAAGGAACATATCCACCAAGTTTCAGCTTAATCTGAGTGATGGTTCTGGAGAAGAAGTCGAAAATAGCTATAACACACAAAAATTCATAAAAAATTAGGAAAAAATTGCAGTGCCACCTGGCGAACAAATTAAGAACTAAGTGTCCCAGAGAGTGTTCCTGTGTGATATCAAAGCAATTGAGTGAGTGGTTTCGGAGAAGAAGATTTTTTAAGATTTACCCAAAAATGGACAAAAAAATTCATTAAAAATCCAAAAATCACTGGACCGTGACCATTTGAACAAACTTAGTAGAGACCCACCCAAGGCACATCTCCACCAAGTTTGAAGTGAATCTGGCTGACTGTTTTTGAGAAGAAGTCGAAAATGTGAATTGTGGACGACGGACGGACGATGGACGATGGACCCTCAAAAAACGTCAGCTGAGGTAAAAATCACACCAAAATCCCAGCAGAAGATGGGGTTTTAATCACACTTAAAATATGCATATATATATATATATATATATATATATATATATATATATATATATACATATACATACATACATAGATACATATATATACATATATATACATACATACATACATTTCAACCTCTATTCAGATCGTTCAAAAAAGGCAAGTTATGAATGATTACGATGTGACAAATCTAAAGCTCAACATGTAAATGAATCAAACCAACTTTTAAATTATATAAGTTTTGCTTTGCTTTAATAATAGTTTTCACTGACGCCATTTTCCCTCCCATTAAAACACAACTTTTCCCATCTCTCCGTGACTGTTCTGGCACACAGTTTCCCTATACAGTATATCAATCGAAGAAAAAATAGTTTTAGCATCAAACAAAGTGGCCTTATCGAGCGCAAGGTTGAGTGAGTACAGCACTGAGTGATAGGTCATTCAAAACGTGAACTGAAAATGTCGACAGTCTCAGCATAGCAATGTTTACAAACATCCACTTCTCGCTCGGATCCATGACCTAGATCTTGATTCATCTCAGAATCCCACAATCAATTGAACGCAATCAATAAAGCAGACCAAGTGACATACAATAACAACTCAGTATAAGACTTCAAAACACACATCAAGTTTAATTTGTGAGCAATGCATTGATATTCAAAAGCATGTGTTCGTGATGAGCGACATTGCCATAATGACTTTTTTATTAATGTTCATGTGATGGTCGACATGGCAATGACCACGTGGATACCACATTGATGCTATGACACCGCTAGTGGCAGGGAACCTGTCAAATTTTATACAAACACATCTTCGCTCGTGTAAAATACACAATATAAAACAACGAAATATGAAAAACACACACTTACTTGTGAAACTACCGAGTAATCCTCACGTCTTCTTCGGGTTCCACCAATGGAACTTCAATATTCAAACAGAGTGCGGTAGGGAATTCCTGGACAACGTCATTTGGGTCATTTACATACAGATCTCGCGCATGCGTACATCTTATGTTTTCCGTCTGAGCCGGCTTTTCGTCTGCTTGTGCGACCAAGAAAATTACGCCACTCACAGCGAAAAGAAACGTGCCCCAGCCGCGCGTGACAAAATAAGACAGACACACACAGTTTCCATCGGTGTTGAAAATATGGAGCGATAGCGGGTTGTAAAAGAAGGACAAGGTCAGCCTTGGGCGTCCAAGTGATGATGATGTCGCTACATTCATTCTGATTCTGAACAGGTCTGATGTTCAGAGCAGTGCCCAGTTGTCGCACGTGCCGGAAAAAAAAAAATCAAAGATCACAGGAGCCGCCCATTTCTTTGAAGTCGTTATATTCAAGTCGTCATGGATACTTGATCAGTCGTGTTTGTAATCAATCGAGATTGAATCCGAATATCATTATCATATTATAACCGCTCCAGCTTGATGAAGTTTTCTTTTCTTTTTCTTTTCTTTTTTTTTTTGGGGGGGGGGGGAGGGGGGGGGAGAGTGGCTAGGTAATCAAATTCATGGGACAAAAGTGCCGTTAATTAAGATCAGTAAAGACAACGGCAACTTCAGAGACAAAGAGAGAGAAAAAACAACAAACAAATGGGCATACTATCTACGTTTCCCGCTAACTTCGAGATAAAATTTTGTCTGCATCGGCAGCTCTTGACTGCACATATTGCGAGGAAGACGTGCCCGCGACCTCCGCTACTTATCAAGCTGTTATTGTCTACGATGTCAAAGATTTATGTTATTCTATTCGTCATCAATTTTCCTAGGGGCACCATAAAATTTTCTCATGAACTTGACTTTATCAGTTCTGTATTTCTATAAGATTGTGCAAGGTATAATGTGTGAGTTTCTTTCTTCAGACATTCGTCTGCATGCCACTTGTGTGGGAAGTTGCAATACGTTGTTCAGAGCCTCGTCCGACAGAGAATTTTACCAACATTTCTCGACGACAATATAACGAATTTATTTTGAAAAATTAAAAAGGATTGTACTTGTAATTTCACATTGCTGTGTACCACACTAGCCAAATGCATTTGCAATGGATTAGAACAAGCTTTGAACGTTGTCACCATTGACAGAACGGTATACTGCGCAACGGTCTGAACGGGTCCTCGGGTGTCACACTGTGTTCGGTATAATGGCACATGCGACATGAAAATTTGATGAGGAACTGTACGTTTCGAAACATAAAATTTATTATACAAAGAAGCCTCATTCTCTCACTCTTTCGGCCACTGCTTCAGCCATATCTATCTGCTATTATCGGTCGCAACCGTATACATTCTCCGAAAACACGCACACACAAGTCCAACTAAATAACATCCCATTTTTTTGCACATGCTTCCAGCACAGAATTATCTATCGTTCTTTCTTGTAAGTCATAGGCCTATGCAGAACAAAAGTTGATGTACATAAACTTAAGGTATCAACAATTTTTTCCAAACAAATCATTTTAGTCAAGTAATTCAGAATTTCATCTGGTCCTTTCTAGATCTGCTGTGGGGTTTTGTGTGTGTGTGTGTGTGTGTGTGTGTGTTGTTTGTTTTTTTGTTGTTTGTTTGTTTTGTTTTGTTTTTGTTTTTTTTTTTTCTTGTTTTTGTTTTTGTTTTTTGTTTGTTTTGTTTTTGATTTGTTTTGTTTTGTTTGTTTTTTATCTCGCATTTCTATTTTGGTAATTTGCGATAAAAAAAAAAATACTGAGGATTTCAAATGTATCATATCATGACGCAAACTCGAAATATATGATTGCTTAGTTGCATTGGAACAATCTACTATAGTGTACAGTTGGTAGGAACAGCGCGAGGAAAATTATTCAGACGATAATATTGACAAGATCTTACGAATGCAGTGCATCGTCAATAAAACAAACATCCTAAAACAAAATTTTTGGTAGGAAACACGACGAATCCTGGTGAAAACTAACTCTCTCTCTCTCTCTCTCTCTCTCTGCAGATAAGCATGAAGATAGTCTTTTGCTCACTGTAACCAAGGAGAAGGGGGGGGGGGGGGTCGGTACGCTGGTACAGGTAATTATTCTTCTAGAGTACGCAGTACGGAAAATAAAAATCTTTCAAAATTTTGGATAGTACGAAGTACGTAAAACAAGACGGCTTCCAGTACGCCAGTACGGTAAATAAATTAAAAAAAAAAAAAAAAAAAAGCAGTACGCCAGTGCGAGAAACCCCTTACCGACCCTGAAGGAGGGCTTTTTCTACCATCTTTGCTGTAACATTAATAACCAATGGAACGGAGGTACCTGCATCCTAGAACTGCTGATACCAAATTATAGACAAATCTTGAAATATGAAACGACGTTTGTTTCACTGCATAAAAATTTAGTTTCCTGAGATTTGAGGTCAATATGTTCCAAGTTGAATCTGTATTTGCAGTGAACGGTGAAGATGACAATCATGTGTTATTGTTTGCGACCATGTGTGTTCTCATTTGCTCGTTTTCCACACTTATGTAATCTAAAGCAAACAAATATGTCTATCAAAATATATACCACAAACACAGTCCATAGCAAACGATCGCGACTTGAATTTATAAAAACATGCACAAGTTTAGCGTCAAAATGAACACCATATATAAAAGCTTTATTTGCTGTTTTGCGTCAATAAATGTGTCAAACATTGTCATTGACACCGGAACATTATGTAAGACTGCATGCCGTCGTCTTCAACTTCAAGTTCGAACGATGCGAAGGCCGTAGGCTTGAACAAACAACATTAGGCACCGATGAGCGTACAAACTCGTCCATTTATCATTGAGTCTTGCGATACGAACATGCATGATTAAAATATGATCAAGCACAGTTAATCACATGAAAAATTCTATTCTCGTTGACGGCCAACAAAATAGTGGTATTTCACAGTTTCACTTTGTCTCCGCAGACGGCTCTGCAAGCACGTGGAGACTGCATGCAATTGTGCTTTGCTCTCGCAATATAGCGCACGCCACGTGACCGGCGAGAGCCAACTGGTTCTAAATATATCTCTCATCAGCGAGGAATTGCCCTAGAACCGTTGTGCATGGCCGAATGCCGTTATAAACAACACTTGCATGGTCGAATGTAAAAACTCTTTCTTCCCGCCAAAATATCATGTTTATTGACCAAAACAAAGGCACAACGGTCCTTCGACGCATGATTAGTGATGAATTACGTGGATAGGTACGTGTATGAAATATCGCGGAATGCAACTTTAAAGCACTTACATATTGTTATTGCGCCAAAACAGCGTACTTGCACAAGACTTGTAAGGGGAAGTGATAACTTGATTACATTTTCTCGTGGACTTTTTAGATCACTGTAACGAATGCTCAATGGATTTTTTCCGTCTGATGCATCTTTGGACGTGTTCAGACTGGTAACTGTCTGGATATGCAAAAACCTACGGAGAGCCTCATTGAGCTGACAAAAGTTCGGTGTTCACAGAATTGAGGTCACATTCACCCACGAATACAAGCAAGATACGGAACTTCTTTTTACAGAAAGGTCCTGATAATGTGCATAGATCGATAAAGAATATCTACATTTTACATCAGCAATGAGCAGTAATACCAGTGTTACCATTAAGAGCACAAATGAAAGAAAATAACTTGCACCTTTTTAAAATCTGTTTCTTGTTTGCACCAGAATACATGCGTTCGCCGGATGACATATTCTCACAGCGAGGCTTTTTCAGCAATTGTAACCAGTGGTGACAGAGTATTTTCTCTTATTAAACCCTTCAGGTATCAGTCTTGTTTATTTTGCCGATATCAAATGTTAAGAATAAAGTCTTGTCACAAATCAGGACTATTAACACGACAGGAATAGTTCCTGGTTTTCAAATATTGAACTTTTTAGGTCTACTATGTACATTGTACATGAGAGGGGGTCTCCTTACGGAGCCCCACCTAAAAATTGTGTGACTTCTGCGTGACAAATGTGAAAATCCTACCAAGTCAGAAAGAATGCCATAAAATTTCAAAAAATTCCAATCCTGCAAAAAATAAGAACTATGGATACAAATCCATGGATATGTAGTAATCAGAAAATATATAGGTTTAATATACTTGGGAAAAAAATTAAATGGGTAATATCAATCCAAAGTTGCCAGCCTCATTGCACACTAGCTTCAGATCTTCCACCTTAAGTCAAGATGTATGTGTTTGTCAAGTGTCATGAAACTAAGTTAAACAGTAAAGGAATAATAGCCCAAACATGATTTTACAAGGATATGTCACTGTGACCCATATACTTGACCTAGTGATCTACTTTTGGTACATGACACATCCTTATGTATACATGCATCTGTGTGTAAAGTTTCATTAATCCAAGTTATATACTAAAGATACAGATACATGTCACTGTGACCCACTTTTGGTTGATGACACACTCTTATGTCTTGATGCGCCTGTGTGTGAAGTTACATAAATCTAACTTGAAGGCCAACAGAATTACAGCCTGGACATGAAGGGTCATATAGTTTTACATGATTGTATCATTTTGACCTAGACACTTGACCTAGTGACCTACTTTTGTTTCATTATACACCTTTAGGTCAACACATGTGTGTGTGAAGTTAAAGGAATAATAGCCTGAAAACAAATTTTGTAAGGATATATCACTATGACTCAGATACTTCCTCTGGTGACAGACTTTTGGTACATGACACACCTTTATATATAGATGCATCTGTATGTAAAGTTTCATTGATTTAACATACATAGTAAAGGAATTACAGCCCATACATGATTTTACAAGAATATGTCACTGTGACCCAGATACTTGTGTTAGTGACCTACTTTTGGTACATGACACACCCTAATGTTCAGATGCACCTGCGAGTTAAGTTTCATTAATGCAAGTTGAAGGGCAAGTGAATTAAAGCCTAGACATGAAAAGAAGACGGATGGATGGATGCAAGCACACATGCAGGGAAAAAGCGATTACTATGTGCCCCTCCTCCGGCATAATGACTGTTGATATGTTTGGTATAAGTTCCTTTCAAAACAGTGTATTCAGGTCTTCAGTCCACACTTTGACTTGGGTACCAGTCTACAGCCCTGGCTTTATGCTTAATGCTCTACTATTTGGTGCCAATTGTATACATGTCTAATGGTGTAATAATGGGAAGTCCTCTATACACGGCTGAAATTGTAACATTGGGTAGCTCACTAGACATGGTGAAGGTTATACATGTACATGCCTCCAGTTGTAACACTAAGCACCAGTCTAACACACAGGGCTCCAATTTAGCGGGTGTCCGACGTCCCGAGACACCCTGAGATTGTGCCGGGCATGTTGAGATAAAGACAAAATTCCCAACCGGGCATGTTAAAAATACATGGGCATGAGATTAGCTTGCTTATCTTTAGGACTTTCCAAAGGCCGGTGTGGTACACGCTAGTCTTAGTCCAGCTACCCGACTTTCCTTTACACGCACGTGCGTGGAAATAAATATATTTTTGCCGCATTTTTCTTATTTATGTTCAACAACTTTATAAAAAAGGAAACTTCATACCAATCATGGTCAGTGTTTAATCAGTAAAGGTTCAATGACAAACCTGTGCAGTTTCACCCCAGGAGTTTCACAAGTCTGCTGGGTGCGTTAAATCTGCTCAGAATCGCCACATGAGAGGCAAAAAGATCTTACTCTTACTATTAAAGTTGAGCAGTTCCGTCACTTATCCTTACCATACTAGTCCATAGATCAGAAGCGCCCGAGTCGATAGTAATGATAATTTGGGTAGGCGATTGGCAAAACAAAATGCAAGCGGTGAAATTAAAGGCTAGGTCCTTGAATAAGTAAATGTGTGATATGGTTCATTTTTTTTCTTTTTTTACTGTACAAGTTTATGTACCATACTTGCTTTTCCTCAGTTTATCGACAAAAAATTCCTTTTCAAATTTTTGAAGCTGTTGTACTGAGCAGGCATCGTCACATCCCACCCAACATGCCGATGCGTCGGGACGATGCGACTGCTTAAATGTTTGGGCGCAGACGAATACATTCTTCTAGTCTCAGTTCAATTTAATCATAGCATGATGGCTGTAATGCTGAAAAACCGGTAATAATTCTAATTAAGCAAATATAAAATAAACGGCAAACAAAACAGCACGTGTATACTTGTATATCCGCCAGTGGTTGACTGGGTCAAGTCAACTTGATCAACAAATCTCAGAGCATGCGAGTGTCCGGAGTTCAACGAAGTTACGCGAAAGTATTACTCTTGGTTCAAGAATTTAAACCTAGTATGATGGAAGTAATGCTGGATTTAAGACCTTTAACAATTTTAATGTAATCGAACATAAAATAAACGGCAACACAGCACCACTTGTATGTCTGTGTTTTGCTACTCGACAAATGTGAGACCACAGATCACTCCGGAGTTTACTGAAGTTCCGCAAAGTAATTTGTACCCGAATGCAAATTAAAAATGGTGGATTCAAGTGTGCCCTTGCAAGCGAGCTTGCGAGATACCAGGGGCGTATTTTAATTGATTTCTTACAAAATTCTAACAATGAACCTGACATAACTGAGCATGCAGATTGAGGTCAAGATAGTAAGTAATGTATTTAGAATATTTTTGCGACCGTTCAGTTGTTTTTGAGCAAAACAAAGGCTCTGTAGTAGACGGCACCGCATGCACAAGGTGCCGGCCAATTAAACTTCAATGCCAAAACAGAGAACCTGGCATGTTCCAATTTGCGATGCACTTCAAATCAATCCTGATTATTTGAAACACATGGGAATTACGATACTTGAATGAATGACAGTTACATTTTTGTCGTATATGATGGCAAAACATCAGGGTTTGTCACTGTTTGACACTTTGGAGTCTCCTCAAAAAGTGGTAGTTTGTGGTGTGTTTTGCCAAATTTTCCCAGTCGGTTGTTGCTTAGACAGTACATTTAATATTAGAAAAACGTCCGTAATTGTACATGTAATACGGCATGTAACATTCAAAATATGTGTTTGTCTCATTCAAGGGGTAATGCATGACGAACAAAGTGCGGGAGTTGAAAAAAAGACACACTTCAGTTGAACCTGGACATATAAAGTTGGACATGTTGTGCATGAGTTGGGCACGTTGAGTTCATCCCCAACATGCATGGGCATGTTGGTAAAAATGTTAAATTCTAGCCCTGACACATGTGTAAAGTTGTAACATTGGGACCCAGTCTATATCTAAAGTTGTAACATCAGCTACCAGTCTATACATGTTATAAGTTCTTTCATTTGGCTACCAGTCTAAACATATCTTAGGTTATCACAGTGGGAACCAGTCTACACATGCCCAAAGTTGTAACATTGAGAACTGATCTTTATCACATGTATGTGTAGTCAGGAGTAAACGATAGACGGGCCGTTCTGCACCGTGTAGAATGTATTGCTGATCCACACGCCTGTATAGAACGGTTGCATGCATGCCCTACTTTCTCACTGACCACTTTTTCATGCGCCCGCAGCCAGGATGTTGATTTATTGTCTGCTGCGGTATTTCTCATTGATCACTGTTTTGACACAACCCTATCAATTTTTTTTATGTGAAATGGTGGAGAATACTGTGGACTACACATACAAGGGATAATAATGCAAATACCTGGCCGTAAATTCTGCATGGCACTCGCGTACCCATGAGGCAGAAGGATACACTTGATGGCTCGCCTGCAGTGGGCTGCATCTTGTGTATCCTTCCGCTCCATGGGTACTCTCATGTCATGCAGAATTTACGGCCAGGCACTCACTCGTGTAGTTTTATTATTATACATCCTTAAAGTTGTAATCTTGACTTCTAGTCTATGCATACTTTAACATTGTAATCAAAACCTGACTCTACATGCCTGAGTAACAGTGGGTACCAGTCCATATGTGGTCAAAGGTGTACCACTGGCCACCAATCTATACATATACGTACCTGAAAGTGATCTTGAGAAGAGACACTTTCTCCCTGTTATACTTGTGTACTCTGCCCTCTGCCAGGAATGCCTGTGCATATGCCAGAGGTCCAGCATTCACCTGCAACACCAAATTTAAGTGACTGGTTAAGTGACCTGTACTGAGGACTCCCAGTTGTGTGTGCACATGACATGTAAAAAGCATATCTACACACTTCCTCACACATTTTTTGCACTGATATACATGATGTTAAATTTTCTTCATTCACGTCCATTTATCTGTTCCTGTCATTGTTGATGATACAACTGTGTACGCAGCAGATATACAGTACTCCCTCCCTTGACACCCCACCCCAGGACACCTCTAAAAGTGGTAAAATAAAGCAGGTAGTCTTTTAATGGAGGTCATTTAACATTAACAAGAGAGCAGTAGGACCTGATAAATGTGGTTTTAATGTTATCGTGGAAGAATCAAAACGGGTGTGACTATCCCTGTTTGAGGTTTATCCACCACTGGTCTTGTTTGGTCTTTTTCTGTTATACTGTTAAAGGCAGGTGCTCTCTCACTAGAGTGGATTTTGAAGGAGGGACTACTGTTAACATGTACATGTGTACACCCCTGCACCAACACTCGCAAGCTTGGGGAGAAGATCCCCTTCAATGGCAATTTTTTAACTCCCTAGTTCAGGTAAATGTATGCATATACATGTATACCTGAACACTGAGTCTCTCCACACGTACAATGAATCTGTCTAAAGATACACAGACTCTGTCCACAGGTATAATGAGTCTGTCCACATAATATATACCCATACACTGAGTCAGTCTATATAGACTGTGTCCGACCCATACACTGAGCCTGTCTATATAGACTGAGTCTGTCCACATATATATATATACACCATACACTGAGTTGGTCTACACAGGTCCAGTTAAGCCCGTCTAAAACTTACCAGCCAAATGCCTATTTTGTGTTGCAAAGTGTTGTACTGGGGTTTGTAAAGGTTGTAAAAGGTTTGCAAAAGGTTGACAAAGGGTTTGTAAAAGGTGACAAAGGGTTTCCAATGGTTCAAACAGTTGCAAACCATTTCAAACCATTTCAACATTTTCATCAATAAGGTTGAGAAAGTGTGTGAAATGGTTGTTAACCATTAGAGAAAGGTTTAAAAGTCTTTAAAAGGGTTTTAATGCAATAAGAGGAAAAGGTTTGGAAAGTGTTTGAAAAAGGTTTGCCTTTCACTCAAATGGCTGGAAAAAGGTTGATGCATTTGGTGACTGTTAAGTTTAATGCCGGCTTAACTGTACAACGAATCTGTCTGCATACCTGTACAATAAGTCTATATACATGTACACCGAGTCTGTCGGCATAGCTGTACAATGAGTCTTTACCAGATACATGGAGTTTGTCTACATACCTGTACGATGACTCTATTTACAGTACAATGGATCTGTATGATGCCTGTACAATGACTCTGTTTACAGTACAATGGATCTGTATGATGCCTGTGCGATGAGTCTGTTTACAGGAACAAGGAATGTGTATACATACCTGCACACTAATACTGCCCTGCAGTTTGAGCTGCAGTTTTTTAAGGTCTGGTTTGCTGAGGGAGATGACATCATGTAACTCTGCCACCTTGGTCTGTATCTCATCAATGGCCACCTCGATGGGCGACAGTTCCTCGGCTTTGTGATACACCACTAAGATACGCTTCTTCACATAGGGGAATGCATGGGATGCTGAAAATCCAACAGAGCATAATGAGTACAGAGGATACATGGCTCACTCTGGTTCTCCTACACAGCTGTCATACAGCTGTTTGTTTTGACAAATGTTCATGGTATATACTGAGGTACATACATATCAACACTTTATCATTTGTGAAGTGCAAGTTGTGTTTGGGGCTAATTGAGGCCCAGGGAGACTGTCATAATTCAGGCTCTACCAAGGGTGTTAACTCTTGCACTGCCAACTGGCACTAACCTTGAACTACTCAAAATGAGCTGCTCTGAATTATAGGGACACTACATGTAGATTCATGTTCCTTTCATTCAAATACCAGCATGCCCGTAGTTACACATATTATAATAGTCCAGTGGTGTATTCATAAAACTGAACTAAGTTCAAAATTCAACTAAGTGAAAAAATTGGACCGTAAGTAGGGTAACACTTGACACACTTTTCTGCTCTGTTTTCTTTGACACAAATGTTCATTTTGAATAAACTGATAATGAAAGTCTTGAACACCTTTATACTAAACTAATTACATGTAGCATCTTCATTGAAAGAATGTGCATGATTAACAGTATTTTCTATGCCCAAAATGCAAAATGAGTGTTACCCCAGTTACAGTTCAATATTTGAACTTCGTTTGGGTCAGTCCAGCTGTTCACCCTCCTAGCCTCTGAGGCTAGGATACCAGCTTTACTTGGTGCAGGTTGAGCATAAAAACGCTCAACGTGAGCCACTGAAACTGTTGACCAAGGGCTGCTCTCAACACTCAACTGTTGACCAAGGGCTGCTCTCAACACTCAACTGTTGACCAAGGGCTGCTCTCAACACTCAACTGTTGACCAAGGGCTGCTCTCAACACTCAACTGTTGACCAAGGGCTGCTCTCAACACTCAACTGTTGACCAAGGGCTGCTCTCAACACTCAACTGTTGACCAAGGGCTGCTCTCAACACTCAACTGTTGACCAAGGGCTGCTCTCAACACTCAACTGTAATTGCTTTTTCATTAATTTGGAAATCAATGGCACATACTGAAGCATGCAATGATTGCCCAGCTGCAGGGTTTGGTCAGTTTGGGGGGACAATGGCTAGAACAGTCAAAATTTATCTCTGTGTAAGGAATGAAAAGTTTGCTTCATTTTTTTGTCATATTTTCATAGCTTAACCACTTTGTTTGCAGCTGTTATGACTTTATATAGAACAGATCTCAGCATCAAAACAAATAGATTCATCACATTTGGACAGTACAAAAGAGAAGATCTGCATGAGTCAGCCATCCTATTTCTTCAAACTTCTTGTGACAGATCACCATGATTCCACATCATAGCAATTAGGCTGCATATAACCCGGTGTTGACCAGGGTTTCTTGCCAGGGTTTGTTATCTTCCATAGTAATGCACATAATTCCACTTTCAAAGTAATATTCAACCAGGCAAAGTGACTTAATTTCTAGAACAAATATCAGAGCTATATGGACTTGCTAACATAATAAACCTATATACTCAGTTGACCACATGGCTTTGCAAAACATGTCTGCGCTAAACATGAGGGTGGTAGTCAAAACTTTTTTTTGTCCTACATTTACAGATCAGTCTCTATAAGAAATTCCTTCTGGCAATATAGCCATGAACAGTCCCCTGGTCTACAGCAAATACTGCACTAGCTGACTATGGCAGCACCCATTGCTACCACTGTGTACAGGTGTAAGTCAATGGACATTGCTACCACTGTGTGCAGGTGTAAGTCAATGGACATTGCTACCACTGTGTACAGGTGTAAGTCAATGGACATTGCTACCACTGTGTACAGGTGTAAGTCATTGGACATTGCTACCACTGTGTATAGGTTTAAGTCAATGGACATTGCTACCACTGTGTACAGGTGTAAGTCAATGGACATTGCTACCACTGTGTACAGGTGTAAGTCATGGACATTCTGCTGTCTTCTTAACTGAACTCTTTCAGGGCCAACTACCACCAAAGCTTGGGATATACATGTACAGTATACAGCAACATTTGTGCTACCACAAAAGCTGCTGCCACACCAGTGGTGCACCACTTGCTCCAATATACAGCGCCACTTGTGGCAGCAACTTGATCCATTTTACCCGATTTATTCTGCATAGCCACAGCTAACATGTACACACTGCAGGTATTTAAACATGGCTACTGTACAGTTCCACTATCTTTTCCAGCATATTTCCTCTGATGTTTCTGTTGTTGTACTCCTTGTTTTTTGTGTCCCACAGATACAGCGCTTGTTCCTGAAGCTCAATGAGCCACTGCACTACAAGCTTGTCCCACTCTATGTTGGCCATGTTTCCTCGTCTCATAGAGCTGCTGATGCAGTTGCCATGACAACACATGTGACACCAGGCTCAAGTCTAATTGGCTACTTTGCTACCCCTTGTGGAATTCTGTCTCCGAGCAACTTGTGGTAAGTGGTGCCTGTTTTGTGGTAGGCAAGGATATACATGCCACTTTGTGGTGCTACCACAACAGTTGCCCCATATGTCCCTAGCTTTAAGTTGTACTTCATGATCTGCTCTCCATTATAATAAGGATGTTAGATTCATGTTACCTGCAAAAATGCTTTCCATTCAAGCATACCTGAAGCTACATAGGAAATAATAGTCCGGGTCAACAGCTTTCCTTAGCACACTTTGGGTGCACTGTGCCCAAAGTATGCCAAAGAAAGCTGTTGACTCAGTCCACAATGTGTAAAAGGTAGTCTCAAACAGATGTGTGGTCTCTCAAGACTGATGGTCTTTCCAGCAAGTATGACTGTCGACTATAAATATACTTACTTCCACATGACTGTGCATGTTTTTTTTTCTTTTTTCTTTTTCTTTTTTTATTCTTCATTTCAGCCATTTATTTCAAGTTTTACTTTCACTATCTTGGATATGATTCCAGTGAAACACATGAAAATAATAATTCAACCAAATTACATCAATTTACAGTCCTACAGACAAATCTATTGACACATAAAATCTCAACAGAGAGTCAATCACTATGACATAAAGGTAGGACTGCTTGCAAAAACATGTATGAATATAATAATATTATAACTTGTATACATTAAGGGCACATACTTGTAAGAATGGTTCTTCTCTTGTACTGGTCTGCAATGTCACCTCTTGCTTGCTTCTGTTTTTTTGTGAATGGTGTTTCAAACATAAATCTGCGGATGTTATTGTTCCTCTCATAGTCGGTCCTGCGCTCCTCCAGCTCTTTCTCGTCAAAGTAGGGCGTGACGTAGGACACCTGCACATAAGCATACTTGGGATCCAGGTCCTGAGGGTTTACCTGCAAAACAAACAATGTGCCACGTGACCCATTATTGCAGCTAAACCCTTAACAGTCAAAGAAAGGTGGCCAATGTTTGGTTTAATCATTTTAAATGTTATTATAAAAACTTACCTTGAGAGCAAAATGGTAAATTATCATTCACAGTGCATGTAATTTATCTATACAAGCTGTCCATAATGCACTGAATAAAATAAAAACTTTGGGTTGGCAGGAGAATTTCCAGAGAACAGTATCTTGCTACAGCCATTTTACAGTTCCATTCCCCTCAGACACAAACAAATGCTGCTGACTGGTTAGACCTCAATATAAAACAAAAGCAAGTCAGCTATTAAAGCTAGAAGTCACTGCATTGTAGCATTGGTGACCTCCTTACCTTGTTGGAGTCCATTATCAGTTTAACAGTGCCCTTGCCAAACTTTTCTGTGTACATGGCTTTCAGCCGATCACAGATCTCTGCAAGCCCGGTAATCTTGGGCTCTTTGTAAATGTACTCCTTGCCGTCCTCCTCCTCAAAGAATGACTGAAACACAATGAGTTTGTATACACATCACTGGCCAGTAGAAGTAATGGGAGCAAGGTGTAACAAAGTACACAAAGCTATTACATGTTGATGACGTGGCTGACAGCACCAGTATGTGGGGCGCTACTCTGTTATGGTTGGCATATACATGTAGTTGCTGCAAGAATGACCCCATACTTTAATTACCCCATGTACAGTTTTGACCCACCCATTTCACGATGCTAGACTTGAACTACACCGCCCTTCCCCCTCCTTTCAAAAGGACCAAAACTGGCATTTTTTCAAAGTAAAGGTAAAACTAGAGGACTGTGACAGTCCTATGCTCAGCTGGCCTTGGATGTAGAGATCCACCCTGGGTACATCCCCACCAAGTTTGATGTGAATCTGGTTAGTGGTTTTGCAATCCTCAATCTCTTACATGGTAATCAAGAGGACTGTATGCATTGACCAGTAAGGGGTCAGCCATTTTTATCAACATTTTCACATTAGTACAGAGAGTACGGGGGGGGGGGGGGGGAATCAAGATCAGTGTACATGTACATTTTTAGCTAATTTGAAAATGTTGATCAATATTCAAAAAACTACATTTTTTACAGTACTCTTTTGGGGAGGGGGAGGGAGGGGGGTTACAAGAAAGAGTACTCTGTGTGCAGTTTTGAAAATGTTGATAATTTTGGCTGACCCCTAAGTACCCGAATTCAAAAATTCATTTTTAAAATCAAGGATTCACAATAATGCCATCTTGTGAACAATTTTGGTGGGTCACAACTTCTACAAGGAACATTTCCACCATGTTTCAGCATAATATGAGCGACGGTTTTGGGGAAGAATTTGAAAATAGTGAAAAGACACTTTTTTGGCATGAAAAATATTTGAAAGATCACAGCGCCACCTGTTGAACAAATTATGGTCTTGAGGTCCTCAGAAATCTCCCTAAGCAATTTCAAATAAATTGGCCAAGCATTTTCAGACAAGAACATTTTCTAAGATTTACCCATAAGATGAACACAAAAAAAATCATAAAAAATTCAAATACCACTAGAGCGTGATCATTTGAATAAACTTGGTAGACACCCATCCAGGGTACATCCCCACCAAGTTTGAAGTGAATCTGGTTAGTGGTATTGGAAAAGTCATTGAAAATGTGAATTACCATTGTAATCCCTATTCACTTACATAGTAATCAATAGCATTGTATGCATTAACCGATAGGTACCCAAACTGAAAAAAATCATTAAAAAATCAGGGATTCATAGCAACATCACCTTGTGAACATGTTTGTTTGACCCTTTAACAAGGAACATCTCCACCATGATTCAGCATAATCTGAGTGACGGTTTTGGAAAAGATATCGAAAATCACAAGAAACACAATTTTTTACAAAAAAAATATTTGAATAATCAAAGCGCCACGTGTTGAACAAATTGAGGTACAAGGGTAACCATAAATCTCCCTAAGCAATTTCAAAGCAATTGGCCAAGCGGTTTCGGAGAAAAGATTTTCTTCAGATTTGGCAAAAAAAAAAGAACAAAAAAAAAATCATGAAAAATCGAATAATCACTGGACCATGACCATTCAATTAAACTTGGTAGAGAGCCACCCAAGGTACATTCCCACCAAGTTTGAGGTAAATCTGGGCAGTAGTTTTGGAGAAGAAGTAAAAAATTTGAATTAAGGACCCCGACAGACAGACGACGGACGGAGGGATGACGGATGCCTAACCACCACATAAATGACAGGATGTCAGTTTGACCTTTCAACGTCACTAAAGCTCAAACTAAATGAAGCCCCTTAGGTACTTCACTATACTTCGTCTACTTTGCCCAACAGATTCTGGCAGGTTTTTATGGACATCGTGACCTGATCTAACGATGAAGTAAATATTTTTCTCTCATATGTTCACTACCTGATTGTATTTTTCCACATTTATAAAAGACCACTGCGCCTGAAGTATGATTAACATTATTGATAGTAATTAACAAGAATGTATGCATTAAGCAACAAGTAACTGAGCTGACAACTTTGCTGAAAACCAAGGATCCAAAGCATCACCACCTTGTGAACAACCTTGTTTGACCCTTCCACAACCTTGTTTGACCCTTCCACAACCTACATTTCCACCAAGTTTTAATAGAATCTGCTTGATAGTTTTAGAGCCGGCAAAAATAGCAAAAACATGCAAAAAAATCAAATTCAAATAGCAACACCACCAGCTGAACAATGAAGGCCACGGGTTGCCAGAAGTGTCTTGGTGCAGCTTTAAAGCAATTTTGGCAAAGTGGTTTTGGAGATCTTTTAATATTATGACCCCCCCCCCCAAAAAAAAAAAAAGAAAAAAAATCATACCAAATAAAAATCTCACTGAAGCACAACCACTTGAACACAGTTGGTAGAGACCCATCCAAGGTAGATCCCCACCAAGTTTCAAGCAGATCTCTAGCTACCGGTTCTGGAGAAGTCAAAATGTAAATTGTGGATACTGATGGCCAACCACTGGACCTATCACATAAGCTCAGCTCACTGACAAGTCAGCTGAGCTACAAATTTAAGTTTTCACAAATTTCTTACTGATTTTCTCACAGTGTACTTCATTACAAGCAAATGTACAGTTTTGACCCCTAGTTATTGCATAAAACTGCATTAATAGCTCAAAGAGGCAGCTTGTCAAGCAGACTACCTATACTTTTTTAAAGCTTCTCTGGTACAGGAGCAGATTGTGGGAAATCTTAGAAAATGTACGGAGCAGAACTTTTTTTTTTAATTTAGTGGTCATCATCGCATTTTCTTTAACCCTAAACATGATCCTGCGAGTCTGAAATATGAAACACTTTCGATTCTGTAAAGATATAGTTTACAGAAGAAAGTTTCATCTATATTTTGTAAAGATATAGTTTACAAAAGAAAGGTTCATGTATATTTTGTAAAGTTATAGTGTACAGAAGAAAGGTTCATGTAGCTTATCTTGCATTTTTCCTGTGTAATTCTATAGGGTGGAGCTGTTTCAGTGGTACCAGTGAAGGTAACACATGACTGAACACTTAAAGACAGCTGCATGTCAACACAGTCATACTATGATACCTAGCATATGTATACATGTACATAAAACAATAAATATTACATACAGGTAGGTCATCGTACATTTTCTAAGATTTCCCACTATTTTTAAAACATTGTGATCAGATAGCAATTTACACGTACACAAATACACAAGTGCTACAAGGTCCTCCTACTATAACAGCAGTGTCCTGATGGTTTTGTTACTACACTGACCTGCAACAACTAAATGTAACACAATTGGACTGATGTTTTTCTTACAACAACAACTGAATGTAACACTACTGTGCTGATGCTGACTGACCTGACCAAAGAAGGCCACTCTGAAGTATTTCCCCAGCAGTCTCTTTCCAGTGCGGGTCACCTCTACAATCTTGCTGTAAGCTCTGTGTAGTGTTTCGTAACAAGAGGACAGGCGCTGAAACACAGAACATACCATGATGAGCTGCAAAATTCTCTGACATACTGGCGTACCTTCAATACAAAACACCCCTTCTGAGCGACTACTTTTCTTTAAAACACCACCCTTCAATGATAATGGACCGCACTACCATAAGAAGTGGAGGTGCATTCCAAATCAGACCCCTTAACCCAGCTGAGAGTGTGATTTCAACACAGAAGACAGTGCCCAAAGGATGCCAGCCTCCTAGGAAGTCAGAGGGCATGCACTCCAGAAAATTTTGGCACTTTACATGCAAAACGGTGTTTTTTTTTCATGGAATTCAGGGTGTATTTGAATTTTTTCCTCACTGAATATGGTGTGTTTTGAGGCTAAAATTTTGGGACTATTTGCAGGTTTTTTTCTGCTTATACATGGACTGTGAACTGAGGTGTGTGTTTAAAGTGTGTTGTTTCATGAAAGGAGTCTCCCTGATGCACTTATCAATTTCTTTTTTCACCTGATCTGTCAATCTTTTATCAATTTCAATTTGTATAAATTTTCACAGCATAGTTTTCAGTATACACGGATTACTAAACGTCTGCCCATCTGACTTCCTCTCATGTAGCCAATTGTATCTGCTACTCCCTTATCAGGGAAGTGGCAAGTTGCACTTGAACAGGAGGCTTGTTTAACATGGCATCTGCTGTCAGTGATGATTCCACTCTCAACTACTAACCATGGCAACAGCAACAATCAGAGTAGCATCTGTAACTCTGCCACAGTTTCATGGAAAATATACATTTTAGATGCATTTTTTACAATCAAAATTTATCTCTTTTTTTCTTCTGGCAAAGCATGGTCATCAAGGTGGAAGTCCCAGTGGCCCAGCCCTTGCAAGGTTGCTTAGTTGGACATTCATACTTCTATGGACTGCCATCTGATGACTTAAATCTATAATACAGCTCACAATAAATATCTGATAGTTTTGTATTTGGTCAGGTGCATGTTTTTTTAAAACGATATTTCTAACAAACCCTTCATTTTCCTCTATTTTTTAAAAAATATTTTTTGCATGTTTAATCACACTTGTAGATGTGCAAATTTTTCTACCTCTTTATGTTTTTTGAAGGTGTTAGGGCACACAAGCACAATGGTGTACCTACCATGTGGAGCAGAAGGGCTCATTGTGTTAGGAGGTTAAGCTGTGCAGCAAGTGCTGCTCCTGCCATAAAATGAACTGCCCAATCCAGAGTTTTTTCATGCCATATTAAACTATATGTTTCCCCAGTTTTTCAACACAGATTTAATTTGTAGTCAAACATTATGAAAGAAGTTCTATTGATCAACTGATCACAATATTAACATTTTGTGACCACAGGAATGGCCGGGTCTCGAACCAGCAATTTTACCATCAATCACCTCGCCCAGAATGGCAAGGGCTTCCTTTCTAGTCTTTATAATTATCAACAATTTGTTTTGTGATCTGTTTATCATCGATCTGTTGAACTTGTATCATCACAGACCATGGAACGGTTGGGTCTTGAACAAGCAACTTCGACACCAATTACCTACCTAAAAATGAGATATACACGTATCAACTGTGCCAAATCCCTGAAGCATGTGGCCCTAAAAGTAATTAGTGGTACTTGCCATTGTTGATGCATTTCCCTAACATGAAAGGCTATGATCATGGACCTTTAGTGTTTGACAGAAGTGACTCACTGATAGACCTGATGGTACTTTCCCTGACCTGATCACACATTCATTGGCAAGATGTAACACATGAAAAATCAATCATCACTGTTTCAAATAGAAAGGTTCCTGTCTATTGTGTATCCAGGAATTTGTTTTGTGATCTGTTTATCATCAACCTATTAAATTGTTGTCATCAAATATTGTAACATACTGCAAACTATATGTATGCCAACTAAAACACACATAAAAAAATACAGAGTGGTCATACAAAGCCAAGATACATAATATTCTGAACGCATTTGCTCCATATCTTTAAATAGTTATATATCAATGGTTAATAAATCATTAAGTATTACTTCAAAAGCTCGTTTCTTCTCGTAGATGGGGATGATAAGTCGGTACAGGTCGCCCAGCATCTCATAGCGCTCTGCCTTCTCCAGCAGCTGGGCACACTGATCCAAAAGCTCCACCAGGTGGTCCTGTGATGGGAAACAATCGTCAAGTAACCTAGCTGTGCCTGGACACTCTCAACTACACAGGATGTAACCTTTTACACCACAACTTCAAGTCATGTAATCATCCACTGCATGGTTACATAGGACAGGTGGTATTCATATGTAACAGTATTAACTGCAGACCTGCTCTGGTCCCCTCAGTTGCTAGGCAACAGAGCTATGCTTCAGCCATGACTAGGGCACATGTACCAATTATATACATGTAACTTAACCATCCACAAATAAAAATTTTTTACCAAACAGATTAAATTTTCTGAATGTGCTTGCCATCTTTTATGTTTTAAAACTTGGTCAACAACTTTTCTCAATACATGAATGTGTCATCCTTCCTGTCAAGTTCCTTGTGCAGCCAGGTGATAGCACAGGATCCCACTTAATATACTTCCCACTAAACCTTCTTCTAGACAACTTCACATCATGCAACCTTCTACTGAATTCAAAACTACATGTCATGTAACTGTTTACTGTACAGTTTCACCCCACACTCAGCTATGTTAGCTAGAGGATTTCCATATACCACGCACTGTGAAGACTGAACGTTGGCAAAATTGAAGCAGCCAATACTTTGTCACTTACATCTACATTATGAGCAACAGTCATACATGTAACTGCTGTATTTCATGACCCGTCTTGAAACTATCAGGAGAGTCCATGAAATTTGAATTACATGATTTAATGAAACATTGGCACCTGTTGCTTGGCAATGCATGTGTCCTACATGTAGCCTTGTCAAGTCCAAACGTAGACCCTGTCAAGTCTAAATGTAGACCCTGTCAAGTCCAAATGTAGACCTGTCAAGTCCAAATGTAGACCTGTCAAGTCCAAATGTAGACCTGTCAAGTCCAAATGTAGACCTGTCAAGTCTAAATGTAGACCTGTCAAGTCCAAATGTAGACCTGTCAAGTCCAAATGTAGACCTGTCAAGTCTAAATGTAGACCTGTCAAGTCCAAATGTAGACCTGTCAAGTCTAAATGTAGACCTGTCATGTCTCCCCACCCGGCTATAGTCCAATACCCTCTTGTCTTGTTTAATTCCACAAACTACAGTGGATCTTCTAAACATTGTAACTTCCCTTAATTTTGTTGTATTATTTTAACTTATTTTGATGATGGCATAAGATAGTGAAAATAAAGACACTATGAACCAGTATTTTATCACAATTTAAAATTGTCAAAAATATTAAATAAAAGCTTCAGTTAATGTCTGAAATGCACAAAAATGAAAATTCATTCATGTGAAATAAAGTAGTACATTTTCAGTACTAAATGAATGCAGAAGGAAAGGAGAAAACATTGGCATCTGACGGTTGGATGCAATATTCATGTCCTCCCTCTCACTGGCGTCCACAATTTTTCATCCTGTACTGAGGCCCTTACCACTGTACCACTCAGCTCCATATCACCTTTTACCATTTTACACATCATCACTTGCAGTGCATATCAATGTACACATACATGTACCCATGCCATGCAATAAAGAAGCTTGTGACATCTGCAATGCAACCAAGTCATACCTCAGTGTACTGGACATCTTGCATGCCAGAGTCATCCCGCATCCCAGACTCTTCTGCCTCCACATTGGGCGACAGCTTCCTGAAGGCAGCACAGCCCTGAGGGAAAGACTCTGTGAACAAAACACAATATTCAATCTTCAATCCCCACTTTTACCTGCAATTGTTCACTGTTACTCAATTCCCCACCAAAATAGTCAAAAGTAAGTTACAAATTTAATAATACATATACATGTCTAACTGTTACAGAATGATTATGTTCATTTTAAATGAAACTCATTGAGAATGAATATCATGAATAAGCTCTAGTCAGCAGTTTGGCTCAGTGCAGCATTTGAAATGCTTAATAATTCTGTCCTCCTCCCAGAGACTGAGGGTTGAATCAAGGGTTATATATATATATATATATATATATAATTTTCAGGTACATGTATTATGTACCAGATGAAATGGCCAAGCTGACGGACAGTTGATGGAGACAGGCAACACCCTGAGAAGGACGTCTTTTCCTGTACTTAACTTCCTCTCATGACACAGTGAATGTTCTTTCTTGTAAAATAGTAAGTGGCACAACTTGTAAAACAGTCCACCTCTGTTACAGCAGTAAATATCACAATACAGATATGTTGACAAGCCAGTAAGAGTGTTCTGACCACCAGCAAGTGTCATGCATCCTTTTGCCCCTATCAAACCACACAACAAATACACCTTTTTTAGTGCCAGTGACATGCTAACATGACAACACCTACACTTAAAACAAACTGAGCCAGTAATCAGAAGTAATAACAGTGAGCACATCCTGAGCCTACATCAAGACAAGACAGATGCAGACTGGTCTGCCAGCATATATACACAGTGATATCTCCTTGTCTGCCAGCATATACACAGTGATATCTCCTTGTCTGCCAGCATATACACAGTGATATCTCCTTGATAGCAAGATACACTTGGCTTGATATCTTTACACATCCAGGTACATGTAGGTGGCCACTATTAAGTTCAGCGTTCATCCTGCATTTATAGACAACAATGTCAGGTACACTCTCACACATGCTGCTTGCTTTCTCTGTCGGACTCACCAGACACTTTCAACCAATGAATGAAGCAGGCTTTCTTTACCCCTCACCCCTCGCCAGGTGTCTCCACCTGCAACAGGTGGATATCTTGGATATATGGATATTTACTGTACATTAAGGTGTTTAAGACCAACCCCATTTTTGAGGCCTGATACTCATCACTTGCCGCACAAATTATGACAATGATGCATCAGTCACCGTGGAGGACGGGGCAGGCTGCATCAAGGTTTGTAATGTCCCGGCTTACCTGGGATGCTACACCCCTGCTGCTGAGCCCTACCCCACCCCTCCTTCTGCACATGTAACAGACCTACATAATTGCCAGTTATAATTCAAGTCAGCAGTTTGTCACAGACACATACACTTTAGTTGCATCAACGAAATAGAGAATAACCAGCATATAATGAATGAATTGATGTAGTTTTATGAAATATTGTACTCAACCTTTTGAAAAAGACAAAAAATAAATTGAAAAGAAGAGCGAGAGAAAAAAAAACATGCTGCAATAGGTGTGATCCGAGTATGGCTGTTTGACTGCCAGGATGTCATTGTATATGTTTTACCTGCTTGAGACCTGCTGGGGATAGAGCCCGGAGTCTTCAGGGTGCACTCTGGCCAAACTGCACTCTCCATGTACCAACACAAACTGTTAGTGCATACAGTGTACACCATAGTATATCATTGTTGATGACCAAACAAGCAGAGGCCACTGATGTCAGTGGCCTGCTTTGGGTCAGTAGACTGTTCCCTGATGTCAGTGGACTGTTTCTAGTGTCAGTGGACTGTTTGTGATTTTTGTTCAATGGGATGACACGACTGGCTGCTCCACCAGCATTATGTGTTAATGCTGCAGATATGTAATCCTTTACCTCCAGCCCTATGGGGCTCCGTACAGGGCTGGAGGTAAAGGATTACATTGCAGTGGCCATGAATCAATGCTCTAGCATAACAAGCAGAGGCATCCTAGCCAATGTTAGAAAAAGAAGGCTTGCATGCATGGTGACCTTAACATCAGGCCCAGCAGCCTTTGCCTCAAGGTCAGCATGGCTGTAGCAAGCTATTTGACATGCCTCAGATCACGACTATTGTCTGGACACTATATGAACATTAAAGACAACATCCTTGACCTTGTGTACACCATACATACACCAAGATATTGTATCAAAGTTGCATCCCTTACCATTGGTCACTCATTGGCAGCACAGAGGCTACAATTTTTTAATACTGTTGGCACGGCTGAAATCACCGTGATAACTATTGATCTAAAACAGCACCCACGAGGCCAAAGTAGCAACAAATTTACCACATTGGTGAACTCTCCTAACACAATAAGGAGTCACACAATTTTTACTAATGTGCAATGATGACACAGTGATGTCACAATGGCAACAACCTTGGTCAAAACTACATCATTCTGTGGTTAACACAGTGGCAAGTACCAACCTGTATCTCGAAATATCAAACCATATGAGACTAGGCAATCAGGTATGCAGTTGGGGTGGGAACTTATATGCATATATGCTATTGAAGATGTAGTCTGTGAAATGTGTTTTATTGGCTGTTCATCTCCATACATGGATGATTTTCTTAAATTTCTTCACATAAAATTCAAAAGTTATGGTAAAATTGAAGTTTTTTTTATAGTATCCTGAAAATTTGATACACAAGGGACATATCACGATACAATTCGGGACAGGGTGAGTATCACATTTTTAAAAAAAAAATAAAGTCCCAGCCCTAGTGAAAACGTACTCACATGTATCCAAAATACAGTATTAAAATTGCCTTTATACTGCATAGTGTGTCTCCAGTGTATGTCACTAAAGCTTATTCATCACAACAGCAGATTCAGTATCCCACTGGCAGATGGCAATACCATATGTTATTTGCATAAATTTGGATATATCCTTAAACAAGTTTAAAAAAATTCATAAATAAAAAAACAAATATAATTAAAATGCAATCACAGATTGCTGGATCAGTTCCTCCCTCACCTCACTTACAACCTTGATAATCACAGGCTTCATTTTGGAATGACTGTAGTCAATAAAAATAGGCTATCACCGTGACCAAAGTACTTGACCTAGTGACCCAATTTTCTGTTTCATGACACATTTTTAGGTCAAGATATATGTGTATGTGAAGTTCATTAAACTAAGTTAAATAGTAATGGAATTATAGCCCAGACACGATTTTATAGGATATATAATAATACTTGATCTAGTGACCTACTTTTGTTACATGACAAACGTTTGGGTCAAGATGTGTGTGTATGAAGTTTTATGAAAATAGCTTGATGAGTGAAGGAATTACAGTCCAGACATGATTTTACCAATCTATAACACTGTAACCAGACCTTTGACCTAGTGACCTACTTTTGTTGCATGATACACCCTTACGTCCAGATGCAATTGTGTTTAAAGTTTCATTAATCTGAGTTCAAGAACAAGCGAATTACAGCCTGGGCACAAATGACTGCATTGCACATTTTACATAAAGGTCTCACCATGACCCAGATACTTGACCTACTGATCTACTTTTGTTCCATGACATTCCTTTGAGTCCAGCTTTAAAGTTTCATGAAACTTAATTAATGAATAAAGCAATTAGACTGGATATGATTTTACCAGGTTATACCAGGGACTCAGATATTTGACATAATGACCTTGTTTTACTTCATGACACGCCTTTGAGTCAAGATATATGCATGTGTGAAGTTTCATAAAACTAAGTTAAAGATTAAAGGAATTATAGCCTGGACATGATTTTACCAGGAGATACCACCGTGACCCACATATTTGACCTAGTGACCTACTCTTGCTGCATGACTCACCCCTATGTCCAGATGCACCTGCAATTATAGCCTGGATAAGAACAACTGTATTGCAATATATATATAGACCTCACCATGACCCAGATACTTGACCTAGTGCCCTACTTTTGTTCTATGACATATTTTTAGATCTAGCCAGGGACTCAGATATTTGACATAATGACCTTGTTTTACTTCATGACACGCCTTTGAGTCAAGATATATGCATGTGTGAAGTTTCATAAAACTAAGTTAAAGATTAAAGGAATTATAGCCTGGATATGATTTTACCAGGAGATACCACCGTGACCCACATATTTGACCTAGTGACCTACTCTTGCTGCATGACTCACCCCTATGTCCAGATGCACCTGCAATTATAGCCTGGATAAGAACAACTGTATTGCAATATATATATATAGACCTCACCATGACCCAGATACTTGACCTAGTGCCCTACTTTTGTTCTATGACATATTTTTAGATCTAGAGATGTGTGTGCATGAAGTTTCATGAAACTAACTTCTTGACTAAATTAAAGGAACTGGTCTGGACATGATTTTACTAGGTTATACCAGTGACCCAGATATTTGACCTAATGACCTAGCTTTACTTACTTCATGACATACCTTTGGGTCAAGATATATGCATGTGTGAAGTTTTATGAAACTAATTTAAGATTTAAGGAATTATAGCCCGGACACGATTTTACAAGGATATGTCCCTGTGACCCAGATACTTGACCTTGTGACCTACATGACACATCCTTGTGTCCAGATACACAAGTGTATACAGTTTCTTCATTCTAAGTCAAAGGACAACAGAATTACAGCCCAGACATGATGGGTAATGTAGCTTTATATGACTGTATCACCGTCACCCAGATACTTGACCCAGCGAATTAGTTTTGTTTCATGACACATCCTTAAGTCAAGATATATGGTTGTTTGAGGTTTCATGAAACTTAATTTAACAGAAAAGGAATTATAGTCTGGACACAATTTTACAAGGATATATTACTGTGACCCAGACACGACCTAGTGGCCTACTTGTGGCACATGACACACCCTTATGTTCCATGCACCTGTGTGTAAGGCTTCATTAATCTAAGTTGAAAGGCAAGCAAATTATACCCTGAATAGTGAAGGCGGGGATGGACGGAAAAGGCGATTATTATATGCCCCTCTTTTGGAAGAAGAGGGGCATAATTATGCAAATGATTACCCTCAAGTGCTGCCCTCTGGGGTCCTAAAAGGGTCTGTTCCACTGTGTTTCCAATTTATTGTCATTATGTTGCCAAAGCTTGGTGACACAATGGTTTCCTAGTAGCTCAATGGTAGCCCAATGGAAACACAGACTTTGATGTAACACAATGACTGCATCACAGATTTTAGCAAGGGATGTTTTGATATCCTGCTTCATTGTAGTTTTCTGGTCATTAGACATTTTTCTCTCATGTACATGCATACATGGATATCAAAAGCACTAACACACCGCATTGTAAATCAAATTGTAAGATGAAAGACACTGAATAACCCTACAAGTGAAGAAAATACCAGTCTGACTCCAGAAACTTTGTCACTGAACTCTACAAGAAATGCCAAGAACATTTAACACTTATATAAACTTGATCTGAATTGACAATGTTTGTATAATTACCAAACAGCACATGAATTTCCAGTTCTGTGCAAAAAGTAACAATGCAATGGAACAATTGGTTTTACCCTGATAAAACTTTCAAAAAATATTTTTAATGAACATTTGCTTCCATTTTGAATATGTCATAGCCCAGGTCAAGAGATGTTTCAGAGTGAATTACAATTTTGACAAATGAGACATGTCAATTATTTCGCTGGTGCACATATTTGGTTGACAGTGGCGCCAGCCAGCAGCCAGCAGCCAGCAGCCATACAGTCAGCATCATAATCAGCACCATACAGTCAGCGCCACAGTCAGCACCATACGGCCAGCACCATACAGTCAGCACCATACAGTCAGCACTGGACCACGAACAGCCTTTTAGTTCTGACGTCAGTACACTGTTCCCACAGACACGTGGCAAATAAGCCCTCTATTACTCATACAGATATATACCTGTGTACTCTAAGCTATACACATCCTGTATCATCTGTGTATAACATGTAATGAAACAATCAATTCAGTGATAACTTTTATCAACACAAACACACGCCAAATGGAAACAATGACAGTTCTTGCTTGACTGAATTTATGATCTATGTGGACTCGGCCTTTATAGCACAAACCTCGCAGACTTATAGCTGTATGCTTTCTCCACAGCATTTTTTAAAAAGTTTTTTTGCTTTTCTTTTCCATTGCATTTCGTTTTATTTTGCTCGTGACTTTTCCTGTAACTTTTCACCATACCTTATTTGTCTTTATTAAATGTATCTTCCCACTCATAGAAAGAAAGCTGCCCTGTGTGGTTTTCTATCCACAATGACAGTGCTATACTGACAGCATTACAGTGACAAGAGCATGCATAGCATTCTGGAGTCAGCCTAGTATGAAGAGTACACACTTACTGCCCAGCTTTCCTGCAGCAAAGACAACCATTACTCATAAATTAGTCCTCTGTACAGCTCTATCAGCATTCCTGTGTAAGCATTGTGTCACAGACAGCATAATCTGTCTAAACATTGTCACAGACAGCACACTCTGTGTACACATTGTGTCACAGACAGCATATTCTGTGTAAATATTGTCACAGACAGCACATTCTGTGTACACATTGTGTCACAGACAGCATATTCTGTGTAAATATTGTCACAGACAGCAATGTGTAAGCATTGTGTCACAGACAGCATATTCTGTGTAAATATTGTCACAGACAGCACACTCTGCGTATACATTGTGTCACAGACATCATATTCTGTGTAAATATTGTCACAGAGAGCACACTGTGTGTACACATTGTGTCACAGACAGCACACTCTGTGTACATACTGTCACAGAGAGCACACTGTGTGTACACAAATTTTGTATCTTTCAAGACATTTTAACTCAAAATATCGGACACAGTATAAGTGGCACCACTAGTATCATAGGCAACTGAGATTTTAACCTCCTCCACAATCCTGCTAAATTTCATGAAGATTCATAAACAATTAACAAAAAAATGCTGGACTGGTCAAAAGAATTTCACATTTTGACCCCTACATTACATAATGCTATCGGTGGTGCCACCAACTTTGATGTCTACATAGGTTTTCATACACTTTATAAGTCCTAAAAGCAATATGGGCCTAACTAAAAAACTGTGGGGTGCTGAGCATTTACAAGATGACCCCGATATTCCAAGTACCCATTTGACCTTGAACTTCAACTCGATTAAAAATTGTTGCCAATCAAAATATGCACCTGGCATCCAGCTTTCCATATATGGTCTGTTTGTTTAAATTGAGTTATAGCTTTTCGCGTTATTGAAGAAAAACAATCAACTAGGACAAGTGCTTAAGCCCATAATCATTCGGTCAAGATGATTCAAAAAGTAAGTCACAAAATACAGTTTCATGTACATGTACAATATACTCAAATGCAATTTTGATCTGCAGGATTAATTCTCTTTTCTATTGATGTCCAAGCCACACCTTTCCATTACAAAATTACCTCTTTCAACTTTTATACAGGTCTGGTGACCTAACAAAATAGGTCAAGTTTTGACTCTGTCTACAATCCCACCAAATTTTATGAAGATCTATTCTAAATTAAGGATGCTAGTGTGGTCACAAGATTTTCATATTTTGACCCATAAACTACATTTGCTGTAGGTGGCACCACTAATATAAAACTTGACCTAGATTTCCATACACTTTATAAGTACTGAAAGTTATATGGAGTTACCTTGAAAACTCTGGACTCTATTGTGCTCACAAGCAAAAGTATATGGACAGACATGAGTGATCGCATGAGCTCTGAAACGTGTGGTCAGCAGGGTTAATAAATAAAAAAAATCCTAAAAAAATGAAAAAATACTGCATCATAACTTGCTTCACAAAACTGGCAGAGGACCAGCGGGGGAATACCTGTGTATAAAATCAAAGCATTCCATTAAAAACGTAGTTTACGATATTACAATTTATGTACTGTATTGCTGCACACATGTACAATAGCAGCATTTACTGACATATATAAGTTCAATGTCCCATAACTTCATCAAAAAATAACATATCCTCATCATTTTCATACTCTTTCATCAACTTTAGTCAGAATATACTCTGATACAAATTCATGCAATTCTGTAAAGCTGTTCTGGAGAAGAAGTTGACAATAGCCTTAACACACAAAACTTTTTTGCAATAACAGGAAAAATAGAAGCGCCACCTGGTAGCCAAAATGATAATTATCTGATCACATTTTTTTTAATAATCCTGCATGCAATATCAATGCATTTGGCCTAGTAGTTCCTCAGAAGAAAAAATTTTTTTTTTTTCAAAAATAAATTTAAAAATTCATAAAAAAATAGAAAAATTATTGCATCATCATCTCTTTCCCAAACTTTGTAGAAGACCACTTGGGAAAACATCCGAGGGCAAAATCAAAACATTTTTGAGAGAAACACCTAGTCTAACAGACAGACACTGGACAAAACAGGATTTCCTAGGCTCTTCTGACAAATCAGCAGAGCTACAAATTCATATAAAATCCAAAAATCATGGGAGCATGACAACTTGAAGATACTTGGTAGAGACTCACCCAAGGTACGCCCCCTCACCAAGTTTGGAGAGGATCTGGCCAATAGTTTTGGAGAAGTAAAACATGTGAAATGTGAAGGGATGATGATGATGATAACAACAATGATGAATGGACAGATGATGGATGACTGACCATCCTATGAGCTCAGATGACTCACATGTCATCTGAGCTGAAAAAGTGCTGCTGATCACCATGCAGAATAGTAATTTATGATGAAAACCACTTGTATTTTTACATGGTTGTTAGAGATCCAGTCTGCTAAACTGGTGAAAAAGAAAAAAAATAGTTGTGCAAAGTATCACTGGTAATATCTTACCAGCAGATGGCAGCACCTACCTCTTCTCTTCAGATACTCTGCCACCAGGGCAGCTATGTGGATGACACAGTGTGCAGCCTGCAAGAATAGTCACACATATTAGCATTTTCCAATGGACTGTCCCTTAAAGTTGGTTTCAGCCTTCACTTTTTGGCAATTACATGTAGACAGCAGGGATAATAATTTCTGACATGTACAGTTGGTTAGATGATAGGGGAAGTATCATTTTGAGTCTTTGACACTTTGTAAACATGTGGGTAGGGACACAAATATACATGTGGCTTCATCAGTCTAATCTCAGGAAAGGAAGTGCTACATGTAGTGAACCTACAGATGTTGACTAGAATTAGTGATTGGGCATATTTCTGGGTATCTATATTGAACAAAGACTTTTCAAAGCAAAAAACAGTACACAGAAGGAACAAACAAGAAACACTGGAAAAAGGGGTAAAAAATATTGTATTTGGGACTCTACCTATAGAGACTTTTATTGGGGTGTTCTCTTTCAAAAGGGGTTTCACTGCAACAGGTAATCAGGGTATTGATGGGGCCATCTCTGTAAATGATCCCAGTCAACTGTGATTAATCACTGGCACCCATATATATGTTTGGGGACATTCTTCATTTTCCACAAACAAATGGCATTTTGTAGAAATCCATGTGACTGTGAGTTTCCATATGAGCTTGTTGCCATGGTATTGGCAGATCTCATATCCTATTGGCAAAAGCACACTGCATGTGTATTTGCCTAACATGGTAATTTATGGTCATGCTTGTTTTTTTTAACAAAAACATGTTAAACTAGAACAGGCTGATTTTCCAACAGAAAAATAAAATGTCTCCCCGTGCGCCCTGACTATTGTCACCCTATTTTTATAAACAGGCATACCGAATCCAATGATCTACAGATATGGTGAAGGTACACTCTTTATTGACATTTCAAAACGTTGATCTTTGACGAAATGCCCACATGACCTTGAAAAATAGGTCAAGGTCATACATTTGCAGCTACAAGCAAGGTCTTACAAAAGTCTTACATAGAAACATAATCACACAAAATGTTAACCTCTTTAAGGCAAATCTTTCTCGAGTGCATCTGCAATGATTTTTAAAAAGTGGCCATGTGACCTTGAACATACGTCAAGGTCACCCATCTACAATCCCAACCTAGTCGGTATTATGGTACATAATCATGCAAAATTTCAACCTCTTCAGTCAAATCCTTGGAGTTAGTGCATCCGCGTCAATTTTACATTACATGTCCACATGACCTTGAAAAACAGGTCAAGGTCATACATCTGCAGCTACAAGCAAGGTCTTACAAAAGTCTGCATAGAAACATAATCACACAAAATGTCAACCTCTTTAAGTCAAATCTTTCACGAGTGCATCTGCAATGGTTTTTAAAAAGTGCCTACGTGACCTTGAAAATAGGTCACGTGACCTTGAAAATAAGTCAAGGTCACCCATCTACAATCCTAACCTAGTTCATAATTTGGTACATAATCATGCAAAATTTCAACCTCTTAAGTCAAATCCTTGCAGAGTTAGTGCGTCCGTGTCAACTCTACATGACATGCCCATATGACCTTGAAAAATAGGTCAAGGTCAACCATCTGCGATCCCAACCTAGTTCATATTATGGTACATAATCATGCAAAATTTGAACCTCTTAAGTCAAATCCTTGCGGAGTTATTGTGTCCGCCTCAATTTTACATGACATGCCCACGTGACCTTGAAAAATAGGTCAAGGTCATACACCTGCAGTTACAAGTAAAGTCTTAGAAAAATCTTCATAGAAACATAATCACACAAAATATCAACCTCTTTAACTCAAATCTTTTTTGAGTGCATCTGCAATGATTTTTAAAAGTGGCCATGTGACCTTGAAAATATGTCAAAGTCACCCATCTACAATCCCAACCTAGTTCATAATTTGGTACATATCGTGTAAAATTTCAACCTCTTAAGTCACATCCTTGCGGAATCATTGTGTCCGTTTCAATTTTACACGACATGCCCATGTGACCTTGAAAATGTGTCAAGGTCACCCATCTGCAATCCCAAACAAGGCTTTATATAGGAACATCCTCACAAAAAATTTCAACTTCCCAAGTCAAATCTTTCTCCAGTTATCGCATCCGCAACGCACACAAGAAGAAGAAGAAGAAGAAGAAGAAGAAGAAGAAGAAGAAGAAGAAGAAGAAGAAGAAGAAGAAGAAGAAGAAGAAGAAGAAGAAGAAGAAGAAGAAGAAGAAGAAGAAGAAGAAGAAGAAGAAGAAGAAGAAGAAGAAGCAAAAACAATATGTCCCCCCGTTGCATGGGGAGGCATACATATGTAAAAATTTTCCCTCATATGGGATACTAAATATATGACAACATACTTGATTGGACACACCTTACTGACTGCAACTTATCAAAATCTATCAGCTTTGCCCAGAGTGGCCGATGGTAAACTGTCATCTGCTTCAATCACTTTTAAATTAAATTAATTTTAGTATCAATGACAAGACGTGCTTTGAATGAGAGTGCTAATTAAGCCCAATGAGCTGTGCCTGCTCCAGGGCTACAGCTGTCCTCAGGCTCCGGGGCTACAGCTGTCCTCGGGCTCCAGGGCTACAGCAGTCCTCAGGCTGCAGCTCTAACCAAAGCACTTCACTCAGTCTTGATTCAAGGTGGACAGGGTTGACATAAAGAATGTCAGGAGTTAAATATTACACTGTGTATAAATAATCATGGCAAATCAGGACCCAAAGGGTAAAACTTGTTTCTCATTTGGCCATGCAACATACAACAAACTACATGTTCCTCCTATATCACTTAACATCAAAACCAACGAATTTGAACTCTGACTAAAGACCCAGTAAGGGATAATTATGTAGACATATTGAACTGTTCCATGTACCACATTACTCCTATGGAGGTGGGGAGGGGCATATGGTGGCATGGAGAGCAGTATGGGGGGTGGGGAAGGGCATATGGTGGCATGGAGGGTAGTATGGGGGTGGGGGTGGGGGTGGGGAGGGGCATATGGTGGCATGGAGAGCAGTATGGGGGGTGGGGAGGGCATATGGTGGCATGGAGAGCAGTATGGGGGGTGGGGAGGGGCATATGGTGGCATGGAGGGTAGTATGGGGGGTGGGGAGTGGCATATGGTGGCATGGAGGGTAGTATGGGGGGTGGGGAGGGGCATGTGGTGGCATGGAGAGCAGTATGGGGGTGGGGAGGGGCATATAGTTGCATGGAGGGCAGTATGGGGGGTGGGGAGGGGCATATGGTGGCATGGAGGGTAGTATGGGGGGGGGAGGGGCATATGGTGGCATGGAAGGCAGTATGGGGGGTGGGGAGGGGCAGGTACTTTGGACATATTTACAGTATGAGACTCACATTCAGACCTATGTTTTGAACACAATACCATTATTTTTACAGAATTCACATTTAAATCCAGAGCATTGACATTGTCAGGGGACCTGGTTGATAAAGAGTTACAATGTCTGACCAGCCCTTTCTCGCACAGTGCATGGAAATGTTATCTACCTGGTTGATAAACAGTTACAATGTCTGACCAGCTGTTTGGGAGAACAAGAATCCCATGGACTTAATGCTCTGCTGGCATGATGGCTAACAGTGAGTCCTTCATTTTATGTCCTCAGTAACCTTGATCTTGATCAAGGTCAGCCAGATTATGTAATACAAGAGGCCTATGGGCCTGGTGCTGTCCTGACATTGCCATTGATGTCCAAGCTACACTTTGCAATTACAAAATCACCTCTTTCAACTTTACAGGCATGGTGACCTCACAAAATAGGTCAGATGGTCACTGATATTAGATAACATTCTAGCATTGGATATACATGTAGTCTATCTATCCTATAAATTTGGCAAGTCTAATCTATTCTTTTCCAAATATGGAATTTTATATTTTAAAATACATTTTGGCTGGTAATTTCCGTAAAATTATTGGTGGTGCCACTAGTGTCATTGGCAACTTAGATATTGACCTCCCCCACAATCGCACCTAATTTGGTGAAGATCCACCAAAAATTAAAGATGCTAGAGTCTTCAAAAGATTTGCACATTTTGACCCCTATATAACAAGATATTGTAGGTGGCACCACCAATATTGATAGGGACCTAGATTTTCATACACCCTACAAGTCCTGAAAGCTATATTGGCCTAACATCAAAACTTTTAAAGTTATTGTGCTCACAACCCAAAAGTTTACAGACGGATGGACATGAGCGATGTTCTGCGACCTCAGGTCAGCAGAGCTAAAAATAATCAAGAAAAGTGAAGACAAAAAAATTCTTTAACAAGAGGGCTGTGTGCACAGCCCACCCTCAGCTGATCTTCACTTCAACCCATAGTAAGTCCTACTGTGGTCTAGAGTATGAGAATTTTTGAGAGGAAGTCAAACGTGTGACTTACCATTGCAATCCCCATTGACTTGCATTGTAAACAATGGGAATGTATGCATTAACCTGTAAGTATTGAAATTAAAAAAATACATGAAAAATCAGATATGGGAATATTATTGCCTCGTGAACACTTTTGTTTGAACCTTCCACAAGCTACAATTCTGCTGGGTTTCAGAAGAACCTATGATAGTTTTGGAGTGAAGTCAAAAATAACTTTAACACACAAAAAAAAATTTGAAGAAAAAGAAAAAAAATCACAGTGCACTGATGAACAATTCCAGTCTAGGAGTCCCCAGAAGTATCCTCATGCAATTCAAAGCAATTGGCTCAGCGGTTTGGGAGATGAAGATTTTTAAAAGAGTTTGCCAAAACCTGAAAAAAATCATAAAACATCCAAAAATTCACAGGACCATTTGGACAAACTTGGTATAGATTCACCCACGATATATCCACATCAAGTTTCAAGTGAAGCCAGCTGGTGATTTTGGAGATTTTAAAAATTGTAAATTGTGGCTGGATGGATAGATAACAGATGAATGATCATTTTTGATCTCTAACAAGTCAGCGGAGGTTAAAAACAAGAGGGCTGTGTGAACAGCCCATGCTCAGCTGATCTTGACATTCATCACACTTGCAGATCTATGAACTTGGGAAAGGATCAAGGTCACCCATGTTCTGAGTAAGTCTGACCATTATAAAAGAACACTAACATGTGCAACATCAAGGTTCAAGTAGTTCTCAAGTTATAATGAAGAGTAAAATTCATGTATGTTGCACTGTGACCCCAGAAATGAGGTCAAAGTCATTCATGTACTGTCTGAGCATGACCTTCATACAAAAACATTAACATGTGCAGCATCACAGTACTAACTCAAAACAGATCTCAAGTTATCAAGTAAACAGTAAATTTTGTGTCAGTTGTCCTGTGAATTAGCACTAGAATACCCATTGACTTCCATAGTAATCAATAGGAAAGCTGCATTGATCGATAAGTACCCGAGTTGAAAATACTTAAAAATCAGGAATCTAAAGCAGTGCCACCTAGTAAACAACTTTGTTTGACCCTTCCACAAGAACATATCCATCACATTTCACTTTAATCTGAGTGACAGTTCTGAGAACAAGTGAAAAATAACAAAACCATATAAAAAATTCATTAAAAAAAAATTGCAGTGCCACCTGGTGAACAAATTGGAACTATGTGTCCCTGGGAGTGTCTATGAACGATATCAAAACAACTGGGTGAGCAGTTTCAGAGGTGAAGAGTTTTTAAGGTTTGCCCCTAAAAACGAAAAAAAATCTAAAAAATCCAAAAATCAATAGAGCGTGACCATTTGAACAAACTTGGTAGACATCCACCCAAAGCACATCCCCACCTAGTTTGAAGTAAATGTGGCCAAAATCATTTAAGTTATAACCATTACAAGAAATTCCCATGTTAAAACTTTTGTAAAGTTTTTTGAAAAAAAAAATCATAAAAACACCAAATTCATTGGAACATGACCATTGGAACAAACCTGGTAGACACCCACCCAAGGTACATCCCCACCAAGTTTGAAGTTAATCTGGATGATGGTTTTGGAGAAGAAGTCGCAAATGTGAATTAGCATTAGAATACTCATTGACTTCCATAGTAATCAATAGGAAAGCTGCATTAACCGATAAGTACCCGAATGGAAAAAATCGTTAAAAATCAGGAATCTGCAACATTCCCACATAGTGAACAACTTTGTTTGACCCTTCTACGAGGAACATATCCACCACGTTTCAGCTTAATCTGAGTAACGGTTCTGGAGAAGAAGTCGAAAATAGCTAGAACACACAAAAATTCTTACAAAATTAGTAAAAAATTGCAGCGCCACTTGGTCAACAAATTAAGAACAAGGAGTCCCTAGGTGTCTTCTCGTGTGATATCAGAGTGATTGAGTAAGCGGTTTTGGAGAAAAAGATTTTTTAAGATTTGTCCAAAAAAAGAACAAAAAAATTCATTAAAAATCCAAAAATCACTGGAGCATGACCATTTGAACAAACCTGGTAGACACCCACCCAAGGTAAATCCCCACCAAGTTTGAAGTTAATCTGGATGACGGTTTTGGAGAAGAAGTTGAAAATGTGAATTAGCATTAGAATGCTCATTGACTTCCATAGTAATCAATAGGAAAGCTGCATTGACCGATAAGTACCCGAATGGAAAAAATTGTTAAAAATAAGGAATCTGCAGCATTCTCACATAGTGAACAAATTTGTTTGACCCTTCTACAAGGAACATATCCACCATGTTTCAGCTTAATCTGAGTGACGGTTCTGGAGAAGAAGTCAAAAATAGCTATAACACACAAAAATTCATAAAAAAATAGAAAAAAAATGCAGCACCACCTGGTGAACAAATTAAGAACTAAGTGTCCCAGGGAGTGTTTCTGTGTGATATCAAAGTAATTGGGTGAGCGGTTTCAGAGAAGAAGATTTTTTAAGATTTGCCCAAAAAAGAACAAAAAAATTCATTAAAAATCCAAAAATCAATGGACCCTGACCATTTGTTCAAACTTGGTAGAGACCCACCCAAGGCACATCCCCACCAAGTTTGAAGTGGATCTGGCTGACGGTTTCGGAGAAGAAGTCGAAAATGTAAATTGTCGACGGACGACGGACGGAGGACCATAAGATAAGCTCAGCTGACTGACAAGTCAGCTGAGCTAAAAAAGGGTGGGGCTGTGGTGACTTCAACAAGGCTGACACACAGGCTAGAAAGTACAGAATGTCAATAGCACTGAAGACTGTACCTCTGAGTAGTTCTCATGGTGGATATGGATCTTTGACATACTCTCCAGCCAGGTCTTTCTGAGCTCAGGCGTGCTGGCATAGGACTTGGCCAGACTGTACTGCAGGTCTATCAACATCTCGGGGTCATTCTTATGCTCCTTCATCTGTGCAGTGGCCATCAGCACTGTGCGCATGCGCTTGGTCAGGTCCTTCACTTCCACAGCAAAGGCTGTTCTCTGTAACAACAAGCACATACAGCTCAGCCATTAAACACACCTGCTACCACCTGCCCTGCACACTGCTGTCCTGCAGGCAACAAACTTTCTGCTACTTACCGCCCAGTATTGCCGAGCACTGGACCTGCCGCTCCAGCATTGCCAATCTGACGACTACCTTTTAGTATGTGCCCCAATTATGTTTGTATTTGCTGGACATTGGGCACTAACAGAGACAACAAGACAAACAGGTCAACATGATGTTAAAAGCTCACTGACATGTCAGATGAGCTAACAATACAATTTGCATGTATAATGTGTGCCACTGAAACATATTTCACCATACACTCTCCTTGTTACAGTGCTCCTCCTCCAATAAGGCCTCCCTCAAGAGAGGCCACCATCTCTACAAAGGCCACTTTTCCATGCCCCCAAAGTGGTATTTCCATTGTAATGTCCCACTCAAGAGAGGCCACCCCTCTAATGTGGACACTTGTTTATTGCTTTTGGGGTGGCCTCATTAGAGGGGTATACTGTACCAGCATTTTCCTGTATACTGTAACTTGTTTTAATTTCGCGTGTATAAATTTTGACAGTTTTGGTATTTTTGACATTTCACTGTAGTTTTAATTTCACTGTTTTGGACACAATTCCTATTCAAACAATGTTAAAATGCTATTTCACTGTATTTCTATTATATGGTTTTGTGCTATCAGCCAAATAAGCAAAACTAAAAGTACCGCGAAATTACAGCAATTTACAGTATCCCAAACAGTCAGGGTCTGCTTCTTGTCCTCTACATTTTCCCAGCATGCATCATACACGTATCCCTGCTTTCAAATTGATTTGATGTGTCAAAATGATCAGCTTTTTCAGAGCAGAATTTTTGCTGACACATCTATCAGGGTGAAAACTAATATGTGTAACAATGAAACAATAGAGACAAACTCCTGGCATCATACTGTATCTTGCAGTCTCCACAGTAACCTAGGCCACAAGCAACATATTGCAAAATGTGAGTTTCTGGCCCGAGGATGCATTCAATCAGCAAAATTGTATAGCCTTAGAAATTGCCTGTATGACAGCACTGCCTCTCTGGGGGCAGTACCTACCTGACAGCCCAGTGCCTGAGTGTTGTTGGTCGCAGTGGAGTGCCACAGGGACAATTAAAGCATCTGGATTAATTGGCTAACAGTGTAGCGGCCCATACAGCCCCTCTTACAAGAGTAGAGCTTTGAGATATGCCCCACAACAGTACATAGATCAGTGGCAGCACAGGTATAGCATGACACCCTCCCACCCCCACCTGCTGACTATACATGTCCCTGTTAACTGGTTGCCTCTCACACCACAATCTGTCATCCTCCTTTTTTGCTGTGGAATTGGCAAAGATAGCTCCACTGACATGGAAGGAACAACACTGACCTATATACACCAGACAGCAAGTGCATCTCCTTTCCCACTCAGTGTCAGTTAACGGTGCTGTGTGTGCAGTGCCTAGACACACGTACACTGTGGATGCCAAGGAAGCACACTTTGGACGATGCCCACATTTTTGTTGAAAGAGGACAAGTTTTACACTTAAGTGCAATAGCTGCATGCAGGATACTGAGAGTATATCTAGGGCAACCTTCCTGTGTGTGTCCATGCACATACAATACACCTGTACATATGTACAGTGCACATATAACAACAACACATATTTCCTACCTGCTGCAGATTGATGTACAGTATCATTATTTTGTACCTTGAGCACTTTATGCACTTGATTGAGGAGTCATGAGTGACTCTTGATTTTGTCAATAAAACTTTAACTATTACTTCCTTATTTAGTGCCCCCCCCCCCATCATGCTACTAATATTGGAACATTAACCATGCTAACATGTATTCCTATCAATCATTGCAGCATTTCCAAAACAAGTTGTTATATCTGTGCAGCTTCAACTGCCTTTGACATTCCACCCATCATAATCTCATCCCAGTCCAGTGGTACCCAGAAGATAATTATTTGGGCGAGTGGTTTAAAAGAACGAAATTTTTTTAGATTAAAAAAAACTAGACATACAGTACAGCTCTCGCCAAATGAACCAAATTGCTAGCCCGTCCAGCACGCAAGCAGAAAACGGGCTAGCCTTGTGTAGCATGCTCAAATAAGATGCTTGCACCATGCATTGATGCGTGCTCGTCCCTCTTCGCATTTGGCTAGCAATGCATCTGGCTACGTGCCCACGAACGAGCATCGTGCGAGTGGTGACTGCATCGTGCGACATGCCAGGTGCTTTACACTTGCAGTCACCTTGCGCATTTGACAAAGTGGGTTGTCCTTCATGGCTCACATTTTGAATTTGCATAAATGATAAAAATTAAATCCTGGCATTGCAAAGTCGTAAAAAGGCATACAACAAAATTTGTCCCACTCAGAACTAGAAATACACTTAACATATCTTAAGTTCTGTTCTATAATGTGTATAAATTTACGTATACTTAAGTGTACATGTCTTGCCCATGCGGAAAAAAGTGTGAGTGTAGTCAGTTAATTTCCTGGCAAAAGATTTCCAAGATTTACGGCATGTCGTCTTGTTTACCGCCAAAGGAAGATGGTGCATGTCGCTTAGGACATGAAATGGAAATTGTTCCGGGAAAAGCAGGATGGACACAGCTTTAGTTAAATCATCAGAAAGATACTGATTCAACAGCACCATATTACTATTGGACTAACTACACTAAAAAGGGTGGTGAAATATCACCGAGAAACAGGAAGATTTCCTACCAGTGTAACAACTCATTGCCGGGCGCAACAGAAAGAAACATATCAGCATCTGAAACTGATATATGTGCTTATGATTTTTAATCAGGAGAGAACAGCTCGTGACATACGGAAACTTTTACAAGATTTGGTTGGTTTGTGGCTGTCCATATTGCACATACCGTACCGATCCAAAGTCTTTTAACACCTTCATGCGCTGACCGCACGCAAATCTCGCGTTGCCCATGGCAGTACGCGGCCATGGACCGAGCACTTTCCGTGCCGGCACCCGCGCTGACTCAGGCGAGTTACCCTGCTGACATACCACGCCCCTGGAGAGGGCCGCAGAGGACTGAGTAGGAGAGATGAAAAGATGTTTACATGTAGGCCTATACCTAAAACATATAGGCCTAATCAATTTCAACGAATGGCCAGTTATCTTCCTGCGAAATATTATTAATGTGGTATCCGGCTGGACATGAATCTAAACTAAAGTGATCTTTGGCATTTTTCTTAACACTATAAAAGAGTACTTCAGGATTTAGTTTGCACAGTAAAATAACAAGGTAAGTTACATGTACATGTACGTATGGATCCACTTTCAGCGTTACAGTTTATGAATCAGCCTTCACAAGCACTATTATTTTGGGATAAAAAAAAAAAAGAAAAAACCTAGAACGGCAAAATAATCTGGTCACTCAAATTGACTTCATCAGAAATACCATCCTCCAGTGTTAAGAATTTACTACCAATAAAATAATAGGCAGGCCTATAGTGCAACACATCCGTTTCCCTGAGACCAATGGGCATCACCGCAGTCTTGCCGTTGGATTGTTCACCTTCAATTTTGTTCCAGAAACATGAGCAGAATAACTCTACACATCGAGGCCTACGAGTACGATTGTCCAAATGGTAAAAGTAATACTTACAAGTTACATGTGAGATCAGTGACCAGTGCTTCGCTTTCGTGACTGACTGACTGACTGACTGACTGACTGACTGACTGACTGAATGAATGAATAAATAAATAAATAAATATATAACCCTGGTGAATAAATAAATAAATAGATAAATGTGCTCCAGGTGCCAAGACGGAGTGACAGAGTCACGATGACTTGCACATATTGGTCTGGACCATGCGACTGGAAGTCTGGTCTGCAGAGCTGTCAATCTTTTGCCTGCCATCATGGAGAATCTCGTGACACAGGCAACTGGCAAGGTGCCAACATTAACACAATTCACCATTTGGTTTGGGGTCTTTGAAGTAGAGTCGGTTGCAAGAAACTGACTTCAAACTTGCAGTTTTAAACGGCTGCCTGCCTGTGCCACAAGAGCTGGTCATACCAGTATGCCGACACGGCAAAATATCGTTAACGTGTTACATCAAAACAAAAAACAAAATGACAGGTCACAACTGGCTGACAAACTTTGATGCCAAAATACAACAATAATTTGAAATAACAAGGCTGATAAGTGATCAATCCATTCAAGCACCGGTCCCGGGCCTAACTTTAATGGTGCCGGGATGATGACCACTGCCTGATGATCCACACACACACACACACACAATTTCTTGCTTGTGCACTTTCAGATCTTGCCAGTTATGTGACCAGTACATGGTGACCGACATTTGAAGTGCCGACATAATTGGTTTAAACGTATTTTATTTTTCAATATGGATACAACAGATGGAGCAAGTTTTTCATTTAGCGATTGGAAAAGAGGGCCAAGCCCTATATGAATCCCTTTCGCTCTGAAGAGATGACATGCACACAGGACAAAACAAAAAGCACAGGGGACACCTAGTCAGTCAGGTCCTCGAATTTGGTGTACCTGACTGGCTATGCATCGCACATGATCAAGAAGGACAAAACCATTAGACGAAGGACAGATAGGGGGGCATCTGATAAACACGATAACTGCACCTTTTTGTTTTACATCTTACAATATTTATAGATAATTGTGATGATTCAAATTTATCCTATACCTGCTGGAGAAAATTGTGCCATAGTTTCAATATAGTCATGGACTGCAGAGAATATTTGAATATTTTCATCTATAGTACAACCATCAGATCCATATAATACAGTTTTAAGAGTGAAGGGGGCATATATCTTAAAATTATCAAATGTAAGGTGGATCGTGCAGTTACATACAATCTGCACTCAAAGAAAAAGTGCCAAGCATCTTCAATGGGAGCACCAAATCTACAACTGGGAGTTTGCTTGATTCCTGTTTTAAATAAGTGTGAATTCAGCTGGCTGCTGCCGAGTCGTAAGCGAGCATGAAGAATTGAAATAAATCTGTTTCCTTGATTCGCAAGAAATGGAGATATACACCTTTGAGGATGTAACTTTTGTACATTAGATTTGAATATTGACAGCGACTCTGAATTTCTTATCTCACACCGAAGCTTGCTCCATAGTCTAACGGTAGATGGAAAGAAGAAATTATTATATAGATCTGTTCTGGCTCTGAAATGAGGTAAATTAGGTCCTTGCATGGTGAGTGTTATAAATAGGTGTTGCAGGATTGTCAACAGCAGGAATTACAGAACGTAAAGTATTGGGAACTAAGTTATTCACTATTTTGTACATTATTATCAATTTTGAATTTTCCCTGCACTTAGCTAGAGTCTCCCAGCCAAGTTCTTCGCACAGTCTAGCATTTGGTGTACCAGCAAAAGCTCCAGTAACTACACGAGTGGCAGCAAGCTGACTCCCTCAAGTCTATCAGCATCCCCAGTGGTGCATCCATCCCAGACAGGACTTCCATATTCCAGTATGGGTCTAATAAATAATAAATATATAGTCTCGAGAGTTAAACGGTCTAACCGCTAGGTCAGACATTTCATTATGTTTAAGAGATTTTCAGATTTGTGGATGATGTCTTTAATATGGTCAGACCATTTTAGATCAGACCGCAAGGTAATTCCGAGGTGTTTACGACTATTAACATTTTGTAATGTATGTCCCTGAAATACGACAGGGGGGTGGTCAGGTGAATTTATTTTGTGAGAGACTAACATGCTATCGGTTTTTGGAAGGATTAAATGTATGAGCCAATTTTGCAACCACTCATCAATAGAAGAAAGGTCAGAATTTACTGTTTCAGCGGCAGTTGCACGATTGTCAATGGTTAAGTATAGAGATATATCATCAGCAAAAAGTTTGATATCAGAATTGACCAGGTCAACTATGTCAATAAAAATTAAAAACATGGTATAACATTAGCTTTCTTCCACATGGAAGGAAACTTATTAGTAGCCAAAGAAATATGGAATAGTTTTGCAAGCGAAGTACAGATGACAGGTGCTGCTTCCTTAAGAAGTTTAGCGCTAATGCTGTCTGGGCCAGATGCTTCAGAAATGTCTAAGCTAGGCAAAATGTCAAGTACCTCACCCGCTGTTACAGAAAGTGAACTGAGGGTATTCGCTGTGATTGTAGAAAGTTCAGGTGAAGTGGCTGAAGACGAATTCAGAGAACTCTGTTGAAGGAAAAAGGAATTGTACCAAGGGAGGTCCGATGGCCATACAACTAATATATGTTTGGAATACACGATTCTGCGGCATTAAGAAATAATTGAGACCTTAACTCGCAGCATATATTAACGTAATTGGAAACAAAGCAGGGTTCCCAATTGATATGACTAAGAAAATTTCTAAATTTTGAAAAGTCCGCTTTATTATAATTATAGACGTGTCTTGAATATACTAGGTCCTTCTTGCGTCGAGACAAAATATTGGCACCGACGACGCAGTGGTCGCAGTTGGCAATGGGAGAAGATACGCCAACTTCTTTAATATAGTTTGGTATGTTGCTAAGAATCTGATCGAGACATGTAGCAGAATATGAAAAAAAAAAATCAGTTTAATAGTCATCTGGGCAGTCAGTATTTTGACATTACAATATATCCATCCTTGATTTCGATGAATTTGTGTGGGTGTTTTTCTTTTTCTTTTTTTTTTTTGTTTTTTTTCTGGGTTTTTTTTTTTTTTTGTTCTGTTTTGTTTTGTTTTTATTTTTGTATTTGTTTGTTTTTTTATTTTTTGTTTTTGTTTGTTTGTTTTTTTGTTTTGTATTTGTTGGGTTTTTTTTGTTTTTGTTTCTTTTTTTGCATTTTGTTCCTTGCCTAGTACATCTAACTGTGATTGTAAAAAGGTAAGGCATGTCAGAAATGTATTTAAGGGTATATATCAGGTTACGCGTGAGTCTTACAAATGACTTAATAAAAGTCTGAAAATACGTTAAAAGTACCATAAACTATATATTTCCTGAAAGCTAATAAATCTGGGAATAAGTTGATAGCATTTTCATTTTTACAAGTTCTTCTGTGTTGACACAACAATCAGGTAAAGTGATCATAAAAAAATCACACAATTATTAAATCTACTTTTTTATTTTGAGCTTGAGCATGTGCATTTCTGTTGCAAAAGCTAGCAGACATGATTTTCTACACAAACGTGTCTCATTTTTGTCATTGTTTGCGCTATTGTGGAGATACTCCCGTTTAAAGTTGAAAAGATGACATTCCATTCTTACATCAAAGGTTTTGACTTTTGGCTCGCTGTGGAGGGAAAACCACTCAACATAGAAAAAATCTGAGACACGTTTTTAAAGATTACATTCTTGTGAACAGTTTGCCACAAACCCCAGGTCTTTATGAGCAAAACTGACGAAGTTGATTTCACAAGAAGTTGAGAAACAAAGGCCAGGAATGATGCCGAGAAAAACGCTTTCAAAGCAAATGCCGACTTCAATAGGACTTACGCTATTCTTTGGGCCTTTGATCGCAATGACACCTTGGTATTCCGTTACGCACTCCTACCTGTTGAGTAAATGGACAAGTTTGGAGCATCAAACTTCAAAGAATGCTTTATTTTAGAGGTTTTACATCCAAAAATGTTATAATCATGCTCATCTGTCACTTTGGATTCCATGTTGGGGTTTCTCAAGTTTAACCTGATTGGCCGACAAATGACTGACAGGTGGTTACGGGGCAACCGGGTTCTACGATGTTTGCCGTCTTGCGTGGGGCCCAGTATAGGTGTCAGTAAATCGGAACTTCAGTCTCAGTTCAGAAAGTTTCTATCAAGTTCACAGGATCGTTGCTTACATTTGTGTGATTAGAAAGTGCTATTGCAAAGATGCCGAGAAAGAAAAAACCTAGGGGCAGACCGATGCCCGCGTCAGTTGCAAGTGAACTCAAAGCGTCTGATCTAGGATCATACTACAATCAGTTCCCTCCAGTGGAGACGACCCTGCAACCCGACGTGAGCCTCACGGAGACCCTGGGTGAGTCTGGCATTGCATGGTCAGGGTAGAACGAAGTCGCGGCCAAGGTCACGGATACAGATTCGGTGAACACCACAACATCCACAAGCCAACCCGGTCTGGACAAACGCTTCTGCAGTGCTAGTGCCCAGAAACTCGGAGACTTTGTGGTCCACGAGGCTAGATCTACAGATTGTTGTGAACAAGGAGATGTGAATGAACAGCCAGAGGGATACCGATTATGGGACTGTTCTCAGTTGCAGGCTTGTATTGATGCCGCTGCTGTGTGTGCAACTTGTAAAGTTGGAACTCTGAAACTGAGCGAAAGAACAAGTATTGGAGCAACAAGAGGATGGAAGTCTGAGTTTATATGGATATGTTCAAACGAGAGTTGTACACAAACCGATAATGCGGTTTGCCTGCCCAGCTGATCGTAGTCTGCTTGTGCGGAGCGTGCGCAGAAGCGCTCACACCTGCTGTATGTAAATGAGGCCCCTGTTGGATTCCTGCAGGGTGGAGCTTAGAAGCTTAGCTAGTCCCCAGCCGAAGCCAAACCAAACAGTGAGAACCAGGCCCAATACTTTTGCCAAAATTCACAATTTTCCTTTACACAACCTGAAATCTGATTCCGGCATACAAAACTTAAAGGAAAAGTGCATAACATGTGTGAAAATAGCAAAAATGATGGTTTAACCCATTGTAACCTGATATATATCCTTAATTTAGGCCTCATGTCCACACCACTGATACTGTTAAGAAGGAGGGTAGTCTTCCCTCTTTGGTGCTAGTAACGCTTGGAAATCAGTCTGAAAGTGCACCATGACTAGGGATGAAGCTCAAGCATATGGCCTCACTTAGTCACACTCAGAGTCACAGAGCACAAAATCGTAATTGTCTTTTCGTTGTATTCCCTCTTTAAATACAGCATCTGCATGTATTATGGCAGTATATCTAACACCCAAGGATAGATAAATATTAATTCATTACCCTTAGGCTGGAAATGCTTTCGTTCTACAAACCTCGTTTATCCAGCCTAAGTTGCTGTGGGCCATTGCCATGGCACTGGCTATGTTAATTGTTATGAACATTAATTATCATCTGGACATTTGAAACAAACGTGAACAAGCTTTTTCCTCAGAAAATAAAACTATTGGTATGAAAAATATTAATCAGTCGGCAAATATTTTATTTCATTTTTATAATTTTTCTAGTAATGTCAGCAAAAAAACAAAAACAAAACAGAGGATCATGACGATCCTGTGCTCAGCTGACATGCATCTGCTTATTTTTTAAAATTTACCCAAAAATTTATGCAAAAATCAATGCAGTGTGACCATTTGAATAAAATATGTAGAGACCTATCAAAGGTACATTTCTACAAAGTGTGACATAAATATGGCGAAAATTATCTAAGTTGTTTCCATTACAAGAAATCTCCATATTCAGGTTACCTAAGTTTTTTTTTCTATTTTGTACTTTTTCAAAACATGAATGACAAAATGAAACGAGTCAACCTTTTGAACAACTTTGTTTGACCCTTCGACAAGGAACATATCCACCAAGTTTCAGCTTCATCCGAGTGATGGTTCTGGAAAAGAAGTCGAAAATAACAAAAACACACAAAAAATGGAAAAAAAATGGAAAAAAAATTGCAGCACCACCTGGTGAACAAATTCTGAACTAAGAGTTCCCAGGAGTGTCCCTGTGAGATATCAAAGCAACTGGGTGAGGGGTTTCTGAGAAGATATTTTAAGATTTGCCCAAAAAAAAGAACAAAAACAATTCATAAAAAATCCAAAAATCACTGGAGCATGACCACTTGAACAAACTTTGTAGAGACACACATAGGGTACATCCCCATCAAGTTTGAAGTAAATCTGGCTTACAGGTTTTCAGAAGAAGTCAAAAATGTAAATTGTGGACGATGACGGACGGACATAGGACGGACCCTCAAAAAAGCTACCTCACTGACTAGTCAGCTGAGCTAAAAATGTGAATTAGCATTAGAATATCCATTGACTTCCATAGTAATCAATAGGAGAGCTGCATTGACCGACAAGTACCTGAATTGAAAAAATCGTTAAAAATCAGGAATCCACAGCAGTGCCACCTAGTGAACAACTCTGTTTGACCCTTCTACAAGGAACATATCCACCAAGTTTCAGCTTAATCTGAGTGAGCGACATTACAGGAGAAGAAGTCGAAAATAGCAAAAACACACAAAAAATCATAAAAAATTAGAAAAGAATTGCAGCGCCACCTGGTGAACAAATTAAGAACTAGGAGTCCCTGGCAGTGTCCCTGTGGGACATCACAACAATTGGGTGGGAGGTTTTGGAGAGAAAGATTTTTTAAGATTTGCCCCAAAAAAGAACCAAAAAAATTCATAAAAAAAATACAAAAATCACTGGACCGTGACCATTTGAACAAACTTGGTAGAGACTCACCTAGGGTACATCCCCACCAAGTTTGAAGTCAATCTGGATGACGATTTTGAAAAAGTCAAAAATGTGAATCAGCATTAGTATGTCCATTGACTTCCATAGTTATCAATAGGAAAGCTGCATTGACCGCCAAGTACCTGAATTGAAAAAATCATTAAACAAGAGGGCTGTGTGAACAGCCCAAGCCTCAGCTGATCTTGACATTCAATACACTTGCAGCTCTATGAACTTGGGAAAGGATCAAGGACACCATGTTCTGAGTAAGTCTGACCTTTATAGAAGAACACTTACATGTGCAACATCAAAGTTCAAGTAGTTCTCAAGTTATAATGAAGAGTAAAATTCATGTATGTTGCACTGTGACCCCAGAAATGAGGTCAAAGTCATTCATGTACTGTCTGAGCATGACCTTCATACAGAATAATTAACATGTGCAGCTAACTCAAAACAGATCTAAAGTAATCAAGTAAACAGTAAATTTCGTGTCAGTGGTCCTGTGAATTAGCATTAGAATGCCCATTGACTTATATAGTAATCAATAGGAAAGCTGCACTAAACGATAAATACCCGAATTGAAAATCCTTAAAAATCAGGAATCCAAAACAGTGCCACCTAGTTAACAACTATTTGACCCTCCCACAACAACATATCCATCACATTTCAGCTTAATCTGAAGGACGGTTCTGAGAACAATTGAAAAATAGTAAAACCATACAAAAAATTGCAGCGCCACCTGGTGAACAAATTGGGAACTTGGTGTCCCCGGGAGTGTCTATGTACGATATCAAAGCAACTAGGTGAGCAGTTTCAGAGGAGAAGAATTTTTAAGGTTTGCCCCCCAAAAAGAACAAAAAAAATCCAAAAAAATCCAAAAATCAATAGAGCGTGACCATTTGAAGACACTTGGTAGAAATCCGCCCAAGGCACATCCCTACCAAGTTTGAAGTAAATCTGGCCAATATTATTTAACCATGTTAAACTTTCCTATTAAAACTTTTGTAGATATTTTTGAAAAAAAAAATCATAAAAAAATCCAAAATTCATTGGAACATGATCTTTGGAACAAACCTGGTAGACACCCACCCAAGGTACATCCCGACCAAGTTTGAAGTAAATCTGGATGAGGGTTTTGGAGAAGAAGTCGAAAATGTTAATTAGCATTAGAATGCCCTTTGACTTACATGGTAATCAATGGGAAAGGTGCATTTACCGCAAAGGAGCCGAATTGAAAAAATCATTAAAAATTAGGAATCCGCAGCATTCCCACATACTGAACAACTTTGTTTGGCCCTTCCATAAGGAACATATCCACCACGTGCAAGCTTAATCTGAGTGATGGTTCTGGAGATGAAGTCGAAAATAGCTATAACACACAAAAATTCATAAAAAATTAGAAAAAAACTGCAGCGCCACCTGGTGAACAAATTAACAACAAAGAGTCCCTAGGCGTCTTCCTGTGCAATTGGGTAAGCGATTTGGGAGAAGATTTTTTAAGATGTGTCAAAAAAAAAAAAAAAAAAAATTCATTAAAACTCCAAAAATCACGGGAGCAAAAACATTTGTTCAAGACTGGTAGAAACCCACCCAAGGTACATTGCCATCAAGTTTGAAGTTAATCTGGATGACGGTTTTGGAGAAGGAGTCGAAAATTGGAATTACGATTAGAATGCCCATTGACTTCTATAGTAATCAATAGGAAAGCTGCATGCATTGACCGATAAGTACCCGAATTGAAAAAATCGTTAAAAATCAGGAATCTGCAGCATTCCCACATAGTGAAAAAAATTTGTTTGACCCTTCTACAAGGAACATATCCACCATGTTTTAGCTTAATCTGAGTGACGGTTCTGGAGAAGTCGAAAATAGCTATAACACACAAAAATTCATAAAAAATTAGAAAAAAATTGCAGCGCCACCTGGTGAACAAATTAAGAATTAGGAGTCCCAGGGAGTGTTCCTGTGTGATATCAAAGCAATTGGGTGAGCGGTTTCGGAGAAGATTTTTTAAGATTTGCCCACAAAAGAACAAAAAAATTCATTAAAAATCCAAAAAACACTGGACCGTGACCATTTGAACAAACTTGGTAGAGACCCACCCAAGGCACACCTTCACCAAGTTTGAAGTGGATTTGGCCGACGGTTTTTGAGAAGAAGTTGAAAATGTGAATGTGGACAGACGGACAACGGACGACGGACCCTCACAAAACCTTAGCTGACTGACAAGTCAGCTGAGGTAAAAATTAGAAAAAAATATTGCAGCGCCACCTGGTGAACAAATTAAGAGCTAGGAGTCCCTAGGTGTCTTCTCGTGTGATATCAAAGCAGTTGGGTAAGCCGTTTCCGAGAAGATTTTTTTAATATTTGTCCAAAAAAAGAACAAAAAAATTCATTAAAAATCCAAAATACACTGGAGCATGACAACTTGAAGAAATCTGGTAGAAACTCACCCAAGGTACATTGCCATCAAGTTTGAAATTAATCTGGATGAGGGTTTTGGAGGAGAAGTTGAAAATGTGAATTAGCATTAGAATGTCCATTGACTTCTATAGTAATCAATAGGAAAGCTGCATTGACCGATAAGTACCCGAATTGAAATAATCGTTAAAAATCAGGAATCTGCAGCATTCCCACATAGTGAACAACTTTGTTTGACCTTTCCACAAGGAACATATCCACCATGTATCAGCTGAATCTGAGTGACGGTTCTGGAGAAGAAGTCAAAAATAGCTATAATACAAAAAAAATCATAAAAAAAATTGAAAAAAATTGCAGCACCACCTGCTGAATAAATTAAGAACTAGGAGTCCCAGTGAGTGTTCCTGTGTGATATCAAAGCAATTGGGTGAGTGATTTTGGAGAAGAAAATTTTTTAAGATTTGCCCAAAAAAGGACAAAAAAATTCATTAAAAATCCAAAAATCACTGGACCCTGACCATTTGCACAAACTTGGTAGACACTCACCCAAGGCACATCTCCACCAAGTTTGAAGTGGATCTGGTTGACGGTTTAGGAGAAGAAGTCGAAAATGTGAATTGTTGACGGACGACGGACGGAGGACCATACGATAAGCTCAGTTGACTGACAAGTCAGCTGAGCTAAAAATCAAAATAGTTATGGAGTTTGCACAGATTATGAGAGGTCATCCGCCAAGAAAAAAAAAGGAAAACAAAACCTGGTAGATCATATATAACAAAATGTATTCTATTTGTAACGCCTATAATATGCTGGTGTCTCTTATCATACAGCAACACATAGGTTATGCACTCTCCTCAAACTTAAGTCTTGTAGGCCTATAACAATCTTGTATGCTTGTTGTACCTTAACACTGCGTTCATGCCCCCCCCCCCCCATGTAGGATTGTAATGGGTATGTGCCGCGGTAGTTCCAGGGAACCCAACCCATTGTTATTGTTGGTGGTTGTTATTGGGGTTAACCCCAATAACAACTGCCAACAGTAACAATGGGTTGGGGGGTTAAGTCGGATAGCTGTACAAGGCGTGACGCCCCCAACAGATGCTACGAGTAACTGGGGATACTGCCTGTTCCCTGTGTTCCTCTATGATGCTTTTTGTAGTTTGAGGTCAACATGTCAATTATGATTGGTTCAAAGCAACCATGTGCCGTACAGGTTATCCTCATAACAGCAATGACTGACAGAATTGCGCACACGGTTTGAAAAGTTGATTCAGCCTTCCGAGACAGGCATTGTGCATCATGCGATGGGCTCAACACATTTTGTAGCACACCAGTCACCAGATGCGAGAAAAAATGAGCACTAAAACGCATGCTTAAAAAGACATGCGTGCACGTTTGAGCACGGTGGTATCTCGCTGGTGGCAAGCGAGATGCGTGGCACAGTGCTCAAGCATGCGTAAAACTGCCAGTTTGGTTGGTCCATGATGCAAGAGCTGTACTGTACCTTCAACGCAAGCGTTGACTGAAGAGTCTGCCATTTGCTCAAATTAGGTCATGTTGACATCAAAATCTAATCAGTACATTTTGCCAGGTAAGTTAAGCATATCCATGGTGCCAAATTTGAGCAAAATACATGGTGGCAATTTGTAGATCTTGTGGTAACCAGAATGTGCAAATCCAGACAGACATCTGGATGGACAACACAAAAACAGAAAGGGTCCCCACTATGGGGCCGACCCTTAAAACTACATGTACTCATGCATGACCATTTGACCAAACTCAGTAAAGATCCACTCAAGGTATGTAACCACCAAATTTCAGGTGAATCTGGTTAAAAGTTTGGGAGATGTAAAAAAATGTGAATTACCATGATTGTGATTGGCACTGATTTACATGCTACCTCCACTATAACTATATGTCAGAGAACTCAGTCCACAGCACCATAACTAAAACGATTTTTAAAGTGAAAAAATCACCATTGCAGTTGATCAGCTGTAAGTAGTAGGAAGAGACAGGTGGATGGCAGACAACTGACCATCCTATTAGCTAAGCTGACTGGCATGTCAGCTGAGCTACAAATACAAAAAAGCAATAGAGTATAACCATTTGAACAAACTTGGTTGAGACCCACCCAAGGTACATCCCCCCTAAGTTTCAAGCAAATCTAGCTGACAGTTTTTGAGAGGCAGTCAAAAGCAGATGACTGCCCCTACCAAACTCGAATTTCAAAGCTAAGGTAGCTTTACTTTAGCATTCTGAAAGCTTTCCAAAAGTCAAGGCTCTCTCAAATAAGCAATTGCAAGCATTCAAGGAAATGATTACTAGTAAGCAAAGAGAGGTGAATACCGTATCAAGAGTTACCTTTTTAGCTTTCGTCAGGTAATAAGTTTTCAAAAGGTATCAGAAAACTTGTGGAACAAGAACAATGGCTTAATTGGCAAGTCAGGCCCCAGTGGTCTTGCCTGTTGTCCCTGCAAGGATGTGGGTATTTCACAAAGAAATACACTAGGAAGATGTATATTTTCCCCTAAAACTGCCCACAAAAACTAGGGATACATTTGGCATTAAAATGTTCTACAGAATGTTTTTCAGTCACACTTAGTGCTTTACATACTTAAATTCTAAAATGCTCAGTGAATGGCGGAATATGCATTTTATGCAAATTTATCAAAGTTTGCAGGAATTCCTATTGTTCTTCATGTTCATGCATTTCACACAAACACACTATTGTCGAGTCAGAAAGCCCAGACCAGGACTTTTTGCTTAGCTTTCAAACTTAACTTTCCTTAGCTTTTGATTGCTCAATCGAAAAGCTAAGATGATCGCAATTGCTGCAATCAAATAAACTCTTGATGTTATTTCCCTCCAGTTTCAACTGAATTTGCACAAGAAAGACTGAAAGAAGTAAGCCCTTTCAATACATCTCTAGCTTCAAGAAAAAAAATCTTCCTGAAAATAATCTGCCATTGATAAGGGTGGTAGATAAAGTATCATAGCCTACGCAGGCACAATATCTTGGCACTGAAATACTGGACATGCATTTTGCTGTGCTCAAAGTGCTGTATGTACCTTTAGAAAACATCAATACAATGTGCATGTGTGCATGACTCACTTTATAAAAACGTGTATTTATCCTATTTGTGCCTGTAGTCATCCCCTAAACAACTTTTGGACTATGACTTTATGCAGTACATTCCTACACGCCCTGTCAGTTCTGAGTTGCAGCAAATCCATGTAGTTTAGAAACTGCATGATTATTGCAGTTCATACTTGTACCGGTTGACCTAGTTGGTTACCTTTTTTCTTGAAACAAAGCCCTTATATTTCTAGCTTTTATATGCTACCAGCACCTTGCAAGTGCAAAGCCGCAAGTTTTCAAATGCTAATTTTACTAACTTTCAAGACCTAAGCCACTACTTTTGAATGCTTTTGGGAAGTGAAGGCTTAGCTCATTTAAATAATTTGCCTTGATTACAAGCTAAACGGAAGCCTTCCTAAAGCTAAGGTAACTTTTGAAAGTTAACGATAGCTTTTGAAGGACATGTTAAGAGTATGCTAGCTTTAAGGTCACTAGCTTTCCAATACCTTTCACAAGCTGGTGTTTTGAAAAGCATTTCGTGTACTAGATAAAAGCTTTCAAGTTTGGTAAGGGTGAACACAGACTCTACAGCCAAAGACAGACAAAGGACCGTAAGATATAAGCTCAGCTGACTGACAAGTCAGCTGAGCTAAAAAAAGGCAAATCCAAACATGACCCGTTGAGGACACTTCAAAGTCCAAGTCCAAGTATTCATTAGGCATGCCTGCTATCCCACAGGCAACAGCTACAGGAAAATAGTTGCTGCACACAACACTGCCTCCTGGTGGTGGAGATCAGACTTAGCCTAAATTCCTACCATGTCTTAAAAGAATAATTGATCATGTGGCTTGGGAGAAATGAAAATTGTAAACACAGAAAATTCATTAAAATTTAGGGAAAAATACACAGCACTTGGTGACTATAAGTAGATGTAGCTGATTGGATCAGGTGTCAAGATGTTCCCACCTGTGAACACATGTGTGCTGGCTTTGGAAATTTCCATTCCATTTCAGGCCTATGCACCCTTTTGTAGGTGACTTAAGGAACATTTGTGTAAAGAACTGATCATACCATGAAACATTGCCACACAGGCCAGAACTGAAGGCTGCACACCATTTGACCTGGCCTCTGGGACAAGGCCATTGCCAGCACCATTGATAATGGTCACACCAAGCTGGTCACACATTCCAGTAGCCTTCTTGGTTACACTATATACTTCTACATACCCGGCCACTCATACTCACCCACTAATATTATGGTCACTGTCTAGTCACAACAGTGTCCTCTCCATGTGCAGCACTGACATATTTGATGTCTAACACAGCAACCTAATACCACACACAGGCTTCATGCCACACATCTGACTGGGCCAACTCTTACAAAATGTACCACTGCTTACATTACATAGTCTTGGCTATGTTTCATGCTAATGTAGATTTAGCCTGCCATAAAACTTTACAGAAAGGTTTAAGGCACACTCTTACACTAAAGACCCAATCAGTGCACAAAACAGAAACGTGGAGGTGAAGTGTTGCTGGGTCTGTTAACCACTCCAGAGGGGACCCACCGCACATGTTGATATACACACACAAGTGAGAGACCGACGCAGGGACTTTATGGAACAGGCCAGGGCTGTGTCATGCACCAGTTACCTGGGTCTATAAGATGTGTACACATTGATCAACAGACTTGTATCTCCTCTATATTATGTATTCATGTACATGTATTGGTATTGCACACTTCTTTCAGCCTGATGTGTCACAACTGGGTGCCCTGTGCACAACTTCCTTACTGGTTGAGTTTTCCTGGCGGAGGGCATTCATAAGAATAATGCAACAGCACAATGAAATGTGACACTGGCACAATGGATATGTCATATACTGTGTAACTTACACAAGTGAATTTTAACTACATGTAGTTGAACGACAAGAAGACTGTGATAGCGCTGTGTTCATCTGACCTTGCATGCACAAAATGAAGTGGTCCTGTGACATTTACAAACAGGTCAAATGCACTTTTCTTGAAGACTGTAACGCACAAATGTCCATGCACTGCATCAACATGTAGTCACAGTCCTAGCTCAAATAGGTTTGAACTTACCATGTGAACAGTAAGTCATGAAAGTGATCTTGCGACCTGCAGACTAAAGTCAAGCTAGGGCATTGATGTACTTTGTACATACATTTCTTTTTGCAATTTTGACAAAATAATGAAAAAAAAAAAGGTTATAATTCCAAAAATCACTGGACTGTGACCATTTGAACAAACTTCATAGGTCCATCCGCAACAAGTTTCAAGTGATTCTAGATAACAGTTTTTCAGAAGTCAAAAAAGTGAATTGTTGATGGACGTTCATCAATGCCAAAAGGTGAAGGACCATAAGCTCTGCTGATTAGCAAGTTAGCTGAGCTAAAAAAAAACAAAACAAAAAAACATGGTCATGTAACCTGTTGAACATGTTAAGCTCTAGGGGTACAGGTATCTTCCTGTGCAAATTCAAAGCAATTGGCTATGTGGTTTTGGACAAAAATATTTCCTGAGACCCACCCCACCCCCCACCCCACCCCCCAAAAAAGAAGGAAAAAGAAAAAGGCACTTTGTACAAACCTGGTAGAGACCTACCAAAGATACACCCCACCAAGTTTCAAGTGGATCTGGGAGATGATTTTGCATAAAAAGTCCAAACTGTAGAATTACTATAATTACAATCCCATTGACTTACATCTTAATCAATAGGAATGTATGTATTAACTCCTTCACAGCCAACTGCCATTTTAATAGAACTACTCAAAAGCGAACTGCTCTGAATTATAAGGATGCAAGATTCATGTTTCTTGTAAAAAGAGCTTTCATTCAAGCTGCAGCGTGCCTACAATTACATAGAGTATAATAGTCCAGGTCAACAGCTTTCTTTGGTGTGCCCAAAGTGTGCCGAGGAAAACTGTTGACTAGGTCCAAAATGTGCCACTGAAAGTGTTAACCAATACGTAACCAAAATTAAAATTCATTAAAAGCTAGAAAAGAAGATTTGCTTGAAAGCAAAAGTGTCTGTGTGCCTTCAAAAGTTGTAAATATTAAATGCTACAACTTTTGTCCTTTGGTACTTTATATTCCATTAAGCTTATAGCTACATGAAAATTGCAAAGTCCAAATGACCTTTGACCTTCAGAAGTCATATGTATATTACAAAAATGTGCAGTGCTGCAATACGTACAATTTCAGCCCAACACAACTGAAGTTGGATGAAAATTGACCACGTTATTGCTAGATGAAAATTGAAACGCCCAAATGACCTTGACTTTTGACCTTTAGAGGTCACATGTAAATTCCAAAAATGTACAGCATTACCATATCTACAGTTTAAGTTAGCGATCTTGTAAAGACTAATCGAGTGTTCTATGATTTCATTTGTTCTATCCTCTTCAAAACTGAATAGTCTATATCTGGGCTAGTTCTAAATTTGCCTGAAGGTGGTGCTGCCCATCCTGTTCATGGTTGACTGCCCACATCTTGGGGTGACTTTCCATGACCCTCACTTTTTCTCATAGATTAACATGGGAATTGGCAGCTACAAATTTAACCTCTCTATATGTTTCCAAATAAGCATTAAACTATCATTTTATCAGACCTGGGTGTATTTGAAAGATACCAATATGTACTTCAGGTACATTAGAAGACGATAATTCCAAAAATCATCCTCATATGCAGGGTGAAAGTTTTAGGTTCACTGTCATGTAGTGGATTTTGCTGACCCACCTGACCGCAAACGGCATGGGTTGCTAGGCGTCACAAACATGCATCATGGGAACAAAAAGCTGTGGGTCACGAAATTAAACCAACCCAGATCACCCCTATTATTTCTGTCCATGTCGCTCTATTATCCATTAAATGTATATGAAGTCCCATGACCTTGAACATATGCATTGAGGTCACACATTTCATCAAAATGTGGCACAGCTCCTACATTGTAATGCACATTTAGTATAAATTTTTTTAAAGTGAGTCAAATTTCTTCTCAAGATTATAAATTTAATGCATGTTCCAACCCTATGGCATGAGCTGTAAGGAATATCAGCAATGGTACCACAAACCTTCTACATATCATGTTTTATGTACATGTACAATCACAATCAAATATTTCACAAATGTCAGTAAAAAATAACACAAAACATCATCCTTTGACTTTATAACCATACCGACCTTACTAAAGCTTGTCAAGGTCATCTGTATCATGTAGCATTCTACTTCTTATCCACATATTACTAGTATGTAACATTTCTGACACTTAGTCACATTACCGTAATTCTTTCTGAAAACAGAGAACTTTTTGAGACTTCAACACATTTTGGTTGAATTTTTCACCACATTGTGGGTGGCACCACTAGTGTCACACTGTAATGTTGCACACATTTCTACCAAAATTTAAAAAGATCAACTCCCCCCCCCCCCAAAAAAAAAATCCATGTATTACGTGCACCATACATTTTCATATTTTGACCTGTACAGAATGCAATCCTGTCACCAATGTTGAAGAAGGCCTACATCTTCATTCATAGAATATATCTGGAAAATTTCAGTGGCTATATCTAACTAGAAGCCAGTCAGAGACTGAAAACCCCCCAGCCAGGGTTGATATCTGGGAAAGGGTACTTTAGGTGAAGACCATGTACCTGCATGTGAGACCAGGAGGTTACTTCTGTTTGACCTAATGAAAAACCTTTGGTGCAAATGCAATAAGCAGAGATATCATGGTAAGGCCATTTTTCTTCAATGCACCACTGTGACCTAAATATGTGACCCAGTGACCTAGTTTTCACTAGGTGTCTGAGGCATCCTAAGGACCAACTGCAATAAATAATAAGTGCGGCTATGATGAGTAATTTAATATTTGGAGATACAGTGGTACCTGCAATTTAAGACCACCCTAATGCCAGACAAAAGTGGTCACATATGACAGGTGGTCTTTCCTTGCAGGTAAATTAACAAAGAAATAAAAGGCCAATGTCTTGAAAGAGTGGTCTTAAAAACTAATGTGGTCTCTCACGAGAGGTGGTCTTTAGGGCAGGTACCACTGTATCATGGTACAGACATTTTTCTTAAATCCTATACTGTGACCCGAATATGTGACCTAGTGACCTAGTTTTCCACAGGTGTCTGAGGCATCCTTAGGACCAACTGTTGGAAATAATTGATGAAGCTACATTCAACATTTTTTCAAGTATTGTGTCAACACTGTTTTTTCTTCAATGTGGTACTGCGACCTAAATATGTGACCTAGTGACCTATTTTTTGATGGGCACCTGAAACACCTCAATGGCCTTCTGTAATAAAAATTTCGTCTCTGTAATGTGAGTATTTTTGAAGATATGGCATTGACAAGGCATGAACATATGGATGGACGTGTGCATAGGTGACGACAATACCCCTCAGGCCTATATGGGCTGAGGGGTCAAAACTTCTGAATGCTTTCACTCTCAGAAACCTTCTCAGTACCACATTTTGGACGAGCCAACAGCTTTCCTCAGTGTGCTTTGGCCACACTGCACCCTAAGTGCACTGAGGCAAGCTGTGGACCCAGACCATTGTATTCTCTGCAACTACAAGGATACTGGTACCTGAATGAAAGGTCTTTTCACAAGAAACCTCAATCAAGCACTATTTCCATAATTAGGAGTTCATTTTAAGTCGTTGGACTTAAGTGACAGTTGGCAGTCAAAGAGTTAATGAAGCAAGTAGAAACTGACATATGACCAGCCAAGAGTAATCCCCTGCCCTGCAATGTTATGCCACCTCGGCTAAAATTCAAAAGATTATCTAACAGTTGAACATATCTGCAATTTTACCAAATCAATGCAAGTTGTTGAGCTGAGCTTGCAATGCATCTGAAGAGTCCGAGTAAAATCCTCCAAAGTAAACCCTCTCTACTTCTCACCTACATCACAAGAAAACTGACTGTTCCATGCTCATCTGATCTTGGATAGAAAGACTGAAAATAACTACTGTAAAATATTATGCCTTATTTTCATCTGTATAAATTTTCAATTTTTTCAAAAGTTCAAGTTCCTATATTTGCAAAATCCAGTGTGCAGCTTCTCAAATACAACCACAACCAGAGATCATTGGTTAAAATGCATGCAATTATAAGCAAAAATCACTTGTTTTAGTTTGGAAATTTTATAAACAAACTTTATATGCTCCTAGAATTTTGATGTATATTAAAATGAGAAATTTATTTTGACAATCAGAAATGTGACAAAAAAGAAGTTTCCACTAGCATACATGACAGTCCAGCATGAAAGTGTGTATCTCTGTGTGGCCACATGAGGATGACCAATTTAGAACTAAACATCACTGCCGCTAATGTACTAAATGCTTGCATGCACACTGCTCTCCTGGCTGATTACCTGTGTATCAGCCAGCAGATCACACTCCATCTTAAAATTAATAGCTAAGGACATATCACACAAATCTACCTTAATCACTGACAGATAAACCAGTTTTTGATGAGCATCACAGATAACAGCTGCTGGACTGTTCTACCTGCATGCTGCCTGGGGTATGGTCAGGATCTTACCTGCATGGCCTTGTCGCTGCTGGCATAGCTGTTGATAGTGGACAGGCTGTCCACAAACCGTGAGTTACTGAGTCCCACCACATCACTGATCAGCTGAGACACAGCAATAATCATCTGAAACATACAGCCACACATCACTCATTTGTCCATGACATAATACAGCTGGTCAGTGTGTCCCACCACACTCTTCTTTGCTGCATTTACATTACATCATGCACCAAGTGACCTCTTGTGGCAGAGGCTATACTACTGACCTGGGTAGGCACTATTAGGGCCAATGTATAAATTTGTAAAATCCAAGACGGAAAATATTGTCATTTTACAGTTAGAACTTAAATTTGGGTACAAGATTTGTCACCTATCATATATGATAGGTGACAAATCTTGTACCCAAATTTAGGTTCTAATAATCACATGAATCGGAAAAGTAAATGAAAATTGTTGAAGTTCAAGCTTGCAGTGAATGTGTTGAGCTGTGAATGCTGACCATTGACAGTGGTGTCTATACTCCACACAGAGCATGATCACTGCTGTCACAAACACAAAACACAGCATGTGTCTATCATGTCCACCTCTGTCACCACCCAAAAAGTGTTACTCAGAGCACAATATAGACTAGCAGAAGTCCACTGGAGCTGGAGAATAACAAGTGGCCATGGCACTCCAAAGAGCCAGGAATTCAAAAGATGTTCTAACCAACTCTAGAATCAGATATCCCCCTCCATCACTTCAGGACACACCAGCAATATCCAGTGTCACAGACAGGAATCCTTATAGCACAATGCGTTGCAGACACTGTCTCACACTGGACACAGCATGCACTGCCACAAGCTCAGCAGACAATGCTCAACCTCCTGGCACAAATGTTGCTGCAGAGGGACCTGGCCATTTCTGTACTCACTCAGTGTTCCTCACAATTAACGTTGTGCTCCTCTCAATTATCACAATGATTTCACACTCATATTCCTTGTAAAAAAGAACTTTCCTCGATGTACCCATGTCCCACATTTCCAAAGAAATTAAAAGGCAATCAGAGATTGCTGGGTCCATGCCCCCCTTGTCTCATTTATAACCATGCTAATCACAGGTCTCATTTTGGAATGAGTGTACAGTAAAACCTCCATTACCACACACCTCTGAGTGATGAAAACCTCTCACTTCTGAACATATTTTTTCAGTCCCAAATGTTTTACATGTTATTTAATAGGAGCACTGGCAGAAACCTAAGTGTTCAAACCTCTCACTACTGAACACCTCCCAATTATGACCACAGAACACCCTTTTTTAGTCCCAAATCCCAGAATGAACCTCCCACTACCAAAAATTCTCATGTTGAAGAACATTGAATAAAGAGTTATAATGCAAAATACACTCTTTTGAACAGCATTTGGTATGAAATCTAGAGCCAAGTGAACTTGTGCATCATATAGCATTTATAATCTCACATTTACTCTTGTTTGTTACAAGTGTTTTATATATTGAATTGAATTGTAACTTTGCTCTTGTGGGAATCAGAATTTGCCCAATAACATATCAACATGGAAATATACCAAACTCAGTTTCTTATTGAATTTATCATAACAAGAAAGGTATCTAGTACGCAGTCTTCCAACACAGACTTCTTCCAAGATCTGAAGTTATGTAGAAACATATACAGTAAAACCTCCCTATACCAAATACCCTTGGGACCGGAAAAAAGTGTTCAGTATGGTGAGGTGTTCGGTATAGGGAGGTTTGCTCACATTGGAAGTACATTTTTGGAACCAAGAAATGGTGTTCAGTATAGAGAGGTGTTCGGTATACGGAGGTGTTCGGTTAGAGAGGTTTTACTGTATGGACAAGCAATAGTATGACCATGCAATTGCAGGAGGATTTAGAAGAAACAATGTTTTGAGTTGGTACATGTGCATGTAGATATCGGGGTGCACGGTTGGCTGAGTGGTAAGACGCTCGCCTTCACCTCTGCAACCCGGGTTCGATTCTCGTCCTGGGAAGCATGCAAAGAAAGTTCCTACCACTTTAACTGTGCATGGTGGTTTTCTCTGAGTTCTCTGGTTTCCTCCATCACAGACAAGGTAGGAAGTATGTGCCAACATCTGTGCCATGGAGAGCGACTTGATAAGTCAATGCTTGACTTCTTTCACAATCCATGTAAAACAAATGTGTCTATACTTTTTGATATTTAGAAGGTGGTAGTGTTATGTATGAACAAACACCTATAGCGTTACCAGCAAGAAAGCTTATTGATGAAGATACATCTCCTGAATAAATTATGCTCATTAAACTCCAGGATCTCAATTATTTAATTGTCTGTGTCACTAGTAACTTGTTTCGGCGTTAGTGGGTGCGTTTCGGCGTTTCCGGGCGGTTCCTGGCGTTACACAGCGTTTGCCGGCGTGAGACGGCGTTTGCCGGCATGAGACGGCATTTGCCGGCGTTACAAACGCCGGCAAACGCCGACTAACGCTGGCAAACGCCAAAATCCAATTAAGCCTTTTGGGGCTCGGCGTTTGCCGGCGTTAGTCGGCGTTTGCCGGCGTTAGTCGGCGTTTGCCGGCGTCAGTCGGCGTTTGCCAGCGTTAGTCGGCGTTTGCCAGCGTTTGACACCATTTCAACGCCGGCAAACGCCGGCAAACGCTGTGAAACGCCGACTAACGCCGGCAAACGCTCTGTAGTCCTCTCAACTAGCAAACTCAATGGGATACATGTAAAATTTGAATTCAGTTGAACAGGGATTAGAAGGATCCATGGAAATTTGTGTCTTGTACTTGTACTAATCATTAATGTACTTTCATTTTTTATACTCGTGGGCAATACAACACAATTATTTTTAATATTATGATGATGATTTATCCACTGAGGTGTATGTGTATTGAATGACTTTGCTCATGATCACTGATATATATATATATATATATATATTGGTCACTCCGATTTTGGTTGCAAAGTAAAGACAAACAAGCAACCCTGTTTTCAATTTTATTTAAACACAGCACAGCAATTCTTTATTGTTTGTACCGCACAAGTCAGCAATGCATAGCTTTGTGCTAGCATAGATGTGAATCCCTGTGAATATAATACATGGAATTTATTATTAAATCCCATGTATTATTTTCACCCAGAATCTATGCTAGCCCATACCTGTCAACATTCCACACCTCAAATAGGAAAATTTTTGTAGATTTTGAAAATCCATGGGGGAGATTTGCATTTTAGAATATGATAGAAAATACTAAATTTTTATGCAGGAGATTCTGCCAAAATTGCAAAATTATGCTCGTAAATAAAAAAATTATGCTCGTAAATAAAAAAATTGGGGTGAAAAAGTGGGAGATTCCCACCTTATGGGGGGAGACTTGACAGGTATGCTAGCCCAAAGCTATACATTACTGACTTCAATATGATACATGGAATTTAACAATAAATTCCATGTATTATATTCACAGGGATTCACATCTATGCTAGCACAAAGCTATGCATTGCTGTCTTGTGCGGTACAAACAATAAAAAATTGCTGTGCTGTGTTTAAATAAAATTGAAAACAGGGTTGTTTGTTTGTCTTTACTTTGCAACCAAGATTGGAGTGACCAAAATATATATATATATATATATATATATATATATCAGTGATCATGAGCAAAGTCATTCAATACACATACACCTCAATGGATGAATCATCATCATAATATTAAAGATAATTAAGTTGTATTGCCCATGAGTATAAAAAATGAAAGTACATTAATGATTAGTACAAGTACAAGACACAAATTTCCATGGATCCTTCTAATCCCAGTTCAACTGAATTCAAATTTTACATGTATCCCATTGAGTTTGCTAGTTGAGAGGACTACAGAGCGTTTGCCAGCGATAGCCGGCGTTAGTCGGCGTTTCACAGCGTTTGCCGGCATTGAAATGGTGTCAAACGCTGGCAAACGCCGACTAACGCTGCCAAACGCCGACTAACGCCGGCAAACGCCGACTGACGCCGGCAAACGCCGAGCCCCAAAAGGTTTAATTGGATTTTGGCGTTTGCCAGCGTTAGTCGGCGTTTGCCGGCGTTTGTAACGCCGGCAAACGCCATCTCACGCCGGCAAACACTGTGTAACGCCGGGAACCGCCCTGAACCGCCGAAACGCACCCACTAACGCCGAAAGAAGTTACTAGTGTGTGTACGATTGTCCATATAAGGAATTTCAAATATATCATATGTGTTAAGATTGAATTGATACAGTTGTTTACGCAACCATACATATATATATATATGTTCATAATACATGTCAAGGGTGGTAACCCCCAACCTAACCCCTCCCCCACCCCCATCCTCCAACTCCTGACCCTCCATACAGCAAACACCTCTGAATACCGAACACTTTGTATCAGTCCCCAGGGTGTTTGGTGTTGAGAGATTTTATTGAAAAGGCTATCAGAGTGACCCAGATACTTGACCTAGTGACCTACTTCTAAGCCTTACACACTCCTGCGTCCAGATACACACGTGTGTAAATTTTCATGATTCTAAGTCAAAGGACAACGGATTTACTGCCCAGGCATAAAGTGTAATACTTGATCTAGTGACCTACTTTTGTTTCATGACAAACCTTTAAGTCAAAATGTATGTGTGTGTCAAGTTTCATGACACTATGTGAAATAGTACAGGAATTACAGCCCGTACACAATTTTACAAAAATATGTCACTGTGACCCAAATACTTAATACCCTAGTGACTTATTTTTGGTACATGACACACCCTTATGTCCACATGCAATTCTGTGTAAAGTTTCATTAATCTAAGTTGATGGACAAGTGAATTATAGCTTGGACATGAAAGCAGACACAGATACTTGACCTAGTGACCTACCTTTGTTTCATGACACACCTTTGGGTCAAAATATATATGTATATCAAGTTTCATGAAACTAACTTGAATAGTAGGGGAATTACATGACATGACTTTACAACGATATGTCATTGTGACTCAGATACTTGACCTAGCGACCTGCTTTTGGTTCACAATGCACCCCCTGTGCCCAGATGCACCTGTGTCTAAAGTTTCACAAATCTAACTTGAAGGACAACCGAATTACAGCTCGGACATGACGTGTGATGTAGTTTTACATGATTGTATCATTATGACCCAGATACTTGACCTAGGGACCTACTTTTGTTTCATGACACACCTTTAGGTCAACATATGTATGTATCTCAAGTTTCATAACTCTAAGTTAAATAGTAAAGGAATTATAGCCTGGACACAAATTTTATAAGGATATGTCACTGTGACCAAGATACTTAACCTGGTGACATACTTTTGGTACATAACACACCCTTATATATAGATGCGTCTGTGTGTAAAGTTTCATTGACCTAAGTTACATAGTAGAGGAATTATAGCCCGGACATGATTTTACAAGAATACATGTATTTCACTGTGAACCAGATACTTGAGCTGGTGACCTAGTTTTGGTAAATGACACACCCTTACTTCCAAGATGCACTTATGTGTAAACTTTCATTAATCTAAGTTGAAGGACAAGTGAAATATACACGAAAAACGGACGGATACACAGTAAACGCGATGACTATATGCCACACCTCTGGTAGGAGGGGGGCATAAAGAATCATCCAGGGAGAACCAGAGCAAATACTGACCTGTAAATGGACTCGTGTAAAACTTTTTCTTCTGCTGAATTCAAAGTTACTTCTCATCAGCAAGTACATGAGCGCACATGCTTCACTGCGGGTGCTGTTTAAACGTGAATTGCAGCATCGTAAAATCTGAAAAACACAAAATAATGTCATTACTGACAAAAGTCTGGTCAACTGTGAAGTCTAATATTGTGAACTCTCATGTAGACATTTGAGGAGTCTGCCTGTACAGTCATAATTTTGCCACGCCCATTCTACTCTAACAGAAAGATGTATCTTTCCACATAAAAATCTTAATCAACAAGAGAAGTTATTTTGAAAATGCATTTGCTGAGTTTGCAAACTGACATCTTTTCCCTTCAAGAATATAAAATACTATAGGCACATCAGTCTTCATGGGGTAGAGGGTAGAATGTTAGGATGATGTATTAGCTTTTTTGTGACCTTCCTTTTTAATGTCACATTAGGAAATCATAACATCCCACACCTCCATATTTGGGTCTTGGTATTTTGCGATCCCTCAGTCTCTTGTCAGTTCGATTTATATTTCCATCCCTGGTGAAGAACATGCTTGTCTCTGCATGTATGCATCTGGTATATATTTTCAACAACAAAAGATCTTCTTGACTGGGCTTGAGGTTAGCAGAATATGCTATCAAAGTTAATATATATAATAAAACATTATTTCTCAAGGACTGATTAAAAGGCAAAGGAATTTTTATGTATTTTCGGAACCATTGGACTAATATAATACTTTATATGTACAATAATACATGACACACTGTGTACATTAAGTTATTGATTTACATTGTATATGTAACATGATACATGTGACACATGACGTATGTTAAGCTAGTGATTTATATGTAAGACATACATGTACATGTGATAAATGATGTACATGTATATTAAGCTAGTGATCCATATATATATATTGTGTAACACTACATGTGATATACGACATACATTAAGTTACTGATTTATGGCCTGTAATGATTTTGTTATTGCATGGATCAAGATTATAACATGCATGCATGTGTTGCTCACTGTAAAAGTGGTCTTGAATAAGTTATCTGGCTATGGTAGTTTGGAGTATCAGACTTTCGCTGTATATTGTATTGTGGGCAAACATGGCACAGTGACAGACTTGGTGACTTTCAGGTAGAATGGAAAGGGGAATGTGGATTCTGCCTGAAAATGTTGAGTTGCTAAATCCTGCATTTTGAGGTTTTTTGAGCCAAGACTTGTATGAGCATAAACGCACACAGAAAAGTCATCTGCTCCATGTCTGACTACAAACAGATCACACGAAAAACACTTTATCACAGTATTGATATCTGGGTCATACAATGGCAAGCTGGACATATACAATGTTCATAATCCACTGTACATATACAATGTACATAATCCACTGTACATATACAATGTACATAATCCATTGTACACATACAATGTACATAATCCACTGTACACATACAATGTACATAATCCACTGTACATATACAATGTACATAATCCATTGTACACATACAATGTACATAATCCACTGTACATATACAATGTAGATAATCCACTGTACATGTACAATGTATGTATATTTTCAAACTGTTACCTTTAACTTCTGCTGCACCTACCTCATAGCAAAGCTTGGCACACATGCCTGCCTCCCCTCTGAACAGCACCTTTGGGAACTGAAGTCAAATAAAAGATACCATTTCTGAAATACACCACTGATTCCATTATGATAACTAATACAAGTCAAAGATTTCATCATATTGAATGATATACAGCACTGCAGTTGAAAACTACAGCTAGAAGAGGCTAAGAACTTTGCAGACCACTTTAATGAAGGGACAAGGTGGCTGTAATAACTAGTCTCTGTACCATGCCTGTCATTAAAGACCACCTGCCAAATGGAACCTTTTATGGCTGGCAGAGATGGTGGTCTGAGCTCTGTCAATGCCAACTGTGACTAAAGTGGAAACACTGAAGATGAACTTCCCTGTATTATCAAATGAATACTGGCTTAACATTCTTGGTAAAAAGGCCTTTCATTCAAGTACCAGTATGCCTACAGCCCATAGAACATAAAGGTCCAGGTCAACAGCTTTCCTGGGAGCACTTTGGGCACACTGTATGCCAAGGAAAGCTTGGTGGTTAATGTCTCTGCCAGGCAAGGGCGTGACCCATTTGTGCTGAAAGTACACACAGACGCACCAACTCTGACCCCCCCACCCCCCCACCCCCCCGCACTTAAACAGGCATCAGCAAGCCCCAGGAGAAGGTCCAAATACTCATCCAAATCAAACAAGTGATACGCCTTCAATAGTTGCTGAGAGCATGACAACAGTTCATACTTCAAATGATAACTATTGTAAATTATTGAAACTAAAATGTGCATCAAAGTTACCTGAAGTGCACAGATTTATTAAGGTGTACATCTGATGAAAATGTGCCAATTTCAAACTACCTATGAAGCCAGTATGACCACATAACCTGTATCAGGGTATGAAGCCAGTATGACCACATAACCTGTATCAGGGTATGAAGCCAGTATGACCACATAACCTGTATCAGGGTATGAAGCTAGTATGACCACATAACCTGTATCAGGGCAGAGTCAAAAGATTTCCTCAGAGCATTCTCTGGGCTAATTGCACCCTGAGGAAAGCTGTTGCCAGTTATCATGTTATTGCTGCTGACAGACAAGCAACAAGAGGACTATAACAGTCCTGTGATCAGCTTGCCTGGCACAGACTCACAATGACTGGCAGCGATCAGCTTTTGGAGTAATCTTCTTGTCCATCAGAAATAATCACCATGATATCATTCCTATTTAGCACCTAAGCTGCTAGGGAAATTTAATAATGAGCTGCACTTTGAATGTCATAATATTTTCACATTATTAGTGATGAAAATTTACAATATTTATATTACTTCTGCATGTTCTACGTCAGAAATGTGGGAGGACTATTTAAGAGGCCCGAGACATGAAGGGATGAGCCACTGACCTCACAAAAATAGGTCTCATCGGCTCACACCAACATTCCATGCAAAACATGTAAGAGTCATGGCTGGCTACTGTTTCCAGCCATGTCTGTGTCATTCCCTCCAGTTCCTAACAACAGGCCATAACACAGCTCACGTTACACACAAATCCAGTGTTTCTCTCATGACACTTCAGTGAGCGTCCATGCTGAGGTGTAGAAGTTCTGACCTCGATTCTAGACCCATTGGTTTCATGTTTAGTAGTTCCTAGATTATGCTGAAACATTCCTTGCCCATTTGGCAGTCAAGCCACTCTTCTGCTAAAGTTTTTGCATTCACTGGTTGAAATACTTAATCATTATCAACCTATTGAACAAGCTAAAGACTGACCCCAGGTACATCTGCACCAACTTTGAAGAACGTCTAGTTCGCAGTTTTTAAAAGTTGAAAATATGAATCCAAGGTGGATGACATAGTTAAAGTACTGGATTTATTTTATTTAATCACTCCGTCAGGTAGGCCTAGTCGGGTCTGTTCTAAGACTAAGTGTTGTAGGTAAGTGTGGGGTTTATTATACTTAATTGATTTTTATGATTTAATTTTGGAAGGCCTAAATGTTAGGTGTAGACTTATTCTTTATAAAAGTAGTTTCATTATATTTATCTCATGTGGGCCACATTTTTTAAGTAGGCCTATTAACAAAGGAGCATCATATTCGTTTTACTCCCTAATACATCAGCTCGGGATGTTTGTATTGGAAATGCAAACATGGTGCGGCCAGTTAGCAGAAAGACTTGTCCGGGGATTAATGGCACTGAAACAAGTCTTGCATTCTTTCCCCGCTGATGACCCGATTTTATAAAGGCTAATAATGCCTAAACCTTTCTTCTAAATTTCAACTTTTATGAATATAATATGTTCCTTTGACAAATTAATTTGCTATAATGATTTAGAACTGTGCAGTTTTTTAGTGAATGGTACCAAATAGGATTTGCTCTTAGAATATCGGACTTGATAGTGTTCAAACGGTACATGGGCTTACAGATTTAGGTTTGTTAAGTTTCTCTTTGTATTAAATAAAGCTGATCAAAAAACAAGGCAACAGTTCAGCTGACTGACAAGTCAGCGGCGCTAAATTTTCAATGTAGTATGAAGACAAGGCAAGTGAGGCCTGCCGCCAGCCCTTGACTGTCACACTGTTCTGGTCATCGTCTTAGTGCCAGCCCTCGACTGTCACACTGTTCTGGTCATCGTCTTAGTGCCAGCCCTTGACTGCATACTGTTCTTGTCATCGTCTTAGTGCCAGCCCTTGACTGCACACTGTTCTGGTCATCGTCTTAGTGCCAGCCCTTGACTGCACACTGTTCTGGTCATCGTCTTAGTGCCAACCCTTGACTGTCACACTGTTCTGGTCATCGTCTTAGTGCCAGCCCTTGACTGTCAGACTGTTCTGGTCATCGTCTTAGTGCCAGCCCTTGACTGTCACACTGTTCTGGTCATCGTCTTAGTGCCAACCCTTGACTGTCACACTGTTCTGGTCATCGTCTTAGTGCCAGCCCTTGACTGTCAGACTGTTCTGGTCATCGTCTTAGTGCCAGCCCTTGACTGTCACACTGTTCTGGTCATCGTCTTAGTGCCAGCCCTTGACTGTCACACTGTTCTGGTCATCGTCTTAGTGCCAGCCCTTGACTGTCAGACTGTTCTGGTCATCGTCTTAGTGCCAGCCCTTGACTGTCAGACTGTTCTGGTCATCGTCTTAGTGCCAGCCCTTGACTGTCACACTGTTCTGGTCATCATCTTAGTGCCAGCCCTTGACTGTCACACTGTTCTGGTCATCGTCTTAGTGCCAGCCCTTGACTGTCACACTGTTCTGGTCATCGTCTTAGTGCCAGCCCTTGACTGTCACACTGTTCTGGTCATCGTCTTAGTGCCAGCCTCATTTGCTGCACATTTTCAGCCCAATACAATCAACACAACATAAATCACCTTCAATCTGTCTTCCATTCATTGTTTGAACTTTTACCATCTCAAACGTCCAGGTTGTGAGGCACATGTCAAAATGGGAGTATTTTCCAAAATTGTTACACAACAAAATGACTGATGATTCTGGGGCCCCATAGGCTGAGGTGTTGCAGTATTTCGGACTGATCAACATGTTTGGGGCTACAAACTGTGACGCTGAACTGCATATGGTTGAATTCATACCTTGTTGATGTAGGCCCTCAGGGCAGCAAAGGCGTGGGCCTGGACTGACTCTGACTGGCTACTTTGTAGAAAGTGCAGATAGAGGTCAAACAGTTTGTGCATGATGGGATTATCTCCATCCTGGAACTGTAGCTGATCCTGTAACAGTAACAACAACAGACGCTCAATGTATGGCATGGCTACTCTGTCCACAGTAGCAAAGATTCTGCCCCAAAAAAACACCAAGGAAAAAAAAGGACAACTGTGTCAATTTTGTCAAAACAGGAAGTTCCTTATTACATATTTCTATCAAAATATAAAAGCTATATAAATACAGTTTCTAAATTTTGGTTGTGTATATATATAATATGTAATCATACATACAACACACACCATATACGTTCCTCAGTTTTTTCCTCCATAAACTTCATTTTCATATTTTTTGCAATGAAAACAATAGGAAACTGTTTCTTGAATCAAGAAATCATAACATCTTGGGAGTGAAAGAAGACAATATCATTTTTTTTAAGCAAGAATATATGAAAATTCTGAGAGTAAAGATTATACCCATATTATCTCTTATTAAAGCACAAATCTAAAATATGTCTTGTTCTGAGAGAACAGAGACACTTTTCTTGTTTTCGCTAAAAGACAATTATCTTTCCAGTCTGCTGCAGCTTTCGCTTGCTTTACTAACAGACTGTCAGGTCTTTGGTCCTGTGACACTGCTTTCTGCTTCATACATGCAGAGCAGGCCAGCAAGTGGCCTGATGCTCAGGCAAACTGGTCACTGACACTGATATTTTACTGTTGTTTTACTGTGGTCACTGACATTGTTGTTTTACTGAGCACTAATTGTTGTCTCTCTGTGGGTCTGCATAAACCATGGAATCCACACAGATCACAAAGTGCATCCCAGGTAATGATACAATACATTATCCCACCATATATGTACAGCAGATATTTGTGCATTTAATGATAACACCACAACCGGTTGTTTCTGTTACCAAAGGCAGCAGGTTTATGACTGGTATCTACATGAGGCAATCATCTTGTACTCATTAATGACTGCGACAGAGGCTTGGACCATCAGAACTGCTGCTACTGATGGTGATGTACACAACCCCATGACAGACATGCTACTGACCTTGAAGTTGTTTGTGTAGAGACTGACCACGTCCAATACAATCATGGCCACCTCTGACGACATGTTGGCCTCCAGCATTGTCCGGATCATTGCTTCTGCATCTGATGATGATGGTGCTGACCAAATAGAAACAACGGCATGGTGACTGTCCTGTACTCAGCTGACCTTACATGCAAAGACTGAAGTGGTCCTGTAAATTTCTGAGTGATATCAAGGCCATCTGTCTTTAGGGCCATCACCACTGTTGCCCACATGTATGCCTTAACAATTTTTCCTAATTTTGATAACTTGTTAAAAATCAGAGAAAAACAGCACCACTATATATAGTGAACACACTTAGTGGAAATCAAGTCCAGCTAGATTCTCAATAAGTTTGAAGAGGATCCAACATTCTGTTAGGGAGAAGTCAAGAATAGCAAAAATCCACAAAAATTCTCAAAAATTAAACAAAAAGAAATCACAACGCCACCTGTTGAACAATTACAAAGAAAGGTTTACAGATCCCTAGAACAGTCCCCATACAACTTTAAAAGCCATTGGCCTTGCAGCTTGAGAGAACTTTTTTTTTCAGAATTTTACCAACAAATGAGAAAAATCATTAAAAAAATCTAAAATTCACTGAAGCATGACTGTTTGAGGAAAGTTACTTGAGACCCACCTAAGGTACACAGGTACATTCCTACCAAGTTTGAAGTGAATCTGGTAAACAGTTTTGGATAAGTCAAAAATGTGAATTTAATTATCAGTGCAATCCCCACTGACTTAGATTGCAACACACTGGTGCCTGTCTTGAGAGACTGCCCCTAGGGCACTACCAAAAGCAATCTTTCAAAACAGGTGGTCTCTAATTGGAAGGAGGACACTTATCCCACCTGGTTTACACTATACACACATTTCCATAGATACACATATATGATCTTTATATAATCACATAAGCCCAATTATTATTCATTTGTTTACAACATTATTAGAAGAAGACAAACAGGATACATGTATTTACAACATTCTTGCTGCATAATTTTTTTCACATCATCCCCTACAGCACTGGATAAATTTTAACCATCAAAGTTTTGATGCAAACAATTGTAATGTTCTTTACAACATGCACGGATGTTTCACAAAAAAATGGGATATGTTTGGCATTTTTGGTTTGCCGTATAACACAATAAAATTATTTCCAATGTCTAAATCTGGATTAAAAGTGCACATTTTATCATAAAAGAGCTTTAAATGTAACATGTATGACAGGACTGCCTGTACACCTGGTATACTTCAGCTAGCCACCTGGTATACTGTAGCTAGCCACCTGGTATACTGTAGCTAGCCACCTGGTATACTTCAGCTAGCCACCTGGTATACTGTAGCTAGCCACCTGGTATACTGTAGCTAGCCACCTGGTATACTGTAGCTAGCCACCTGGTATACTTCAGCTAGCCACCTGGTATACTGTAGCTAGCCACCTGGTATACTGTAGCTAGCCACCTGGTATACTGTAGCTAGCCACCTGGTATACTGTAGCTAGCCACCTGGTATACTGTAGCTAGCCACCTGGTATACTGCAGCTAGCCACCTGGTATACTGTAGCTAGCCACCTGGTATACTGTAGCTAGCCACCTGGTATACTGTAGCTAGCCACCTGGTATACTGTAGCTAGCCACCTGGTATACTTCAGCTAGCCACCTGGTATACTGTAGCTAGCCACCTGGTATACTGTAGCTAGCCACCTGGTATACTTCAGCTAGCCACCTGGTATACTGTAGCTAGCCACCTGGTATACTGTAGCTAGCCACCTGGTATACTGTAGCTAGCCACCTGGTATACTGTAGCTAGCCACCTGGTATACTGTAGCTAGCCACCTGGTATACTGTAGCTAGCCACCTGGTATACTGTAGCTAGCCACCTGGTATACTGTAGCTAGCCACCTGGTATACTGTAGCTAGCCACCTGGTATACTGTAGCTAGCCACCTGGTATACTGCAGCTAGCCACCTGGTATACTGTAGCTATCCACCTGGTATACTGTAGCTAGCCACCTGGTATACTGTAGCTAGCCTTCTGGTATACTGTAGCTAGCCTTCTGGTATACTGCAGCTAGCCACCTGGTATACTGTAGCTAGCCACCTGGTATACTGTAGCTAGCCTTCTGGTATACTGTAGCTAGCCTTCTGGTATACTGCAGCTAGCCACCTGGTATACTGTAGCTAGCCTGTACACCTGGTACACTGTAGGCAGCCTGTAGAAATTGGAACCTACTGTGGAAGATCTCGTCCTTCATGCTGTTTTCAAAGGCACTGCTGGCTCTGTTGTAGTTGTGTATTGGCATGGCTTTCTTCACCGGTAAAGTCATGGCTCGCTTGGAGTCCCCAATTATACTAAACAAACGGCACCATAACAAAGCTGCTACCATGAGTGTTGACAAGGCTTAACAAACGTATGTATGTATGTATGCACACATGTAAATACCTATGTACATATATAATTATGAGTACATGTATGTGCGTGTATGTCTACACATACATACATGTACATTGGACAATCAGCAGCAAGGTTGAAGTCAGAAGTCTGCATCCCCGGCAGACTGACACTGTTTGGTGACAGGGCATTTAATAGAACAGAGCTTGCACAACATGACTATGTCATAAAATATTTTTTCCACTTGCAATCAACATTAACACATTCAAAAACCTGAAAAAACTAGAAGCAGTAGCCGAGAGGCATACTGGATACTCCCCCCCCCCCCCCCCCCCCGCAACAGGTGAGTACATTGTGTCTCAGTGTTTTCCATTTAAACCTTCTGCTGAGAAAAAAACTGTTGCCTTTAAACAGACATGTCATTTGTATTTTACCTTCAAAAAGGAAGGAAAATACATGTACCAATGTTTGAACAAAGTGGATATTAATAAATAAGTCAAGAGCAAGAAAGTACCTGTATTTATTAGCTTGTGTGTTTCAATCTTACCGCAGTGCTTTAAAACTTGGAAGGGTACTGTAAAGCTGATACACCTTTATACAGAAGCCTGCGGTGACCTTGGTCTATACAGCTCCAGGTCATTGTTGCTTCATGACCTACCCTTTGGTGATAGACAATAACCAAAACCACCCTACATGAAGGAGTTAAGAGATCATTATGTCCACAGGTCTACCCACAGATGCCTACAGGTCTATCGACAGATGCCTGCTGTGACCTTGACCAATATAGCTCAAGGTCACTGTTGCTCCATGATATACCGTTTAGTAAAAGAGAATTATCATGCACAGTTTGAAGAAGATCCCTGCATTAATGAAGTAGCTAGAGTCCAGACGAGATTATGTCTACAGGTGCTTGCTGTGACTTTGAGCTTCAGAGATCATTATGTCTACAGTTCTTCCAACAGACACCTGCTGTGACCTTGACCTACAAAGCTCAAAGTCACGGTTGCTTCATGACACACCCTTTAGTAAAAGAGAATAACCAGATAAAGTTTCAAGAAGATCCCTGCATTAATGAAGGAGTTACAGTCCGGACAAGATTATGTTTACAGGTGCCTGCTGTGACCTTGACCTATATAACTGAAGGTCATTGTTGTTTCATGACACACCCTTTAGTGACAGAGAATAACCATAAAGTGTGAAGAAGATTGGAGCACTATTTAAGGAGATGGAGTCCAGACATGATTACGTCTACAGACGGACATCTCTAATATGATACACTTATGTAGAAAAACATGCCCATATTTATAATATCAAGCCCAACAATGACAGCAAAGAGATTCCAGAGTTACCAAGGCATCAACATTCATCTTCCAATACCAATGTGAAGAAACAGATTTCACTCCTGACTTGAGACAGGCAGTCACCCACAAAAGGCAACTGGGGGGCTTTAAACCGGTCCTCTCAACCTTTGAAATATTCTTCATTAAATACACACTATTAATAGTGTTTCCAATATGGACCAGCCCAACCACTCAAAATCCAAATTTTATTACTTCTGCAAAAGATAAAGGAGAATTGGTCGGCTTATCACTATTTTGGTTCTTCTGACTAGTTCGTCAGCTGAGTTTATAGCAAAAGTAGAAAGTAGGCCTATATCGTTTTTGTGATATCTATGAATCTGGAATATTATCTAAATAATAAGTTAAGTGATTGAATCACTGTTATAGGGTTATAGAGACGGATATGGTGAAGACAGTATAACCCCCATCCACTTTGTTGCAGGGGGCATCATGAAACCAATGTGGTAACATCACATTCACTGCAAAATGATGTACAGCCACAATGTAGATGTCCCAGCAGACAGCCCAACTTTGCTTATATTTCAGGGAAATTTTACAGGAGGACTGTGACAGTCCTGGGCTCAGCTGACCTTATATGCACAGACTGAAGTGGTCTTGTAAACCTCAGAATGCTAGCCAAGATCACCTTTGTTTAAGACTGTCATCACTCTTAGTAATATGAGTCTTCACTCTTACAGTTCAAGAGTCATTTTGTAAGTGATGGAATCCATTATTACCAACTTGAAGATACGTGACAAAATGTCAGTTTGACCTTTCAATTTCACTGAAGGTCATAATTAACATCAAAAAAGAAATACATAATTACTTTCCTTTTGGTGTTTAAATGTACCCATGATTCAGATTCAGATTCAGATTCTTTTATTCGACAATAAATTCAGTACATTTCAATTGTTAGGTAATAATGACAGAAATATATATATATACAAATGCAAAACAAAAAATAGGAGAAATAGTACATTAGTACATTATTACCACAGAGAACAGATAATCAGGATGACCTAGCTAAGGATGAAAACATCCGCTCTCGCATGGGCCACCTAAATAAATTTACTTGGTAGTTTATTGATATCTTTGGAAATGGTTTGACGCAAAAAGTTACAATTTGCAATGTTTACCGACCTCCTCATGACAGAAATGAAGATATTGAATCTTTTATCAAGGATTTATCATGGCCATATATATCATCCACTGTTGCCGAAATATTAGACATTATGTCTTGAAGTTGATAACTACATTTCCACCAAGTTTCAGAACAACCTCACTGAGACTTTTGAAGATGAAGAAGAAAATGGCAAAGAAATAAAAAAAAAATAAAATAAAATAAAATAAAAATAAAAAAATAAAAAATAAAATAAAATAAAATAAAACAACACACACAAAGAAAAAATTTGAAGTGCCTTCTGTTGAATAAATTACAGTCAAGGAGACCCCAGGTTTTGGAGAAGTCAGAAATGTGAATAATCATAATGGTAATCCTCACTGACTGGCATACAATAATCAATAGGAATGTATGCATTAACCAATAAGTCCACAAAAATTCATTAACAATAAGGGATCTGGAATATCACCACCCATTGAACACCTTTGTATGACCCTCCCACCAAATTTCAGAGCAATGTGAAACACCATTTTGGACAAGTCAATTTAAAGTAACAAAAACACATAAAAATTCATAACTGAATTTTTTAAATTACAGTACCACCTGTTGAACAAATAAAGGTGTAGGCATCACTAGAAATGTCCCAACACATTTTTCAAGCAACTGGAATAGTGGTTTCAGACAAAATAATTTTTGAAGATTTTCTCCAAAAAAAAAAAATATCATCAAAAAACCAATAACCATTTCAGCATGACCATTTGTACAAATTTGGTAGATAGCCACCACGTTTGAAGTGGATCTGACAGACAATTTTGGAAAAGAAGTCAAAAATTAAAAAATAGTGGACGGTAAATTGTGATGGATGAATGGACAGACGGTATGACACACAGACAGACAATGGATCAAAAACTGATCACATAAGCTCATTTGACTCAGCTGAGATAAAAAAAATGCAAAAAAAATAAAAAACAAGAGGACCGTGACAGTCCTGTGCTCAGCTGACATGTACATATATCCTTGTCATTCTTTAAGATTTTAACCAAAAAAAGGAACCAAAAAATATCAGAAAAAACTCAGAAATCAATGGAGCGTGACTATTTGAGCAACTCTCATAGAGACCCAGCCAAGGTACATGGCCACCCAGTTTAAAGTCAATCTGGATGACAGTTTGGCAGAAGAAGTTGAAATTGTGAATTGACATTAAAATGCCCATTGACTTGCATAGTAATCAATAGGAAAAGTGCATCTGTGGATAAGTGCCAATATTGAAAAAAATTGTTAAAAATCAGGAATCCACAGCAGTTCCGCCTAGTGTACAACTTTCTCTGACCCTTCCTTGAGGAACATATCCACCAAGTTTCAGATTAATCTGAGTGACTGTTCTGGAGAAGAAGTCAAAAAATGCAAAAAACACATAAAAACCATTAAAAAAATAGAATAAAATTGTGGTGCCACCTGGTGAACAAATTACAAGGAGTGTACCTGTGTGATATCAACGCAATCGGGTGAGCAGTTTCAAAGAAGATTTTTTTAAGATTTGCCCCCCCCCCCAAAAACAACAAATGGGATTTATATAGGGCCTTGCCCTGTTTCCCAATTGTATCCTTACGAAAATAAAAATATGCTTAAACCAAAAAAACAACAAAAATAAGAGGACTGTGACAATCCTGTGCTCTGCTGACATGCACATACATGTACATCCTTGCGATTTTTTAAGACTTTCCCCAAAAAAGAACAAAGAAATTCATAAAAAATCCAACAAGAGGATCATGATGATCCTGTGCTCTGCTGACTGGAATCTGCTTTTACAGTATTGAGAAGTCGAAAATGTAAATACAATAGTGCAATATATGCACTGTATTGCAACTTATACATATACAGTGGCAGTACTCACAGTTGCAAAGTTTGATATTCCATAACTTTGTCAAAAATTAACATATCCACATTATTTTTGCAAACTTTCATTCTCTAAAATCCAACTAAATTCTGATAAAATTTTAAGCAATTCTGTTCTTCACAAGAAGTCAAAAATAGCCTTATCACATACAAATTCATAAAAAAATAGGAAAAAATCACAGAGCCAGCTCTTGGCCAAAATTAAAACAAGTTGACCCGCGGTGACCCCATGTGCAATATCAAAGCAATTGGCCGGGAGTTTTTGAGATGAGAAAATTTTATATTTTTTCAAAAAATCAATTTAAAAATTAAAAAAAAAAACAGAAAAATTATTGCATCGTCTCCTTTGCAAACTTGGTAGAAGTCTACCTCGGGAACATCCATGTGCAAAATCAAAACATTCTATGCTGCAGTTTTTGAGAAGAAGTCGAAAATGTAAAAAGTCTAATGACAGACAGATGGATGGATGGATGGATGGACAGACGACGGATACAAAGAGATTCTATAAGCTCTGCTGACTGACAAGTCAGCAAGAGCTAAAAAAAAATGGAGCCTGCCCATTTCACAAATCTTCAAGAGACCCACCGAACGAACATTGCCACCAAGTTCAAAGTCAATCTGACTGACAGTTTCGGAGAGGAAGTCACAACTCTGAATCAGCATTAGACTGCATGCCCATTCACTGACACACCGAACAATAGGAAAGGTGCAATTACCGGTAACTACTCAAATTGAAAAGATTGCAAAAAATCAGGAGTCCACAACATTGGCTCATAGTGTATTGTTTTGCTTGACCCTTCCACAAAGAACATATCCACCAAGTTTCAGCTTATATCTGAGTGACAGTTCTTGAGAAGAAGTTTAAAATACCCATAGAACACAAAAAAATCATAAGAAAATAGAAAAAAATCGCAGTGCCACCTGGTGAACAAATTAAGGAACTAAGAGTCCATAGGAGTATTCCTGTGTGATATCAAAACAATCGGGTCAAGGGTTTCAGACAAGAAGATTTTTTAAGATTTGCTCCCTCACCCCCCCCCTCCCAAAAAAAAATCACAAACAAGAGGGCTGTGCGAACAGCCCATGTTCAGCTGATCTAGACATTAATCAACTTGGGATAGGTTCAAGGTCACCCATGTACTGACTAAGCCTGACCTTTATAGAAGAACACTAGCATGTGCAACATCAAAGTCACAGTTCAAGTAGTTCTCAAGTTATAGTGATGAGTAAAATTCATGTATGCTGCACTGTGACCCCACATACGAGGTCAAGGTCATTCATGTACTGTCTAAGCATGACCTTCATACAGAAGCATTAACATGTGCAGCATCAGGGTACTAACTCAAAACAGATCTCAAGTTATCAAGTAAACAGTAAATTTCATGTCAGTTGTCCTGTGAATTAGCATTAAAATGCCCATTCACTTACATAGTAATCAATAGGAAAGCTGCATTGACCGATAAGTACCCAAATTGAAAATCCTTAAAAATCAGGAATCCAAAGCAGTGCCACCTCGTAAACAACTTTGTTTGACCCTTCCACAAGAACATATCCATCACATTTCAGCTTAATCTGAGTGACGGTTCTGAGAACAAGTGCAAAAAATACAAAAACCATACAAAAAACTAGAACACACTGATTTTCCAACAGAAAATCAAATGTTTCCCGGTGGAACACTTAGGTCTCTGAATAAGCTACAGCTGATAACAAATTACAAATGACCAAGTTTGCTTGAAAATTACAATCCTATTTTAGCTCTCACCTAGACACATTACTCTAGCAATTTTCATCAAGTTCTTCAAGACTTATTGTAGAGAAATCAATTTCACATAAATGACCCTGTGACCTTGAAAATTAGGTCAAGGTCACCCAAATAAAATCAAACCTTGGTCTTACCTTGATACATAATCCTACCAAGTTTCATCAAATTCCATCAAGTTCTTCATGACTTATCGCATGGAAACCAATTTCACATAAGTGACCCTGTGACCTTGAGAATTCGCTCACGGTCATGCAAATACAATCCCAACCTAGGTCTTGCCTAGATACATAATCCTACCAAGTTTCATCAAATTCCATCAAGTTCTTCAAGACTTATCGCATGGAAACCAATTTCACATAAGTGATCCTGTGACCTTGAGAATTCGCTCACGGTCATCCAAATACAATCCCAACCTAGGTCTTGCCTAGATACATAATCCTACCAAGTTTCATCAAATTCCATCACGTTCTTCATGACTTATCAAACGGAAACCAATTTCACATAAGTGACCCTGTGACCTTGAGAATTCGCTCACGGTCATGCAAATACAATCCCAACCTAGGTCTTGCCTAGATACATAATCCTACCAAGTTTCATCAAATTCCATCAAGTTCTTCAAGACTTATCGCATGGAAACCAATTTCACATAAGTGATCCTGTGACCTTGAGAATTCGCTCACGGTCATCCAAATACAATCCCAACCTAGGTCTTGCCTAGATACATAATCCTACCAAGTTTCATCAAATTCCATCACGTTCTTCATGACTTATCAAACGGAAACCAATTTCACATAAGTGACCCTGTGACCTTGAGAATTCGCTCACGGTCATCCAAATACAATCCCAACCTAGGTCTTGCCTAGATACATAATCCTACCAAGTTTCATCAAATTCCATCAAGTTCTTCAAGACTTATCGCACGGAAACCAATTTCACATAAGTGACCCTGTGACCTTGAGAATTCACTCAAGGTCATCCAAATACAATCCCAATCTAGGTCTTGCCTATATACATAATCCTACCAAGTTTCATCAAATTCTGTTAAGTCCTTCAAGACTAATCGCACGGAAACCTAGTGTTGAAGAACCTGAACAACAACAACAACAACAACAAGAGGAAGAAACGGGCACTAAAACAATATGTCCCCCGGCTTCCATCGGGAGACATAATTCACAAAAAAATTTAGAAAAAAATTGCAGCACCACCTGGTGAACGAATTGGGAACTAGGTGTCCCTGGGAGTGTCTATGTATGGTATCAAAGCAATCGGGTGAGCGGTTTCAGAGGAGGAGAGTTTTTAAGGTTTGCCCAAAAAAGAACAAAAAAATTTATAAAAAATCCAAAAATCAATAGAGTGTGACCATTTGAACAAACTTGGTAGAGATCCACCCAAGGCACAACCCCACCAAGTCTGAAGTAAATCTGGCCAGAATTATTTAAGTTATAACCATTACAAGAAATTCCCATATTAAACTTTCCTATTAAAACTTTTGTAAAGATTTTTGAAACAAAAATCATAAAAAAATCCAAAAATCATTGGAACAGACCATTGGAACAAACCTGGTACACACCCACCCAAGTTACATCCCCACCAAGTTTGAAGTAAATCTGGATGATGGTTTTGAAGAAGAAGTCGAGAATGTAAATTAGCATTACATGTACAATGCCCATTACCTTGCATAGTAATGAATAGGAAAGCTACATTTACCGAAAAGTAGCCGAATTGAAAAAAAATGTTAAACATCAGGAATCTGCAGCATTCCCACATAGTGAACGACATTGTTTGCCCCTTTCACCAGGAACATATCCACCACATTTAAGCTTAATCTGAGTGACGGTTCTGGCGAAGAAGGGGAGAAGAGCTTATACCACAAAAAAAAAAAAAAAAAAAATCATAAAAAATTAGAAAAAAATTGCAGGGCCACCTGGTGAACAAATTAATAACAAGGAGTCCCTAGGTGTCTTCCTGCTTGATATCAAAGCAATCGGGTGACCAGTTTTGGAGAAGATTTTTCAAGATTTGTCTAAAAAAAAAAAACCACAAAAATTCATTAAAAATCCAAAAACAACTGCAGCATGACCATTTGAATAAACCTGGTAGAAACCCACCCAAGGTACATTGCCACCAAGTTTGAAGTTATTCTGGATGACAGTTTTGGAGAAGAAGTCGAAAATGTGAATTAGCATTAGAATGCCCATTGACTTACATAGTAATCAATAGGAAAGCTGCATTAACCAACAAATACCTGAATTGAAAAAATTGTTAAAAATCAGGCAGCATTCCCACACAGTGAACAACTTTGTTTGACCCTTCTACAAGGAACATATCCACCAATCTGAGTGACGGTTCTGGAGGAGAAGTCCAAAATAGCTATAACACACAAAAATTCACAAAAAAATTAGAAAAAATGCAGCGCCACCTGGTGAACAAATTAAGAACTAAGAAACCCATGGAGTGTTCCCATGTGATATCAAAGCAACTGGGTGAGCGGTTACGGAGAAGAAGATTTTTTAAGATTTGCCCAAAAAAGAACAAAACAAGAGGGCTGTGAACAGCCCGTGCCTCAGCTGATCTTGACATTCATCACACTTGCAGCTCTATGAACTTGGGAAAGGATCAAGGACACCATGTTCTGAGTAAGTCTGACCTTTATAGAAGAACACTTACATGTGCAACATCAAAGTTCAAGTAGTTCTCAAGTTATAATGAAGAGTAAAATTCATGTATGTTGCACTGTGACCCCACATACGAGGTCAAGGTCATTCATGTACTGTCTCAGCATGACCTTCGTACAGAATAATCAACATGTGTAGCTAACTCAAAACAGATCTCAAGTTATCAAGTAAACAGTAAATTTCGTGTCAGTTGTCCTGTGAATTAGCATTAGAATGCCCATTGACTTACATAGTAATCAATAGGAAAACTGCATCGAACGATAAGTACCCGAATTGACAATCCTTAAAAATCAGGAATCCAAAGCAGTGCCACCTAGTAAACAACTGTTTGACCCTTCCACAACAACATATCCATCACATTTCAGCTTAATCTGGGGGACCGTTCTGACAAGTGAAAATTAGCAAAACCATACAAAAAATTCCTAAAAAAAATTGCAGCGCCACCTGGTGAACAAATTGGGAACTAGGTGTCCCCGGGAGTGTCTATGTATGATATCAAAGCAATTGGGAAAGCAGTTTTGGAGAAGAAGATTTTTTAAGATTTGTCAAAAAAAAAAGAACAAAAAAATTCATTAAAAATCCAAAAATCACTGGAGCATGAACATTTGAACAAAATTGGTAGAAACCCACCCAAGGTACATTGCCACCAAGTTTGAAGTTAATCTGGATGACGGTTTTGGAGAAGAAGTAGAAAATGTGAATTAGCATTAGAATGCCCATTGACATCCATAGTAATCAATAGGAAAGCTGCATTGACCGACAAGTACCCGAATTGAAAAAATCGTTAAAAATCAGGAATCCGCAGCATTCCCACATAGTGAACAACTTTGTTTGACCCTTCTACAAGGAACATAGCCACCACGTTTCAGCTTAATCTGAGTGACGGTTCTGGAGACGAAGTCGAAAATAGCTATAACACACAAAAATTCATAAAAAAATTAGGAAAAAATTGCAGCGCCACCTGGTGAACAAATTAAGAACTAGGAGTCCCAGGGAGTGTTCCTGTGTGATATCAAAGCAATTGGGTGAGCGGTTTCGGAGAAGAAGATTTTTTAAGATTTACCCAAAAAAGAACAAAAAAATTCATTAAAAATCCAAAAATCACTGGACCGTGACCATTTGAACAAACTTGGTAGACACTTACCCAAGGCACATCCCCACCAAGTTTGAAGTGAATCTGGCTGACGGTTTTTGAGAAGAAGTCGAAAATGTGAATTGTGGACGACGGACGGACAACGGACCCTCAAAAAACCTCAGCTGACTGACAAGTCAGCTGAGGTAAAAATTAAAACAAATCCAAAAATCACTGGACTGTCACCATTTGAATAAACTTTGTAGACACCCAATCAAGGCACATCCCCACCAAATTTGAAGTGGATCTGGATGACCGTTTCGGAGAAGATGTCGAAAATGTGAATTGTTGACAGACAACGGACGGACGGATGGACGACGGACAGAGGACCATAAGATAAGCTCAGCTGACTGACAAGTCAACTGAGCTAAAATTCATTAAAAGTTCAAATATCACAGGAGTGTGACCATTTGAACAACCTGGTAGAAACCCACCCAAGGTACATTGCCACCAAGTTTGAAGTCAATCTGGATGATAGTTTTGGAGAAGAAGTCAAAAATGTGAATTAGCATTAGAATGTCTATTGACTTACATAGTAATCGATAGGGAAGCTGCATTGACCGATAAGTACCTAAATTGAAAAAAATGGTTAAAAAACCAGGAATCCACAACAGTGCCACCAAGTGAACAACTTTGTTTGACCAATCACAAGGAACATATCCACCAAGTTTCAGCTTAATCTGAGAAATGGTTCTGGAGAAGAAATCAAAAACAGCAAAAACACACAAAAAAATTAGAAAAAAAATAGCAGCAACACCAGGTGAATAAATTAAGAACTAGGAGTCCCTGGGAATGTCCCTGTGTGATATCAAACAATTGGGAGAGCAGTTTCGGAGAAGAAGATATTTTAAGATTTGCCCCAAAAAAGAACAACAACAAAAAAAATCACAAAAAATCCAAAAATCAGTGGAACGTGACCATTTGAACAACTTGGTAGAGACCTACCAAAGGCACATCCCCACCAAGTTTGAAGTGAATCTGGCTGACGGTTTTGGTGAAGAAGCTGAAATTGTGAATTTTGGATGGATGACAGATGGACAACAGATGGATGGACACACGGACGGATGGATGGGCAGACGACCCGAAAACAGAAAGGGTCCCCCCGGAGGGGCAAACCCTTAAGAAATCTGTGAAGCATGACTTGTTCGATAAACACAGTGGATACACATCCAAGGCACTGCTCTAACACGTGTAAAAGAGGATCAGACACATGGTTTGGACAGAACCACACAAAAATGCTTCTTTGATACATTAGCAACATTTGACCTAACATGTTGCAATGTGCAGCATTTCTCTGCATTTCATTGATTGTTTAATTAGTCATATGGCATCTAGCACACAAATCTTCCACCAATGGAAAAATTTCATTTGGCAAGAACAAGAAGTTCAATTTTATTAGCCACGAAAATCAGCTGCCGTGTGTCAGCAAGAACTTAATTCAATTTGATGTTTATTTGAAGGTGAAAAGAAGTAGAAGTTGAAAAAGCTTTATTTGGTCTAGAACATGCATCCATACAGTAAAAATGCATTATAAATGTTTAGACCAGGGAGACTCTATACTCAGATTCCTCAGAGTCACTCTCATGCAGGCCACCATATCGTTACATTAGATTGTGCCACTTAATTACGTCATATGCTTGTTGTTAACAATTAACCAAAAGGATATCAACGTAGGTAGACCAAATATAGCAATTTGCAATATTGCAGTTAGTTTCATAGTTGTTGATGATAAAAAACTTAGCATATTGTATAAATCCTTTGAGAGAATGTGTGTGAATTTTGGACAGGATTATCTCTGGTAGGTAGTTTTCATTTATTAAGTCTGGAATTTTGTGTCTTATGCATAAATGATTAATCTTTGTATTCGTGAATGATATTGGCATCTATTGGAATCGTAGGAGTTAAAAATGGGAATGCTATGCATTGTTGCATCATATCTGTGGGGGGTTATTACATTTCTCCTAGGTCTATCAGTTTGTTGTATCAGATTATTAGCAATAAACAAATCTTTAAAATAGCCAGGTAATATATTGCTTTTGAATTTGTAATGTATTTTCATACAAGATAACTTGAATGAGCAAAATAAATTTTTTAAATTCTCAACTCTTTCAATTGGCCGACCATTAATTATTATATTCGGTATTTGGTGAGGGGGTAAATATTTCTGTTTTGTGTGGAATATCATAAATTTAGTTTTATTTACATTCAAGGAGAGTTTATTCACTGCAAGCCAATCACTAACTTCTGTTAATTCTTTATTTGTTTTATTGGATATGGAGGTTTATTAAGATTGCATAATGTACTGAACAGTGTGGTATCATCAGCATAGATGATTGAAATAAAGTTGCTAGCTATGGATAAATCATTTATGTAGATCATGAATAAAAGGGGACCCAAAAGATATCCTTGGGGAACTCCAGTGGTAATACTCTGTAAAGACGATTTTATATTTTCAATCTCAACATACTGGAATCTATTACTGAGGTAACTGTTGAACCATTGGAGCTCTGTATTCAAAATTCCATAGTGTTCAGGTTTTTTCAGGAGTATTTCGTGATCTATTGTACCAAAGGCTTTAGAGAGATCTAAGTAGAGGGCAATTGGATGTTCTTCTCATCAAGCTCTGAATGTAATCTTTCAATAAGTTCTAGCACTGCAGCTTCAGTAGAATGTTTTTTTCTGAAGCCATACTGAATAATTGCGTATGTATAACTCTTTCATAACTTAAGAAGTAGAGGGTAGAACGGATATGGGTCTATAATTGTTCAAGTCATGTTGATCGCCTTTTTTGAAGATTGGTATTACCTTGGCAATTTGTAATTTGTCTGGAAAAATACCACTTTTCAAAGACTGGTTTATGATGGCAGTTAGGGGTTCACTTATGGGTTCCGAGCTAAGTTTGAGAAGGACAAGTGATACGCACTCTACTCCAGCAATTTTTTCTGCATTCAAGTTACGTATCACTTTAATTTTTAATTTGTTCTTTGTCCACCTGAGCAAAAGTGAAAGTGGAATTTATGTCTATATTTTGAACACAAGATTGAAAGTCTTTTTTTCCATGCATGTCTATTTTCTGTGCCAGTTTTGGACAAATATTGACAAAGAAATCATTGAGTTGCGATGCAATGTCTTGTGTGTCTGAAATTCGTTTGTCGCCAATATTGAAATATGTTGGGAGCTCTTTGTTCTCATTAGATTTATTTAACACATCTTTAATTATTTTCCAAGTATTTTTAATATCATTTTTGTGTTTGTCAAATTCAGTCTGATAGTAGGCATATTTTGCTCCTCTAATCATAGAGCGGACCTCATTCCAGCATTCTTGAAGTGTTCTATGTAGATCATTGTATATTTCATTTTCAGGTGTTATAGCATGGACTTTCTTATATAGGATATCTCTATGTTTTATTTTGTGAAGAATAGCCTAGGTGACCCATTTTGGTTTTTTATGTTTATATTCATTGAATGTTTTTCTTTTTAAGGGAAAGTGTTTGTTAATCAAATCCTCCAATTTAATTGCGAATTTTTGATCATGCGTTATTTGTGGGTTTGCGTTAACATTATTATCAAAGACAGATTCCCAGTCTGTGTTGTTTAACTCATCAAGGAAGTTACGGGTGGCATTGCTGGTGAATGCTCTAAAGATTATTTGCTTTTTATAAATATGATTTGCTTTTGTGTCAAAATTAATGACTCAGATTGTTACCATATGATCAGATAGTTCATGAACTAAAATTCCAGTTTCAACAGGATTACAGGCATTTGAATTTTTAGCAAAAATGTTATCAATCAGTGTGGCATTTCTTTTAGACAATCTAGTTGGAAGTGATATATTTGGTAACATGTTATGTTCAGTTATAAAATTATAAAATTCTTGGTATTTTCCATTACTGTTAGTTTTAAGTAGATCAATGTTAAAGTCTCCAGCTAAAATGGGGTTATTACTATGGTTATCAATGTGGTTAATAACTGGACAGAATTCTTGCAGAAAGGAATCTATAGAAGTATGATTATTGTTCCTTTGGGGGGGGGGGACGATATATGTTGCCTATAATTATATCATTTTTATTATTATCTTTAATATTGATGAATAAACCTTCCCAGTTTTGGAGCGTATTGCAATTTTCTTGTTTCTTAACATTTAAATTATTTCTCACATATGTGATTAGTCCTCCCTTTTTGGAGCATTCATGATTATGGCATTGTAAAAACAGGTTATAGTGTTGGAGCTCAAATTGACTGGGGTTGATATTTTCAGTGAGCCAAGCCCTTTGATTACAAATTACACTAAAGAAGGCATTTCTCTCTGCTAAACTTTCTATAAAAATTTTCAACTCATCAAATTTTGCATTCATTGATTCTATATTGAGACTAAAAATTTTAATAGATCTTTGTGCCTAGTTAACAAATCTTGTAAATCCTCAAAATTAAGATATTTGGTTTTAGCTTGAGGGTATTGAATTTCCATGGAATCCAGGTTAATAATTTTAGTTAAATAATTTTCGATCACCCCACCTTTGTAGTTCAATATTTTTTCACTTAAGATGGGCATTTTTAACTAGAAAAAGACAAATATAGCTTGCACATATTCCATCTTTCAGCCAAGGCTAAGCAGGCCAATATGATGCAACAATTCTACTAACCATACAACCTGTACTAAGGCTAGCTGCGAGATATGCATTCAACTTCTGTAATTAAAGTTATACGACATCAACAACTGTGTAAATTCTGATCTAGATTTAACTTGCAGAGGTTCATATTTAAAAGATACGACTGCCTTGAGATAGATCCAGTAGGAATGATATTGATTGTTCATGGAATAAAATAAAAAGTAAGTAAGATAAAAATGGAAGTAGACATAATAGAAAAGGAGGGAATCCAAAACCAAGAGAGAGACCACGGATATCAGTCGAACAAGTCGGTAATCGGTAACAGAACGATCAAACCTTAGAACTGTAAACTTGTTCAGGATATATATCATGGTAATCCAAGATGATGAGTTGCAGTTATAATATTTTTTCTAATGAAATGACTGATAGTTTTCAGTTTTCATAAATTGGAATCCACGTACGGGTAATTCTGATCTACGCCATATTGTTTATTCAGTGCGTGGCTGACCAATGGGACTATGTGGCGCACGGATACGATGTATACAAAGGCTGTAATCTGGTGATCCTTAACAATGGTAACTATAAGTGAAATCAGTGGTTGGGGAAAAGCTCCTTCTTACAAAGTCCAAGGTTTATTGCTTTACGTTTTTGTCGTATTTGGAGAGATAGAGTCCAGAAAGGCATTTAACCAGGTCATCTTTAGACATAACTTTAACATCAGTTCTGTTTAGGCACTTGATGTAAATCGAACTGCTCATTGACCATGTGGTCTTGATTGGTTTATCTTGTTTTGCCTTCCTGGTGTAAAAGAATGTTTCTGCTTGATCTTCTGCGACATCGTCGTTGATAAAACACTGCTTGCATTCCATCGTTACCCAGATTCATCCTTTGAGAATAAAGTTTACATTTATCCCAATGAGATAAGAATTTAATCAGGATGGGTCTAATCCTGCCCGGTTGATTTTTCCCTAATTTTTCCGCTGGGAAAGTACTCAGGAACTGAACATCCAGCTTAGTAGCGAGATCAAGTATGGTTTTGGTTATATTTTCTTCTTCGTTTTCTTTCAATCCCCTTATAACTAAATGGTTATGTTTGCCAATGGTGATCATCTCTTGTTGAATTGAAAATTTAGCTTTTTCTTTAACGAGGGAATCTAACAACTCATTATGCCTCTATCGTTGTTTCTACATTGTTAAGGCCAAGTTTTACAGGTTCCAGTTTTACATCCAGATGATTTTTTATTGTTATTTCAATTGCTGGAAGAAGAGCATCCTTTAGGGTTGATTAAACATCGGAACCTATGACGGCATGTTGAACTGCAAGTTCAATTTGAGACGGTAGGTCACTGTTAGCAGAGGTATCATTAGATCTATTACTGACTCCACACTTTGCTGACTCCTCTTACACTTTTTCTCGCTTTTCTCCCGCCCCACATTTTGACTCAAGTTCCCATTAGACATATTATGGGAGGCTCACACACTGAGGTATTGCCTATAAAACCAATGAGTAATCCCTCTGATATTGACTCGGTCTATGAAGATTAAAAAATATTTAGTAATTGAATAAAATGAGTCACTCTGGCACTTGCTTCACACAACCATAACATCTACATGTACCCCCTGCTTCAAAGTATCGGCCAATGAGACATCCTCATATCAACATACATGCACAGTTTTGCAGTTACAGTTGTATGATTCAGAGAGGCACACTCACCAGAGAGAATGAATCCTCTTCCTGCCGAGGTACTGGAACTCCTGAAGGCAAGTCCTGCAAGACAGACAGCATCCCAGTGAGTGACATTGACTTGTACCTGTCAGGCAGGTCTCCCTACGGCTCTCAGTCAACAGCTTGCTGGTCAGGCTGCGGGCCCAAAGTGCCACAGTGTGCAGAGGAAAGCTGTTGACCAATTGCCTGTATCATTCTTGATGAAAGAAAATAAGCCAAAGTGACAATACTGGATCATTGCTGCTTCCGCTCTGAGGGAAAAAATTGCAAGTGGACACATGACCATAAGTCCCTCAGGTTAACACATCTATAGTACATTGTCCAGTGGTGCCACATACTGCTTCTGTAGCTCGCACACAATTATTTTGGGATTCTACCTCAGCCAAATCATGATTTTTTCCACCCCATCATCTGGTAGTTCGATAGAATTTCTGAAAATACACAAATTTTTGGCAGATGTACCCAGAATTAGTTAGTTTTTAGACGTTACGTAGTTGCTATAGTAATCATATGTTTTCAGGACATGTGGAGGTACTATGGTATCAATACTTTTTGGGAGATGTAGATTTATTATGGTTACAATGACACACATGTGTATTTATATCCATGGTAATAGTAACATAGCATACCTAAGATCAGTGGTGTGTTAATTCAAACCAACTGGAGCTGCAGTATTCTTCACTGGCGTTAAAATACAATGTGAGGGTGCTAGATGCCAGCTGATAACCTTGGTAATCACACGTTTCATTTGCATTAACTACAGTCATCAACAGTAAAAACACTCAAAGGATGTTAATCCTGCAATGTGTTGCATTGTAACACCCTGTAACCTTAAAACAAAAGCCAAGACCACTGGGTTTTGAACTTAACCTTGGCCTAACAGTTGTGCAGCACATGCACAACTATTTGCATTTTTCGTTTCATTTCCTTGATTGCGTTCAGCATTAGCCTCTATTATTAACTGCAACATGGGACTGAGCATATCTAAAAATGTAATAAAGTCAAAGCAAACAAATTTAACGATGTTTCCTTCGCGAAAGACTTCCTTCAATTTGAGCCTTAATAAAGGCCAGCTCATCAGCAGGTCTCACATCCACTGGAGAAACTGTTAAACTCTGCATGCCATTCTTGTGTTGTGTAAAAGCATGAGTCAACAGCTTTCCTCTGGGCTAACAGCTGTTGGCAGACATCGTGGCACACTGGTACACATTGGAAAGGTCCATCCATGGGGAATCTGAATATGCTGGGTGGTAAATTATTTTAGCAATTGAGGAGAACAGTAAGTAAAGTATGTTGACACAGCACAGAGGCTCCAAGTCTTCTGATTTAGAAGATCTTCCAATTCTCATTTAGTTTTTAACAGTCTTCCCATCAAAACGAAAAATCCCCAATTTTTTAAAAGGCATCAGAATTGAAGACCAGACATGTAAATAAGCAGGCCCTATTAGTTTGGCTCCATTTTCAGGCACTTCATGGGCATGTCACTTGTAGTGTGCCTGAAATGCCCACAATATAGCCAACAACAGCATAAATTTCCAACATTTTCCGAGAGAGAATACCCCCAGAACCCCATGGCAAGCTTTCCATCTCTGAAGTTCTCTCAATTTTACCTTAGTGTACTTAGAGACTTAGATATTGACATATGACACAACCAGAAGAGCATGTATACATGTAGTATTTTACTTTATTGCATTGAAGCATTGATGAAGATCAACTTTGAATATTTCCAGAATCCAGGGAATGCCACATTTGAATACCTATTTTTCACACATTTTCCTGGGGCATGAACCACACCGCCACCCCACCCCCAAGGATGGCTTTATACCTATGGTGCTTGCAAAGCGCCTTCGCCACTGATTTTTAAATCTTCTTCCGAACAAGACGGTTGTGTGAACAGCCCATGCTCATCTGACCTAGACATTCATCAAACTTGTGGCTCTGTGAACTTGGGATAGGATCAAGGTTACCCATGTACTGACTAAGTCTGACCTTTATAGAAGAACATGCACACTAACGTGTGCAAGAGCAAGGTCCCATTTCAAGTAGTTCTCAAGTTATAGTGAAGAGTAAGATTTATGAAAGTTGCATTGTAACCTCATAATTGAGGTCAAGGTCGACCTTCAAAGAGAAACATTAACATGTGCAACATCAAGGCCCTACCTGAAAATAGATCTCAAGTTATCAAGTGAACAGGAAATTTCATGTCAGTTGTCCTGTGACCTTGGGAATGAGATTACGGTCCTGTAATCACTCCTGCATGACCACTTGCGCAAAATAGGTAGACACTTTAATATCAAAGGTACATTCCTACCAAGTTTGATGCAAATCTGGCCAAAATTATTTATCTTACAACTATAACAAGAAATTCCCATCTTTAATTTTCCTTCAGTTTTTTAAAGATTTTCAGAAAAAATTTAAAAAATTCATAAAAATTTCAAAATTCATTGTAGCGTGACCATTTGAAAAAAACTTTGTTAGAGACCCTAGCAAGGTACATTCATACCAAGTTTCAGGTGAATCTGGCAAGTGGTTTTGGAGAAGAAGTCGAAAATGTGAATTGTGGACGCCGACGGATGAACGAGGATGCCTAACCACCACATAAGGTCAGCTAACTGACAAGTCAGCTGAGCCAAAGAACAATCCCTTTCCAAAAAGCTGGTTATGGACTTGCATGTTTTCATCTTTCTGCCTGATCGGCAATCCCACCAAGTTTCAAGATGATGCATGAAAAACTTCAAAAAACAGCATTTTCAAAATTTTCCTATTCAGGCCCAAATATTATATTTCTATGGGTGGTGTCATCAATTTTGAACTAGAACTAGATTCTCATACACTTGATAAGTCCTGAGAGTTATATGGAGGTAACATCCAAACTGTTGACTGTACTGCATTAACAAGCAAAAGTTTATGGACGGATGGACTGCTGAAGTGAGGAACAGATAGGCATGAGTGATCGCATAAGCTCTGCAACCTAGGGTCAGCACAGCTAAAAACACACATTGGAATTGACAGTTTGGTATAATAACCAGTTGGTGCACAAAATCTGTAGACTTTACCCTGTCCTTGTATTAAGACGAAGTCAGCAGCTTGGCCAGGTGTGGATTGCACACAAAATACCCAGTTCACACCAAGCCAAGCTGTTGACAAGGGCAACATTCTCTGGACAGGGCTCATTTACAATTGTCATTCAAATTTACTTTTTATCTACTGTTGAAATTAGTGAAAGATATTGCAGCAGCAAACATCTGACCACCAGCCAGATTTCTCTAATTCCAGGGGAATAGGTGAAATCAGGTACAAAAGCCACATCCTAAACCAACAACTTTCATGATTTGCAACCAACAAGGCATGGTACAGTGTAGGGGTTTCCAAGACACAGTCATTGGGTTTGAACTAAAAATAGACTGTTTTACAACTGTGTCGTGAAAAAGCCTAGCTACATAAAGCTTGCTGCAGCAGTTGCACTTACTCAAGAATGGTGAGGAAGTCCAGGACATCACACTCTGATGAGTTGTTGAACCAGCCCAGCAGTATATCTAAAACACAACAAGGACAGACTCAGGTTATCATCTCTCACATCCCCCTTGCATCAGTTGTACAAGTTGAACACTCACACACAGATCAAATCTTTCAGAGTTTCAACTGGGTCAACAGTTATCCACTACACAATGTGTGTACAATTCTCCACCCAAAGGAAGCTGTTGACCCGCACCATCCTTAACTCTTTCAGTGCCAAATTTTGGACTGAGTTAACAGCTTTTCTCGGCAAGCATTGGGTGCTTTGCACCCAACGCACGGCAAGAAAAGCTGTTGACCTGGGGTATTCTCTCTGGAACTAGAGGAATACTGGTACTTGAATGAAAGGTCTTTTCATGAGGAATACGCATGCTGGATTTTAATGATAATTCAGACTTATCTGACTTAAGTAGATCCACTTTAGACGTGATTGGCACTGAAAGATTTAAGGCCTCTGCAACAGTATGCTTGCTGGAACTTGAACCAAAAGGTTGGTTAACAAAATCTTGGATAATTAAAATTACCATTATTTGATTGGTTGAATGGTACCACATGTTTATCATGCAGAAATGAACTATTGCCCTTTTAATAAAGGAGCCGAGCAATAGTTTTTGAGGCTGAAAATACTATTGCCCGCATTCTGGTTCCCTGTATGCATATGTTGCAATATTTGGACTGGGAACCAGAGTACCTGCCGACCAAACAGAGTAATGGCAGTGGCAGAGTGTGGCAGATTCACCGTTCTTTAATGGCGAGGAAGCTGTGAAGAGTCTGTTGTAGGACAGACATTCGAAGTCAATGCTGCTATTTTAATTTTTCATTTCCTTGTTAAACTTTATTCAAATGTTATAAAAGAAATAGTGACCCTTTTATCTGGACAATAGTCCAAATAGCAATACCCAAGAGTTGGTCCAGTGTCCCAGCTGAACGATTGCTCGAGGCCATTGGCTGAGGGCAACAGTTCAGGATACTGGATCCACTCTGCGTTATTGGAATTTCGACTATTGTCCTGTAAAACAATCAGTATGTGTATAAGATGTATCGAACATTGTATGGCTCTACAAAGCACAGTGACTTAATTGCATCAAAATTGGCAATGAAAGAGTGAAACTGTCATACACCAGTGATGTCATCCACTGATGACATCCTGTCATATACCAATGATGTCATCCACTGATGACATCCTGTCATACACCAGTGATGTCATCCAGTGATGACATCCTCTCATACACCAGTGACATCAACTTGTCATACCCCAGCGACGTTAACCTGTTATACACCAGCAACATCCACCTATTAAATGCCAGTGATGTCAACTTGTCATTCACCATGCAGTGGTGTTAACCTGTCATATGCCACTTGTTAACCTGTCATATACCAGTTATGTCAACCTGTCCGGTAACATACAACATGGACACATTACCTGAGCACACAGATTTACCTGTTGTACAGGAGTTGTGTCCCAGGAAACAGAGTACATTCATGTGACAAATATCAATATCAAGGAGCATATTAAATAAATGAGTGTTACATTGAAGCACACTCTCCCTAAGACAATTTTTTGTGTGTATCACGAGATCCTCCAAACTTTACAATAAGCACAATAACAAATGGCAAAATAACAAATGGCAAATCAAAAACAAGACAGAATTGAAGCTGTCAAGGTGTCTGGTAATATACATTAGCTGACACAGGGTTGCATCAGGACCCCACCCTGCATTCGGCTGCTGGCAGCCACCAACCCATTCATTAAATACTGGCAACAGAAGTGCTAAGTTATGACCAATCATAAACATACAACCCAGTTAGCTTTTATTTGTGACATGGCTTCCAATGTGGCTCATTTGCTGTGTGTCTTCAAAGGGAAGACAATGCTCTGATTGAGGTGGACTGCTGCCTGTCAGCAGCCAAGAAGACTGCTGCCTATCAGCAGCCAGGAGGACTGTTGCCAGTCAGCAGCCAGGAGGACTGTTGCCTGTCAGCAGCCAGGAGGACTGTTGCCAGTCAGCAGCCAGGAGGACTGTTGCCAGTCAGCAGCCAGGAGGACTGTTGCCAGTCAGCAGCCAGGACTGTTGCCTGTCAGCAGCCAGGAGGACTGTTGCCAGTCAGCAGCCAGGAAGACTGTTGCCAGTCAGCAGCCAGGAAGACTACTGCCTGTCCCCAGCCTCTCTATGCCCACATGCCATATGAGACACTTCCTGTACATGGAAGTCATGAGTGCTGGTCCACTAACAAGGGCACCTTACAAATTACACTTACCTTCCGCCAAGTTCTTGGTCACAAACAGGAAGCACACTAAGAGGTTCTTGATCTCGCGTTGGTCCAACTTGTCATAACGAACTACAAAGCCTGCATTCTGGACTGTTGAAGTACCCCCTAGTGACTGATTCCTGAAAAAGGCCCATAATCACTGATCATATTATCAGCAACATGTGAAACTCCAAAGTAATTTCTATATGATCAGAAACACTTCTACATTGACAGACCACTAGATGTTCTGATCTGGTAGTCAAGTGCAAAATCTCCAGAAATCACAGGGACTACTGCTGGTAATCAGCAGTTGCAAAGACTCCAGCCTCCAGAACCCTGCAACTAGGAGATAATTATGACAACAGCTGCTCTCATCAGGAGCCCCATCCGCTTGCTATGAGGATCACTGTCTATCAAGCTTGAGGTTGTAAAATATGATTGATTTGTGTGATAATAATTTGGGAGATCTCCTGCCCAGATTGGGAGGGTTGCAGTCTCTGCAGTTCTTGTGCACAGTACCATGACAGTAGCCTTCACCAGCTGTATGTATAAACATGTAGGCCTACAGTGTACAGAGTCACACTCCCTGATGCTGCAGTCACCGGGCATCTCAAAAGTACCGGTAGCCAGTACACAGGCAGGTGTGACACTGCTGTAAGGCTTGGCCTCTTGGCGTACAGCATTATGGCTTGGAATTGACCCATCTGGTGACCTGTTTCTGCACAGCCTTAACGCTGTCCCCCTGGAGTTAAGACTGAGTCAACAGCTTTCTTTAGCAGGGGTTGGGCACTGAAGTGCCCAACCAATGCCAAGGAAAGCTGTTGACTTAGGTCATGTGGTCTTGATATGTCTCATCTACAATTATCAGCAAATTTGCTATTCATTACTGTTAAAATTAGTTGAAAACACTAAAGTGGATGACATTTGACCATCAGCAGGTTTTGGCCGGTTTGGGGGGTTAAGCCTATTCCACCTCCTCTTTGCTCTTGTCCACCATAAAACCTAGCCAAGGCTAGATACAGTAATAGGCACCATATGGTGAAATAAATGTTACATGTCTGCCATTGTGCAACTTTATTTTTCACATGCCTTCCCAAAGAAATACATATATGTCAACAAAACCACCATTTTATACACAGCATGCACTAAACATTGAAAATAGTTGACCCTCCCCACTCTGATCAATGACACTCTAACTTTTACACGCTAATTTATTGGGGGTGAAATGATTCATTGATACATTCAAAGCATTGAAAAATGATACAATACAATGCAAATTTCTTACCCCTATTTCAACGCTTTGAGTGCCAGTTACATCATTAGTCACCCTTGATACATCTCTAAAATTGCACACATTTATTCTGCAGTAATTTTTTTGAAGTGACTGTTACCACATGGGATTCATTTCTAGAGTGTCAAATCTTGTTATATTCCTAATTTGACAAGTTATTTACAATTTGCGATTAGTTTTATTCAAGGCAAAATGAATATGTTTGAAAAAGCATCAATGCTTTCCTGCAAAACTGAGTCTGGGCACATGACGTTGCCTTCATTGGTACCAAATGAACAGTAAATATCTTCCTGTACCGTATGTTTTGCAATCATGACAGAAAGCGTCAATAGAATTAAAAAACAATCACAGATTGCCAGATCTATGCCCCCCCCCGCTCTGTGACCTTGGGATATGGGTCAAGGTGATCCATCTTCAAACTTTTTTCAGACCTTATGTAGGATTAAAACCATGTGCAATAAGAAAGGTCTATGTTAAAAACTTTTCATTTTATCATCTGAAAACCAAAATTCACTCAAATGGCTCTGTGGCCTTGGGAATTGGGTCAAAGTCATCCATCTTCCAACTCCTCTGAGACCTCATACAGGGCTATAAGCATGTGCAATATGAAACCCCTGTGCACAAAATTTTTCCAAGTTACCACGTAAAAACCAAATTAACAAAAATGGATCTGTGACCTTGAGAATTTGGTCAAGGTCACCCATCTTAGAACTTGTCTCAGACCCTATGCTGGACTGTATGCGAAGAACTTTTCAACTTATCGTGTGAAAACCAAATTCCCTAAAATGGCTCTGTGGCCTTGGGAATCAGATCAAGGTCACCCATCTTCCATCTCCTCTGAGACCTCATGCAGGGCAATAAAAATGTTCAATATGAAACCCCTATGTAAAATTTTTTTCAAGTTATCACATAAAAACCAAATTAACAAAAACGGTTCTGTGACCTTGAGAATTTGGTCAAGGTCACTCATTTTACAACTTGTCCAAGACCTTATGCTGGACCCTATGCAAAAAACTTTTCAAGTTATGGTGTGCAAACCAAATTCACTAAAATGGCTCTGTGACCTTGGGAATTGGGTGAAGGTAATCCATCTTCAAACTTGTCTGAGACCTTATTCAGGACTATTAGTATGTGCAATTTGAACACCCTCAGCAAAATTAAAATCATGTAAGGTGTATGTTAAAAATTTTTCCAGTTATCATGTGAAAACAGAATTCACTAAAATGGCTCTGCGACTTTGGGAATTGGGTCAAGGTCAAGGTTTCGTAACTTTTCTGAGAGCTGGTGCAGGACAAAATGCATGTACAATATGGAAGCCCTATGTCAAAACCTATATATTGAGTTATCACATGAAAACTGTCCAGACAGACGGACATATGGTAAAATGGCTCTGTGGCCTTGGGAATTGGATCAAGGTCACCCATCTTCAAACTCATTGGGGACCTTATTCAGGACTATTAGCATGTGAAATATGAAACATTAAGCAAAAAAAAAAAAAAAATGAGTGATCGTGTGAATACCAAATTCACTAAAATGCCTGTGTGACCTTGGTTAAGTCAAAGTCCATTATCTTCAAACTTATTTGTTACCTTATTTAGGACTATAAACATGTGTGATATGAAAGCCCAAAGCAAAAAACTTTTCAAGTTATTGTGTGAAAACCAAATTTACTAAAACGGCTCTGTGACCTTAGGAATTAGATCAAAGTCACCTATCTTCACATTCGTTTGAGACCTTATTATGGACTTTGAGCATGTGCAATGTAAAAACTCTCCGCAAAATACGTTTCAAGTTATCGCCTGAAAACCAAATTCAATAAAAATGGCTCTGTAACCTTGGGAATTGGATCAAGGTCACCCAACTTCAAACTCTTCTAAGACCTTATTCAGGATTATAAGCATGTGCAATATGACATCCCTCAGCAAATAACTTTTCAAGTTACCATGTGAAAATCAAATTCACTAAACAGGCTCTGTGGCCTTGGGAATTGGGTCAAGGTCACCCATCTTCCAACTTGGGAAAGACCTGATTCAGGACAATGAATATGTACAATATAAAAGCCCTACATCAAAACTTTCTGAGTTATCACATGGAAATCAAATTAACTAAAATGGCTCAGTAACCTTAAGAACTGGGTCATGGTCACCTGTTTTCAAACTTACTGGAGACCTAATTTAGGACTATAGCACCCTGCCCTATCTACATCCTTGACCCCAGCACTGTACACCGTCCCACCTACCCTGTGATTTTAGCACTCTACACACTGTCCCACCTACACCTTGACCCTAACACTCTACACCCTGTCCCACAGATCCCCTTGTCCCTAGCACTCTACACCCTGTCCCATCTACCCCTTGACCCTAGCACTCTACACCCTGTCCCACCTACCCCTTTGACTCTTGCACTCTGCATACTTTCCTACCTATTCCTGCCCATTCTTCTCATATATTGCCTGCAGAATGCCGGGGGGGGGGGGGGGGGGCAGGACTGTCCACCATGTACAGCCACCAAGGCACCAGTTGCTGACATGTACACAACTTAGTTGGACATGACCACTTTAATATGAGGATACTGAAGGTCAACTGATAAGTTAGCAAGCATTGCCTGACTGTTGCTGCTGGTCAGTCATCCAGATGTGTATTTTCTCCAAACCTGGCTGCTGTGATACCTGTTTACCTCTTACTCTGACTCTCGGAACCTTTACTGGCCAAAATACCCTGCCACCTGCATGTGCAAATGCTGTTTGCTTTCCCGTTTTTCTTTAGTTAGATTTCCTCTGTCAGCATCTTTAAATGAAGGTTGTAAAAAATAATCAAGAGAATCAAAATGATCCAGGTCAACAGCTTTCCATCTGGGTATACCATGCCCAGAGCACAACTGTTGACTCAGTTTTAATTTGACAACAGAAGCATTAAGACATCTCCCAATAATAGGCCACAGCTGGCTGCTTTACTTCCTGGCATCATCTTAGACCCAAACAGTGCTCGAATTAACTAAAAAAAAAATGGTTAGCACTTATTGCTATACAAGAACAAAATTGATTGGCAATGCTGTATTTTGCATAGCAGTAATGAGCACATTTCATCATGGATCAGGAATTGTGACCTTCATGGTTGGCCATTATTTAAGGTCATTTCAGGTATAAGCTCAATGAAACCTGGACAATTTAGTACAACTTAATTGTTGGGTTTTAAGCCAATGATGGTAAACTTAAACATAAAATTTGTGTGGCTGATGCATATTCTTTTTAATTTTCTTCATTTTTATTGCGGCTTGACAGACTGTGTCCCAACATGAAAATTGGAAAATATTATGTCAAGCATGTAAGAATAACAGACCAAAGACAACTACATGTACAAATGTATTCCTAATCCGCTCCAGACAGCTTTCGTTTTCTCTCAGATTGGGACTAAGTAGTACAGCAACAAGGAAAGTCACTGTAGAAGACTTACAGCAGAGTCTAGAGTAGAGAGTCTATCACTTAGCTGCCAAGGCCAACAGTTTGAGAAAAAAAATTCAATATATATATACTGTTGATCAGCTCCAAGTTCTTGGTGTTACTTATGCGACTGACTATTCTTATGACATTCATGTACAAAATAGAATAGCCTGTTCCAGATGTTCTATTTATAGATATGCTTCTGCAGGTATGACTTACCTTGGTCTCCAGTCTAATGTTAAAACTTATATTTGGAACCGAGTCGGGGTGCCCTCCTTATCTTACGGTTTGAAATGTCTTAATCTTTCTAAAAAGAAAATTGCCGACCCCGAATCAGCACAAGGATCTATTGTTAAGAATGTTTGCAGTATTAATAAGAGGTTTCATCACTCATCCTTACTTCATGCTCTTAACATTCCTAAGCTGCAACCTCTTATTACGAGGGAAACTGTTTCTTTAGCTCGTCGAATTTTTGAAGTTCCCTCTAAGTACAGAGATATTTGCATTCGCTTTTTAGCTCGATTTATTATTACTGGTATAGCTCCACGGGGTTCCATAATTGATCGTTTATGCCTCTTGGGTGTGTCGCCCATGCAGGCGCTTCTGGGGTTGCCGGTTGGTGCTCTGACGGGCGATCCCAGGGTCCGCGTGGCCGACGACCGTTTATCTGACAGTATACATTTTTTGATTAACTCCAATCATTATTCCAGTAGAGATTCCATGGAATATAAACTGGTGGCTCTTTTAACTAAGGCATTTTAATCGCATTTTGTAAATGCATTTATTATGGCCTTGAGCATATTGTTTCGGGTGCTTCCCTCGGGCTGGACTGGCTAGCCAGTTTTTGGCAAATCTAGATTACTTTTGGCTGGTCCCGTCCGAGGGGGGCTTCCGTTCATTTTACTCCAGCTGTGATATGTTTTAGTGTGGGTTTTGTTTTATTGCATTGTATTTAATATGATTTAATATGCTTGAGTTCAAGGTGTTATGTATATGAAGAGTGGGACCAGGCTGGATGGCGCGGTCTGCTCGGCGGTTCATGGGCTGGCTTGGTGTCGGCGCGTGGCCCGTTGGGTAGCACTGCATGGCCTGGCCCGGTCTACACGCTTCTACTTGATTTGGTGTCCATGTAATTTAATTTGGTGTCAGCATAAATTTGCTGGACTCAGAGTCCTATTATTCTTTATATTATGTACTTGCGTCGTCAGTGTTATATGTGTTTATCTTTTATCTCAATGTACTATTCATATGTATTTTATTTTCTCCGTCCACGGAGGTTTAATAAACTATTATACCCGTATTTACCCACGTAAAAGTCACCCTGGTGTAAAAGTAGCAGGGTATATTTTGAGACCAAAAATCTGATCCCCAGTCCAAACCTGGCATAAAAGTCTCACCCCCTGATCACTAAAGTAAAGTCAAAATGCCTAAAAACAGTTATTTAACACTTAGCATGCTGGGCAGTTTTGGGATCGGCACAGCCAGTCACCAGGCAATTTTTTAAAATTTTGTTGTGTAACATGCGACATGCTGGCGTAAAAGTGCCGTAACTTTTTGTATTTTTGCAATTCATGCAAAATGATCTCAACTTTTGGTTAGCGTGACCTATAGATTTCTGTGTGGTTTCTTTGTCAACTTATACAAAACTCGTGTCCTGCACCCAAACAAAGTGAATATGTGGAGATCTCAAACACGAATTTATCAAAATGGTCAAGCTTGTGTGAATACAATTGCATGGTACTGGTCGGCACATTTTTCTTGGTTAGCGTCATGAACTATGGTTTCTTACTGATTTTTTCTAAATATCGATTGTGTGTCACAATTAAAAGTGGTTGAGTTTGTTTGTTGCTGTAGTAAATAGTCTATATTAACGCACTTTATCGTAGTCACTGATAATTTAAACTGTCAACATGATCAACACATGCAGCAGCATGCGGTGGCATTTTCCCCCCAACAATGTTTACCTGCGGCCGGCGTGTTTTACTCTTTTTACGTGAAAAATTGTACCCTATGCTCTGCTGTATGGTAGTATGTTATCATTCTGACCAATTTACAGCGTTAAATTTTGTTTCTTGCTTTTATACACTGTCCGTAATCCTCACTCGTGTTCTTGCAAATTTTGCCCATCTTTCCAGCCAGACTTCACAACACGTGGCAGCGAGAACTCCCGAATGAAACAGCAGTAGAAAACGATGCATTTGATTGGACGACGAACACCATGTGATCGATTCCGGCCCCCTAACTGACCTAGAATATTCTGGAGAATTGTCTTCGGTAGTTTTTGACTAAAATAATGACGTATATTGTTTGAAATAGAAGCAGTTTTGGAGGGGTTTCCCCTAAAATACTTTTGTTTCAGCCAATGGGAAAGCTTCTTCTTAAAATAGACAAAGTTATAAGGATTCTAACAATGTAAACAGCATGGCGGGCCGACGAAAAAAGATCGAAATCGCGATGATGAAATCTTCCTATTTTTGTGCAGTTTTGCAGTTACATCATTCAAATTGTCGCAAACAGTGGCCCATGAGACTTTATTTATTTGCAGACGAAGTCCAGAGATGACGGCAAGACAAGCCCACAGAACCTCTTCAGCAGAATAAAAAATGTGTGATTGTTACAACTATTAATTGAATTGCAGATAATGCTATGCATTTTTCATTTCAGATCGCAAAAGGCTACATTTTATATCGCCAAATGCGATGCAAAACTGCTTAATTTGAGCTCTGCCAAAGCTAATTTAAGTCACACATTTATTCAACCAAAAGAAAACACCACTGACACAAAGGACTTTGAAATGGGCAACAGTTAGTAACTGTGCACTTAAAACTTCCAATACAAAGAGCCATTTTGGTTTGGTGGGTATCCAAATACTATCTAGTACTCAGGAAGACATATTTTTATGTACCTTTTCTTTAAATTTACATTCCTACAGGAGAAAAAAGAAACAACATACAGCTATTAAAGTTACTAAAGCAACCCACATCATCTAATACAATTTATTGTACGCAGCTTTACAAAAAAAAAAAAATGAATAAAAAATGTGAGGGAGACAGGAAGAAATGACAAGGTTACTGGCCAGACAGCAAAGAAGAATGGAGAGTGACAGAAAGAAGGAAATTTGATCTATAACACAAGACTTAATAACACTGCTGTCTTTTACCACAAAACATGATAAAGAAGAAACACATGTCAGATTGGGTAACCATAAAGCAGGAACAATGGAACCTGCTGAGACATACACACTCTCCCTGCTGAGACATACACACTCTCCCTGCTGAGACATAGACACACTCTACCTGCAGAGCCATACACACAGTCCCTGCTGAGAGCCATACACACTCTCCCTGCTGAGACATACACACTCTCCCTGCTGAGAGATACACACAGTCCCTGCTGAAACATACACACAGTCCCTGCTGAGACATACACACACTCTCCCTGCTGAGACATACACACACTCTCCCTGCTGAGACATACACACTCTCCCTGCTGAGAGCCATACACACACTCTCCCTGCTGAGACATACACACTCTCCCTGCTGAGACATACACACACTCTCCCTGCTGAGACATACACACAGTCCCTGCTGAGACATACACACAGTCCCTGCTGAGGCATACACACACAGTCCCTGCTGAGACATACACACACTCCCTGCTGAGACATACACACACTCTCCCTGCTGAGACATACACACACTCTCCCTGCTGAGACATACACACTCTCCCTGCTGAGACATACACACAGTCCCTGCTGAGACATACACACAGTCCCTGCTGAGGCATACACACACTCTCCCTGCTGAGACATACACACACTCTCCGTGCTGAGACATACACACAGTCTCCCTGCTGAGACATACACACACTCTCCCTGCTGAGACATACACACACTCTCCCTGCTGAGACATACACACTCTCCCTGCTGAGACATACACACAGTCCCTGCTGAGACATACACACAGTCCCTGCTGAGGCATACACACACACTCCCTGCTGAGACATACACACACTCTCCCTGCTGAGACATACACACACTCTCCCTGCTGAGACATACACACTCTCCCTGCTGAGACATACACACTCTCCCTGCTGAGACATACACACAGTCCCTGCAGAGACATACACACAGTCCCTGCTGAGGCATACACACACACTCCCTGCTGAGACATACACACACTCTCCCTGCTGAGACATACACACTCTCCCTGCTGAGACATACACACACTCTCCCTGCTGAGACATACACACAGTCCCTGCTGAGACATACACACTCTCCCTGCTGAGACATACACACTCTCCCTGCTGAGACATACACACTCTCCCTGCTGAGACATACACACACTCTCCCTGCTGAGACACACACACTCTCCCCTTGATGACTGTCATACATGTTGTCTCCTGACTGCCTGCCACGGCCTCCTGCCATACACGTCCCCTCCCTGCTAACTGTTATACGTATTGTCTCCTTGCTGTCATACACACTCTCCTGGCTGACTGCCAATACACCTGCAATACACTAGCTAACTCTCACTGCTGACTGTCATACACATATTATCCATATGACCTACTCACTCCTTACCAACCAAAATCAAGTGCACAATAAAATTACAATAGTGCAGACTCATAGAGCATCAAAACAAAGCATAAACACCCAAATTAACACCAAAATCATGAATAAATGAGAAGTGCTTCACACATGAAAATAGCTGTACATTTATCAGACACTGCTACTGGCGGGTCTATCTACACAACAGTAATATATACACATGGCCTGTGATGCAACATCAACTGAAAATAACCAGACAGGAAAATAAGTCCAATGGGTCAGTAGGGAGACACGAGTCCTTTGTCCTGCTGCCAACACGTCACTTGCTGACTGTGCCACAAAACTGTACTCACAGACACTTTGTGGCACAGCCCTTTGGGGCTGGCCAAACTGCACTAAGACACAATTTGAGCATGGCATTGTGGGATACTTAATCTGCGAAATGTGACGCATTTTAAATCACAGCATTGTGAGATTTTTAGCCATGTCATTTTTGAGATATTTTGCAGAATGGCATTTTGAGATATTTCAAACCATGGAACTGTGACATTTTTGAGCTAGGTCATTGTGAGATATTTTGAAGCATGACACTGGGAGAAACTTTGAACCATGGTGCTGCAACACATTTGGAAGTGTGGCATCATTGGCTTAGCAGGACAAGTGAGACGAGATGGCTATCTTACCGCAGCAGGATGCTAGGGCTATAATTTGCTATGGACTCGAGGTAAGTTAGTGCAGGCCCACTGCAAAGTTAGCAAAAGTCACAATAACACATTAGTCAAGGTCATCTGTAAAAGTGAAAAAAATAGAGACTAACAGTTTTTGTACACATCAGCTTGTGTGGACAGTAGACTGACAACCACAAGCTGGTGGACTGCTGTGAGATGATGAAGTACGTCAACCCCTCTCACCCCCCCCCCCCTTTCTACACCTACTCCCTTTTTAGTATCAGGAAAACACTAAATTAAATTAATGTTTTTTAACATTAATTATCAATAAAGTTAACGTTAAAAACAAGTGTGACCTGGAGTATCACTATTATGATCTTTAAGCACCTGGGCACTTAACAGGAATAATTGGGTACACCTGCAGTTGTCCTCAGAGAGCAAGTCCATGGGTGACCTTCCTCCACAGCCCTCCCACAGTACAGCAGTTAAAAGGTAACAACAGGTGCACCCCACAGGCAGACAACTTGAAACCTGCATCTAAAATCACCTGTATTTCCAACACTTCATGGGGAAAAATATCAGGACTACAGCATCATCTCACATAAGAGAGTAGGTTGCTTTTCCCATGATGCATTGCACAGCTGCCAACAGACAGCACTGGCGCTGTTCCCTGGGCAAGCACAGCAGACAATTCTGCTCCTTCCTCCTAGTCCCAGGCTACATTTTTCCTACATACACAAGTTTATCATAAGAAAAGTTATTCTTACACATGATTAAGAGCAAAAATCTGAAGAAATGCAAACTATCAACTCAGTTCATGTGCATGTAATTTGTTAGATCTATGCAGGTGAGTGGCAGTGAGGCCTGAGTGAGCCTGTGTGAGGCTACCTGATTACATTGAGGCCTGACAGACTATACAAGTGAGCACTGTGTCAGGCTAGTGACTGCACTCTGTGGACTCACCTGACATCACTGAGCACTGTGTCACAATCAATGACTGGTACTGTGGGCTCCCTGCATTAAGCACAGTCAACATGCACATACATGTATCATTGTCACAACTCACCACACCCCAGTAAGTGGACTGAAGCTGATTATTTCACCTTTCAAACTGCTACAATAGTGATTACCCAGCTCAGAGCTGGCATGCATTCATTATATCTATGGATTGACTGGTAGGATATTTTCACGTGTTGCTCAGATGGTTACACATTAACTACAAGCAGCAGCTGAAGGCAATGGTCAAATTTTTTCATTGCCAGGTTTGTACACAGCAGAGCTACCATACAGAACAGCTACCATACAGAACAGCTACCATACAGCCACAGGGATCTCACATGGCACTTGTCACTACTTTGCACTCATCAGCTCACTGTACTTCTGATCACTCATGACCACACTGCACTTGTCAGTAGACTGCACTTGTGAGCATATTACATTTACGAGTGATCTCATAAGTAGACCATGGCCACTTATGTCAAGACTGTACTTGGGAGTAAACTGCACTCATGCCCAGCCTATATTTGTAAGTACACTACATTTGGTTGTATAGCATTAATGCTGGTGTTGCAGTACATGTATATGGCTGTACTGTGGCAGTACTGTGACTGTACTATGGCTGTACTGTGGCTGTACTGTGGCAGTACTATGGCTGTACTGTGGCAGTACTGTGACTGTACTGTGGCTGTACTATGGCTGTACTATGGCTATACTGTGGCTGTACTATGGCTGTACTGTGGCAGTACTGTGGCTGTACTATGGCTGTACTGTGGCAGTGCTGTGGCTGTACTGTGGCTGTATGCTGCTGTATGTCTACACTTACCAGCTCCACACACAGTGCCCTCCTGCCACTCCCATCAATATCACTCATTTGCAAAGCCTCCAAGTCTCCCACCTTGGCGGTAGATCTCGCACTTTTTTGTACTTTTTTTTACAAAGTCTCTCACTCTCCCGCCTTTTGTAAAATGTCTCCCGCTTTTTGTAAAATTAAAAATAGGTAGCATTATTCCATTGGTGGCTGTAAAGTTGTACTGTTTTGCCCTGATGTTGTACTATATGCGTGCGGAATATGTCTAGGATGGTGCCTAAAATGGTTCAAAATGCAGGAAGTGAAGGTGCAAATTTCAAATTTTTCCTCGGGGAGCATGCCGCCAGACTCCTCAAGCTATGCTTCGTGCCTTTGGCGCAGGCCCTCCTACTTTTCAGTACCTGCAGGAGGGACATCTCCCACTTTTCACATAGGCTAGCTTGGAGGCTCTGCATTTGCCACATACAACCATCACCAAAATCTGACTTGTGGTGACCACAAAATATTCATGTGTCCTGAAAATGTCTTTAAAAATGTTTGAGTAGTCAACCTGTGAAGATCCTGACACAGAGACTGGTGGCTGTGATTGCAGCCTCCTGCTGTCACTTACCTCTGGTGGCTGGCTTGCTGTGGTGGCACTGGGGCTCTATACTTTGTCTCCTGGTCACCATCACGGCTGTCCTTGCCAGATGTAGAGTGACTGGACGTGCTGCTTGCCAGTGAGGAATTGGAGCCGTGATCCACAGGCTGGGGCTCAGAGATGCTAAGGTTGCTGGGGGCAGCTATAGGAAAGAGACACAGTTGGTCAGCTCTAAACTAGCCTTCCCTGAGCCGCTCTAAACTAGCCTTGCCTGAGCCACAAAGGCCATGTGGCATTTTCCCTGCTCAATATCATCCTGCACTTACCCAGTCTCAACTACACATATCCATGTTTAACCATGACCCTTGAAAGAAGTAATTCTTTATCACTTTTTTGCTTACAAAGAGCATGAAATTGTTCATATTTTGAGTACAACGCCTGAGAATTATCTTAGAGAAGGTATATTACCCACAGTTATTTTGGTTTCTCTTTTTATATTAAGAAAACATTTATACACAATAACAGAAACTAATACACAATTCCCAACAGCTATATTTTTAATCCTAATTAGTATATATTTCTAATTTTCATCACTCAAACTGACCGATTCTATGGGAATATATATGCTAGCATAATCACTTTATGTTTATAATATTGTTGTATATGTGTTGGATGGCACACGATAGCAGTCTATCAACAGATCTTACTGTGTGTCTCCCTGACCTATTTTTTTTTTACATTTATCTGCATTTGGTTAAACATTTTTCATTTAATTATACCATATATACTTTATGTGTATACTTTATGGTCTAATAAATATTCCTGAATCCTAAGACATACAAGTCTGTACCACATCTACCTTCACATATTGACTCTTTCAGCACCATGTTTTGTGCTTGAGTCAACAGCTCTCCTCAGCACACTCTGGGTGCAATTGGCCCAAACCATGCTGAGGAAAGCTGTTGGTCCAGACCATTATATTGCTTGGAACTATAGGCTGGTACTTGAATGAAATGTCTTTTCACAACAAATATCAATCTTGCACCCTTATTATAATGGAGAGAAGTTTGTCTGCAGCAGTTCATCTTTAGTCACAGTTGGCATTAAAAGAGAGAACTTGAAGATTCTATCAACAGCTTTCCTCACTGTGTTGAGGAAAGCCGTTGACCTGACCTTCTTCCTTCCTTTACAAATGGAAGTATCTTAGTACTTGCATGAAAGGTCTTTTCACTTGGAATTTGAATCTGACATCAAAGCACAAATTCAGATTTTACCTGGGCCAGCAATCATGGCAAGTACTGCTGGGTCACGCTGGGAGGTGCGCGGTAAGCTGTTACTGCTCTGACTACTGTCCAAAGACATTGTGGTGGACCCATTGGGTGACGACACTGCATTGCGTGCCGTGATGTCAGTTTGGGAGGCTGACACATCTTCAGTCGCAGAGCCCTGCACACCCTGACCATTGTCTTTGTTGCAAAGGCGATTCTTGTTCTCCAGGATGATGGTAATGAATGGCAGGTATAGTGTGGCTATTCGGGCCTGCTGTGCCTGAAAGCAAGAAAGGTACAGGGTAACTATGCGGGGATACTAGGCAGACATGTAGTGTATGAAACCAGATGCAACTGATTGTCACTTTCAGTTACACATGGAGTGGTGGAGACTAATGAGATCCCTCCTTATACTTGTATTGTGCTATAATACTTAATGTGTGGCATTGCATACTAGAAGAGTGCTTCATATTGCCACTCTTGTATTGACACTAAGGGGCCGTATAATTTTTTTCACTCATCTCAGATGCAAAAAACAGTATCTCACACAGATGGCAATAGACGCAATGTCCAAACTCACCAAATGGCTGCTAGTGGCGGCAAGACCAGATAGCTGCTGGCATGTGTCTGTCCCATCTCACATGCACCAAGCGGACCCGTTTGGATTGCAAACGCAATAGGACGCGTGTACAATAAACAGCTCAGAGATGCCAGTTGAGCACAGCACCAGCCACAAAAAAAAAAACCTGGCGGAAAAATTTAGACTGACACATACCACAGTTTCTTTCCACATACAAAACATTAACCATGTATTTCATATTGTGTCCAGAAAAAGTCTCACAATATTGTTGTCTGGATTTCAAGAACACAACCTCTCTAGCTGTAACATAAATTGGAAAGGGCCTTGTTGAACTTTAGGGGACCCGAGCCCCTATAGGACTAATAATGGTTCAAAGTTCACGAAAGTTCCGGATGTGTTTTAAATAATCGTTAGCAACACAAATCACTTATCTGAGATGACTTCCGACCGGTCCTAACATGCATCAGCGTTTCTGCCGATGATCCAAGATGGATGCCGCAAGTGCTATTGGGGACCGTATCATATAATTTTAAATGTGATCATGAACAATAAAAGTAATTGCTTAACTATTTTGAAGAAAAAATTTACAAGAAAGAATGAACGCTCAGAGCATCCCCGGGAATATCCCAGGGCATCACATGCACCTGCCTCGTGAAGGTGAACACACACACAATACATGGCTAATCTAGTAGATGTCCACCCATTGGTTAAAATCAAGTTGCGGTGTTGCATTGGGGGTAATATTATCGTCAAAAGTCGTTCGGTGCATATGCAAATGGCGGCACGATAATTGATTCCATTGATGCTTTCACGGAAGCATTTTTTATGCCTGCTGTATTTTCATGCCCTTTAGATTAACTTGTAATGTCCATGCATTTACAAACATATATACACACACACACACACACACACATATATATATATATATATATATATATATATATATATATATATATATATATATATATATATATATATATGTGTGTGTGTGTGTGTGCATATATATGCATGCATAATTATCTTACACACCACATCTCGTACACAAATCTAATGCCAAACAAATGCTCCAAACATGATCTTCAGTTCAGCAAATCATGAGGCACTCGGCTAAGTTGTTGCATAATTACATAATTTTAGCTTGTTCCATAAGGCCCCGCAAATTTATTTGATGCACAATGTCCAGTTGCAATGGAAATGAGAATACCTGGATTTAGTTAAAGTTTTGGTTTCGTGTCTTGATACGAAGATGTAGGTTGCCGTGCGAATCGTTGCTCCAAACATATAAAATAATAAAACATGCTTTTTCTGCATTCCATCGTTGAAATGATCTGGAAAGTTTCAATCGATGAGCAGTGAATAAAAGGAATATATATTTGAAAAAATAAATGAACAGGTGAAACCTGATGCAGCTCAAGCATACTACGTCCTCATGCAGCCACACCCACACAGCACAAAATAATTACTGCTATTGCCATTTTGTTTCTGTAGTTTTCCACTTACAACATTGAACATCTGGATGTATTATGGCAGTATATCTAACACCCAGGGGTATATACATATTAATTCGTTACCATGAGGCTACAAATGCTTTACTTCTACAAAAAACATTCTTGAATGTAAATCAGAGCAGCCTGACCATTTAATCCACATATACACCAGTTAACTGCTCTCCCGCTGTTTGCTTATCATGGTGTCCCAGTACTTAATTACTGTGTACACAACCTCTTAATGACACTAGCCTAGTCAGAGCCAGGAAACTTTGCTGAATATCAGTCAACTTACCATGATGCAGGCGCACATTTCTGTTACTTTCTAACAAATGTGAAGTCCACATGTAGCAACTCCTTTTCTTGAGAGACTCGCATGATGCCACCCTTGATTGATCACCCTGAACTAAATTTATAAGCCCCTTGTGATGCTCATTTAATATCAGAACTTCAGCCAACCTGTCAAATGGCCGTATACACAATTTCTCCCATCTTGGATATCTCAAAATTGATTAAAATTAAGAAACCAAGACTTTAAGCATTTTGTGGTGAAATGGTTAACAAATATTTTTGTTTTCATGCACTTTTTATGGAAGTCTCCAGCTGGCCCGCAAGGTTTATTTACATGCAAGCATGCATATTTTAGCGCAGAAAAACTTCAATACTTGGGGATGGCAATTTCGAGTTTGTGGTGAAAAAAAGTACATATTATTCACAAATGGAAAAAAATCAAGCAACTGTCTATTTTTTGATACCTTTTGATTTCACAACTGCAAAATTTACCTCAAAACCTTGTAACTTTGCACTGTTGTGGTCACAATGTTTTGCATGGTCCTCCATTATGTTTTATCTTGGACTTATAATAGGCCTACATGTTATGGGTCCATGGTTTTATACTGCTGGCTGAGAAAATATTCCTGGGGTATACTTCCAAAAATACATCACTTTATCTCATTAAAAATGCACTTAGGACTTTTGAGGCTACTTATTGGGTAGATTTGATCATGTGCCATTCACTGTCCAATCAAATCCCCATTTGCATGTCTCATGTCCACAATGTAGGGAAGGTGAAGTTATATTCCCTCAAAGATTATTGCACCAAGATGCTAAATTTTCATGTCCTATTTCTACAAAAAAGACTTTGATTAAACAAATCTTGAGACAGATAAATTCAGGAGTGAAAACTCCTTATGGAAGGCAAGGAAAATACGCAAATTAGTCACTGCACGGTGTTGGTGCGTAAACACAATGCGTTACAGTTGTTCAATCAATCATCACTGTCTTTGATGCATCACGCTATTGATGTTTTAATTTTAATAAAATGTTTGAATAGAACAAATCCATATGACAGAACAAGATAGGAATGAAATTCACAATTGAAGGCCATAAATAATGTATGAACATAGCAGAAAATTCTGCCTGAGTGCTGGGAGTGTGCACACGTACACTCGCGTGTTGCACGGCCGTGTTGCTTTGTAAAAGATAAAAAAAAGTAGCCGCACTTTAAGATCAGACTCTTGACACCCCCTACAGCATCAAATTTTTCTGGTAAATTGAAGAAGGTGCACAGATATATAATTCATGTAATTTCTGACCAACTTAGTGTTCATCACTGAAGTGAATCACAAACACAATAAACAAGAGCCCAGGCTTGTTCAATTAGTCATGTCACTTGTTACACAAGCCCGTAAAATTGCTAAAAAACTGCCGGGTGACACACTGTGTAGGATACCAGATACTGGCAGTGTGCTGGTGGTACATGTAAAGCGCATTCAGGGAACAAAAATTGACAAATGCCAAGGTGTTTTAGAAAGATTTATTGAAAATACAGCACATCTGTACATTGAAATGTATTTAAATGCTTCTGTATTTGCAATGCAAAGCGGGAAGTGTTCCGTTCTTGCTCAGGCACTCTGCTGACACCTGCCAGTGCCAGCTGGCTGCAATCTTAGCTCATGTTTGGTATCCGGCAAAGCAGTCCACTCGCCCTAAACCAGAGTTATGTCTGAGATGAGCGACTAAAATGATACGGCCCCTAAGGTGCTGCCACATGGTGATCACTACTAAAATACTGGTTGATACTGAAAGGTGCAGCCATCTTTTGATCACTAACCAAGACAAATAATTGCAGGGATCAATAAGCTATTATGATACAGATCAGTGACCTACTTATAATAACTTTTTCCTACATGTCTTAATGAGAAGCAGAACATTGCAAAACAAGTCAAACACAATTGCCAGTGTAGAAGCAGCCACTAGTCCCATAATTAGTCACCCTGGATATTACATTTTAAGAGTTCTTGTGACTTGGTCTTAGATCTACAACTATCTTGACAAAGTGCATCTTACCTTAGATTGATAGCGGTCATCAAATGCATGCTTGGCCAGCAGGTCTCTCAGTGTCTTGATAGCACATTTACGAATCTCGCGCACTTCATTTAGTGCCAGCTTAACCTCTGACAGCAATAAGCCAACCAGGAAGTGCTTCTTGCGGAACTCATCTGACAATGTGTAGTCATGCTTCAGGTCTGTAACAGGCATATGATGCAACAATATGTCAGCCCCCACAAAAAATAAACTTGTAGACAGAAAGCATTATGGAATATGTTGTGGTACCCTAGTCATTGCATTACAAAGTTACTGTTGTATGAATGCCTATGTATGTATAATGTGTACGTGTGTACATGTATGTGTGGATGTATGCACATATGAGGTAGGCTGCTTTGTTTGTTACGTGAAGCACCTTGGACATACATAAAATCAGAAGTTTTAACAATAGATCTCTTGCTATATCAACACAGGATGATTTTGTGCTTAACCCTATGGACTGTAATGTTAAAATCAGGATAGAACTATTCCAGGTATACAACAGAGTAAGCTTCATCAAGTTATGTACAGCATGTACAAAATGCAACAAAGCACTTCTATCAAGACATCTCACTCACAAAAGAGTCCAGAAATTACAAAAAGAAACAAGAGGGCTGTGTGAACAGCCCATGTTCAGCTGACCTAGACATTCATCACACTTACAGCTCTGTGAGCTTGGGAAAGGATCGGTTTCAGAAAAAAAAAAGAGCTTTTAAGGTTTGCCCCAAAAAAGAACAAAAAAATTCATAAAAAATCCAAAAATCAATAGAGTGTGACCATTTGAACAAACTAGGGACAGATCCACCCAAGGCACTTCACCACCAAGTTTGAAGTAAATCTGGCCAAAATTATTTAAGTTATAACCATTACAAGAAATTCACATGTTAAACTTTCCTATTAAAACTTTTGTAAAGATTTTTGAAAAAAAATCATAAAAAATCCAAAAATCATTGGAACATGACCATTGGAACAAATCTGGCAGACACCCACCCAAGGTATATCCCCACTAAGTTTGAAGTAAATCTGGATAAAGGTTTTGGGCAGGAGTCGAAAAAGTAAATTAGCATGAGAATGCCCATTGACTTACATAGTAAGCTATAGGAAAGGTGCATTTACCAAAAGTAGCCGAATTGAATAAAAAAAAACGTTAAACATCAGGAATCTGCAGCATTCCCACATAGTGAACCACATTGTTTGACCCTTCCACAAGGAACATATCCACCAAGTTTAAGCTTAATCTGAGTGACGGTTCTGGCAAAGAAGTAGAGAATAGCTTTAACACACACACACACAAAGAAAAATTTTTTTTAAAAATTAGAAAAATTTGCAGGTCCACCTGGTGAACAAATTAAGAACAAGGAGTCCCTACGTGTCTTCTTGTGTGATATCAAAGCAATTGGGTGAGCGGTTTCGCAGAAACTTTTTAATATTTGTCCCAAAAAAAACCCCAAAAAAATTCATTAACAAGAGGGCTGTGTGAACAGCCCATGCCTCAGCTGATCCTGACATTCATCACACTTGCAGCTCTATGAACTTGGGAAAGGATCAAGGACACCATGTTCTGAGTAAGTCTGAGCTTTATAGAAGAACACTTACATGTGCAACATCAAAGTTCAAGTAGTTCTCAAGTTATAATGAAGAGTAAAATTCATGTATGTTGCACTATGACCCCACAAACGAGGTCAAGGTCACTCATGAACTGTCTCAGCATGACCTTCATACAGAATAATTAACATGTGCAGCTACCTCAAAACAGATCTCAAGTTATCAAGTTAACAGTAAATTTCGTGTCAGTTGTCCTGTGAATTAGCATTAGAATGCCCATTGACTTACATAGTAATCAATAGGAAAGCTGCATTGACCGATAAGTACCCGAATTGAAAAAATCGTTAAAAATCAGGAATCGGCAACATTCCCACAGTGAACACTTTGTTTGACCCTTCTACAAGGAACATTCCACCATGTTTCAGCTTAATCTGAGTCACGGTTCTGGAGAAGAAGTTGAAAGTAGCTTTAACACACAAAAATTTATAAACAAAAAAATTTCTTTAAAATCCAAAAATCACCGTACCGTGACCCTTTGAACAAACCTGGTAGAAACCTACCCAAGGTACATTGCCACCAAGTTTGAAGTCAATCTGGATGATGGTTTTGGAGAAGAAGTCAAAAATGTGAATTAGCATTAGAATGTCCATTGACTTACATAGTGATCAATAGGAAAGCTGCATTCACCGACAAGTACCCAAATTAAAAAATCGTTAAAAATCAGGAATCCACAGCAGTACCACCTAGTGATCAACTTTGTTTGACCCTTCTACAAAGAACATATCCACCAAGTTTCAGCTGAATCTGAGTGACGGTTCTGGAGAAGTCGAAAATAGCAAAAAAAACCCCAAAAAATCATAAAAAAATAGAAAAAAATCACAGCACCCTCTGGTGAACAAATTAAGAACTACGAGTCCCCGGAAGTGTCCCTGTGGGATATCAAAGCATTTGGGTGAGCGGTTTCGGAGAAGAAGATTTTTTAAGATTTCCCCCCAAAATGAACAAAAAAATTCATAAAAAATCCAAAAATCACTGGACTGTGACTACTTGTACAAACTTGGTAGAGACCCACCCAAGGCACATCCCCACCAAGTTTGAAGTGGATCTGGCATACAGTTTTGGAGAAGAAGTCAAAAATGTGAATTGTGGACGACGGACAACAGACAACAGACGACAGACCCTCACAAAAGCTCAGCTGACTGACCAGTCAGCTGAGCTAAAAATCTTTAAAAAGATACCCTTTTGTGCATTTGGGTACATTACTACCAGATTTTTAACTTTGTTAATACATTCAATGTGATCATGAGAATTTTACTTCAGCTAAAATTCTCTTTGCTAGAAAGTTCCAAAGGGCTTTTGATCAAGTTCACAAAGACAATAGAGATTTAACAGTTCAGAGGAGTTCATAAATACTCCAACACATTCCATCTTAATAGCAGAGCTGGAGCTGAGATAATGCTATTCCTTTTTTTCTCTATGCATCTAAGTCACTGTTGTATATCAATGCAGTCCCACTTGTGCCTCCAGCCCACACTTGCTGTACACATGGTGAGCAGGCTTGACCCAGCACAACTGCTGCTACAACAGTACAGCAGCCTCCCACACTGTTGTGGAGATTGACCAAACATATTATACTTGAGTACAGTTGAACAGACTCAACTACATGTTTTGAAGTCATGTTGTATGCATACTGATCTGCATACTTTGTAATAGATGAAGTAGCTTTAATACTGGCATATGAAGTGCCTCTTTAAGCATGTACTTGAGTGGTGGAACATTGTCTCACGGTACATGTACTCGAGTGCTAGAACATTGCCTCACAGTACATGTACTCGAGTGCTAGAACATTGCCTCACAGTACATGTACTCGAGTGCTAGAACATTGCCTCACAGTACATGTACTCGAGTGCTATAACATTGCCTCACAGTACATGTACTCGCCTCACAGTACATGTACTTGAGTGCTAGAACATTGCCTCACAGTACATGTACTCGCCTCACAGTACATGTACTTGAGTGCTAGAACATTGCCTGCCTCACAGTACATGTACTTGAGTGCTAGAACATTGCCTCACAGTACATGTACATCTTTGTTGGGCCACAGCTTCTTTAATTCTACATGTAGTTGGGTACTGGAACATTGCCTGGCACTACATGTATATACTTGGGTGCTGGGGCAGTGCCTATCACAATATGTACTTGAGTGCTGTATTAACATGATGACACACAATCCAGTCTTTGTGCATATACACCACACAATCCAATGGCTTCCTTTATTTTGTAGCCCTGTGGTTTGACAGCCCCTGATATAGCTGTCGGGGTCAGCCAGTTTAATCCTCACTGTATTTGCTGGCAGCTCAAGGTGTTTGCCAGGCTCCATTGAGGCTGGTACTTACTTTTGTAACTCCAACTTCTTCCACCTACAAACTAGTACAGGTACAGAACAGGTCATGATCTTCTCAAACAATTACCCCACAATACCACTGGATCTATGTAAAAACAAGTGTCCATCTGTTTTCATCATCTGTAAACAGGTACCTACCCATCTACCACCTTCCTGAGTGCATACCCTAAGTACTAATGAAACTATAGCAATGACTGCGTCATCAAGGGCCCCACAAACATCACATGTTTATAGCCCTGTGACCTTTACCTTGTGGTCATTACACCCAATTGCAATCCCAAGTGCAGTCTTCTCTAGCTACCTATCCTGAGCAAGTCTAAATTTCTATTAATTTAAATCACTCTTCAGTTACAGCATGGAAACCAATTTTGTTCAAATGGACGTGTGACTTTGACCTTGAAGTCAAAGTCACCCATTAGTCATTCCAAGGAAAGATCTTAACTGAATATGCATTTTTACAAAATTTGAAGGAAATTAGGCAAACTCTGCAAAAGTCATCACCCAAAAATGAAATCTGGACAGACACGTGGGCACACAACCTAATTGCTACAGAATAATATAGAGGCCCTTTTGATGACAGATGTTTTGGAACAATCCCTAACCTGACCCCACCCCCACCCCCATTCTACAAGACATTCTGCTCAACACTTGTATATTGATAGATATGAAGATATAACCCACAGATTACAACTCAATTTGTGGTCCATTCACTCTTTTGTGTCCAAAACTCCATTGATGAAGTCATGAACACATACTGGCCTTGTGTTCACATTAGCTACATGTCAAACTAGCCACATTACAGCACACAGTGTAGCACAACACTTAACACAGGTACACAGCACTGCTACCTACTCAGCAAAGCTCCCTTATGCTCTACTACGCACTAACCAAGATAAAAGAACAGGAGTGACATACTGAATAAGTGCAACCTGCACCCAAAACAGCTGACAAGATGTTAATGTCCTCTCCCACAGGTTAATGTTGGCTTTTGCTGATTCCCACAGTAAATAGCAAGCTGGAAGTTGTACTATTGGCCAAAGGAAGACCACGCAGAATTCATCTGCTTGAGGCCAGGGACAATTTTCTGTATGCGTGTCTCATGAATCTGACAAAACGAAATGAAACGAAGAAGAAACAAGAGAATTTTGACAGTCCATTGCTTTGCTAACCTTGCATGCACGGACTGCCAGCATAGATTACAATTACATTGTATGTTAGTCTGTCTGTCTGTGTCTTTGTATAGGGCAATAACTTTGACCTTGACTATTTTGGGCTAAAAGAGAATTGCTATAAAGAGCAATGTGCAATGTAGTGGAATGGAAAATGGTTAATTCTAATTCATTAAAGTTGCCCAATTACCTGCAAACAAGGTCACGGTCACTTGTATACAATTATAACTCAGCCTTTATCAGACAGCTACCACTTAGTATACCAAATTTGCAGCTCAAATAGTTCTTGTTAAAATCCTGATACAAAATTCTACAGTTGTCCTAAGACCCTACAGATTAGGACATGGTTACCTAAATTTAATAACTTCGTAACTGCATTCAGATGACCATCACTTTGTGCATTATCAAAGTTCTAGTTTAAATAGTTAACATAAGACAAGTGAACGGTAAATTTGCAGGTAAGGAGCCTCAACATCTTGGAAATAAAAGCCATGTCAAGGCTCAACCTGGGCCTTTTTACGAGTCATAATCAAGTGCAAAGTTCGTATCTAAGTCTCAGCTCATACACTTTGAGGGACTTATGACCCTGAAACAAAATTCCTTAAGTCAAGTCTCTGTCTGTCTATCTGTCTGTCTGTCTGTCTGTCTGTCTGTCTATGTATAAAACACCAAATCCTGATACATGGTCCCAAGGTTGACCTCATCATCTCCTTCACAAATCAGGTACAGGACCATCCTGGCAACATCCATGTGCAAAATCAAAACAATTGCATTCAACAGTTTTGCCAAGAAATCAAAAATATCAAGTCTAACAGACAGTAGGATGCACAGCCAACAATCAAAAATGGATTTTTAATGATGAACTGACAAGTGACAAGATAAAGCTCAGTTGACTGGCAAGTCAATTGAGCTCAACCCACACATAAACATCCGTTTGAAAAAATAGAAAAAATGTCAGCACCACACCACCATCTGTTGAACAAACTTAGGTGTGCATCAAGAAGTGTCCCAATGTAATTGCAAAGTATTACTTGACCAACCAGTTTAGGAGAAGATTCTTAAATTGCCTTCCCACCACCCTTTACCAAGGGTGCATGCATTTTTCCCCTTTTTCCAGCTGAATTTAAAAACTCTGACCTAAAGATATCACACTCCAAGTCAATGTTTTGTACCCAGGCTTAGAGTATGCTCTATTGTCTATGGTTTTTGATCTACCAGGACTTAGAAAGAAAGGCTTTGTATGCTATATGCATGTACAGTGATACAGATGTCAGCATACCAAAGATGTGTACACCAATACCATTATTCTCTCTCTCTCTCTCTCTCTCTCTCTCTCTCTCTCTCTCTCTCTCTCTCTCTCTCTCTCTCTCTCTCTCACTCTCTCTCCCTCTCCCTCTCCCTCTCCCTCTCCCTCTCTCTCTCTCTCTCTCTATATATATATATATGTAGAGAGAGAGAGAGACATGGGTACCAAGGAAACAACACTTGTTGCAACCTACACAACCAAGACCATTTTAGTCTAATCAATGGCTGTGCATGGTTAACACCAAGAGACACACCTTAGTTGGCAACAGCAACTGGGCAATATCAGTCCATTTTACTTAGATGCCATTGCAGACTGTTTTGATTTCCTTGATAAAACTCCCCAACATCTTCCCATCCATAACCCAAAGTCTGGTTACAGGTTAAATGTTACCTCAATAAATCTTTGGTTAAATCTCCTCTGTTGCCTATGACTACTTGGCTGACAGGTCACATCAGACCACCATATAAACCTCACTAACTGCTACAATAACCCATCTCCAATTACAACAGGTCATGTGCATGTGAGTGGACTGAAAAACACAAAATTCAAGCCAAACACAGAAAAGTGCATAAATCCTAGCTAAAACCACAATACGTTTAGTTATGGCCTATTGTTAGCCACCAAGTGAAATGCTTGAGAGACAAAAACACCAGAAAGAGGCGAAAAGACGTCCACTACAAAATGAAGGTAAATGCTTCTGGCTGCAGGTGAGTGTTATTAACCCTTGCCCCTTCTATTATGCTCCACAGCTTCCCTTGACAGGGGCTGACAAGCCCAAGTTAAGCTGTGAATTTACAACAGTTTATCTTGATAGGTGAAGCCACCTACAAAAACAATTCTCATTCATAGTGTTTGTCCTTACAGTTGAAATAAGCCAAAAACATTGAAGCAGATGACACTTGACCACCAGCCGGTTTTGTCTGGTTAAAGAGGAAAAGGTAAACAGTAAATACAGTGTGGGACCATGACATGAGTACATTACCTTCTGCTCGGATCTCTGGCAGCAGTGAGGAGAGAAAAAAAAATGCAACAACAATTACACATTGGTCTCTGTCAGTCACCACAGTATGGTTGACAGGACACAGCAACTTGCCAGCAAGTGTCTAGTACCAGCCTGGTGGTAGCATCAGGACAAACCACACTCTAACATGTGGACTTTCTGTAGCACACCACAAACTGACAAGTGTCCAATTTTGAGATTTACTAATAACTTGTAACAGATACAGGGAAAAATACAGGCCTCAATTTTTCAAATATGACGCTTTCACACAAACTTTTGAGTGAACATGCAACATCTTTAAACACATTTCTCAGGTGATTATTTCAGCTAGTCTTGAATTAACAACTTATACCATTTAAAAGGAAAACTTATAGACTTGAGTCTTTTTTTTCATGGCTCCTGCAGCTTTGAAAAGTCTAGATAAAACTGCTTAACTGGCACCTTTTTGGCAAAGTAAAAACCAAAAACGGAAACTTTGTGAGAAATTTTGGAGAATAGATTATGTTAATTATCATATATCAAACTTGATACCAATAAAAACACAATTAGAGAGAGCTGGTCAAGCTTAACATCTAGTGGTCTGTTAACCCTGCCTGTGGCCGGAACTACAACGAATTCTCAACTTCTTACCAATATAACTGTATGTCTGACACTAACTGGCAGAGTTTGCTAAAATAAAGACCACTTTAATTATTAAACTCTTGTCTCCAACACCACATCAGCCATTGTTTTTCTTTCACTTATACCAGTGAGTTTGTTGTGTACTGTGCACAGGAAAGGTCCAGCAATGCAAATATTGAATCATTCTAATTTCGGTAACATCCAAAAAAGGGCAATTTGCAAACTTTGTCCCTTTCAGGTTGAAAAACAGAAACTTCAGAATTTCAGACACCACTTTTTAGAATCATTTGCACAGATTAAGCTACAAACTTTTTTTTTTATTCTTAAAACACTTTTGACATACAGTTTAACATGTCTTGATAGACCACCCCTAGGGACAACCACATTGTGGTCTCTGAAGACAGGTGGTCTCTCACACCAGGTATAAATAAAATAAACAGTTCTCAACCAAACCACCCTGAAAAGGTGGTCTTTCCAGACAGGTGGTAACTCCTAGGAATGGACAATATTGATACCTTATGGAGCATTCATGGGATTTTGAGCTTTTGCAGTGCTGGGGTTACATATTGAAGTACCCCATAGCAGTATACAAGACAGATCAGTTTCATTGACATGTCCCTCAAACAAAAGACTGCTTTACAAACAGCACATTCATGAAGATATGGTATAATGATGTGTGATGTGGCCACTAGACTGAGTGTACATCAGCATCATTTGTATAGATTCTCAGCTGCTGCAGGGGGCAGGGGGGGAGGCTACAAGGTAAACAATGCCAGCTGTTTAAATTGGTCTGTCTTACCTCTGTACTTTGTGAGTAAATCTAGCGCCTTCTGTAATTTTTGTGTCTGTATGCATGTCTTATTTTATAATTCTTCTTGCAATCCGTCTGTTTTGTAGTTCACAGGTCAGTTTGCATTTTCGGCATTAGTAGGTGTATTTCAGGGCGGTTACCGGCGTTACACAGCGTTTGCCAGTGTGAGACAGCATTAGCCAGCCTTATAAATGCTGGGAAGCGCAGATTAATGCTGGGTAATGCCAACTAGCGCTGGCTAATGCCGAACTCCAAAAGGCTTAATTGGATTTTGGCATCTCCTAGCGTTAGTCGGTGTTTCCCAGCATTTGTAACACTGGCTAGCACTGTCTCCCGCTGGCAAATGCTGTGTAATGCTGGGACCACCCTGAAATGCCAAAATGCACCTACTATCACCAAAACAAGTTACTAGTGTATATTGTCTTTATAATTCACGTGTCAGTTAGTCATATTTCTATGGTTCATATATCAGTACATCTTGTCTGGGACAACTCCAAAGACAGCAGAGTGATTGTACCTTATTAAATACCATCAACTGGGCCATGGTTATTCAGGCTTGTATATTGTTTTTATGAATGGGGATTTGGTACCATGGGTATCTGCATTTCCCATTTTCAGCCAGGTGGCTGGTACCAAAGTTGCCGTTTTAAGACCCAACTGTTCCATGGTCAAGAAACAATATTTACGGTTGTGGTGTCAGTTTGTCTTACATTCATCATTGTGGGGTCAGTCTGTCTTACCTTTGTAATTCTTTACGTTCTTGCGCATGATGGGCATATTGAGTGGAATGTAGTGTTCGTGGCTACACATGATCTGCAGGAACTCAAACTTGTACTCATACAGCTGTAACAGATATATAAAATGTGAATATATGTCCATGTAACACAGTATAACGTGAATATATGTCCACGTATACTAACACAGTATATCAACGTGAATATATGAATACGTAAGACAGTACATGTATAATGTGAATATATGTCCACGTAATACAGTATAACGTGAATATATGACCACGTAACACAGTATAACGTGAAAATATGTCCACGTAAGACAGTATAATGTGAATGTATGATCTCACAAAGTATAACATAGTAATATATGACCTGACATGGTATAATGTGAATATTTGACCACGCAACACAGTATAACATGAATACATGACTATGTAACATGGTATAACATGAACATTATGACCATGTGACATTGGTACTGACAAGAGCTGTAACATGTACACACATAGATAGACAATTACATCACATGTCACATCTGTGTGTATGTGTATACAGTGGTACCTGCTATTTAAGACCACTCTTAATGCCAGACAAAAGTGGTCACATATGACAGGTGGTCTTTCTCTGCAGGTATGCTGGCAAAGAAATTAAAGGCCAGTGTCTTGAAGTGGTGGTCTTAAAAACTAGTGTGGTCTTCCACGAGAGGTGGTCTTTAGAGCAGGTACCACTGTAGTTGCACCTCAGTACAACTTGTGAATACACAGCTATATAACATCTGTAAAATGAGCAGGTCACATAGAGAGTCCAGCCACATGGAAAATACATGTACTGTGTATGATGGTTACAACATACATGGTAACACTGAACTGTGTGAGAGACTGACACTCTTCCATACAAATAGAAAGTCATGTACATCTCAACTGCTCAAATAAAGCTGTCTGAGTTTCTTATAACAAGGGTCCACAGGGCTGTAGCCTCCATTTGAAAGTTAGTCAGGTCAAACAGGCCGGTGGTGTTTTATTTTATTTAAATTAACCTTTGGAAACAGTTACATTTTCCCAATTAGAATACACTGTATTTGTTTTATCTGGAACCATAATACTTATAAATTTTTTCAGAACTGATGACATGCATCATGGGATCATTAAATACTTCAGCTGTAAGTTTACATTAGATACCACAGTGGTTCATAAGCAAAATTAATGTTTGTTTTGTGTCAGACTGTACATGTTTCAAACTTAATCCCGCACCACAACCACACTGACTAGTGAACATCAAAACGTCTTAGTAAAAACAATAAACACACAAAAAATATTATAGATGGTGAATTCCAGCACCTGATCATGAATACTTCAGTCTGTAAACTTGTTCACAGAAGGCCTAAATATAAATGTTTCATGTACAAGCAAACATTATTTCCACCTGACTAAGTTTCAAATTTGTATCAAATCGGCATGATTAACACCACACCAAACAATGTGTATACATACTCCTCAATATAAAAATGGGTAAATACAAAATGAAGATTTCACATACAGTCCAAAAGAATATACCTGCTTTGTGCCATGACAACCAGCACTCTATCAATGGTCATATCACTTTGCAGTGGCTTTTTTATATGAAATACCATAATGGTACATAAACACATAAAATTATCTGTGACTGCCTCTTTCAAAATTAATCCAGCACCACTCGTGACTAGTGAATGTAAAAATATTTATTTAAAAATGTCTGCTACTATACATGATGATTAAAAAGGAAAAAACTAAACTCGATTGAATTTGTATGCATCAATGTGTACTTGCTTAGTATTCTGATCTGGACCCCCACCCCCCACCCCACCATCAATACACTTTTTTATGCATGATCACGAAATCTTTTGTAAAGTGCATGCATGTAAAAGTAGAATTGGTTGGTTTTATATGGCCAATCTCTGACTGGTAAATTGAGTTTAATGACCATTTGTTTCCATTTTTCAGATTATAAGTTGTTAACCTTACTTGCTTGCCTGCAAAACTCAAACTTATGGGTCATCATCATGGAATGTAGAGTAAAGTCAGGAATCTGTGCTAAGTATATTCAAACCTCTTATCATTCAAACAAAAAATGAATATCAATTTGACTGTAAAACCTGGTAAACATTCGAATAAACACTGATTGACAGTTATAACTGCTGGTGGCCCAATGGTTCAGATTACACAGTCTACCAGCTACATGTGGCATACATGCGGGTTGTCAGTTCAGACAGCAGTGTCCAGCCCAATGTATACATATATTGGGAAACATTCGCATAAAATTCACCTACCCCAGCAGGTTTGTTTATGGAAGAGAACATTCAAACTTTATTTGAATGTGGGAGAAAGGGTATGTAGTCTAAGCGATACATTTGGATTTTGTGCAAATAAAATCTGGTGATTTTTGATAGTTTAAACGCCTACTGAACATTGTGTAATTTTCCGTTCTGAACCGACACAACAAAACGCCCACCGAGCGTATCGGTCGTACCTTGCTTTCCACTGGATTTTTTTTTAAGCAAAAAGTTGGTCTGACCAAGTCGGACAGGCCGGACTCGGAGGCTACAGCCCTGGTACCATCCACTAGGGCCATGCAGCATGCAAAATCTGTAGTTACATCAAAATCACATACAGGACATGAACATACCACAATAGCACACTGGCCATTGACAAAAACCTTCACTATTTTATACCTTACCAGCATTTTCAAGTAATCACACGTACAGACCAAGTAATGTAGTAGTATTTGTACACCCAGGACACCAAATAGTAAGAAAAGAGGACTATGCTGCAATAGGAGGTATTCATATTAGCTGGGAGGCTGTACTGCCAAGTGGACAGTAGCATGGAACTTGACAAGAAGTAGAGGGCAGATTCATGTATTATGTGGGCTAAATGAGCTTCTTTGACAAAAGTACAAAAGTGAGAAAGAAAAAAGCTTAAGAAAACTCATTCATGAAGTTTTAAAAAATGCAAGATCCTAAACATGAGACTGTACATTTCTTTGATGGAAAAAGAGTAATTTCCAGATGTATAAGTAACATAACTGGTACAAGTGTCCTCATCATGGTGGAAATTTAGGTCCACTGCGTAGCAACTGATGGGACCAGAGCAGGTCTGAAGTGAAGACATTCACATATGAATACATCCTATTACACACAGCCTTCACAGGGCCTTACCTTGGGGTTACCTGGCATGAAGCTGTCAATATATTGATTAATGAGGCGGAATACAAAACCTCGGTCCATGTATGTGAAACATCTCTGAAAAACAACATGTTCAAAGTTTTACTCGGGTAAAGTGGCTCAAAAGACATTTGGGGCCTTTGCGTGTTGACAGGAGGAGCACAGAGTACATACAGTGGCCAGTTGATGGCATCAAGCAACACTTCATGAGGAATGCATGCCCAACAATGTGTTTATGCAGGAGAAAGTATCCCAATCAAAGCCCCTTTATGACCTCAATACCCCACGGCAGCCTAATGACCTTGAACCAGTACAACACTACACCACTGGAGGTGCTCAGCTGGCCAACAGGAGCTCCATTGCTTTAACTTACATGAGGCAAACTTTCATTATGCGATCTAACAATGTGGTAACATGGGTGATCTGGGTTAGTTTAATTTTTTGACACACAGCCTGTTGTTCCCATGATGCATGTTTGTGACACATAGCAACCCATGCCATCTATGGTCAGGTGGATCAGCAAAGCCCATTACATTACAATGAACCTGTAAGTTTTACCTTGCATATGAGGATGATTTTTGGAATTATCATCTTCCAATCTACCTAAAGTACATATTATTATCTTTCAAATACACCCAGGTCTGATAAAATGAAAGTTTAATGCTTATTTGGCAACATACAGAGAGGTTAAATTTATACCTGCTAATTCCCCATGTTAATCTATGGAGAAAAAGTGAGGGTCATGGAAAGTGACCACAAGATGTGGACAGTCAACCATGAACAGGATGGGCAGCACCACCTTCAGGCAAATTTAGAACTAACCTACATATATACTATTCACTGGGAATGCAATCATGATCAAGGACTGACTGCATTGCTGCCCCACTGCTAAAATTGATTGGAAATATTGCAATAGTATCTTAGGCAAACATACAGGAAGACCACATGCTGTACAAGGCAGTACATGGCAACCACTAGGACCAGTGTCTGCCTAGACGCTTCTTGGAAATTCGCCGCACTGGACTTTGTAATTATTACAATATTGCTTCATACCTGTATGTACAGTAAAAGAGACAGAAAGGGAACTAAAAGCCATCCATGAACATACTTCCCAACCAACAATGACCATGACTGAGAGAAAAATAGTAACCCATTATCCAAGCATTAAAGATGTTCTTTATTCTATGTTTGAGTACTTACTGTGAACTGTGTCCTTCTAGCAGGGTGGTGCAACCATTTAAAAACAGAGGCCCACTACTTTAAAACAAAGATCAATCTTTTCATGCACCTTGGGGTATAAACCCAATACACAAATACACTTTGGTTAGATTTGCCCATTCAGAATATATTGAGGACTAGATGTGATGTTGAAAATGAAAAAAATATCATTAAATTTCATTTTATGCTTTACTACAATACAGTCAGGTAACTTTCACACCTGTGGGTTTGCTGACAAACTGACAAAACTGAACACCAATGAGGCCCTCTTTTATAATACTCTGCTGCTATGCAAAATTACAGTCTCTGCAATAATGGATATGCTACAGTCTAGGCCAATGGCCAACAAAATAATATGATGCTCCAATTGAAAATGCTTTCAACAAGCAGGGTAGCCCAGTGGTGACATCTGGTGCCTTTACCTTGACAAAGTGTGCTAGGTTACAATTTGCATTCCTGGTCTCCACATGAGACTCTTTGAACTTCTGAACAATATGTGGCACCAGGGACTGGATCAGCATCTGGATGTAGTACTGGAAACTTGACGGGAATCGCTCATTCCTTGGCATCTAAAAACACAAACCACTTTTCAATATCCATCATTCAATATGACATTGTTCAAAAATACACTTGTTGTTGGTGTCATTGTGTCATGAAAACACAAATAGCCATATATCAGGTAACCCTGAGCCTGGCTGTAGTGGCCCACAGCCTGATTAAAGGTAACCCAGGGCTTGGTTACAATCCCCAAAAGCCTGGTTAAAGTGCCCTGGAGCCTTCCTCCAGTGACTCACTGCTTGGTGATCCAGAGCCTGGTAACTGTGACCCAGAGCCTGGTCACAATACACAGTTACCCTGACTCTAGCTTAATATTATGTACAGGCCATCTAGACAGTGGAGTCCTCCATATCACAGGTACATCAGGCAGGCAACCAGCCAACATCTCTACTGCTCTGTCATTCAAACATGCTTATAAATTTGTTTGGATGAACTTGACAAATCTACAGAAACATAACATGAAGTTACTTCAAAATTCCCAAACTTTCTACAGCCAAGACTACCTTTAGCTTAATATCACGCTTCATTGTTGGGTTCACAGGAAAAACATTGATGTCAGCTGCACCCTTTGCTGCATAAGTGACTTTGCCTTTTTTTGAGCTGTGTTCCTTGTCCAGTGTCCTTCCAGGCCGAGATAAACTCACTCCAGGCAGAGGCTTTCTGCACACATTTCATCTACAGTTCTACTCCAAAATATTAATGATAAAAGGAGGTATTCATTTTAACTGGGATCCTGTGCTGCCACCTAGGCTGCAGCAAGGAACTTGACAGCAAGAGGGACAGATTCATGTATTAAACAGCACAAAAGGAGCTTCTTTATTAAAAGTAACAAAATGAGAAAGCAAAAAGTTTAAGAAAAGTCATTCCCTAAGTTTTAAAACAAACAAAATGCTAAACATATTTAGAAAATTTAATTTGTTTGGTAGAAAAAGTGATATTTCTGGATAGTTAAGGGAAAACACTGGACAACTGCCCTCACCATGGCAAAAGCATAGTTCTGTTTTCTAGCAACTGAGAAGACATGAGCAGGTCTACAGTTATAATAGTTCAATATAAATAACTGCTATGGTCACCATAAAAAAGAACTGAATCAGATGCCATTTGACACCCAAGCTGGTTTTGGCCAGTTTCCAGGTGAGTGAGTTGATTAATCTTTTACTTATAAGAGGCCCTTAATACAGGTTGGTGAGCCTGTGAGTTTTTTAATAAAATACATATATGTTTAAATCAACCGTTTCCACCTTAAACCAGCCAAAACTGGTTGATGGTCAAATGTAGTCTGCTTCAGTGTTTTCAACTAATTTCAACAGTAATGAAACAAGAGGACCGTGACAGTCCTGAACTCAGCTGATATGTACATATACCCTTCGCGATTTTTTAATATTTGCCCCCAAAAAGAACAAAGAAATTCATAAAAATTCCAAAAATCAATGGAGGGTGTCCATTTGAATAAATCTGCCAGAGACCCACCCAAGGTACACTGCCACCAAGTTTAAAGTCAATGTGATGGACAGCTTCAAAGAAGAAATCAAAACTGTGAATTAGCATTAGACTGCCCATTGAGCTTACATAGTAATCAATGAAAAAGGTGCATTTACTGGCATGTAACCGAATTTCAAAAATCATGAAAACTCAGGAATCTGCAGCATTGCCACCTAGTAAACTGTTTTGTGTGACCCTTCCACAAAGAACATATCCATCAACTTTCAGCTTAATCTGAGTGACGTTTCTGGAGCAGAAGTCGAATACAGCAATACCACACAGAAAATTCATTAAAATTAGAAAAAAATTGCAGTGCCACCTTGTGAACAAATTCAGAACTAGCAGTCTCTAGGAGTGTTCCTGTGTGATATCAAAGTAATTGGGTGAGCTGTGTTAGAGAGGACGATTTTTTAAGATTTGCCCACAAAATCATAGAAAATCCAAAAAGCAATGGAGCATGACCCCTTGAACAAATCCCCTAGAGACCCATCCAAGTTACATTGCCAAGTTAGACTTTGACCTCCACCACAATCCCACCGAACTTGGTGAAGATCTGCCACAAATTAAAGATGCTCGAGTGTTCACAAGATTTTCACCTTTAGACCCCTATATTACATAATAATGAAGGTGGTGCCACCAAAATCAAAAGTGGACTAGATTTTCATAAGCCTTACAAGTCCTGAAAGTTATATTGGGCTAATTTGAAAACTGTGGATGGTATCGGGCTAATGAGCAAAAGTTTATGGACAGACATGAGCAGTTCATAAGTTCTGCGACATTTGGTCAGCAGAGCTAACAAAAAAAATAATAAAAAAATCCAAAAAATCAATGGAGCTTAACCATTTGAATAAATCTGCTAGAGAACCACCCCAGGTACATTGCCATCAGGTTTGAAGTCAATCTGACTGATGGTTTCACAGTAGAAGTAAAAAATGTGAATTAGCATTAGAATGCCCACTGACTTACATTATGATCATAGTAATCAATAGGAAAGGTGCATTTACTGACAAGTATCTGAATTGAAAAAATCATTAAAATTCAGGAATCAACAGCATTGCCTCTTAGTAAACAACTTTGTTTGATCTTCTCACAGGGAACATATCCACAAACTCTCAGCTTAATCTGAGTGACGGTTCTGGAGAAGAAGTAAACAAGATTATGTTTGTAAAACATAGATGCCCCCCTCCCTCATTACCCTTGCCCTCGCTACCCTTGCTCTCGCTACCCTATTGATAGTGGTAGAAGGGGCACTCGTGACCTTACAAAATTAGTGAAGGTTGATCATACATCAATGTCACATATATCTTTATACTTTAACCTAGCCCTTAAAAAACGACTAAAAGTCTGGGCAATATCAAAGTTATAGCTGAAAAATTAGTCATCATTTAGAAACCATATTCAGCAAAGTGGCTTTATAACCTTGGAAATTATGGCAAGGTCACTCATTTTCACTTGACCTTCTTCAGTTATTGTGCAAAAAAAAGGAAGTCTACTGTCTGTGTGTGACCCTCAAAACTGGGTCAAGGTCACCCATCTACAAACTCAAACTAGCCCTTATAGGCAACCATAAAGCTGTGCAATATAAAAGTGCTACCTCTAAAATGCAAGTTATTATGCAGAAACAGTATTCAACCAAATGGCTGTGTGACCTTTGAAATTAGGTCAAGGTCACCCATCTTCAAACTTGACCTAGACCTGAATACGGACAATTATCCAGTGGAATATAAAAGTCCTAGTTTAAAAACCTCTTCAGTTATCATGTGGAAACCAAAGTTAACTCAGGTACCAACGTGACCTTGGAAATTAAATCAAGGTCACCAAACTTTAAGCTTCTTCTAGCCCTTAGCAAGAACTATAGACCTGTTAAGCATCCCAGTCCTAGCTTAAAAACTTCTTGTGTTATTGTACAGAAACCACAGGAAGCATCAAACCATATTCAGTAAAGTGGCTCTGTGACCTTTAAAATGAGGTCAATGTAATCCATCTTCGAACTTCGCCTTGCCCCAAATATGGACTATAATCCTGTGCAATATAAAAGTCCTAGCTTAAAAACCTCTTCAGTTATCGTGCGGAAACCAAAGTTAACTCAGATACCACTGTGACCTTGGAAATTAGGTCAAGGTCACCCATCTTCAAACTTCACCTAGCTTTTGATTAGAATGATACACCTGTACAGTATCAAAGTCCTAGCTCAAAAACTTCTTGAGTTATTGTGCGGAAACCACAGTCTAACTACAATCTCTCTGTGACCCTGAAAACTGGGTCATGGTCATCCATCTTCAACATCAATCTAGCCCTTACAGAGAACCATAAAGCTGTGCAATATAAAAGTTCTAGCTCCAAGGTATAAGTTATCATGCAGAAAGCATGAAACCATATTCAGTAAAGTGGCTCTGTGACCTTTAAAATGACGTCAAGGTCATCCATCTTCAAACTTCGCCTAGCCCCAAATATGGACTATTATCCTGTGCAATATAAAAGTCCTAGCTTAAAAACCTCTTCAGTTATTGTGCGGAAACCAAAGTTAACTCAGGTACCACTGTGACCTTGGAAATTAGGTCAAGGTCACCCATCTTCAAACTTCGCCTAGCTTTTGATTAGAATGAAACACCTGTACAGTATCAAAGTCCTAGCTCAAAAACTTCTTGAGTTATTATGCGGAAACCACAGGAATTCTACAATCTCTCTGTGACCCTGAAAACTGGGTCAAGGTCACACATCTTCAAAATCAATCTAGCCCTTACAGAGAACCATAAAGCTGTGCAATATAAAAGTTCTAGCTCCAAGGTATAAGTTATCATGCAGAAAGCATGAAACCATATTCAGTAAAGTGGCTCTGTGACCTTTAAAATGACGTCAAGGTCATCCATCTTCGAACTTCGCCTAGCCCCAAATATGGACTATTATCCTGTGCAATATAAAAGTCCTACCTTAAAAACCTCTTCAGTTATTGTGCGGAAACCAAAGTTAGCTCAGGTACCACTGTGACCTTGGAAATTAGGTCAAGGTCACTCATCTTCGAACCTCGCCTAGCTTTTGACTAGAATAATACACCTATACAGTATCAAAGTCCTAGCTCAAAAACTTCTTGAGTTATTGTGCGGAAACCACAGTCTATCGACCGACCGACCGACCAACCGACATGTGCAACGCTATATGCCCCACCTTCTTCGAAGGGGGGCATAAAAATGGCAATACCACACAAAAAATCATAAAAAACTATAGAAAAAAATCCCAGTGTCACCTGGTGAACAAAGTAACAACTATGAGTCTCTAGGAGTGTTCCTGTGTGATATCAAAGCAATTGGGTGAGCAGTTTCTTCGGAGAATATTTTTTAAGATTTAGCCAGAAGAGAAAAAAAACTAGAAACGAAGATTTGCGTTACAGCAAACCTGTCTGGGTGCCTTCAAAAAAAGAAAGTTTGAAATGCTACACTTTGCCATTATTCAACATAATTATTCTAAATTTTGTGTATTAGCCTAATTTGCATTAATTGAATTGCTACAACTTTGGCTTTTGGTTCATTGGATGTGGCCATATCACAAATCTATTAACTGAAGTTTGAATGACACCCACTATCTGTAATAGTTTTGAAGCTATTCAAGATCATATGGAACCCATTGGGAAACCGCACACATGTAACCACACTGTGTTTTTACACACAGTCCAAAGCTCCTGTGTTTGGGGCTTTGTGGTACGGTAGTACCACCACCCAGAAGTCTGATTAATCACACTTGCTGACCCCCAGCATTGTTTCTACGGCAGTCTTTAATTTACTGGCCTGCCGGGATTCAAATTCTTTTGAATCTAATTCACCTTGACAATAACGTCTTGGTAGAACCGAGATTCTGTGTTACGCAATCACGATAACATGTTTTACGTGCCAACAGTAAGTTACCCCTCGGCATATATATCAGACGTAACCTCGGTTAGCCCACAGTTCCTGATGAGTTGTGAAACACAACGAAACCGGTCGAACTTCTTCTACTTCTAGCTATTGTGACCCTTGGTTGGTCCTTACAAAATATTCAAGATCTTAGTTTTGGTATATTTGCCTAATTTGCACAAACAACAACCTACAACTTTGGTTCATGGTTCATAGAATGTGGTAATGTCATGAACCAACAAATTAAAGTTGGAATGGTACCTCTCTGTATATATGTAATACTTTTGAAGTAATTCAAGATTTAGATTTTGTGTATTCATCTGATTTGCAAAAATTAAATTCCTACAACTTTGGTTTATGGATCCTTGGATGCACCTATGTCACAAACCTATAAAGCTGAAATGGCACCTCTATCTGTAACAGTTTTGAAGCTATTCAAGATATAATTTTTGTGTATTCGCCTAATTTGCAAAAATAAAAATTCTACAACTTTGGTTCATAGTTCATTAGATGTGGTTATGTCACAAACCTACAAATTGAACTTTAAATGACCTCTCTCTCTCTCTCTCTCTCTCTCTCTCTCTCTCTCTCTCTCTCTCTCTCTCTCTCTCTCTCTCTCTCTCTCTCTCTCTCTCTCTCTCTCTCTCTCTCTCTCTCTCTCTCTCTCTCTCTCTCTCTCTCTCTCTCTCTCTCTCTCTCTCTCTCTCTCTCTCTCTATTAGTTTTGAAGTTATTTAAGATTTAAATTTTGTGTATTCACTTAATTTGCATAAATAACAATTTAACAATTTTGGTTCATTGGATGTGCTATGTCACAAACCTACAAATTGAAGTTGGAATGACACTGTTATCTATAACAGTTTCAATCTACTTAAAATTTAAATTTTGCATATTCACCTAATTTGCATAAATTACAATTCTATGACTTTGGATCATGGTTCATTGGATGCGGATATGTCACAAGCCCATAAATTGAAGTTGCAATGGCATTTCTATCTATAACAGTTTTGAAGCTATTCAAGATTTAAACTTTGTGCATTCACCTAACTTGCATAAATTAAAATCCTACAACTGTGATTCATGGTTAATTGGATGCAGCTAGGCCACAAACCTATAAACTGAATTTGGAATGGCATCTCTATCTATAATATTTTTGGAGATACATGTACTCAACTTAAAAATTTTTCACATGCACTCAACTTTAAAATTTTTCAATGTCCCTAATTAGCATAATTTGAAATTCTGCAACTTTCATTTACTGTCCTTATATTGGCAGGTGTCACAATCCTATGCATGCACATTGAAATTTTGTGTCTATCTGAAATAGTTTGGAAGATAAGGAGCTTTTAAAATTTTAATCGTAATTTACATAATTTTAAACATCATGACTATTCCAAACCAGGTGCACAATTTCACTGGTAGGTCAGTCCCCATGGTAAGTTTGGTGGTTTCTGAATAATACTGTCTGTGAAAAACTCTGGACAAATGTGGTTGTAAAGAAGAAAGAAGAAGGAAAGAAAGAATTCTTGGAAAAACAAAATCATAAAAAATCCAAAAATCACTGGAGCCTGACCAATTGTTCAAACTTGGTAGAGACCCATCCAAGTTACATTGCTACCAAGTTTGAAGTGAATCTGGCTGACAATTTTGGAGAACAAGTCGATTGTTGATGCCGGATAACAGATGAAGGACCATGAGATAAGCTCAGCTGCTGCCAAGTCAGCTGCGCTAAAAAAACACTGACTGAGAATTGTAGATGAAACCTATCAAGATAACATGACAGCTTTCCTTGGCATGGGGTGCCCAAGCCATGCCAAGGAAAGCTGTTAACTCAGTCTTAATTCAAGGGGGAGAGGCTTACATGACAAGATAGAGAGCATGTACATGGAAGACTGGGCACTGGCAATCACTGGGGACTGAAGGACAAATTGGCACAGACGGCACAAGCAGGTCACATGACCAACAACAAAGTGCATCAGCAATAAAATAATGTACAACACATAAACAGCATCACAACAAAGTACAAATGTAAGCATCCTACATGCCCTGCAGGTAAATTACCAGCATGAAAGACTCTTGCCAGAGCAAATCTGCATAATACATCACACCTGTAGCCTGGGTTTTTTTAGTCCTAGAAATATTTACAAACTGTGAATGTACATGTAGGTGCACATATTGCTGCTATGAAATTACACATGTACATGAAAGGCCTTCCTTCTACCAGTCTGTACCAGACACAGTTTGACATGTACAACACACAGTATGGTTAGTAGCATATGCAATTATATAACAATTGGCACTTTGTACCACATTGTGAGCTATACCACTAAGCATCACATTCCGCTTGAGTAGTACAGGCGGAAAATCTTTTTTGAGTGGTCCAGGACTGTCTGGAGGCCAGGACCACTTGTATTGGATCTACAGATACCTGTCAAAACATGGAAGTAGAGCCGGTCCTTTTGGCTTCAACCTAAGTTTTTCAATGAGGCATCTTGATGATCAGATCCAAGACAGCGGGAGGACAGGGCACACCAGGCAATCACTGCTTGGCAATGATCCGTAAGTGTTGATCCAGTGACTGCTTTGATTTCTCCCTTGGGAAAACACCATAACATGAGTTCACAGAACCACTTTATGGCTGCTTGGGAAGATCATGAGCATTGCTATGGTAGTCCTCAGCCACTAGGCTACATTTGCTCTCATGAGAAAACGTGCCAGCTCTGTGCTGATTGGGGACAGGAAAAGTGGCTGCTCTCCCAGCAGGCCAGGAAGAAGAGCGATACAGCTAGATGTAGACGGCAAGCTGCCACTGCCAAACGACAGGCTTTGGACTCTGATTCCGTAGAATCTTCTCCCACAACTCCACTACAGAACTGAAGATTGCACTCCCTCTTTTGAGCAGAAAGCAGAGCTTGAGCTTGAGCTCCTTGAGGAAGACAGTTGCATGATGAGACTTTGTCTTCATCCGCCCCTGCCCACACTTTTGTCATGTCTCAGCGGCCCTCCACAGATGAGCACCTTGCTGCCTCTGTGTTGGGTCAGCTCTCACCTGACACTCAGGTTTAGGAGCTCTCACAGCTCCAGCAGGCTCCCTCCGGCCAGCAGACCCTTGGGGTCAGCGGAAGCTGTGTAGCCAGTGCCGAGCCTACCAAAGACTCAGGAGTTCTAGCAACTCCAGCAGGCGCACCTCAGCCAGCAGACTGCCAAGCGGCAGTTCCAGCTCCTGCACCGAGTCTCCCAGAAGTCCTGCTCACTTGTCCCACCTGGGAAAAGAACTCAGGCAGCGACTTTCACAGAAGTTGTTGCTTCTCCATTGCCAGGCGTGGTGATGGAAAACTTGCTTCTGTCACAGGTAGCTGCCCCATTGTTCAGGGCAAGTGGTACTCTGCACCAGAGGGGATTTTTTTCTTTACATCCAGTCCCTGGAGACTTGGATTAGGAGGATTTTGATGCTCGGCAGCCAAAGTCCACCTCTGTGTCTGCCACGGCCTTCAAGAGGCTGGAAGAGGATGCAAAGGGTTCTATCCTTATGGTGTCTTTTTCTGACCTCTCTTTAGCTGCCTTTAGGTCTCTCCTGCAGGACCTCCAGTGCTCCGTCTAGATCACAGAGGCAGTGCGGGACTGGATTGGCCCGGTGCCATTGCTTGCATCTTTCTTGTCACAAGCTATTGATCACCAGGTCAGGACGGACTGTACGCTCAAGGTGAACCTGCGTTTGTTACATAGGGATGCCTACCTCCACGGTTTGCAGTTGCCTAATCTGCTCTTTTGCAGAGCGCAAATGGAGTCCCTCCTCTCTCACACCTTTTTTTGAGGAAAGATAGTGGAAGTTGTTCAGCGGATGCGGGACCTTCAGGCCCGCTCTGCAGAGCAAACACAGACCAAGGCCCTGACCAATTCTGTTCCGTCACTTTCATCCTTGGCCGCTGCTGTCCCGAAGCATTGCTCTCGACCATGCCTGCTCGCCCTCCACCCTGCACTGCCTTCTCGGTGTCACACGGTCCCAGGAAAAGCAGGAAGCGATGCAAGAAGGGCAAGCAGTGTGCCAAAGTGCAGAAGTCGGGCAAACCTCAGGGTTCCTGACTTGATCTTGCCCCAGTCTGAGGATTGGCCTCCACCACCACTCCATACATCTCAGAGCGCCCTTTCAGCCGTTGTCTTTCCGCCTTTTGTGCTCAATGGATATCCATTACAGACAACTTGCTGGTATCAAATGCCCTGAGATACAGTTATTCACTCCCCTTTGTGAAAACAGGCTTCCATAGTGCCAGGAACCCAAGAGGTTTGCATCTCCGACCCTGGAACCCAGAGCATCGGTGATCCTAGAGGCAGTGGAAATACTTCGGAGATAAGACCCAATAGAGCAGGTGTTGGATCATGGTTCATCACTCTTCCTTGTCACTAAGCAGGATGGAGGTTGGCGTCAGGTCACAGACCTGTTGATGCTGAACACATTCTTTAACAGAGGTCCCGTCCATCACGATGGAGACCCCTTTGTTGGTGGTGGTGGCCTGCAGCCCCTGGAATAGGCCACTTCCTTGAATCTCAAGGATGCGTTCTTCCATGTGCCAATTGTGGAGACTTCAAAAAAGTATCTGTGGTTAGTATTTTCAAGCCAGGTCTACGAGTTCATGGTGCTCCCGTTGGGCCTTGCTATGGCACCTCTAGTGTTCACCTGGTTTGTGCAGTCAGTCGCTGCACACCTTCATCAGAACTCCATTCACATTCATGTGTACTTGGACGATTGCTTTATCCGGGTGCTTTCGCACCTAGATTGGCATCACACACACACACACACACACACACACACACACACACACACACACACACACACACACACACACACACACACACACACACACACACACACACTGTTCTGGACCTTTGTGGATGCTTAGACCTGATTGTGAATCTCACAAAAGTCCAGCCTAAGGTGGGAGCAGATCTTTGTCTTTCTAGGCATCCAGATTGATCTGGTTGCCTTCATCTGTTGCGCTTCAGAAAATAGGTAAGAGAGACTTCAGCTGATGCTCAAGCTGTTTCTGACCCAAGAGTTTCACTCACTTCAGCAGTAGCAAACCCTGTTAGGCTCGCTGTCCAAGATGGACACCCAGGTCCCCCTGGGTCGCTTTCATCATCGGCCCTTGCAGCACACCCTGCAGGACAGATGGTCAAGGGACCATGGCTACCAAGTCCTGGTGCCTGTCCTCTCAGACGATTGCCAGCACCTCTTTTGGTGGACCATGAGGAAAAACATCATGATAGGACAGATGTTGTCACCCTTTCAGGCACTACACACCATGTACACGGACTCTTCGCAATTTTAGGTGGGGAGCCCATGTGGATGGCTGGACAGTGTCAGGCCTCTGGCCCAAGTAGTCCATCTTCCACCACATGAATTGGTTGGAACTGGAGCAATACACATAGTGCTCCTCCACTTCCAGAAGCTAGTGGAGCACAAACATATCCTCGTAAGGTGCGACAACAGGACTGCAAATGCCTACCTCAACTGGCAAGGCAGATCGCCCACGCCAACGGTGATGGAGTTGGCCAGACATATCACACAATGGGGCTCAGAACATAATGTCCGCACATGTTATGCATGTCCTGCGATTACAAAATGTCCTGGCCAACCAACTCTTGAAAAGGGGTCAGGCGGTAGGGACGGAGTGGTTGCTCCACCCAAGGAGCATTCAGGCCATGTGGGCCAGGTGGGGTACCCCACATGTGGACCTGTTCACGACGAGCTTAAATGCAAAGCTTCCAGTTTACATCTCGCCCCTTCCAGATCCCCAGGCCCTGGCAGTGATGCTCTAGTCATGGACTGGAGCAACCTTGGTCATACACCTTTCTGCCTCTTCAGATCCTCCTGCAGTACTGCAGAAGATTCGGTCCCACAACTGCAATTTGATCCTCGTCACCCCCTGGCAACCAAGGACAAATTGGGCCATGGACCTCCTGGAATTAACAATTTCTAATCTGGGCTATTTCATTGGCTTAGGTAGCCTGTGTCTAGGATTTTGGGCACAATTCCAAATGTTGAACCCAACTATTTCTTTAAATATGATATAACTAGTTATCATAACTATATATCAACACGTTCAGTAGAAGAAGTGCTCTCAGTTCCGTGTCAAAATGACAGGCATAACACTTGGTTGCTCTGGCAACCAAAGTATTGTTTCATATTGTGATATTTTGTTATTATATAATATATATATATAAATATATATATATATATATTAAAAATAATGTTTAGCAACATGAAATGGTTTACCAGGTCAATGTTACATTCCTAAACCTTTTATGCTTTTGATTTTTCGTTTGTATCAAATAAAATTTTGGATAGTTGCCATGGCAACCATGTTGGTCAGCTTATGTGATAAGTTGGCCGACCATTGCAATCTACATTATGTCACCACATGAATTCAGCAAATTTCAGTCAAACATATTCAGCATTTTTAGAAAGTTTTAGAGTGAGAAACTTTTGCACAGGAAAGCTACAAATAGATCTCAGAATATTCCTTGCCAAAATTATCTCAAAGTCACCAAGGTCACGTGACATGACCGCCATATTTTTGTTTACTCTTTTTAGCAAATCTTACCAGCTTCATTTGACTGTAAAATGTTATTTATTAATGGAAAACATTACTGGAATGTCAAAACATGCAGCAGATATGTGAATTGCCATTTTACCTTTGAAATAAATAATTCAGCTGCCCGTTTCAAGCATATGAAGCACTTCACAGACTGTAAACTGTTTACGGCCTCTGGCTGCTATGATGAAGTCTACCTCATGTGACCTTTCACACGTATCAATACTGACAGGTGCCTACTGGAACGTCAAAAACCTGTACAAAATTTATGATGGCGTTCCAATCACCAAATAATTGATATGACGGAAAGTTTACATGTCCAACATGATGTTAAATGCAAATCTGTGATTCTTTCTTGCAAAATATTTTATAAAGTGATCTAGGAAGGCGAGTCCGCGTATATGCGGACTCCAACTGGAAAGTGTTAATCATCGAGCCTCCGCTACATTTACCGGCATGGCCGAAACTTCTGGTGCAACCGCAGATGAGTCTGTTACACAGGAACCCTCAAGTACTCAACCTCCAGGCTTAGTGGCTGTCGCACAGCACATCCATGACAGAGGTTTCTCACAATCAGTCACAGGTAGAATTGCCGGGGGGGGGGGGGGGGGGGGGGGGCTTCGATCCTCTTTTCTAACGGTCAACTCAGCTCAATGGAAGGTGTTTTCTCAAGTGGTGCACCACTTGGGGAATACATCCTTGTTCTCCGCACATCGCGGACATTGCTGACACAGAGATCTTGGCAATGGTGGTCAAGAGGAAAGGATGCTTACTGATACCAAAATTACTACAAATTTCAGGTATTTGTTTGTTTGTGCCAAATTTGATGAAAATCTGAGTATTTTGATATAACATGGTGACAAAGCAATCTGATAGATAATGGACAGACTGAGAGACAACCCCAAAATGTGTACCAAGTGGGCAGGGATACACCACATTAAAATACCAAGTGGGCAGGGATACACCATCACATTATACATAGCAAGTGGGCAAGGACAGACCATCACATTACATGCACCAGGTGGGTAGGGATACACCATCACATTATGCATTTCAAGACAAGATGGAGCTGAATCAAAATCTTTTTCACTATTTTTTATCTCAATATTTCAGGGTTTTTTAATGTGCAATCAGCCAGAGCAGTTATATAATCTTGTGACTTTTACAGATGTCTTTGATCAAGTTATATTTAGAGTACGTACAAAGAAAGACAAACTTGAAAACTGTGGCAGTACTGTGGCAGTACTATGGCAGTACTGCCTATAGCCACAGTGTGTAGCTCTCCTTCCCTCCAATTTCTCAGGTGGCATCAAAACCATGCTCTTTTTTCTCAATTCATATTTTATCATTCACAAACAGAAGCATTTATGTTTTGTTCCCATATTTTTGGCTTTATGTAGTAGATACACATCAGTATGATCTTATCTTTAATTTTGTGGTTGGCTGACAGTGCATAGCATTAATAGCATGTAATGGTGCAGGGGCCATGGCCTGTGCACAGCACCACATTGCCATGGTGGACACATGGACTGTGCCTGTACTTAAGCTGGTGCATGCAGCTGTTTTTTTATTCCCTCAGGAAGATCAACTTAACACAGGCTGCAATAGAATAACGTTATTATGTACATGATGTAGCAATGTTTACCATTTTGGACATTGGTACTTACCAAAATTGAACATTGCAATCATCCTCTTAACTGCATCAATCACTAACTAAAAGTGTTTTCATCCCACAGGTCAATGCTCATGAGGATTTGAGGCTTAAAGAAATGGCACTTCCCTGGAGATGTAATCTGCCTACAATCTACAGCATGGCTTATAATCTCCACAGTTCTTTTTACTGAAAAGATTCATTTTTATATTTCCTTTATGATAATTTCACTTTAGTATATGAAATAAAATAAAGCAAAATTTTTCTTCTTTTTTTTTCTTTTTTTTTATATTTTCTTGGCTAACTTTTCACAAAAAATATGCTGTTTTCTGAAGAGAAATGTCTTGGACTGATCTCATTTTAACACCAATGTAAAGCTAAAGGAGAGAATAAGTTCACCAACACAAACAGAGAACTAATAGCTGGGAGCATGTCCATACTTAACTGAAAAGCTGGCTATTCACAAAGACCAGACAGGATGCAAAGCACCACCTGGTGGCCAATACTAGCAACACACCATAGAAGTAACCATGACAGAGTTACCTGTACTGGCAGCTGGTCCTGTACAACATAATTATCAACATTGTATACATGTAATCTTGTCACTCTTTGCCAAACAGTTGTATTAGCAAGAAGTATGTTTTGTTTATGGTGGTATCCTTTGACATATCATTTACAATAACATCATCCCAGGTATGACTGAAGCTATGTTTTGAAGTGTTATGACCGTGACAGGAGACAGAAATATTGATGCTCTGCAGAGGCCCCAAGGGACTCAGGATCACAGTTAGCAAGATAGAACATCAGTGCATTTTCACCATTGGTATTTTTGTGTTGAAATTATTAATTACAATTCACAGTTAATGTTGAAAAAATATTTTGGTTGAAATAGCAATTATGATTCACAATTAATTTTCCAAATTACAATCAAGAATCCTGTTACAAAAATGACTTCATCTCACAGATCACAGGAAAGAAACTGCAACCAGCCCTTGGCAACCCCTCTGCACATAATATCCCTACACAAGCAGCAGCACTTCCTTCAAACAACCATCATTCCCTGCCATTTGTGCGGCAGTTTTGAAAACTAAAACCTTGAAACGTTTAAAGAGGCAGCAAACATATGCACTTTCAAATTTTGACAATTTCGTTTGACTGATTGTTTGAATCTGGATTGACTTGAACATACTTTTCACATATATTTTTAAACATGTATTGACATATTTGCAAAACATTTGGAACATACATTGTACACACTGCCTGCCCATGTTCTCCATAATTCCATCAAGGTCACCCATCCTTCAGTTAACCTTACAATTACAGAAAAGTAACAACAGGCCCAGATGGCCCTGTGCTCTGCTGACAGGCAACTGGGGAACCACAACTGATCTAATTAACATACAGTTTGATACTCCTAGTTTCAACATATTTCAAGACAGTATTTTTTATATATACTTTCAGTATTTTTTGTTCCAGGTCAAGCACAACAAAGCTAAGGACAGGTAAGACACCAAAATCAAATCCCACTTTAGTCAATCCTAGCTCAAAATGTATTTGTGTCAGGAGAACATATCATATATGTGTGTACTCGTCATACTCCAAAGAATTTATATGTCCCGTATTTGGGTGTCTGTGATGTTAATTGTTGAATAAACAATTGAAAGTTGACCACAAAGCATCAACCCCATAAATGTTGCTATAAGTCACAAATTATTTGTGATAAAATCATAATTTCACTTGCATCTTAATCCTGACATATTGGGATATTTGTACAAAACGTAGTAAACATAGTCCCTTAACATTTGGGGAGGTTGTCAATCAATTTTTGGCCAATCACATGAATAAAAGAGCCTTTGAAGTACAGAAAACATTATTCAGCGATCTGTCAAATGGCGACAGCGACAGTCTGGTTTCAAAGTATGGCAACGAAAGTTATGTTGCCTTGCTTCGGTGGGGCGGCCTGTGGCCGCTCGTGGTTAGTGCACGGATGGCGGGTTTGGTCTTCCGCCCCCTACCTCTTCATCACGTTTTTAGGGATAGTATTTTATTGTATTTACTCCTATCTGTATACTTTATGTAGTTAGCTTGTTAGACTTGTCTGTACACTTTACTTAGTTAGCTTGTCATTATTTTGTAGTCATTTTCTCAATGAGTTTCATTTCTCTTTCCAACCTGAGTTTAGTAACGCTATTTTGTGTGTTTTCTCTGCTGTTCATGTTTATGCTTATTTCGATGTGTTTATTTGTACTTTTATTTTCTCATCCCTGGGTTTCGATATAATATTATTATTTACATGGGTATTGTTGATGAAAGTGCCAGTTTTTTCCCTGGCTGTCTTTGGTGTGCAGGACCACTGACGTAATCCATCGCAGCACGGCCTTTGAAGGGACATCTTCTGACGATTCCCGCTCATCTTGAACATTTAAAGTCTCCCTTCATTAGAACACAAAACAAGCAAGATAACTATTAAGTAAACCACTAAGGCTGTAATATGTTAGCATGTTTGCATCTTTTCCCTGCACACAAACATATTTTCGGCTTGCCGCCTTATTTAGCATTGCCGCCCTGATACCACTCTCCTTTTCCTATGGGCCATTGCTACCTGCAGCCACGTGACAGGCTGTTAAATATGATTGACAGATCGCATTGTTCCGTTTGGCGGCTGAAAACCGAAAGAATGACACATGGACGTTTGGATGTCCACATGCCTGTGTGGTTTTTGGCGTTTTTCTCATATTTCTACTTTAGTTAAAAGCTTGAAATTTTTGACAACTAATATACAGGACATTCATCTTGTAAAAACCGTTAAAATCTCAAAATCGGCCATGCAAAGGTTTTTGGTGTCTTAACTGTCCTTAAGTAAGGTGGCTCTATGACATTTGAAATTGGGTCAGGATTACCTATCTTTGAATTCAAGCTAGACCCTGTTAAGGACTATATACATGTGCAGTATCACACACCTAGATCAAAAACTTCTCAAGTTATTGTGTGGAGGCTGTTATATACTGACCAACTAGCACAGTGGCTCTGTGACCTGGTGACATGGGTGAAGGTCACAATTCTTCGAACTTTACTTAGCCCGAATACAGGACAATATCCCTATGCAATATGAAGTTGTAGGTCAAAAATGTGCATTATACAAAACCTAAATTCACCAAATTGCTCTGTGACCTTGGGAACTGGGTCAAGGACATCCACCTTTGAACTTAAGGTGGAAGCTATGAAGCCAGTGCGCAGTGAGACTGGCAACTTTAGATCAATATTACCCATTCATTTTTTTTTCACAAGTACATTCAACCTATATATTTTCTAATTACTACATAATAGATTTGTATCCATATAATTTTTTTGCTGGATTGGATTTTTTTTAGGTTTTATAGCATTCTTTCTGACTTGATAGGATTTTCACATTTTTCACACAGAAGTCACACAATTTTTTTTTCCAAGTTGAAATCAGAAGAAATTTTAAATATATATCCATGTCTAGGATTGAATTCAATGGTGAGTCCTGAAATAGCATAAATAAAAGTTATACAATTTTAAATTTAGTCCTTACAAGTTGTTCATTTTCTTTCTATAAATTGCTCCAAAAGTCACAGGAGGGGTTGTCAGAAAAAAAAATCCTGTGACCTGCTTCTGGATATATTTTTCTTTTGATGTCCGTTGATTTTAATGTGATAGGGCAATTCATACGTTTGTGAGGCGAGATACAAATTGCAGAGGTTGAGCAAAAAACAGTTCCGAGAAAATTGCATTGAAAGAAAAAGTTGCCAATTCTTATGCATTTACAGCTGTAATATGACACATACTCATTTCTTCTGTCCTGTGTTTTAATTATTGTGTGAAATTAATATGTTGCTTTACCTCTGTCATGTTGTCATTAAAAAAAAAGTATATTTTGTGGCTTAAATGTCGACTTTTTCAACTTGGGAGCATCACACTTGGCTTGTTTGGGTGTGGGTTCACATGCGGCTTTCCATATTTGGGGCCCAGTAAGTGGATTGTGCTAATTTATTTTTACATCAATAGAGAATTTCAAAGTAATCAGAACAGTGGTAATGATTAGTCTGAACTGGCCCATTCTTCTCTCCACGGCTAATGGTTTCCTGTTCCCTGAGTGACCCTTGTCAATGCCTCAATTGGTTTCCACAGGTCATGGGTTAATGACTGTGCAAACAATGACATGGTTCATTATCATACCCATGCAAACAAACTCCATGTGCTCAGCACTGGTTTAACTTTTCAGTGTAAACAAAAGTTTTGGGATCAATTTTCTCACATAAATTTTTTGTTCACATATCTGGGTTTTTGGGAGCATGTAGCTTAAGTATCAAACTATCCAAAAATATGAAAAAGTGATTAGAGGTTATCCAAAGGTGCTGGTTTCAGATCTTCCACCTTAACCTAGCCCCTAGAGAGGAGGACCATAACTCTGTGCAATATTAAAGTTGTACTGCAAAATAACAGAGGTTAGCATATGGAAACCAAATTCAGCCAAGGCGGTCCCATGACCATGAAAATTACATCTATGTTAACCATCTTGGAATTTGATGTACCCTTTCAGTGGAATAAACACCCATGCAGTATAAAAGCCATAGCTCAAAAACCTCTTGAGTTGTTGAGTAGAAATCACATTCTATCAACAGACATGAACACAGCAATGTGCCCAGTCTTCTGTGAAGTGTGTGTGTGTGTGTCGGGGGGGGGGGGGACAGAAAAATGTTAGATGTTTCTATACAATTTACTTTTCCTCTTTACCTGCCAGCAGTTGTGTGTGTTGTAATATTGCTGAACAGCTGCCTGACGTAGTATACACATTAATGACATGCTATGATGGGTTTTCTTCAATTATATCTAGTTAATTTTTTTCAAATGTTTTGATTTTTTATAATTGTCCCTATATGAATTGTTATGTGAGCCCTAACCAGTCATCAAATTTCCAAACCCAATGAAATTAGGGTAGCAAGTTTTTGGGCATTGGCAGTTTTTGGTCACATCAACGATCCCCCAATACTTAAAAACCACTTTTCAGTGGAGCAGGAATTTTTTGACACCCCACCCCAGTGCTCACCTTGATCCTGCCCGTTGACAACAGGTGCTGGGCCATACTCTTGATCAGCACGTCAAAGAAGAACCAGGAGTGGTTCATGAACTTGCCCACCACCAACTGGTCGGCCTGTGTTGGCCGCAGCAATGCCTTCAGGTGCTTTGCCAATTCTTCATGGATGGTCTTCTGTCGATCGCTGGCCACAGACTCCGTCACAAATACATACTGCAGCACACATCAATATATTCATTTTCATGCAAAACAACCAGGCAAGAACATTAATGGATGACCTTGTGTTTTATAATCACGCAGTTGATCAATAGAGATTTGATACATGTTGCCATTGGTTGCTGTATTGGGACGCCACTACCAGTGCCTGTTATACGACTTTACAATCCCAAGTAACCCAACCTCAAGAAATCAAACTGAGAATGTGATGGTACAATACATGTGCAATTGACACTATCTATCACCTAAGTTGGGTGGGGGGAGGGGATTCAAGGCTTTGCGATCTTTCCCAACCCAAAGGAAATGCAGTCCTGATTCAGGGGACAAGGGTTAACATTGCTCATGATTTTGAAGATTGTACAAATTCATGATATAAGGATAATATATAGCTATATAGGTTATCACATGGTTGTAGCTGTATCACCCCCTTTATCAGCCCCAAGCATCTGTATCATCACGAGACCTTCACACCTTTGGTCTCGTGACGATACAGATGCTCGGGGCTGATACAGGGGGTGATACAGCTACAACCATGTTTCATGTTCGGAACGAGCGGGACTCGAACCTGCAACCTTTGGCACCAGTCGCCTAGCTGAAATGGGAAACGCACATATCCACTCGACCACATCCCCACCCCAAAAAGAATGGATCAATGGAGGTAGTTATGTGCGAGTGCCATATCAACACGGTAATGCAGTATATTAACTGAGTCGGTATTTATTTCCAGAATCGGGGACTTAAATCCACCAGCATTAAGGAAATGCCGAAAATATATATTTCATGTTCGGAACGAGCGGGACTCGAACCTGCAACCTTTGGCACCAGTCGCCTAGCTGAAATGGGAAACGCATGTGATATATTTCCATTCAGTGTAAATAATTGGCCTATAGAATGCAGATCCTCATGAGCCAACCTCACCCAGATATCATCCAACACTTTTAATTTTGGACAGCAGACAGCCAGGCTCTTAGTCCTATCTCCCCTGGTTAACTAGGCATTCACTTCCAGTACAGCCAATCAAAGAACAGGATTCTCACAGACCCCCTAATTATAAATTCATAAACATCAACCTTGTGGCATCCATCTTCAGGTTGCTATTTTTAAATTTATAATTAGGGGATGTGTGAGAAGCCTGTTCTCTGATTGGCTGTACAGGAAATGAATGTCTAGTAACCATTTTGAGGGTGATATTGGTATGTTTGGCATTAATACTGTTATTCTTTCTTAACTGATTTTAGTGCCCTTGAAAAATTGGTCAAGGTCATCCAAAATTTTACATAAAGAGTTTCAACTTGTAGTTCCATCTCAATTTTTTGACATAATAATGAATTTAATGTGGTTTTGAAACCTATGATGTCAATTCAAATTTATATCACCAGTGGCAGCACCATAAACCCACAATTCATAGCGAGCTCTTACCATTATAAAAATGAAGTCGGTCTCTGTTGTTGTCACTGGCATGTTACAGCACGGTTGTTGGTAGGCATTTTCCATGATGTCGCGATAGCGACGTCATGAAAAAATGCCTGCCAACATCCGCGCTGTTACATGCCAATGACAACAACAAAGACAGACTTCATTTTTTATATTTATATTCATGTTAACATAAATACTAGAATTAAATTTGTCATGAATATTTGTGCGTAGAAGTTTTGATAGCCACTGCGAAGGACCTTTTGTTTATCAGTGGGAAGAGCTATGGGTGCATGTGGCCAGCCGCTTGTTACGTAGCAAAGTAGGCACTGGCACGTGCCGTGCTGTACATGATGTTACCATCGACTGATAAAAACAAAATTTGTCCCTATTCTTTCAATGCTAACAAAAACTCTGAATGTATATATTAACAAATGTAAATACGGGACATAACAGAACAGTAAACCATCCAATCAGAAGACTACTCAGTATCTAGTCTATGGATTTGATTTTCTTATTCACCCCCTACTGTGCATGTGCACATGGGCGGCACCATTGCTTTTCTTATGCATCCCAGGAAATTACACCCATTTTATTTACAACAAAGTCTCAAACTTACCGAACTTTATGGAGTTATGTCAATATGTCTGTGCAGAAAATATTGTCATTAAAGTGTGATAAATGACAATGACTGACAAACTAGCATTGGTGACACCTCACTGGAAAGCTAAAAAATCAGAAAAAAGTTTAGAAAAAATTGCAGCACCACTTGGTGAACAAATTTAGAACTTGGTGTCCCTAGTAGTGTTACTGGGTAATATAAATGCAATTGGGTGAGTGATTTGGGAGAAGGTTTTTTAAGATTTTCCCCCCAAAAGAACAAAAAAAAAAGATCATACACACTCCAAAAATCACTGAAGCATGACCATTTGGTCAAACGTCCTAGCACCTACCCAAGGTTGACGTCAATCTGGCTGACGGTTTTGAAGAAGTCAAAAATGTGAATTGTAAATGACAAACCATCCTATGACTGATAAGTCAGCTGAGCTAAAAGTCATCAAAAATTAATTTCACATTTTTTTTGGGGGGGGGGGGGGTAGACGAAGAGCCACTAAGCCATGTCTTTTCTTTTGCTATTAGTTACTATGCTTAAATCATGGAATTATAATGGTATCGAGTGATGAACTTTTGTCCTTTGCTTTATCCATCTTTCATTCTTTGACTTTGGCGACAATAGCATTACTTTTGTAAGATAGGAACGAGGCACTTCTGCCAGGGCATGAAAATTTGTATGTCTGATTGTTAAGGACAAGTAAAAGTACTTGCCCTGTTGGACAAGTCATGTGCAAACTTCCCTGACATGATTCCTGTTCAAAAAAATGGAGAAAACAACCCCAGTCAGAGCCTTTGCGACATGCTAGTGATTAGTTGTACTGTAGTATGTGTGTTGTCACATGGATGCTGGCATGTGCTTGGGCACGCCAATACATGTAGGTGCTGATAATCCCTATATAAACATTCCAGGTTTAAACAATTACCTGGCTCTCTGCAGGTGTATTCAATAGAACTTTGCTACCTGCTTGATTTCAGTCAAAACAAGGAGGTATTTTCACTCTTGTGAACGTACGACTACCAGATCAAGACACTGGCTTTACCATTTATGCTAGTTATTGGAGCGGGGTCACTGCAAGTAACTGTTGGTCTGATCTGCCCCAACAATGACAAAGCAGCATAAAAAAATATTCAAACTTATATGGCGAATTCCTCTGTAAATTGGCATCAAATGACGTTTATTGATGGGTTCTAACAGTGTTGGAAATCTCATGTATTGATGCTGTGAGTTGACTTCCCAGGCAAACACAACAGACAACTGCCAGTCACACGCAAGTGACAGCATGCAGCTATGTATGGGGAACCAAGCATCATCATGGACCCACCTTCCTGCTTTCATGGACTGATTTGTGACACATTCGGCACTTCCCTCTATCCCCTACCTTTGCATATTTGCCTGTGACTCCAAGTTATTGTTGCTAATAACACTGCAATCTTTATTTTCGCTTGCTGCAACATAAACAAAGATTCCCGTGTGTGTGTTCCCTCCGTAACTTCGCACATGATGGAAGCCATGATAAACACACTGTAACACACCCTGTGATTGGCTCACTTTTGCGTGTGACTCAATTGACCAATCAGGTGACGGGTTCTCCGTCAGACAACAAAGCCAAGCAGCTGCTTGTTACAGTGGCAGGAAAGATGGTGATGGTCCCCACACGGCATGTGCATTACAAGGAGACCCATTTCTTATTTGAATTGTTAAAACTTTGTTTGAAACAAAATTAAGAACACCGTGTATTGCAAGGCACTCCCAATACTGTATATGCAAATCAATTACGATGTACTGACAAGCATTTATGGTACTACTACTACCACGCAAAAGACTTGATGATGATGTGCATCCCGTCAGTGGCAATGAGAAAAAGTATCCTTAAACCATTGCAACTATCAACCTTTATTGAAGTTTATGTGGGACATTGATTCCCAGAAATTTTCACCAATGTGTGCACTTATTTTAATGTAAAATCAATTCAAACACAGCATTTTATTTCAACTTGTCTTGGGCGTCAACTTGGGCCAGAGCCCTGCATTGCATTACCCCATCATGCCCATGGTGACCTGGTTGTCTCAGTGGTGACTTGTTATCGTGGTATTTTGTTCAGTTGTACATGTGCGTTCTCCGAGTTACCAGGGCAAATGGTCGCTTAAGTATTTTTAACTTATGACTTACTATCTTATCTTTAATCTGTCTGCTTGGTTGTGTCTGAGGCAGTGATTATCATTCATTACAAATACAAATGCAACACAATACCCTCACAAGCTGTATATGGTGAGCGCCATGGTCAAAAGCCAGTGCAATGCATTGTGGGTAAATCATACTACCAGAGATTTTTTTTTAAATTCTCACAGAAACCGTCAGTAGCACTGCGGCCCTGGGACTGTGGCACAGAAGGCATTTGAGTTATCAAAATTAATCATGGCGACGAGTTTTTGGCAATGTTTGCAGTTTGCATAGATAAAAACGAACGAGGTAGGCTGAACAAAATAAAATTGCCATAAGTTCTGGGTACAATGGACCATGGGTACATTCATTTGATTTTGTTTTGACCTGTCCGGGCGCAAGTTGGGTTCAAGCAAAAACTAGTTGCAAATGAAACAAGGTCATTGGCGGGTCTGTTGCGATCTGCTTATGATAATTTCTGAGACATGACGCAAATTTCGTCTGTATAAATTTAATATACCTCAGAGCAATTTTGCAAAAATCGCCGCTGGGTGCATGAGTTTCATCTCAATGATTCTCATTATCAGTGGTTATGCCAGGCAACGAGACACCCAAAAATTGCTTGTTTGACAAATCCCTTATGGCTTGCTATGTACTTAAACCTACACTTGACACAAAACAATGGGAATAATAGTCCAATGTCAAATGTATTAAAACAACAAAGAACACATAAATAGAACTCTCTTTGATGCTCTTTTTCATCAAATTGAGTGCGTTGTTCAGGCTTCCGGTTTATGGTCTCCACGCTTGTAATTTGAGTGGCAAGGGTCAGTTTGTGTTTTTGAACTGCGTAATGTTAAAAAATATGCTATCCATTGCTTTTTGTGTCATTGCACCTGCCCCAGAAACATGTAACTGCAAAAGGATGACCACATAATCAGGTTTCTCAACAGCAACATCGACATTTAGAGTAGATAATACTTTAAAGGTCCTCTTGATTGATTGGGTACCACAAATTAAGAAAGTTGATGTTTTAGGTGGTTAGAAATGATATCTGAAAACCAAAATGTTGAATTTCATTTTCGGATTGTGTTTTTTAGCTCCAAAAGTGCGCCACATTTGTGACAGGAAAGCGCGCGAAATTTCTTCGATCAGGGCCCGATGTGGGAAAGAGTTTGTGACATCACAAACACAACCTGCTGGCCAGGCTGAATGTGTTATAATCCAGAGTGCCTTCAGTTTGACAAGAGTTATGGTAGATAAAACAGAGCCAAGTGATTCCGGAGAGTATGAATTGAGTTTTTTATGTACATGGTCTGATGACCCTGAAGAAGAATTAATAAAAAAAGCTGAAGCAGCAGAGGATAAGATCATTCAGCCTTACACGCATGAGGGGACGCCCAGAACCCTACCATCACCAGTACTGCAGGGAGTTCAGTACTAACTCAAAACAGATCTCAAGTTATCAAGTAAACAGTAAATTCTGTGTCAGATGTCCTGTGAATAAGCATTAGAATGCCCATTGACTTACATAGTCATCAATAGGAAAGCTGCACTGATCCATAAGTACCCAAACTGAAAATCCTTAAAAATCAGGAATCCAAAGCAGTGCCACCTAGTAAACAACTTTGTTTGACCCTTCCACAAGAACATATCCATCACATTTCAGCTTAATCTGAGTGACGGTTCTGAGAACAAGTGAAAAATAGCAAAACCATACAAAAAAATTCATAAAATAATTTTTAAAAAGTTGCAGCACCACCTGGTGAACAAATTGGGAACTAGGTGTCCCTGGGAGTGTCTATTTACGATATCAAAGCAATTGGGTGAGCGGTTTCAGAGGAGAAGAGTTTTTAAGGTTTGCCCCCCCCCCCCAAAGGAACAAAAAAGTTCATAAAAAATCCAAAAATCAACTGAGCGTGACCATCTGGACAAACTTGGTAGAGATCTACCCAAGGCACATCCCCACCAAGTTTGAAGTAAATCTGGCTCACATTATTTAAGTTATAACCATATTAACCAGAAATTCCCATGTTAAACTTTCCTATTAAAACTTGTGTTAAGATTCTTGAAAAAAAAATCACAAAAAAAATCCAAAAATCACTGGAGCATGACCATTTGTACAAACCTGGTAGAAACCCACCCAAGGTACATTGCCACCAATTTTGAAGTTAATCTGTATGACGGTTTGAGAGAAGAAGTCGAAAATGTGAATTAACATTAGAATGCTCATTGACTTCTATAGTGATCAATAAGAAAGCTGCATTGACCGATACGTACCCGAATTGAAAAAAATCGTTAAAAATCAAGAATCTGTAGTATTTCCACATAGTGACCAAATTTGCTTGACCCTTCCACAAGGAATATAGCCACCATGTTTCAGCTTAATCTGAGTGACGGTTCTGGAGAAGAAGTCGAAAATAGCTATAACACACAAAAATTCATTAAAAAGAAAAAAAATGCAGCGCCACCTGGTGAACAAATTAAGAACAAGGAGTACCAGGGAGTGTTCCTGTGTGATATCAAAGCAATTGGGTAAGGGTTTTCGGAGAAAAGAAATTTTTAAGATTTGTCCAAACAAAGAACACAAAAAATTATTGAAAATTAAAAAATCACTGGACCGTGACCCAACCCAAGGTACATTGCCACCAAGTTTGAAGTTAATCTGGATGACGGTTTTGGAGAACAAGTCAAACATGTGAATTAGCATTAGAATGCTCATTCACTTCCATAGTAATCAATAGGAAAGCTGCATTGACCGATAAGTACCCGAATTGAAAAAATCGTTAAAAATCAGGAATTCACAGCATTCCCACACAGTGAACAACTTTGTTTGACCCTTCTACAAGGAACATATCCACTAAGTTTCAGCTTAATCTGAGGGACAGTTCTGGAGAAGAAGTCGAAAATAGCTATAACACACAAAAATTCATACAAAATTAGGAAAAAATTGCAGCGCCACCTGGTGAACAAATAAGAACTAGGAGTCCCAGGGAGTGTTCCTGTGTGATATCAAAGGAATTGGGTGAGCGCCTTGGAGAAGAAGATTTTTTAAGATTTTCCCAAAAAAGAACAAAAAAAATTAATGAAAAAAATCCAAAAATCATTGGACGATGACCATTTGAACAAACTTGGTAGACACCCACCCAAGGCACATCCCCACCAAGTTTGAAGTGGATATGACTGACGATTTCGGAGAAGAAGTCGAAAATATGAATTGTTGACAGACGACCGACGCAGGACCATAAGATAAGCTCAGCTGACTGACAAGTCAGCTGAGCTAAAAAAAAATGAATCACTGTTCCTGGTTTTATGAGTAATGCCTAATTTCGCCAGTTCCATGAGTCCTTCCCTGGTCCAGTGATGAGACCGCATTTGGCAACAACAGTAGCTTTTTCTCGCCAAACCTATCCTAAACATCGCAATATTTAATAAAGGAAACTTAAGTTACTTTCTACAAAGTGTTCGCTGCATAGGTCAGATCGGTTCCCAGGGCCTTGCCAATTGTCCCTGTAAATCTTGACTGCACAAGTCCACGCTCTCTGTAATTTTAAATCTTTGGGGGGAATGTAAACAAGCTGCAAAACTTGTATTGCTACAAATAAGAGCAACACACTGACCCATCCTGGGCGGGAACTGGGAAGAAAATATATATTTCTAAATGCATTCTTAATCCTGTTGATAAAGGATGGATAAAATATGTTTAAACCAAGTGACGCTTGACAGTCATGAGTCACTAGCATGGGCAGAGTTTTCCGTATCAGCCAGTGGGGTTGCGTTTATGATGTCACAAGCTTTTCGCGTCGGAAATGAATGGAAAGTGACGATTTAAGGCACAGAGAGTTTTTAAAATAAAAATATGAATAAAAGTATCATTTTCTCATCCAATTTTTTTAAAGCACACCGAACGTTGGGAACAACCCACTAGTCACTCATGTATCAAACTTGAACATGGTCAATCAAGAGGACCTTTTAGCACTTTGCACGGTACTCTTTGTCCCCCTTAGGGCATATCTTGCCAGTATATTATCTAAAGATAATGAGGGAAATTGAGTGCTGCGCGCTGATTTCTAAAAATTAAAATGAAGAAAGCATAAAGCAGGAGGTGTATGTCTTACAGAGATACATCTCAATCAAAAGGTTGGACACAATACTCTTTATCTTGCTGCAGAGTCTGCTCATATGTGATGTTACAGTAATGTTACCCAGAACTGACTTTCAGTGCCAACTGCAACTAAAGTCAAACTAGTTCAGACGAACTGCTCTCAATTATGATAAAAATGCCAGATTCATATCCTCTCATTCAAGCACCAGCTTGTAGTTCCTGAGAATCAAATGGTCTGGGTCAGCTGTGCCCAAAGTGGGCCGAGGAAAGCTGCTGACTCAGTCCAAAACCAGACACTCAACGAGTTAACAGTTGGTTCAACCTCTCCCAGGTCCCTTCATAAGGATGCAAGCAACTTTTCTAATATCAAGCCTGGTACACAGCACAGGACAACTTATCAAGGTTGCTGAGCCAGATGCAAGTAGGCAAGCTTGCAGAGCACAAGGTCAATGTTGACAAAAAATTTACCTTGACATAGGAGCGGAGGATTTCCACCTTTCCCACCTCGTACACCTGATGGACTGCATGGACCAGCACTCTGTACAGACATACACACTGATGTACCACATGGTCAGCAACACACTCTACAACAGCTCAACAAATTTTGTCACATATGTATCAAGACATTTAAGGGCAGCCAAGACATAAAAAATATAGCCCACTTTAATCTGTCAAAATGTATTTGCGTTAGGATAACACATCATATATGTGTGTGATCTTCATACTCCAAAGAATTTATATATCCCATGTTTGGGTGTCTGTGATGTTATTAGTTGAATAAACAATCGAAAGTTGACTGCAAACCATCCACCCCATAAATGTTGCTATAAGGCACTAATTATTTGTGATAAAATCATAACTACACTTGCATCTTAATCCTGACATGTTGGCAACAAAAAAGATCCTGCAATTTTTTATGTTTGGCTTAGTTTTTCTGTTATTCATCCTCAAAGTTTGACATTTAAATTTTCCTTTTGATTTCCAGGATTTTCATTTTCTTCATTTCACAGAAAAAGAACGAAGGAAAATTTCGAAAATCGCTGAATCATTTTTCCAGTTCAGATATTACAGAATCGAAGGCCGTTAACCAGATTAAATTTCACTCAGCTGTCTTCCTGGAATAACCATTTCTAGGTGGGGTTCTCATCCTATTATCCTTTCTGAGAAAACGAACTTCAAAGACCTTTGATGTTGATCATTTGACTCTGAAACAATACCCTTTGCTCAAGTTGACCTGACATTTGTACAAAACAGAGTAAACACCATCCTTTATCATTTGGCACGGTTGTCAATCAATTATTGGCCAATCACATGAATAAAAGAGCCTTTAAAGTACGGAAAACATTCTTCAGCAATCTGTCAAATGGCAACAGCAACAATCTGGTTTCAAAGCATGATGTCATGTCTCAAGCCTGGCAATGAAGGTTGTGTTACCTTGCCTCAGTGGGGTGGAGTACGGCCGCTCCTGGCCACTGGATGGGTGACCGTTTTGGTCCTTCGGCCCCCACCTCTTCATCCCATTTTTAGGTTTACTGTTTTATTGTATGTACTTCTATTTGTATACCTTTTTTAGTTACCTTGTAAGACTTGCCTGTATCTTTTACTTGGTTAGCTTGTCATTATTTTGTAATTATTTTGCCAACAAGATTAATTTCTCTTTCCAACCTGAGTTTTGTATCACTATTTAGTATGTTTTCTCTTGTGTTCACGTTTATGCTTATTTTGGTGTATTTATTTGTACTTCTATTTCCTCATGCTTGGGGGGTTGATAAAATATTATGTACATGGGTATTGTTGCTGAAAGTTCCATTTTTTTATACCTGCCTTTGGTGTGCAGGGTCACTGGCGTCATCAATCGCGGCATGGCCTTTGATGGGACATCATCTAATTATTCCCGCTGCTCCTGAACATTTTAAGTTTTCCTCCATTTGAACACAAAACAGGGAAGATAACTATGAAATAAACCACTAAGGCTGTGACATGTTTGCATGTTAGCATCATTTCCCTGTCCACACACTTTTGGCATGCCGCCTGATTTCAGGGCACCGCCATGATACCACTCTCACTTTGCCATGGGCCGTTGCTACCTGTAGCCACGTGACCGACTGTTAAGTATAATGTATGTGTGGCATTGTTCCACTAGGCAGCTGAAAACCAAAAGAATGACACATGGACGTTCAGATGTCCACATGCCTGATGTTTTTTTTTGTGGGTTTTTTTTTTCATATTTCTACTTTAGTTAGGAGCCTGAAATTTTGCCAACTTATAGAAAGAACATTTATTTTGTAAAAACTGTTAAAATCTTAATATCACCCATGCAAAAGTTTTTGGTGTCTTACCTGCCCTTAGCATTCACCTCAACAGAGACATACAACAATTTACCCTCTCATCCAGGTTTAAGGTAAAAATAGACAATGATGCTGTCATTATGACATGAGGAGATCAAATGGTTGATTTATGACATACATCATCCAAAGTTTAATCCACGCTGTCATATATGGCACAAGACAACCCTGTGCTTAATCTTCATATCTTCCTTCTCTTGAAGACAGGTGGTTGTAACAAAGTATGTGCACCTTCAGAGTTGTAATTATTAGTACATGTACATTGATATTACCACAGTGACAATGACCAAAGTCCCTTTCAGGCAATGTGGTGATAAATAACTGGCAAATGATGGTGGTTGGTACGGGCACAGATAAAAATACAAAGAAGATTTCAATGAGAAAATGAAAACTGATAACTAATATAAACCAAAAGTGTCATATTGCCAAAGGCATACAATTTGTGGATAAAACAAAGACAGTCACCTGATCTGTCTAAATTGTACAAAGACAGTCACCTGAACTCAGTCTTCATTGTACAATGACAGTCACCTGAACTCAGTCTTCATTGTACAATGACAGTCACCTGAACTCAGTCTTCATTGTACAAAGACAGTCACCTGATCTGGTTTCATTGTACTCTTGCAGTTGTTTGGCAAATATGTAATGAACATTCAATCTTTATCCTAATGCACAATTTAAACCTTTCCCCTTTGAATTAAGTATGAGTCAACATCTTTCCTCAGTGCCCAACCCATGCCAAGGAAATGTGTTGATCTGGGGCATCTGATCATGATAGACCTCGTCTGCAATTCTCAGTCAAATTGTTTTTCATTACTGTTGGAATCAGTTGGAAACACCGAAGCAGATGACATTTGACCACCAGCCAGTTTTTGGCCGGTTTAATATGGGGAAAGGGTTAATGGCAAGAAATGCAGCTTGTGAGGGAGTAGCATTGGTAGCTGTTTGTAGCCACATGAGAAATTACCTGACGGCATTCATGGCCACATCTTCACTGTGTGTCTTTGGAAGAAGTCTTAACAGCTGGTTAAACAATGTAGGCAGGAACTCGATGAGCGCACTGACGTCCACAGCATGCAGGCTCTGTCAACATCATTACAATGATTGTCATAAATGTCTTTGTTTCATGGTACCAGATATATCAACAGATTTGTTGCCAAAGCTTGAACTTTGCATACTATCAAAGCACACAGACTGAAATGTAGCAATGGGGGTCACTCAAATACATTTGGAAAAAGGATTTCAAATCATATCATCTCATTGCTCAGGAATGACATCATCTCATTGTTCATGAATGACATCCTCTCATTGCTCAGGACTACTGTCCTATGAAGTGGGCAACTTCTCCTGCCACAGTCCGCACACACACACAGGGCACAAAGGTCATTCCCCACACACACAGGGCACAAAGGTCATTCCCCACACCATCAAAACCCCAATTCATGTTCATAATAATCAGAATAAAGTCCATAATCTACTTAACACCAAATGTAAAGATAACTGGCCATCTGTCTGAATAAGTTCCTATCAAAAGACAGCTATAGCCTTAGGCTAGATGCAAAATGGTGGTATGTTGTACCTGTGTCCCTGTTTTAGACCATTAGGAAAATGCACTTCTGTTTCCAAACATGACTGTTGAAGTTGGAGATTGCACAGTTCCCACTGCGCAATAAACAAAATAAGCCCTCTGCATTGTGGTCCCCACACATTTGTCATGTGAACATGAATATCCTATCACACTGTACATGAACATGTCATTGTACAGAGACCTTGCTGCATTGTTCTAAACACCATCTTGTTACAAATTTCCAGCGTGTCAGTGACAGCCTTTCATTTAAGAGCCAGTGTTTCTATGTGAGTCCATGTTGCGTGCTCACACCGTCTCGTGGTTTTTGTGCCTCAAACTCTCAACATGCTTGCAAGCAAAATCAGGGTCATATTTGTTACAAATAATGAAAATTGTTCACTTGTCTTAAATCAACCAACTTTAATCAAGCAAATCTTGTACTTCTCAAATTCTACATAAAATATGGAGGACTGTAGCAAAAATTGGACTGGCTTCACACATATTTCACTTATTTTGAACTCGGACAAGCCCTAAGTTACTTTGAGCATTTACTATTAATTGATTAGTTTATACACTTAATGATTATATGCACACATACATGTATTAGATACTGACAATATCAATAGCAATGTGTCTATAGTTACATGTATATTTATTATATTGACAACATTATCCATAGCAATGTCTCCACCGTATATATTGTACACGTAATTACATTGACAATATCTATAGCAATGTCTCTATATACTCAGCAGTAAGCTGGGTTTTATAAGATGTTATTTGGTAAAACACACACACACACACACACATAACTCACAACTCAAGAAAGGTAATTGGGCAAACTCTGACGAACGCAAGGGGAAAAGGCACACGACAGGTAGCCCATGGAGACATGTTACAGAGTGTATAATGTAGTTATATATCTGCACCACAATGTGTGAGTATGGCAAGGGCTTGCTTGCTATTCTGTGAGAGGTGGTTTACTGTGGCTGTGCTGTGGCTGGGCAGAGTCAGGCAGGACAGAGACCTTTCGACATATCAAGGCTAATGTCAAGGTGGTATTAAGAAGCAGATTGCACAAGCCAAGCATGGCAAAATAGAAACCAAACTGTGTCTTGCGAAATGTCTGCCATGTATCCAAGGCTTTAACAGTACTATTATTAGACACTTCTTGGACACTACTTTTCTTGATTGACACCATGGGATTACAGCTGATAATTACTGATACTTTGGAAACTGTTTCTCAGCCTCAGCTACATTCTTCTAAGTGGACTATAGTTACAACATTATCCTTTGTCATAGAGCCGGTCAGCTCCACTGTCCCTCCCACTTTCCTGACACATAAACTGCCAAAATAATATAAATATTTTAACCCTTTTGCCCTCACAATGTACCAGAGCATCTGGATGTGCTTGGCAATTTTTGCTTAAATTTGATTTGTTCCTTGAAACTTTTGTGGTAAGTTTTTTATTAAGAAACATTGCCCAGCATCACACAGCCAGTCAACAGAATTCTTGGCCGTGTCCTGAGCACAATGTACACAGTCCAGGAAAGACATTATTCTGTCTTATAATGACCAGCATAGGCTTTAATTTTCACTATAAATTCTGTGAAAATAATGCTACATGTATGCAATAAGCAGCAGCCGTGAGCGGCTAGTGGTAGCTTTTGGAGGAGACCAGCGGCGTCTGTCAATCATTGGTAGCACTGCCATGACCCACTGGCCAAAGCTGCCAGATGCTACAAGATGCTGTTGTGTGCCATCACGAACTGTCTGTTTAGACCCAGCTTGCCAGGGACCATTGTTTACCGTACTATGCTGTTTATACATGTAGTTCAACCTAGTTAGGGAAGATGTGGTTGTTCTTTGCTGACATTATGAAGTAGTAATGGTGGTGGTGGAACCAACTACAACAACATTTATGACTGTCATTATTTGGCAGGTCCCTCTTTTCATTCGTATCAAAATTTCGAAGTGTTTTGGTCCCAGGAAATACACACAACAACCTAAAGGCTACAGGCCCTGGACTCGTTCAGGGCCACATTTTTAACTGAGTCAACAGCTTTCCCCCAGTGTACTTTGGATGCAATGTGCCCAAAGTGTGCTTAGGAAAGCTGTTGACCTGGAATGTTATATCCTATGAAACTACAGGCATGCTGATACTTGAACGAAAGGTCTTTTTACAAGGAACATGAATTTTGCACCCTTATCATAATTTAGAATAGTTCCTTGTACGTAGTTCAATTTCAGTTGCAGTTGGCACAAGAAGAGTTACAGATACCCTCCTAACCATCAAGACTAGTAGGTCTGTGTGACATCTATATTGCACGGCACTGGATATGGACAATCTGGCCTGCTACAACATACAGGCACTGGATAAGGACAATCTGGCCTGCTACAACATACAGGCACTGGATAAGGACAATCTGGCCTGCTACAACATACAGGCACTGGATATGGACAATCTGGCCTGCTACAACATACAGGCACTGGCTGACATTGTGAGGTGCTGTAATGTGGTGATCCACTGATCAGCCATACAAGACCTGTCAGTATCTGTGACCCAGATACATGACCTAGTGACCTATTTTATAACCCGACACATCCATACGTCCTCATACATGTGTGTGTGTCATGTGCCATGTAAATATATCTAAAGTAAATAAAAGTGCCCACCTGGATATAAGAAGTTTAGACATATTCAAGTTGCTTTGTGATCTTGGGAATAAGACAATTCATCTTGATGAAATCAAAACTTACATGTAGTTTTTACACAAGAGCATTATGAAGGAAGAAAATGTAACATTTCCATATGATTTGATGAATAAACTCAAGGCCAAACTTAGCTACTGACACCCCCCCCCCCCACACACCTTTTTTTCTTTTTTGTTTGCTGGATTAGAATTTTTGAGATTTTATAGAACTCTTTCTGAATTGGTAGGATTTTCAAATTTTTTGCTCAGAAGTTGCACAATTTTTTTTTTCAAGTTGAAATCAGAAGGAATTGAAAATACACATCTATGTCCAGGACCAGATTCAATGGCGAGTCCTAAAATATACAAATAGGTATGTGTATTGGCCCTTAAAGTGCTGATTTAAGATTGACTCAACAGCTTTCCTCGGGACCCTTTGCACGCAAAGAGTGCCAAGGAAAGCTGTTGACTAAGACTACTTTTTACTTTGGACTACGTTTGCTGATATTTCAATTAAAGGTATCTTCACAAGGAATTTGAATCTTTTAACCATTATATGTTTAACAGTAATGAGAAAAGAACTATAGCAATGATAAGCACTTTAAGGGTTAAGGTACATGTATACAAACATACATAAATCTGATGTACTTGTACACGTACTTTTATGTACTCATGTGAGTAACAGAAATCAGACACATCAGTATTACCATGATTATAGACATTTACTCATGTCAAGCCTTTGTACTTTATCAGTGGGTCACCAGAGACCTTTTGCATGTTGTATGCTTGTATTTTTTTCCCTCTGCACCTCAAAATGAGGTTATTTTTGTCACACGATTCATGATCATAACTTTTTCAATTAATTGTGAATTGTAATTATAGTTTCAGCCAAAAAAACCTTTGGGCCATAGATGTTAGTATGGCTATCACAGAAAATGTACTTATTTTCACAAGTATAAATTTTCACTGTTTCATTATTTCAGAAATTTAACTGTGCTTTTCATTTCACTACTTTGGACATGGTTTCCAAAAAAATACATTAAAATCCCATTATGTTGTGTTACAGATTTGTGCCATAAGCAAGAATAAAAACCCAGTGAAAATAAGTCATTTATGTAATCTGTTTATAAGCAAGTTATACATCCCTTTTTTTGTTTCCTCTCTTAATGACAAGCAGAGAGCAAAAGCGTGGCTTGGGCATGGTCTGGATGTGAGAACAGACAGAGGCACAAAATACACACCACACACAGTGACAACACTTAGGTGATGTGTGCACCTACCTTCACAAACTTCAGCATGTCTTTGTCAACAACACCTTCGCCTGCGGGCGACTCTGTCTGACCATCATGCTGATAGTGCAGGGAGCAAACAAGAGGTCAAAGGTCATTACAACAGAAAGCACACTTACTGTTCACATAGATTGACCTCAGGGACACTTTTGGATCAGGAAGCTGTATTTCAACTGTTAACATGTTGTTACAAAGCAACATGCATACAACACTCCATCAAGCTGATAACATGCTGTTATATGTCAGAGGTACATGTACACACATGCTGACCACATACTGTCATGTTGGAGGGACCACATATACTGAAAGCATGCTGTCATGTCAGAGGTACACACATACTGATAGCATGCTGTCATGTCATAGGTACACACATGCTGACAACATGCTGCAATCTCAAGTGTACACGCATAATGACAACATACTGTTATGTCAGAGGTACACACATGCTGACACCATGCTGTTATGTCAGAGACACACACATGCTGACAACATGCTGCCATCTCATGGGTACACACATACTGACAACATACTGCCCCACACAGGGTACACAGCAGTTGTTGTGCTTAAGGTACAAAGTGCAGACATACTGTGCTGCTTCCCAAATTGTAGCACTGACAACATGCTGTCATGCCACTAGCATGGAATGGATGCTTACAACCCAGTATCATGACCTGATTTCTCAGATACATGAAATCAGTTTGTGTGAAGTATACTATACATGTAGCTACTTTAATAGGTTACATCAGATGAGGCAGCAGATTTTGTGTACCTGGTGTTACATGTATGCCCATGTGAGCTGTGTAGTGTCTGCCTGTAGTCTGTGCAGTATGCAGCGTACTTACAGCAACATATAACACTCCCAGCATGCAAAACTGGAAGCACATTCCCTGCATGTGCCACAACTAACACAATTTTCACATCCTCAGACCTCATCCAAATTGAACTTCAACCAGATTTTCAGATTGTTCTGTGTGCCAAATTGCCAGACATGCCAGGTGTGTACCTGTATGTTAGGCTGACATACATGTACAAATGTCACGCTGCATCTTGTCTCACATGGTCCACTCCACATACACTTTGTACACAAGGGACCAACACATCCACAAACTATCTTAATACTTTGGACTCTGATTTAATGGGAAGTTCATGTGCAGTCTCATTCTGTGTTTGCTATAGGAACAATAATCACTAGTTATACCATTTACCTAATAAGCTTTTCCATATCAATGAACAGAAAGGAGAGCATATGATTCAACAGCTGAATGGCTCAGTGCCTGCTCTGACCAATAATGTGGTCTTAATGCCCTGACACAATGTCTGTGACAGTCATCATGATGGAACTGATGCACTGACTGCAGACTATTCAATGTCAGGAAAAAAATGTAGCAGATTGATTGACTTTGATGCTGTCAACTACATGTAGATGGTTTCTTATTAATGTTAATATTTGTGGCAGTTGTAAGGTGGCATGGGATTTGATGTAGCTGTTATCAACAGTTACCATCCAATCCTTGACAGTATTGCTGCAGAATCTTCAGTCCAATCATCTGGCCACTCCTTAAAAGTCAAGCCACATGAAGTGACCTGCGGCTCAGTTGTGGTCCAGTCCATGACCAGTCCATAACTCACTATAAGGTGACTTCACACCCAGCAATGACAGAGTCCAGGCATACTTCAGTCAGAAATGGGTATTTAAAGCATATCTTTGTGGTTCTTGGTCCTCCTGAAAGCTAGGACTATATGTGTTTGTCCCAAGTTCTTAGCATATATCTGAAGAGGTGGGTGGTGCTCCAGTTACGCTGAGTGATGGATTTGACAGGTGGAAGAGAAGGACTGCATTCAGAGACCAATAAAACCTGCTCTTAATCTGCACTCTCAAGTAGCATCAGTTGTGAGAGTAAGGAGTGTGACTGTTCAATGTCCCTTCTTCTGTAAGAGCATTATTGAGGACATTGTCTGGGATGAAAACAAAAACTGAACCCCCCCTAAAATTTGAGCGCTTAACATGTCACAGTCATTGGATGTGTGTGTAAATGTAGGCATGTCTGTTGTTTTTTGTTTTTTTTTTCTTTTTGCCACATACTTTTTCTTGATCACATGTTCAGTGATGGCAAGGCATCACACTATTGTAGATGGGAATATCCCCTGCATTGGAATCAAAGCAAGGTGACCATCTTACACATTTCAAACACCGTGCCGTAATCACCCACCCTGGAGTATGAACACATACTTCAACCAGTTGGTATACTTCATTCAGACTGACTATGAGACAATAATCTGTGTAGACTTTGGTGGCAAGAGGCCTTAGTGGTGACACACCTCTCCACTATACAAACAGCATTCTGAAATACTGCCACATCATCTACGTTGTTCTGAATCAATAAAACAGCAATCTGTTTGTGCCACATAGCTAATCCATTGACTGTCTGTGTCTGCACCCATACCTTATTCACGGCAGAGTTATCACACTCAATGCACAAAGTCTGAACATTCAAGGCTGCAATAGCCAAATGACTGTATAAACACGTCATGAGTGGCAGACATCAAGCATGGTTGACAGCCCAAGGTATAGTGCTGGACGCTTGTTTTATGATGGCACTTGCTTGCCTTTACCCTACATTTGGTAAAGACAACCCACCAGAATTTTAACATCGTATGAACTAGAAATAATAGCAAACAAATAAATAAATAATGTAGCACAAGTTCCTGATTATCATGGTAAGATTTTGTACATTAAAATGGTCTAGTATATGCAGCAGTATAAGGAAAAAGTAGCAAAATTCAAATTTCAACTTACCCCCAAGGAAAGGATTACATATCTATTCATGATCCTTCTCAGAGGGGACACCAAATGAACCTGACTACCCACAAGTTAAAGTACAGAATGACTGTCTGGAACTTGAACTTATCCACAGGTGTCACAAATCAACCTCCTGGACCTGCGTATGCACTACGAAAAGTACCAATCAAATTGTATTCTTACATTGGTTGTTTTTACTTCGATTTAAACCCCACCCTGTGACATAACTGGCACCATCATACACCAGACACACAAACAAAAACCCTGCCTTCAGCAGTTGTGAATGCATCCAAAAACACTGATGAAATGATGTACAGGGTATTTTAATTGAAATAGTTGCAACCTGATACGATAATTATGCACATGTGGGTTTGAACTTTATTCTTTTCAGTAAAGTCCTGGCTACAGCTCCCATCCATCAAAGCCACAAAGCAGTCGGTACAGCTCTCTACCTAATATCATCAATTGTAAGAACTGTATGTGGTGAAGGAAAATATTTAAGGACTCGAAAGTGAACTTCCACATCTGATACTCTTTGCAGGTGGAACACATTTGGAGGCTATCTCCCAAGCATAGGTAGTGTCTACTGCACTCAAGGAGGTGGTGTTTACGTAGATACAGATTAAACTGAAAGGTGAACTCTTTCAGTGCCAATCATGACTTTAGTCGATCTACTTAAGTCAAACTAGTCTGAATTATCATATGGATCCCGATTCGTATTCCTCGCAAAAAAGACCTTCCATTCAAGTACCAGCATGCCTATAGTTCCACAGAGAATATCCAAGGTAAACAGCTTTTCTTGGTGCACATTGGGTGCATTGCGTCCGATGCATGTGGAGAAAAGCTGTTGACTTAGTCCAAAATTTGGCACTGAAAGAGTTAACAAATAATGGCAGGCACAGGGTGGCAGTCAGCAGAGCCTGGGATCTGCAAGAAAGAGGACGCTGCTGGAAAAAGGGCAGTGTGTTGGATTAGAAAGAAAGAGGACAGAGCCACAGCCGGCCACACCCACGTACAGACACCACACCCACGTACACACACCACACCCACGTACACACACCACACCCACGTGCAGACACCACACCCACGTACAGACTCCACACCCAGACACCACACCCACGTACAGAATCCACACCCACGTACATACACCACACCCACAGACACCACACCCACGTACAGACACCACACCCACATAGACACCACACCCACGTACAGACACCACACCCACGTACATACACCACACCCACGTACATACACCACACCCACATACAGACACCACACCCATGTACAGACACCATGCCCACATACACACACCACATGCACGTACGGACAACACGCACACGTACAGAAACCACACCCACACCCACGTACACACACCACGCCTACCCGCTAATAGACACCACCAACCCAGGTCTTGCAAGCATATGAACAGAGACAGGTGACATGTAAGACATCTAGTATGCACAAATGTTGGCCTCAAGGCAATAAACAATGCAGCCCCCACAGCCCACATAGCAAGACAACTACAGTATGTACACATATGCAGTACATTAAAGACCACCATCATATCATAGAAATACAACAATGTGGTTCACAGAATTTTATGTTTTACAGCATTGTTGGACATTCTATTACTTTGGGCTTCATCTAACAACAAAATGTTTGACAGCCATTATTCCTATTTCTGTTCTGGTGCAAATTGGTTTGCGGTCCATAGAGCAGCCACATCCTGGAACCCAACTCTTGCAGTGCAATATGTGAAGTCTAGCCACAGGCACAATATAAAGACAACAGTTTACCACTCTGGTCATATGGGGGTTGTGTTAAAACACCCTCTGCTTGGTGTCATGTAGTATCAACCCAAGTTGAACTCTTAATGACTCAGATAATACGGGGACATGTTACGCGTACACCGTGCTGATAAAAAACATGTTAAACAAGAGGATCATGATATTCCTGTGCTCAGCTGACATGCATCTGCTTATTTTTAACAAGAGGGCTGTGTGAACAGCCCGTGTCTCAGCTGATCTTGACATTCATCACACTTGCAGCTCTATGAACTTGGGAAAGGATCAAGGACACCATATTCTGAGTAAGTCTGACTTTTATAGAAGAACACTTACATGTGCAACATCAAAGTTCAAGTAGTTCTCAAGTTATAATGAAGAGTAAAATTCATGTATGTTGCACTGTGACCCCACAAACGAGGTCAAGGTCATTCATGTACTGTCTCAGCGTGACTTTCATACACAATAATTAACATGTGTAGCTAACTCAAAACAGATCTCAAGTTATCAAGTAAACAGTAAATTTCGTGTCAGTTGTCCTGTGAATTAGCATTAGAATGCTCATTGACTTACATAGTAATCAATAGGAAAGCTGCATCGAACGATAAGTACCGTAATTGAAAATCCTTAAAAATCAGGAATCCAAAGCAGTGCCACCTAGTAAACAACTGTTTGACCCTTCCACAACAACATATCCATCACATTTCAGCTTAATCTGAGGGACCGTTCTGACAACAAATGAAAAATAGCAAAACCATACAAAAAATTCCTAAAAAAATTGCAGCGCCACCTGGTGAACAAATTGGGAACTGGGTGTCCCCGGGAGTGTCTATGTACGATATCAAAGCAATTGGGTACGCAGTTTCGGAGAAAAAGATTTTTTAAGATTTGTCAAAAAAAAGAAGAACAAAAAAATTCATTAAAAATCCAAAAATCACTGGAGCATGAACATTTGTACAAAATTGGTAGAAACCCACCCAAGGTACATTGCCACCAAGTTTAAAGTTAATCTGGATGACGGTTTTGGAGAAGAAGTAGAAAATGTGAATTAGCATTAGAATGCCCATTGACTTCCATAGTAATCAATAGGAAAGCTGCATTGACCGACAAGTACCCGAATTGAAAAGATCGTTAAAAATCAGGAATGTGCAGCATTCCAACATAGTGAACAACTTTGTTTGACCCTTCTACAAGGAACATATCCACCATGTTTCACCTTAATCTGGGTGACGGTTCTGGAGAAGAAGTCGAAAATAGCTATAACACACAAAAATTCATAAAAAATTAGGAAAAACTTGCAGCGCCACCTGGTGAACAAATTAAGAACTAGGAGTCCCTGGGAGTGTTCCTGTGTGATATCAAAGCAATTGGGTGAGCGGTTTCGGAGAAGAAGATTTTTTAGGATTTACCCAAAAAAGAACAAAAAAATTCATTAAAAATCCAAAAATCACTGGACCATGACCATTTGAACAAACTTGGAAAAGACCCACCCAAGGCACATTTCCACCAAGTTTGAAGTAAATCGGGCTGACAGTTTTTGAGAAGAAGTCGAAAATGTGAATTGTGCACGACGGATGGACGACGGACGACGGACCCTCAAAAAACCTCAGCTGACTGATAAGTCAGCTGAGGTAAAAAATTACCCAAAAATTTATGCAAAAATCAATGCAGTGTGAACATTTGAATAACATATGTAGAGACCTATCAAAGGTACAAATCTACATAGTGTGACATGAATATGGCGAAAAATATCTAAGTTGTTTTCCTTACAAGAAATCTCCATGTTAAAGTTTCGTATAAATTTGTTTTATTTTGTACTTTTTCAAAAAATGAATGAAAATATGAACCGAGTCAACCTTTTGAGCGACTTTGTTTGACCCTTCCACAAGGAACATATCCACCAAGTTATAGCTTAATCCAAGTGACGGTTCTGGAAAAGAAGTCAAAAATAACAAAAACACATAAAAAATCATAAAAAAATTGGAAAAAATTTGCAGCACCACCTGGTGAACAAATTCTAAACTAAGATTCCCCGGCAGTGTCCCTGTGAGATATCAAAGCAACTGGGTGAGCGGTTTTGGAGAAGATATTTTAAGATTTGCCCAAAAAAAGAACAAAAAAATTCATGAAAAATATAAAATCAATGGAGCATGACCATTTGAACAAACTTGGTAGAGAACCATCAAGGCATATCCCCACCAAGTTTGAAATCAATCTGGATGACGGTTTTGGAGAAGAAGTCAAAAATGTGAATTAGCATTAGAGTGTCCTTTGACTTCCATATTAATCAACAGGAAAGCTGCATTGTCCGACAAACGCCTAAATTGAAAAAATCATTTAAAATCAGGACTCCACAGCAGTGCCACCTTGTGAACAACTCTGTTTGACCCTTCTACAAGGAACATATCCACCACCTTTCAGCTTAATCTGAGTGATGGTTCTAGAGAAGAAGTTGAAAATAGCAAAAACACACAAAAAATCATAAAAAAATAGGAAAAAAATCGCAGGGCCACCTGGTGAACAAATTAAGAACTAGGAGTCCCAGGGAGTGTCCCTGTGGGATATCAAAGCAATTGGTTGGGCGGTTTGGGAGAAGATTTTTTTAAGATTTGCCCCCAAAAAGAACAAAAAAAATTCATGAAAAATTAAAAAATCACTGAAGCATGACCATTTGAACAAGCTTGGTAGAGATTCACCCAATGCACATCCCCACCAAGTTTGAAGTAAATCTGGCCAAAATTATTCAAATTATAACCATTACAAGAAATTCCCATGTTAAACTTTCTTATAAAAACTTTGGTAAAGATTTTTGAAAAAAAAAAATCATAAAAAATCCAAAATACATTGGAACATGACCATTGGAACAAACTTGGTAGACACTCACCCAAGGTATATCCCCATAAAGTTTGAAGTAAATCTGGAGGATGGTTTTGGAGAAGAAGTTGAAAATGTAAATTGGCATTAGAATGCCCATTGACTTACATGGTAATCAATGTAAAAGGTGCATTTACCGAAAAGGAGCCGAATTGAAACTAGATACATGTAGCTGCTTGCTTAATTGTCTGTTTCAGATAGCAAATCCCTTCATGTGATATGTACATTTGATTCAGCATTTATCAAAGACACAAATTGACAGTGTAGAAAAGCTCATAGTTGACTTTATTCAGGAAACAAAATTGAATAGGGCGACCTGACTTGTCCATGGTAGTACATGTATTATCAATTGACATACCTTGCTGTTTCAATGGCTGCCGATGTACTGTGGCAGCACTTCCTTACAGTCACAAAGTCTGATATCGCATAACTTTGTCAAAAATTAACATATCCACATTATTTTCGCAAACTTTCATTGTCTAATGTCCAACTATATTTTGATAAAATTTTAAGCAATTCTATCATACTGTTCTAGAGAAGAAGTCGAAAATAGCCTTAACACGCAATAATTCATAAAAAAAATAGGGAAAAATCGCAGCGCCACCTGGTGGCCAAAATGAGAACAAGTTGACCCCAGGTGACCCTATGTGCAATATCAAAGCAACTGGCCAAGTAGTTCTTCAGATGAAGAAATTTTTTTTTTTTTTTAAATTAATTAAAAAATTCATTAAAAATAGAAAAATTATTGCATCAGCATCTCCTTCGCAAACTTGGTAGAGGTTCACCTGGGCAACATCCATGTGCAAAATCAAAACATTCCATACAGTGGTTTTTGAGAAGAAGTCAAAAGGGTAAATACAATAGTGTAATACATGCACTGTATTGCCATCTATATATATATATATATATATATATATATATATATATATATATACAGCTGCAGCACCTCCTTACAGTTGAGAAGTTTGATATCCCATAACTTTGCCTAAATTTAACATATCCACATAATTTTTGCAAACTTTCATTGTCTAATGTCCAACTATATTTTGATAAAATTTTAAGCAATTCTATCATGCTGTTCTGGAGAAGAAGTCAAAAATAGCCTTAACAGGCAATAATTCATAAAAAAAAAAGGGAAAAAATCACAGTGCCACCTGGTGGCCAAAATAAGAACTAGTTGACCGCAGATGACCCTATGTGCAATATCAAAGCAATTGGCTTCGTAGTTCTTAAGATGAAGAAATTTTATTTTTTTTCCAAAAATAAATTGAAAAATTCATAAAAAATAGAAAAATTATTGCATCACCATCTCCTTCGCAAACTTGGTAGAGGTCCACCTTGGGATCATCCATGTGCAAAATCAAAACATTCTATGTAGTGGTTTTTGAGAAGAAGTCGAAAATATAAAAAGTCTAACGACAGACGGACAGACGGAAGGACGGACGACGGATGCAAACGGATTCTATAAGCTCTGCTGACTGACAAGTCAGCAGAGCTAAAAAGGGCCTGACCCTGGACCAGGTTACCGCCATCTAATTAAGTACAAACCCTTTTCACACAGACCTTCCTTAGTCTTTCCACTTTGAAAGACAAAGTGAGACAAAGGGCTGTTACATCACAAAGTACACATAGTTATACATAGGGCTGTTACATCACAAAGTGCACATGGGGCTGTAACACCATAAAGTGCTACCCAGTCCTATTACATCATAAAGTGCATAAAGTAATATACAGGGCTGTTACACTGCAAAATGATACACATAGCTATTATATCCCGAAGTCTAAATTGTGATACACAGGGTTCTTACATAACAGAGCATAAAGTGATACACAAGGCCACTGCAATACAAAGTGATACACAGGGTGTTACATCACAAAGTGATACACAGGGTGTTACATCACAAAGTGATACACAATGTATTACATCACAAAGTGATACACAATGTATTACATCACAAAGTGATACACAGGGATGTTTACACCTACATGCACAGTGATACTTAAGAGTTGTTACCATACAAAAAGAGGCACACAGCCATTGCATCACAAAGTGCACAAATGATAGACAGAGCTACAGTGGTACCTGCTCTAAAGACCACCTCCAATTTAAGACCGCATGTCTTTTTAAGACCACTCTCTCAAGACCCTCTGCTGTATTTACATGTTAAATATACCTTCAATTTAAGACCACCTGCAGTATGAGACCACTTTTTGTTGGCTGTAGGGGTGGTCTTAAATAGCAGGTATCACTATATTACACCACCAAGTTTACAAAGAGTTGGACAGGAGAGTTGTACAAAGTGTGGGCAAACAACTCCATGTTTATGGTGCAGACCTCAATGTGCGATTACCTTGAGCCTGTTGCTGGTCTCAAAGTCCATGGCAGCAGAGGGACACGAGCTGGTCTTCTGGCAGTGGTGGAAGAAGTTGTGCAGGTGTTGATCCTGAAACAAAAATTGTACCAATAACTCACAAAGAAGACAACTAGGCCTACTGCCTTATGGTGAAGCTTATTTTGAATGATCGAGAGGAGTACATTCATTTTTGCACTTACAGTGTTGACAATGATTGGTCTGTGTAGTTTTTGCATTGAGTAGTTTATTTAAGGTAGCGGCGGGGATTGAGCTATAACGGCAAAATCGTGACCCGACAGAAAATGAGTTTTTTCCATTTCCGTAAAGTTTGGCACTTTAACTTTCTTGTCACCAAACATGAATACTAAAAAAGCAAAATTTATGTGATAAAAAAGGGAAAAAACATGACCATGTTTTAGCCGGCTGCAGCATGAGCATGTCTGTTTACAAATGTATGCTAATTAGTCCGCCAAAGTTTGGATAGCAGTCGGCTGCTTTCCACAATCCAGGACCGTAGCAACGACAAGCGACCAACTGTGACATTTTGAGGTGCGCTCCTACCAATTCTTGTATAAACTGCTTGACAAGATTAGGACAGATTAATAGGTTTGTTGTGGTGACCAAATGGCCATGTAGATAATTAAATTGATGGGCTCATGTTTTCCTTCTCAGTGTGATAAAAAAAAATTAAAAAGTAAGGGACGATAAAAGGTGACGATTGTCAAAACGGCACCTGGCGATGGACGTGAGCCTCAGTGTGTTTTCAATGAACGCGATTTCAACCTATGCGTAAATCGTTACTAAGAATCATGGCATTGTATACATCATAAAGGCTTACAACCCTTTCTACAGTCTTGCCCTATCCAAGACCAATTTACTTTTAATGTTTACTGGCAAAAAATACGCATGACGATCGAGGAATCCTAACACTGGACCACTTGGCTATAAATATGCCGCAAACTATAAAAGGGGGGATTCGATTCAGCGTAAATAATTATATCTGCCTTCAATAATTATATGTCCCTTTACCTAAATGTGAAACAGTGAATAGCATTAAATGTTAACCTTGAAGTAAATTTATATGAAGCACACGCCTCCACTAAAACTGGTATCGTCTGTAGCGCTGTCCCATTTTGTGGAACTGGAAGACTGGCACATTGCACATGCACGGACTTGCCCACTTCATACGGGCGTGTTTCGAAGCACACTGAGGGAGGGGACAGAAAAAAAAGCTTTAAAAATTTGACCATCAGGGGGATAAAATAATCAGATTACTGTTAAATGACTGCGAAAAGCGACTCTGCACTCTGCTTTTAGCTGGTTGATCGGTCACATAAAAGTATTTTGTCTCACTGTGCGCGGCATGTTCCGATACCACTCGCCCGTACCCACCCATCAGGAAGTTTCGGTTTTGTGTCTCGATCAGTTTATTGCAGTTCAAGGGTGAGCCAACTATCTTTCAGTGGGCTAGTTATCTCCACAAAATAAAAAATATGTTACATGAGTGGCAAGGTTTCGAATGGCAATACGCGAGAAAAACGTGGCAAAGTGAATGGCATTCTTTATCACAAGGAAGGCGCTAATATGTGGAGGAACCAATGAAATAGGCTTGGCGTATTCTATTGTGCTCCCGGCAAGAACAAAACAAAACAAAACAAAAAAAAAAAAAAAAAAAAAAAAAAGCGCACAAGCCAAGGCCACGAAGATGCCCATCCCTTTCTCAATTTTGTGGGAATTGGAAACTTTCTTTACTGCCAGACAGACTCGCTCTGCGTAATTGTTAAATTGCGCTTGAAGTGCATGTCGCCAGGCAAGCAAACACAGTCCGTCTTAGCAGGCAAGAAAGTTTTACCCTTGCGCACGAAGGGTAGCGTCATCACCTTACATCTGAGCGTGGTCTGGTGCATTATAACTAATATTGATCTATGTAACCGTCAGGGTCTGATCAAAGACTACTTCAGCAAATCAATGGATTAGGTTTTTCAATGTAGCAATACAGTTTCATCACCAATACAACGTTGAAACTAATTGATTCTCAACACATATGAAACATTCGCTTTGTTTTTTTTGTTTTTGTTTTTTGTTTTGTTTCTTCCTTGAAGTATAATTTATCCTGGGAGTGTTTGTTTATCAGTAACAGGACTATTGTCTTAAATGTTACGTCACGATCATGACCGCCTATCTAGCAATTATAAGCTACATTGAAGTCGGTGACTGTGCTGAAGTCCGATTTACCCTCGGACTCAGTCCTATCCATATTCCTGGTCGTCAACACTTTTTTTCACATTGTCATCCATCTGCTTCCTTTTCTTCCGTGATCGTGGCATGTCGATTTTTCCAACTTTCTTTTCGGTAAGGTCGCAAGTAGTCCAAGACACTGAATGGCGAATGTCCCATCCATGCCGTTAATAAAGCCATGTTGTTCTTTGATCCAAGGTGATGAGAAGTGAGTGAGCAACTCCTGCCTACCGGGCTCCTTCTGAGTAGAGCAAGCTGTGAAACTGCAACCCGTTTGTTCAAGCGGCGCCATATGCAAACAATGTTGCTAGGGTCAAGGTGAAGGCACCTTCGGGTCACGTGGCTAATCCGCTTTCGAATCCCCCTTTGAAGCTGTCCCATTCACGTGGAAACCCGAGTGACAAGCTTTCAAGTGTGGCTGCATTTGATGTCATTCGGGTAAAAAACTGCTTTTTTAAGCCAATAAACATCATTGTATGTTGGAAACTACACAACAAAGATGTTGATTGACATTTCTTCGAAGTACTGAGACCAAAACGGGCCGAATTTGGAAAGCTGTACTGTCATTATGGCCAACAATGTGCGAAAAAAGGGCCTCAAATCTTTCAACGGCGATTTCTCGGAATGAAATTTTCTGCTTATGAATCAATTTTGTGGACAGCGTCAATAAAAAGCTAATTGATCGATCTGCTTCAAATAATCGTCTTTTGAAAGATAAATATATTATCTGGGAACCGTTTTTTTTGTTTTTCCGTCAGATGTCCCCTTCCGAGACTTTTGTAGCCCACAAAATGAAGTAACTGCTGAAGTTTAAAATGATGATCAAAGAATTCGATAATTCTGTTATTATGTATTTTATTTGTAAACAAAAAATACGGTTCCTGCATATTGGTCTATACTTTAATTTTACATAGGTAATACACTTTTGCATCGATTATTTTTAAAGAAATGCTGACAAAATGTCAAATCTGATACCCTCTTGTAAACGGGCGTATAAAAGCCTTGAAAATTATCGTATCGATATGAATCTTCTTTCTAACAAATCTAGATGTCTGAACAATTAATAAAATATATGGTTTTGTGGGTGAAATGTGAAACATAGTTCATCTATGCAACGTCAAAGTCGCGGGACCGCTGCGCGAGGCTCAATCCCCGCCGCTACCTTAAAGATACTGGAAATGTGTTGCAATTCCTACAATTTGAGCCAAACATGATCCAAAATTCAGCAGGCCAAATGACTTTCACCTCCAAATGACTTTCACCTTAAGAGGACACATATGAATTACAAAATGTGCAGTTTTACAGTACCTATAATTTGAGGCCAACATGATTATAACCGAATATAAATTGATCGAGTTAAACTTTGAAAGGGCCAAATCAATACCTTTGACCTTTAGAGGTCATATATAAATTACAAAGTTGTGCAGCATTACAATTTGCATATATTTGAATCCAACATGAACGAAATTGGATAAAAATTGACTGAGTTCTGGCTAGATGAAGGTTTCAGATGGTTGAATGACCATGACCTTTGAAGGTAACGTTAGAGATATGTACATTAGTACATTCCCTACATTTTGAGCCCAACGCAAAATCCGATGAAAATTAACAGATTTATAGCTAGTTGAAAATCTTAAGATGGCCAAATGACCTTGACCTTTAGAGGTCAAAATTTATGTCCTGAAAATAAAAAAAAGCCTATATTTTGAGCCCATGATAACAATCGGACACAAATTGACCAATTTATGCCATATTGGAAATCTTCAGATCGTCAAATAACCTTGACCTTTAACCTTTCAAGGTCATATGTAAATATGCATAGTTGGACCTTGAGTTGGACTATTAAATGAACTTAACATGATCCAAATCCATTAGTGAACTTTCTAGTTATCATCAGCAATGTTCAGTCCATAAGTAGGTCCGAACACCTGCAAAATTAGGTCACGATCACAGACCGAATACACAGGATAACCTTTTAGTTGTATCAGATGGAGTACAAAGATTGTCCAGTATTGTTCAAAAAGGTCATTGACAGCTCTAAGTTATAACCTTCTTAAAACTGACAACAAATAAAAGCAGAAAAGTCATGAACTTGAAAAAAAAGGTCAAGGTGGCAAATCAAATATTGGGTGCAAAAGTTCAACTGGTACACTGGTGTAATCCTGCTATAATGACAACTGGCAGGCCCAGCCATCTCTGCAATTTCATGTTTACAAATTTGTTTGAAAGAAAAAAAGCGGAGTTTTTTTTTTCAAATGGCAATATGACCTTGACTTATTTACATGATCTTTATAGCTATATTCACATTTTTGTGCAGTCAGATTCCAGCTGTCCATAGAGCCCAAGTTCACTAGAAAGTTCCCAAGTTATTTGAAAAAACCCACATTTTTGTCAAGATACGTCTTGATCTAAAATGGTAGGTCAAACTTCAGCATAATACAGCCACTGTGGCGCAATAGTGGGCTTTGTAGTTTCTGAGAAAGAAAGAAAGAAAGAAAGAAAGAAAGAAAGAAAGAAAGAAAGAAAGAAAGAAAGAAAGAAAGAAAGAAAGAAAGAAAGAAAGAAAGAAAGAAAGAAAGAAAGTGTATTTTGTACACCCAGTTCCCAAATGCACATCATGATATGATCACCAAAAAAAAATGCAATGAAGAGGAACATGTGTGCATGCACACCCAATTTTCATGAAAGAAGCAGACGTTTGCACACCCAGATTCCAAATCCTGCCTAACTCTATGGGCAGAGGGAGACACAGGAAGAAATGACAGTTTCCAGCATCAACTTTCATATCCCTTCCAAAGCAGCCCTGTCTGGGCTCAGTTGGACCTGTGCCAGCATCACAAATTTTTCAACCTTGGGAGTCATGACTCATAATATGCCCAGCTGTATTATGCAACATCCTGCTGTAAACATTACACAAGGTGCTAGCTACTTGATTCAACTTAATGTGCTTTGAACTTTCTCAACCCAGTTTGTATGTACTTTTGCCCCAGTAAATCTGGAAGGGATTTTACACAGTTTCAGTAAAAACTGGTCTTCATGAACCTCCTTCCAGAAGATGCAACAGTTTCCCTTAAGTTGTTTTAGTTTGGCAAGAAATAAAAGGAAAGTTCAGTCAAACCAGGTTCATTTCCATCACAGATTTTGCAAATCACATGTACCCCAAGACATAGTTGTTGTCAAAACACTGAAGGCAGAAATCCATCACTGAAAAATTAAACAGTGAGCCTGACCTTAAACTGTCAAAAAGAAGCATTTCTATATTGTTTTGTGAATATCATTCAATATCACTTAAGAAATGAGGGTCGATTTTGTGTGTGTTATGGCATAATGACGCGCGTGATTGAAGCTGACATCGTGGGCGTGGCGCATGCCAGTGCGCCTCGCCCGATGCCAGCTTCAATCACCCGCGACATTATGCCATAACACACACAAAAGCAACCCTCATTGCTTATATTTACATTTCCCTCTTAATTTTTCTGCTCAATTAAACGAAATTTAGAAACTTAATACACAGAATTAAGAGAAACGACTAAAAACAATTTACCGAGCATGTTCAAGTGTTAAGTTCCGGAAACCCAGGTAGGCGTGGCTTATTGGAATGTGGGCGGGACACCTGTGTTATGGTTCCATAACACACAAGGCTAATGTGTCATGGTCTCATAATACATCAGGCTCTCTCCTATACTTGCAATGTTAAAAGTTAGATTGAATGTAAATATTTTCACTTGGACACAATGTTCTTTAAGTTTTGACACTAGAAAGCATCTGTTTGCATCTCATAATGTGCCCACCAACAAGTATCATCTGCAATGCCTGATCCATGTAGGCGATTTACCAAATGTAGGAATTTAAAACAAAAGCTTCTTACAAAATGACCATCCTGTTGGTATATATAAACATACTTCAAGAAAATTTTATTGCCTTGCAATTTCAGAGGGCAATCATTCTTGCCTTGCAGGGAGCCATTTTGCATTCATAATTAATTAGCTTGAACCTGTCTCACAGCTTTCTATCCATGCATGCTAAGTGTATGCTTTGGAGGGTTTGGGTCTTGTAGCAAATTGGGGGGAGGGGGGGGGGACTGCAAGCAACTGTGTAATGAGGCTCTCAATAAAATACAGAGTATCTCTTTCTGTTCATGCAGAAACAGATTGACTCCATGCTGCCATATGTACCAGGCAGGCTTTTGTTTCCACTAGTGCGGAACAGACCTGTAAATGCAGTATGATTGAAACTGGTGTCCTAGCTGGCCTGTTTTTGCCAGTGGCAATGTCAGTTTGCTGAGCTTATCAGTCCCAAACTCAGGCTCCAGACCTCTAGGCGGAACAAGCCTCAGTGTACCCTCTATTAATAATAGACTACATACAGAACTGAGTTAGCCAGACCAAGGACGGTAGAATTTGTGTCATCTCAGTGGACACCTTCATGTCTTTCTTTTCTTGTAACCAGTGAGATGAAGCCTGTTCTTCATAGCCAATACTGAGACAGTATAGTTTTGTCTTGGTCCACAGGTACATGTTTCTGTAGTTTCTTAGCAGCTTCTGTTAAAATTTGTTTATGTAATAAAGGCAGAAAGACAGTTTTGTATTGCATGTACACACTGTACACACCCCCTTTGAATTATAATATGTATACAATGTACATATATATATGTGCATGTATGAATAATGTACATATACATGCACACATACTCATCCATACTGCCCAGAAGGGTTGACCCTCTCAGGAGTGGGCACTTTTCTCTGGTCCCATGGGTGACTTTTCTGTGGTCCCAAAGTGCCCACTTTAGAGAGGTTTCACTGTATTAGTAAACTCTCTCTCTCTCTCTCTCTCTCTCTCTCTCTCTCTCTCTCTCTCTCTCTCCCTCTCTCCCTCCCTCCCTCCCTCCCTCCCTTCCTTCCTTCCTTCTTCACAACCAAGTTGGTCTGGAGATTTTCTCAAACAGTATTTTTCCGAAAACCACCCAACTAGCTATGGTGACTGACTTAACCTGTGAAATTGTGCATCTCATTCGGAATAGTCATGATGTTTAAAAGTACACAATTTCAGGGGCAATTGAAATTTTAAAAGCTCCATATCTTCCAAAATATTGCAGATACTCAGAATTTCAATATGCATATACAGGTTTCTGACACCTGCCAATATAATGGACAGTATAAGTTAAGTTGAATTTCAAATTATGCTGATAAGGGGCTTTGAAAAGTTTCAAAGTTGAATATCTCCAAAACTATTATACACAGACATGCCATTTCAACTTCAATTAAAGGGGCATGCAATGAAGCATGAAATATGGACCAAAGTTGTAGGATTTTAATTTATGCAAACTAGGTAAATATGCAAAATGTGTATCTTGAATAGCTTCAAAACTATTATAGATAGAGGTGCCATTCCTACTTCAATTTATGGGTTTGTGGCAAAGCCCCATCCAACGGACCATAAACCATGTTGTAAGCTTTCAATTTATGCAAATTAGGCAAATACACAAAATTAAAATGTTGAATAGCTTCAAAACTATTACAGATAGGGTACTAGCTTCATTTAAACTTCATTTTATAAGTTTGTGACATGGCCACATCCAATGAATCAAGAACCAAAGTTGCAGCATTTTACTCTATAAAAATTAGGCTAATACACGGAATTTAGATTATGTTAAACAATGGCAAAGTGCAGCATTTCAAACTGGTCTCATTTTGAAGGCACCCAGACAGTGAAGCAAATCTTCTTTTCTAGTTATCATATGTATGTCACTTGGCATCTAGTAACAAATTAAAATCTTTCTGGTGTCTTTGGAATCTTTACCTGGATATCAGACCATTCGGTACTGGTACTTGTGCTTTTGGGGGGCCAAGGCCTAAGCTCATGCAGCATTATTAGCTGTTAATATGTTGTATGTGACTCGTGAGACCTGGTATTGCTTCCCAATGCCGCGATGAAAGTTATGATAACAATTAATTGCAACATGAACACGTTAGGCCTATGTTTTATTTCATTAATATTTTGACATTATGCATTCAGTTACTTAAACCTAACACAGAAATAAAGCTTTATTTGTATATATAATAAATTTATTTGTACATGTACATGCACTGAAATGCAACATAAAGCGGGTAGAAGACTTTTGGCACCACATCGTTTTGATAGCCCCTCTCCATTAAATTGTTAGACGAAGATGAATAACCAGTTTCAGCTGGAACGGCCTGTGAGACACAACACCACCATCCTGCAGGATAACAATTCCCAGTGTGAATGACCAACCTTGTGGACCGGTCTTGTGGTTGTGCCAACGGAGGAAAGAGAATTAGCCAATACCCAAAGTGATAGCAAACTTGCAGTTTTTATATATTATTCAATTTGAGAGAAGATTGCAAATTTGGTTCATTCTCTCTTCACCCCCTTCTTGTCAAACGCAGTCCCAAATTATGCCGATCAATACCCCTGGACATAAAACAACATGAGAACAGGAAAAAGGAATGTTTTTCCTGATGTTAAACTTTGGCAAGATTCTTTATATCTAACAGCCAGTACATTGCTCTGGCATTGAAAAATACAAGCTGCCCAGTCAAAAATAAAAATAAACAAGACCTAAGGCCTATGAAATCAGCCACATGAGGAACAAATACTTACAACAACAATCCCACAATTTGGTCGGAAATTACAAGAAGCCCAAAATGACTAATACAGTAGTAGAAAAAAGTGGTCTTTTGGGGTCATTTTGTGTGGTCTCTAGTCAGGTTCAGCTGGTGGGCTCCCAAAGGAAGAGAATTATTGAAAGGAGCTGTTGCACAGTAAAAGTGGTCATAAAAGACAGGTGGTCATTAAAGGAGGGGCGTCTCAAAGCAGGAACTATTGGTAATATTTTGATTAACATAAAGAAAAGGTACTATTCACAATTGTGTATTTGTAAGTTTTAAGGCTTTGTATATTTGAATATGAATATTATTAAAGTAAAATGTGGCACTTTTATTATATCAGCACACCATTACTGTCACAGTTGGTATTCATATGAATACATATATTTTGTACATATTCGAAATTTCAAGCAATCGATACATACATTTACATGTTGCATGAAATATCTCAGGATGACATACATAATATAGAAAAATAGATGTGATGTATGGTTTTGCAGGGGTCACATTAAGGATATTTAAGTGTGGGTTCATTGGACCAATCTTTCTTCTTTTTCAGGAAAAATAGTGAGTCCATGGACTGAATTGATGGGTCCAGTCTGAAATTGTGGAAGCTAGACTTCATTTGCAGGGGTCACATTAAGGATATTTCAGTGTGGGTCCATTGGACCAATCTTTCTTCTTTTTCAGGAAAAATAGTGAGTCCATGGACTGAATCGATGGGTCCAGTCTGAAATTGTGGAAACTAGACTTCATTTGGTGTGATTTGATTGATTGATTGATTTTATTTGGTATGATCAACATACAGTGATAAGTGAGTTTACCAAAAATGATAAATACACATGTAGATAAAACATGCAGGTCACTTAAGCCTAGAAACAAACATAACATATGGTCTATATGCTAAATGCTGGCAAATGGTAATTACAATTAAGATTGAATAAAAAGTTACCAATGTGCCAATGTAAAAGAGTTTAATGACTAAAAGTTTGTTGATTGTCCCAAGGATTGATTCAGTCAATTCAGGGACCTGCTATTAAGTCTACACGTCCCTGGTCTTCCAAAATATGGTTTGTGAAGCGGTCTTAACCCCTAGCACACTGCCACTGTGCCAGTATCTAATTTGGCACACTGTGTGCCATCCGGCAGTTTTTTACTGTCTTGCACAACAAGCGGCATTGCATACTGAACACGCCTGGGCTCTGTTATTTTTGCGATTCATTCCGCATGATGAAATGTTCAGAAATTACATGATTTGTATTTCTGTGCAATTGCTACTTTAATTTACCTGAAAAATTTGATGCCCAGGTGTCAAGAGTCTGATCTTAAGTGCGGTCACTTTTTTTTATTAAGCAACATGGCATGAGCCGTGCAACACAACACAAGAGAGTGTACACAGTCTGTCAGTCACAGGCATGGTTTTCCGCCATGTTGTACGAATATTTTTACGGCCTGCGATCATGAATTTCATTCCTTTCTTGTTCTGTCATACAGATTTGTTCCATTCAAACAATTTAATAAATCAAAACAACAAAATTTTGTTAACAAGAGGGCTGTGTGAACAGCCCGTGCCTCAGCTGATCTTGACATTCATCACACTTACAGCTCTATGAACTTGGGAAAGGATCAAGGACACCATGTTCTGAGTAAGTCTGACCTTTATAGAAGAACACTTACGTGTGCAACATCAAAGTTCAAGTAGTTCTCAAGTTATAATGAAGAGTAAAATTCATGTACGTTGCACTGTGACCCCACAAATGAGGTCAAGGTCATTCATGTATGTTGCACTGTGACCCCACAAACGAGGTCAAGGTCATTCATGTACTGTCTCAGCATGACCTTCATACAGAATAATTAACATGTGTAGCTAACTCAAAACAGATCACAAGTGATCAAGTAAACAGTAAATTTCGTGTCAGTTGTCCTGTGAATTAGCACTAGAATGCCCATTGACTTACATAGTAATCAATAGGAAAGCTCCACTGACTGGTAGGTACCGTAATTGAAAATCCTTGAAAATCAGGAATCCATAGCAGTGCCACCTACTAAACAACTGTTTGACCCTTCCACAACAACATAGCCTTCACATTTCAGCTTAATCTGAGGGACGGTTCTGAGAACAAGTGAAAAATAGCAAAACCATACAAAAAATTCATAAAAAAATTGCAGCACCACCTGGTGAACAAATTGGGAACTAGGTGTCCCCGGGAGTGTCTATGTAAGATATCAAAGCAATTGGGTGAGCGGTTTCAGAGGAGAAGAATTCTGAAGGTTTGCCCCCAAAAAACGAAAAAAAATCATAAAAAATCCAAAAATCAATAGAGCATGACCATTTGAACACGCTTGGTAGAGATCCACCCAAGGCACATCCCCACCAAGTTTGAAGTAAATCTGGTCAACATTATTAAAGTTATGACCATTACAAGAAATTCCCATGTTAAGCTTTCCTATTAAAACTTTTGTAGAGATTTTTGAAAAAAAAAATCATAAAAAAATCCAAATTCATTGGAACATGACCATTGGAACAAACCTGGTAGACACCCATCCAAGGTACATTGCCACCAAGTTTGAAGTAAATCTGGATGATGGTTTTGGAGAAGAAGTCGAAAATGTAAATTAGCATTAGAATGCCCATTGACTTACATGGTAATCAATGGTAAAGGTGCATTTACCCCAAAGGAGCAGAATTGAAAAAATCATTAAAAATCAGGAATCCGCAGCATTCCCACATAGTGAACAAATTTGTTTGGCCCTTCCATAAGGAACATATCCACCACGTGTACACTTAATCTGATGGACAGTTCTGGAGAAGAAGTCGAAAATAGCTATAACACACAAAAATTCATAAAAAATTAGAAAAAAACTGCAGCGCCACCTGGTGAACAAATTAACAACAAGGAGTCCCTAGATGTCTTCCTGTGTGATATCAAAGCAATTGGGTACGCAGTTTCGGAGAAGAAGATTTTTTAAGATTTGTCAAAAAAAAAGAACAAAAAAATTCATTAAAAATCCAAAAATTACTGGAGCATGAACATTTGTACAAAATTGGTAGAAACCCACCCAAGGTACATTGTCACCAAATTTGAAGTTAATCTGGATGACGGTTTTGGAGAAGAAGTCGAAAATGTGAATAAGCATTAGAATGCCCATTGACTTCCATAGTTACTGTAATCAATAGGAAAGCTGCATTGACCGACAAGTACCTGAATTGAAAAAATCGTTAAAAATCAGGAATCCGCAGCATTCCCACATAGTGAACAACTTTGTTTGACCCTTCTACAAGGAACATATCCACCCTGTTTCAGCTTAATCTGGGTGATGGTTCTGGAGAAGAAGCCGAAAATAGCTGTAACACACAAAAATTCATAAAAAATTAGGGAAAAATTGCAGCGCCACCTAGTGAACAAATTAAGAACTAGGAGTCCCAGGGAGTGTTCCTGTGTGATATCAAAGCAATTGGGTATGCGGTTTCGGAGAAGAAGATTTTTTAAGATTTACCCAAAAAAGAACAAAAAAATTCATTAAAAATCCAAAAATCACTGGACCGTGACCAATTGAGTAAACTTGGTAGAGACCCACCCAAGGCACATATCCACCAAGTTTAAAGTGAATCTGGCTGACGGTTTTGGAGAAGAAGTCGAAAATGTGAATTGTGGACGACGGACGGACGGACGGACGGACGACGGACCCTCAAAAAACCTCAGCTGACTGCCGAGTCAGCTGAGGTAAAAATCACCAACAACGATGTGACACATACTAGGAGGCAGCACTCAACAACATATTATGATCACATTGTGTTTACACAAATCTTCCCTTCATCCACGTGTGACCGTGCGGTTACTAATCTGCGTATTTTCCTTGCCTTCCATAAGGAATTTTCACTCGTGTCTTTATCTGTATCTAGATTTGTTCGATGGAAGTCTTTTTGGTGAAAATATGATGTGAAAATTTAACATCTTGGTCCAATAATCTTCGCATTTATACGACTTATTCCTCCCCAACATTGCAGACATGAGACGGGCACATGTATGGGCAACAACAAGTTTGATTGGACAGTGAGTGGCACGTGATCAAATCCACCCCATGAGGAACCTGGAAATGCTGTCACCACACTTAAAATCAGGTGAAATGACGTAATTTTTGCAGGGTTACCCCAGGAGTATTTTTTCTTAGCAAATAACAGAGCTTGTTATATGCAAAGAGGAACATCTGAGGATTCCACCAGTAAATGCATAATCATGGTCATGGTGGACGATGCAAAACACCAGGACCTCAAAGGTGCGAAGTTACTAAGTTTGGGAAAATATTTGCAGTTGTATCATTCAAAATGCATTGCGTTTTTTGTGCGTTGGTCCTAAGGGTGTCCAAATCATCAATTCTATTTAAGCATGGGCATCACACTTCCATTTTTTTCATTTGCTTTGTTTACCAGAAGCATGTGCGCCATAATTTTGCATTGTAATGCTGGATAAAGCGGGTCATCCTTGTGCGCAACTGTGTATGCACAACTTGGCAGTGTTCCCGCAAAAAGATTGATTCAGCGGATTTCATTGTCATTGTCACACGCTCTCGATCCAACCCATCCCAAATCGATAAGTAATGAATTTTCATGCCACATGTTCGGAATTTATTGCCTTTTACGGGCCTTAAAAACAATAAATAACTTTTACTGATTTTCATGATGCACAGGAACACTGCCAAAGGGCACCTGTTCCTTTCACTGATTGCATCCCCCTTCAATATCTACGAATGACACTTCTTTATACAGTTTTCGGAGGGAGTGTGCACTGTTGATTTGATTGCTATAATAATATTCAATATGGCGGCGACCTGTACTGTTTACCGTAGCTCACTTGAAACTTTCTAGGAGCTACTGTATTTGATACATGGAACGTAAGGAAAAACCAAATACATCTTTTGAAAGCTATTATCCAAGTTAATCTTTTTACCACTAAGAATTATATTTTTCATCTTCTCAGCTACGAATTGTACGATCTTTCCACATCTATCTACTCGGTCAGCACTGCGCTTGATTGACAAGAACCACGCCTCTATTTCCGCCAAAATGATAATGTAGAATGTAGGAATACATTGCTATCCGAGCAAAACAAACAAAAAGCATCAAAACTACAATCCTTTTGGAAGTATGCTTTTATAACAAGATCATAAAGAACTGTATAACAGATGCCATAACATGTCCATGTTCTCAGTTCATTGTAATCATTTGCAAACTTTGCACACCTGAAAATAGAACTATTTTGTGTAAGGTCTTGATCATGCAGTGAACAAGTCGCATCGCTTATTGGTTTGGATGTAGGGAAGCCAGGGTCATCAATGCAATCATTTCCATGGAAATGGAACTGTAAACATTATGTTAGGTCACCGTTTTGTACAAATCTGTTACTTTATTAGCATACTGCAATGAGCATCTTTTCAGATCATTGGATGTAGCAACTCATTTTGACATCGGATACCAAGCATCATAACCTATCACCCCTTCAAAATAATGAAGGTCCTATATGTAATCTTAAGATAAAAACCCTATTTGTACAGAACATGTATTCTATACATCATTTAGATTTAATTTACATTGCAATGCTGATGCCAGGTACACATAGGCCTATAACACATCAGAGGTATTTCTGGGCCCACCTGAACAAAACGGAAGCTTTAATCTTATGGTTACCTTTCATGGCCACCAACTAAAGAATTCCATACACATGCATACTTCCTCACAACGTAATGACGGATTTACATGGATATGGTGAATCACTTTAAATTTGAATAGTTTTACATGCAAGTTTTAACTAATGTTGACCAGAGTGGAAAAGGAATCAACGGTGGATAGGGCCAAGCCTGGAGTTTGACATCAACTGCACTGCAGAACATAATCCTACTGACAGATCAATTAACTTGAAGGGTGATTTCTTATTGGGATATTAGTTTGAACAAAATTTATATAATTTCCTCATTTTCGTGGTATTAAAAAGATAGCGTATATCATGTTTATTACAGGTATTCACGATGTAGGTACCTGATATGCTAAGACATATATAATTGTTAAAGCCCAGCACAACACAAAGTGGCATTTAAGGACAGGTAAGACACCAAAAATAAATCCCACTTTAGTCAATCCTAGCTCAAAATGTATTTGCTTTAGAATAACATATCATATATGTGTGTACTCGTCATACTCCAAAGAATTTATATGTTCCGTATTTGGGTGTCTGTGATGTTAATTGTTGAATAAACAATTGAAAGTTGACCGCAAAGCATCCACCCCATAAATGTCGATATAAGTCACTAATTATTTGTGATAAAATCATAATTACACTTGGATCTTAATCCTGACATATTGGCAACAAAAAACGATCCAGCGATATTTTATATTTGGTTTCGTTTTTCTGTTATCCATCCTCAAAGTTTGACGTTTCAATTTTCCCTTTGATTTTCAAGATGTTCATTTTCTTCATTTCATAGAAAAAGAACGAAGCAAAATTTAGAAAATCGCTGAATCGTTTTTGCAGTTCAGACATTAAAGAATCAAAAGCCGTTAACCGGATTAAATTTCGCCCAGTCGTTTTCTTGGAATAACCATTCTTTGGTGGGGCTCTCGTCCAATTATCCTTTCTGAGAAAACAAGCTTCAAAGGCCTTTGATGTTGATCATTTGCCTCTGAAACAATACCATTTGCTCAAGTTGAGTTGATATTTGTACAAAACGTCGCAAACATCGTCCCTGAACATTTGGGGAGGTTGTCAATCAATTCTTGGCCAATCACATGAATAAAAGAGCCTTTGAAGTACGGAAAACATTATTCAGCGATCTGTCAAACGGCGATAGCGACAGTCTGGTTTCAAAGTGTGACGTCATAGAGGCGGCCCTTCCGGCCCCGTGACCTCTAGCCTGGCAACGAAAGTTGTGTTGCCTTGCCTTGCTTCGGCGGGGCGGCCTGCGGCCGCTCGTGTTCAGTGCACGGATGGCGGGTTTGGTCTTCCGCCCCCTACCTCTTCACCCCGTTTTTAGGGATTGTGTTTTATTGTATATACTCGTCTCGTATCTGTATACTTTATGCAGTTAGCTTGTTAGACTTGTCTTTACACTTTACTTAGTTAGCTTGTCATTATTTTGTAGTTATTTTCTCAATGAGTTTCATTTCTCTTTCCAACCTGAGCTTTGTAACGCTAGTTTGTGTGTTTTCTCTTGTGTTCACGTTTATGCTTATTTCAATGTGTCTATTTGTACTTTTATTTCCTCATCCCTGGGTTCCGATAAAGTATTATTATGTGCGTGGGTATCGTTGATTAGGGTGTAATTTTTTTCGCCCGCCTGTCTTTGGTTTGAAGAACCACTGGGGTAATCCATCGCGGCACGGCCTTTGAAGTTTGAAGGGACATCGTCAGACGATTCCCGCTCCTCTTGAACATTTAAAGTCTCCCTTCATTAGAACGCAAAAGAAGCAAGATAAATATAAAGTAAACCACTAAGGCTATGATATGTTACCATGTTTGCATCTTTGCCCTGCCCACAAACAAACTTTCGGCATGCTGCCTTATTTCGCATTGCCGCCCTGACACCACTGTCTTTGTGCCATGGGCCGTTGCTACCTGCAGCCACGTGACAGGCTGTTAAGTATGATTGACGGGTGGCATTGTTCCGTTCGGCGGCTGAAAACCAAAAGAATGACACATGGACGTTCCGATGTCCACATGCCTATGTGTTTTTTTGCGTTTTTCTTATATTTCTACTTTAGTTAAAAGCTCGAAACTTTGACAACTAATAGAAAGGACATTCATCTTGTAAAAACCGTTAAAACTTTAAAATCGGCCATGCAAAGGTTTTTGGTGTCTGAAGTGTCCTTAATATATATTTGCTCAAATGTCATCTCAAGTTTTTTAACTTCAACACTTGAAGCACGAAAATTTCAATCATTAAAAAAATTTGTTAAACTTCAATTATGAACAATGAACCACCAATGAAGGAATTCTATACATGTACAGATATGCCCAAACAACGTAATGACAAATTTAAATAGATTCAGTGAATCATTTTTAATTTGGACTGGTTTTACATGCAAGTTTTCAGTAATGTTGACCACAGCAGAATTTGCAACAGTTGAGGGCTTTGCAGTGACAAAATTAATGATCTGGCCATTTGATCACTTCATGTTAACATCTGGGAAAAAAATTATAGTTTAATAATTTTATACAAGAAAATACAGCGAAGGAAATCACATTAACGCTTATTTTAACATTATATACACAGGTAGCCTACTTGACTAAATTATTTTTCAATGACGACATATACAATAAAACAAGCAGATATAATTCCATTTCATAAGTTCAAAGTTTCATTTCACCTATCCTGAAAAAAATGCAGAAACTATAACCACGAAAATTTTAAAGTGTAAATGGGTCATTTATAGCAATTATAAATACATGTCATATGTTGAAAAACATTTTTGAAGTTTGAACACAAATCCTGTTTATACTGGGACGTTAATTACAGTTATTTACTTGAATTTTATCACAAAACATTTTATGATAATTGGATATTTTGGAAATCAATCGTATGGTTTTTGTTCCTCATTTAAAATTTTTTTTGGGGGGGGGGGGGATCTGGAATAAATTTTCAAAATGCGATGCTCATGGGGAAAGTCATACACAATTAAATGACTTAAACATCTTTTTTTCTCATGTGCTTGTAATCTACACATTTAAGCCATTTTCCAAAATGCATAATTAATGGGTGAAGATTAACACAAATATAGAAATCAGGACAGAGGGTGGGCTTGACCACTGCCATCTCATTTGTGCGCAGCTTTTCCCACGTATCTTTCACATGTTTATAATCGGTACTGATCTAAGCTGCAGAAAACAAAAACAAAACAGGAGAGTTCATGTGATTTCTACCCCACTATAAAATTGGATCCCTTTGTGTGTTGGTCAACAAAAAGTACAAATCTACCGCATGTACCAGTAAATTTAATAAGGCCTACTTGAAACACTTGGAAATGCATATACATATTTATTTGCATATACATGGTTGCCGACTGTCACCAGCTTGCAATCCTCACAGGTGTCAAGGCGATCTATGTCCATTTTGCCTGCCGTCCATGAGTTACTGTTATGTTTAGTCACCAGGTGTTCCCCCAGCAACACCTGGTGACCATATTCATAAGCATACTCATTTGGATCATTAATTAAAAATAAGAGATTTATTTGGGAATTGTTCCTTTCTGGATTCTTGTTTTAATCTTGCAAATAAACATTCTTACTTGAGTTTTATGTCAAAATCTATTATAGATTGCATCAAATCAGCAAAATTGAATGATCATAATTAAAAATACAATGTCCACAACACTTATGTTCAAATACGGGCAAAACAAGGACCATGCCTAATGGCGGTTGACTCGTTTGCTAAGATAATAGTCTGAGCGGTTTCACTGACTATGCAGCTTATCAAAGACTGGTCTAACGGCTGGTGGGGCATGCTTATATACCAGGGTGTAATATACGTAACTAACATTACTGTGTGTATTGTCACGTGCAGTATTTTACGTCTGGACGTGTACTCTGCCTGTCGGGATTGACACCACATAATACTGGCCCTGTTTATAGCAATGCCCAATAGGTGGAACCACTGTCACGTATGTAACAGTTTTTTCACCAGGATGACCTGTGGTCATTTGTAATTAAGGGTGTTAGGTGACTGTACGTAGTAGCCTGTTACCTCTTAATAAAAAGATTTTACCAGTTCTTTAGCTCAGGAAATAGGTGTTTCCTGAGTGTGCATTAGTTGTTGATGGGCAGATAAACTGGAACATAAAAATTTAGCATAACACTTGACAAGGAGTTTATCTGCCCATAACATTGAGGCCAACCGGTTCTGTGGTACACAATTGGTGGATCCAATGGTTTTCTCTGGCAAGTATGAGATTCAGTGTCTTGCTCAGGGATGCAGGTGTAGTAATATACTCCAGAATCTGAATGCTGACCTCTGGAGTATTGTGATTTGGTAGGGAAAAGGGTCTACCAAGGGGCTGTGTGGGGTCCTTTCTTGTGATGTAATAGAAAGGCTCCCTCATGCTATCCATGAGGTCCCTCTTGGTTTGGCCGACATATTGTTTGTGGCACACCTGACATGTGAGGAGGTAGATTAAGTTGTTGTTCTTGCATGTACCTCCTTTAGGGGTGTCATATGTACGTCCAGTGTGCGTACTGGTGACTTTACCCCTGGTATCCATCTTTGGGCAATATCTGCAGTTATGAGTATTGCATAGATTCCTTGTAACCACACCAGACACTGATGGTGTGGTTGTGTGTGTCTGTGATGGATATTTTACTCTCGAGTGGGCTAGGATATCTTTCAGATTCCTGGCTCTTCTGAAACCTAGTACCATTTTTTGTTTTCCAGCACTGGTGCACATCTGTCTGCTCTTATAATGTTCCAGTTCCTTTGAACTCTCTGTTTCAAAGGGGGTAGGGCTGGATGATAATCTGGGATAAGCAATAACTTGTCTATTTCCTGATCAGATGGCCGGGAATGGGACAGGAGGGATTGTCTAAAGTCCCCTGCAATTTGTCGGGGGGGGGGGGGTGCTTATTCCCGCAGTGTGTAGAAGTTCAGAATTTTTTTGCATTTCTTTCAAATTCTTCCTGTCATGTGCATATTCTTTTCACCCTTAATAACTGGCTGTAAGGACCCCCTTCCTGGCAGTGTTTTGGGTGGGCTGATCTATAATGCAGGTACGTGTGTGTATCTGTAGGTTTAGTGTGTAGGGAGGTGTATGCCTTCCTATCTTGACTACAGTGTCAAGGAAGGTGATTTCTGTAGTGGAGTGTTCCACAGAAAACTTAATGGTGGGATGACATTCATTCAGGTGTGTCACAAAATCTGACAAATGTTGCGCCCCAAAGGTCCAGATGCAAATGTTGTCATCAATGAAGCGTGTCCACAACAGTGGTTGTAGTGGAAATTTCAGCAGTTTGTTTTCTTCCAATTCTGACATGAATATGTTAGCAAAGAACGGGCCAACTTTAGTGCCCATAGCTGTGCCGCTTATCTGGAGATAATGTTCTCCGTTGAACTCAAAGTTGTTGCACTGAAGAACGAGTCTTAACAGCTGGATAAGTTCAGCTGTGTTGGGTTTTTCCGATGGCTCCCTGTTGTGTAACAGGCCTCTGGCTGCGCTTCTGAGCCCTTCCTCTATAGGTATATTGGTATACAGTGAGTTTACATCTTAAGTGACCAGAATGGCATTTTCTGGTAGTGGGGGAAGAGACTATCTGGTTGCTATAGTCAGTTGTATCTTTGATGCAACTTGGAATTTTAGGTACCAATGGGCGTTGGAAAAAGTCCACAAGTCCCGATATTCGCTCTGTGGGACATTCATTGGCACCAAGTATGGGTCGTCCTGGTGGGGGGACACTACCTTTGTGTATTTTCAGGAGTATATAGAAACATGGCACTCTGGGTTCTTTAATATGTAAGAACTTGTATGTGGTTTTTGAGATGCTAGAATCTTGTACCATGTTCTGAAGCAACCGATGGATTCGTTCATTATGAGTCATTGTGGGATTGTGTTCCAGTTTTCTATAGTGATCCCTATTAGATAGTGATTTATTGGCCTCTGCTATGTAATCACAAGTGTTCATGATCACTATAGCAGACCCCTTATCTGCTTGTTTGATCACTACATGTGGATTTGCTTGAAGATCTTTTAACCCTTGTCTTTCTTCCCTCCATAGATTGTCTATGCCTGGGTTTCTGGGATGATATTGTGTTAGCTCATGTTTTACTGTCCTGCAGAAAGCTTCTAAGTTAGGGTCTCCTAACTGTAAATCACTAGGTGTGACCAAGGAGCCTAGGCTCCTTGGTCTGAGTGTGCTTGGCTGTTTGAAGGTTTTGTGTTCAAAGGGAGGGATTAGTGCCTCCTCAGGATCTGTAATGTCAGTGCCTGTGGCTGTATTGGTGTTAATACTAGCTGCTGATGACAATGATTGACAATGACGATGATTTTAATCTCAGGGGTGACCCTTTTCAGGGCATGGGAGAATTACAAAAATGCATAACAATTGGTAATACAAGAGTGTTATCAGGATATATACATAGTTATATACAGCATGTTCAACTTCAAGCAGTGTTCATTGTTCTGTTACAGAACATATATATATATATATATATATATATATATATATATATATATATATATATATATATATATATACAAGTAGCACCACTTAATGATCAGAAGTTTGACATTATAAGCTTCACAAACTTAGCAAGATCCCATAATTGTTTGGTATTTTTTGCATTGAAGAGTTGGTTCATTTTCAGAGTATTTGGGTGTGTTCTGTAGTATTGTTTGACATATTTCTGCCTTGCACTATGAAATGCTGTGTCTACATTAGGAACTCTATTCACTAGATATGTAGGTTCTTTGTTGAAATGGACCTGTAATTTCATGGACCTGAATAATCTTTCCATGTCTGTGTATATTTTACCCATGTCTGGTTCTCCAGGTGTCGGGCAAAAAGATAAACCTTTGCCCTTAAACTTTCTTTTGTGATTCAGAGAGAATGTGAGATGACAGATTGACAACCAAGTTTTCAGGTATGAAAAAAACAAAAATCAAATACGCCCTGGCGTATATATACAATCCTTTGCTGCAGACACCTCTGAAGTGTTGAGCAGATAAATAAAAGTCCATGATCCATATGTGTTAGAAAACAATATATAAATATATATAATACCACCAGCTCATTTGATAATGTAATCCCAAGGCCTATGGAAGCTTGTAAAACAGTGACACAAAGGCGAATGTTTTGGAGCTAACACCCATAATACAGCTAGGAGTCCCTAAGAGTGTTTCTGTGTCATCAAAGCAAATGGATGAGTGGTTTCAGAAATTTGTTAAGATTTGCATAAAAAAGAACAAAAAAATTCATAAAAAATAAAAAAATCATTGGTGTATGACCACTTGAATAAATTTGGTAGAGACCCACCCAGGGTACATCCCCACCAAGTTTGAAGTAAATCTGGCCGACGGTTTTGGAGAAGAAGTTGAAAATGTGAATTGTGGACAGAGGGACAATGGACGACAGATGAAGGATAAATAATCCTAAAAGATCAGCTGACTGACAAGTTAGCTGAGCTAAAAATGGTATAATCAGTCCTGGGAATTATAGGACCACCAGGTAAGCATTACCTCATTTCACATGCACAGAATGGTCTCATTTGGATCAAGGGCTGAATGGTGAAAGATATAAGAAACAAAAAGAAAATCGATACATAAATTGTGCAGATGACTGCAGTCATTGGGGAAAATAGGAAACGAGAATCAGGAAATAATTCGTGCATTATGAGTCCTGGGGTGTAATTATATACTTATATAATATCTGCATTTATCTCTTCTATTTCGTTTAGCTATTCAGTTTTGCTTATTTAAAAGAACAACAACATAAAATTAAACTTGAAAGAACATATTCATTGCAGTCTCATACTCCATTGTACGTGTTCCATCTCCATTTTCTAACAACTGTTATAGCTGATCCCTTTGCTTAAAATGGCAGCATAGATAAGACAAATCAAATCTAAGAAAAAGGAAAATATTTTTTGTACCTAAGCAGCACAATGTTTATACAAAAGAAAAACAAAAATGACAAAATAAAAAGCATCTGATTCACAGCATTCCAACCAAGTATTTTCTAACTAGAATGTACACAGAGGGCAAAGGCCACATTGTACAGAGTTCAAAGTCCATTTATTTCTGTACGTTGTTTGTTCAACATACATCTTAGTTTAAATACATTCATTCACTTGGGGTTTTTCCATATTAAAATCAGTTTTCTTTATTTTTTATACTTCAATTCCCACAGGAACCTTTGTAAACTCATATTGTTGTGACCAATTTTATGTACACGTGTGTGAAGAAAAGTAAGGTCAACATTCATTTTGTATATCTATAACTGAGGCAACAAGAAGTTTATAAAATATAGAACCTAAGCTTTGTAAATGCAGTTGTAAGTGTTTGAAACGCATGCCTACCAAAACGTTATAATGTATTTGACAGAAACGCGTTGCTCAAAGTGTTTGAAATGCATTGCTGAAAGTGTTTGAAATGCTTCCCAAACAAATTTTAAATCCAAACCATACTTTCAAATGTAAACCAAACACCAGCCAAATGCCACAAATGCATTTGGCTGTTCAGTTTTAGACGGGTGGAACTGTATGCGTGTGTGAGAATACATAAGAAAGTGATCTCTCTCTTGAGAGGTCACTCCAATGACAGGTCACCTGGCTTGAAATGCCACTTTTGGCAGGTCCCTGCTGCTGTCTTTTCCATGTTATTGTAACTCTAATGAGAGGCCACTTTTGGGCTGCCCTTAGAGTGACCTCTCAAGACAGGGACTACTGTACATGCATATATGTATGTTTGTGTATGTGTGTGTGTGTGTGTGTGTGTGTGTGTGTGTGTGTGTGTGTGTGTGTGTAATTTAAAAAAACATATGTTTTTGGTGTAACTATCTTCCAACGGTTTGTCTACTGATAATTAATTGTTCACTTACCTTGGAATAAACAGTGGAACATAATCGCAGTTTCACTTTGAATACAGGTTTACCTCCATCGACAAACTTAACATCAGGACCAACACTCTGCAGGCAAATAACAAAGCCATTCTAAATACTGAATATAGTAAACCATACATACATATCAATTCACATTCAAAGAAACCATATTGGTCACATAATAAATATTAAAAAAGTAACAATATAATCTTAAACTGTTGAAACTTTGATGGATGCTATAAAATTTCTTTTGGATAATACATGTACCACTGTTCAATATGGACCATTGGTTTTTCAACAAATAAAAAAAATCCCAATGGGGAGCAACTACATTGGCAGTGCTGCAACATGCCTGCCTTTTGCCTCTCCAGCCTGGGTTTGATTCATGGCCAGGGAAGCAAGTGAAAAGAGTTCCTGCCACTCTGACTGTGCACGATGGTTTTCTCCGAGTTCTTTGGTTTCCTCCACCAAACAGGTAGGTAGGAAAGTATTCGCCACCATCTGTGCCATGGAGAGTGACTAATATAGGCTTGGCCTTCTTTGCAATCCATGTAAAAGATATGGGTTCATACTTTTTTTTAACCTGGTTGAATTTAAGTACGTGGATAAATTGATGAAAAAAAGATTTTCATTTGGCTAGAAAATTATCAAACAATGCACACTATATTGATGACAATGCTTATGTAAATGTGCAAAATTTTAATTAAATTGCTACAGAAATTTACCTAAACGATTTTCTTCTGGAAGGTAACAATTCAGATGATTTCAGAGATGTGTTCCTGGACTTAGATATTCAGGTCTCAAATGACAGATTTGGCAATAAAATCTATCACAAAATTAAGGAGTTTAACTTTTAAGTAGTCAATTATCCTTTCCTTGATAGTAATATTTCAGAAACTATTGGATACAATACATTTTTGTCACAAATTTTGAGATTTGGTCGTATTTGTTCTGAATTTCAGGACTTTGCATCCAGACCCAAATTTGTTTACAATAAGCATGAGTCAAGAGAATTCAAGCATGTATTTTTGATCAAATACTTCTACAAATTTTGCTGTAAGTACCTAGTTACTGTTAGAAAATTTAGTTTCAATGATTTTACAGATTTCAGACTTGTTTGTTTTGCTACTTAAAGTTGCTTTTGGAATAATTCTTTTTAACATTCACCCTTCTGACATTTTAGGCCAAAATATAAGTGCACAATTACTCAATGTAAAAAATTACTCAATTCGGCTGTCCCACACCAGGGCCGGGAGTCAGTCATGGGCTGTCCTGAGTACTTGGCCAGAAATTGGCAGTATTTACTCAATACGGTCTATGCATAAGTTCACCAAGCGGGGAAACCCCAGCGGAGATTCTAATGTCAGAGCCAGGCGCGCACAGGTTTCTGGGTAATTTGCGGGCCACTCAGTCTTACCGCACAGGCTACAGCGCTACTGAATACAGCAAGTAACGAGCAGTGAAACACAGACCATGATTTCTTCAAAAAATAGAATCTAGGGTGGCTGAAAAAGTATTTGAAAGATAAAGAAATATCAGTTGATGGAAGGAATAAAGCGGCACTTTCATTTTTGATATTTATCAGTTTGATGTTTGAAATTCCTCCTGATATTAACAATACACCCCACTACACAACAGTCAGTGGTGGTTTACCATGATAATTCGCCTTGTCACTCAACGTTCAAACTATCAAATTGAATGCTTTCCGTGCTCCCTCCGCCAACCATCTACAATGGTAAACTTTTATACACATCCTGTATTTGGTCCATTTCCTGCTTTTCTGTTCATGTTGACACCAACAAGATTAGTGTCCGCCATCATGCATTATCATGGCCACTTTTGAGAAGGTGCAGAGCGCGCCATCTGGTAGCAAAATATCAGCCTGCATGCCTTGCTTTCGTAATGGGACAACTGCTGGGGTTTTCCCGCTTGGTGAACTTATGCATAGACCGTATTGTCACAAACTTGATTCATTCTTTTCAAACATTGACTCCAGGGCTGGGAGTCAGTGATAGGCTGTCACAAGCACTCTGTCATAAATTGGCAGGATTTACTCAATTATTACAAACTTGGTTCACTCTTTTGAAACATAATCTAAGAGCTGACAACTAAATAGCACTTCATTTCATAGGAGAAGGTGTCATCATGGGGTTTGTTTTACATTTCTGGTACAGAATGTCCATTGTTACAGTACTTGTTAGGAATTCCCCAGGTTTAAACAAGTGTCTGGCTCTTACTGTTTATTTTGTAATCACGGGGATTGAATATATTGCCCCAAGTTGTTTCTACCTCATTTATACTCTGGCAGGTGAATGTGTCCTATCCAGCTAGTAAGGGTACATACTAGTTCAGGGGTAAGTCAAATTATTCTTATCTAAACTTGTTCTATACTATTTAATGATTATATTTGGTTTGATAGGTACAGTCTGTATTCATATTGCAGCTCTGCATTAATAAGCAGAACTTCATATATTTAGCTAATTCACTATTTGACACCTACATATCTTTTCATTTTTATGTGAGTTGTCTTTGCTGACTATATAGCTTTAGACGAGGAGCCGCTACACAGAGACATGTACGGGTACAGGCTCCAAAAAATATTCTGAGTAGTCACCTGATGAGGACCCTTACATTTATTTGGGCTAATACGGCTTATGCCAAAATTCTACAGAAGAATGTTACAATAGTACTTCCAAGTGAATGCAGGTTAGACAGTGAGAGGTTAGCTTATGAGTGTAGAAAGTTCGGACTATGGAATAGGGTACTGACTAAAAGGAAGTGGTTTTGGACCAAAAGGCACAAATATAATAGCCATTCTAAATAATGAACATAGCCATTCTAAATAATGAACATAGCCATTCTGAATATAGCCATTCTAAATACTGAACATAGCCATTCTGAATATAGCCATTCTAAATACTGAACATAGCCATTTTGAATAAAGCCATTCTAAATACTTAACATAGCCAACCAAACACTGCTACTGTAATTCTGAGCATGGCCATGCTAATAACTTAACACAGCTACTGCAATTACTGACCATAGCCATACTAATAACTTAACACAGCCACTGTAATTACTGAACATGGCCATACTAATAACTTAACACAGCCTCTGTAATAACTGAACATGGCCATACTAATAACTTAACACAGCCACTGTAATTACTGACCATAGCCATACTAATAACTTAACACAGCCACTGTAATTACTGAACATGGCCATACTAATAACTTAACACAGCCACTGTAATAACTGAACATGGCCATACTAATAACTTAATACAACCACTGTAATTACTGACCATAGCCATACTAATAACTTAACACAGAAACTTTAATAACTGAACATAGCCATACTAATTACTGCTGATCTCAATGGGAACAGCTTAACCACAAATTGTTCACTTTACAAACTTAAACTTAAATAAGTACTGAATGAGGATGTGTTGGTGAATAGCCTATGTTTGATAGGTCCACTGTGCAGGTGTCATGACACAATGCAGTATACCACATGCTCCTGTACAAGAGATATCCACTGACATATGGTTACATGCTCATATGGTCCATGTATCTCTTACACACAAAGTTCACACACCAAACTGACATCATATAAATTTCAAATTTATAAGCACTACTGATATGCAGAATTCTTATCTAAAAGTGCATGACTATTCCACCCACTTAAAATATATGTCTCAACATTGTTTAAATGTAAAAATACTATTTTTGAGGCGTTTTTATTTTCACAGCTTGTGCCATTAGTGAAATAAGCAAAAATAGCTAGAGCAGTCCTGACTGAGAGACTGGATACCTCCACTTTGTGTACACATGGTTCCTATGACCTTGAAAATAAAGTCAAGGTCACCAAAGTGTAACCAAGAGGCCCATGGGCCTAATGCTCTGCTGGCACCGTGGCTATATTGTACTTGTTCATTTCAAAGTTGCAAGTCCTCAAGTGGCTTCTGAACATATAAAGCTTATGTACATTTAGTGTATAAAATGTCCACCACATGGCACTTCACTCCATATGTAATCATAGCTTATTTGTACAGGTGGTACAGGTGGTGCCAACCATATCAAAAGGGGCCTAGATTTTCATACACCCTGTAAGTTCGGAAAGTTATATTGGGCTACCTTGACAACTGTGAACGATATAGTGCTAATGAGCTAAAGTTTACGGATGGACAGACATGAGTGGTCGCATAAGCTCTACGACCTTTGGTCAGCAGAGCTAATAAAAGGCAAAGAAATACTGTCATGGCACAATTGAGGTAAATTTGAGTTTGATGTGACCTGTGAATCATGAGATATTTTGCTTGCAAGGACCTTGCAAGAGGCAGTCGGACAGTTGGACAAACCAAAAACAGTATTATACCCCCACACACCCTTCATTTGCTGGTGGTATAAAAATACAATGGAATTAAGTGAACTTACAGTAAGACAATATGAGGCTAATCACACAGCAAAGTTCAAACAATAAAAGGCAGGACCAGTAAGCATGGTAAGCATCATCATCAAATATGCCTTGTTCACTCACCCCTCGACCAAGACCTAGATGTTCAAAGGCCATGTATCCTGCTGGCAGGTGAACAGCAACCGGCAAAAACTGATCCCCATCCACTACCCTGTCAATGTAGACATAGCCTTTACTATGTAAATACACATAGTTTTTCCACATGTAAATATACACACATCTTCAATCATGTAAATATACACACAACCCTTATAATGTAAAATATACACTCTTCTTTCCCATTCAAACATACACACATCCTCCATATCATGTACTATGTAAAATACACACACATCCTTCACATGCAACTATACACACATCATCCACCATGTAAATACATACACACCCCCCTTATCAAGTATATATGCACATATCCTTTTATCATGTAAATGTACACATTTCTTTCACATGTAAATATACACATCCTCCATCATGTAAATATACACACATCCTCTATCATGTAAATGTATACACACACATCCATTATCATGTAAAATATATACACTTCTTTCACATGCAAATATAGGGTAGTCCCTGTCTTGAATGACCCCTCCTATATGCAACCACCTGGTTTGAACGACCGCATTTGGTCGCTAAAGTCATTTTTCTTTAATAATTTACCTCTTATGAATGACCACCTGTTGAACATGACCAGCGACCATGCAAAATGAACAGATTTTGCAACCACAAAACACAAATTTGAGCCATACCTGGCCTCAAGTCGGCCAGCAAAATACATGCACACAACTCACCCATTGTTATAAAATTGACATAATTGTTGTCAAATTTACTAGTTAATGCAAAGAATAAAGGATTTCTTTCTACAGTAATTTGATCAATCTGTATCTATTCCTCATTTCAAATTCTCATGAGCGTGGATCTTTCCATTTATTTACATTTTTACAATGGCAGTAAATGTGGCATACTCTGCATGTATCTTATCTTTCCACAGCGGATCTAAGAGGATTTCGACCACTATATTTCTTTCTCTGTTTGCTGGGATATTATGGATTGCTTTCTGAACTCAACTTCATAATGATTCACAGAAGTTTACTTGTGATGGGAACTTGATCACTAGCACTCATGATCGTTCACATCATCAATCTTGAAATGCTTCAAGTCCAAATGTACGGCGAAGGTTGCCGATGCTCTCTAGAAACGTTCGGAACAATTTTTGTGGTTTCCTGGAGATCGACAACCCATGTAGTCCTCGCTGTTTGCATGCAAAACCTAACCTAACTGTGGCAGATCAGCACAAAGCCACAGAAATATTATTTAGTGTTCTGGTTTCTTATTGAATGATATTTTATCAAAGTATATTCTATAAAATGAACGATGATAACTTTCGCTAGATCAAAGCCCCGATCAAACACGTGCTTGCCTGCATGATTCAGCGACCGACACTGATGAAGTTGGTTGATCTATTTTTCCATGATTCAGATCAAGGTAAACATGGCACCCAAAGCACACATGGTGGCTGTGTGAAAATGCCACTGAGTCTTAATTATTTTGATCCATAACTTATGAATTACGGTGAGTTAGGCTCCACCGAACATGTAGAATAAAGTTAAGACAGTGAGTTATACCATCAAAACAATTTTAAGACAGTTTCAGCTCATTACTTTGCAAGCCATGGCTCTGTACCGTGTGATGCATCAGGCAAATTGAGCATAATGGGAAAAAGACAGAACTCATGTCCGGCAAATATTTTCAAGTTGCGACACACATCTTTCAGCACCCAGACAAGAGTTTTTTATTGAAAAAAAGATTTTAAGCATTGCAATAGTTAAATTTAATCAATGACAAATGGACAGGCCAAGGCTAAAAATGAGTTAAACCCTCCAACCACTGCCTAAAAAAGAATTTAAAAAATAATCAAATAAAGCTAATAAATGATGATTTCTTTTCAAAGCATATGTAATCGATCATGATGAACTGGTGGTGACAGAAATTTGCATACCTCGCTACCACTAGGGAAAGGCTGCCCAGGGTTTGAGCTATTGAGGTCACGCATGTGGGGTTCCTCCAATGAGCAACCACCTGCATTATACGACCGCTTTTTGGTTTGCGCTAGGGGTGGTCGATCAAAGAGGGACTGCTGTACATCATATCCCCCCATTATGTAAATATAGAATCCTTGACTATGTAAATACATACACACTTCCTTCACATGTATATATACACACATCCTCTGTCATGTAAATGTATACACACATATATCCTTTCTCATGTAAAATATACACACTTCTTTCACATGCAAATGTACACTCATGCCATCATGTAATGTTTCTGTATGTGACCCACCTGCCATGTTGGAGTAGTGGCAGCCATGCATAGCCCACTACTATCTCTGCACTGTGTCCCTTCTTGTGGGAAGCCTTGCTGGTGGATGACTTGGGCAGTTCACAGCCAACGTGGTAGAAGGTGAAGACCAGGTGGTGGCGGTCATGTAGTTGAGTGGGAAGAGCAATCTTCACCTGCAACACCAGTTTTTATGTGCCCAGTGCATAGCTGATTACTGTGCCTCATGGTCACGTGCCCTTACAAGGGACAGTAGGATCTCTAGATGCCTTCATTCATCTATTTTACAGCAACATTTTTCTCAAAACATAGCTGGTCAAAGTTCTACATCTTGCCAAAATGGCTGTCAGATTTTACACATTTTTTTCTTTTCAAACAAGAGGCCCACAGTCCTAATGCTCTGCTGGCACCGTGGCTATACTGCACCTATATCTTCATTTCAAAGTTGTGAGTCCTCATGTGGCTTCTGAACATATAAAGCTTATGTACATTTAGCGGATAAACTGTCCACCAGATGGCACTTCACTCCACATGTAATCATAGCTTATTTGTGCAATTCCCGTGATGGATATTGTTGCATGTGCCAAGACAACAATAGGTGAGTCCTTAACTTTTTGTCCTCAGTGACCTTGGGACAGAAGATCAAGGTCACCCTGATTTTGTAATAAAAGAGGTCCATAGGCCTGGTGCTGTGCTGACATTGCCATTGATGTCCAAGCTACACCCTGCCATTACAAAAATCACCTCCTTCAACTTAACAGGCATGGTGACCTCACAAAAATAGGTCACAGTCACTGATACTATACCAATTCTAGCTTTGGACGTTGTCTATTTATCCTGTAAATTTGGCAAGTCAAATCCAATTACTTTTCAAGATATGGAATTTTACATCTCAAAACACATTTTGGCTCATAATTTGCGTCAAATTATAGGTGGCCTAACTAGTATCATTCGCAACTTAGACTTTGACCTCCCCCACAATCCCACCAAATTTGGTGAAGATCCACCAAATATTAAAGATGCTGGAGTCTTCACAAGATTTTCACCTTTTGACCCCTATATTACATAATAATGTACGTGGTGACACCAGTATCAAAAGGGGTCTAGATTTTCATACATCCTATAAGTCCTGAATGTTATATTGGGCTACCTTGAAAACTGTGGATGGTATCGTGCTAACAAGCAAAAGTTTATGGACGTCTCCTTTGAAACTTCATACACTATTCCACCATACCGACACTGGTATAAACAGGTAAATAGTAAATTAAATACAATTTTTAGAACCATAAAGTTGACTAGAGGTGTTATGAGGTAAAATGTACTAAGGTATTAGCTGGAAGCCACCTCTTCCACTATACTGGATGAAGATTGAAAATTAAAGAAAGAAATCCTGCAAAAAGTGAGTATGATCAGGGTTTTCCAACTTAAGAAGGATTAGAGAAAATTCTCCAGGTGGGTTAAGTATAATTTACCCCAGGTACTTTCCCTCGTACCACTCTGAACACTTTGAGAATTACACTTTGCCATTTCAAGCCCCATCTTGACATAGTTTGACAAATGTTCTTGAGATAGTGTTGTATTTATTAGGTATTTGGTCATATCTCTGGAAACATTTCAACAGAGTTTTGTGTAGTTGTTGTTTTTTATAACCTTTGTGTTGCAGTTTTTGCAGCAAAGTTCTGATTCTATGGGCGGACGGACATGGGCAGTTCCATAAGCTCTGCGATATTTGGTCAGCAGAGCTAAAAGTGATATACTTTCCATGATAAAACGGAATATGTAATCTTATTTGTCAGTCTTGTCAAAAATGGCAAACTGTTCTGTGCTTAACTCATTCCACCCTGGTAGAAGACTGAGTCAACAGCTTTCCTTGGCGCGCTCTGGGCGCAATGCGCCCAGAGCGCGCCAAGGAAAGCTGTTGACCATGGGCATATAATTTGGAATGATCTTCCATGCAAGTTTCATCCAAAATATTGAAAAATAATCCCTAAATTAGTAAAATACAATTAGCAGACGACATTTAGATATTAGCGGGAAAAAGCGTCATCAGGGTGGAATGAGTTAAAAACAAAACAAAACAGAAAGTCAATATTCCAGGTTGGATGCATGAAATGGTAGGTCAGCATTCTACACAGGCTGCCAAAAGCAAGGAAAACAGGTTGGACTTACATATATAGAACTGTCACTAACGAGGTACTCCCCTCCCCCCACCTTCTTTGTCTGTTATATTTATTTATCTTATGCTCAGTAAAGAGGATACACAGGCACATATATTTCATCAAGGAAGACGGAATTGTTCACAAGTGTGTTGTGCAACATTTTATCTGCAATACCAGTATCAATATGTATGCAAATATGCATTGAGGAGAAAACTGATACATGAGTTTTGTTTGACCGTGATGAGTAATTTCAGTACACATGAATGAGAAGCCTTTGATAAACCATAAGTAACACCAGAGTCATTCCTGGGGGGATGAATGTCTCGCCAGCATAATTTAGGCCACTCCGAAGTTTTTCCACAATGCCCATTCAATCATGATGTAACCAATTAAGTGTCACGGTGATGGTACAAATCTGTAGTGACCATCACTATCAACCATTTACCCAAGTATGAAAGCCCTACCGAGTGTAGCTAGTGAAATAATGCCTTTCCAAAGTTTTTTGTTGACAGACGCAACCAATGAAGTATGACAGTGATGGTACAAATCTGTAGTGACCATCACTATAAATTATTTACCCAAGTATGAAAGCCCTACCGAGTGTAGCTAGTGAAATAATGCCTTTCCAAAGTTTTTTGTTGACAGACGGACATCTCTAGTATGACACACTTATATAGAAAAACATGACCCATATTCATAAATATCAAACCCAACAATGACAGCAAAGAGATTCCATAGTTACCAAAGTATCAACATTCATCTCCATGTACTACCAATGTGAAGAAACAAATTTCACTCCTGACTTGAGACAGGCAGTCACCCACAAAAGGCAACTGGTGGTTTAAACCGGTCCTCTCAACCTTTGAAATGTTCTTCATTAAATACAGACTATAGTGTTTCCAATATGTATAGGCCCAACCACTCAAAATCCAAATTTGATAACTGCTGCAAAAAAAAAAATAAAATAAAATAAAAGATAAAAAACCCCAGACGGACGGATAGTGACTGCTTATAGTCTCACCAACAGCTTATGCTGGCGAGACAAAAACATTGACAAGAGCTTAGCTGCCCATAGCCAAGCCACATCAGAACCCGGTAAGGCCCACTATTCACTGCAATGGCTTTCCTTTTGTCTAAAAAATAACCACAGGGGCAGACTCACAGACAGACACTAGCAAACTGAAAATATATGACAGAATTTGTATGCAGACAGGTCTGGATTGGTGACAAAGTGTATCATTACAGCCCTACACATCAACTAGTTCACAAATGAAATGCTGAGCGGTGGCTCTTACCTCCTCATTGTAGTCTGGTGTCGTGTGGTGATGCAACACGGCTGTACTGACACAGGTGGTAAACACAGATGAGCCAGGTCGTCCATAGATACACTGGAACATAATATCAGCATCTTTATGTTATTTAATCTGCTGCAGCAAGCTTCTTTTTTTCTTTTTTGCGGCTCATGCACCCTAGCATACAAACACAAAATTACCCCAGTTTTTAATCTGTGAAATTAAACCATGCCTCTTTTGTTACTGCCAGGGATTTCTTCTGCAATTTTTCCACTTTAATCCCTGTGGATGTCTCTTGTATGAGAACTACTTTCTGTGACCAGAATGCTGGACTTAAAATTTTGCCATGGAGAACTAGTGTTCTCTCTGCTCTATTTCTGAAAAAAAAAAAAAATAAACATATCAGTAAGGTACCGACAGGATTCGAGCCCGCACTGATTTCCACAGGTTGAAGCGACTGCTCTAACCTCTCCACCATCCAGTGACCTGGTCGTTGATGCACGTTTTGTATCTCTTATGGTGCGCAGTGGATCGTGCCAAGTAAGACCTGGCACGTGGGTGCACAAGCAGGTCAAAAATTAGTTCTATACAGTTTCTTGGATTAAGGTGCTGAAAAGGGTGTCCAACTATAAAATTGTGTCAGTGACAAAATAGGCATGGTTTAAATTGGAGATGCCACTTGTTATTGGGATGTATTCTGAAACCCTGTATTATAAATCCCTCCCGCTATGTGGTCGGGATTTATAATGCAGGCTTTCAAAATATCCCGCTAAGGCGTGGTATCTCCTATTCATACATCCCCCAAATTGTTTGCCTGCCTCAGCACCTGATCACCAAAGCGTGAAGTACGCGGGTAATCAGGTGCGCAGGCAGGCAAACAATGAGGGGGATTTGGTTTAGACAGATTAACAATGAGGCTTACTTTGTATTTATCCCCTATGGTCCATTAAAAAAAGAGTCATTAATCTGAAACCAAATCCCCCAAGTTGTGTACCTGCCTGGCTGCCTGATCACCCAAGTGCGACGCGGGCAGAGGATCAGGTGAGTAGGCAGGCAAACAATGACGGGGATTTGTTTTAAACAGATTAATGACGAAGCTTATTTTGTATTTATCCCTTATAGTCTATTAAGAAAGAAAAAAGACAATTTATATAACTTCTAAAATTTTATTTCACTACATTAGATCAGACTTCGCTACAGTACAAAATTTGAACAAGGAAGAAAATCCGTCAACCATAATGGCAGATTTTTTTGAACGGTCATTGTTTCAGCCAAAAATTTCAACAAAAAGTCACTTTTTTCATATTTCCATATCAAATGAATTTGGTGGGGAGGAGAATTGGATGGTCACATTGCCTTGGAATGTTGTGCCAGCAAACATTCTAAGTATGCACCTGTGGAGCTCAACTGACTGTCAGACTGACCCCATCACTAACGTCAGCATTGCAAGCACTGCCTGAAGGAACAGGGCGCTGGATACCAGCTGCAACAGCTGGGACTACTGATGTAAACAGAGCAGGTGCTATATGGAAACAAGAGGCCCATGGCCTTAATGCTCTGCTGGCACCATGGCTATATTGCACCTATATCTTCATTTCAAAGTTGCGAGTCCTCAAGTTGCTTCTGAACATATAAAGCTATTGTACATTTAGTGGATAAACTGTCCACCAAATGGCACTTCACTCCACATGTAATCATAGCTTATTTGTGCAATTCCTGTGATGGATATTGTTGCATGTGCCAAGACAACAATTAGTGAGTCCTTAAAGTTGCCTTTCGCGATATTTCATACACGTACCTACCCACGTAATTCATCACTAATCATGCGTCAAAGGACCGTTGTGCCTTCGTTTTGGTCAATAAACATGATATTATGGCGGTAAGAAAGAGTTTTTACAATCAACCATGCAAGTGCTGATTGTAATGGCATTCGACCATGCACAATGGTTCTAGGGCAATTCCTTGCTGATGAATGATAAATTTAGAACAGGTTGGCTCTCGCTGGTCACCTGGTGTATGCTAAATTGCGAGAGCAAAATACAACTGCATGCAGTTTCCATGAGCTTGCTGAGCTGTCTGTGGAGACAGAGTGAAACTGTGAACTACCACGATTTTTTTGTCCTCAATGAGTATAGAATTTTCCATGTCATTAACTGCACTTGATCATATTTTCAGCATGCATGTTCATATCACAAGACCAAATGATCAATGGACGAGTTTGTACACTCATCGGTGCCTGTGTTGTTTGTTCACAGCTACGGCCTTTGCATTGTTTGAAGACGACGGCATGCAGTCTTATATAATGGTCCCATGTCAATGACAATGTTTGTACCTATCTTAAATGGACACGTTTATTGATGAAAAACAGCAAATAAAGCTTTTATATATGGTGTTCATTTTGACGTTAAACCTGTACATGTTCTTTTTAATTCAAGTCAAGATCGTTTGCCATGGACTGTGTTTGTGTTCCATTGGTATATATTTTTGATAGACATCTCTTTGTGCATTAGATTACATAAGTGGTGAAAACGAGCAAATTAGAACACATGTGGTCACAAACAATAACACATGATTGTCAGCTTCACCGTTCACTGTAAATATAGATTCAACTTGAAGCATATTGACCTCAAATCTCAGGAAACTAAATTTTTATGCAGTGAAACAAAAAAAGTCAAGATTTGTCTGTAATTTGCTACCAGCAGTTCTAGGATGCAGGCACCTCAGTACCATTGGTTATTAATGTTACAGCAAAGAGGGTACAGAGAGAACCCTCCTTGGTTCTGAAATATATAATACATGTATATGCCGCAAAAATACTATACTGCTCAAACACAAACACTAACATTTCGTATGTGTAATAAGTCACTCCACACGGCCCATAAGAACAGAAACGCTAAATAAACTAGCTGGTGTCCTATCTGGAATTTTGAAGTGGGAAAACTTTCAAAATTTTTATTAACATTCTGTACACATGTTTGACATATGAATCATAAATAAACACACGAGTTTTTAAGGCCCAGAATTAGTTCAAATAATTCTCCGGCTTTTTTTTTTTTTTCAGTTGACAAGAAGGAGTAATTGAGATCGATCATTCAGGTAAATCGGGCTATACTGTCGCCGGAGTTGAAACTCTCAATCTATATTTCTGCCATGTGTATAGACAAATTTCTTGGAACGAGTTCAACTGACAAGCATGAACAGATCATGTGACGATAAACCCAGACATATATGAGCTACTTGTGTTGCAATTGGATCACCTACCTACCCCCCACCCCCAAAAACTTCAGCAAGTGGAGCAGTTATAATATGATAATGATACTCGGATTCAATCTTGACAGATTACAAACACGACTGATAATTAAGGTATCCATGAGTACTTGAATATAACCACTTCAAAGAAACGGGCGGCTTCTTTGATCTTTGATCTTTTTTTTCGGCACATCTGACAATTGGGCACTGCTCTATACCTCAGACCTGTTCAGAATGAATGCAGCGATGACACCATCACTTGCACACCCAGAGCTGACCTTGTCCTTCTTTTACAACCCGCTATCACTCCATATTTTCAACAATGAAAACTGTGTGTGTCTTATTTTATCATGCGCTGCTCAGGCGTGTTTCTTTTCACAGTCAGTGGCGTTTTTTTCTTGGTCCCATGATCGTCCACAACTTCACAAGGAGATGAAAAGCTGACTCAGACTGAAAACATAAGCTGAACAGATGCACGAGATCTGTATGTAAATGACCCAAATAACGTTGTCCAGGAATTCCCTGCCACACTCTGTTTGAACATTCAAGTTCCATCGGTGGCTCACCTATGGAAGTCTCAATGCTTTAACTCCCAAAAAAACTTGACAACGTAACAGACAACTTCAGAAGGAAAACATGGGTGTTTTAGTGGTTTGATTTCAACATTCATTGCACTTAAGTTGGATCATATTGATAATTCGGGTCAACAACATCGTGGAAGGCAACTTTAACTTTTCGTTCTCAGTGACCTTGGGACAGATGATCAAGATCACCCTGATTTTGTAATACAAGAGGTCCATAGGCCTGGTGCTGTGCTGGCATTGCCATTGATGTCCAAGCTACACCCTGCCATTACAAAATCACCTCTTTCAACTTTACAGGCATGGTGACCTCACAAAAATAGGTCACAGTCACTGATATTACGTACATCAAATTCTAGCTTTGGACATTGCCTATACATCCTGTAAATTTGGCAAGTCTAATTCAATTACTTTTAAAGATACGGTATTTTATATCTTTAAACACATTTTGGCTCATAATTTACATCAAATTATAGGTGGCGCCACAAGTATCATTAGCAGCTTAGACTTTAACCTCCCCCACAATACTACCAAATTTGGTGAAGATCTGCCAAAATTTAAAGATGCTACAGTCTTCAAAAATTTTTCAAATTTTGATCTCTATATTGCATATTATTGTAGGTGGCACCACCAATATCAAAATGATCCTAGATTTTTATACACCCTATAACTTCTGAAAGTTATATTGGGTGACCTTGAAAACTGTGGACGGTATCGTGCTAATGAGCAAAAGTTTACGGATGGAGAGACATGAGCAGTCACATAAGCTCTGGGCCCTTTGGTCAGCAGAGCTTAAAAGTACATGTAGTCCCATCCATTGGATATGATAAACAATATTACATGGGCCATATCCCATGGATTTTTAATGTAAAATGGTGCAAAGTAGGGGATAAAACTCTTATTCTCTGATTATACTTTAAATACCCATTGTTCGCTTATTATACCATTGCAATATTTTTTTTATTTAATATGCCATTTCATTATTCTCTAATTGTACTGTTCCATCATTGTGTATAATTATACATGTACTGTAATTCCAATGTGTTTTTTTTTGTCACCACCACAGAACATTGTGATTTTTGCCTGGTCCAGTTCATAATTATTTAATTTATTATATTTATAATAATTCTATTGCTAATTATGCTATTTCAGTTATCTCTAATTAAACTATAATTACCATCATGAATACCATCCCCACATACACATGATAGGTGGACAGTATTATTGCTGTACAAGAAATCCATCACTACACGACACCAAGCCACAACCTTCAACAATTTACTTGTGGACCATGTACAATATTATTTTTTTTTTTTTTTTTTTTTTTTTTTTTTTTTTTTTTTATCAATTTTTTTTTTTAGAATCAAACGGATCTGTAGCAAGACCATTGATTATGAGGAAAATTCTAAGAAAATCCTCCAATATTATGAGCTTAGGGATTATCCCACTCAAATTCTGACTGATGCGAAAACGAAAGTGGACTCAGTAAACAGGTCCACAATTTTGGCTCCCAAGCCAACCACCGAGACCGACCAAGAAAAGCTTTTCTTGATCACAACGTTCAACCCCTCACTTCCACCTATAAAACAGATCATCCAAAGTCACTGGAGAACACTTGAGGCCTCGCCGCATGCAGAAGCCTTAATCGACAAGGAAGTTATAGTGGGTTTCAGAAGGGCAGACAGTTTGAAAGACATGCTGGTCCATAGCAGGATCAGATATCACACAGACACACAGCTGAATCCAGCTGTATCTGGAAAGAGACACAGTAACGAATGCAATCGAGCTGATTGCAAATACTGTATCTGTCTGGACACTTCAGGCAGAGTAACCAGTACACAAACTGGGCGGACATACCATGTCCCCAAGGGAGGTTGCTGTGAAAGTTCCAATCTAGTGTACCTACTTACCTGTGTCACATGCAACAAACAATATGTGGGGCAAACGATGCGCCCACTCAAAGACAGATTGCGCGAACACTTTCGTTACATCAGTAACAAAGTCATTGCACAGCCACTGGGCAGACATTTTGCCCAAAATGACCACCAGGGTCTTGCTCTAAAAGTGCACATTTTAGAGTATATCCGCACTCCCCCCCGTCTAGAACGCACCAGACAGTTGCGCCTTGACAGGGAAAGACATTGGATGCACCAATTGCGCTCCATTGAACCTTTCGGTCTCAACATCATGGGGAGATGAGCTCTCTTGCTCGGTCTAATGCTAAAATTTTATGTTCAGAGTTCATCCCTCCATGAGATTCTGCTTTGGGTAGCATATTACCTATGCAACCCATAGGGAAACCGCACATACGCACCCACACTGTGCTCTCACACACAGTCCCAAGCTCCTGTGTTCAGGGCTTTGTGGTACGGTAGTACCACCACCTAGATGTCTGATTAATTACACTTGCTGACCCCCAGCATTGTTTTTACGGCAGTCCTTATTTTATTGGCCTGCCAGGATTCAAATTCTTTTGAATCTAATTCACCTTGACAATAACGTCTTGGTAGAACCGAGATTCTGTGTTACGCAATCACAATAGCGTGTTTTACGTGACAACAGAAAGTTACCCCTCGGCATATAAATCAGACGTAACGTCGGTTAGCCCACAGTTCCTGACGAGTTGTGAAACACAACGAAACCGGTCGAACTTCTCCTACAACTTCTAGCTATTGTGACCCTTGCTCGGTCCTTAGAAAATATAGCATGTACAATATTAGTCTACTCACTTTGAGTGGCACTGTTCCTTCTCCATCTGAGTCCCGGATCTCCACATAACATGCAATGTTTCTGGCCTGAAACACACAACTATACAATACAGAGCCTACACATTGCAGCAAAACTTGAACACAGAAACACAATTATTATAATAGTCTAAATTCTTAAAATGAGGTTATGTAACACCGTATTCTTAGATAATTATATAAAACAAGGCATACTGCCATGTGTGTGTGTGTGGGGGGGGGGTGAAGAAGAGGATGGCAACACCATTTTTAAATAAACTTCTCCAAAAGTTGTAAATGAATATAACACCCACATGTATGGAGTCAATCGTGCATATCAAATAAGAACCGAGTGTCCCACTTGCAGCGCAAGCAAAAAATGGTGGCCCTATGTGTTTTAGTTTTTATTTGATCTCTGCCTCGCAATGCTTTCATTCTAATGAAACAGCCCCCCAATCACCCCAATCACCAACAAAAAGAAATAAAACTGGAAAAAATTAAGCTTTGAAGGATGCTGTATATTTTTTTGAATTTAAGCAAACAGTTCATGTCAGCAAAAAGCGCCAGCTCATAATCGCTATTGACCCCACCGGCCAGGCACACCTGCCCGTAAAAGGCAAGAGTGGACGTTGCAGCCACTGTTATCAAAATAACAAGTGACATGAAACACAAATGAAATTCCAAGCTTGTGGATACAGTCTTTGTTTGACCTGCTTTGCCCCTTATCATCAAAAAATATTACAGGGTGAAAACATTGATTAATATTGATCAACTAATTAAAAGCAAGCTTTTGCAGAGTCTGAACTAGGCCAGCACATATGATCTGTCTGTAACCCGTAAACACCTTCAAAGTTGTATTTTTCTCATTCCATGTTGTCCCTTGCATCATATAAGACAGGGAAAGGAAAATAAAACAGACAGAAATGTGAAATAAAGGGCTGTGAGATAATTAGTTTGTTGTTTATTTCTTGATTGACATAGCAAAATAATTACATTGGTGAGGATCCATGTTATCATAAATGTAAACAAACCATTCGGAGTGAAAAAGGATCCATCTGGACTATTTTCCTGGTAAATACCCATCAGTACATAAATTTAGTAACTGTATCACTTTATGTCAAATATAAAAATTTCATAAATTACAATATGTCAATATAACAGGTGTGAATGAAGTTCATATCAATGTTGTCGATTTCAAGCTGCCAGTGTGAAACATATCCAGGGAAACCAAAGATGCAATGTCACATGCTATCCAGGGGCCAACTTGATGGCATGCCACCTGGGGTGGGCCATAGAAATGACTCTGGGATTCAATGAGTTAGCATTTTTATATTTACCTCAATTAAAGGAGGGCACTCATTACGTTGTATTTTAAGTGTTGTGGGAACTTCATGTCAGGCACTTACCACATGTAAAATGGTTTAGTTATATTTTATTCCATATTTCTAAAATCTGCATTTTAATGTTGCTGAAATCAGCTTTACCTGTCAAATTACCGGAAGCGGCAAACCTACGGAAGATCAAAGGCGATTTCGCGGATCACGGGAGTCCTACTTCTGCACCTAGTTTTTTTTACTTGATGAGAATAAACTCCTAGTTTCAAATTGAAGTGGTCGGAAATGTAACGAAAACTAATAATATATGTCAATGTATATGCAGCAGTTGTTTAAAACGTCTTTCCTCGCGCGATCTTGGACATATTTATAGCCAAATTTGGAAACAGCGGTATTCTGCAGCCTTCTACACCTCCGTGCAGTAGAGAGTTCCAAGTTTTTCATTGACTGTGAACAGACGAAAATGCCAAGGTGTGTTTCGTGCGGTGGCACAGCCACCGAATATCCAGAAAGATATTTTCATTCTTGGCCAAAAGACACATCATTAGCAGATAAATGGAATGCTATTATGAAAATCCCAGAAGAAGTATTGGCAGCATACAAAAGCACGAAGTTGTGTTCAGCGCACTTCAAGCTGCGTGACGAATTCCGATCGTTTGATAACTCCCGGAGCTCATATTATCGCTCACGTTACACGGTCACGATTTACGACCGATTATCATGAACGGAGTAAATACATTGATAAATAATAATTGATTTGATTGAAACACATAACATATGCATATTCTTTACGTCGATAACGACCTCAGAAACAATTTTCACAATTTGAAGTGGCTTTGTGTTGAACAATGATCATGGTGCGCTTGGCTTCGTTATCAACCGTGGCTATGATTGGCCAGTTGTATAGTCGCTTCTAATTGGTCCGACATCTCGACTGGCTTCGCGTAATGGTGAACTGCTGGTAATGTGGGGGTTTTAATATTTGGCAATAAACATCGGAAATTTGTGAAAATTAATAAAATAAACATCAGATATGAAATCCTGATGAAAAGTCCTTTCCAATGATGTATAATACAACGTAAGGAGTGCCTTCCTTTAAAATAAATTTCAATTTTACAACTTCAGCCTGTACTTCCTTTGATGTACCTACAGCACAAATCAATGAATTGAAGTTGGAAGGGTACCTCTATCTACATTAGTCTGAAAATATCCAACTTTAAATTTCTTACCTGTCCCCAGTTAGCCTGAATTTAAATTGTACAACTTTGTGGTTCATTGGATGTGCCTGCAGCACAAACATATCAATTGAAGTTGGAATGATACCTCAATCTACAGCATTTTTCAAGATACATGTCTTCAACTTTCAATTTAGAAGTGTCCATAATTGGTATAAATTTAACATGTATAAATTCTACAACTGCAGTAGTGTGTTCAATAGATGTGCAGCCTTTACAAATGCAGCAAGAGAACTAAGAATTGAACCTCTATGTTCCATACTTTGGAAGCCAGAGGGGATTGAAATTTATTAATGTCCCTAATTTGCATAATTTTCAATCTGTTGACTATTCCGAATGATATGGCACACTTCCCCATAGATGCTATATTCAATCCAAATCTAAGAAGTTTCTAGCCCACATAGTGTCTGAGTTTTAGCCAACACAAAAATAAAGTAGAGAGACAGGCAAGGAAGGAAGGAAGAAAGGAATGAAGGAATGAAGGAGAGAGAGAAAGAAAGAATATGGGGAAAAACAAATATCTGCAGTTACATCAGACATATATAAAAAAAAAATACAATGCTCCCTAATGGCCATAATGTTGACACAAGACCCCAGGTGACCCTGTTTTCAATATCCAAGCACTTGGCCAAGTAATCCCTGAGAACCCAAAAAATTTATCCTTTTTCCAAAAAACAAACAAGAGGGCTGTGTGAACAGCCCATGCTCAGCTGATCTTGACATTCATCACACTTGCAGATCTATGAACTTGGGAAAGGATCAAGGTCACCCATGTTCTGAGTAAGTCTGACCATTATAAAAGAACACTTACATGTGCAAAATCAAGGTTCAAGTAGTTCTCAAGTTATAATGAAGAGTAAAATTCATGTATGTTGCACTGTGACCCCAGAAATGAGGTCAAAGTCATTCCTGTACTGTCTGAGCATGACCTTCATACAAAAACATTAACATGTGCAACATCACAGTACTAACTCAAAACAGATCTCAAGTTATCAAGTAAACAGTAAATTTTGTGTCAGTTGTCCTGTGAATTAGCACTAGAATACCCATTGACTCCATAGTAATCAATAGGAAAGCTGCATTGATCGATAAGTACCCGAGTTGAAAATACTTAAAAATCAGGAATCTAAAGCAGTGCCACCTAGTAAACAACTTTGTTTGACCCTTCCACAAGAACATATCCATCACATTTCACTTTAATCTGAGTGACAGTTCTGAGAACAAGTGAAAAATAACAAAACCATATAAAAAATTCATTAAAAAAAAATAGAAAAAATTGCAGTGCCACCTGTTGAACAAATTGGGAACTATGTGTCCCTGGGAGTGTCTATGAACGATATCAAAACAACTGGGTGAGCAGTTTCACAGGTGAAGAGTTTTTAAGGTTTGCCCCCAAAAAACGAAAAAAAATCATAAAAATTCCAAAAATCAATAGAGCGTGACCATTTGAACAAACTTGGTAGAGATCCATCCAAGGCATATCCCCACCTAGTTTGCAGTAAATCTGACCAAAAATTATTTAAGTTATAACCATTACAAGAAATTCCCATGTTAAAACTTTTGTAAAGTTTTTTGGAAAAAAAAATCATAAAAAAACCAAAATTCATTGGAACATGACCATTGGAACAAACTTGGTAGACACCCACCCAAGGTACATCCCCACCAAGTTTGAAGTTAATCTGCATGACGGTTTTGGAGAAGAAGTCGCAAATGTGAATTAGCATTAGAATACTCATTGACTTCCATAGTAATCAATAGGAAAGCTGCATTAACCGATAAGTACCTTAATGGAAAAAATCGTTAAAAATCAGGAATCTGCAGCATTCCCACATAGTGAACAATTTTGTTTGACCCTTCTACGAGGAACATATCCACCACGTTTCAGCTTAATCTGAGTAACGGTTCGGGAGAAGAAGTTGAAAATAGCTAGAACACACAAAAATTCATAAAAAATTAGCAAAAAATTGCAGCACCACCTGGTCAACAAATTAAGAGCACAGAGTCCCTAGGTGTCTTCTCGTGTGATATCAGAGTGATTGAGTAAGCGGTTTTAGAGAAAAAGATTTTTTAAGATTTGTCCAAAAAAAGAACAAAAAAATTCATTAAAAATCCAAAAATCACTGGAGCATGACCATTTGAACAAACTTGGTAGACACCCACCCAAGGTACATCCCCACCAAGTTTGATGTTAATCTGCATGACGGTTTTGGAGAAGAAGTCGCAAATGTGAATTAGCATTAGAATGCTCATTGACTTCCATAGTAATCAATAGGAAAGCTGCATTAACCTATAAGTACCTTAATGGAAAAAATCGTTAAAAATCAGGAATCTGCAGCATTCCCACATAGTGAACAATTTTGTTTGACCCTTCTACGAGGAACATATCCACCATGTTTCAGCTTAATCTGAGTAAAGGTTCTGGAGAAGAAGTCGAAAATAGCTAGAACACACAAAAATTCATAAAAAATTAGTAAAAAATTGCAGCGCCACCTGGTCAACAAATTAAGAACACAGAGTCCCTAGGTGTCTTCTCGTGTGATATCAGAGTGATTGAGTAAGCGGTTTTAGAGAAAAAGATTTTTTAAGATTTGTCCAAAAAAAGAACAAAAAAATTCATTAAAAATCCAAAAATCACTGGAGCATGAACATTTGAACAAACTTGGTAGACACCCACCCAAGGTACATCCCCACCAAGTTTGATGTTAATCTGCATGACGGTTTTGGAGAAGAAGTCGCCAATGTGAATTAGCATTAGAATGCTCATTGACTTCCATAGTAATCAATAGGAAAGCTGCATTGACCGATAAGTACCCGAATGGAAAAAATCGTTAAAAATCAGGAATCTGGAGCATTCTCACATAGTGAACAACTTTGTTTGACCCTTCTACAAGGAACATATCCACCATGTTTCAGCTTAATCTGAGTGACGGTTCTGGAGAAGAAGTCGAAAATAGCTATAACACACAAAAATTCATAAAAAAATAGAAAAAAATTGCAGCGCCACCTGGTGAACAAATTAAGAACTAGGTGTCCCAGGGAGTGTTTCTGTGTGATATCAAAGTAATTGGGTGAGCGGTTTCAGAGAAGAAGATTTTTTAAGATTTGCCCAAAAAAGAACAAAAAAATTCATTAAAAATCCAAAAATCAATGGACCGTGACCATTTGAACAAACTTGGTAGAGACCCACCCAAGGCACATCCCCACCAAGTTTGAAGTGGATCTGGCTGACGGTTTCAGAGAAGAAGTCGAAAATGTAAATTGTTGACGTACGACGGACGGACGGACAGACGGCCGGCCGAACGGACGGACGGACGACGGACGGAGGACCATAAGATAAGCTCAGCTGACTGACAAGTCAGCTGAGCTAAAAAATATCCAGAAAAAAAATACTGCATCACCATGCCCTTTTCAAACTTAGCAGAAGCCTACTTGGGACACATCTAGTAAAAAATCACAACATTCTGGACAATGGTTTTTGAGCAAGATTCTTTAGTATAATGGACAGTGGGACAAAGAGATTTTATAAGCTCTGCAAACTGACAAGTCGGCAGAGCTAAAAAAGAGAAAATGGGAGAATAGAAAAAGACTACAATAGGGTGTTACATAACATGTCCTCTTATGCTTTTTCACTTGCTGACAAGAGGACCAACCTTGGTAAATGACTTCTGGCTGTCGTACTTGAGAGCCTTGGGGTAGACATACAGCTGGTTGGTGTACGTGGTGTGTGGATACACATACTTCCCCTGCTCCGGAGTAAATTCCTCCACCTCTATAGTCACCGCCTTCTCTGGAGGTTCGGGGAATGGCTTGACAGGCACCAGTGAACTAGTGACTGTGTCTGGAAGTACACACAGTGACAGCTTGGTTAATGCTCTATACAATCAGGTTGCACTTCTAGCCACATTGGTGCAGGGATGTCGTCCGTCGCCTGAAGCAACAGTCAGCATGACAACAGGTAACGTCAAGATTAACACCAGAGGTCACAATTAGCATTTTTATGTGTATTTGGCTTTATACACAATCCAATACACAAAATTCTTGTGAACTAAAGATGTGTATTTACATAAGATTCTACGTTAAAGTAACATTCAATATGTTGGATAGTTTTGCAGCAAATGTTATCGAATTTACAGGAGTATTTTCACTTTAATACAACCATTTACCACAATAAATTTGCTGTTTCTAGGCAGAGTAATTCAAATTTCAATGGAAACTAGAACAGACTGATTTTCCAACAGAAAATCAAATGTCTCCCGGTGGAACACTTACGTCTCTGAATAAGCTACAAGTGATAACAAATTACAAATGACCAAGTTTGCTTGAAAATTACAATCCTGCTTTAGCTCTCACCTAGATACATTACTCTAGCAATTTTCATCAAGTTCTTCAAGACTTATTGCAGAGCACCCAATTTCACATAAATGACCCTGTGACCTTGAAAATTAGGTCAAGGTCATCCAAATACAATCCCAACCTAAGTCTTGCCTAGATACATAATCCTACCAAGTTTCATCAAATTCCATCACGTTCTTCATGACTTATCGAACGGAAACCAATTTCACATAAGTGACCCTGTGACCTTGAGAATTTGCTCAAGGTCATCCAAATACAATCCCAACCTAGGTCTTGCCAAGATACATAATCCTACCAAGTTTCATCAAATTCCATCCTGCTTTTCAAGACTTATCGAACGGAAACCAATTTCACATAAGTGACCCTGTGACCTTGAAAATTAGGTCAAGGTCACCAAAATACAATCCCAACCTAGGTCTTGCCTAGATACATAATCCTACCAAGTTTCATCAAATTCTGTCAAGTCCTTCAAGACTTATCGCACGGAAACCAAGTGTTGAAGAACCTGAACAACAACAACAACAACAACAACAACAACAAGCGGAAGAAATGGGCACTAAAACAATATGTCCCCCGGCTTCCACCGGGAGACATAATTATTGGCAATACACATTCCTAACCCATCTGCCTACAGAGCCCTCTACTGAGAACCCACATGGGCCAATGTTGATTCTGCCCTTCTCTACCTCACTTAACCATATATGCATAGAATCTAGTGGCATACACATCTCCATCCCACAAGAATTTTGTGTATTCAACCAAATACACATAATTTTACTAATTGTGACCTCTTGTATTAACCAATTTCTTTTTTTTTCCATCTGGTAATATAATGAACCTACAACTGTGTTAAACAAGAAATGTCACTCTGGCTTCATCATCATAATATCATTCCCGTAACAATGGCTTTTAGCTGTGATGAGCATTGACACAGTTGACACTTTCATGTCTAGGCTTTTTCAATAGGTTTGCAGCTTGTGTCTGGTGATTTTTATTATTTTTGATGTAAAATCCTACATATTGAAGCCACATTTACTTTTCTTTATGATACAAAAATTTGTAAGTATCATATACCAAAATGATTATTAAACAACAAAAAATGAATATTGATACCTTTGTTTCATATTGATACTAAATAGTAACTTTTAACATGACATTGGGTTAATGTACAAACTGATTTTTTCCCCAAATTAGGTCATAATTATAATATTTTCCAACTAAATTGCAGTTAACTATATGAAATATGTCTGATGTTATATTCTTGGATCATATCATTGCTTGTTTGCAGCTTATTATTGTCTTAAATAACTTTTGCGACATGCAAACCTTTGTAAAAACGAGACTTGCTCAGTGCCATGGTAAAGAGGAAGGGATACGCCCTATACGCTGACCCTGACATCAAAGGATAATTTTGGGGTCCACATAATGCCTGGAACCTGACAGAAAGGTGTTAATACACATACATGCCTGATGTTTTTCTCTTACATGATCTGCAAATTTATGGCACTGTTGCCACATTGAGCAAACTCCTGTTTGACTAGCAGATGGCAGCAGCTGCAATATTTCACAGCCAATCTCTTCACTGGGATTTCATCTGGAAAGTCAGGCACCATTGCAGGGCTGTCCAACTGAAGCATTGTTGCTAAACTTTGTTACAAAGCTCTTCAAAATTGCTACAGATTTTCTCAAAAATAAGTGTTTCTTACATAAAGAAGTGGAAAAATGCTACAAGTAAACAAAATATTCCTATAGAGATTTTCAGCTGGACAGCACTGCATTGAGAACACTTTTCTTTTGGAGTTTTTCACTTCTCACAATTTATTTCAACACCTAGGAATATGACTTGCTCCATGAATAACTGCAGGGTCACTTGACACTTACTTGGTAAGAGATTTTCTCGCATGGGGACCATTGTCACCTTCAAGTGGGCCAAGATGGGCTGCCATTTTCCCTGTTTTTCTGGTCTACAAACAAAACATTTGTGGTTTTACATAATAAAGGTGTTTCACTTCACCTGCTACAATAATTAACTTTGCAAATTTCATAAGTGTGTTAGAAAAAGGAAACTGAAAACACTTAAAAATTCTTTCCCTGTGTATATCTAGGCAAATTCACAATATAACAATCAAAACGACTTTATGGCCCCCTCTGCCATGGTAAAAATATGATGACCCTTGGTGAAAGGTCCAAGTCACTGAATGTCAAACTCATCTGTGCTTTCAATCAGACACTTCAACAGAACAAGTTTCCTGATACAGTAAATTGGTTTAATTTTGCTCTACTCTTCTTTTCGCTGATGACACAAGACCGAGAAAATAAAAACACTGTGAAACAGTATTTTAACATTGTATGAATAGGAATTATGTCCAAAACAGTGAAATTAAAACTACAGTGAAATTTCAAAAATACAAAAACCATGTAAATTCATACATGTGAAAATAAAAGAAATTTACAGTAGTAGCTTGACTTGATCAAAAGTTATAATTGTGTCTGCAAGGGTAATGGACAGAAGGATGGACTCACACACAGACATGATGACAACACTCTGTCCTCCAAAATGCCATGGGGGTAATAAAAATTACATTCTGATGCAATATACAAATGACAAACTTGCGAAATTAAGTACCCACAAAATTAAAAGTCATATGAGGTTAAATACTATGTTTAAGCATAATATGAATGGTTTCTGGAACTCATTGAGTAGGTGTTCAAATTCAAAGTGTTCATCTAGCTTGACAACAGACCAGCTATGCGAATTTTGTTAGACAATAATGGAAAATGGTCAGGTTGAGATGCTGTTTTCAGATTAACAATTTATACAAGATTTTGTTGAAAATAAATACAGTTAACTTGTAAATATTCAGGAAGACGTTGTGTCGCCCCAAAGGGTTAATAACATGTTCCACTTGTTGAACAGCAATTGTCCACCCAGCTGTGACAGCATAACCATAGAGAACATGAAATGCGGTAACTTGGATATTTAAAGACGATACCTGTCTTTTATGTATACTTCTATGATCAACAGGAATATTGTAGCTGAAGTCTTGAAAATGGGTGCAATAGTGTCAATTCTTAAAAAACCTCATGTCAACCCACATGTTCCTGACAAATATTGGCCAATCACCTTGAGTTCTATTCATGCTAAACTAATCGAGTTGTGTTTCCTAGCTAATGATGATGTGTGTGATGTGCAGTTCGGCTGCAAAAAAACAGAAGTACAGCTTTTGGGTGTTCATACTTGCATGGTGTACTCAGATACTTTATATCTTTGGGTTCTCCTATCTTTGTCAGTAGTTTAGATGCGACTAAATGTTTCGACAGCATTTGGCACCATGGTCTTTTCTTTAAACTGTGGGACTGCATTCCTTCAAATAAGTGGACTTATTTATTTACTGGTACAGAAACATGAGGGCTTCAATTAAATGGAAAAGCAATGGGAGTTTTTCTTTTCCTGTTACTGTCGGCACCAGGCAAGGCAGTTTACTGTCTCCAAAATCATTATGTCTGTGTGCCAAAAGACACATTGTTTTCCTTCCTTCCTTCCTTCCTTCCTTCCTTCCTTCCTCCCTCCCTCCCTCCCTCCCTCCTTCCTTCCTTCCTTCCTTCCTTCCTTCCTTCCTTCCTTTACTGGCAAATTTGTCTGACATTTCATTTGAAAAGTATTATACTTAGAAACTCCAAACTTGGCACAATTATACTTCTATAGATGAAGTCAGGCTTTTTTATAATGAGAGGTCATGCTTTTTAAAATTATGCAAATGAGGGCTAATTAAAGTTTCAAATCTTCAATATCTTATATACTATAGTAGATGTAGTTCCGAGTGTATTGGAGTTCGATCATATCAAGGCAAAGGTCATCTCAAATGTCAAGGTCATGTCATGGTCAAAGGTCATGTCAACATCAAAGGTCAGTTTTGGGTCAAAATGTCATTTTAAAGCCAAAATGTCATTTTGAAGGTTAAGGACTACTTCAGGTAGAGGTCATTACAAGGCCAAGGGTCATTTCAAGGTGAAAGGCCACTTTGGATGGTGGCTTTCTTCTAGTCATAACTTGGTAAATTTTTACCCAATCTTGATCATGTTGGGCTCAAATTGTAGCTATTGTAACCCTGCATATTTTTGAAGTCTCCCCTTTTTATAATGAGAGGTCATACTTTTCAAAATTATGCAAATGACGGCTAATTCAAGTTTTAAATCTTCAATATCTTATATACTATAGTAGATATAGTTCCAAGTGTACAGGAGTTCAATCATAGCAAGGCAAAGGTCATCTCAAATGTCAAGGTCATGTCAAGGTCAAAGGCCAATTTTAGGTCAAAATATTATTTTAAAGGTCAAAGTTCATTTCAGGTAGAGGTAATCTCAAGGTCAAAGGTCATTTCAAGGTTAAAGGCCACTTTCACTGGTGGCTTTCTTCTAGCCATAACTTGGTCAATTTTTATCCAATTTTGATCATGTTGGGCTCAAATTGTAGCTATTGCAACACTGCACATTTTGTCAATTACATGTGACCCCCAAAGGTAAAAGGTCAATGTCATCTGGACCTTTGAGAGTTTCACCTACCCATAACTCGGCCAATTTCCATCCAATTCTAATCATGTTGGACTTAAATTGTGGGTTTGTAACACTGTACATTTTTGCCATTTACATGTAACCTATAAAGGTTAAAGGTCAAAGGTCAAGGTCATTTGGACCTTTAAAATTTTCATCCAGTCATAAGCTTAATGGAATGTGAAGTACCAAAGCACAAAAGTTGTACCATTTAATATTTACAACTTTGGAAGGCACACAGACAGATTTGCTTTGAAGCAAATCTTCCTTTCTAGTTTAACATTTTTATTGATAATCTGCTCTGTACACTAAGATCTGCTGGTTTAAAAATTGGTTGTACTATGCAGAACTCCTTTGCCTACACCAATGATGTAACTTGATTTGCGTCCATGGCCCCTCAGCTCCAGTCTCGTTATATGTTACTCCTAAGCAAAAATGTGGCGTTTTGCCTTCAATTTGAACAAGTCAATATGTATGATTGCCAGTCAGGTGTGGCAATAAGTTATCCTGGCCTCGCGGCCGCTGTTAAAGCTCATGTTTGGAAAACAGTAGGGGTTGCCTCCTTAACTTATGGACTGCATTCCATTCATTTAAAGTTATCTTCAGTCAGGCAGCTTGAATCAGCTCAAGGAGCTACCATTAAAAGTTTAATGGGTATTGGTAAATGGTGCCATCATTCTGCCTTGCTATCTGCATTAGATATTCAAAAGGTGAGCGATGTCATAAGACGTGATGCTTTGTCACTGGGCAAAAGAGTCCTTGCCATTGCTTCTCCAGTCAGAGACCTTTTCGTAGTTCTTTTTTCCAAAGAAGTGATCACCAGGGAAGCTGTTCATGGTACCCTGGTTGACAAAATTGTACACTATGGACTGTCCCCTTTAGACCTTTTCCCCTTCCTCCAACACTCTTTCAACTTTAGTAAACAGCGCCCTGCTGGGCAGTGTGATGGCATCACTGACTCTTTGAAATACTTTCTGAGTAGGGATGACTATAATAGAGCATACAGTTACAGTCCTCCCCTGGCCATGTTACTGACCAAAGCTTTTAAGTTGGTAGGGGTGTCAATCAGTTGATTATACACTTTCAGACCTGAAGTATTTTAATTTGGTGAAATTATAATTATGTTGGTTTATATATGTGTTTTATTATTTCTCATTATATGTACATACTCAGCCATCGTGCAATGTGATGTTATTTCGATGTACGAGTTATATGTACGTATATACCCATGTAGTTGTCACACTTTTCAGGCCTTATTTTTTTGTGGAAGGGTGCAACTTACAAGCCAGGGTAACATTTGAGACCAATGGAGAACCCAAGTCTCCATGATGGTTAGCCATGAACAAGATCGCATGGGCCATGGAGCAGTTAAACTAGTTTAATTGCTTTAAAACGCCAAGCCTGGTCAAACTGCAGTCTTACCAATTGTTGATGAAAATCCCCTATATCATATGTTCCCCAGCATGTAGAATGTCATAATATTTGTAACTGTGCATATTTAACGTAAATAAATAAAATCATGCATGCGATGTGATGCTATAATAACAGTGTTGTGGTTGGGCAAATAAAACAATACAGATTAATTTTGTTAGATGCCAGTGGACCCAACCATAATCCATTGTGAGCTTTATAAAGGGCAAATTTCAATCTCATTATTCGTTCCATTGCTCTCAGAAGTCTCACGCCTTGCTGATCAGCTGCTGGGCCATTGTTTGCGACAATTTGAATGATGCAACTGTGCAAAACTGCACAAAAATAGGATAATTCAATCATAGCAGTCTTTACCTTTTTCCACCTACCCGACATGCTGTTTACCTCATTAGAATCCTTAGAACTTTGTCTATTTTAAGAACAAGCTGACAGTTTTTCATAGACTACAAGAGAGTGCCTTAATATCGACTATTTACTACAGCAACAGACAAACTCAACCACTATAATTGTGACACACAATTGATCTTTAGAAAAAATTGAAGAGGAACCATCGTTCATGACGCTAGCCAAAGAAAATGTGTGGACCAGTACCCATGCAATTGTATTCACACAAGCTTGACCATTTTGATCAATTCGTGTAAGATCTATATATTCACTTTGTTAGGGTGTAAGGCACAAGTTTTTGTTTAAATTGACAAAGAAAACACATAGAAATCTAGAGAAGGTCAAACTGAACAAATGTCATGGAGATCATTTTGCATGAATGGCAAAAACAAAAAAAGTTACGGCAACTTTTCGCCAGCATGTCGCATGTTGCGCAACAAAATAAAGAATTGCCCAGTGGCTGGCTGTGCTGATCCCAAAACTGCCCAGTGTGCTAAGGGTTAAATACTGTTTTGAGGGATTTTGACTTTACTTTATTGATCAGGGGATGCGACTTTTATGCCAGGTTGGGACTGGGGATCAGATTTTTGGTCTCAAAATATACCCTGCGACTTTACGCCAGGGTGACTTTAACGTGGGTAAATACGATATATTACTTTCTTCGTTCGCGGAGGTTGAATAAACTATCATTATCATTATTTAAAAGACACTTTTTTGGTCCACATCCATTTAACCCTTTGCACCCTCAAACTGGCCATAACCAGCTCGTAGTCAAATGTTGTCTGCTTCAGTGTTTTCAACTAATTTCAACGGCAATGAAAAAAAAAAAAATTGTGAATTTTAGATGAGACCTACATGTATCAAGATAACATGGTCCAGGTCAACAGCTTTCCTTGGCATGGGTTGGCCACTTAGTACCCAACCTATGCAAAGGAAAGCTGTTGACTCAGTCTTAATTCTAGGGAGAAAAGTTGGAAGTACATTGACTTAACCCTTATTAATCACTGGTTGCAATTTCTTATTCATTTTGGTCAGATAATGGGTTTCTATAGTCGACCATTGTGTCCTAGTCATGTCAAACATGTTGTGGTGTGTTATATCATCTGCAGAGATCTTGTTAGCAATATCCCCCCTCCCCACTCGTGATGCGGCACAGTGACAAAAAAATACAATATAATACGATGCAAAATTTTTACCCCTAGTTTAAGGTTGGAGTGCCTCCATTGTCATCCTTGATACATGTACATGTCTAACATTGCACATATTGACTCTGCAGTAATTTCTTTGACTGTTACCACATGAGATTGATTTATAAACCATACATAAATATAAATTCATATACAAAGAAAGCATACTGGTCACACAATAAATATTCAAAAAGTAACATTAAATCTTACACTGTTGAAACTTTGATAGATGCTATAAAATTTCTCTTGGATAATACTTTTGTTCAATGCGGACCACTGGTTTTTCAACAAATAAAAGGCATTCCAATGGGTAGCAACTGCTCCCCTTTACTGGCAGATTTATATTTAACCTGGCTTGAATTTAAGTATATGAATAAATTGATGAAAAAGGACTTTCAAATGGCTACAAAATTATCAAACAACGCAAGATATATTGATGACATTGCTTGTGTAAATGTACAAAATTTCAATGAAATTGCTAAAGAAATTTACCCAAAAGATATCCCTTTGGAGGGTAACAATTCAGATGGTTTCAGAGATGTACTTTTGGACTTGGATATTCAGGTCACTAATGACAGGTTTTGTATTAAAGTCTATCACAAAATAGATGAGTTTAACTTTGAAGTAGTTAATTATCCTTTCCCGGACAGTAATATTTCCGATACTATTGGATATAATACATTTTTGTCACAAATTTTGAGATTTGGTCGTATTTGTTCTAAATTTCAGGACTTTGCATCAAGAACCAAATTTATTTACAATAAACTTGAGTCAAGAGGATTCAAAGGTGTACTTTTGATCAAATATTTCTACAAATTTTGCTGTAAATATCCCGAGATGGTTAGAAAGTTTGGCTTCAATAATTTTAGAGATTTTAGACTTGCCTGTTTTGCTACTTAATTTCATCTTTTGACACCATTATGTTTAAACGTTCACCTTTCGGACATTTTAGGCTAGCTTGTTTTCTGTTAGGTAAACCCCCAGGGGCTACAGGTAGCAAGAAGCGGCCTACGACAGTTACAAGCTTGCCTAATTGTACTTGATATCTGGTTAATATTTTCATTGCATTCTTTTGACATAAATACAAAAGACTTCCATTCTTTTCTGACTTGCCCTATAATTCTACTGTTAACATCCAAAGATTATTAGAAAGTCTGGCTGCAATAATCTACAGTTTTTAGACTTGTCTGTTTTGCTACTTAACTTTATCTTTTGGCATCTTTCTGTTTTAATATTCACTATCAGACATTTTAGGCTTACATGTTTTCTGTTAGGTAAACCCCCAGGGGCTACAGGTAGCAAGAAGCGGCCTACGACGGTTGCATGTTTGTCTAATTGTACTTAAAATCCTGTTAAGAAAAAATGTTTTGATAGCATGTTTTTGGCATAAATGCTAATGACTTCCATTCTTTTCTGACATGCCTAAATGCACATTTACTCACTATTAAAAAATTACTCAAAATTGACAGTATTTTCTCAAGTGTCACAAACCTGACACATTAAGTTGACACATTGACTCAGGGTTGGCAGTTAAATAGAGCTTAATTGTTTGAGAAGTAGGTGTCATCATGGAGTTTGTTTTACATCTCTGGTACAGGATGTACATTGTTGCAGTCCTTGTTAGGATTTTCCTTGGTTTGTACAGGTGGTCTAGCTGCAACTGTTTATTTTACAATCACTGGGATTGAATATAATGCCCCAGCTTGTTTCCACTTCAGTTAAACATTGGCGGATGGTTTAACTAGGAAAAGCTGTCCAGCTAGAAAGGGTACATTTTGGTTCAGGGGTAAGTCAAATTGTTCTTATCTGAACCTGTACTATGAAAATTTGGTAATTATGGTTTGTTTGACAGGTATTCTTCTTTGATATGAAGCTCTGCATTTACAAGTAAAACTTCACATATTTAGCTAATTCATCAATGGCCACGTTCATATTTATTCATTATTATGTGGGTTGTCTTTGCTGAATATTTAGCTTAGGCAAGGAGCCGCTACTCAGAGAGACGTGTACGGGTAAAAGGCTCCGAAACATGTTGAGTAGTTACCCGCTGAAGACCCTTTAATTTATTTGGGCTGATACAGCCTATGTCAAAATTTTACAGAGGAACGTGTGCAATATAGACAATAGTAATTCCATATATATACAGGTTAGACAGGGACAGGTTAGCTTATGGAGAGTAAAGAGTTCGAACTGCGGAATAGGATATTGACTACTAGGAAGTGGTTCTGGGCAAAAAGACACAAATACAATAAAGCATCAAATCTTATTATTTTGCTTATTTTTCAAGTTATTTACAATTAGCTGTTAGTTTTATTGAATGCAAAATGAATATGTTTGAAAAAAAAACGCCAATGCTTCCCGGCGTTCCGCTGTGCAAATAGAGTCCGGGCATTGTTACCTTCATCAATCATCGGTCCCAAACGTACAGTGAATATCCTTCCATACTAAATGCGTTGCAATCGTAACAGAAAGCTTTAGAAGAACTGAGTCCTAATGCTATAAAAATATCAAAGTTTTTACATTTAAACAACATCAAAACAGCCTAATTTCCTGCTTTTATTGTGCTCGGCATCCATGCTTTCACCAACGGCATGTTGTTGAGACTTGGGCGGAAGTACAGAGAAGAAAGTGACGGTCTAAGTGATCTCCATGCTTCCATTGGTCCACATGACTAATCTTCAGAGCTTATTATTCAAATAGGTCATATGACGATCTGACTACGTCATTATCAGCCAACAGAAACAATCGTCTGAACGGAGGAAAGGATAGCTCCAGAAAACCCAACCCATTGTTATTGTTGGCCATTTTTATTAGGTGACCCTAACCCTAACCCTAATAAAAATTGCCAACAATAACATTGGGTTGAGTTCCCTGGAGCTAGAGAAAGGGAGTCTGTGTTGCTGTATGAGATGGAGTTCTTGTGCGTAAAATTTCATTATCCTGCATATTTAACAAGTTATTTGCAATTAGCGGTACGATTCACAGTATCGAAACTGCAATTTTCTGGAAGAACAAATCTTCCGCGGTGCACCTGTGGCTGTGCCCCTCAACAACAGGGCAAGCATGGTTTGGGTTTTGCCGTCATCGGCACCAAGCCTGCCGTTAATTTTATTCCATACCTTTCGTCATCGTTTCAATATATTTCATAGAACCCTTCTGCATCTTAATCCGATAAAAAGTCCCATTTTTATGTCATAATTGCAAAGAAATGACAAGTTTTGCTGTCTTCTTCGTTGGCAAGCCTGCCACACTTCCAAGAAACGTTGCTGGGCAAGTTTAATCATAACATTATAATACACAACAAAATTTGAAAAACACTTTTCCTACTGGCCCATGTGATCAAACATCAGAGTTAATTATTCAAAAAGTCACATGACTATCTGAACTACATAATGGTTAGCCAATGGTAGTGGAATCTGGGGCGTCAAAGTAATACCAAATATGGTATGTTTGGTTTTTGTGGCAAGCCAATAGGCTATGGCCATGTAAAATGAGTGCAAATTTACTGCACTTTTGACATTGTTTTGCAGAATTTCAGCCAGCAAAGTGCTTAAAATACACAATGGAAGGTACAATTTATGTATCAACAATCAAATTTGATATTTTAAATGACATTATAGTGATGTCGATGGAAAAATTCAGCACTTTGCCAACCATAATATACGCCCAAATGATGCTTGTCCCATGAGCTCCTTTTTGTTTCATATGGAGTGCAAAACATCACAAATGTCGCAAATAGGAAAGTCAGTGGTGAGGGAACTTCACAACAGAATGGGATGGAGCCAGGAAAACGTAGCCTTTTATGGGTTTAAATCTCAATTGGGTTGTAACAAGTTATGATATGTGGCAAAACAAGCCTGGATGATGACTCCTGACACGTCATGTTACATTTTGCAAATATATGATAATATGTACCACACAATCCCTGGCTCACCTTTAATTGTGTGCCGACTCCGCACACAAATGCGCTTTTTCCATATTTTCAAATGCGCTTAGACCTCATTTGTTGATATAAGTGTGGTACATCCACGTGTGAAACTAAATAGAATTGAATGCGCATAACCGAAACCACACACAAACAGAACAGAAATTATTTTAGTGCATACTCAAACGAAACATAAATGAAACGTAAAATGGGAAAAAATATGCACAATGTTTGGGTAAATTCGTGCGTAGGTGCACATATGCGGCACTCAGACGGAACATATGCCTGAACACAACTGTATGACTGCATCACCTTACCAGGTCATTCTTGGCTCTTATACAAGGTATAACTACATCCCTTTAAACTAGTACTTCATTCTTGGCTCCAAGTATGATAAGAGGACAGTGGTACCTGTCTTGAGAGACCCCTTCAATGAGCAACCCCATATCTTTTTAAGACCGCTCTCTCAGAACACAGTGCTATCTTTTCCACGTTATTATACCTCGAATGAAAGACCACATTTTGACCTGCCCTAGGGGTGGTCTCTCAAGACAGGGACCACTGTATAGTGTTTTACTGGTCCGTATGGGATTCAGAGTGGGCACAGTGGAGCGGAGCCAAGTGAAGTGGAATGCAGCACATTTTGAATCCTGTATAGACCAATAAAACACCGTAACATATTTAGACTGCAGCTAGGGGATAGCTTGGAAAGTGAAATAGTTAAAAGAACACCTGAAGAAAGTTGTGCTTACACAAACAAAAACATCAGAATATCTTTTGACTGAGACAAAAGAAATTATGTGTGATGTAATGAAGTCTCGGCTGTTGTAAATGGTTGCACCTGGCAGATAGTGACATGTATTCGAAGGCATGATGTCTGTATTGTGTGCAGCTGTGTTCCTCCCAATTTTGTCCGCAAATTAAAATTTGGCTAAACTATGGATGAGCAAGGAAATAGTAAGCTGCTTCATACATTCATGCTAGAAGAAATTCCCCAAAGTCCAGACAATTTGCTGAGTATTTCTAGCCAAGACCTGGTGGGAGCAAGCTCAGTGGCCAGTGTGGCCAGCCCAAGGGATGGAAGGTGACCCACTGCTTTTAATATCGTGGGATCGTAAAACCAAAACTAAAGGTTTCAAGATGTTGTAAAACCCGCTGAACTGCAGGAAAACAAATTTGAATGCAGTGCCAAAGAAAGCACATCAGAAATATTGATGTAGCTATCTAGAGGGACCCTATGGAGACAAAATAAAAACAAATGTTAAAAAACTTGAAAAAAAGCAAAGTTTCTGTTTTCCCTGTGTGTGAAATAATCGCACCAAGTCAAGTACACCCACATGTGTACACAGACCCATGAAATAATGTTTATTTCCTCATACTTGTAAGACTCTTGTAAGAAAGGTTTCTGCGTTCTGTAATTAAAAAAAAACATGCTATAAACCATTGTCACCTAATGAAAATTATTATAATTTAATGTTTTTCACTTTTTAGCATTTGTCATTGATTTCATTCCATTCAATTCAGATTTTCTTGCTGCAGTGTGATGTAACACGACTCGCCTGTCATTCCACACGGCTGTAGGCACAGCAATCTCTGCGTCTGTATAGGCTTCTTCTTAATCGTGTGTCACGTAAGTCATATACATTATTTAGAGAGGAGCCTGAAAAGATCTGTGACTGGTCATTTCACCTTGTAATGCCCTAGCTGCAGTCTAACACAAGGTATAACCACATCATTCAATACATGTACTACTACTATAATGGAATTCTTGCTTTTTTTACAAATAACACAAGACAATCAGCTTTGCCAAAGATAAATAAAGAAAGGGAACTCACTTTCGATAATCCTGCAGGTTTTTTATGAGATCTTCTTCTGAAATTTTGGATCCTTCCTGTTTATAGATGACAAAATCTGAATTGGTGTCCATGTCACTCAGTCCAGGCTTGGAGATGTGCTGCTTGAACACAGGTCTAAAAAAATCAAAACAAAAAAACTCTCAAATTTAGAGAGCTCAGAGTGTTCCCAATATGACAGAACATGTTCTTCGTCAATCAGCTTTGTAGTAAGCTGTGTGATGGTATAAATCATGCGTCAAAACTTTTCATATGAACAGTAAACACCATACAGTTGGTGATAAGTTTCATTAAAACATGCTGTCTAAACTATGTTAAGTTAATAATATGTATATTTTGTCTTTGAAATCTTATACATTATGTACACAGCCATGTCTGACAAAATTCTCAAATCTTAGGGCATACTTGACACACAAAAAAGGCTGTGACAGTCCCGTACTCAGCTAATCTCACATGCACAAACCAAAGTGGTCCTGCGAACTTCAGAATGATATCAAGGTCAACTTTGTTTCTGACCATTATCACTGTTTGTAATTAAATAAGTCTTCACTCACACAGACGGAAAGTTAATAAGTAATTTTTTAGACAAAAAGTGACAGAATTCACTATAACCAAGATATATGCCAATATGTCAGTTTGACCTGTGAAGGTCACTCACAGTCAAATAACATCAAAAGAAACTACATACATAATTCCCTATTGGTGTTTTATAGTAACCATGGCCCTAGGATCCACCATCACTGAGACATTATAGCCACTATGTCAGCTGACCTTTCAATGTCAGTCACTGTCAAAATTGCCAAATATCAAAAGAAACCTAACAGGTTCTTTAAGTGTTTAATGGTAACCAAGGGCCTACCATCTGAAATGTGAATTGCCACTGCATTCATCAAGTGGTCCTGTGGACTTGTCAATATAATCAAAGTCATCCATGGAATGCGTATGTCTTGCCCCCCTAACCAAAAGTGTCCCGATGCAAATTTCAAAGCTAAGTGGTTTCAGACAAAAGGATTTTTCACGATTTTGAAAAAAAAAAAAAAAAGGATAGTAAATTCATAACAAATAAAACAAGAGGGCTGTGTGCACAGCCCATGCTCAGCTGGCCTAGAGATTCATCACATTTGTGGCTCTGTGAACTTCGGATAGGATCAAGGTCTCCCATGTACTGAGTCTGACCTCTATGGAAGAACACTAACATGTGTAACATCAAAGTCCCAGTTCAAGTAGTTCTCAAGCTATAGTGAAGAGTAAAATCCACAACAGTGCCACCTAGTGAACAATTTTGTCTTCACAAGGAACATATCCATCAAGTTCTGGCATAATCTGAGTGACGGTTCAGGAGAAAAAGTCAAAAATAGCAAAAAACAATTGGGTAAGCAGTTTTCAAGAAGATTTTTTAAGATTTGCCCCAAAAAAGAATGAAAAAAAAATCCAAAAATTACTGGAGCATGACTATTTGAACAAACCTAGTAGGGATCCACCCGAGGTACATAAATTACCACCACCTTTGGAGTCAATCTGACTGACAGTTTCACATGAAGTCGAAAATGTGAATTTGCATTAGAATGCCCATTGACTGGCATAGTAATCAATATGAAAGGTGCATTTACAGATAAGTATCTGCATGAAAAAATACATGTAGTTAAAAATCAGGAATCCAACACAGTGCCACCTAGTGAAGAACTTTGTTTGACCCTTCCAAAAGGAACATATCCACCAAGTTTCAGCCTAATTTGAGGGACAGTTCAGAAACAGAAAAAATTGCAGTACCACCTGAACCAATTAAGAAACTAAGAGTCTCTAGGAGTGTTCCTGTGTGATATCAAAGCAATAGGGTGAGCAGTTTTGGAGAAGATATTTTTAAGATTTGCCACAAAAAAGCCCCAATATATTCATAAAAAAAAATCTAAAAAACCCCGAAGCATGGCCCTTTTTAACAAACTTGGTAGAGGCTTATCAGGTGTGTCCAGTGGCTTGGCATTGAATCAAGAGGGAATAAAGTAGCAATAGGTGTGGTATATGTTGGACGCGAGGGAGTGAATGGAATGACCAAATATATGACAGCGTCAGGATGATGACGAGTGACATACAGCAACAAGGATACAAGGTTCTCACAGCGGGGGACTTTCACTGACACATCAGAAATGGATGGGAAGGGATTCAAGGAGGGGACAGAGAAATTAACAAAAATGGGACAAGACTTCTCAATTTTACAAGGGAATATGGACTACGAATAGCCAACAGAGATATTCAGTGTAGAGGAAGTGGACATGGGCGTCAGGTCAAAGACAGACAATTATAGATTACATTTTGGTAGACAATGACATTTTCAGCATGATTCAGAAATGTGAAATAGATGAGGAACGGAGACTGGACATTGGGAGCGATCACAACTGGATGACATTAACCCTGAACATGGGATCTCCGGAAACGTGACGGGGGGGGGGGGGGGTCTAAATGGGTATGGAATGTAAACAAGGACTCAGATTGGGAAGGATACCGGGAAAGACTCCAAATTGAACTTGCAGAATGGAAAACAAAATGGGAAGCAGAGGGTGGGGTGCAACAAATGAGTGATGACTTGAATAAAAGAATTCTTAAAGTAGCACATGAAAAGATAGGTCGAAAGAGGGTACCCATTGAAAGGCTAGGATATAGAATAGACCGAGAGCTCAAAGGTGCAATAAGCCAAAGAAAAGCGAAAAATTAAGCATGGAGATTGGTCAAAGACTTTCGGAAGATGAAATAGAAACAGCAAAAAGACTATATTTGGAATGTAGGAAAAATGTAGCAGACATAAAAGCAGAAAGAAGAGCAAAAAAGTATGAACAAATGACACAGAAAATAATGGAAAGTGGAGGGGAGGGCTCAACTATTTTCTGGAGACCAGTAAATTAAAATAAAAGAAAGACAACACAAGAAATTACTCATAAGGGAAAGAAAACAGACATCAAAGACGAAATTCACTATAATCTTAAAGATCACTGGAATAAAACAAATGCTCCATGCTGGGGGCATGGTGTTGTACCTCAAAACCATGAGGAATACAGACAAGACCAATGGGATCATGAATTATGCCATAGAGTAAATAGCATTGAAGTTAAAATAGCAATTAAGAGTTTGCGTCTCAGGAAAGCTTTAGGCACAGACAATGTTTTAAGTGAATTCATCAAAAAAGGACCAGAAGAAATTGAAGAGAGCCTACAGATTCTTTTTAGTACAATAATTAGTGAAAAACAAGTACCAAAACAATGAAACAATCTCAGAGTTACCTATATTCCAAAGAAAGGACCGGGAAGTGAATTTGATCAATGCAGAGGTATTACCATCTCTTCAAACATGGGGAAAATTTTCAGTAGAATAATGTACAGAAGAATGGGGAAAATAGTAGAATGTCTTGAAATGCTTGGAGAAATTCAGAACAGCTTGTAGGAGATCACATTTTTACATTAACAGAAATTTTGAAATGGGCTAGGCAAAACCGGCGGAAAATACACATGACATTCCTGGATGTGACGAAAATTTATGATAGGGTGTGGAGGGATGCTTTGTGGGAGAAACTCAATAGTCTTGGTTTCGGAGGCAACTTTCTTCAAATTTTGAAAGCTCTATACAGTGACGGGGGGGGGGGGGGGGGCATATTAACATTAGAGGAAGTAGAAGTTGAGAATGCACAGTTCAACATCGGATTAAAACAGGGGTGTCTTCTCTCCCCACTTTTATTTGCATTGTATATTAGAGAATTGGGTGACAAGCTTATGGAACGTGATAAGGGGTAAGAGTAGGGGGACAAAAAATACTGGGTATTTTCTTTGCAGATGATATTGTGCTAATGACAGAATCTCCCAGAGAGTTACGGGATATGCTAAACATAGTAGGAGAATATGGGAATAAATGGAGACTAGAGTTTAGTACAGACAAAAGCCAAATCATGACCTTGGGAAAAAACCAGATGAGACTAGGAAATGGCACATAGGCAAATTTCATATTCCGGAAGGGGAGGAAAAGCTGATCGAAATTGTGGAGGTAGATGCTTATGAATACCTTGGGATAAAGATCAAGACAACAGGCAGGGGAATGTTCAGATACCACAGACAGAAAATTCAACAGAAAGTCAACTGCACAAAGGATATGATCAAAGCCACAGCAAACAATAGTTTTAATGGGGCCTTCACAGTGAGGGTATTATGGGATAGGGTAGCAATACCAGGTATGCTGTATGGCCTGGATGTAGTTTCAATTAATGTAGAAGACATTAAACAGATGGAAAAGGGACAGAATGAAATGGGAAAATGGATTCTGGGTGCACCGCCATGTACTGCCACTGAGGCAGTCCTTGGGGAACTAGGCTGGTTAAGTATCACTGACAGGATAGCAAAATCAAAACTAAATTACTGGGGATACCTGCAAGAGGTAGATGACAGCAGCTGGTGCAAGAAAGTATACATGGAGTCTATTAAAGAACAAACAAAATGGGTCAGAGACATAGATGAGATTACAGAAAAATATGACCTAAAAGGACCGGATGAAGTTGAATACTGGAAAATTTATGTTTGGAAAACAGTGATGCAAGAGTGGACAGAAAAATGGAAACAGGGGATGAAAGAGAAAAATACATTAAAGGCATATAGATTAATGGAAAAAACAAAGAAAAGTACATGTTGGGATGGTAGTAAAGATTTAAAATATTATTTCAATATAGGGCGGGGGTAATTAATCTTGAAAAGAGACAACAAAAATGGACACCAGGAAGCGACGGTAAATGTAAAGTATGTACACAGAGGGGATGACCAAACTTAAGACCAGTGGCTATTTTGGTGTACAGCGTATAATGAAAGGAGGGACAGGATTTTCAGAGAATGGAAGAGAGAAGACCAAAATTGTAAGATCTTGGAACAAATTCGGAGTAGGGGGGAGGAGGAAAGGGTAGCATGGTTTTTGGGATTGAACGGTGATCTTCCAGGGAATAAGAGAGGTATTAAATCAGTACAGGACTACCTGGTAGGATGCTGGGAAGAAAGAAGTAGTCTATATGAGGCAGGAGGTAATTAAATTAAATAGAACAGATAGGTAAGAATGCGGGAAAGGAAGGGAAAGGTGGTAGCCCCTTTAAGGGCTCCCTTGGCTGTTTGTCTGTAGACTGTTCGTCAGTACAGGAACATGCCAAGGGAAGTGCCTAAGCCTTAGAGGCGGGGTCGTGCGGGATGGGTAATGAGGGAAAGTAATATTTACGAGCCTAACAGATCTTTTTTCTTTTTCAGGTCTCCTGTGCTAACAGGACCGTGGCACATAAGCGGATGACCACAGAATTATTATTATTATTATTACATAAAGTTTGAAGTGAACTTGGCTAATGGTTTTGGAGAAGTTGAAATGTGAATTATGGACGGACAGACGATGGATGACTGACCATCCTGTAAGCTTAGCTGAGCTAAAAATCAATGGAACATGACCATTTGGACAAACTTGGTAAAGACCCACACAAGGTACATGGTTACCAAGTTTGAAGTTAATCTGGTTGATGGTCTTGGGGAAGGAGTCAAAAAGGTAGAACAAGATGGGCCTATTGCTCTGCTGACAACCACCGCCCAAAAATCATTTCCTGAAATGCACTCCCTCCATGACTTCACAAAATTGATCAAGGTCATCATTCAATATCAAGTTTCCACATGATACACATTTTTGGTACATGCATCATTTGCCTTGTTATTTATAAAGATATTAAATTAAATTCCCTTTTCTTGAGTGCTTTACAATGTTCTTGAAAAACGGGTCAAGGTCAACCAATCATTTGGTCAAGGTGACCCAAAAAGTAGGTTACCAAGTAGATTTATGTACAAAATTATCAAGTGTAATTTTGATCTGACAGCTTAATTCTCTTTTCATCCATTGATGTCCAAGCTACACCATGCCATCACAAAATCACCTGTTCAAAATTTACAGGTTTGGTGATCGAACAAAAATAAGTCAAGGTCACTGATATTACATAACCTATTAGCATTGGTAATGATCTATATATCCTACAAATTTTCCATGTCTAGTTCAATTACTTTTAGACACATGGAATTTTATACCTTTCAACACATTGAAACTTATAATCTCTGTCAAAGAAAAGGTGGCACCACTAGCATCATATGCAACCAAGATTTGACCTCCTCCACAATCCCACTAACAGTACAGAGTCCCCCACCAGAGAATGCCTGGACAAACTTAAACTTTAAGGGGATCAAAGGTCAAGGTCAAAGGTCACAGTGACCAATTTTGGTGTGTGACACACCCCTACCCTATTCAGTGTCCACACACCAAATTTGGTAGCTGTAGATGATATGGTATGGGACATAATGCCCAGACAAGGTAAATCTTCATGAGGGTCAAAGGTCATTGTCACAGTGACCCGCTTTTGGTGCGTGACATACCCCTACCCCATGAAGCATCCACCCACCAAATTTGGTAGGTGTAGGTGTAGGTGTTATGGTATAAAAATGGCCCAGACAAGCTTTGCCGGAAGGGCAGATGGAAAGATGGACACAAGTACAGATAAAAGGACAAGGTGCAAACCGATAGTACCCAGTGGGGAACTAATTGGACTGGTCACAAGATTTTCGCATTTTTGACTTTATGTTACATAATACTGTGGGTGGTTCCACCAAAAGTGACAATGACATAGATTTTCATGCACTCTACAAGTCCTAAAAGTTACATGGGCCTACATCAAAAACTGTGGGGTGAAGAGCATTCACAAGATGACCCCTATATTCCAACTGGCCATTTGACCTTGACCTTCTATTTTGTTTTAAAAATTGTTAATGTTCAAAATGTGCACCCCACATTCAGCTTTCCATACATGGTCTTTATGTTCAAATTAAATAAATAACTTTTTGAGTTATTGAAAAAAGCAAGAGGACTGTGACAGTCCTGTGCTCAGCTGACATGTATATATATACCCTTGCAATTTTTTAAGATATGGCAAAAATGAACAAAGAAATTCATTAAAAAAAAACATGGAGTGTGACCATTTCAACAAATCTGCTAGAAACCCACCCTAGGTACATTACCACCAGCTTTGAAGTCAATCTGACGGATGGTTTCACTGAAGAAGTGAAAAATGTGAATTAGCATTAGAATGCCCATAGATATATATAGTAATCGATAGGAAAGCTGCATCTCCCAATAAGTACCCAAATAAAAACTAGAAGCCGATCAGTGATTGCAAACCCCTCGGCCAGGACGGACGGACAGACGGCAGACGCGTAGGTGATGACAATACCCCTCTGGTAGGTCAAGGTTACTTCTTTGTGACCCAATGACAAACCTCTAGTGCAAATGCAACAAGCAGAGATATCATGATATGGCCATTTTTGTTCAATGCAGCACTGTGATCTAAATATGTGACCCAGTGACCTAGTTTTCAATAGGCATTTGGGGCATTCTGAGGACCAACTGTAATAAATAATTGATGAAGATACATTAAATATTGTTTACATATTGTGTTAATGCCGTTTTTTTTTCTGGAATGTAGTACTGTGACCTAAAAATGAGACCTAGTGACCAACTTTTCAATAGGCACCTAAAGCACCTCAATGACCCCCTGTGATGAAAATTTGGTCTCTCTTAAGTGAGAATTTTTGGAGATATGGTGTTAACAAGGCTCCGATAAAGGGACGACGGACAACAGATGACCTACCTCCCTAAAAGCTCAGCTGACTTATCAGCTGAGGTAAAGAAACAATAAACCTGGACAAGCACCAAAGTCCATAATCACTGGTTCAAGGGGCCCCAAAAGTAGGTCACCAAGTACAGTTTTATGTACAATGTACCCAAGTGAAATTTTGATATGGATACTTAATTCTCTTTGCCATTGATATCCAAGCTACACTTTTCCATTACAAATCACCTCTTTCCATTTTACAAGCCTAGTGACCAAACAAACATAGTTCACGGTCACTGTTATTATATCAATATTAGCATTTAACATGGTCTATATACATGTATCAAATTTAATTCAGTCACTTTTTAAGATGTGTAATTTTATATCTTTAATCATATTTTGGCTCATAATTTCTGTCAAATTCTAGGTGGCACCACTAGTATCAAATGCTGCTGACATTTTGACCTTGTCCACAAGCTGACTTAATTTCATGAAGATCTATCCAACACCAAGGATGCTAGAGTGCTCACACGATTTTCACATTTTAATCCATACACTACATATTGGTGTAGGTGGCACCAGCAATATGGAACTAGAGCTTAGGCTAGATTGTCATACACTTGACAAGTCATGAAAGTTATACGGGGCTATCTTGAAAACTGTGGACAGTGTTGCACTCACAAGCACAAACTTTACGGCCAGAGAGATGGGCAGATGGACAGACAGACATGAATGATCACTTGAGCTACATTAAATGATACTTAGCTAAACTGGTGTTTTAAAGAATCAACACTCAGTCGCAAGCCATTAGTTTCTTCATGTAACTCTGCCCCCCCCCAAAAAAAGAAAAGAATATAAAAGAAAGAAAAAGACTACATAGTTACAAGCTTGCCTAATTGTGCTTGATATCTGGTTAAGAAATATTATATTTTCATTGCATTCTCTTGACTTAAATACAAATGACTTTCATTCTTTTCTGACTTGCCCTATAATTCAGCTGTTAATATCCAAAGATTATTAGAAAGTTTGGCTACAATAATTTACAGTTTTTAGACTTGTCTGTTTTGCTACTTAACTTTATCTTTTGGCATCATTCTGTTTTAATGTTCACCTTTCAGACATTTTAGGCTAGCTTGTTATCTGTTAGGTCAAACCCCCAGGGGCTATAGGTAGCAAGCAACTACTGACAACAGTTACAAGCTTGCCTAATTGTACTCAAAATCCTGTTAAGAAAAATTGTTTTGATAACCTGTTTTTGACATAAATGTTATTGACTTTCATTCTTTTCTGACATGCCTAAATGCACATTCACTCAAAATTGACAGTATTTTCTCAAATGTCACAAACCTGACACATTAAGTTGATACATTGACTCAGGGTTGGCAGTTAAATAGAGCTTAATCGTTTGACGGGTGGTGTCATCACAGAGTTTGTTTTACATTTCTGGTGCAGGATGTCCATTGTTACAGTCCTTGTTAGGATTTCCCTTGGTTTGTACAGGTGGTCTAGTTGCAACTGTTTATTTTACTATCACTGGGACTGAATATAAGGCCCCAGCTTGTTTCCACTTCAGTTATAAACTGGCGGGTGGTTTAACTAGGATAAGCTGTACAGCTAGAAAGGGTACATATTGGTTCAGGGGTAAGTCAAATTGTTCTTATCTGAACCTGTACTATACAAATTTAGTAATTATGGTTTGTTTGACAGGTATTCTTCTTTCATAATGAAGCTCTGCATTTATATGCAAAACTTCACGTATTTAGCTAATTCATCATTTGCCACGCTCATAAGGAGCCGCTACTAAGAGAGACATGTACGGGTAAAAGGCTCCGAAATATGTTGAGTAGTTACCCGCTGAAGACCCTTTCATTATTTAATTTGGGCTGATACAGCCTATGTCAAAATTTTACAGAGGAACGTGTGCAATATGGACAATAGTAATTCCATATGTCTATAGGTTAGACAGGGACAGGTTAGCTTATGGAGAGTAAAGAGTTCGGACTGCGGAATAGGATATAGACTACTAGGAAGTGGTTCTGGGTAAAAAGACACAAATACAATAATTTCAGGGGTACTTGTTATTTTAAATGTTTGTATTCTAATTTTCTGCTCACTTGTTATTGACCACATTGATCTATTCAGTAAAAACCCACACTCTGCAGTCCACACAGCAAACACTGTGCGTATTTTGTGGCAAATGGGATTGATTTTGTGAGCTTCCTCATTCAAATCAAAAGAGTTTCAGATTTTAACATTATGGAATAAGGTGTACAGGTGAAATGATACTTTTCCATTTGTGTTGCAGAATTTTAATCATTTGGGCAGCCTGTGCGGTGGAAAGAGATGCCGCAGGAACTGCCCAAATGTTTCAGATTCTGCAATGCTTCAAAGCATTACTTAACAACTATCATCATACATGTACACTATTCCATGGCAACAGGTGCACCAGAAAACCTACACTGCCTCCTGGTGGTTAATCTAAATGTACCAACCTTGCCGCCCAGGCAAAGGGCATACGGTAGTGACCCAGGCGATTGCAGTATGTTCTCATGTGGCGGTTGACCTTGGTTCCCACTTTGATGTCCGGGGTCTTGACATAAGGCTCTGTGGCTGCCGTTATACCCCCCTGCAGCACCTTCTCTATGCGAGCCACTAGGAAGATGTCTGCATGAGGGTTTCTGACTGAGAAAATAAACTGCAAAAGAAAGCAAAGCCTTTCAGCATTTCAATTACAGCTCAAACTTTGTGCTACTGTAAATTCAAGTATTTCAAATTTTGTCAATCTGGACACAAAAAGTAAATTAATAAAAAAGAAATAAATAATAAATAAAACTTAACTAACCTTCAATGCAAAGCAATGACTGAAGGGTTTGCCATTTGCTCAAATTAGGTCATGGTCACACCAAAATCTAATCAGTTCATTTTGCCAGGCAAGATTAGCATACTGCCAAATTTGAGCAAAATACATGGAAGCATTCTGTAGATACCATGGTAACAAGAATGTGCACATCCTGACAAACCGATAACACAAAAACATTAAAGGTCCCCCACCAATAGGGCAGACCCTTAATTATTCCTATCAAACTTTAATTAGAGCTGAATACATGGAGGCATTCTGGAGATATCATGGTAACAACCCCAAAGGAACATCTAATCAAGCTGCCATCTGTTCAAATTACGTCACGGTGACAACAAATTTCTAATCAGTTCATCTTGGCATGCTAGATAAGCATACTGCCAAATTTGAGCAAATTACATTAATATTGGAGATATTGTGGTAACCAGTCCTAATGGGCATGTAATTAAGCTGCCATTTGCTCAAATTAGATCATGGTGATACAAAAATCTAGTCAGTTCATCTTGCCAGGTAAGGTAAGTATATTGGCAAATTTGAGCAAAACACATGGAGGCATTCTGTAGATATCGTGGTAATGAGAATGTGCACATCCGTCTCCTTTGAAACTTAAAAGCTTCATACACTATTCCACCATACCGACACTGGTATAAACAGGTAGATAGTAATACAATTTTTAGCACCATAAAAATGACTAGAGGAGTTATGAGGTAAAGTGTACTAAGGTATTAGCTGACAGCCACCATTTCCACTGTACTGGATGAAGATTAAAAAGAAAGAAATCCTGCAAAAAGTGAGTATGATCAGGGTTTTCCAACTTAAGACGGACTAGAGAAAATTCTCTAGGTGGGTTAAGCATACTTTACCCTGGGTACTTTCCCTCTTACCACTCTAAACACTTTGAGAATTACACTTTGTCATTTCAAGCTCCATCTTGACACAGTTTGACTAATGTTCTTGAGTTAGTGTTGTATTTATTAGGTATTTGGTCATATCTCTGGAAACATTTCAACAGAGTTTTGTGTAGTTGTCGTTTTTTATAACCTTTGTGTTGTAGTTTTTGCAACAAAGTTCTCAGACTCTATTGACCAAATCACTAAAAAGCATGGTGTTTCTAGCAATATGTATGACTTGTCTGATACAAACCCCATATGTTTGTTTCTCTGGAATGTTTCCTGTCAGATCAGGGTATGAGATAATATCAAATTTTAACTGGTCTCTCTTGTCAAATATTTTTGTTACATACTGGTTGTTCTTTATTTCTATATCCAGATCAAGGGAAGTAGCTTTTGTATCACTTTCATTTTCCAGATTTAATATTAATTCTTGGGATATACCTGTATGTTTTTCCAATTCCCCTTTATTTCATCTCCATTGTTTAAAGCACACAGGTCATCTATGAATCATCTTGTGTAAGAGTATGATCTTCTTGCAGCTGTAAAGTTTGTTTTTGCCAATTCTTCCACTCATTTTCATTCATAATAATGTAAATAAAGGTTGGCAATATATGGGGCTGGATCTGTTCCCATTGGCATGCCTACTATTTGTTGATAGACTGTGGTTCCAAAGCAAAAGTATGCATTGTTGATAATGTATTCTATCATTTGAGCACACTCTTGATTTGCGCAAGATATTCCTTTGCTCTTACCTTTATCAAATTTATAAGGAAACACAGGCAAGGGCCTGACAGCTTTATCAAATTTAGCTTCAGCACCAGATATTTTAATATACTGACATGTGCCACCATCCAACATAGAAATTAACACTTTGTTTCAGTCTGTCAAGTTGATCTTTGTATACAATGTTGAGAAATCAAAGGTATGAATTGATTTGGCACCATTCTTAATGTTGATTTTGTCAATGTCTAGTAGAATATCACTTGTGCTATCTGTAATCCACATTCTCTTCACTCCCGTGTACATTTTCACTTTTTTGTGGATGGGCAACCCCAAAACAGAAAGGGTCTTCCATATGGGGCCGACCCTCAATAAAAATACTCAAATGTTCTTTTCACATATGCTACATAGGAAGTAAGTCCAAAATAATGAAATAAAAATTCAGTCAAAATACTGCAAAAAGAGGCCCATGGGCCTAATGCTCTCAGGCTTTCACAATAGGAACCTATTACAAGAGGCCTTCATATACGCATCGCCTGTTGGCCAATTGTTTTTGCAATAGAAAATATGTTTAAACCAATAGGAACCTAACAAAATCTTAGTTCTCCCTTTTGTCACCTTATCGTGACAATCGTGCGCATGACTGAATTCATAGTTGCGCTGCTCTGCTGTTACCAAGTGGGACATGCTATCGTGACCACAGTGGAGGCTTAACTGTGGAAGTGTCGAACATAACCCCACACATCGATGGATATTTGTTAAGATTCGACAATTTGCGCATATCAGCGCTACAGGCTGGTACCTTGCAATTGTACACAGGCATATTTCAGGCACAGTACAGCTTTAACTTGATCTGAATCACTCTTTCAATCTTCCCCACTTTCTTCACACTTTAATATGGCTGTCGATGACCCACTGATAGTGGTGTCCCACTTCCCACGGAATACCGTTTAATTTCGTCGTGTGATCCTAGTGGTCAAAATTGAAAAACTAACTTTCGTTAGGTTGGTATTCCTTTGATCCTGTTGTCCCGGACAAGTGGATATCTAGGACGGACAAGTGATATTTGAACATCACTTCTCCAGTGGACAACTAAATTTTCGATCGGACTTTGCCATTGATATCCAAGCTACACCCTGCCATTACAAAATCACCTCTTTCAACTTTAGAGGCATGGTGACCTGACAAACATAGGTCAAGGTCACTGATATTAAATTATGTTCCAGCATTGGGCATGGGATAGATCCTATAAACTTAGCAAGTCTAATCCAATTATTTTTCCAAATATGGAATTTTATATCTTAAAACATATTTTGGCTCATAATTTCCATCAAAGTATATGTGGCTCCACTAGTATCTTTAGAAACTTAGATTTTGACCTTCCCCATAATCCCACTGAATTCGGTGAAGATTGCCAAATATCAAATATGCAATAGTGTTCACAAGATTTTCACATTTTGACCCCAATATTGAATAGTGTTGTAGGTGGCACCACCAATATCAAAAGGGACCTAGATTTTCATACACCCTAGAAGTCCTGAAAGTTATATTGTGCTGGCTTGAAAACAATGGACAGTATCACAGTTACAAGATTTTCACATTTAGACCTATATATTATATAATAGGTGGCACAACCAACATTGATGTCAACAAAGATTTTTGTACACTTTATAACTTCGAAACATTATATGGGCCTAACTCAAAAACTGTGGGGTGCAGAGCATTTACGAGATGACCCTTTATTTTAACTGGCCATTTGACCTTGACTTTTAACTCGGATTAAAAACTAGCGGATCTCACTGGGTCCAGCGTGAGCAACTGTTTTTCTTGTCATGAGACAGCCCATCTCTTGGTAAGAATAAAAAGTTGTCACCCACTGCAACGCTCTCTACGTGAACAAGAACATGCACATTGCCAGAGCTATCTTGTAGAAAATTGCATAATGATGACTTAATCTCTCACAACAAAACAAAAATCAAACAGTCGATCAGTGCTGGTACGTAAGTCTGCCATTTACTCTTGAGAGCTCTCAGTGTCACTTTCAATAATTGCAACAACAGTGATGAGATTTTACGTGGGCACGACTGATTCATGTTGAAAGTGAAATGCACATTACCATGAAACTCGTTGCCTCTGAACATAGATGAATGCATAGACCTATCGTCATTATTTTGACTTTGCGATTATGAAAAACTTTTGTGTGTAGAACTGGTCTCGGTTGACAACAGTGCCAAGGTCTCCTGTGGCAACCTGTTCCCTCTCTGGCATTACTGCTGGTAAATGGACTGAGACACTGGTAGTAGGCCTTGTGCTAGTGCCAGTGGCAAGGGCTCAATTTTCCGGGTCGACTGGACTGGGGACAGGCAAAGGCAACAGTGGCATTGTTCCAGATGAACTGGTGACAGTACTAGCTGACAAAATCGTGGGATTATGAGACCAAGATGTTTTCAATAAACAGTCACTGACGAGCTCTTGTCTTGTATTGAGGTGTGAATAACTGTTAATACTTTTGAGGTTTTTATGTCCAGAAATTTGAGCAATATGGGTTGGGGCCACATTGTGATCTTGTAGTTTCTGAATCAAGTATTTTCTTCCAGAATGGTTAGCCAAATTACGATCTCCTTTCAGTCCTGCCTCCTTGATCGTTGTTTTCAGCATACCGTATACATGTATATTGTTTTGGCCAAGAGCAGAGCATTTGAACAAAGTTTTTCCATCACTAATGTGATTTATTGCCAGATTTATATGTCTGGGTGACAAAAATTACTAGGCCTAGCATCCCAGTACTTCTCGTCAAGTTTAACTGGGCATCTATCCAAATTATCAGTATTTTCAAACATATTAGGTGTAAATGGTCTCACATCGCCTGTGCTATGTCCAGTCCATGTCTTTTTTTGCCTCTCGTGATACTCTAGGTATCTGCACCAACTCTCCTTTGTTTTCATCATAACATCTCTCCAGCACATATCACAGTGTTCATGGCCACCGCACATTCCAAAAATAATGGTATTCAGGATGGCATCATCAGCATACATACCAAGTTGCCCTCACGCAAACCAAGTTTCTATGTCCTCATCAGTCAATGGGTCAGCCTTGTTTGGCTTGTTACCTAGACCCTTTGCTTTCAAATCCATCTGTTTTGCTCTCAATGCCTCTCGCGATTTAGCAAACTGGATATCCTCCAGAAGGGAAAACCCATATACCTTTGTCTCCGCAGATGACGATCAATTGAACTGAAAATCCCACGCAATGTTGATGGTTCATGTCCCTTCCTCATTTCTCTTTCTCACAGACACAATGAAGTTGGCAACATGTTTGTCAAGCTCATCAGGCCATAAATGATAAATGTAGTCCTTGATGCCATGTCGCTTCTCCAAAACTGCCTTACTCAAGTTAGCGTGCTGCTGTGTAACTTTCTTTGTGCCAGTATTTTCTTGATTGTTAACAAAAGTTTCTACATCATCATCTTCGAACTCCATAAAACGGAGATCAAAATCACCATAATCTGCCATCATATATGAATGATGAATGAACAGGCGATGTCTAAATGATATTGTAATAATGAGATTGTAATTTCCATCTTGATATTTCCAGCAGTTACAACAAATTCATATAGATAGGCCCACAAAGTCAATAATTCATTGTTTTAGACCTCTGCACAGAAAGAATTGCATTTATGTCCGATTGTCGAAGGTAACTTAAGTCCACTAAATCTATAGAGAGAGAGAGTGATTTAATGTCAGCAGTCTTCGAGTTTTCTCTCTTTTTCTTTTTAAATGTACACAAAGTATCGGAAGTTTCAATTTATTTGGTCCTCCTGTCTTCTTGTAGCACTGTGAAAATAATATTAAGCAGGACCAGGACATCAAAACTATGATAATGAAAGAGGTGACTGCACTGTCATTGATGTGAATGCAGCAAAGATTCAAATGTGCCAAAGTTCATGCAGCAGACATGGAAGGCCAGGCAAGAAAAGCATGACATGAATTGTTACCCGGCCCTCCTATCCCTTCTGTAACTGCACTGGCCCAGCCGCCAAATTATATGGAAAGAAAATTACAATTCATTTTCATTGAGTTTGCATTAAGTCTTTTCCTGTTAAAGAAGACCTCACTCAAAACTATCGACTAGCCAAGACAGTGTGGGAGAAAAAGGTATGTTTTATCAACAAAGAAGTGCTGAAAGACATGTGACCTGCTGGCCCTGTACTTGTATGGGGCTGCGCTCACAAATGTGTGGACATATTTTGACAAATTTGCCATTTAACTACCAAAGGAGTTTTGTGTGTGTGTGTTCCTTATTAAGGGCCCCAGCCAAAATGTGCTCTGGCAGTTGTCGCTTAATGTTCCATTGATAACATACTGGTTACAACTATTATTAAAAACTTGTACATATTTAGTAACGAGCGTTGTCCGGAAATGCACAATTCAAAACCAAAGCTTTATTTACATCTTTTATTTTCTGTTGTTTTTTGTCTCTTTCTTTTTTATTTGCTACTTGCCTTTTTTTTGTTCTCTTTCTCCTTTTCCCTCTTTCTTCCCATGTCGATTCATTATGTCTGGGTGCCAACCCAGACATATTGTTCTCTCTCTCTCTCTCTCTCTCTCTCTCTCTCTCTCTCTCTCTCTCTCTCTCTCTCTCTCTCTCTCTCTCTCTCTCTCTCTCTCTCTCTCTCTCTCTCTCTCTCTCTCTCTCTCTCTCTCTCTCTCTCTCTCTCTCTCTCTCTCTCTCTCTCTCTCTCTCTCTCTCTCTCTCTCTCTCTCTCTCTTCCCCCCCTCCTCCTCCTCCTCCTCCTCCTCCTAATTTGTCCGGCTTTTCTCTGACACTGTGCAAGTGTTGGAATGGTAATACACCTAGTAGGGAAGTTGTCTCTCTGATTTGGAATAGTCATGATATTCAAAATTATGCTCATTAGGGGCAATTAAAAATTTTAAAAGCTCCATATCTTCAAAATTATTATAGATAGATACAAAATTCAAAGTTTAGCATATAGGTTTGTGACATCTGCCAATTAAATGGACAATAAACAAAAGTTGTGAAATGCTAATTAAGACACTTCGAAAATTTAAATCTTGAATATCTTCAAAACTATAATAGATAGAGATGCCATTTTCCAAATTCATTACACAGGTTTCTGCTATAGGCGCATCCAATGCCATGAACCAAAATTGTAGGATTTGAATTCATGCAAATTAGGTGAATACACAAAATTTAAATCTTGAATATCTTCAAAATTATTATAGATCGAGATGCCATTTCAACTTCAATACATAGGTTTGTGCTATAGGCGCATCCAATGAACCATGAGCCAAAGTTGTAACATTTAAATTGATGCAAATTAGGAGAATACACAGAATTTCAATCTTGAATATTTTCAATTCTATTAAGAAAATTTCAGTCTTGAATATCTTCAACACTATTATAGACAGAGATGCCATTCCAACTTCAATACATAGGACTGTCCCATAGGTGCAGGCACCCAGAGTGATTTGCTAACAAACAAATCAAATTTTCTAGTTCTCATAGTGTTTCTCTTCATGTTTCTGTGGACCAACAACCTGTTACCCCTCACCCAGAATGAGAGCTGCTATGCATAGTTAAGTTGCTATTGAACGTACGTTTACTTGGAACATCTCACTGTATTAGGGTGTTTTTCAGAGGTTGACATCACATATTCATCATTGGGTATCCAATGTATTTATTTCCACACTATGCATAATGTACAGTGACAGTGAGTGCAAATTATTCAGGCTTATATGTTTTGCATATATTTTGTTTTCCACATAGGTATATACATATATATATAATATACATAATACTCATGTTTCTTACATACATGTACAGATATACATTCTGCCTTTAATATTCTCTGAGAATATTTCAGTTGAAACGTATGGTAGGTCAAATCTTTATATGGCAGGCATGGCAAGATACAAAATCTATTGGTGTACAGTGAACGTCTGTGTTTATAGATCAACTTTTATGTACATTTTGAAAATACTGTATGCTATATAACAATGGGGAATGACACTTGCAAAGCAAGAATAACAATAATAAATTTTAAAATCTTGTCAACTGTAATTCCTGTAATTAATTAAATGAGAGAAAGCTGCTACACTGTGCTGACATCTAGTGACGAATTGCAAGCTGACTTCTCAATGTCATTTCTGCGCATGTTCCTGTGTAGACCGTCTTATCTGGACATGCAATGAATACTTTTCATTTACAACCTTCCTCACAAAAAAGGTTGGTACTCAAAAATATGCAGGTATTTCATAGTATAAAACATTTATATCTCAATTTGGACCAATATTTTGGGGGTTAAAGTGTGTAGAAATTTCCTCGCACTTTTTGTTTCAATGAGTTCTGTTCTGGCAGAGCATACATAACAAAATGCAGTCTCTATAATGTCTATTATGTGCTTGTGTCTCTTAGGATATGGCAAGACCCAGGTAATGAGCGATGCCCCTCAGATATTGTGCATACACCTATAGGCCCTATGTAGCCACAGTAAATGCTTGTTGCACGCTAACAACTGCATTCTGGCGCCTTCAGCTGTATTCTCCCACTCCTCTTTCCACTGTATGTGCTTACTTCAAATTCCCGCTGCTATAAAATTTAATTTTGAATCACTGTCATGCTCTCTAGGTACACACAGAAAGAATTCTCAACTGAAGCCAAACAAAAGAAATCAATGTCTTTCAGCAATTAATTTTTAAAGAAAGGGAAAGAAATTGATGAGGGAAAAAAAAGATGTCCCCTATAGTGAATCCAATTAGACCTTCCATGTCTGTCTGTCTCCCTATATAGAAGCCAGATTATAAAAAAGGTCTCAGCAAAAAATTAAATGCATTTAAAAACAGTATCTTTCATTGATTTAGGCCCAATGTAATTTAAAAAACGAAACCAAATTCACAAGAGAAGCAGCTTTCGTTTGGGTCTCTCAAAAACATTAATGCAAATCAGAGCAGCCTGACCGCATAATATACACATGTATGGATTAATTGCTCCCCTGCTGCGTGCTTATCATGGTGTCTGAGTACTTTATTGTCAAATGTGGGGTCCCCATGTAGCAACTCCTTTCCTTGATAGACTTTCATCATAGGACTGATCACATGCTGCAATCTTGGCTTGACCACCCTGAATTAAAATCTGTAAGCCCCGCATGGTGCTCATTTAATATAAGTGAGCCATGTGGATTCAGAACTTCAGCTGACCTTTCAAATGAGCTCTGCGCAATTTCTCCCATTTTGGAGATTAACGTTGAACAGTTTGCAAGTCATTTTAATTCATATAAATATTAATTTGATAATTTACGACTAAATGTCCAGAGCTATTCCACATCAGCAAGTCACATGTCCAGAAATTTAGTCACACTGCCCTTGCATGTTCACCCGGAACGAGGACACAACATCCACAGGCAACATCCACGTTTGCCATTGGATGGCTTATGGAAGGTTTACATTATGCTTGTTCTAGGGCCGACACAAACTCTTGTCTTCATCCATTTGGGTCAATAATAATTATACCAGAAACGAAATATTTAGAACCACACAACTATGAATGAAATGCTAACAGCCTTTGTATGCTCTCAAGCTGAACTTCATAAATGTACATAAACAAAATACAGGCCTATATATATCTTTTTGTATTTTGGCAAATTGGCTTCAATTTTTTCTGTATTTACCCGAAAAATGGCGGTAAAATATTAACACGCACTGCGCAGTTTGCAGGTGATAAGCTAATTGTTTCATCCAGCACAAGGAAGGGATAAGACAAAAAGTATATGCCTACACCACAACACCTCATTAAGGGTTTGAAGGCCTACTTTTTGTTGATGAAGCCTCATTATGATAAAGATCGATGTGGCACATGTTTTTGCTTGCCCAATCAGATACGTAATAGGGCCTATAGGCCTCATTTTTTTGCGGGGGAAGTTCTCACGTCCTCTTCACATAGGCCTAAATTTAAAATTGATATTTCTGATTAATAAAGCATCATATATTTCATGGAGAGTCATAAGGATTTGACTAAATCTTCTCTGGAACGGCCAATTTCATTTAGTTCATATACATGTGTCGTGACCGGCAACAACGTCAATGAATGCTTTCTTCTCTCTGTTTCTGTAAGAAAATTAGCAATGAAGACAATGTGCTCACCATATTTGTTTTTCAAAAATCAACACTCGATGTATACAGAGTACACGCATATGATTTGCTATATGGCAATGCCCCTATTCTGTCCTAAAATAATTTAATTGCAGTATTTCAACTACTCAGGGTCGGAGCATATTAATTCAGGAATGTGTATAATATGTATGGATATTTCTGGTTAAGATAATTTATTACTGAGTGGTGATATGATGAAACGCAATGTATTGACCTTTATTAAGAGTAGGCTAATTCTTTCTTGCAACTCGCAGAAGTTGGAAATATTGTAATATTTAATCTTGGTCCATATTTACAAATTCAATCTTATGCTTTGAAGTTTATCTCGTTCATTCGCACATTTGTTGCATAGAGATATAGCATGAAAACTGAGCAGTCTTGGCTCAGGTGTGGTGAATACAGGTATCGTTTCCAAATTATGGTAACCTGAAAATAACCAGCTTCAATTTTCTCAAAACTGAACATGAAACTAGTTTCCTTTGCCACGCATGGTAAATGAAGAGATCAAACATACACATTTTATGAATTTTGGATTAGAAGGCTTCCTTATGCTTCTGGTGGCCTCTCTTCATGCACAAAGCTATGCATTGCTGACTTGTGCGGTACAAACAATAAAAAATTGCTGTGCTGTGTTCAAATAAAATTGAAAACAGGGTTGTTGGTTTGTCTTTACATTGCAACCAAGATTGGAGTGACCAAAATATATATATCAGTGATCATGAGCAAAGTCATTCAATACACATACACCTCGATGGATAAATCATCGTCATAATATTAAAGATAATTATGTTGTATTGCCCATGAGTATAAAAAATAAAAGTACATTAATGATTAGTACAAGTACAAGACACAAATTTCCATGGATCCTTCTAATCCCAGTTCAACTGAATTCAAATTTTACATGTATCCCATTGAGTGTGCTAGTTGAGAGGACTACAGAGCGTTTGCCAGCAGTAGCCGGCATTAGTCGGCATTTCACAGCGTTTGCCGGCGTTGAAGGGGTGTCAAACGCTGTAAACGCCGACTAACGCTGGCAAACGCCGACTAACGCTGGCAAACGCCAAACAACGCCGGCAAACGCCAACTAACGCTGGCAAACACCGAGCCCCAAAAGGCTTAATTGGATTTTGGCGTTTGCCAGCGTTAGTCGGCGTTCGCCGGCGTTTGTGACACTGGCAAATGCCGTCTCACACCGGCAAACGCTGTGTAACGCCAGGAACCGCCCTGAAACGCCGAAACGCACCCACTAACACCGAAACAAGTTACTAGTGATATTAAATAATATTGCAGGTGGTGCCACCAATATCTAAAGAGACCTAGATTTTCATACACTCTATAAGTCCTGAAAGTTACATTGGGCCAACATCAAAACCTTTAAAGTTATTGCGCTCACAACCCAAAAGTTTACGCACGGACGCACATGACCAATGTTATAAGCTCTGCGACCTTAGGTCAGCAGAGCTGAAAACTGAGGAAGTTATTACAAAGAAGTTTATTTACAGTAATCTACAGATGGAAGCAAATACCTCTTGAGGCTGAATGGTGAAGCAAGGATGTCACCAGAAATTCTCACTTGTATTACAATGAAGATCCATAGTACATAAAATATTTCCTGCTCCTGTATATGACAGCAGTGACTGTGTATAAACTTGTCATGCAATGAGATGCAAAACAAACGTAAGAGACGTATAAATGGGACAGTTTGATTAAAAAAGACTGGCTTGCGGTGAGGGCATAAAGTAACATTATTCTCTAGTTTTTGAGTATATAGGAAACTGTTGACATGGTAACCCAATGGTGTCACATCTATACAGCTATAATTCTGATGATGCTAGTGTTATATCTAAAAAGATGTAACCATGGCATCAAACTGGCATTACCTCTACACAGCTGTAGTCATGTAACATAAGTGTGGTTGTGTCTCACCTGTTTAGGAAAAGCCAACCACTGTTGGTTGAGTCCACCCAGGTCTGGCTGTGAAGATCGACCGTCCACAGAGTTCAGCATATCATTTGCTCTCAACAGTTCTTCAGGAATCATGGAACGAATTTCGGGAGAGTTTGGATCATAGTGGAAATCTTCTGACAACTTTTTGCCTTCTCGTGCATCATATAAGGCAAAGGCAATGAAGAATGGTTCAGGCTGTTAACAAACAACAAAGTAATATAAACCATCATGTACGCAGACTCTAACAGTGCAGTACATTACACATCTACTGGGAGATGATGAACAGACAGGTGAAAAGGTGATACATATTACGGACAACTGTTCCTACGTGACAGGTATACAGCAAATGAAAGGGCATCCTATAAACCCAGCTGACTGTAAATTATGCTGAGCTATGTACATGACAGGAAGTGGATGCTCTACACATATCCTGCAAAAGCACACCATGGATCAGGCAAATATGTACCCTCAGGATTCAGAAATATGACCTTCCTAGAAATGTTAACCCCTAGGAATCTGACAACTCTTTGATTACAAAGCTAGAACCTCATGACTATGAAAGTTATACCTCATAAAGGCAATGACAGAAAAACTGAAAATGTTGCTGACCCCAGTCATGAGACACAGCACCAGGAGGAACATTTGACAGAGCAGTGGCACTTACATATACAGTGAGACCTCATTATAACCACACACAGAGCAGTGGCACTTACATACAGATCTGCAGGAAGGTCTCACAACCATTTTTAAGTGGTTGCCTTGTGGCCCACCAGGTGGCATGGTGTGCCAGGGGTACCTTTGCCAGAGGGGCTTCCACAGGTGGACCCCGGGAAATGTATTTTAATCACAATGTGGGCTGGTGGCACCAGCCTATGGTGTACACCTGTGTCTGGTGCAAGATTTTGTCTTTTTATTATACTGTGGTAATGGTACTGGCATGTGGCTCCACCAGTGGGCATGGAGTAAGACTTTCTGGCAGAACTGTAGTTCATGATACAGCAGATTGAACAGTCACACTTACATTGCTGAGATACAGGAGACTGAGCAGTGACTTACATTGATGAGATACAGGAGACTGAGTAGTGACTTACATTGCTGAGATGCTCTTGCTGCGAATCCTCCATCAGGTTTGCTTGTAGTCGAGGCTTAAATCCCTCACAGGTGACAAAGAACCGAAAGCCAAACTGTTCTCTGTAAACTCCTGGGTCATCTTCTTCTATCTCTCGACAATGATATCCCCTCTACAAGTTTGAGCAGATGTACTTAACTCTTTTAGTGCCATATTTTACACTGAAGCATCTGCTTTCATTGGTGAGGAAAGCTGTTGACCTGGATGTTTATACTCTATGGAAGTACATGTACAGGCATGCTGGTACTTGAATGAAAGGTCTTTTCACTAGGAACATGAATCTAGCACCCTTATCATAATTCAGTTCGTTTCAAGTAGTTTGACTGAAGTCCCAGCTGGCATTGAAAGAGTTAAGGTGTTTCCCAAAGCAACATAAGCATCAACATGCAGCACACAGTGAGACTGTCGTAATAATAGCATGCAGCAGTCACACCAGCCTCACAGTCATGACATATAGCAGTCACACTCACCACTGTCACAGTCATGACATATAGCAGTCACACTCACCACTGTCACAGTCATGACATATAGCAGTCACACTCACCACTGTCACAGTCATGACATATAGCAGTAACACTCACCACTGTCACAGTCATGACACATGGCAGTCACACTCACCACTGTCACAGTCATGACATGTAGCTGTCACACTCACCACCCTCAGTCATGACATAAAGCTGTCACACTCACCACTGTCACAGTCATGACATATGTTGAAGGTTTCCCACTGATGACCCGTTTATTAAATTCATTTGGCTCTTTAAACCTAGAATTTTAAAAACATTTTCATTACATGTGATGTAATTGATGAGTTATTAATACAGAACTAGTCATTAATAGTGATTGCATTGGCCGTGAAATACAGTGAGTTCATAAAAAAGGCCTATTTTTATTGCTGAAACAGAACGTTGATATGACCAGTTTTCAGGTGTGACGCAATTAATAACGTGACTCTTTTACGTCACATCGTTACATTTGCGTTTTACTCGAAGTTGAAGAACTGGTTTAATCTATTTGATCTGATCACTCCCTCAGGAAGTCCTAGTCGGGTCTGTTGTAAGACCAAGCAATGTAGGTAAGTGTGGGGTTTATTATTTTATGATTCAATTTTGGTAGGCCTAGTCATGAATGTTAGGTGTAGGTTCACTTTATTTATGTACTGTGGCCTACATTTTTAAGTAGGTCTATTAAGTAAGGAACATCATATTCGCTACATTCCATAATACATCAGCTCAGGATGTTGTATTGGAAAGGCAAACATGGTGCCACCAGTTAGCAGAATGACTTGTCCGGGGATTAATGGCACCGAAACAAGTCTTGCGCTGGTTCCTCACTGATGACCTGATTTTATAAAGGCTAATAATGCCTAAAACTTTCTTCTAAATTTCGAATTTTATGAATATGATTTGTTCCTTTTATAAATTAATTTGCTATTATGATTTAGAACTATGCAGTTTTTCAGTGAATGGTATGGAATAGGACTTTGCTCTTAGAATATCGGACTTGATAGTGTTCAAACGGTACATGGGCTTACAGAATTAGGTTTGTTAAGTTTCTCTTTGTATTAAATATAGCAGTCACATTCACCACTCTCACAGTCATGACATATAGAAGTCACACTCACCACTGTCACAGTCATGACATATAGCAGTCACACTCACCACTGTCACAGTCATGACATATAGAAGTCACACTCACCACTGTCACAGTCATGACATATAGCAGTCACACTCACCACTGTCAGTCATGACATATAGAAGTCACACTCACCACTGTCACAGTCATGACATATAGCAGTCACACTCACCACTGTCACAGTCATGACATATAGAAGTCACACTCACCACTGTCACAGTCATGACATATAGCAGTCACACTCACCACTGTCACAGTCATGACATATAGAAGTCACACTCACCACTGTCACAGTCATGACATATAGCAGTCACACTCACCACTGTCACAGTCATGACATATAGCAGTCACACTCACCACTGTCACAGTCATGACATACAGCAGTCACACTCACCACTCAGTCACAAGATGCAGCAGTCATATTCAGTATTGTCACATTCATGGCACACAACATTGTCCCCACACAGCAGTCAACAGATCAAAACCAACAGTAAGAGGTACCGATTCTGATAATATCACAGAACTGTAGCAATAAAGTATGCCACGTTTTAACAGTAACAACTTAACTGTCCAAACTTGCAGTATTGTGCAGCCACAAGATGCATTGTCACCATGCACTCAATTGTAGAGGATGCATTGTCAATTAGGTCACGGGCATTGTCTACACTAATCAGGTCATGGACATGGTCCATGCCAAGTGATGGACATTTTCTTTTTCATAAAAATCTAATCAAACCCACGGACATGTGTCACTAGATAGCATCTGGAGTTAAAAAGAAAGTCTTGGTAGCCAAGACTGCAGAGGTCCATGGCCCTAATGCTCTGCTGACATATAATAAGATTATGTAAAAAAATACATTCATTTCCTGAAATTCTATCCCACCTTGAAAAAGTAGTTCAAAGTTGCCCACATTGTGCTATATCAACCTTCCACAGGATACACATTGCTGGCTTGTTTAGTACCATTTTCATATTTCTTTCTTAACATAAAGAATTCAGCATCCTTCACTGAAGTGCTTGGTGACCTTGGAAAGTAGGTCAAGTTTACACCACTTAGTACAAAAGTTGGCTACCAGCATAACACATATTTGGTGCAAATTTTGTACTTTCCTGTCAATTTATCCTGACAATGATGAGTTACATACATTATGATAGCTGTCATGTCAGTGCTAATTTTATACCAGTTACATACATTATGATAGCTGTCATGTTAGTGCTAATTTTATACCAAAGTGGCACCACCAAGAGACTACACATCACACAATTGTCTGCACAATGTTCCTGTAATAATACATGGATAAATGTTCACAGATTAAAAAGGAATGACCATCACGAAAATTCATTTCTTGAAATCCATTCCCTCCATGACCTTGACAATTTAGGTCAAGGTCATCCATGTTGTCTGATATCAAACTTCTACATATGATATCCATTTGTGGTTTATTTCGTAGGATTAGCCTGGTTTATTCTCAACAAACTGAATTTAGCATCCTTTACAATATGCTTAACGACCTTGAAAAATACCGTAAAGTCACCCAAACTTTTACGTTTGACTGTTAGCCTAATGCATATTTGGTGTAAATTTTGTACTTCCATCTCAACTTATACAATAGGTTAAGGCCATCCATACATCAAACTTCCACATATGATAGACATTTGTGGTACATTTGGCATCATAAGTCTTATTCTTTCTCAAAATAATGAATTTAATGTGTGTTGAACACATAACTAAAGAGGTCCATACTAGTGCTCATCAAATCAACGTAGGTCTTTCCAAAGATGATCAAAAATGCAACTGACAAGAAATGTGATCAGTATTTGTTTTGCAAGAGTAGTCTTCAGAAGATATGTGGTCCCTCTACCCCGGTGGTCTGTATAGTGGATACCATGGTAAATGCCTGGCTGGTAGTTGTGGATGACCAACCCACTGTGAATACGCTCAGCATCTTTTTTTTTTTTCAAAATGTTTGCTCAGTCAGAAATATCAGCTGCATGAATGACACATTAACCCTTTCAGTGCCAAATTTTGGACTGAGTCAACAGCTTTTCTTGGCGCAGATTGGGCGCAATGCACCCAATGCATAATGAGACAAGCTGTTGACCTCTGGAAACTATAGGCATACTGGTACTTGAATGAAAGGTCTTTTTACCAGGAATACGAATCTGGGATCCAAATAATAATTCAGATTAGTTTGACTTAAGTAGATTGACTTAAGTCATGATTGGCACTAGAAGAGTTCATATTTTATACTCAATGCTGGGCATGATACACTCTTAAATCTAAAATCGTCAAATCGTGTGAACTGGAAATGCAATGCTTCAATTCCAATTGAATGTGAACCTTAATTAATCTGACAGAATTTGGATGTTTTGGCGTCAAGTAAAAATAAAATTTGATTATGTTCATTGCACAAGAAGATGTAATGTATGAGCATAGTATCAGGATCACCCTGGTATTGTGAGTGAGGCATAGCCTGGTGTGGCGTCTGGTACAGACAGACTGCGTACAGACAGACTGCCCACACCGAGTACTCCAACACAGGCATGAAACAAAACCAGCGTGACTGCTAGCAGACAAGGCCCAGCATGCAGGCTGACTGCGATACTGACAAAAAACAACAATCCCAACAACCCATGCATTTTACCTGTGTATTAAGACCTCCCCTTTATCATTCAGCAACCCAAGTAAAGGACGACTGGCTCAAATGTACAGACATGGTAGGTGTGGTATCATATGGTATTGATCTAAGATCTACTGTATTAAATCATCTCACACCAGTCTCCACTACTCACACCCTAATCTTTACTATCAAAAGTGATCTCACAACACAGTATCTGCAATATTACTGGTCTTGATATTAAATGACCACACGCATACATCTGTCTCCACCATATGACATGGTCTCACACCCGTCTCCACCATATGACATGGTCTCGCATCCGTCTCCACCACATGACATGTACAGTAGTCTCACATTAGTCTTCACTATATGGCAGTATCTCACATCAGTCTCCACTATACGACAGTCACATCAATCGCCACTATGACATTAGTCTCACATCACAGTCTCCAATGTATGACGGAAGTCTCACATAAGTTTCCACTGAATGACCACTCTGACATCAAGGTTTCCACCATATGACAACAGTTTCACTTGACATCAGTCCTCACTATGTGACAGTCAACTCATTTTACAGTCCCTGGGGGCACACAGGGAGTCCCCACCATATCACTGTGTCTTAATTCAGCTCCTCACTGTATGACAGAGGTCTTAGTTAACAGTCCTCCCTGTATGACAGTGGTCTTAATTAACAGTCCTCCCTGTATGACAGTGGTCTTAATTAACAGTCCTCCCTGTGTGACACTGGTCTTAATTAATAGTCCTGACTGTATGGTAGTGGTCTTAGTTAACAGTCCTCCCTGTATGACAGTGGTCTTAATTAACAGTCCTCCCTGTATGACACTGGTCTTAACAGTCCTGACTGTATGGTAGTGGTCTTAGTTAACAGTCCTCCCTGTATGACAGTGGTCTTAACTAAAAGTCCTCACTGTATGACATCGGTCTTAATTAACAATCCTCACTGTATGACAGTGGTCCTAATTCACAGTCCCCATTGTAGGAAGCACCCTTATTTGACAGTTCTTATTGTAGGACAGTGGCCTGAATTGACAGTGCCCAGTGTTTGACAGTGGCTTCATTTCACATGGGCATGATTGAGACAGTACAACTGAGATTCCACATCAGTATCTATGGTCAGTTAATGGTCTCACATTGTCCACTCCATGATGCTGGTGTCAAATTAATCTTCCCCATGTGAAAGTGACCAATATATGGGTCTTTTAATGTGGTAAGAAAAAAGTATTAAACTAAATATCAACAACATGACATTGCTCTTGTTAAGCAGTTTCAATGGCAAGACAGGGGTACTTTAATAGTCTTCAGTCTAAATGACGACTGGAAAAGACTATTGTGTACTGTACATGTATGATGATAGTGTGCCATTGGAGTGCATGGCATGTCAGATCTCACAGTGTCCACCATGTCACATCAGTCTAATGTCACAGTCTATAGCACACACATGAGCATTACAAGACAGAAGGGACAGATGATACCTGTGCTTCCTCCTCCTCCTCCTCCACTAGCTGCATGCAAACAAGCAGAGAGGTAACCCATGGGGTTAATCTTAATACAACATACATAAGTACCTATTGTGGCACCGACTTTCCTTCACTATCATGCTGTACTGGTAACTGTTTGGTGGAGCTCTGTGAGCTCAGCAATCTGGTGCTTTCATCATGTGGCTGTCAAATGGCCTTCATGGCTCACTGTTTTACTACATGACAGTAACACATACAAACTCAGCTACATGGTGACCCAAGCATTGAGTACTGACTGGACTACATACATCTAAGAAAAGTGCAACATAAGATGATATTATCAGAACACATGTTCTTATTTTCTTAACATTAGAAATGTTCTCTGTTGTGAGCACTGTGCATGGTCTTTGGACATGGGTTCACGGACAACCTACCTGGATCTCTGGGTAAATACTGAAAAGTTGTTCTCGCTTCCTTCTGCGCTGATCAGCCAGCATTGAATCTGTCTCTTTGGCATACTGTAAACAAAGACAAACACACTGTCATACTAGTAAACAAAGACAAACACACTGTCATACTAGTAAACAGGTCCATAAACCATGCCCCCTTTAAAGCAGCCAAAACCAGCTTGTGGTCAAATGTCCTGAGCTATAATGATTTTGACTAATTTAAAGAGTCATGAAAAACAATTTGACCAAAAATTATATCTGAGCCATATCAGTGCAACATGCCCCAGGTCAACAGCTTTCCTTGGGGGTCTGATGGCCACTCAGTACACAACTTGCCCTGAGAAAAGCTGTTAAATTCAATCTCAATTCAAAAGGGAAAGATTAACAATGACAAGAGGACCTTGCTTGGTCCTCCAAGCCCTTAATACAATGACAGATGGCACCATCTGACCTGTGCTGCGACTCCTTATTGCCCTGAACAACACTGCAATATTTATTGCTGTACACAAGTAAGTAAGTGTACTGTACCTTCATCAGTGCTGGGTTCATACTGTGTTCCAGGGACTCGGTGAAGTTCTCTGACTTACTGGGGGACATATCCGAGGCATCTGCAACCAGGAACATTGCCCATTATCACCAGCACACATAAGTTCACAGTGGCTTGACATGCAACATTTTAAGAGCAGGAATTTTCTGGCATAGTGTTCAAACGGTACATGGGCTTACAGAATTAGGTTTGTTAAGTTTCTCTTTGTATTAAATAAAGTACATATTGTCGTGGGGATGAGTCTGATAGCATGTAAGTGGCGCTGTATATGACACAATATACTGGCCCTCATCTTCAAGGTCTTTTTTTTTTTACAGAAAATCTAAACTTGTAGTTAAAGTGTATGTGTCAACACACACTTCTCTCTCTCTCTCTCTCTCTCTCTCTCTCTCTCTCTCTCTCTCTCTCTCTCTCTCTCTCTCTCCTCTCTCTCTCTCTCTCTCCTCTCTCTCTCTCTCTCTCTCTCTCTCTCTCTCTCTCTCTCTCTCTCTCTCTCTCTCTCTCTCTCTCTCTCTCTCTCTCTCTCTCTCTCTCTCTCTCTCTCTCTCTGGCAAATTTGTCCGACATTTCATTTGAAAAGTATTACATGTAGAAGCTCCAAACTTGGCATAATTATACTGCTATAGATAAAGTCTGGCCTTTTTATAATGAGAGGTCATGCTTTTCAAAATTATGCAAATGAGGGCTAATTAAAGTTTTAAATCTTCAATATCTTATATACTATAGTCGATGTGGTTCCGAGTGTATAGGAGTTCGATCATAGCAAGGTAAAGGTCATCTCAAATGTCAAGGTCATGTCAAGGTCAAAGGTCGGTTTGGGGTTAAAATGTGATTTTAAAGCCAAAATGTCATTTTGAAGGTCAAGGACCACTTCAGGTAGAGCTCATTTCAAGGTCAAGGGTCATTTCAAGGTCAAAGGCCACTTTTGATGGTAGCTTTCTTATGGCCATAACTTAGTAAATTTTTATTCAATTTTGATCATGTTGGGCTCAAATTGTAGCTATTGTAACACTGCATATTTTTGAAGTCTAGCCTTTTTATAATGATAGGTCATACTTTTCAAAATTATGTAAATGAGGGCTAACTGAAGTTCTAAATCTTCAATATCTTATATACTATAGTAGATTTAGTTCCAAGTGTATAGGAGTTCGATCATAGCAAGGCCAAGGTCATCTCAAATGTCAAGGTCATGTCAAGGTCAAAGGTTATGTCAAGGTCAAAGGCCAACTTTGGGTCAAATATCATTTTTTAAGGTCAAAGTTCACTTCAGGTAGAGGTCATCTCAAGGTCAAAGGTCATTTCAAGGTCAAAGGCCACTTTCGATGGTGGCTTTCTTCTAGCTATAACTTGGTCAATTTTGTCCAATTTTGATTATGTTTGGCTCAAATTGTAGCTATTGCAACACTGCACATTTTGAAAATTACATTTGACCCCCAAAGGTCCAAGATCAACGTCACCTGGACCTTTGAGAGTTTCACCTAGCCATAACTTGGCCAATGTCCATCCAATTCTGATCATGTTGGACTTAAATTGTGGGTTTTGTAATACTGTACATTTCTGCAATTTACATATAACCGAATAAAGGTTAAAAGTCAAAGGTCAAGGTCATTTGGACCTTTGAAATTTTCATCCAGCCATAAGCTTAATGGAATGTGAAGTACCAAAGCACAAAATTTGATAACATTTAATATTTACAACTTTGGAAAGCACACAGACAGATTTGCTTTGAAGCAAATCTTCCTTTCTAGTTCTTAATTTCTTTCTCCCTTCTTTCTTTCTTTACAGGCAAATTTGTCCGACATTTCATTTGAAAAGTATTTCACGTACAAACTTCAAACTTGGCACAATTATACTTCTATAGATGAAGTCTCCCCTTTTTATAATCAGAGGTCATGCTTTTCAAAATCATGCAAATGAGGGCTAATTAAAGTTTTAAATTTTCAATATCTTCTATACTATAGTAGATGTGGTTCCGAGTGTATAGGAGTTCGATCATAGCAAGGCAAGGTCATGTCAAAGTTAAAGGTCAATTTAGGTCAAAATGTCATTTCAAAGGTCAAGGTTCACTTCAGGTAGAGGTCATCTCAAGGTCAAAGGTCATTTCCAAGTAAAAGGCAACTTTCGATGGTGGTTTTCTTCTAGTCATAACTAGCCAAAACATGCAGGTAGGAAGTATACGCCACGATCTGTGCCATGGAGAGTGATTAATATAGGCTTGGCCTGTTTCGCAATCCATGTAAAAGATATGGGTCTACACTTTTTTTTTTTCAATCATAACTTGGTCAATTTTATCCAATTTTGATCATGTTGAGCTCAAATTGTAGCTATTGTAACATTGCACATTTTGAAACTTACATGTGACCCCTAAAGGCCAAAGGTCAATGTCATTTGGACCTTTGAAAGTTTCACCCAGCCATAACTCGGCCAATTTCTATCCAATTCTAATCATGTTGGACTTAAATTGTGGGTATTGTAACACTGGACATTTTACAATTTACATGTGACCTGTAAAGGTTTAAGGTCAAGGTCATTTGGACTTTGAAATTTTCATCCTGCCATAAGCTTAATGGAATGTGAAGTACCAAATGACAAAAGTAATATTTACAACTTTTGAAGGCACACAGACAGATTTGCTTTGAAGCAAATCTTCTTTTCTAGTTTATTTGCTTCCTTCTTTTTGACTGAGGGGAGGCCTCTCGAGGCAAGTTTGATAATAAATGTAAAAACCATGGTTGACAGAAGAAAATTTGTTTTAACATGCTCAGTATGAAGCTGTGTTCAGTATTTTACTACATATATCAAAAACAGACGTGTTCAATATATTGCTACATACATTAAAACAGACGTGTTCAGTACATTGCTACATATATAAAAACGGACATGTGTTTAGTATGTTGCTACATATATCAAAATAGACATGTTCAGTACATTGCTTTATATATTAAAACACACCTGTGTTCAGTACATTGCTACATATATAGAAATACCGTTCAAAGAACGCAGTACCCTTCGCCTGCCTTCAATCTCTTTTGCTGTAAGTGAATAGGAATAGTGTCCCATAGTATCAGGTATAGTTACCTACACAAATACTACTATTGTACACTTGACCTTTGACCTCAAAAACATTAGGTCAAATATACAGGTATAACCTTGACTTTCAATAGCCTTCTAGATCATCCTATGTTGCTTCTTTTGTTTCAATATTTAGAATTCTAGATGCACAATGTCACTCAGCAAACTTGTGACCCCTGTGCGACATTGAAAATTAGGTCAAAGTCAATTATGCTTGCAGTGGTGTACTATCATATGCAATTTGAAAGTCCTGTCTCAAAAGCTTCTGACGTTATAGTGGGTAAAAAAAAATTCAATGAATAGGTCACTGTGACCCAGATACTTGACCTAGTGACCTACTTTTGATTCATGACACATTCTTTGGTTATGATACATGGGTGTATCAGATTTCATGTAACTGACTTAAATACTTCCTTACTCATACCAATACCACCATTGTGCATTTGACCTTTGACCTCAAAAAGTAGGTCAAATGTAGAGCTATGACCTTGATTTTCAATAGGCTTCTAGATCACTCTATGAAGCTTCTTGAGTGTAAGCTTTAGATTGCTAGATGCAGGCTTTCAATAGTTAGAGCGGTAACGTTGCTTGGCACATGTGACCACTGTGTGACCTTGAGAATTACGTCAAGGTCAACTATGCTTGCACACAAAGTAGGAAATATAGGAGTGTACTATCATATGCAATTTGAAAGTACTGTCTCAAAAATTTCTGAAGTTACGGTGGTAAAACCACGGGACGGATGGACAGACGGCCAGATGGACGGACGGACAGACAGACAGGGCCGGGTACGACAATACCCGTCGGCCTCATAAGGCCGAAGGGTAAAAACAGACATGTGTTCAGTATATTACTTCATATTTAACAGACATGTGTTCAATATAATGCTACACATGTGAAGACAGACATAATGTCATCACACTTGTATATCCCACATAATACTTATGCAGTCAAGTTTAATATGCCCTGGTGAAATCAGTCAAACCATCCCTTTTTCTAGCTCCATTGCGTGAAACATTTTCACATCAGCATATGCATACATTCTGAGTAAGAGCATAAAACACTAAAATCCCCCCCCCCCTTTGATTGCCATTGTTGCATTAACAACCAGTTACTGTACGTGTAGCCAGCAATGTGTTTCAGTTAGATGGACACTCATGTTTTGCCTGTAAAGCTCACCAAGGAGGGATTGTTTAGCAGGCCACTGTGGACCTGGAGTGCAGCCAACTGGCCCAGCCTGAATTTTCCACCTGAATTCACCCTTCCTTACCTTTATCTCTCAGTCGCTCAAATGCTGGAAGTATAGTCTCATTGCTCTCAATCACCTTCTTCAGCTTGTCAACCCAACCATCTACCTCAGTGTCCCCGTCACCCGCCAGCACATAGAATGACTTGTCCTGCATCTGAAGCTCAAAGGCATGCTTTCCACGCTTGGGGTTCTAGAAGGAGACAAGATACAGTGACAAGATACATCAAAACACAGCAGTCATGAATCAGGTAAGGCTGTGGGTGCACACAGAATACAGCACGATGCATGGAAATATAGATAGATTCATAGATAGATAAACAAACAGACAGATAGACAGATATAGATAGATAGGTATAGACAGATATAGACAGAAAGACAGACAGACAGATAGACAGACAGATAGATAGACAGACAGACAGACAGACAGAGAAACAGACAGACAGTGAGATAGACCTTATTTATAGAGGTATAAACCTGGTAAGCTGACGCCTGTCTTCCCCAGGGCCCTCTAACATGCACCCTGCAATCAATGATTCATGCGCATGTATACAGTGGCCTGTTGCGAGCGCACTTCTTCTAGTGCCCACAACTGAGTCAGGAGACTTGCTGCGCCTGTCACCAGGCACAGGTAACTCAAACATAGCACACTAAGCCTCTAAACCTTTGAGTATTTAAGTGGTCATTGCATGTGAAGAGCCAAGGACAAAAAAGTCCCTTGGGTTGGTGGGGATGTGAATTCTGAACACCTTGCACATAAAACGAGGACCGTTATCATTCGGCCGTGGCAGCTCCTTGCTGGCCAAGGTAACCATCTGGCTTCTGTGTTGCCAATAACTCCATAGTCTCTTATTGAAATGATCACAACAGATACAAAGAGTCGACTGAGGTCCTACCCACTCTACAGACCTCCCCCATTATCAATGCAGGTCTCTTTCCAACACCACTCTCTAAAGCACATTTATTACTGTTACTTCTTGTACCTTCATTTTAAATCCACTTGCTGGGTATGACCCCTTTGTACTGGCACTTGGAGTGGTCTTAAATACCAGGTACCACAGTTACGTGAGAGTTATAACATGAAAGGAGACGATTATGGCTTATAACTGTCGAGTGGCGAAGCCACGAGACAGTTGTAATAGCCATAATCGTCTCCTTTCATGTTATAACACATTTGTCATTGGCTGGTAGGAATGGTCATTTGTGTTTAGGTCGGATCAGTGATTTCATGATTGAAAGCGTATTATCTGTCAGTTACGTAAACAAATTCTTACACACACATGTGACAGTGTCATTTCACTTCTGAGTCACTTCATTCGTGATTTCTCTCAGGCGTTCAGGTAGTTCATGAATCTGCTAGCTGCCACAAAATGGAAGATGACGTGCCTCTAATTGAACTTGATAATACTGCAACTCAGCAATTATTTTTCCAAAGAAATGACGGCGCCGGCAGTACTGGGAGGTATGTTGGTTTTAATTTGTAGTGTTTTTACAATTTCACAATCAAAGTTTGCTTTGCGTTCATGATATGCTACTGCATCAAGACTACTGACCCGGAGAAGTTTTGTGGCTGATGGTATAATGCGTGCTGGTACTTGAATGGAAAGTTTTTATCATGGAAATTCAGGTAAAGCATTTCAAATTTTATTGTTAGACACTGAAAGGGTTAATTCGGAAAGAGTGAGTTATAGGTTTTACTTAATTCACTCTTTTTGCGGGCCCTTTTTGTGATTATTGAGGGTGAAAGTCAGCCCAAAAAAGATGCATTATCAAGTTTCATAATACATTCTTTTTCATAATCAGTGGTTATGGGATATAATCAACACTTTTTGAGCCTTACGATTGGCTAATTCCTACCAGCCATATGACAAAAGCAAATGTCCCACATCTGCCCCCCACCCAATGCTGCATTCTATTCCTTGCAGAAACATGTTTGGCAAGAATTGCAAAACAATCAGTGCAAAGTTTCCCATGATGCTTTTCAATATTTTGTTTGCTATTCAAGTGTGACCGGCTGACAAGCAAATGAATTGAAACAATGGGGAAAGCAGTTGTGGGCAGGAAAGAGAGTACATGTGTATAGCCTGAACCAAGCACCAAGTGCAGTAGAATATCTCCCCCTTGCGAGCATGTGCGGGACTGGAAAATGTGGTTTTAATAGGGGAGTGATCTTAATAAGAATTTAATTCAGGATAAACAGGAATGGCACTGTAAAGAACTGGTCTTAATACAGAAATGGTCTACCTCCACAGATGGTCTTTACAGGAGAGTCTACTGTATGAGACGACAAGAGAATCATGATGATCATGTGCTCTGCTGACTAGAATATGCTTCTATAGCACACATGCACTGTTGTCTGTATAGCTTTATACATGTATAGTGGTTGCAAAGTTTGATATATAATTCATTAAACCATGGAAAAAATTGCAGTGCCACCTGGTGGCCAAAATAAAACTAAGTAACCCAATGTGCAATATCAAAGCAACTGGCCATGTAGTTCTTGAGTTGAAGATTTTTTTTCAAAAAATTAATTGAAAATTTCATAAAAAATCAAAAAATCATCACTTCCTTTGCAAACTTGGTAGAAGTCTACCTGGGGAACATCCAATGCAAAATCAAAACATTCCAAGCAGTGCTTTTTGAGAAGTCGAAAATGTAATTACAATAGCTATATATACTTTACAGTGGTAACACTTACCTTTGGTTGCAAAGTTCGATTTTCCACAACTTTGTCAAAAATTAACACATATCCATATCATTTTTGCAAACTTTCATTGTCTAAAGTCAAATTATATTCTAATAAAATTTTAAGCAATTCTGTTCAGCCATTCTGAAGAAGAAGTAAAAAACAGCCTGAACACATATAAAAAAAAAGATAAAATTGTAGTGCCACCTGGTGGCCAAAATAAGAACTAGGTGACCCCAGGTGATTCTATTTGTAATGTCAAAGAACTTGGCCTAGTAGTTCTTGAGATGAAAAAAAATATTTTTTCGAAAGATCATCTAAAAAATTCATAAAAAAACAAAAATCATTGCATCATCATTTCCTTCGCAAATTGGTAGAGGTCCACCTGTGGAACATCCATGTGCAAAATCAAAACATTCCATGCAACTGTTTTTGAGAAAATGTAAAAAGTCTAATAACAGATGGACAGACGGACGACGGACACAAACAGATTCCATTAGCTCTGGGGACTGACAAGTCAGCAGAGCAAAAAACACATACTTCTGTGCTTCTGTCACATACATGTACCTTCAAAACAGCATAGACTGACCATAAAGCCTGACACAACTATTGACTGAGGAAAGTCAGTCCAAAATGACATATCACAAATTGTGTGTAGTGCTGCAAATCATGTAGTAAACGAGTTACTTGACATTTCCCTGGCTGGCACATACCATTTAAGTGACATTTCACAGTTCATTATTTGAGATATTTGTATAGAGACTTCAAGTCTCCATACAAGGATCTATTGAAGAGAGATGGTATTCCATCTCTCAGTCTGTGCCATCTCCGCGCATTGGCTATTGAGGTTTTTAAGGTCATCCATAACATGGCACCAGAGTATCTTACTGACCTGTTCAATATAAAAAGCTCAGTAGCCCATTTGAGAGGCGGTGTGACTCTCTCCCTTCCAACTTTATATCGAATTCGTTTTGGAAAGAGATCACTTCGTTACAAAGGTGCTTATGTATGGAACCATTTGCCACACGGAATTAGAAACACCGTGTCTCTAAATGAATTCAAGTCACTACTCAAGATGTGGAATGGAATAGATTGTAGGTGCGTAATGTGTCGAAGTTAAATTCAGACCCATTGTTACTGAAGACCCCGGGCTGCGTCAAGCCACCCTTGGCTACAGGCTCTGGTATCCTCTTCACACATCTCTCATATTTTACTGGTGTTTATTTAAAGTTATCAGTTTACTGAGGGTAAAAATATTTCTGTAATAATTTAATCAATACTATTTTTTGGTGCTTCATAAGGATATAATCTCAACCTCCAGGTTATATTCATTATTTTAGCTATCTCGATGTTACATGACTGTGTAGTTTTATTTATCTATGTGACGGCAAGGAGCCATGGCTCATGTTTTATGCTTGTTGTAAACCCCTCTTGAAATAAACTTACTTACTTACTTACTTACTTACTTACTTACTAAATTGATACATACAAGACCGTCTGAAACTAGTCATTATTGTCTTTTTCCCGTTATATTTTCATACTTGATCTCTTCATAAGGCATGAACAGTCACTTTCAACCTGTGCGCTTTGTTCTGTGACCAAGACGAGTGGTCAGCCAACCATTGCCCCGTCTGTCTGTCTATCCACTCACCTTGTCTACTCTGATGGCCGAGTCAAGGAAGATGGAGCCCTTGGCTTCTAGCTTCTTGTCATCCTTGTGGAACTCTAGGATGTACGTCAGATCTGCCTGTTGCTTCAGGTAGAAGTAACGGCGTTTGTAGGACTGCAAGGATGATGATCATAGTGATGATGGTACACAGTGCCGTTGAATTGAATAAATGTCAACAAATAATGTATTTCCAAGACAGGTGCACGTATGGGAATCACTGATGCCAAGCTACTTATTGATGATCAATTTCCCCCATTAAAATCACCCTATCATCTGGTTTAACTTTTGTACTTAATTTTTGTCTTAACAGAAAATATTTGGAGCATGATATGTGCAGAAGACCAATCATGACATGTCCCAAGTCATGATCAACGATGACAACATGTCCCAAGTCAAAACACATCATGACAACATGTCCCAAATCTTGATCAAAAGAACGTGTTTACTCAAGTGCTATTGTCACCAGACAAAACAAAAAAAAACAAAAAACAAACAAACAAACTGAACCATGATAAAGCAATATCTACAAGAAAAAATCTTCCAGTCTGCAATGTCAGTCTAAGACCACTTAAAGAACCTTATGATTAAAACCTGACTAAAAGAGGACTGTGAGAGTCCTGTGCTCAGGTAACATTGGAAGCACAGGCTCCAGTGGTCCTATGACCTTCAGAAAAATATCAATATCACATCAGTTTACAAAAACCATCACTGTCTTGCTACATTGGTCTACACTCATACATTTCAGGAGTTATGAAATTTTACAAATTGAAGTCAAGGGTATTCAAAAGGTAGGTGCCTGTGCAATTTCAAATCAAGTGCTCAAGTGCTTGAGCAGATATATTTTTTCAAGATTTTACCAAAAATTTAACACACAATCCCAAAAAAATCCATAAAAAAAACAAAAATTGTTGAAGCATGACCCTTAAAAAAGGCTCATACAGACCCATCTATGGTACATTCTCATGGAGTTTGAAGTGAATATGGCAGATGGTTTTGAAGCACAAGTCAAAAATGTAAAAAAAAAACCCCATTGCAATCTCAATTGACTTACATTGTAATCAATAGGAACTAAGCAATATTAACCAAGTATCTGAATTGGACAATGAGGGATGTTCTTGTAGGTGGCACCACTGGTTCAAAGGCTAAATTTTGACACACCATTTTCTCTTAACAACCACTGGCCAATCAGGACAGTCTGGTTTCTCTATCCCCAAGGGGTCTCCCCTTGCCAATATTAGCAACCAGGGTACCTATGAATAGTGGTGTCATCTAGGAGAGTATTTTTTTTTTTTCATACTCCTTCTCATCTAGAATGCACTAAGCTGATGCGACTAGACAGGGAGAGACATTGGGTGCACCAATTGCGCTCCATAGAGCCCTTGGGTCTCAACATCATGGGAAAATGAGCTCTTTAGCCCAGTCTTAAGCTAAATTTTTAAGTTCAGAGCTCATCTTCCCATAATGGTACTGCTAGAGAAACACTTTCAGTGTTATTCTCCTTTGGCTAATGCACACTAATCACACTGTGTAGTCACACAATCTTAGGTCCCTATATTCAGGACTTGGTGATATGTCAATATCACCCACATTCACTGTTATACATACACCAACATTGGCAGTGTACAAGCAGTAGCTCAAAGTCATTTTCCTACTGCTATTCAAACATTGGTTTAAATCATATTTCACTATGACAACCTCAGTCATAGTGGAACCTGCCTTCCCGTGTTATGTAATCACGTCTGTGTTTTACGTGACAACGGCAAAGTGCACTCTGGGGGTTTAACGGTCTAGCGTCATTTGCCATCTTGTCCCTGACGAGTCAATGTATTTGAAGAAACCGGTCTGACACTTTCCCAAACTTCTGTTATCCATGGAGGCCTTTGCACCGTCTTATTTGCTTATCTAGGAGAATTTATTAAAAATCAGGAATGAGGAGAATCACCAAGAGAACAAATTTGTTTGACCTTTGCACAAGTTCACTACATTTCCACATGATATGAGTGACAGTTTTGGAGAAGAGGTCATAAAATAATGAAAACACACAAAAATTCATAAAAGCAGAAAAAATATGGCAATGCCACCTGTTGTACAATTATGGTTTGTGGGTTGCTAGATGTGTCCCTGCAAAATTTCAAAGCAATTGGCCAAGCAGTTTTGCACAAGAGGATTTTTTTCAAAAATGAACAAAACAAAAAAAAAATCATGAAAAACTCAAAAAAAATCTCTGGAGCATGATCATTGGAATAAGCTTGGTAGATTCCCACCAAGTTTGATGAGCATCAGATCAACAATTTTGGAGAAGTCAAAGATGTAAATGTGAATAGGTGACAATGACAAAGGTTGGACTGATAGAGGATGGACAACGAACCATCCTATAAGCTCAGTACAAGTCAGCTCAGCTAAAAGTGAAGCAAAAGCAAAACAGTTGTCCATTGTCTGACAACATTTAATGTAAACAACTGGTGATGACAAAGTGGCCTCAGCTTGAAGCCAGCCCTGATGTCTGCAAAAACATTGTGATCCAGTATGATACATGTATACATTGGATGCATATTAAAGTGACAACCCCCTTTATAGAGCCACTTCTTGTCAGCATTTTGGATCACCTTATAAGATGGGGATCACTGTAAAAGAACTTATGTGGCATTACCAGATCTCCTAATAACAAGAGGCCCATGGTCCTAATGCGCCACTGAGATAAACTCCATATGTACGACTCCTGTTTGTATAATATCATCTGATGACCATCACCAAAAATTCATTTCGTAAAATTCCTTCCCTTCATGATCCTGAGAAATTAGTCAAGGTCATCCATATGATGCAACATCCAACCTCCACATCCACACACATTTGTAGTACATATGGTATCATTCCCCTTATTCCTTATCAATGTACATGTATTGAATTTAGTGTCCTTTCAATGCTAAATGACCTTGAAAAATACATTGTCACCTGACCATTGGCCTAATGCATATTTGATGCAATTTTTGAAGTTCCATCTCACTTTAACCTGTCTTGGACATGAAAATAAAATCATTTCCTGACACATATTCTCTTTGTTATCTTGACAAATTAGGTCAAGGTCATCCATATTATACAATATCAAACTTCGATATATGATACACATTTGTGGTACATTTGGTATTGTTAGCCTTCTAACATCTTAACCTGTCAAATTTAGTGTCCTTTGGTACGTGCTTAATGACCTTGAAAAATAGGTCAAAATTTGATCATTAGTCTAATGCATATTTGGGGGTAAATTTATAAGTTCTATTTCAAATTATAATCAAAGTAATTAATTTAATGCTCACGTCATATGCTTTTATCTGTGTAATATTCTTGTAATGGTATATTGATAAATGTGCATAATGCTCATAAAAAATAATTTCCAGAAATGTATTCCTCCATCACATTCAGAAAGTAGGTCAAGGTCATCCACATTATGCAATATAAAATTTTCACATTTATGATACACATATGTGGTACATTTGGCATCATGAGCCTTATTTTGTCTCAAAATATTGACTTTAGTGTGTTTTCAACACATTTTGGTCCACATCTTAATACTGTAGGTGGTGCCACCAAATTACAATGCATTTTCATCTTTCAGCCCTATTGACATTCCTGCCAAGTTTCATAATGATTCATTGAAAACTCTTTGAAAAACAGCATTCTCAAAATTTTCACATCTTGGATCACATAACATAACACTACAGATGGTACCACCAGTATCAAACTTCACCAAGATTTTCATACACTTGATAAGTCATGAAAGTTATATGCAGCTAACACAAGCAAAAGTTCAAGGATGGACAGATATCTCTCAGAAGCTGAATGTTTCCATACATAAATCTATACCATACTAAATTAATAGTAAAAGTGTACTGTAGGTCCTTCTTTAACTGCATGTATGACAATGACTAGGGAGGACTACATGAGTATAGGATTATGTAATGTTGTCATGAAGAGCAACATATGAGTTCTGACTTGAGATAGATTAAGGGATTCCCTGGGTGGGCTTAAGTATTCTTTATTGGCCAAACTCTTGTCCTTACAATAAACAGCACTCGCAGGATATCATTCCAAACCTATTACATATCATTCAGGCACATTCAAACTGCATCCTGTTAAGAACATTCCAATTTTCCTGGTAAATGGCCATTCCTCTCAAAACATTTTTGTATTGACTTTTCGACATTGTTGTAACCTTTATGAATGAGTTTCTTTGCCAATACATTGACATGTCAGACAAAATCTTGTGTAAATGTAGTGTTTCTACCAATGCACACAATTTGACCGATGCAGGCCCCATATGCTGGTTTTTCTTGAATGTTTCCTCTCAAGTCTGAACTCTTCAAGTCTGGATAAGAAATAATTTCACCATTGAATTGGTCTCTCTTGTCGAATATTTTTGCTATGTATTTCTTCCTCTTTATCTCAATTTCAAGATCAAGAAAAGTTGCCTGTGTGTTACCATTATTTTCTAGATTGAGGATCAGTTCTTTGGGATGGATATTTTTCAATTTTATTTCCTCTAGGTTGTTTAAAGTGCATAGGTCACTGATGAACCTTTGTATATGTTGATAATGTTTTCAACCTGCACTGTAATTCACTTTCAGGTGGACCTGAGTAATTGCATAAGTTCTGCCACCGATAGTCAGCACAGCTACAAAGTAAAGGGAGGCTGGCACATGGCAATGCTTTTGTCACATCAGCAGCTGTTTCACAGACCATGAGCTCAATGCAAAAACGTAGGCATAGGGCTGCCAAGTCAGCTCAATTTTATACATCAAAATCACCATTTAAAATTAAAATGTTTAAAAAAAATTCAAGTAGATATCATTTCTCAGACATTTCAACCCCCAACCTCAATGAAGGTTAGACCCAACCACTCAATCCCTGGGACTTTTAACCCTTTTCCCCTTGAATTAAAACAGCAGCCACCTGGAAAGGACACTGGCCCCCTGATAATCTTACTGGAACCCTGGTAACCCTGGCTGACCTAATGCCTGTGTCTGCATAAAACTTGACCAGTCAGCATCTGATGTCATCTGCCAACATCACTAACAATATGTCTTCAGTCAGCAGCTTTCTTTACTGAGGGCACATGGCACACTGAGGGCACGTGGCACACTGTGGGCACATGGCATACTGAGGGCACTTGGCATACTGAGGGCACATGGCACCACAGTGTGCCTCGGCAGGCTGCTGATTCAGCCTCCTGACAGGTAAGAAACAACTTGCTTGTTGTGTTGCTATAGTTACTCACCCAAAGTATAGGTCAGTGTTCACTCTATTAGTTAAACAATTTGAAAGCACCCCACCCCAAACTAGACTGTTGAAATAATTGTCTCTATGTTTAAATGGTGCAATGTGACCATAGAGGTGAAGGCAGACAGCAGGTGTTATTGCATTGCTGATTGTGTGGAGCAAAAGGTTATTCAGGACTCAAAGAGTTGTTTTCTTTTACATGTTGTCTTTAGCCTGTCATGTGTTGGTGTCTCAGGTGTGTGCATGTCTCACACTGACCCTGGTAAAGCTGATGAGACTGGCCTCCTGTGTGCTGTCTGGTCCCTTGTACAGCCACCCCTGGTGTGTGATGTGCTCATTGCGTGCTCGCTGCAAAGCCTCCTCATCTTTTCCCTCTGCCTCTGCGTCTACCTCAAAAACATGCTCTTGCAGTCCCCCTGTCTTCTTGCCTGTCACCCTACAAGCAATGCATGCATGGTACCATCTGAGAAACATCTGAAGGGAACTTGTCAGAATCACAGAGGATGCCTAGCAGTCACCTCACAAAGCCCCAGCACAAGATTCAAGATTCATTTATTTGACAGAGAAATAACATTTTGGTATGTTCAAAGTTAACCAGTTGACAGGATATGATAAGGGCCTCTTTAATCAAAGTACAAGAAAGAAAATCAATTTGAATGACAATGATTTGTCAGGATGATCCCAATTAAGGAATATATTCCACTATCATTGGGGCCACCTATAAAATAATTCTATCTGATTCACAGAGTACATCATATAAGTTCTGTTTCAGAAAATGTAACCAAAATTGCTGAGCAAAGATATGTAGACAATGTATATCAGACTATCGTACAAGCCCTACTTGATTATTACAAATGTAACAATTTGCAATTGTACAAAACTCACACTGCTGATTCAGAAAGTAATTTTTAATATATCTGGAAAAATCATCCTATGTATGTGTGTAGATTTTACTGGTGATACATGGTGCCATTTCTTTAAGTAAAATTGGCAAATAATATCTAATTGAATTTGTGGTACTGCTTCTTCTTGGAATAGCTGTATGAGTTGAATCTCTGTTTCAGGTATTGTATACAAGGACAGAGCGTCTAGTGGCAAACACGCCAGTCAAGTATTGTGGTAATTCAATGTGGATATATCTAAAATAATGTTTCAAAGCTAACACACGCATAATATCTTCAATTTTTAAAGTATGCAGGTCTTTATATAGGGGTTCTGTGTGTGCACCAAATCTAGCAGAACTAATTAATCAAATAGCTTGTTTTTGAAGCATTAAATTAGGATCAGACGTAAAATCCCAAGCCAATATATAATAATTTACATAGGGAAGAAAAAGTAAATTATAAATCAACATAAGTTGTTGGTGAGGTAGGAAGTTAAATAATGGTTTCAATATACATGTACCAATAATTTTGGATATATTTGATGGATATTTTACAAATGGGATCATTCCAATTCAAATTATTATTGAGAGATAATCCTAGAAAATCAAAAATGTTAGTTTGTTCAATAGATGTATTGGCAAGTTGCAAGACTACATCAAAATAAACTAGAACAGTATGATTTTCCAACAGAAAATCATGTCTCCCAGTGCACCCTTACCAGTTGTCGCCCTCAACGTCCTAATTTAAATGCTTTAAAACTTAGGGCATCTGCAGCAATTTCAAGGAAACACTTATCGACAGTCTTAACCTAGTTCTTATACTTGTACATAATCATATAAAATATCAACTTCATAAGTCAAATTCTTCTGGAATTATCTTGTCTGCAATCACTTTCAAGGAAATACCTGTGACCTTGAAAAATAGGTCAAGGTTACTTTTATCTTAGACACTCATTTGGCCCTACTTCATACAAAAATCTGCCCTTCTTCCTGTCAAGTTCCTAGCTACAGCCTAGGTGGCAGTACATGATCCCAGTTAGTATTAATACCTCCTATTGTAAGTCACTCTTCCCAAATAATACTCATTTGGGGAGGCCATAGCACCACCTGTTGAAGTATCCTGTACGATTTAAAATCAATTGGCTGGATGGATCCAGAAATTCTTTTAAGGGGGATCTAGAATACAGTTTGGAGATGAAGAGGGAAATTACACACACACATACACAAAATCATTACAAATACAAATACTGTATAATCATAAATTTTCGTCAGGAATAAGTATTCCTGAATTTTCCAGAGTAGACCTTCTTCGGGAATATTAAATTCCCTAAAATTTAGATAGATTAAATCCAATAAAGCCACAACAAAAAAACATCTTTTACATATTAATTTGATTAAAACATAAAAAGAAACTTCCACAGACACAAATGGGGAGGTCTCATCATCTCATACGATTAACACTTTTTTTTGGTGGTGTAAATCTGGGAAAATAAAACTCGGGAAAATCTCTTTTGAGGCTAATTAAGGTAATTTTATGCTCAGGAACACAAATGATTTTTCAGTGATCAAATCACATTACCACCAATCAAAACAGATTAATGTCTGGAGCTACACTTCATACATGGCAGCGATCCTGTGCAAGTTTGGAGCAACTGGCCTTGCAGTTCCCAACACACTTTTACAGATGTTTCATCAAAAATTTAAAAAATCATTGGGGCATGACCTATTGAGGACACTTGCTCGAGACCTACCAAAGGTACATGACCACCAAGTTTAAACAGAATCTCGCCGTCAGTTTTTGAGAAGTAGTTATCAGAGTAAGCATGGTACTTCATAATTGTATTCTTGTTTAACTCTTTCTGTGCCACACTTTCCATTGTGTCAATAGCTTTCCTCACCCCGTTTTGGGCATATTACACCCCAATGCTGTGAGGAAAGTTGTTGACCTGGACTATTATATTCTAAGTACTTGTAGGCATGACACTACTTGAATGAAAGGTCTCTTTACAAGAAACATGAATCTAGCATCCTTATTACAATACGGAGCAGTACGACTTCAGTCACAATTCGCACTAAAAGAGTTCAGCATTATAACATAATCATATAACTCACCTGGGCAGCTGTAGGTAAGTGCCGGAGTAGGCACTGTACTTATAGTGAATGACATGCCAATGACTGGTGTATGTCTTAATGCACTCCTTGACCAGTAGGCTACACGCCTGTTCGATTGCTGCCTGAGGCACAGAGCTCCGAACAGTGCGCAACTGACGCTTCTGTGTGGATTCCTGCAATGACACAGGCCAACACAAGATGTCAGTCACATGTCAAATACCATCTTATAGATATATATTTATTTGCTGCTGCATAAATGCACAAAGAAACTGAATAAACTAAATATAAATGAAGAAACATTGTAATTAAGCAAAACAATTCTCAGCAAGGGTTATACCAGGGCTGCAGTTTTACTAGTTTTGAAGCTGACTGCTTCTTGTCAGGAACAACTGGTAAAACCACTGATGGTGCTTCTTACATATACACTAGGGTTAGCTACCTTCATTGCTACACTAAACACATGCTTTTGTTTACATAAGAATATTAATGTAGCTCACTGTCAATGAGAGAATTGTCCCCGAGGATTCAAAAATGAAAATTTTTAAAGGGGGCGGGGGTTCAGACATGGAAAGTGCAGGCATTTACCTAGCTGGATCAGCTGGTGCTATAACAAAAAAAAAAAAGTTTGCAATATACCTGTTGATGAAGGTAACATGTAAAGCATTTGAAGTACAGATTTGCCACATATCAGCTTCAAAAATACCTGGAGTAAAACATAGCCATGTCATTGTGTGCTGGTATGTGTTACGACATGCCTAGCATTGGGACAGCAGTTTAACCCAGGAAGTGGACACATGCATGCATGTATCTAGGCACACACACAGGTGTACGCATGCCTGGCACACACACACAGTTTTACATGTTGGCAGGAGCATCCACATTGTAATATTCTTCCATTTATCACATGTGGGTTGTTTTATTGGATATTTTAAAGAAGAGACAATGATCTTCTATCAGAGATACACATCTGGATATCCCTGGCTCAAAAATGTGTTTTATCTGCTCACTAGTCTCAAATGCCTCATCCAGTTTATCAGAGAAACCAAAAGGATGGCCCGAGATAGACACCTCCAACATGAGAGAGCAATCTGACTTCACAAATCCACTGTGATAGAGGATCACTGGCACACCACCGGCCATACACAGGATCAAATCCTAGAAACTTGCAATAAAAACCCAGACCTGGAATCCTGTAAAGTCTTTAGACGAAAGATAGAACAACACTGGATCTACCAGTTCAAAAGTTTAGAACCCAATGGCCTCACACACTCAGTTGAGAGGCTTATCTTTATCTTTTCCCTTTTTTTCCCTACCTGGCCCCAACATGGGTGGCTTCCCGGAGAGTAGGATGGACCAGTACCGCCACCTGATGGTCATTACGTTACTCACACGACTGAACATCAGCCCCCGACGTTCCTTTAAAGTATACTGGATCAAAGGTAATGACACCTATGTGACATCAAAATAACCACACTTTTACTCTTACCTTTCTACTTTACATATGATCTGGTTCTTGGTCTTTTACACACAAAATGCCCAGAAATGCGGAGCTAGGGAGTAGGGTGAAAGGTACCTTGGCATTTCTCAACATTTTTGCCAAGAAACGCTAAGGTAAGAGTAAGGGAGAAAGGTACCTCAGCATTTCTTGGCATTTTTGAGAGAAACGCCGAGGGGAGAGTAGCATTGCAGCAGACCTCTGCGTTTCTTGGCACAATTGGCAAGAAAAGGATTTTTGTACAAATTTCCTTGGCATTCAGTGCACCCCGATTAGCCCGGAGACTCCCAGAATTTTATGTTATCTATGTTTGAAAGAGTTTTGTCTGGTGCTTTTGGAGTCACGACTCACTGACACTCATCTGTATGTGAAACAACAACACTGACAAGAACCACAACAGATTGTTAAAAAAAGTCCTCTCAAATATGCACACTGGGACACATAACTTTATTTTTGAGCATTTGAGCTGTGTCAAAAACTTTGTCTTGTACTACAGTAGTGAAAGGAACCTTGAATAAGTTCCAAGGTGAACAGGGCAACATTCTTCAGAGATCTGGTGGAGGCAATATTCTACATCTAGTGCAATGATCAGTGACCAATGTTTATTGCGTCTATTTTGACAGCCTTGATCTAGAACAATGATGTTACTCACAGAGACGTCATCATGAGGGAACATGACCAGTTCACGCTGGGGGTCATTTTGTAGCAATGTCTTGCTTTTCACCACCAACGTCTCATAGTCCACTGGCTCTATGATCTGTGGCTTATTCTGCAAGCAAAAACAAGAAATGACATTACAGACATCATTTTATATGTATATTGCAACTTATAAATCATGATAATGTTTCTGAGCCAGGCGTGAATTGCAGTAAATGAGAGCATAAACAGGGATCGGTTCAACAAGAAATCAAGGCAGACTTTGACAACTAAGCTCTCCTTGTACTTGTATTATAAACTACAATACTCACAATCTTACACCACAGTGATTGCAGCACACACTAACTTTCTCATCTGGTCCTGACTGAACATTTTCAACATGATGATGAACCCTTATCCGAAACCAGCAGAAATTAGGCAGATAATTTCAGCATACATTTGGCCTGGTTTCAGAAGAATGCCTCAACTCCCCTACTTTTTTGGCCTAATTTCTAAATTCTGCCTGTTTTTAAGCCTAATTTCAGCACAGATTAGGCCTAGATTAGGCATGTATTCAGTGTGTGCCAAAAATGTAAATTAAGCTAAATATTTGCTAGCATCCAGGCGGACATCCAGCATACTTCAAATGCATATAGCTGCATACCAGCCTAGAATAGGCAGGCTTCATGCAGAAATTTGGAGGACCTCTCAGCAGAGATTAGGCCTGGTTGCAGCCTAGATTACATGGACTTCCAGCTGAGATTAGGCACACGTACATATATGAACAGTAGTTGTAACCCACATGCAGAATACTTGTGTCATAGCTTGTGGTTCAGTCATGATGAAAGGTTGGATAAAATTCTTTCAAAAATTCAAAGCTACATCTATAGATATAATGTCTACCTCACTTGCATACAACCATGGACATGGTATAGATGCCAACAGCATGCAAAATGATAACTTACAGGTGACTACTCTGTCACATACTTTGTTTCTTTTGAACTACAGTCTTGTACATTGGTACTAAACTGACTGCCTGTGGTGTGTGCATACTGTATTCTCACAACTTGGTGCTGGTTGTATTTCTCCCTAACAATGGTCCAGACAATTTCCATTCCATGACATTCCCTGGACAGTACTTTGTATACTTGCCATGGTCAGTATGGTTTATCAGTCTTTAAAGTGCAAAATTTAACTAAACTTTGAAGCACTCAAAATTCCAAGACAAATTTTCCAACATATCTGTTTCCCTCCAATTTTCATTGCTTTGTGGGCATTTTTATGGACAGCAGCCCTGACAGCAGATACGAGAACTAGCTGGTAATCATGCTTCAAGTGCCCTGAGCTCCCAGCCTATATTAGGTATTCTGCTGGAAGTCCTCTTGCATACCAGCCTAAACTAGGCATTCCCCCCAGAACTGTGCCCATTTTCTGGTAGCAGATATATGCACTGGTTCAGCAGACATTAAGCATTCTGCCACATGTCCGTTGGAATTCCAGCGTAAATTATGCAGAAATTCAGCCTACATTAGGCAATTCCGCTAAAACTGTGCTGCAGTTTCAGCCTATATTAGGCCTAGATCCAGCCTACATTCAGTGTCCACTAGAATCTTAGCGAAGTTTATGCAGAGTTTCAGCCTAGGCTGGATTTTGGTAAGGGAAGACACTGTCATTTTCTGGGGCATTTCACAAGTTAGGATCCTGAAGAAACAGATCTTGTTGTATGCCAATGCCTCAGCATGATTTACTTGCATGGCATCCTCATTCCTGATATCCCCGTCTGAGTCCATGACAAAGTAAGCATGGTTTGGAACAAGCTCTACATTGCTGTCTTCTGCACAGACGGTGGCAGTGGCTGGCAGTACCACCTACATGTAGTGTTAGTAATGGTATACATGTTTCAGTTCTTGTTTCTTTCATATAGTGACGCTGTAGCTTAAATATCATTGCTGATTGGTTGAATGGTATAACGTGTTTATCATTCAGAAATAAGCTATGGCCCTTTTGATAAAGGAGCCAGGCAATAGTTTATCATTCAGAAATAAACTATGGCCCTTTTGATAAAGGAGCCAGGCAATAGTTTCTGCAGTTGAAAGACTACTGCCCACATTCTGGTTTCCTATATGTACATGATGCAATATTTGGGCTGGCAACCAGACAACCTGCAAGTCAAACAGAGCAATGGCAATGGCAGCAGAGTGTGGAAGATTCACCATTCTTATAGCGATGAAGATTTGGAGAGTCTGTTGTCAGACAGATATTTGAAGCACATCAAACATGTCATAAAGAATTCCGTTACAATTTTGAACAACTACTCAATTTCCAGGAATACACGTCTGGTTGCAGTTGAAGCACTGGGCTGGCAGACACTCACCCAATTCCTGTACTGCATCATTCTGAGTATCAATGCTGCTTTTTCAAATTAACTTTCTATTTCCTTTTTTAAAAAATTTAATAAAACAAATACTGACTGTTTTTATCTGGGCAATGATACAAATCCCAATACCCTCCAGTTGGTTGAGTGTCTCACCTGAACTATAGCCCTCAGCCAATGGCCTCGGGCAATAGTTCAGGTGAGACACTCAACCAACTCTCGGGTATTAAGATTTGGACTATTGTCCAGATAAAACAGTCACTATTTGTATACTATTGACTGGGCAGGCAGCATACCCTGGACAATGACAACACACAGCTGATACTCATACTATTGAAAGGATTATACATCCCAAAACTATCTGTTCCACAATTAAAACACAGAAAATGTATTTTCTGGTATGTACTGCATGCTGAAGGCCTTAAGCAAAATAGACCCCATATCTGGACCAATGCTGTAGAGAGTACAGTTTGAACTGAACAATGTACAGCCCACCGTGTAGATTATCATGACCATAAGACAATACAAACACTCTCAACAATATGCACTCTTAGTCATCCACTCACTCATAACAATATGAACTATCATCCACTCATTATGCACTCTTAATGATGTACTCGCTCACAATATGCACCCTGAATGATGTACTCACTCACAACAATATGCACTCTCAATGATGTACTCACTCACAACAATATGCACTGTCAATGATGTACTCACTCACAATATGCACTGTCAATGATGTACTCACTCACAACAATATGCACTCTCAATGATGTACTCACTCACAACAATATGTACCCTCAATCACCTACTTATTATTTTCTTTTTTTTTTTTTTCATTATATATATATTTTGGGGGGGACAATGGGAACACAGCCCAGTGGCTGTGTGTTGTGCCCATGTTGGGCTATGTGACAGGTGTCACAGGTTGTGCTAGACACAGTTGTTGTGTGGTTTAGCCTTGCTGGTCATGCATATTAGCCAAAAGTACCAAGATCTAAATAACTGTCATATGCTTCACTTTCTCTTTAATTTCATGTTAACACAAAATTTTTGCTGCACCCAACCCCTACAATGCACCCCACCCCCCCTGCCAACTAACACTGTTGACTGAGTCTCTTTCTGAGTGGGAAAGGGTGCCCCACTATCATCAACAAAAACCTACGGGTCTAATGCTCTGCTGACCACCATCACCAAAAATCATGTCCTTAAATACATCTCTCTATGACCTAAAGAAATTAGTCAAGGTCATCCATATTATAATGCAATATCAAACTTCCACGTGGTATGCATTTGTGGTATATTTGGTATCATTCACCTTATTCTTTATCAAGATATTGACTTAAGAGGTGCCACTAGTGTTGCTCAGATTACACATCATCATCTCCAGAATGTTTCTACCAAACTTCGTAAGGGTCCATTGAAAATAAAACACGCCAGTGCATTTTCAACTTTTTCACTTTTTGGCCCATGTATTATGAAATTACTGGGTGGGGCCACCAATAACGCAATGAAGCTGCATTTTCATTCAAAGAATGCGTCCAAAAAATTTCAAGGGGGTAACTTAAAAATTGCAAAGGCTATCGTGTTGACAAACAAATGTTTACAGATGTCTCCAGGAAACTGAATGTTTCCACACGCAAATCTCCAAAAGTTCAGAAAAACACAAACCACATTCAAAATTTTAACCTAACAAACACAGAAAAGTTAAAAATATCACATTTTTAAGCAGTGATTCAAGAGTATTTATCTTCCGGTACCAACACGAAAAAATTAATTTCACTCCTGACTTGGGACTATAAAAGGCGACTGGTGGTTTTAACCCAGTCCTCTCAACCTTAGACATACACTTCATAAACTCCATACTTCAGTTTTTCCAAAACATATATATGCTTATCCACTTATAACCCAAAATTCTCAATTGCACCCAAGATAAAGAGAGACATGGTTGGCCAGCCACTTTTTGGCTGTCGTGACTTGTCAAGGCAGTGAAGTTGACAGCAAACGATGAAAGTAGACCTACATTGTAATTGTAATATTACTGAATACGGACCATTTTACAGCGTAAAAGCACTGTAGATCCACTATAACTATGTGTCAGGGAACTCAGCCCCCAGCATCATTGGTAAATGGAATGGTAAAGTGCATGAAGCACAGATGGACAGATAGGAGTGATTGCATGAGCTCTTTGACCTAGGATCTACAGATCTTAAAGGTGGTCTTATATTTCAGGTGGTATTAAAATACAAATAAATATAATATAGAAAGAGGTTAATGTCATGCAAGAGTGGTTATAAAAGCACATGCAGTCTCTAATAAGAGGTGGTCTTTGGAGCAGGTACAACAGTGACTGTAAACATGTTTTACAATAAGTGACAATCCTGCATTGTCCCCACTTGAGCATTCAGGGTGCTCACAAAATGACAGTGACATTCCGCTCATTCACACTGGTCTTGGAATTGAACATCAAACAATGGTACAATGTATTCAGTGAAGTAAAATTAATCAATTCCATCAACATACACACACATAGGGCCCTTGCATGTAAACTTTCCCTTCCTTACATATTTTATGTCAATATTTTTTCATATTTTGTTGTCATCACATATCCAAACTACGAATGATTATGTATCCACTTGGCACAGTCTCTAAACACAACAGAACATTGTATACAGTGATTTCTGTCTTCAAAAGACCATCCGAGACATTGATCACTAAATTGTCAGATGTGAAAACAGTGTGGTCTTTCATGAAAGGTACCGTACTTATAAAAGTTACATGAAAATACTAATACAATACAAACTAGAACATGCTGATTTTCCAACAGAAAATCAAATGTCTCCCCGTGCGTCCTTACTATTATCACCCTTATTTTTATAAATACACATACCGATTCCAATGATCTACAGACATGGTGAAGGTACACTATTGGCATTTCAAAATGTTGATTTTTGACGAAATGCCCATATGACCTTGAAAAATAGGTCAAGGTCATACATTTGCAGTTACAAGCAAGGTCTTACAAAAGTCTTACATAAAAACATAATCACACATAATGTCAACCTCTTTAAGACAAATTTTTCTCAAGTGCATTGCAATGATTTTTAAAAAGTGGCCATGTGACCTTGAAAATAGGTCAAGGTCACCCATCTACAATCCCAACCTAGTTCGCATTATGGTACATAATCATGGAAAATTTCAACCTCTTAAGTCAAATCCTTGCGGAGCTATTGCGTCCGCATCAATTTTACATGACATGCCCACGTGACCTTGAAAAATAAGTCAAGGTCATACATCTGCAATCCCAACCTAGTTCATATTATGGTACACAATAATGCAAAATTTCAACCTCTTAAGTCAAATCCTTGCGGAGTTATTGCGTCCGCGTCAATTTTGCATGATATGCCCATGTGACCTTGCAAAATAGGTCAAGGTCATTCATCTGCAATCCCAAGCAAGATCATATACAGGAACATCTTCAACAAAAATTTCAACTTCCCAAGTCAAATCTTTCTCGAGTTATCACATCCGCAACACACACAATAATGTGTTGAAGAAGAAGAAGAAGAAGAAGAAGAAGAAGAAGAAGAAGAAGAACAACAACAACAACAACAACAACAACAACAACAACAACAATAACAACAAGCGGAAGAAACGGACGCAAAAACAATATGTCCCCCCGTTGCACGGGGAGACATAATTTAAGTATCGTCAAAAGTGGTCTGTAAAGATAGATGGTCTCTCAGTGGACTGGTCTTGCAAGACAGGGACATGGTGCTGTTTATTAGCTGTATCCAGGCTGAGGGTAGCTGCACATGTACATGCAGCCTTAATGGCATTTGAGCTGGGGGTTGATGCTGAGTACTGTAAATTGCTTTAATTTTGCTGTACTCTCATTTTCGCTTATTTCACCGATGGTACAAAACCATAAAAATAAAAACCAGAGTGAAACAGTAGGCCTATTTTAACATTGTTTGAATAGAATTATGTCTAACACAGTGAAATTAAAAACTACAATGAAACATCAAAAATACAAAAACTGAAAATTTATACAGGCAAAAATAAATCAATGTAGAGCACACAAGGAGCAGGAGGGCTGAGAGACCAATGAGGGGGTAGTGCATCAGTAAAGGAGCGGAAGAGGAAGGCAGGGTGCAGCCATGTGAACACACACAATTCCTTTCTCTGGTTGGGATCAGGTGTAGACCTCTTTACAGGTCCCAGACTTCTAAACAGGTCCCTGATGGACATAACTACTCCGGCAAAATAGAGAATCAAATGTGGGTGGTGTGTGTGTGAGCCCTGCTGGGTAGGCTCTAGCATCTGTCAGTTCACACACTGTCATCCATCATCAATACATGTAGGACCTTCGACATGAGGGTTATCTGGGACAGGCCTTCACTTGTGCATCCTGCTTGTAAACCGGTCAGTTTCAATATAATCACTAGACGCATTGATATGTTTAATTTTGGCTGTGTCTCACTTCCTTGCACCAATTGTGTGTTCATTGCTGTATGGTGTCAAGTGCACCAATTGTGAAAGCAAAGCCAGATGCTGAAGGCAAAAAGTTCTTATTTGGTTCAAGTTTCAAAAAGGCAAAATTTCAGTAGAGCTACTGAATATACTCATTTAATGAGAAGCTGGTGATTGGTGTTCACACAAAATGCTAGCAAATGAACACAAAGCTAAAGTAAATAAGCATCAGAGTCTGACTTTGATAGAAATAACAATGATAAAATGGTAGTTTGTCTTACGGTGCTGAATCAGGTCATGTTGACTTTAATAGGAACCTAGTCAATCATAAGATACCATAAGATACATCTCTGACAAAAATTTGATAAAGGTGTGGTCAATATTTTTTGAGATATCGCGGCAATGTCTTCAGGGTTGATGCCATACATTAAAAGTTTCATAAAAAGTTTTAAATTAATCAGAGGAAGTTGGTTTTCAATAGGAACCTGGTCCATCATAAGGTCCTTTTGTGACAAAATTTGGTACAGCTACAGTGAATATTTTTTGAGATATCGCGGTAACGCCAACAAGATGGACAGGCAGACATCTCTAGTAACATACACTTATGTACAAAAATATGACCCATACTCATAAATATCAAACCCAACAGACGGCAAAGAGATTCCTGAGTTACCAAAGCACCAACATTCATCTTCCAATACCAATGTGAAGAAACAAATTTCACTCCTGACTTGAGACAGGCAGTCCCCAACAAAAGGCAACTGGTGGTTTTAAACCGGTCGTCTCCTTTGAAACTTAAAAGCTTCATACACTATTCCACCATACCGACACTGGAATAAACAGGTAAATAGTAACACAATTTTTAGCACCATAAGTTGACTAGAGATGTTATGAGTTAAAGTGTACTAAGGTATTAGCTGGAGGCCACCTCTTCCACCATACTGGATGAAGATTGAAAAGAAAGAAATCCTGCAAAAAGTGAGTATGATCAGGGTTTTCGGACTTAAGACGGACTATAGTCAATTCTCTAGGTGGGTAAAATATACTTTACCCGGGTACTTTCCCTCTTATCACTCTGAACACTTTGAGGACGACACTGTCATTTCAAGCTCCATCTTGACATAGTTTGACTCATGTTCTTGAGTTAGTGTTGTATTTATTATAGTTATTTGGTCATATCTCTGGAAACATTTCAACAGAGTTTTGTGTAGTTGTTGTTTTTTATAACCTTTGTGTTGTAGTTTTTGCAACGGACGGACGAAGCAGGGGATGACAATACCCTCCAGCACCTTATGTTCCGAGGGTAAAATGATTTCTTACCTTGCTACATGCCAGAAATGTTCAGCTTTGTCAGTCATATGCAAACCAGAAATACCCAGTCTGTGGTCAATAGAAACTTATATCTTGCTCAAGCCAAGTGTTGTAAGCTAAAGACAACTGACCTACTCTAGTGCTGCTGTATTCCTTTGTACAAAAATTTCTATCCCAGATTTATCAGCATTGTGGTTTGACTGACCACTTGATAGGTGCTGGTCCCAGAGTGGGTGTACTCCCATTACTTGGCATTACGGGCGGGAAAGACCCCCATTTTTTGACCACTTGTCAGTCTCAAAGGCCTCATGTTTTTAATTCTCACTTCCAAAGACCCTCATAAATTGGACTCAAGCTCAATTACAGCTCGTTTTCTTTTTTGGCATGTGCACTTCTACCCCGGGACTATGTCAGTGCCAGGTCCCAAAGACCTCCCTTTTTTTTCTTTTTGATTCAAGCTCCCATTGGGTCTGGGTTTCATACCCTCAGTGGAGCCTACCCACCCTAAAATATGTGTAGTGCCCTCCCCACCCACCCCCCACCCCCAGGACTGGCCATGATGCACTGCTGCAGGCCCACATTATTACATGCAAAACTTGTTCATTAACCAAATTTAAGGACCTGGTATCAGTCAATCCAATGTTGAGTTCTGTATATCACTGGCAGGCAAGAGTTGTAACAGATGATTAGCTACTTCCCGGAGTATTCTGAATCTTAACTCTTTCAGTGCCAAATTTTGGACTGAGTCAACAGCTTTTCTCAGCATGCACTGGGCGCAATGTGCCCAATGCATGTCAAGAAAAGCTGTTGACTTGGGATATTCTGTCTGGAACTACAGGCATGCTGGTACTTCAATGAAAGGTCTTTTTACAAGGAATATGAATCTGGGATCCTTAGGATAATTCAGACTACTAAGTAGATCCACTTCAGCTGTACTTGGCACTGAAAGAGTTTATGAAAATTAGCCAGGAAAACATTGTACTGCAAATAATTTGTGCCTTGGAGCTGTGTATGGCCACATGTGATAATACTGACATTACGTCATTAATCCATGGTTTGACACACACAGGCAGTTTCTGTAGACAAACTTCTCATAATTTTACGGCTTAGAGAGTCACTTAAGTACACATGTATACAGGGTGGTGCACAAAATGAAGCTTTCTTGTGCAGGCAGCAGTTATCAAGATATTGATAATTCTTGGCAAACATTATTGAACACATACTTTGTTCACAACAATGCTTGGGAATTGTTCAGCAAGATGTATCAAACTAGAAGTTGATACCTTTATTTGTTCCAGAAATACAGCCAGTTGTTTATTACATAACTGGTAAAAAAGTAACATTTTTGTGTGACTGAGCATTTTATATACATCAAAAACACAGATTCCTTCGTCTTATGAAGAATGTATTTTATTGTTTTAATGTGGGTTGTTACTATTCTAGAGCCTCATGTAACACAAATGCAATACTCTTTTACATATTACATGTTCCAAAATTTCACAAAAATAAAATTTATAGATGAAACTAGGTCACTTGAAGCCAAAATGAAGCTAAATTTCATAAATGTACTTCCTGAGCTTCAAAAAAAGGTGTTTTCAAATATGAGTGCATTTGGAATACTTAGGATTATAGCCCATGTCCTCAGCAAAACAATCATATTTTGAACCAGGTTAGCAGATTCTATGTATGCACTATCAGGGCTGCCAAAATGGCCACGTCATTCTCAAAATAGGATGCGTCCCAAGCATTACCTGAAATTCAAGCGTCTACACAAGGAGCACTAAAGTGGCTTTGTGACCATTCCACTGCCTGGGAGGGTTTGCTGAAAGTCAACTAGGACACATATATATCAAAACAGCTCAGAACAATTCATAAAGCAACTAAGCTAATAAACACAGTATGTAATGTCCCAAGGAGTATTCACACAGACAAAATATACCTAAATGTTGAAATGACTGGTAATATATACACTAAGTTGACAGTAATCTTAATGCTATCTCAAAGATAAGCTCAGGGTAATTTGGGGAAAAATTTAAATTTCGACATATTCATATGTCATGAAAAAATACAAGGCAAAGGCCCAGCAGTAAAGTAGGAGGAAAAAAAATATTCATATATCAGCTGCAATTTGTAATAATGTTTCCTTTTAGCCATCCTAATTCATCAGTCTTAATTCCAAAAGGTGAGTTTTGCACAACTTTTCCCATCCATGTCTGCGTGTTATGGTCAGGCTTCACAGTTTGACATGTCATGCCACTAAGCCCCGCCCCCAGAAGTCAGCATTTACAGTGGTTTACTTACTGTGACCTGCCACATTGATCTACCGTAATTCCCCGTAGTTAATGCACACATTTATTACCAAATTTATTTTCATAATGTTATGGTGCGCATTATTCACAGACACAGAGGTCTAGAGCATTTTTTCAGCCTCATATTTGAATCGTCATATTTTGCGGTGAATGGGCAGTTGGGCGGTAATGATGCGCTTATCGAAACGGTCCTCAAAAACACTGAACACTACCATATTTCATCACAAAATGCACATAAATACACACTTTCCCCTTACTCTTTTTGACCAAACCATAGCTTATAAAAAACTTTACTACAATCTTTTCTTTGTGTTTACACTTCAAAGTCAGTTGTCTACAATGTACAAGTGACTGAGCAGCTATTTTTGCACACCAGATGACGATATTGTATACCGTATTACTGACACATCAAAACCTACAAGAAATTTATGCAAACTTTCTGTTTGGCCCGGTAACAACTTTGACTGTTCTTTGTTTTGGGTTTTTTTTTAGCATAAATTGATGGATTTACAGCAGTCAGTAGATATAAATGAAAGTGGATGCTCTGGAGATGCGTGTTGTGCGACTGTGAAAGTACCAATGATGATCTCCACTCGCTAAGCACTGTTCTGTTTATCAGGCTTTTTCATTGCACAAGTTTGTTGTAGACCGTATCAAAGAGTTGGTAATTTGGGGGAAAAGATTAATTATTTTATTGACATTGATTGAATGAATGTCCCTTTTTTTTTCAAATGCCTGGTTTGGGGGCCGATGTATGGTCAGTGCTTTGCGTGCACTTGGCCTTTGTTCTAATGTATTTTTTACCTGTGTGTTATATACAGGCACAGGCATTTTCCAACTTTTGACTGACCAAAATAGTGCCTGCGCGTTATGCAGATTTTTGTCAGGCTTCGATATCTTTAGATCAATGTAAACCAAACTGACTGATTCCCAAATTAGCCTCCATATATTGTTCTTCCTTGCCAGCCAATGGTTACCCCGCAATGAAGTTGTCAATTATCCCAATGAGCGTACCATATAAGGCGTAACCAATCAGCGGGCCAGTTATGAAACCAAGCTTGCGACAGCACATGCTGAGTCTGATACAGAACTCGGAATTTTCTGAACAAAAACTTCATAAATTGCATTCTTTTCAAGTATGATTAATCAACAATCTCATAGTAGTCAACAAACAATGCTTACGGATTATAGAGTTGTCAAACTGGAAAAACTGCGAATAAGTGCCTGTAATCCCTTCAAAGACGGCTTGACCTTTGAACTCATCTTTCACACAATCATTTTCACAACATCACAAACTATTTTGTTTTCATCTTCCACAGTTTCGCTTGAAAAAAAAAACCATCTAGTTCTTGCCAATATCATCCTAAAGAGTTGAACTAAAAAAGCGGGTCTCATATTTTTTGTGTGAGGCCTGGTTCTTTCACAGTACTTGAGAAAAGTTGAAATCCTTTGAAGTGTAAATGGAGTGACACTGTCATCACTTTAACTTCAGACCGCTACAGCTCATTAATAGTGCAAAATGCAGGAAAAACAAAACACGCTTATAAGAATAGGTGTTGGAACATTATTTTTTCAAAGAATTTTTTTATGTAGTACCATAACTGAAAAAAAGGTGAATCAACATTTTCGAAAAAAAGAATGCTATCTTTGCATAATTGCTGCATAAACACATAACAAAGTACGTAATTGACAATAGTGTCATTTAATTGATTCCATGGCAAGTTTACTTTTCAGAAATGTATACTTTATGGGGGTAAATTCGAGCTATAAGTTGTTTATTTGACATTTTGTAGAAGATGTACCTAGCCCTGAGCCTAGCCTGAAGTATTATAATTTGATACACAGCAACATTTTTCAAACATGTTTTTAGATTTACTTTTTCTAAAAATAACAAAAAACACTAATCCAACTTCAGTGAAATAAAAATTAAACCTGATGCCTTATAATTCAAAATTTCACATTTCTATGTATGTTGTACGATAAGAAATACAAACAAAAGCCAATTCAATTCATACAAAATGTATAATGTCCTAGTTACACTGTATATTTGAGAATCACTTGAAGCAAAGTAGGTCTAAACTTTGTCAGGTAACTCTTGGGACAGGTCCCAGTTACAAAGCCTGGGTCACTGAAACCTGAGTGGGATTTTAGCAAAATTCTATTCGACAGTTTTAATTATATTTATTTGTAATAAAATGTAAGCAGAGTAATTTTCCAAGTGGAATATCAGTGATTTTATTTGTGAATGGACATGATGGTGACCCAGTAGATTTGCAGACAGATGTCTTCTTCTCAAGAGAAATTGCATGGGGTCACAACATGTACAATGGTGAAAACTATTACTTGAGTGTGCATGTTATAATCAGGTCATTTCCACACGTAAAAAGTAATATGCAACAAAAATGTGACTTTTTGAACTAACTATTGAAACTGTAAAGTACCTTTATCTTACATGACAGTATACAACTTCATTTTTCAGAAACTATACAGTTTTAGGCACTACCTTCCAGATTTACATTTTCTCTACATGTGCAAAGATTGTGTATTGATGCGTTACTTTTCTGGTGAATTTTATCCTTAGAGGAGGAGTTGCAAACAGCAACGTAAGGAACAAATGAAGATCTCAGCATCAGTCTGTGTTTTGTACTCTTACACCAGCTATTAAAATGTGGTGCTTAAGTGCTGTGAAAATATTATATAAGTTTATGATCCTTAGTCTTATCCATGTTATTTTCATGTCCCATCTGTCACAAAGATAAAGGTTTTATTTACTTTGTGTTTCATGGATAGTCCTTTTTCACCTTTTGTCCAGGTATTTATCTAGTTTTTAAATTCGGGAGAAACACTGCATAGCACAGCGACGAAATGCTAATAAAAATGGTTATAGTCTACTCCACAAAAGTGTCCCATCTGTCACATCTTGTATCTGTTACAATACTTTATCCCTCATATTTTAACAAAATTACTACTGATTATTGGCTGCCTAGGACAAATCTAACATTGTTTTTATTTGAGATACAAAAATTGCACCAACTACAAAAATCATTTTCAAAAACAACATTTCTAAGCTAATTTATATTTACTGCCAATCTGTCCCATTTTATTGGAACCATGGTATTTGAGTGCAAGAGCATATACTATGCCCAGTGGTCTCTTTCCAACATGGGAAAGGTGTGAACATTATTTGCTGAGATATATGCAAAATTAACTAAAAAGGAAATGTTTATTAAACTGACGATGCTAGCTCCAAAATTGGACTTTTTATTTACTAAAATCACAAACTGCTCATACCACAGATGGTCTGTGAAACTGACTTCCATCACCATCAGATGGCAATGCTTTGACAAAAAATTGAAACTTTTACCACATTCATGATTGCTGGTGAATAAAACTGAAGTGAACTGTACAAAAAAGTACATTTTTGTTCGCATATTACCCTAGTACTACTGAATTGCTTTTTTCAACCTGTTTTGGCCAATATAAACACGGGCCCTACAGCACGAGGATTAAGCATTTTGCTATATTGAAAGATGTATTAAACTGCAAATGTTAACATTAAACCACATATATTTTATTAATTACTTCAGCTACATGAAACTGAAAATACATATTAAAAGACTAGAAAAGAAGATTTGCTTCAATGCAAATCTGTCTGTATGCCTCCAAAACTTGCATAAATTTAAATGCTATAACTTCTATTTGTGGTTTATAATTGGATGCACCTTCTGCACAAACCTGTGAATTGAATTGCGAGTGGCACCTCTACCGATAATAATTTTAAGATATCCAATAATTAAACTTTTCAAGTGTCCCTAATTAGTCTAAATTAAAATTCTAATAACTTTTGTTTGTGGTTCATTGGATGCATCTACAGCACTAATGTAGAAATTGACGTTGGAATGGCACTTCTACCAACAACAGCTTTGAAGACATTCAACTTTTAAGCTTTTCATGTGCCCCTAGTTAGCATAAATTAAAATTCTTCCAACTTTTGCTTGTGGTTCATCACCTATCATAATTTTGAAGCTATTCAACATTTAAACTTTTTATTTCTATTGATATTAGTTTTGAAGATATTCAAATTTGAAGTTGTGAAGTGCCTATAATTAGCATAAATGTAAATTTAACAACTGTTGTAATGTCTCCAAAAGATGTACAGCTGCAACAAATGTAGCAATAGAAAAACATTTGAGCCTCTATTGTTGACTACCTTGGAAGCCAGAGGGCACTGTAATTTTAAAATGGCCTTAATTTGCATAATTTTCCACTAGTTGACTATTCTGAATAATATGCGAAACTCCACCATTGGAGCTATATCCATGCCAAATTTGAAGTGTCTGGCTTCAATGGTGTCTCAGTTTCAGCTCACACAAAAATATAGTGGAAAGATAGGCAAGAAAGAAAGAGTATTGGGGAAAAAGAATATGTCTGCGTTCACACACAGACACATTAATTTAGACAAGTTGATTTTTTGAGCCCCCAGTCACACACTGGCTTCATTTTGGGGGGTTGCTCCACCTCATATTCATGATTGCTTGCTGATAGAGTAGGAGAAGTATTGAGTAATGTCAGTCTACCCCACTGTTACAGGTGAACATTCATACATGCAGGTATTCACCTCCACTTCAGCTGCCAATTTGGATGTCATTGCCATGGGTGATAAGGTGATTAAAATTTGATTGGCTGAGGCTCATCTCTTTGAAGTGGTGGGGAATGTGAAACCAACAGGTTGAAACCACAAACTGACTATAATTATATACATCATAACATGTAGAGACCAAATAAACCATTTTTTTTTTGGCTATTCACATAGTACATATTTTTCATGAGAATACAAACAGGAGATATTGTGCATGTTTCTTGTTTGACATGAAATGTCATCCAAGCCAGCTAGGAAGCCAGCAGAAGGCCCCACTGGCACCCACTGGCACCCACTGGCACCCACTGGCATCCACAAACTTAGTCAAATTGCCCCATTCAATTTTTATCGTCAACTCCTCAAGGTCAAATTTCTTGAGACTTGCCAAATTTTAAACCAGCACTACTCTAATTGCTTCAACCAAATCAAATTTTAAAAATAATCAGGACTGGAAGACATGAATGTAACTTAGGTGCCACAGGTTTTTGTGGTTCGGTGCTTTACTGATTTTTATTGTGAATTTTGGACATAACAAGAAACAAGAGGGCTGTGTGAACAGCCCATGCTCAGCTGATCTTGACATTCATCACACTTGCAGATCTATGAACTTGGGAAAGGATCAAGGTCACCCATGTTCTGAGTAAGTCTGACCATTATAAAAGAACACTAACATGTGCAACATCAAGGTTCAAGTAGTTCTCAAGTTATAATGAAGAGTAAAATTCATGTATATTGCACTGTGACCCCAGAAATGAGGTCAAAGTCATTCATGTACTGTCTGAGCATGACCTTCATACAAAAACATTAACATGTGCAACATCACAGTACTAACTCAAAACAGATCTCAAGTTATCAAGTAAACAGTAAATTTTGTGTCAGTTGTCCTGTGAATTAGCACTAGAATACCCATTGACTTCCATAGTAATCAATAGGAAAGCTGCATTGATCGATAAGTACCCGAGTTGAAAATACTTTAAAATCAGGAATCTAAAGCAGTGCCACCTAGTAAACAACTTTGTTTGACCCTTCAACAAGAACATATCCATCACATTTCACTTTAATCTGACTGACAATTCTGAGAACAAGTGAAAAATAACAAAACCATATAAAAAATTCATTAAAAAAAATTAGAAAAAATTGCAGTGCCACCTGGTGAACAAATTGGGAACTATGTGTCCCTGGGAGTGTCTATGAACGATATCAAAACAACTGGGTGAGCAGTTTCACAGGTGAAGAGTTTTTAAGGTTTGCCCCCAAAAAACGAAAAAAAATCATAAAAATTCCAAAAATCAATAGAGCGTGACCATTTGAACAAACTTGGTAGAGATCCACCCAAGGCACATCCCCACCTAGTTTCAAGTAAATCTGGCCAAAATTATTTAAGTTATAACCATTACAAGAAATTCCCATGTTAAAACTTTTGTAAAGATTTTTGAAAAAAAAAATCATAAAAAAACCAAAATTCATTGGAACATGACCATTGGAACAAACCTGGTAGACACCCACCCAAGGTACATCCCCACCAAGTTTGAAGTTAATCTGCATGACGGTTTTGGAGAAGAAGTCAAAAATGTGAATTAGCATTAGAATACTCATTGACTTCCATAGTAATCAATAGGAAAGCTGCATTAACCCATAAGTACCCGAATGGAAAAAATCGTTAAAAATCAGGAATCTGCAGCATTCTCACATAGTGAAAAACTTTGTTTGACCCTTCTAGGAGGAACATATCCACCACGTTTCAGCTTAATCTGAGTAAAGGTTCTGGAGAAGAAGTCGAAAATAGCCATAACACACAAAAATTCATAAAAAATTAGTAAAAAATTGCAGCGCCACCTGGTCAACAAATTAAGAACACAGAGTCCCTAGGTGTCTTCTTGTGTGATATCAGAGTGATTGAGTAAGCGGTTTTGGAGAAAAAGATTTTTCAAGATTTGTCGAAAAAAACAACAAAAAAATTCATTAAAAATCCAAAAATCACTGGAGCATGACCGTTTGAACAAGCCTGGTAGACACCCACCCAAGGTACATCCCCACCAAGTTTGAAGTTAATCTGCATGACGGTTTTGGAGAAGAAGTCAAAAATGTGAATTAGCATTAGAATGCTCATTGACTTCCATAGTAATCAATAGGAAAGCTGCATTGACCGATAAGTACCCGAATGGAAAAAATCGTTAAAAATCAGGAATCTGCAGCATTCTCACATAGTGAAAAACTTTGTTTGACCCTTCTACAAGGAACATATCCACCATGTTTCAGCTTAATCTGAGTGACGGTTCTGGAGAAGAAGTCGAAAATAGCTATAACAAACAAAAATTCATAAAAAAATAGGAAAAAATTGCAGCGCCACCTGGTGAACAAATTAAGAACTACGTGTCCCAGGGAGTGTTTCTGTGTGATATCAAAGTAATTGGGTGAGCGGTTTCAGAGAAGAAGATTTTTTAAGATTTGCCCAAAAAAGAACAAAAAAATTCATTAAAAATCCAAAAATCAATGGACCATGACCAATTGAACAAACTTGGTAGAGACCCACCCAAGGCACATCCCCACCCAGTTTGAAGTGGATCTGGTTGACGGTTTCGGAGAAGAAGTCGAAAATGTAAATTGTTGACGGACGACGGACGGACGGACGGACGGACGGACGGATGACGGACGACGGACGGAGGACCACAAGATAAGCTCAGCTGACTGACAAGTCAGCTGAGCTAAAAATTAGTTGCCAGCATTCCTTTCAACAGTGAAAATTTGCAAATCCTACTTAAAAGCCTATGGCGAACTTACTAATGACTAGTCCTATCCCAAGAGCACATGATGTTTCACTTTGTTTGCAATATCATCACAACAGCTGCTTCACAATCCACAGTTGATTAGACTAAAATCTAATTATTTACAGTGGAAACGACATGCATGGACCATTTCATAATGCCTACTATATAGAAACTGTCCACAATTTGAGAATGACACCTTGGTTTGTCCACCTTCTTTCTGTTAAATCCACATGTGCTGACATGGTCCCCTGGCTTTGTAGATATGTTTACTAAAGTGGTAGTTGCTCTAAGACTTGTGTCAGGAGACACTACGGATCTTCTTTCAACTGTTCTTTTCATGACACTCAGAGTACGTGCAATATGAGACCATATGTGCTGGCATTTGGCCTTATATAGCAGGTACCGATGTATTTTATCATGTCCAATACTGAGTAAACTGTACTGCTGACCAAAACAAGACAACACTCAGTAACCTGTAAAGTATTGCTGACCACATAAACAACACTCAGTAAACTGTAAAGTATTGCTGACCACATAAACAACACTCAGTAAACTGTAAAGTATTGCTGACCACATAAACAACACTCAGTAAACTGTAAAGTATTGCTGACCACATAAACAACACTCAGTAAACTGTAAAGTATTGCTGACCACATAAACAACACTCAGTAAACTGTAAAGTATTGCTGACCACATAAACAACACTCAGTAAACTGTAAAGTATTGCTGACTACATAACAAAACTCAGTAAACTGTAAAGTATTGCTGACGACATAACAAAACTCAGTAAACTGTAAAGTATTGCTGACTACATAACAAAACTCAGTAAACTGTACTGCTGGCCACAGCATGTCACAGCATTTAAACATGGACTGAACAATTTTAACTTGAGCATGGGGTGGATAAAGGTAACTTTCACTAATTCTTATTGCCTGGTAATGCCATACAGTCCATGGGACATGTCAATGCTGCTATTTTTATTGAGAGCACACAGTCAACTGATCAAAGGGCAGAGTAGGCCAGACAAGGATTTATCACACAAGACAAATTTGTTTTGTTTGATGAATACTCATAATAATTTGCTGTCCACACTTTAATGCATGCTTTTAATGCAACATGATAATCAACCATTAGGCACATTCAAGGTAAGGCAACATCAGAATGTAGAGAGAGGCCAGACAATGTCCTACTCCAGCTTCAAGTCAAAATAAGTCAATTTCTTATACGGGGTCATGTAGACATAGCAATATTTGTTTTGGGCCCACATGGCAGTCACTTTTTTCCAGCCTTAAACTTCATAACCTGCAACTTTCAAACACCAATAATAAATTATAAATAGGCTAAAAAAATTCACCTGTTCAGCAACACTAGTTGGTGCCTGGTGTAGAGTTTCTGTTGGAGCCAGCACTGCTTTACGTTGTCTCTGATAGACTGAACCCTTCAGCACACGAATCTTACGTTGAGCCATTCATCAATCTTTCAACACAAACATGACCAGAAATACATGTAGTCTAAACTACACATATACACCCTAATCTTGCACACTGAACGTGTACGTCAAAAAGTTACAAGTAGGGCATAGTTTGACTCATTTATATTATCTATGCCAATGATTGAAGCATGTTTAAGGATGTTAGTTCCGGAAGTGACCCAGTACTGTACAGAATAACCCAGTGTTGTGCTTGTGCCATGAAATACACACTCCGACACAAATATCAAACAACTGTATACCCCAACATTATTCATGAATTCTACAACTTATAAAATCTGTGTTATTTCATATCATTCACCTTTTGTAAACAAACATAACATGACACAGCTTGCATGACACGCTTAGGCTTATTCTAATAATCACCAATTTGAAATAAGAAAACACCTTCAAATTCCTTCATTAAGGGGATCAAAAAGGTCCCCATATCAATTCATTGGGCAAAATTTTCATTACTAGTTAACAATTTTCATTAATTTTTCTAACAGTTCCAACGTAAAAAAAAAAAATGGAAAATATGGACTTTTGCATTTCACTGTTAAAAACAAACATTTATGTTCACAGCTTAAAGAAACCAAAGATTCAAGAATTCTAGTATACAACTTTCACAGTTCAAGAGAACTATTTTGTAAACTTTTAAGTTCTTAGTAAATAAAAAATCTGCCATAATGCTTCATGAAATAACCCCTTGCCCGCCTCAGTTGATACTGTCCTCAAGACATAAAGATTGCGAACCTACACTGGGCAATGTGAAGCTATCGTTCCCTCACGTTAGAAACATATACATACATGTCCATACATGCAGTGGTACACAGCTAACTGTTATTATGAAAAGTCACGTGTGGTACATGACAACATGCAGCAAGTACTACTTCTGTAGTTTTCAGTGATTTGTGGAACACCAAGTGTCAAACAGCTGACAAGTCTCATTCAAAAACCTGACCAGTCCCAGATACGTGAGATGAGCAAGCAACAGCAGTGACCTGCACTTGGCAGGTTGAACAGGTAAAGTAATAAGATTACAAGCTAACCTGAACTGAAAATAAAACCTACCGCACTATCACTCTTGAAACTAGGTCATCCATTCAGTAATTTGGGAATATATGTGCACGAAAAAGCTGTCCAACAAGAGCACTGTGACAGTCCTATACTCAGCTGACCTTAAATGCCCACACTGAAGTGTATGGACGGGGATCAGGGTCAATATTCAACATTGCATTATGCAGCAGTAAGATTGTAAATATGCAATTTTCGATTGCATTTTGCAATTTTAAGATAGCATTATGCCATATTGATATTTTACTGTGCAATTGCAATAGTGCAATTGGAAAAAAATGCTTAATTCAATTTCAACATTTCATTACGCAATCACCATATCTTCTTGCAAATAATGCTGTTTTTTTTATTGTTTCTTGCATGCAAAATGTTCCAAATGCAATTTCAATAATACTTTACGCAATTAATGAAATTTTGCATGCAATGAATATATTTCTTTTTTTTGCCATGGACAATTAGTTAAATTACCCTATTGGCAATTGCAATGACAAGAAGAAAATTATTCAATTTCAATATTAAATTATGCTATTATGACCATGTGTTATTTGCAAAATTACATTTACTAAAACTCACTTTTACATTAGTAAGATTCAATAACACGTTCAGCAATTACCATAATTACAAGTGTAACCTACTACCTTTTGATTTACAAATTTTATATTCAAGTTTGATATTTCTAAACGTGATCTTAAATCTGTTACACCTGACATTTCATTTCTATTATCCTGTGTGTGATGCAATATATGCAATCTACAGTGTTTTTTACAACATCCTGTGTGTATAATACAGACCTTGTCTTCTTTTTTCAATGTGCAGATATTTTAATACAAGAATGCCTGACTATGAAAATGCGGTTCACCTTTTGCAAAAGGTGAACTGCATTTTTGTAGTCAGGCATTCTTGTATTAAATTCATTATTAACATAACTAATTTAATGTACTTTGTACACATGTAACGCTAGTTCCACTTGGTGCCACTAGTTTTTTAAGTCCCCCGTTACGCACTTGGTTCATCTGACAGAACACAACTTGTACATAATTGTGACTGATCATTCATCATACTTACATAGCCACTGACGACTGCTGTCTAGAGGAAGTTATTTCGCTAACACAAGTAATGTGCTTTGGTTTTGTTGTTCTGTGAAAGGCTGTTATGAAAATGCTTACATAAACACACACACAGTGCATGTGATGTATGTATAATGAGGGGCCATCCTAATATGACAGACCAGCTGTCTTGAAAGACCAACTTTTCCAACACTTTAAATGGCAGTTTTCACGTGTTTCATACCTCCTGTAAATATCCAACTTTTTAGACAGGCAACAATTTGCTCATGCTTATGGATGGTCTGTGAAGACAGGTTTCACTGTATGTCAAAGATTAAATTGGTCATGTGACAAAGTATGCTAATGAAAGCCATCAACTTTACTTGATTCTTATTTGACAATGTTGTCTAGGTCCAAGTTCAGATAGATTCAGCACTGAGTGTGTCTTATGGCTTTCTTCTCTTCTCTTCTTTTTTTTCTACTCTTCATAATTAAAGTGTGTGTGTCAACGCACACTTTTCTGTTTCTTTCTTTCTTTCTTTCTTTCTTTCTTTCTTTCTTTCTTTCTTTCTTTCTTTCTTTCTTTCTTTCTTTCTTTCTTTCTTTCTTTCTTTCTTTCTTTCTTTCTTTCTTTCTTTCTTTCTTTCTTTCTTTCTTTCTTTCTTTCTTTCTTTCTTTCTTTCTTTCTTTCTTTCTTTACTGGCAAATTTGTCCGACATTTCATTTGAAAAGTATTACATGTAGAAACTCCAAACTTTGCACAATTATACTTCTATGGATAAAGTCTGGCCTTTTTATAATGAGAGGTCATGCTTTTCAAAATTATGCAAATGAGGGCTAATTAAAGTTTTAAATCTTCAATATCTTATATACTATAGTAGATGTGGTCCTGAGCATATAGGAGTTCGATCATAGTAAGGTAAAGGTCATCTTAAATGTCAAGGTCATGTCAAGGTCAAAGGCCATGTCAAGGTCAAAAGGTCAATTTTAAGCCAAAATGTCATTTTTGAGGTCAAGGTTCACTTCAGGTAGAGGTCATCTCGAGGTCAAAGGTCATTTCAAGGTTAAAGGCCACTTTCTTTGGTGGCCTTCGTCTTGCCATAACTTGGTCAATTTTTATCTAATTTTGATCATGTTGGGCTCAAATTGCAGCTATTGTAACCCTGCATATTTTAAAATTTATGTGTGACCTCTAAAGGTCAAACGCCAAGCTCATTTGAACCTTTGAAAGTTTCATCCAGTCACAACTTGGCTATTTTCCATCCAATTCTAATCATGTTAGACTCAAATTGTAGGTATTGCAACACTGCACATTTTTATAAGAACACGTGACCTCGAAAGGGCAAAGGTCAAGGTCATTTGGCCCTTTGAAAGTTTCATCTTGCCATAACTTGGTAAATTTTCATCTGATTTGGTTCATGTTCATGTCAGTTTAACTTCTACTAGGGGGTTACTGACCATTGCGCATGTAATGAATCTAAAACAAAAGTTGTAGCAATTTGAATTATGCTAAGTAGCACCATTAGAAATTTTGAATCTTGAATAACTTCAAAGCTGTAATAGATAGAGATGCCATTCCAACTTCTACTCATGTGTTATGGAATAGTTGTACATTGCCATACCAATATGCTTTGAAGACACACACACTGATTTGCTATGCAGCGAATCATCTTTTCTAGTTTCAAATCTTTATTCTTTTTTGTGTGTTGAATTCAACTTCTGTACTGTATTTTCAGGGAGGAGGGAGGCTAGGTAAAGGGTATTTTCTGTACTGACAATATTAGGCAGACCTTTCATTTTCTGTACTTTATACTGGACCATATTTTGGAACATTTTTCACTCTGCTGACTTGTACTGTCAGCACAGCAAAGCAACACCCTGCTCTACATCAAAACAATACCCTACTCTACATCAAAACAATACCCTACTCTGTACCAAAACAATACCCAACTCTACATCAAAATAATGTGCTAATCTACATCAAAACAATACCCAACTCTACATCAAAACAATACCCTACTCGGCATCAAAACAACACCCAACTCTACATCGAAACATTACCCTACTCTACATCAAAACAATACCCCACTCTACATCAAAATAATATGCTACTCGGCATCAAAATAATACCCTACTCTGCACCAAAATAATACCCTGCTCGACAGCAAAACACAAGTATAACCCATGTCATAATCTCCTTGCAGGAATCATTTTACTGGTTCCACACTCTGCTTCAGAAAGGTCCCCTTCAATCAAGTAGCAGCATGTCTTATGAAAGTAGTTTCATAGCCAAGGAGATTATGGTCTGAGTCAACAGTAGACTTGCACAATCCCTGGTGCATGTCCCTATTTTCCCATTACACGGTTCCACCCACAAGTGCAATACATTCTCCCCTCCATGAAGTAAACTGTATAATATATTGCCAACTACACAGTATAGTGTTATTAAGTAGGCCCTACTGTCATTTTCTTTAAATGGTCGACACTGCCGCCATGCCGATTTCAACAGTAGCAGCTATTGAGTCCTGGTCAGTTATAATCCCATTATCATTGTGATAAGGCTAAGTGGCAAGTGGTCTTTGATGAATACGTGGTTGTTTTAGTCACTGACCACTCAAGCGAGACAAAGCTGAGTGTCTCCCTACAGCTGCCGACACCAGGGACTTGTTAAACTTGCACAAGCTCACTCTGGACAACCATCAAATTGGTGGGAGTGACATCACAACACCCGGGGTTTCGCATGAGGTAAGAGGTCAAATCAAGTTCAAGATGCCCTGATTATTTGAGTGGTCACATTGTGTTGTGCTAATTTAACCCCTAGCACTCTGGCTGGTTTTGGGATCTGCTACAGCCTGATACTGGGCATTTTTTGTTTTGTTGTGCAACATGTGACATGCGGGTGAAAAACTAAAAGTGCCATAACTTTCTTATTTTTGCAATTCATGCAAAATGATCCACATGTCATGATTTTTGTGGAGTAAAACCTTCTCCACATTTCTATGTGGTTTCTTTCAATTTAAACAAAAGCCCATGCCCTACACCCTAACAAAGTGAATATATCGATCTCAATCACGATTTGATCAAAATGGTCAATCCTGCAATTGCATGGGTACCAGTCCACGCATTTTCTTGGTTAGCGTCACGAACAATGGTTCCTCTTTAAGGACAGGTAAGACACCAAAAATAAATTCCACTTTAATCAATCCTAGTTCAAAATGTATTTGCATTAGGATCACAAATCATATATGTGTATAATCGTCATACCCCAAAGAATTTATATGTCCTGTATTTGGGTGTCTGTGAAGTTAATTGTTGAATAAACAATTGAAAATTGACAGCAAGGCATCCATCCCATAAATGTTGATATAAGTCACTAATTATTTGTGATAAAATCATGATTACACTTGCATCTTAATCCTGACATATTGGCAACAAAAAAGAATCCTGTGATTTTTTAGTTTTGGTTTAGTTTTTCTGTTATCCATCTTCAAAGTTTGACATTTCAATTTTCCCTTTGATTTCCACGATGTTCATTTCATAGAAAAAGAATGAAGCAAATTTTTGAAAATCGTTGAATCAGCTTTGTAGTTCAGACATTACACAATCAAAAGCCCTAAACCAGATTAAATTTCGCCCAGCCGTTTTCATGGAATAACCATTCTTACAAAATACAAAGAGAAACTTAACAAACCTAATTCTGTAAGCCCATGTACCGTTATGTGGGGTTCTTTTTCAATTATCCTTTCTGAGAAAACAAGCTTCAAAGGCCTTTGATGTCGATCACTTGCCTCTGAAACAATACTGTTTGCTCAAGTTGAGCTGATATTTGTACAAAACGTAGTAAACATCGTCCCTTAACATTTGGTGAGGTTGTCAATCAATTATTGGCCAATCACTTGAATAAAAAAACCTTTGAAGTATGGAAAACATTATTCAGCAATCTGTCAAACGGTGACAGCGACAATCTGGTTTCAAAGCATGATGTCATGGAGGCGGCCCTTTGGGCCTCGTGACCTCGAGCCTGGCAACGAAAGTTGTGTTGCCTTGCTTCGGTTGGGTGGCCAATGGCTGCTCATGATCAGTGAATGGACGGTGGGTTTGGTCTTCCGCCCCCTACCTCTTCATCCCGTTTTTAGGGATAGTGTTTTATTGTATTTACTCCTATCTGTATACTTAATGTAGTTAACTTGTTAGACTTGTCTGTACACTTTACTAAGCTTGTCATTATTTTGTAGTTATTTTCGCAATGAGTGTCATTTCTCTCTCCAACCTGAGTTTTGTGCCAGTTTTTTCCACGCCTGTCTTTGGTTTACGGACCACTGGGGTAATCCATCGCAGCATGGCCTTTGAAGCGACATCGTCTGTTGATTCCCGCTCCTCCTGAACATTTAAAGTTTCCCTTCATTAGAACGCAAAACAAGCAAGATGACTATGAAGTAAACCACTAAGGCTATGATATGTTAGCATGTTTGCATCTTTTCCTTGCCAACAAACATACTTTCGGCATGCCACCTGATTTCACGGTGCCGCCGTGATACCACTCTCCTTTCGCCATGAGCTGTTGCTACCTGTACCCACGTGACAGACTGTCAAGTATGATTGATGAGTGCCATTGTTCCATTTGGCTGCTGAAACCAAAAGAGTGACACATGGACATCTGGATGTCCACATGCTTATGTGTTTTGGGGGGGGTTTTCTCATATTTCTACTAAAGTTAAAAGCTTGAAATTTTGACAAGTTATAGAAAAGACATTCATCTTGTTAAAACCGTTAAAAATCTCAAAATTGGCCATGCAAAGCTTTTTGGTGTCTTACCTGTCCTTACATTTTTTGTAAAGATCAGTTGTGTGTCATAATTGCCATTAAATTATAGTGGTAGAATTTGTTTGTTGCTGCAGTAAATAGTCCACAAACACACTTTATCACAGTTACCGACAAACTGTCAACATGATCAACACAAGCGCCAATGGTATTTTCACTTGAGCCATGTTTACCTGCGGCCTGCCTTATTTTACTCTCTTTCCGTGAAAAAAAATGGACCCTCTGCTCTATTGTACGCAAAGACTGGTAGTATGTTATCATTCTGACCAATTTACAGCGTTAAATTTTGTCTCTTGCCTTAATAAATTGTCCGTAAACGTTACTTGTGTTTGCACAAATGTCACCCATCTTTCAAGCCAGACTTCACAACAAGAGGTAGCGACTAGCACCGAACTAAACATCACTAGAAAAACTATGCATTGATTGGACAACAAACACTATGTGATAGATTCTGGCCCCCTGACTGACCTAGAATATTACGAAGAATCGTCTTCAGTAGTTTCAGACTAAAATAACACCGCATCTATTTGAAATAGAAGCAGTTTTGGAGAGGTTTTCCCTAAAATACTTTTGTTTCAGCCGATGGGAGAGCTTGTTGTTAAAATATACAAGGTTCCAAGCATTCTAATGATATAAACAACATGGCACGTAGATGAAAAAAAGATCGAGATCGAGACAATGAAATCATCCTATTTTTGCAAAGTTACATCATTCAAATTGTCACCAACAACGGCCCGATCATTGATTTAAATAATCATAGAAGGAAAATATTCATTTTTAACCCTTAAAGGGTCAGGTTACTTTTTGTACCAGTGAAAATATAAATAACAAATTTTCATTGAACAAGTGCACTAGGAACAGTTTTCTTTGAAGTATACTAAAAGTATATATCATTGTGATACCTGGAGTGCCAAGTTTCAATATGTGCAATAAATTGCTAATAGTCATGTGACTGGTTGCCATGGCAACCACTTTAATCACTAATAAATGGTAAAAAATCATTTAAAATCTGCTAAATAAGAGAACAAAGTATCGCTTCATTTTATGTGAAGCACCCTTTTCTCCACATATGCATGGTATTTGGATAACTAGAGAAATAAACTTTTAGTAAACTTTGAAGATAAAACATAGATCACATGACCTGTTTCCATAGCAACTGCTAAAATATTGCTTGTACTTGGCTAAAAACGGAAAAACTGCATTTTTACATAAGTCTGCAGAACCGGTAACAGCCAGTTACTTTGCATTACAAAATTAGTCACCATAACTATTCATAGATTATGTTTCAGGTTAAATATTATGTAAAAAAATGACTGAAATAAAACAAGACTGCAGTATTTTTATGGAAAATTTGCGGTTTTCCCCCATTTTAATATGTTACCATGGAAACAAAGCGTGATTCGATCCACAATCATATGTGCCAGGCCTTATACTGATATGTAGTTTGCAAATGTGGATGACACCATGCATGTATACAGTATACATGCAATTATAGTCATCAATTTCAATGCAAAAGGCAAAGTAGGCCCTCCCTATTGGCTGCCTATCACAGTCTTTGAGACTGACAACAATATTTATCATGTATCTGCAACCATGCTCCTCCTCCCCCACCCCCACCCCCACCCCCGGGTAAATTGAGTGCATGCAGAGAAACAGTTCAGGTTTGAATGCAAGGCTCCATTACTGGGCCAAGGCAAAAGGTCTTGTTCATAAAGTTTGTTGATAAACACAAGTTTGACAGGGAAACATATGAGGGGATACTTGGGAAGAGCAGGAGCATTGCAGGACTCAGTGATTGAGTCAGTGATTGGCTGCAATGAGCTGAATGACTGGCTATGGGAGCCACCACAGAACCACATGGTCCATTGATACGCTTGAATTATGTGGGCTCCAGCCTCATTATAAACAAAATACTTACATCTTCACACCCAACATCGATTTCACTGTCCCCCTCCTCTACATAATCCCTCCCTGCCAACTCCTGACTAAGGTTAATAACCTCGGCACTTTTATATAATTGACGGACATCTGCAGCTGAGCTGGTGCTGAATGCTGCTCTCTTCATGACGTCATGCACCTCAAGGAAATCACCAGGGAATCCCCTTAATGACAAGCAGGGACGCTAGGGGGAGTGCTATACATAAATAGATCGATGTCCTTTTTGGGGGAATCACAACAGCTGTCTGTGTACAGTTTGGTGATGATTTATGAGTTATTTACACACGTAAGGCTAAGCTAGTGTGAGTCCAGCATAAAATCACGTGATTAACGACCAGTGTGACCGTTTAAGGGTTAATGCAAAATTGAAATAGCCATCGGCAAGAACTGACATTTCTTGGCAATAAAATGTGCGTGCTTGCATGTAAATAAACACCACGGGGAATTTGAGATGGCCTTGGATCGGTCACGTGCTTGACTGCTCATGAATAATTCATATCAGAGACAAGCCGGCAAGCTTTACAAGTCAGCGCCTGACGCAGTGCACTGCAATTAATCCTTCATTACATGGTAGCTCAATCAACAGCTTAGGAAGAGGGGTGCGTTATGACTGCTAGGTTGTCTGTATGATAAAAAACACAGTGCAGACCACCTGGCAGTAATTGGTTATCTGGTTATAGACACCAAGCCAATTAATGAATTAGGTTTAGGGGCCTATCTGTATTATAAACTGTTATTGGCGAGCGGCCAGAGACCCATTTTGAAGAATTTAACTACCCCACCATACAGAAAGCTACAACATGATTTTTATTCATCTTCAGGGTCCCCTAAAACTATTCTGCCCTGTTGTCCTCAGTTACCTGTGTTTGGTTGCCATGGAAACGACACCTTTTTTCAGCAAAACAGTTCATTTTAGTGCCATCTGCTATTGCTTGTTAGCAAACTACATGTATCATATCTATATTGGTTTCAACACACCAAATATACATCAAATTAATTTTTTCATTCTAAGATAATGCTTCTCTGCTCCTAGGCAGGTATTAAATGCTACACTGCGAAACTTGAATTGTAAAACTCAGGCTTAATAATAAGTAGGACCATTTTACTTAAAGTCGTAAAAAAAATGTCGAAAAGGCAACGAGTACTATGTGCTCTTCTTTTACCCCAGTATCTTATCATTGTTTACACACAAAGCCTATCTTCCTCTTTTCTTATAAATTAAATTGTACATTGTGATAGAATATGCCATACTATTAGCACAGCAGAGCCACAAGAGAATCTATGGACAGAACAAGCCGTTGCCGAGAGAATAGATGGTGGGGTATGCCACTCACCAATTACATCCTTTGGCATGCATATATGTGATCAATCATGTACCTGTATATACCCTTGTGTGACCTCCCACTTTCATCCACCAGGGGAGGGGGGGGGGCAAAATCTTTAAAATATTTTCTCTACAATCGCTTAGCCGCTTGCGTTGAAATTGCGAGGGGACACATCTGGGGGATTTGTAAATCTGAATTTGTTCAGCAGGGGGCACTGCTTTTTTCTTTTCGTCTGCCTTTTTTGCATTTTTATGTGTTTTCTGCTATTTTCTACTTCTCCAGACGTGTCCCTAAAATTGTTCTGAAACTTGATGGAATTCTACCTCCTGGAAGGGAGTAGCAAAATTGTTGACTAGGTGGTCATGCTAGTGACCCTTGACAAAAGTTTCAATTTGAGTTTTTATTAGTTAATGCATGCATTACTGTTGGTTACAGTCTTAGTCAATGGGAATTACAGTGGTTGTTTACATTGTCCACTTCTTCGAAAACATCACTAGCTTTTAGATTTTTATAATATTTTCCCCCTTCTTTAATGGCAAAATCATAAAATATCTTTTTATCTTTAAACCGCATTGCTAGTTGCCTCAAAATTGTGTTGAAACACTTCCGAGTACCCCTAGACCAGGGTAGGACTTTCCCTAAGTTGAAGGTCAGCCTAGAACGGGCTCATCATTTTTCTTTTCAGCCTCACTGACTTGTCAAGCAGCTGAGTTTATACGATGGTCTGTCATCCGTCCGTCCTCAATTCACATTTTTGACTTGTCAAAAATTATGCACTTCCAATGTGGCGAGGATGTATTTTTGATCGGTTTCAACTGCATTTGTTTAAAGGGTCATGCTCCAGTGAAATTTAGATTTTGAAAAGGATTTTGGGGGATTCATGTTTTGAAAAATTCTTTAAAAAACCATCTACTCTGAAACTGCTTTGCCAATTGCTTCAAAACTGGATAGACACACTTCTGAGGACCCTTTTAATTAGTTGAACTAGTGGCACTGCGTTTTTATACTATTTTTAAAAACAGATTTTTGTGCGGTTTTACTATTCCCACCTTCTTCAAAGTAGTCACTTAAATTGTTCTGAAGTTTACTGGAAATATTCCTTGGAGAAGGGTCAAACACAGTTGTCCACTAAGTGGTCATGTCCTTTTTTCCTGATTTTGAATTTTTTTCAATATCGATACTTGTCAGTTTATTTATACATTTTTTTTGACTATTATGTTTGTCAATGGGAATTACAAAAGGAATTCATATTTTCGGCTTCTCCAAAACCTTCAGCTAGATTCACTTAAACCCTGGTGGGGATATACCTTGGGTGGTTCTTCCATATTTGCCCAAATGAATACTCTCCAGGGAGTTTTATCTTGCTTGCATTTTTTTGCTCTTTTTTTGGCATTTTTTTTTTCATGGAAACCGCGTCACCAATTGCTTGCATGCTTCGAAGTTGCATAGGGACACTTCCGATGATCCCTACACCTTTATTTACTCACCAGGTGATGCTACGATTCTGCTCCTTCTACCTCTTTTTATTATTATTTTAAGCTCAGCTGACTTGTCAGTCAGCTGAGCTTATCCTATCATGGTTTTCCGTCCATTGTCCGTGCGTTGTTCGTCAACATTTCCATTTTTGACTTCTAAAATAAAACATCAGCCTGATCCCCTTCAAACTTAGTAGGGATGTGCCTTGGGTGGGTGTCTACCATATTTAATGCTCCAGTGATTTTTATATTTTTTATGATAATAATCTTTGTTCTTTTGGGGGGACAGATCTTTAAAAATATTCTACTCTAAAACCACTCTCCTAATTGCTTTCATATCACACAGGAACACTCCTAGGGACTCCTAGTTCCAAAGTTGTTCCCCAGGTGGCACTGTGATTTTTCCTATTTTTTAATGATTTTTGCCGTGTTTTTACTAATTTTGACTTCTTCTCTAGACCCGTCACTCGGATAAAGGTGAAACTTTGTGGATAAGTTCCTTGTAGAAGGGTACAAAAATGGGTGTTCACAGGGTGGCACTGCTGTGGAATTTAACAATTTTTTTTTAATTCAGATACTTATCGGTAAATGCAGCTTTCCTTTTGATTACTACATATTACTTTGTGCGTATATGTTCCTTGTGGAAGGGTCAAACAAAGTTGTTCACTATATGGCACTGCTGTGGATTCCTGATTTTTAACGATTTTTTTTTTCAATTCAGGTACTTATCAATGAATGCACCTTTCCTATGTAAGTCAATGGCCATTCTAATACTAATTCATAATATCGACCTCTCCTCCTAAACCTTTACCCAGATTGACCTCAAATTTGGTGCCAATGTATATTGGGTGGCTCTCTACCAGGTTTGTTCAAATGGTTGTGCTCCAGTGATTTTTGGATTTTTTTATAAATTTGTCTCTTTTTTTGGGGGGGGGAGCAAATCTTACAAAATCTTGGCCAACACCGCTCACCCAACTGCTTTGATATCCCATAGGGACACTCCTAGAGACTCCTGGTCTTTAATTTGTTCATCGGGTGGCGCTGCAATAATATTCTATTTTTCATGATTTTTTTGTCTCTTTTCGCTATTTTTGACTTCTTCTCCAGAACCATCACTAAGATTTAGCTGCAAATCGTAAAAAATTTCTCTAAAACTGCTCACCCGATTGCTTTGATTTCATACAGGGACACTCCTAGAGACAAATACTTCTTAATTTGTTCAGTACCACCTGATACTTGGCAAAATCGTAAAAAAAAAAAAAAATCTTCTCTGAAACCACTTGGCCAATTGCTTAGAATTGGACAGTTCTGAGTACCCCTAGATCCTAATTTGTTTAGGAGGTGGAGCTCTGATTTAAAAAAAAAAAACAACATCTTTTTAAAATGATTTATGTGTCTTTTTGCTATTTTCAACATTTGCTCCAAACCATCGTTCAGATCATGCTGAAACTTGGTGGAAGTGTTCCTTGTAGTAAGGTCAAAGAAACCTGTACACTAGGTGGCATTGAGCACTTCAGTTTGTTCATGAATGGTCAGCTGAGCACAGGACTATCAAAATCCTCTTCCTTATAATTTTTGTGTGTTTTTGCTATTTTCGACTTCTTCTCCAGAACTGCCACTGAGATTAAGCTGCAAATCTTATAAAATCTTCTCCAAACCGTCATTCAGATCATACTAAAACTTGGTGAAAATGTTCCTTGTGGAAGGGTCAAAGAAATTTGTTTACTAAGTGGCATTGATCACTCCTGTTTGTTCATGAAGGGTCAGCGAAGCACAGGACTGTCACAGTCCTCTTGTTTTTTAGTTATGTGCCTTTTCTTTTTTTCGACTTCTTGCTTCCAGACCACATGTTTGATTCTCTGAAAACTCAGTACGGATGTACCCGTTCTTAATATCAACCAAATTTAGTCACTACATGATGCTGTTGTCAGTTTCATGATTTTCAACACATTTTTGAAATTAGAAAAAAAATGGAAGGGGTGTGTGAACATATCACCATTGTTACACTAGGGATTGCAGGGAATCCTACAATAGTGGTAACTGTAATATAAAATCCCTATATTATTATCAATAAAGCTCTAAAAATGGGTTTCATGGCTTCAAAACAGTACAAATACAGAAAATGTGAAATCGTGAGAGTAAATATTTACTTGTATGTATGCTTTGTAATCTTCCCCTTAAAACAACCAGAAGTAAGGACAACATGACAAAATACGGAAGACAGTCCAGTGAGACTTGAGCAAGTCTAGGTCAACAGCTTTCCTCAGTGCACTCTGCATGAACAGTGTGCCAAGGAAAGTCATTGACTCAGTTCAAATTCATCACTTTAGTTGCAACTTACGTTTAACTGGAATGTTGACACCAGCCGTTCAACTGGTCCCAGAACACACCATTTTGCATTGTAAAAAACACATTTTTTCCACTGCAGCATGCCCATGTCACTTTTTGCTCATGCTTTGTCACCACTCACATAGGTCTGAAGCAACCTCAGGCTTCCATATTACTACAAAGTCCTGAGCCAGGCCAGCAAAACATTGTCACAGCAACAAATCTGGCCAATTCTAGCCCCAGATTTTATGCATGAATGCCATGATCGACACACAGTGGTCCCCTACTTGTGAGCCGCCACCCTACCCAACAAGAGACCACCCTCTCTGTTGGGGCCATTTCTCTGCACACCAAGTATCGCATCATCATTGCATTTTCCCCATCAAGAGAAGCCATCTCTATCTGCAAGCCACCTTTGTCTGTTGCAGTTGTGGTGGCCTCTATACAGGGGGTGGCCTTTATTGGAGGAAGCCCTGACAACAGGCAAACTACTGAAGTGACCAGAATTAAAAGCCTACACCTTCCGTTCGTGGGTCATTGGATGTGGTTATGTCACAAACCTACAAACTGAACCACATGCAATACATGATGCAGTGGGTCACACACAGCAAGTACACTACACATGCACTTAGGCAGACCCCAACTGGTCAGCTCCATGTCATCTACACTGCCATTGGAAATCATGGCAGGTTTGCATGTATGATTGATCAGTGTGCCAGATTAATGGTGGATTTTTAATCAAACATATTACAGCAAGTATGCAGCACAAAATTCCAGAAAGTGGCTGAACTAATGTTAATTTTTTAAAATTGACATGTGCCATCTATGAGATGCAAATTGGTTTGGACCATATTGTGATTGGCCGGCCTATTGTGGTAGTCTTACAAGTTGCAAGATGTGCTTTTTGGTCAGTGTACTTGTTACTGGGTCTATCACAGCCATAAAAATAGTAATATCATATTGCCAGGACATTTAAGATTATACTATAATAGTGAGACCTATCTTAACAGCAGTGGATGACCTAAGTGGGGTCTCTTTTAAAAGGTTTCACTAACATAAAGTCCAAATCTAGGTAAAATGTGAGTTATTTTTATTTCTTTTTCTTTTTTTTTTTTTTTCATGCTCTTAGCTCACCTCCCCATGCTATTTGCACTCCATTTAATATATAAAGTGTTAAACAAAGAAAAAAAACTGCAAACACTCTTCAAATCAAAATGAATTTCTGTTGACAAGGTCCTATCAAGGGCAATTGGAACAACACATTAATAGTTCTGATCAGAGAATGCCGGAGTCAATGCACCAGTCACAGGCAGACACCACCGGACTTTCATTATTTGGAAAGACTGATCTTTTTAAAAAGAAATCTTTTTGAAATTATATGTATGATGTTCATATCTTGGTTGATGTGAACATCAAACTACTGTTACACATAAACAAATGGACATGGTGTACGTACATGTGGTAACCATGGTTACAGTTGTACACAGTATAAAAACAGGCAAGGCATATTTATGTCTGTGTGCCAACACAGACATTCATTCTCTCTCTCTCTCTCTCTCTCTCTCTCTCTCTCTCTCTCTCTCTCTCTCTCTCTCTCTCTCTCTCTCTCTCTCTCTCTCTCTCTCTCTCTCTCTCTCTCTCTCTCTCTCTCTCTCTCTCTCTCTCTCTCTCTCTCTCTCTCTCTCTCTCTCTCTCTCTCTCTCTCTCTTTCTTTCCAGGCAAATTTGTCCGACGTTTCATTTGAGAAGTATTACACCTAGAAACTCCAAACTTGGCACAATTATACTTCTATAGACGAAGTCTGGCCTTTTTATAATGAGAGGTCAAGCTTTTCATAAATTATGCAAATTAGGGCTAATTAAAGTTTAAAACCTTCAATATTTTATATGCTATAGTAGATGTGATTCCAAGTGTATAGGAGTTCAATCATAGCAGGGCAAAGGTCATCTCAATTTTCATCCAATTTTGATCATGTTGGGCTCAAATTGTACCTGTTGTAACACTGCACATTTTGAAACTTACATGTGACCTCTAAAGGTCAAAGGTCAATGTCATTTGGACCTTTCAAAGTTTCACCCAGCCAAAACTCGGCCAATTTCCATCTAATTCTAATCAGGTTGGACTTAAATTGAGGGTATTGTAACACTGTACATTTTTGCAATGCACATGTGACCTGTAAAGGTCAAAGGTCAAGGTCATTTGGACTTTGAAATTTTCATCCAGCCATAAGCTTAATGGAGTGTGAAGTGCCAAAGGACAAAAGTTGTACCATTTAATATTTACAACTTTTGAAGGCACACAGACAGATTTGCTTTGAAATAAATCTTCTTTTCTAGTTTCAATGGTTCCTGGTGAGATGCCATGTAGCATCAAAACTAGTGGAGCTTGCCTCCTGACCACAATGGCTACTTGCTTTAGTTCTTCAGCTCATTTTAATGTGAATTGGCCACCAAAAAGAACCACTTGAAGCAACTTTAATAAATGTAATTTGTAGTCATGGAGATTCGCATCTACAAGCTTGTCTTGATGGATTTCTGGCAGCTCTGTTTACAACAGATTCTCCAATTATATGAAGTAATGTTACTGGACAATCAAAGTGACAGATGGCTAGCTGCCAATTGCAATCAAAGGTTGTAAGAAGATGAGCAATCCCAGGGAAACTTGACATGATGTGACTGTGGAAGGAAGGGCTCAGTGTACATTATGAGCCTAGGGTCTGTCTGTGCTTGTCACTTGTGGGGAGAAGTTCAGTCATCCTGGTGTCACCTTTGAGTAAGTGTGTGAGAACTGAAGCCAGGACTGACACACAGGCCACTGGTGCTGCACAATGACACCTGGTGACCTGGCACCAACATTGTAACTGACACCTGGTGACCTGGCACCAACATTGTAACTGACACCTGGTGACCTGGCACCAACACTGTAACTGACACCTGGTGACCTGGCACCAACATTGTAACTGACACCTGGTGACCTGGCACCAACGTTGTAACTGATGCAGCCACAGCATAGCAAGATATGAACATAAAATTATACATGTACAACACATAACCCACAACAAGTACACCAGTCACCAGTAGCCAACTACAAACACCACACACTTTAGCTTATCCCATGTTGCCATGGAAATCATTTATACAATAGTAGCTGCTGTATGTGCTGAAGTGGACAAGCCTCCAGCTGCCCACAGAGAGCTGCTGATGTTTCACAGGCCACCAATTTTGAAAGAAACTGACTCTCATGTGGCTACAAAGACCAGCTGGCTCAGAGCTTTGACATATGGACAAGTATAACTGTAGTTCTATGCAGACCTTGGGCACAGAAAGATAAATTGTAAAAGTTGTCTGTATCACAATATAACTATGGCAACATTCACATATACTGAACCCCAATGAAAAGTATCCACATGCCAATTTTGAAGTATTTTATTGTTTATACTTGAAACATTTCATACCTAGACGTGCTTAGAACTTAACAAAGCATTCACTTTTCTGGCGTAAAAATAATGTCACGCTCTACCGACATTAACGTCACTTACAGGCAAAAAATGTCATTAACTGCCCTAATTGAAAGTCACACAAATTTTTCTGTTCAATATGGGATGTGGCCACCTCGAGCATCAACACATGCTATACATCTGCGGCGCATACTGCTGACCAGGGTTTGAATTCTGTGTTGGGGAACATTATTCCATTCTTCCTGCAGAGCTTGGATCAGCTGGTTTCGGGTAGTAGGCCTAGGTGTCCTCCGTTGAATACCTTGGCCTAACTGATCCCACAAATGTTCAATAGGGCTCAGATCGGGTGAGAACGCTGGCCATTCCATGACATTGATGTTGTTCTCATTGAGAAAGTTCATTGTTAATCTTGCAGAGTGTGCACGTGCATTGTCCTGCTGAAAGATCGCCAGATCTTGATGCTGCTCCATAAATGGGACCATGTGCGGCTCCAGCACCTCATCAATGTACCGCCTAGCATTGAGGATCCCTTGAATGACCACTAGGGGTGTCCGGTAGCGGTTGCTGATGCCTGCCCACACCATGACAGAGGGTCCACCCCATTGATCTGCCTGACGGACACAGGCATCTGCATATCTCTCCCCAGTCCGGCGCCACACACGTTCTCTGCCATCTGCTCTGCTGACACAAAAATGGGACTCGTCAGTAAAAAGGATGGTATTCCACTGCTGGCGAGTCCACCTGGAGTGTGCTCTACACCACTGCAGTCGTCTTTCTCTTCTGGGTTGGGTCAGCAGGTTACCCCTGTAAGGTCTTCTGGCTGTTAGGCCACTGCTCCTCAGTCGCCTCTCCACAGTAGAACTACTGACAGGACGGTGATTCACCCCTTGAGTCTCACGGGCTGTTTGGGCTGCTGTACGGAAACGGTCTCGCAGGTGCATCAGCCGGATGTGACGGTCTTGGCCAGGTGTTGTCACTCTTTCTCGGCCAGGCCTAGGCCGATCATCTACGGATCCAGTTTCTTGTTGCCGTTCAATTAGTCGTTGGATGGTGCGCCGAGTACACCCCATTCTTTGTGCGATTTGAGTGATTGGGACTCCACCCTCTGCAAGTCCCAAAGCATGGTGTCTTTGACCTTGGCTCAGACGCGGCATGATCGCCTCAACACACCTGAGACCACTGGCTTTTTTCTTGGCTGAACATCCCTTTTTAAAGCCACTGAAAACATCAGGTCATTTTAGCCATCCAATAGGAGTGGTGGTCAGAAGCCATATTCGGTGCACAAAAGTCACATGCATTATGTAACAACCCAGCAAAAGTTAAAAAGTTGTCCTGAATGACCCTGATGTAGGCTCCAAACCATGCATATATGCACACACAGTACTTAGTAACTTACAAAATTAATGTGTTAATTTTTTTATGTGGATACTTTTCATTGGGGTTCAGTATACTTCACATATCCTCTTTTGTCTGCTTTAGTCTTCCAGGTATTAAGTTATCATGAAATTTTACTTGCCCAATTTTTCACAGACTAGACCACCCATTCAAACCTCATTTGCAATTTATACATAATTAAGTTAACTTTTTGGTTGTCCCTATGGTTAGTACTTTCACATGATGGCTTGTCCTGATTTAGATTTCACTTGTCCTGGGCCAGTGGACATGCAGGTTGGTTAGCCCTGATATTAGTAGCACATCATCTGTGCACACTCTTCATTCTAATAATGGTGATTTGAAATTTTCATCAATTTTACATCAAAAGCCTCTGCTCCCAGGACAAGTTCTTCAAACTCCTGTCAGCGCCATTCCTAACTCCCTGTCTTGTGTGTGTACAAAAAGAAAATTCAGGGTCATTCCCATGACATTCTTTAAAATCTAAATTTTGTCTGAGTGTAATCATGTCTGGTAAAAGTGGTGCTGCAACTTGAATAACTGAAGGTTTATTAATATAGCTGGCACATTGGAACCTCTTTTAAAGCTTTTAGTTAAGATTGCACCTACACCTCAGTTTCTTGTACACAAGTTGTTGGAGAAAAATTTGAAAAATAAAGAATCAAGTTTGTGCATCAGTTTAAACATGTTTTATTTGTAAAGTGACTCAGAAAAAAGTTCTGCATTCAATCAAATAAAATGAAAACTATGTGTATATATCCAAGTCAAATCTAAATTCTCTGTATTTGGTAGACATCCTCTACTATTTGCTTGAAACAACACTAATTGCAATAACCCATAAAAACAAAGAAGGCCATGACAATCCTCTGCTCAGCTGGTCAAAGCTTTGCGACCTGACAATCTATGAAGTATGAAATTTAACTTACAGGCCGTACTTATAGTTAATGCTATGTATTTTATGCCAATGACCATATTGCCATCCTATGTGTACTCTTATACATCATCTCTTAATTTCAGGACTTCTTGACAAAACTGAAAAAAAAAAAAACATATTTAAAAAGAAAGTGGCCCCTGGGCCAAAGTGAGTAGGAAATGCTCCATGTCCTACATGTTTTGCGCCAATCACTAGATCAATGAGCAGCTACCATAATGTGTGCTCTTACTCAGCACTCCCTAATTTCAAGATTTTCTTCACCAATTAAAAAATAAAAATAAATAAACAAGAAGCCCATGGGCCTAATGCTCTGCTGGCATTTTGGCTATATTGCACCTGTTCATTTCAAAGTTGTGAGTCCTCCAGTGGCTTCTGAACATATAAAGCTTATGTACATTTAATGTAAAAATTGTCCACCACATGGCACTTCGCTCCACATGTAATCATAGCTTATACGTGCAACTCCTGTGATGAATATTGTTGCATGTGCCAAGACAACAATGAGTGAGTCCTTAGCTTTATGTCCTAAATGACCTTGGGACTAAAGATCAAGGACACCTAGATTGTGTAATACAAGAGGCCCAGAGGCCTCCCTGGTGCTGTGCTGACATTGCCATTGAAGCCATCAATTTATAGGTGGCACCAATAGTATCATTGGCAACTTAGACTTTGACCTCCCCCACAATCCCACCAAATTTGGTGAAGATCTGCAAAAAATTAAAGATGCTACAGTGTTCACACGATTTTCATATTTTGACCCCTATATTGCATAATGTTGTAGGTGGCACCACCAATACCGAAAAAGAACCTTCATTTTTATACACCCTATTAGTCATGTAAGTTATATTGGGCTTACGTGAAAACTGTGGACAGTATTGTGGTCACAAGATATTCACATTTTGACCTGTATATTAAATAATACATGTACAATAGGTGGCATCACCAACATTGATGTCCACAAAGATTTTTTTTTTACACTTTATAACTCCTGAACATTATATAGGCCTATCTCAAGAATCGTGGGGTGCACAGCATTCACGAGATGACCCCCATATTCAAAGTGGCCATTGGACCGTAGCCATCAACTCAGTTTAAAAAATTGATACGTTCAAAATATGCTCCCCACATCCAGCTTTCAATATATACATGTAGTCTGGTTGTTCAAATCTGGTAATAACTTTTCGATTTATTGACTAAAAACAATAAACTTGGACAAGCGCCAAACTCCACAATTACTGGGTCTCAGTGACCAAAAAAGTAAGTCACCAAGTACAGTTTTGATGTATTATGTAATCAAGTGCACTTTTGGTCTGCTCAATTCTCTTTGCCATTGACATCCAAGCTACACCCAGCCATTACAAAACCACCTCTTTCAACTTCCCAGGCATGGTGACCTCACAAAAATAGGTCAATATCACTGATATTACATACAAATCTAGCTTTGGACATTGTCTATATATGTGCTACAAATTTAGCAAGTCTAATCCAATTACTTTCCAAGGTATGGAATTTTACACATTAAAACACATTTTTGCTCATGATTTCCATCAAATTATAGGTGGCACCACTAGTATCATTAGCATCTTTGACTTTGACCTCCCCCACAATCCCCCCAAATTTGGTGAAGAACTGCCAAAAAAATAAAGATGCTAGAGTGTTCACAAGGTTTTCACATTTTGACCCATATATTACATAATAATGTAGGTGGTGCCACCAATAACCAAAGGGTCCTAGAGTTTCATACATGCTGTAAGTCCTAAAAAGTTACATTGAGCTAACGTGAAAACTGTGGACGGTATCGCGCTAATGAGCAAAAGTTTCCGGACAGACGGACAGACATGAGTGGTTGCATAAGCTCTGCGACCTTTGGTCAGCAGTGCTAAAATTACATGTACACAAATTAAGACATAATGACCAATAGGAAAGTTAGCCCCCCCCCCCAAAAAAAAATCATTACTTGAAATGTATTTACACTACACTGTGACCTTCAGAAAGCAGGTCAGTAATCCATATTATGCAAAATCAAACTGCCACAACACATTTGTGGTATATTTTTTATTGTTTGCCTAAATCTTGCTCCATAATTAATGATTTAAAAGAAGTATGTCAAAGTCATTAAAAATTTCATCAAATTTGGCCATTGGCCTTGAACCATTATTTGAGGTAGATTTTGTTATACCATCTCAATTTATCATCACAATAATGAATTCACTGTGTTTTTGATACCTATAATGTCAGTTCCAATTTATACCATCAGTGGTGCCACCATGATGCCACATATCCTTTGTGAGTGTGTTTCTGTAATAGTACATATACATCCACAAGTTCACATGTAATGAATATCACAAAAAAATTCATTTCCTCCAATGCTTTCTCTGTATGACCTTGAGAAAGTAGGACAAGGTCACCCGTATTATCCAATATCCAACTTCTACATATGATACAATGGTCTGTTTGGTATCATTAGCTTTATCCTTCATATTTTTTTCAATATACTATGAACGCATATTTTCAAGGGTTCTAATTAATTCTAATTCTAATTTTGGACATTTTTGCATTTTACACAATTTGACCATTGGCCTAATGCAAATTTGGTATGAATTTTGTAGTTTTATCTCCATTTGTTATTACATCAATGAATTTAAATTGTTTTAGACACCTAAATTGAAGTTGGTTCCAATAACAAATACCAGCACTGGCACCGCCATGACTTCATGCATCACAAATGTTATCTGTATAATGTACCTGTAATGGTATATATGTCCACAAGTTCAGATAATTGGGTATCACAAAAATTCCCACAATACATCCCCTTTGTGACTTTGAAAAGTAGGACAAGGTCACCTATATCGTGTTATATTAAACTTCCATACACAACTTGTTTGTTGTACATTTGGTCAAATAAGTCCTGTCATTTCTGAACATTATGAAGTTCACAAATGTCAACACAGACCAGGTCATATTTTCGGTTGACCTAAAGATGGCACCACTAGTATTGTTTCACTGGGAAAACTGTATTATATGAGCACAGTGCAAATGTGGCCACATGCATAGTACAATATTATCAACACATTATCCAAGATACTTCAGAGACCTGTCCAAGTTCATAGCCACATTTCTGGCCACTGTGGCCACATTTTAAAAAAGATATAAACCGAAGTTCCCACAAGAGTCTGCACCTCTGGCAGGGCTATGGCCATGACCGCTGTGTGCCATGTGTTTCGCTCCGTGACTTTTACCCCAAGACCACATGTCTCTATCTTTTTTCCATATAGAAGCACCCAAGTGATCCAAAATGCCCAGTATCCCCTCACCACCCTATTTATTCCTGTTATTCCGTTACTGTCCTTTATTAAAATAGCCATGGCCTGCATCAACTCCTGAGAAATCGAAAGCCCGAAGAACTTCAAGCTCATCACCTTCCATGAAACGGCCTCTACCTCAATATGACTGTTCACTGAGTATGAATACATGCAAAGCAGACACATGCTATTTTAATGAAGTTATCCATACAGAAGTGTGATTGGCTTTTTTATGAGAATTGTCGACTGTGATGTTTACGGAAGTCTTCCCGTGACATGGTAGCGACTGTAATTCGGTTCTGATGTGCACAAACGTCCTGAATGTAGTGGTTGCCAGTAACCTTCGATTCAACGCTTTCACATCTGGCCCAGAGTGGATGCATGCAGCCGTGGTTGTTTTAATAAGAGAAGGAAACAGAATAAAGGGAATAAATAGTGCAGTGAGGAGATACTGAGCATTTTGGATCACTAGGGTGTTTCTATATGGAATAAAGACATGTGGTTCTTGGGGTTAAAGTAATGGAGTGCAACATGCAGCATACAACAGTAACGGGCATAGGCCTAGCTCCGCCAGAGGTGCAGACTCTTGCCAAAACTTCGGTTTATACCTTTCATAAAATGTGGCCACAGTGGCCAGAAATATGGCCACAAACTTGGACTGGTCTCTGAAGTATCTTGGATAATGTATGGATAATATTGTACTATACGTGTGGCCACATTTGCAATGTGCTCATACAAAATAGTATTCTCATACACCTGGTAAGTCCCAAAAGTTGTATTAGGCTAACTTGAAAACTGTGGACTGCATCATGTCAACGCACAAGCAAAAAGCTTATGGATGGTCAGACTTGAATAGTCACATAATTAAGTTCTGCTACCTTAGCTCAGCTAAGGAAAACAAACAAAAAATACCATTCAAAGAACGCAGTACCCTTCGGCCGCCTTCAATCTCTTTTGCTGTAAGTGAATAGGAATAGTGTCCCATAGTATCAGGTATAGTTACCTACACAAATACTATTATGGTACACTTGACATTTGACCTCAAAAACATTAGGTCAAATATGCAGGTATAACCTTGACTTTCAATAGCCTTCTAGATCACCCTGTGTCGCTTCTTTTGTTTTAAGACTTAGATTTCTAGATGCACGTCACTCAGCAAACTTGTGACCCATGTGCGACCTTGAAAATTAGGTCAAGGTCAATTATGCTTGCAGTGGTGTACTATCATATGCAATTTGAAAGTCCTGTCTCAAAAGCTTCTGAAGTTATAGTGGGTAAACATAATTTCAATGAATGGATCACTGTGACCCAGATACTTGACCTAGTGACCTACTTTTGATTCATGACACATTCTTTGGTTATGATACATGGGTGTATCAGATTTCATGTAACTGACTTAAAAACTTCCTTACTTGTACCAATACCACCATTGTGCACTTGACTTTTGACCTCAAAAAGTACGTCAAATATAGAGCTATGACCTCCACTTTCAATAGGCTTCTAGATCACTCTATGAAGCTTCTTGTGTGTAAGCTTTAGATTGCTAGATGCAGGCTTTCAATAGTTAGAGTGGTAACGTTGCTCAGCATATGTGACCATTGTGTGAACTTGAGAATTACGTCAAGGTCAACTATGCTTGCACACAAAGTAGGCCATATAGAAGTGTACTATCATGTGCAATTTAAAAGTCCTGTCTCAAAAATTTCTGAAGTTATAGTGGTCAACAAAATTTCAATGACTAGGTCACTGTGACCCAGATACTTGACCTAGTGACCTACTTTTGATTCATGACACATTCTTTGACCTCAAAAAGTAGGTCAAATATAGAGCTATGACCTCTATTTTCAATTGGCTTTTAGATCACTCTATGAAGCTGCTTCATGAGGCCGACGGGTATTGTCATACCCGGCGCTCTCCGTCTGTCCGTCCGTCTGTCCCGTGGTTTTACCACCATAACTTCAGAAATTTTTGAGAAAGGACTTTCAAATTGCACATGATAGTACACTCCTATATGGCCTACTTTGTGTGCAAGCATAGTTGACCTTGATGTAATTCTCAAGGTCACACAGTGGTCACATGTGCTAAGCCAGATTCACTTCGTACTTGGTAGCAATGTTCCTCTACTGAGTTTCCACCTAGGTCATTCCAATGATTGTGGTCTAAGGATTTTTGTATTTTTCATGATTTTTGTATTTTTTATAATTTTTTTTTTTTTTTTTGGCCAAGCTTTTTTTTCCAGTTCAAAGAGAAATCTACGGAACCCAACAAAAAACTACAAGAGGCTGATTTTCCGACCGAAAATCAAATGTCTCCCCATGCGCCCTTCCTATTGTCACCCTTATTTTTATAAACAGGCATACCGATTCCAATGATCTACAGATATGGTGAAGGTACACTCTTTATTGACACTTCAAAATCTAAGCAAAGATTACCCATGTAGAAGCACAAGCACACTCTTATTGTGGCTCATTGTCCCAGCAAATTTTCACTTAAATATATTTCTACCCAGTATTATTGGCAGGGCTATGTTTAGGGACTGAAGATTCCCCTTGGTCTACATGTCTGACAAGGAGGACAAATATTTTTGTGTTATTTAGCATAAATTTCAACTTCCCAAGTCAAATCTTTCTTGAGTAATTGATTTTGCATGACATGCCCATGTGACCTTGAAAATAAGTCAAGGTCACCCATCTGCAATCCCAAGCAAGGTCTTATATTAATTTCAACTTCCCAAGTCAAATCTCTCTTGAGTTGTCACATCCACATTGATTTTTGATGAAATGCCCATGTGACCTTGAAAAATAGGTCAAGGTCATACATCTGCTGTCACAGGCAAGGTCTTACAAAAGTCTTACATAGAAACATAATCACACAAAAATGTCAACCTCTTTAAGACAAATCTTTTTCAAGTGCATCTGCAATGATTTTGAAAAAGTGGCCATGTGACCTTAAAAATAATTCAAGGTCACCCATCTGCAATCCCAAGCAAGATCATATATAGGAACATCTTCACATAAAATTTCAACTTCCCAAGTCAAATCTTTCTTGAGTTATCACGTCCACATTAATCTTAGATGAAATACCAATGTGACCTTGAAAAACAGGTCAAGGTCATACATCTGCAGTCACAAGCAAGGTCTTACAAAAGTCTTACATAGAAACATAATCATACAAAATGTCAACCTCTTTAAGTCAAAGCTGTCTCGAGTGCGTCTGCAATGATTTTTTAAAAGTGGCCATGTGACCTTGAAAATAGATCAAGGTCACCCATCTACAATCCAAAGCTAGGTTATTGTGGTACATAATCATGCAAAATTTTAACCTCCTAAGTCAAATCCTTACAGAGTTATTGCATCTACGTCAATTTTACATGACATGCCAATGTGACCTTCAAAAATAAGTCAAGGTCACCCATTTGCAATTCAAAGCAAGGTTTTATATAGGAACATCTTCACAAAAAATTTAAACTTCCCAAGTCAAATCTTTCTTGAGTTATCGCGTCAGCAACGCACGCAACAATGTGTTTAAGAAGAAGAAGATGAAGAAGAAGCAGCGGAAGAAACAGATGCAAAAACAATATGTCCGCCCGTTGCACGGGGAGACATAATTTACAGCTGACGTAATGGGTAACTGCAAACAAATGTAGTGACTTACAGAAGACAAAACATGTTAAATACAGAAATCTTTACCTAAGTAGCTCTGAGTTATCGTACAATTAACCACTACATTCACAAAACAATGACAACGAGGCACAGACAATGAGATAGTAGTTGGTCAATTACTGTCCAAACAGACCTGCAAAATGCATGATCAACCCCTCCCCCATACCTAATTCACCATTCTAACTCAAATTGTTTGACATTTAATAATCAATCAACTTGTATGACTCAACCCTTTCAACCTAGAAAATTCGATGAAGTTGCCCACATGCAAAACATAACAGACCCAATAATGTATGTGCATCATTGCTCCCTATGAAACTGCCCTCATATGTGAATGGAAGCATCGTAACATGTGAGGTACTGCCTTCCTCAACCCTCCTGATCCCAGCACTGCAAACATGTGGCACCACCTACCTAGGTCTTGGGGTCATCATCTGCCATTAGCTTTTTATGTAACAAGAACTTCTTTTTTTTCTTAAACTGCTACAGTGCTGCCATGAAAGACAACGTGTATCCCATGCATGCAGTAATCCATCTCTTGATACAGAAAAGAAGAATGCACAAAAAACAGAAACAAAAACAACCCCCAAAAAACAAAAACAAAACCAAAAAAAGAAAAAAACAAAAAAACAAACAAACTGTGCCAGTGCAGACCTATGAGAGTCCTTGCCATAATGTTTATTAATATGCATGTCTACACCACTGATACTGACATATATCCATACTGACAATTCTGCAAATTATTGCTTCTTTAATATCAGAAATTTATGATAATTGTGTCATGCGGCAAACACATTTGTCAGAGGCCAAGTCCATGTACAGTTGCAATAAGTTTAGAGACATATGTATTTAAATAAACAGAGTGAATATTAGGCAGAGAGTCTGATCATTCCAACTGGTCTATTGAGCCTGCTATGGAACAAGAGGCCCTTGTATGTAGTGCTCTGCTGAACATTACTCAGAAGACCACAAATTTTTCTTTCCTGAAATGTACTGTATAGTCATTTATATTCCCGGGCACAAAATTTCCCGAATACACTCCAAATCAGAATTTCACGAGTTTTGTTTTCCCAATTTTATGCAGGCTTTTATTCCACATTCAATCTGTTACAATTTTCTCAAATATTTATCCCTCGCGAAGAATTTATGATTATACAGTATTCCATCCAGGACTGTCTGAAATGTCAAAGTCATCCATATGATGCCACATGGTACATATTTGTGGTCCATTTGGTATCATTAACCTATATATATATTAGTGGTGAAACGAGTCGACCAAAGTCGCCGAAATCGTCGTTTAATTTTTGCCAGCAACGATGATCGAGCCCAAATTAAAGTGAAAATTAAGATCGATCTTTATTTTTTCAAATGAAAAAAGAATAAATAAATGAATAATCATAAAATGACGCTAGATACAAGCCTCGTAAACAGGAAAGGTGGCAGCCACTATTCTGCAACATTCACAGTGATGTCATGGCAACATGTACGCATGTATTTCTGTTCATGATACCTAATTTTGCCGATGGCTATTTCGACTTTGTGTTTAAAATGAGTATTTTCCTTCAACGATGTTTTAAATCAATGATCTGGCCGTTGTTTGTGACAATTTTTATGATGTAACTTTGAAAAACTGAGCAAAAATAGGTGAGTTTATCGTCGCGGTTACGATCTTTTTTTCATCCACCTGCCATGTTCTTCACATTGTCAAAAAAGCTGAGAACCTTGTCTATTTTAATAACAAGCTCTCCCATTGGCTGAAACAAAAGTATTTTAGAGGAAACCCTTCCAAAACTGCTTCTATTTAAAACAGATACGACGTTGTTTTAGTCGGAAACTACAGAAGACGATTCTCCGGAATATTCTAGGTCAGTCAGGTGGCCAGAATCAGTCACGTGGTGATGCAAATCTCCATACTTTGAGGTAATAAATAATGCTCTCTGATATATGTTGCCAAGGTGATTTTATGAGCTGCTGTATGAACACACTGGGCACTGGAAACTTCTGCCTTCTCTGGTGTTGTTGTGTCAGTGGCATACTCTTTTTTTCCCCACAAACAATTTGTAAATACATTTTGGTTTCAAGGTTATGGCTGAACAAGAGGCCCATGGGCCAAATGCTCTGCTGGCACTACAGCCATATTGTACCTGTTCATTTCAGAGTTGCCAGTCCTCTAGACTTGCACAAGTCCCTGGTGCATGTCCCTATTTTCCCATCCCGTGGTCCCACCCAGAAGTGCGATATATTTTCCCCTCCACAAAATTAACTGTATAATATTATGATAACTACACGGTGTTATTAAGTAGGTCCTACTGTTATTATTATCTTTTTTTTTTAACTGGTCGACACTGCTGCCATGCCGGTTTCAACAGTACTAGGTAGCAGCTATTGAGTCCTAGTCAATTCTAATCCCATTAGCATTGCGATAAGGCTGAGTGGAAAGTGGTCTTCGATGAATGCATGGCTAGTCACTGGCCACTCAAGCGAGACAAAGCTGACCATATCCCTCCAGCTGCCAACACCAGGGACTTGTTAAACTTGCACAAGCCCACTCTGGACTACCATCAATTCGGTGGGAGTGACGTCACAACATCCGGGGTTTCGCAGGATCTGAGAAGTCAAATCAGTGCCACAACTTTTTTATCTTTGCATTAATGCAAAATGATCCACGTCATGATTTAAGTTTTGTTGAGTAAGACCTCTACATTTCTATGTGGTTCTTTTGTCAATTTGAACAAAAACTCTTGCCGTACACCCTAACAAAGGGAATATATCGATCTCAATCAAGATTTTATCAAAGCGGTCAAACATGTGTGAATGCATGGGTACCGTCCATGCATTTTTCTTGGTTAGCATCACATATGATGGTTCCTCTTTAATTTTTTCTAAAGATTGGTTGTGTGATATAATTGTCATTAAATTATAGTGGTAGAGCTTGTTGCTGCAGTAAATAGTCCATAAACACACTTTCTCGCAGTTACTGACAAACTGTCAACATGATAAACACAAGCAGCAGCGATATTTTCACCCGAGTCGTGTTTACCTGCGGCTGGCATATTTTACTCTCTTTCCGTAAAAAAATTGGACCCTCTGCTCTATTGTACACAAAGACTGGTACAGTGGTAGTATGTTATCGTTCTGACCAATTTACAGTGTTAAATTTTGTTTCTTGCTTTAATAAATTGCCCGTAATCGTCACTTGTGTTCACACAAATATATCACTCATCTTTCAAGCCAGACTTCACAACACGAGGCAGTGAGTACTATCGAACGAAACAGCTGTAGAAAAACAATGCATTGATTGGACAGCGAACACCATGTGACCGATTCTGGGCCCCTGTAGTTTCCGACTTAAATAACGACACATCTGTATGAAATAGAAGCAGTTTTGAAGGGGTTTCCCCTAAAATACTTTTGTTTCAGCCAATGGGAGAGCTTGTTGTTACAATAGACAAGGTTCTGAGCATTCTAACGATATAAACAACATGGCGCGGAGATGAAAAAAAGATCGAATCGGGATGATGAAATCACCTATTTTTGCGCAGTTTTGCAAATTTACACATCATTCAAATTGTCACAAGCAACGACCCGATCATTGATTTAAATCATTGTAGAAGGAAAATATTTATTTTAACGCAAAATCGAAATAGCCATCGGCAAAAACTGACGTTTCTCTACAATAAAATGTGGGTGCTTGCATGTAAATAAACAACAGTCAACATAGGGAATTTGAGACAGCCTTGAATCAGTCACGTGCTTGACTGCTCATGAATAATTCATAGCAGGGACAAGCCGGCAAGCTTTACAAGTCTCACTGGACGCCCTCCACCTGACCCAGTGCACTGCAATTAATCCTTCATTACACAGTAGCTCAATTAACAGCTTTTGAAGACGGGTGCGTTATGACCGCTCGCTTGTCTGTTTGATAAGAAACACAGTGCAGACCGCCGGGCGCTTATCATCTGGAGTCAATGTTATATGGTTATAGACACATTCCACGCCAATTAGCTAGGTATAAGTGCCTACCTGTATTGTAACAGAATAAGGCTACGATGTGTGTTTACTTAAAATTTTATTTTGCAAATGAATTTGATTTTAAATAAAATACGGAAGACAGTCCAGTGAGACTTGAGCAAGTCTACCAGTCCTCAACTTCTGAACATGTAAAGCTAATGTGATTTTAATGTCTTGTTTGTCCACCAGATGACACTTCGCTCCACATGTAATCGTAGCTTATTTGTGCAGCTCCTGTGATGAATATTGTTGCATGTGCCCAGACAACAATCAGTTAGTCCTTAACTTTATGTCCTCAGTGACCTTGGAACAGAAGATCAAGGACACCCAGATTATGTAATACAAGAGGCCCATAGGCCTGCCTGGAGCTGTGCTGACATTGCATTGATGTCCAAGCTACACCCTGCCATTACAAAATCACCTCTTTCAACTTTACAGGCATAGTGACCTCACAAAAATAGGTCAAGGTCACTGATATTATATTCAATTCTAGCTTTGGACATTGTCTATATATCCTATAAATTTGGCAAGTCTAATCCAATTACTTTTCAAGATACAGAATCTTATATCTTAAAACACATTTTGACTCATAATTTCTGCCAAATTACAGGTGGCCCCATTAGTATCATCACCAATTTAAGACTTTGACATCCCCTACAATCGTACCAAGTTTGGTGAAGATCTGCAAAAAATCAAAGATGCTAAAGTGATCACAACATTTTCATATTTTGACCCCTACATTTCATAATATTGAAGGTGGCGCCACCAATATTGAAAAAAACCTAGATTTTTCTACACCGTATAAGTCCTGAAAGTTATATTGGACTAACTGTAAAACTGTGGACAGTACTGTGGTCACAAGATTTTCACATTTTGACCTGTATATAACATAATACTATAGGTGGCGCCACCAACATTGATGTCGATGAAGATTTTTATACACTTTATAACTCTTCGTTACATGGGCCTATCTCAAGAATTGTGGGGTGCAGAGCATTAATGAGGTGACGCAAATATTCAAACTGGCCATTTGACCTTGACCTTCAACTCAGATTAAAAAGTTGTATGTGTTCAAAATATGTGCCCAACATCCAGCTTTCCATATATATTATGTTTGTTCAAATTAGGTAATAACTTTTTGAGCTTTTGAGGAAAGACAATAAACTTGGAGATGTGCTAAACTCCATAAGAACCTGATCACAGTGACCCAAAAAACAGGTCACCAAGTACACTTTTACGTATTATGTAATCAAGTGCAATTTTGATCTGGAGACTCAATTCTCTTTGGCATTGATGTCCAAGATACACCCAGCCATTACAAAATCACCTTTGCAACTTTACAGGCATGGTGACCTCACAAAAATTAGTCAAGGTCATTGATAATACATAACATCCTACCTTTGGCAATGGTCTATATATCACATAAATTTGGCAAGTCTAATCCAATTACTTTTTCAAATATGGAATTTTACATCTTAAAACACATTTTGGCTCATAATTTCTGCCAAATTATAGGTGGCACCACTAGTGTCATTAGCAGCTCAGACTTTGACCTCTCCCACAATCCCACTAAATTTGGTAATGATCTGCCAAAAATTAAATGCTAGAGTGTTAACAAGATTTTCACATTTTGACCCCTATATTACATAATAATGTAGGAGGTGCTACCAATATTGAACTCGGCCTAGATTTTAATACACCCTATTAGTCCTGAAAGTTATATTGGGCTAACTTGAAAACTTTGGATGGTATCGCACTAACGAGTAAAATTTTACAGACGAACGTCTCTAGTATGATACACTTATGTAGAAAAACATGACCCATGTTTATAAATATCAAACCCAACAATGACAGCAAAGAGATTCCAGAGTCACCAAAGCATCAACATTCATCTCCCAATACCAATGTGAAGAAACAAATTTCACTCCTGACTTGCGACAGGCAGTCACCCACAAAAGGCAACTGGTGGTTTTAAACCAGTCCCCTGAACCTTTGAAATATTCTTCATTGAATACAGACTATAGTGTTTCCAATATGTATAGGCCCAACCACTCAAAACCCAAATTTCATTATTTCTGCAAAAAAATAAAAAGAGAATTGGCAGGCCTATCACTATTTTGGTTCTTCTGACTAGTTTGTCAGCTGAGTTTATAGCAAAAGTAGAAAGTAGGCCTATATCATTTTTGTTATATCTATGAATCTGGAACATTATGTAATTAATATGTCAAGTGATTGAATCACTGTTATAGAGTATCAAACGGACGGATGACAGGCATAAATGGTTGCATAAGCTCTGTGACCTTTGGTCAGCAGAGCTAAAAATAAGGTACCACAGTGCCCCAGTTTACTTCAGAAACCTAATTTTGCAACAGTGTATCTCACAGGTAAAATATGAATTGCTGACAGACTACTACACGGAAATAAGCTTTATTGTACATTAGCTTACAGACCACAGTTGTGATTGGCTGGTTGCGCATCCCAGCGGAGATAGTCTGTAATAATTGTTAACATGGTTAAAATACTGTGTTTTCAGCATGCTGTAGCTTATGTTTAAATAAAGTTTAGCTAAGTCAGCTTTGCTGCATCACAGAGTTACTTCATTGTTGGTCATATAGGTGCACTGTCTTCTAGGCCAGGTCGGAACTTTATGGTGGAGAAGAATAATGATGTGACCCTGGCAAGAGCGCAGTTCATACACCTGTATAAAGCTGACATCCAGGTGTTGTTTCGTATTTCTATTATCACAAATTAACGAGCTGGGAATTATATGACAAAAATCCATCCATGTTTTTCTGACATTTTTATCTGTTAAATGCCATTCACAGAATTTTAAAATACCAAAATGCTGATTTTTTAGACTGAAAAATGCTAATATGAAAAATAGAAGGATTTATAACTGTGGTCTGTGGCCATAAACTTACACATGGTCAGTATGGTACAGCATACAATATAGCCACATGGTTTCACGATGGTCAAAGAAAAATATATCCAACCACCTCACCCACAGAAATGTAATACAATGAATGGTCCATGCTAGATAGATCACCTAATGAGACCACCTTTCTTAACAGACCACTTTACTCAGTACTTTGCTTTGTGCCTGTTATTCATACCTGTGAGAGGCAACCTGTCCTGACACAGCATCACATGGTAGCCCCCAGGGCAGACTGTGACCATACCTCTCACTGCTGGCTCATCTCAACTTTCAAATGTCAAATGCTGGGGGGGGGGGGCACTATGACCTCAGCCGAACAAGCAGGAACCCTCATACCAGCTACCCCTACTCCTACACACACTGACAGACACAGAGCCAGCCATCTTAACACAAACTTCATCCACCGTGCTTGCAAACAAACAAAAAACAAAACAAAAAAAACCCACACAAGTCCTTGAGACTGTTTGTAAAATATTTCAAAATTTTGCCATCAGCTTTGACAATGATATAAAGGCATGAACACAAGGCACTTCAAGGATTCTAGAGCACTTCATGTACATGTTTGTTAAACAAATATTGGATATCACTTGTGAAATTAAATCAAAATAGGCATGGCAGTGGTTAGCATTGGCAGGCCCCATAACCTGACTCATCAATGTGTGCATACATTAAGCCTGTCCTAACTGTACACTGTTTACACTCATGTCTAATTTCTGCTGGCAAGTCTCCAGTGACTGGCTCACCAACAGTGCACTGTCCTCAGTTTGAGGTCTTCTTTCTCTTAAAGGAAATGTTGAGGCAGGCCACATTTTAACATCAGGCTGCCTTGAATGGGAAAGTGGTGGAAGTTACGTGTAATAAGTTTATGAGTCTGTGAGGCCAGCCTGTCAGCTGGTAGAATGGGTGGTGTATGGATACCATTATAGCTGGTGTGGACAGTGGGGTAAGGGTTTCACTGTAGCCAGGTCAGTGCCGATGAGGGACACCATGTTGGTCTGTCCACGTAGTGGTCCTGTCTGGCTGTCCTCTTTCACTCACTGTAGACAAAACTCACTCACCTGTTCCAGCCCCATGTCCAGCAAGCTACAATCCAAAATCTTCAGCAATCCTTTACGCAGGGCCATGGTGCAGCTGACTAGCAACTTAAGTCACCTGTCTCTTAATAACAGCAAGTACTTGTCCTACATCCCAAGCCAGCTATTCAAAGTATGTCTTCACATTCTCCTACATCCAGGAAGTGGCCCACATACATGTACATACTGCCTCTGAAGCTTTCCATACAATAACTTGCTGGTGGGTAACTTGTCACAGGAAATGTGACTAAGTTTGCCCCTACACATGTGAGTCCACTGGTTCTGGTACAGCCTGATGTTTATTCCGCCCGCACTGTTTTGGTAGGTGCCCGGAATCTGTGATGGCTGGTTATATGCACAAACACTGCCATTGCTACCCCGCCTGTTATCACTCAGTCAATTATAGTGACGGGTGATTCTCTCCAACAATTAGGGAGAGTAGGCCACAGAAACCCAGGGCCAGACAACCAAAATACAATGCAGGCCCCTGTAATGGACAGTGTTCTTGCCATAGTCCACAGAAAGAGTCCCTGGGGCCCACAGGTGGGGGTGGGGTGAGGTGATTAGCTGGACAGGATCACTGCACTCATACATGCTCACCCTGTCACCAAAATTCCAGCAGCTTTGAGGATTTTGTCTGGCAAATCAATAAAAAACAGCAGAGTACAATGAGCCAAGCTGCTGCAGTTGTCTGGAATAAGTGCATCCTGCCATCCATTTTACACCAGATTTTTTGTTTAATTCTATAGACATTGTTTTTATTCCCCAGAAAAGTATGAATTAAGTCCTCTAACCTTAGAAATAATACAAAGTCACCTTTTGTCTAGCAACATCATCGCTGTTTAAAATATCAGAGACTTCACTCATACACTTCTAGAGTCATCCTTTTTCAAATGAAATAGGACAAGATCCACTATCACCAAGATATAACATGTTAGTTTCACCTGTCACCGTCACCCATTAGCAACAACAAGAGAAACCTGACAGTTCCTTTTTTATTATCGTTTGTGTGTGTGCACGATAGACTGTACAATTAACTTTTTCGTGTTGGCAACATGTTCATAAGATGTACATGTAACAAAACAACTAGAAATACAGTCAATTGAAGTGTGATTTTGGCAGTTGCCTTTACTAGTGACAGGACCCGTACGAAAAATATATTACAGAATCATGCAAGAAAACAGTATAAGAGATCTACAATAAATTTCTTTAATATTTATGCAAGATCTGTAATATAACTGAACAACATGGCAGATTCAGAATCTATTATAGAAATATGCGAGAAATAGAGCGAATTATTTAAATGAGCTTCAAAATCTGTAATGGGATGGCATTTTTCTGCCATATGCGAGATCTTGCATATATAACAGATCTGCTATATTGAAAATCTGCAATGCATGCGAGATCTCGCATATATGCAAGAAATATACGAGAAATAGAGCGAATTATGTAAATGAGCCTCAAAATCTGTAATGGATGGTATTTTTCTTGCATATGCGAGATCTTGTATATATAGCAGATCTGCTATATTGAAAATCTGCCATATATGAGAGAAAACTGACCAGATTATGCAAATGAGCCTCAAAATCTGTAATGCATAGCCATTTTCTTGCATAATATGGGTACCTTTCTTCAGCCATACTACAAATAAAATAATGGGGCATATTGAAAATACTGGAGGTATGTGACCAACCTGAAAATTCAATGGTTGAGAATTCTTTTGCCCATGGTCCAAGTAGTCATGTAGGTTTGGAAGAATTGTAAAATCAACCTGCACCTTTGACTACAAAAACTCAGACAGTATCACACAGTTTTACCCTGACAAGAACAAGAAAAATGAGAAGAGTGCAGCAATGAATTAATTCTTAACATTTATTTCCACTATATTCATAACTACATGTATTTACAAATTATACATGCTAAGTGTCCATTTTACTTTAATCTAGAGGCTCTTAGTGGGTTGGTCTACCACGCTTGCCAGGCTGCTGATTAGGTCTTTGGTAAATAGCTTCTTGAAACGTATTCCAGTTATTTTGCTAGCCATCACCTGCTGGATGTCAGCTGTGCCTCTGTCCTGCACAGAATCCTGAAAATATATAGATATACATTGGTCGGTGACTCTAGAAGTTGGTTGGATGAGCTTTTTTTCAACCATGGCTAACATTGCATGTAAGCAAAAAACTGGAAAATCTAACACACAAAGCCTCAACCTGTAAGATAACAATAAAATATTTTTAAAAACCTCAAGTCTAAATATGAAATGTGATCACTACTTATTTATTTACTAAGTTTCCATACGGATACTTTCACTGTACAGGTTTCACGATTGTAGTAAATTATGTGCAAAAGTTACCACGTTTGCAATTAAGCCATTTTATGAATTTTCATTTTTGCAAGACAAGATAATTTTTATTGCAGAGCAAACTCCATATTTATTACACACAAATAAACGTGTTTTAATGCACATTTTGTAATTGAAGGGGTGTGAGAAAGAACGTACTAAGTGACTTTGAACCCCAATGCTACAAAGTACCAAAGCTATATGAAAATGTATAGAAATTTGTACTTTCTAGCATTAGCCTTCGAAGTTACTTGGAACCTTCGTGCTCCCATCCCTTCAATTATTGTCAAAGTGGTCCCTCATGAGAGACCATGTGTATATGTAGACCTTAATCCTTATAGGACCAATAAGACATGTTGTACAAGTATAGAGTGTAATTAGCCATTGGTCTTGGTGTAAAACATGTGAACTTTCAGTGGTTTCTCATCAATCCTGCCACGTGTACCACTACATCAATGATGTCTATACACTAAGGCATTACTGGAACAAACCACAAGACAAAAAACACTGTAAATTACATTTAATTGTGAAAGTGGTTTGGACAAAAATATTAAATTACACATCTTAAAAAAACTGCAAATTTATCTTTGCAGTTTCTAAAATATTGGTCCTCAAATTTTAGTAATATGATACATAAAATGGAAAACCAATTAACATTTACAAGTAAAATACATGTACAGTGGTACCTCTTTTGAGAGACCCTTCCTATGAGAGACCATCCTCTCTTGAGAGACCATTTTGTAAAACCCCAAGCCCTATTCTTCCAATGTTATTGTACCTCTAATGAGAGACCACCTGTCTTGAAAGATCATGCACTGTTTTTGTGCAAATTTTCAAAATTTGTGGCATAGATGATTAAGTAGAAAAAAATCCAGCATCAAGTTGAATTAATTTAAACTTCTTCCACCTGAGAAATAATTTACTGTAACATCAAATTCAAAACAGTATTTTGCACATATTTATATCTTTTAAAGCATTCAGGGCCTTTGATAATAATTAGCTGGGTAGGAAACAATCTTGACCGCAATTTGTACACACAGGATTTTGGAAATGTTTATCAAGATTCAAGGGAGTTTCGCAGCCTGAGGCACCATGCAAAGCCCTGATGGCCTAGCTGGTCCATGGAATTCTTGGATTCACCATCATGGCACTTAAGGCACTCAGTGAATAAAAGGCGTGAACAACATGCATTGACAACAAGAAGTAGGGTCAAGCAAGCCCGTAGCAACCTATATATTCTATGTAAAACATGCTAGACCACTAAAGTCAAAAGTACAGTTTCCAATCGTCAAATTTTTATTAAACCCCATGTACTAATATAGCAGAGTATAGTTTAAAAGCATCAGTGATTTTGAACTCAAAATCTTTGTCCAGCTCTGAGTGATTTGCATCCAAAAAAGGCATATTTAACATGGGAATGAATGGGAATACACACTTGTATCCACCTAGCAGAGATTTGTAGGTCAGTGCCTGTGATGTCATGGTGAAGCCAAGAATATTGACTGACTGCATGGTGCAATATGTTTGTGACCCCCACACTGCATTCCATGCTAAACTACTGAAACAAATTGAGGAACAATCACATTCCATACCAACCAGCTAAATCAATTCACTCCTTGGGCACTGACTTGAAACTGTCTAAAGTTACCGTTTCAAGTCAGGCTGTAAAATTGGGGTAAAATTTCAGGCTCAGCCAGCAAAGACAGTTGTGCCCCACAAACTCAATACATGTGTTTACTCAGTCCCACTGACAGCAAGTTACATGCTCTAAACACATGCAAAGTGTAAGATTCTACAGAAAATTGACTCTGCGTGTACATACCTATTTAAAAAGTCTGTATGGAAGTCTCAGCCAGCTTCCCCGCCATCTCATGCTCACATCTTGCCTCTCCCATGTGTTCAAAATTCAAACTGGTCAACTTCCGGTTTGGCGGTAAGAAAATACGAACTGACAAATGGAACTAGGAATGGCTGAAGGAGTGTGGAAAATACAAAATTAACTTCTGGAATGCCAATACAGCTACATTTTTTTTCCATAAGATATATTGTTGCAGCTATGTGGCAAAATGCATTTTTGCATTTTCCACCCCTCTTGTCACATGTTTTTGCAAATTTGCTACTGGTTGCTCTGCCCTGATTTATGAATAACTACCACAAAAATTAAAAAATAAAAATTATTTAATACATTTTCTGAGAGCTAACATAATGGAAATGTTGGATGTTTCCCTTTCATAGTGTCAGTTGGGTGCAATACTTCCATAACAATTACAAAAATGATAATCATTATTAACAAGAAATATAGATTAAACTCCCCTGAAATGTGCAGGAAACTTAAGTTTTATGTTGTGAATCAAAATGGGGCATCTCAAATTTTCCCATTATTTTTACTGTTTTCACCAGTCAGCAAGCCAAAGGTAATAAGTGATGCACTTATTACATTATATATAAAAGTGATGAAATTTATTGAATTTGATTGTTTGGAGTGAAGTGGTCCACTCTTCCATTGTGAGGAATATTTCATTGTTTGTGAACAATTTGGGACAATACAGTTTGGATCTTCTGGTCTGAAAGCCAGAGACAGACAAACTCAACTATACATGGATATACTTATTATGTTCTTACACTTTTGCAATACATGTACTGATTTTTGCTGAACAGTTTAACAGCTTTAAAAACTCTTGTTATTCGTGGCTACATTCAGATTTTAAATAGAGTCCTTAATTAAACACATGATGAAATGTAGAGAGAACAGCAATTTTATAATAAAAAAAAATGTATTAACCGTTCCCCCAACCCAACAAAAATATTATTTAACCTTCCCTCACTCCATACAAATGTAAATTGATTGGCATTAAATTAATGAAAAAGAAAAGGCAAACGTCCTATAAATTCTGTATGCTTTACTTAACCCACACCACCTATTGAGTATTGGCATTATGTGTACCTCCAGGAATCGTTTTATGAACATTATTTGTTACATTGACAGAATTCAAGTTAAAATATGTATATTATTACTGTTTATAATTACCATAAACTCAGAAATTAAGGGATGAAGTACTTTTATGCACATAATTATAGTCTGAGTCCATTTCTTTTACAATTTAGGGAAGGACGAAATTTGCAAAGTCCTGTTTCTGTAATACTTTAAGTGCAAAATTTTTCTAAGTTCATTTCTGCTATAAGTTTAGAGAGAAAATTTTTCTAAGTCCATTTCTGTAATAAATCCAAGTGGAAAATTTTCTAAGTCCATTTTTCTGTAATGATGCGATAAATTTTCTGCATTGATGGTATTTTCTTGCATATGCTTGAAAAAATTCTTGCATATACAAGAAATTCATCACAGATTTGGAGAAAATCTCGCATATGCAAGAAATTTCATTACAGATTTTGAATGAAGCATGCGAGAAAATTAAACAAGAAAAAGATCTGTATTAATTTGAACAGAAACATGCGAGAAAATCAAATCCTGCAATGTTTCTGCTATATTCCTGTTATAATCAATACAGAAAATTTCGTACGGGGAGCCAGGGATACACCATTACTGACATACCTAAGTCAACATGTCAATTTGACCTTTTAAGGTCTCTCCAATTCAAAATCAACAAAACTAAACAAAGCTCATAGGAACTCTCCTATTAGAATTTAATAGTAACCATGGGCATAAGATCCACCATAAAGGAGAGTCATAATACAATATGCCACAGTTGCTGCTAGTCCTATAGTAACATTGCTATGTCCATGTACCTTTCCCAATGATTCCTATTATAAATCATTGGTGAAAGTTTACCAGACCTAATTTTACTGAACTTCACTGAAAAAGTGATTTCCTCTACTTTTAATATTGATCACTCAATCTCCAGTTTACTGAATTTAGTCTCCAGACTGAAAACTTTCTCCCGTGAATAATTTTTTAAAAAACAGGAAATGCCAACAAGTTTGAACAGAATCCAACAAGCAACTTGGGAGAATCCAAAAATAGTGAAAAAAATCTTCAACTAGACATACCTTCAACGCAAAGCATTGACTGAAGGGTTTGCCATTTGCTCAAATTAAGTCATGGTGACACCAAAAATCCAATCAGTTCATCTTACCAGGTAAGATCAGCATCTTGCCAAATTTGAGCAAAACACATTGAGGCATTCTGTAGATATAGCGGTAACGAGAATGAGCACATCCGGACAGACGGACATCTGGACAACGCGAAAACATAAAGGGTCCACCTCACCTAACAAACTTTGATTAGAGCATTGATGGAGGCATTCTGGAGAAATCATGGTAATGCGCCCTAATGAGCATCTAATTAAGCTGCTATTTGCTTACATTAGGTCATGATGACACCAAAATCTAATCACATCATCCTGGCATACAAAATCATCATACTATAACATTTGAGCCAGATACATGTACCTGGAAGCATTCTGGAGATATTGCAGTAATGAGCCCTAATGAACCTTTAATTAGGTTGCCATTTGTTCAAATTAGGTCACGGTGACACCAAAATCTAAACAGTTCATCTTGGCATGCTGGATAAGCATACTGCCTAATACGGTCTATGCATAAATTCACCAAGCGGGAAAACCCCAGCGGAGATTCCGATGTCAGAGCCAGGCACGCACAGGTTTCTGGGTAATTTGCGGGCCACTCAGTCTTACTGCACAGGCTACAGCACAACTGAATACAGCAAGTAACGAGGAGTGAAACACGGACCATGATTTCTTCAAAAAAAGGAATCTAGAGTGGCTGAAAAAGTATTTGAAAGACAAAGGAATATCAATTGATGGAAGGAATAAAGCGGCACTTTTATTTTTAATACTTGTCAGTTTGACGTTTCTTCCAGGTATCAACATTACAGCCCACTAGGCACTACACAACAGTCAGTGGTGGTTTACCATGATAATTCCCCTTGTCACTCAACGTTCTAACTATTAATGCTTTCTGTACTCCCTCCCCCAGCGATCTACAATGGTCAACTTCTATACACCTCCTGTATTTGGTCCACTTCCTGCTTTTCTGCTCACGTTGACACAAACAAGATTAGTGTCCGCCATCAAGAATTATCCTGACCACTTTTGAGAAGGTGCACAGCACGCCATCTGGTAGCAAAAAATCAGCCTGCATGCCTCACTTTCGTAATGTGACAACTGCCGGGGTTTTCCCACTTGGTGAACTTATGCATAGACCATACTGGAGCAAAATACAGAGGAGCATTCTGGAGATATTGCAATAACGAGCCCTAATGAGAATGCAATTAAGCTGCCACTTGCTCAAATTAAGTCACGGTGACACCAAAATCTAATCAGTTCATCTTGCCAGGTAAGGTAAGCATATTGACAAATACATGGAGGCATTCTGTAGATATCGAGGTAATGACAATGTGAATATCTGGTCGAATGGACAGACAACCCAAAAACAGATAGTCTCCCCTATGAGGAGGACACTTAAAAATACTAAAAGAGTTTGTTACAGCTCCACCTGTCAAACAAATTTTGGTCAATGGGACTCTAGATATGTGCATTTACAATTTCAAAGTGATTGGCCAAGTGTTTTCAGATATTTTTTCACATATTATTACCATAAAATGGGCACAAAAATTTGTTACTTGAATACTTTCCATGGGATACAGATGCCTCAACCTATCATTATTTCTAGGGCTCCATGGAAACAGTAAGGGATGTCATGACAAAATAGAGCTGAAATGAACAAGTTAAATATCATATAAACTTAAAAGTACATGCGACTATTATGAAATTGACCAAACCATGACAGGGTCTCTGTGTATTATGGTGAGGCCAATGTACACCTTTCCTGATGTCAACTGATGATGCAATTCTTTAACTGTCTGTAATTTACTGTCTCCCCAAATTGTCAAGAGAACTGGACATGGAGCAGACAATGCTCATTTCCACGGGGTGTCGTACAGACACACAGACAAACAAAACCCCAGGTGCACACTTTCATATACTTATTAATAATCCTGTAAAGTTTCATAACTGTATGTTGGATGAGAAAAGACAAATGGATGGATAAGGACAAATTTATGTGCCCCCCCCCCAAAAAAAAAAGTAGCAGGGACATAAAAATTGAAAAACTGCTTTAATTCTTTCAGCGCCAAATTTAGGATGGATTCCACAGTTTTTGTCTGGACCTTTAAGTTTAGGTATGCTGGTACTGGAATGAAAGGTCTTTCTAGGAGCAATATGGATCTGGGATCCTTATGAAAATTCAAACTAGTTTGATTTATGTAGATCGACTTTAGTTGTACTTGGCACTGAAAGAGTTTAGCATAAACACAGGAAAACATTCAATTGAGACTCACCTAAACCATATCCCACCAATTTTGAAGTGAACCTGACAGACATTTTTGGAGAATAGGTCACAAATATAATTAATATTGCAATCCCAACTGATTTGCTAAGTAATCAATACATGTACAGTTTAGCCCGTGTAAAACTTAACAGTCACCAAACGCATCAACCTTTTGCAACCTTTTTCCAACCATTTGAGTGAACAAACCTTTTTCAAACACTTTCCAAACCATTTCCTCTTATTGCATTAGAACCCTTTTAAACACTTTTAAACCTTTCTCTAATGGTTAACAACATTTCACACACTTTCTCAACCTTATGGATGAAAATGTTGAAATGGTTTGCAACCATTCCAACAATTTGAAACCCTTTGTCAACCTTTTACAAACCCTTTGTCAACCTTTTGCAAACCTTTTACAACCTTTACAAACCCCAATGCAACACTTTGCAACACAAACCTGAGTCATGCCTGGGGGCATGAATGTCTCGCCAGCGTAATTCAAGCCACTCCGAAGTTTTTTGTTGATGGACGGAAAGTGACTGCTTAGTCTCGCCAACAGCTTATGCTGGTGAGACAAAAATGCATTTGGCTGTTAAGTTTTAGACGGGCTTAACTGTAGTCTGAACGTATCCATCAACCCACACGTGCATGTACTGCAATTGAAAAATTTGTACAAAATCAGGTTTCCACAGCTTCACTGCCAGGGATCCTTCCACAAAGTATATCTCCACCAAGTTTCAGGACAAACTGAGAGATAGTTCTTGGTTAGAATTAAAAAAAATATCTTTAATACACAAAAATTCATTAAAAGATATTAAAAAATCGCAGTGCCGTCTCTTGAACAACTAAAGCTCTTGGGATCCACAGAAATGTTCCTATATATATGCAATTTTGAACTAACTGGCCAAACATTTTTGGTGATTTTTCAGGATTTCACCAAAAAGGAACAAAAAAATTCATTAAAAAACTAGAAAAGATGATTTGCTGCATAGCAAATCAGTGTGTGTGTCTTCAAAGCATATTGGTATGGCAATGTACAACTATTCCATAACACAGGAGTAGAAGTTGGAATGGCATCTCTATCTATTACAGCTTTGAAGTTATTTAAGATTTAAAATTTCTAATGGTGCTATTTAGCATAATTCAAATTGCTACAACTTTTGTTTTAGATTCATTACATGCGCAATGGTCCGGAACCCCCTAGTAGAAGTTAAACTGACATGAACATGAACCAAATCGGATGAAAATTTACCAAGTTATGGCAAGATGAAACTTTCAAAGGGCCAAATGACCTTGACCCTTGCCCTTTCGAGGTCACGTGTTCTTATAAAAATGTGCAGTGTTGCAATACCTACAATTTGAGTCTAACATGATTAGAATTGGATGGAAAATAGCCAAGTTGTGACTGGATGAAACTTTCAAAGGTTCAAATGACCTTGACCTTTGACCATTAGAGGTCACACATACATTTGAAAATATGCAGGGTTACAATAGCTACAATATGAGCCCAACATGATCAAAATTAAATAAAAATTGACCAAGTTATGGCCAGAACAAGGCCACCAAGGAAAGTGGCCTTTGACCTTGAAATGACTTTTGACCTTGAGATGACCTCTACCTGAAGTGAACCTTGACCTCAAAAATGATATTTTGGCTTAAAATTGACCTTTGACCTTGACATGACCTTTGACCTTGACATGACCTTGACATTTGAGATGACCTTTACCTTGCAATGATTGAACTCCCATACACTCGGGACCACATCTACTATAGTATACAAGATATTGAAGATTTAAAACTTTAATTAGCTCTCATTTGCATAATTTTCAAAAGCATGACCTCTCATTATAAAAAGGCCAGACTTTATCCATAGAAGTATAATTGTGCAAAGTTTGGAGTTTCTACGTGTAATACTTTTCAAATGAAATGTCGGACAAATTTGCCGGTAAAGAAATGAGGAAAGAAGAAAGAAAGAAATAAAGAATTCCTAGAAAAACAGAAAAGTGTGCGTTGACACACACACTTTAATAAAGAATTCCTAGAAAAACAGAAAAGTGTGCGTTGACACACACACTTTAACAAAATAATCACTGCAGCATGACCATTCAATAAACTTTGCAGAGCCTCATCCAACCCAGATATCTATTAAGTTTGAAGAGGATACAGCCTATGGCTTGGAAGAGTCAAAAATGTAAATATACATGAATAAATGACAACAACGACAACAACAGACTGATGGATGACAGACCATCTATAAGCTCAGCTGAGAAGTCATCTACGCTAATAAAAACAACTAGAAAAGATGATTTGCTGCATAGCAAATCAGTGTGTGTGTCTTCAAAGCATATTGGTATGGCAATGTACAACTATTCCGTAACACAGGAGTAGAAGTTGGAATGGCATCTCTTTCTATTACAGCTTTGAAGTAATTCAAGATTTAAAATTTCAAATGCCCCTAATTTGCATAATTTTAAACATCTGCATTTCTGTGTATTAAACGGCCAAACTCCTTATATGGAGGTACAATCATGCCAAGTTTGCAGTTTCTATGTATAATAGTGTCTGAGAAAAGTGTCGGACAAATTTGCTGGTAAAGAAGAAAGAAAGAAAGAAAGAAACTGGCAAAGAAGATCTTTTTTAATCTGTCTGTGTGCCTTCAAAGGTTGTAAATATTATATGCTACAACTTTTGTCCTTTGGTATTTTACATTCCATTAAGCTTATGGCTGCACGCAAATTTCAAAGTCCAAATGACCTTGACCTTTGACCTTTACAGGTCACACGTAAATTGCACAGTGTTACAATACCTACAATTTGAGCCGGACATGAACCAAATAGGAGTAAAATTGACCAAGTTATGGCAGGATGAAACTTTCAAAGGGCCAAATGACCTTGACCTTTGCCTTTTTGAGGTTACATTCTTATAAAAATGTCCAGTGTAGTAATACCTACAATTTGAGTCCAACATAATTAGAACTGGATGGAGATTGGCCACGTTATGATTGGATGAAACTTTCAAAGGTCCAAATGACCTTGACCTTTGAACTTTAGAGGTCACATGTAAATCTATAAAATGTGCAAGGCTACAATAGCAACAATTTGAGCCCAACATGATCAAAATTGGATAAAAACTGAACAAGTTATGGCCAGAAGAAAGCCAGCACCAAAGTGGCCTTTGACCTTGAAATTACCTTTGACCTTGAGACGACCTCTACCTGAAGTGAACCTTGACCTCAAAAATGACAGTTTAGTTTAAAATTGACCTTTGACCTTGACATGACCTTTGACCTTGACATTAGAGCTGACCTTTACCTTGCTATGATTGAACTCCTATACACTCGGAACCACATCTACCATAGTATATAAGATATTGAAGATTTAAAACTTTAATTAGCCCTCATTTGCATAATTTTGAAAAGCATGACCTCTCATTATAAAAAGGCCAGACTTTATCCATAGAAGTATAATTGTGCCAAGTTTGGGGTTTCTACATATCATACTTTTCAAATGAAATGTCGGACAAATTTGCCGGTAAAGAAAGAAAGAAAGAAGAAAGAAAGAAAGAAAGAAAGAAATAAAGAATTCCTAGAAAAACAGAAAAGTGTGTGCTGACACACACACTTTAAAAAATGCACTTCATGACATGCAATGCTGCTGAAGACACAATGACCCCTGAAGCAACATTTATTTAGGAAAGTGTAACTTATGCCATGACCATGCTAATGCTTTTCTCTGTTTCCATGATAACCTAATACATGTATCAAAAATGCCAAAACAACTGACACATCTATTGGTACACAATTTTGTACAACCTGAGCTAGTTGCTGCTACCCATTGCTAAGGCCTGGGATATTGATCAATTTATCATCTTTATTATAGTTACAGCAAGATGCAAGATTATCCTCATGAAATGCCTGCCTGCACAGGGTCATAAATTAAGAAGTACAGTGGAACCTGGACTTCCAAGCCCGTATTACTACCTTCAGAAAGCGGCTTCATAAAACAAGTGGCCTTGAAATTCTGAAAAATTTATTAAACAATCAGACCACGAATGGGTGGTATTGAAACGAGAAGAAGTCATTGACAAAGGAGGGTCTTGCCCACTGGTGCTTCTGTATTAACTCTGTCAGTGCCAATGTGGACAACAGCAGTCAATATGCACAGACTTGACATAGTGACACAGCAGTCAATATGCACTGAGTTGACATAGTGACACAGCAGTCAATATGCATGGAGTTGACACAGTGACACAGCAGTCAATATGCACTGAGTTGACATAGTGACACAGCAGTCGCTATGCACTGAGTTAACATCATTGACACAGCAGTCAATATGCACGGAGTTGACATAGTGACACAGCAGTCAATATGCACGGAGTTGACATAGTGACACAGCGGTCAATATGCATGGAGTTGACATAGTGACACAGCAGTCAATATGCCTGGAGTTGACATAGTAACAGAGCAGTCAATATGCACGGAGTTGACATAGTGACTCAGCAGTCAATATGCACGGAGTTGACATAGTGACACAGCAGTCAATATGCACGGAGTTGACATAGTGACACAGCAGTCACAGTCTTTGTAAACTGGCCAGTCAGTCCAATAAAGCAAGTGCACAGATCATAAAAATGGTGCAGGTCAACAGCTTTCCTTGGCAGGTTTTGTTAGCCACATGTGAGGAGAGCTCTAAACCATGTCAGTTCACAGCCACCCAGTGAATATAAACATAGGTATACTTCTACACAGGACGTAGGACCAAAGTCAACACTCAGGACACTGGGTCAACAGCTTTCCTATGTACACTGGGTCAACAGCTTTCCTATGTACACTGTGGCCATTATGCCCCCAGAGTGCACCAGGAAATGCTGTTGCCTGATGGCTGCTTGTTCCTTGTACATGACCACAAAGCAAAGCCCAAAGGTTTCACTGAGCAAGCAGCCCAATATCTCTACATGCTATGAAAGTGGTAGTCCAGCAAGAGTTTGTGCTGGCCTTAGGTGTCCAGGCAGCAGATTTGTCAAGCCCTGGACCAAACACAAGCATATGGCATCTCATAAATGCCGGTAATTTTTTATAAGAAGTTGCTGCATGGGTGCTTGGTTCCTGAAGGTTCCACAGAAAAAGATATCAGAAGTTGTATTGATTCAATAAAAATATGATCCACTCGTAGGTACAGTATATACTGATATTGAAAACAAAATATACAACTTCATGTATGTGGTGGATCCATAAATGGTTATGATGTAGCCTCAAGCAAGCATGTCAGTTATGTATATTTAACTTAGTGTTTCTTATGGAGTTTGCCTTTGAAAATTGCAGTATATATGACTACATTAGGAGGTATTCATATTAACTTTGATCCAGTGCTGTCACCTAGGCTGCTGCAAGGAATTTGACAGGAAGGAGGGCAGATTCATGTATTAAGTGCTCTGTGCAAAATGAACTTCTGTGATAAAAGTAACAAAATGAGAAAGCAAAAAGTTAAAGAAAAGTTATTAACTAAGTTTTAAAGCACACAAGATACCAAACATACATTTGTTTGGTAGAAAAAAAAAGATATTTCTGGATGGGTATGTAAAATAACTGTACAACTGGCCTCATCATGGCAGTGGCTCAGTTGTTGCCTAGCAACTGAGAGGACCAGAGCAGGTCTGCAATTAATAGACACAAATATGAATACCTCCTACATTGCAAAAGAAATGTAGATAATGGTCGACCACAAAGACAGTGCGTGTTCCACACAGCATACATAGAATGTTGGTGATCACAGCACAAGGCTCTGAAGCTTCCTGAGGTGGCGTTATGGATATGATGTCTGTTTTGATTTGGAGCGGTCACTGTATTCATTGACTATGTGCAGAGTCACTGAGTTGGCCTGCTTTGTTGGGGTGACTCTCACGGTTTTGTAAACAATTAGAATATGCTGGAATGGTGACTTACATTCATATGTTGTCCACACAGGCCTCACTCGGTGAATTGACATGTGGGACTGATTTGAAAACTCTGGAAATCTGGTGAGATTTTTAAGCCTAGATATATAAAACAATTATTTTCCTGACTGAAGAGATTTGTACCAGACTATTTGGCACCTGCTATAGGACTTGGAACTGTGGAACAGTACCTGTGGATAATCTCTCACCAGAGATTAGGATTTACCTACAGACTGTTTTACCATTGAAATATCTAGCTAAGTGTATTATTTCATTTACCTAATTTGTACTGATTTTTGATTGTAAATATATTGTTATTGTTAAAGTTATATCATTGTTGTCATTCTTTGTTGAGTTGTGCTGCCATCTAGAATATTCAGAAGGTGGGCAATGTAGCAGTAGAGAGGTCACCAGGGCAGTCACCTGGGGCCTGCTTTCATGCAGGATAATACAGTGTTCTCTTCAACTCAAAATACAGGGTACAGTTACCATGCCCTTTCTTCTGATTTCTCTCCCAAGTTACACACTTTTGTGACATTTAGTCCCTCACACACAGTGTTTTTTTCATGTAAGTTCCACAATGTTAACATAAAGCAGTTGCTCACTCAAATAGTGTGTTAGTTAAACTTTCAAAGATTTCTTTTTGTCATGTTGTAATGGTCTAGTCCTGGACCATTCTTCAAGTGTTATTTCCATTGCCTACTCTACATTTACATGTGTCCTTTCTGACATAAGTTGCCTGGCCCTCTTGAAAAGCTGTAAAGATCTCTGTAATACACTGAGAGGTGATTCATGATGACTCAGCACTCTTCCACACACCCAGTGATCATCCAGCATAATTGGCGCACAGTTTAAGCTTCCATATATACAAAAGTTTGAGGACAAAAAAGAACTGGTCCTGGGCTTCTGAAAACTTGGAATCTTAAAACTTGTTGCAGACTGAGGGATCTGCCAACTGACAAGCGAGCTCAAGTCTCTGGGATCACCCAACAGAACCTCTGTGGCATGAAGTCCTGTCGCATTTGCAAGAAGCTGGTTCCTTGGGGTAAGCTACCAAGCCATGTGACTGGTCATTCATACACAACACCTCAGGGACTGCTGGTGCCATTAGCCAAATGGTAACATTTTACTAATTTGCCTGGAGAAATTTGTACGTGACTAATTCATTTTGACATGAATAATGTATCAGGCTAATTAAATTCTGCAAAGATCACAGTTTGGTTTGCCAATTTGACTACAAAATGTTTAAGGTTCGAATTAGGATGTGTCCCTAGCTGCTACACCTGCTGGCAATTCATGTAATTAACTGGGTCTATTGCTTACCCATCAATGTTGGGGCCTACAGTACATGGCACAGCACAAACACACATTGATGAGGACAATGAGTGAACACTTCCCTCACATCAACAATAAAGAGGTTCCATAAATAAACCCCTAGGTGAAGACATTTTTTCTCCACTTAATCACTCTTTGGTTAATTTGCTTATGTTTTGTTTCGGACCAGAAGTCAAAAATGTAAATGGTGGATGGACAGAGAGATGAACGAGGAAGACTCACCACATATTAGCTCAGCTGACTGGCAAGTCAGCTATGCTAAAAATTTTTTAGCTCAGCTGACTTGCCAGTCATGTGATGGGTCTTCCTTTCTCACACATTAAAGCAGTTGACATTTGGGTTGTCACCAGCTGCTTATATTAGGAGTGGTTTAAGGGGGTAAGAGCTTAGGAGTGAGTTAAGGGGAAAGAGTTTAGGGGTGGGTTAAGGTGTAAAAGCTTAGGAGTGGTTTAAGGGAGTAAGAGCTTAATTAGGAGTGGTTTAAGGGGTAAGAGTTTAGGACTGGTTTATGGGGTAAGAGCTTAGGAGTGGTCTAAGGGGGTAAAAGCTTAGGAGTGGTTTCAGGGGGTATGAGGTTAAAGGTGCGTGGTCTGTGGAGGGAGTGCTCTGTCAGAGGACAGATTACAGTACTTGAGTAAGAGACCTTTGCTAGCGGAATACAAACAGTGAATCTTTATAATCAAGCTTAAGTATGACTTTTGTCATAACTTGCACTCTGAGGGTTAATGGTAGAGTGATATCTCATTATAACAACACTCAGATATCCAACATATTCAATATAATGACACAGACTTTCATTGGAAAAGATTTATTTATCTGACATTTTCAGTTATACGACACTTTTCTTAGAGAACAGATGGTGTCATTATAACAAGTCTTCACTGTACAAACTTAATGTAGTCCCGCCAAGATGGTTTCATGGCCATAATTTGACTGGGGTCATTCATCAAGGTATTATTTATATTTAAAACTGCATCTATCTTAGCATTCTTTTTTCCCAACATAGCCTTTCAAGGGTTAAATTACTGTACCTGGTTCATGCTATACTTTATTGGTGTCAGCTGCCTGCTACCAGGTCATACATATCCTGACACAACTTATTCTTCACTTCATAACCTCCTTGACATATAGTAATGGTATTGAAAATTCCATCTCCAGACTCATGTTTAGTGTTCACAATATTATTGTGGGTTTTTGTGTGTGTGCACATGTGTCAGTTTTGGCCAAATTATGTTTCCCTGGAGTGGAACTCAATTTACCCTCTCTATGGCTCCAAAAGAACCTCTTCCAGGGCATATGTTTTTACTGCTAAGTGCACAGCTTTGCCCTTGTGTTCACACAGTAAGAACTACTCAGCTTTCAGTGTAACAACATCAGTGGCCTGGCATCACAGTAGTCCTATTTCTAGCCCATTATGTGATACATGCTGGGACGGTTTGCTCATACAGACATGAGAGGACAGTATCCACAACAGCAAGCAGCTAACTGCCAGCCACACATGGTGGGAGCACATCTCTATACACCCAGTAATTATCACACGCCTGTTGAGGTTATGACATCCCTATAAAGGTAAGCATGACATACCTACTGAGGTAATAGTTATGACATCCCTGTCAAGGTAACAGTTAAGACATCTCTGTAGAGGTAATAGTTAAGACATTGCTGTAGAGGTAATAGTTAAGACATTGCTGTAGAGGTAATAGTTAAGACATTGCTGTGGAGGTAAAAGTTATGATATCCCTGTAGAGGCATGACATCCCTGCTAAGGTAATAGTTATGACATCCCTGTAGAGGTTATAGTTATGACATCCCTGTTGAGGTTATAACGTACTCATCCAAACTGTAACACATGCCCTGATCCAGGTACACCCCTTACTTTCTAATCTTGGGGGTTTTATTAACAAGAGGACTGTGACAGTCCTGTGCTCAGCTGACTAACTTACCCTATGACCTTCGAAATGAGGTCAAGGTCACTGACCTATTCAGAATCTAACACTCATTGAGGGCTATCCCCATGTGCAAGATCAAAGTCACAGTGCAAATATTTCTCAGGTTATCACACGACCAGTAAAATCCATGTTTGTGGCCCTGTGACCTTGACAATGAGGTCAAGGTCACTAATGTACAGTCTCAATCTTTCCTAAATAGAGGACCACCAACAATTTCAACATCAAGGTCCTACCTTCCACAGTTTTTAAGTTACAAAATGAAAAGTAAAATTCATGTAAGTGTCTAGGTCCCAGTGACCTTGGGAATGCCGTTAAGGTCACCCATATACTGTCAAAGTCTGGCCTTTGCTCAGGACAACCATCATGTTCAACATCAAGGTCCAAGTTCAAATAGCTCTCAACTTGTCAGGTGAACAGTAAATTTGAGCAAGTGGCCCTATGACCTTGGGAATGAGGTGAAGGTCACTCATCTACTATCTAAGTCTGGCCCTTATTAAGGACAACTAGCATGTGCAATATGAATGCCCTACCCGTACTAGTTCTCAATTTACCCTATAAACAGTGAATTTCATGCACCTTGCCTTGTGACCTTGGAAATGAGGTCAAGGTCACTCACCTATTGTACATGTATCACCCTCATACCCAGAAGTGTCCCTATGCAATTTCAAAGCAATTGGATGAGTATATACAAGGATAAAGACTTCTGAAGATTTGGCCAAAAAATGAACAAAAAAATCATTTAAAAAAATCAAAAAATCATCAATTGGACTGTGACCATTTGAACAAACTTGGTAGATACCCACCCAAGGAACACCCCCACCACGTGTGAACTGAATCTAGCTGATGGTTTCGCAGAAGTCAAAAATTGTCAATTAGCATTGCAAACCCTAATGACTTTCCAATCCCCATTGACTTGCATGGTAATCAATAGGCATACAAAATCAACAAGAAAAAATCCTAAAAAACCCAAAAATCACTGGACCATGCATATTTGAATAAACTTGGTAGAAACCCACCCAACACACATCCCCACCAAGTTTGAAGGGAATCTGGTTAACGGTTTTCAGATGAAGTTGAAAATGTAAACTATCATTGCAATTCCCATAGTAAACAATAGGAATTTGACCAACAAGTACCCGAATCGAAAAATTCATTAAAAATCAGGGATCCACAGCAATGCCACCTGGTGAACAACCTTGTGTGACCCTTCCACAAGGTCCCCAGAAGTATCCCTATTCAATTTCAAAGTAATTGGCAATGCGGTTTCGGGGAAGAAGATTTTTTAAGATTTCCCCCAAAAATGAACAAAATAATTCATTAAAAATCCAAAATCACTGGATCATGACCATTTAAATACACTTGGTAGAGACCCACTCAAGACACATCCCCACCAAGTTTGAAGTGAATCTGGTTAACGGTTCTGGAGATGAGGTCAAAAATGTGAATTACTATTGCAATTCTCATTGACCTTCATTGTAAACAACAGGAATGTATGCACTGACCAACAAGTGCCCGAATTTGAAAATTTGTTAAAAATCAGGGATCCACAGCAACGTCACCTGATGAACAGCCTTGTGTGACCCTTCCACAAAGAACATATCCACTAAGTTTCAGCACAATCTGAGAGATTGTGTTGGAGAAGAAGTCGAAAATAGCAAAAACGTACAAAAATTCATTGAAAAAATAGAAAAAAATTGTGGCGCCACCTGCTGAACAAATTAAGGTCTGGGGGTCCCCAGAAGTGTCCCTATACAATGTCAAAGTAATTGACCAAGCAGTTTCGGAGAAGATTTTTCAAGATGTCCTTCAAAAATGAACAAAAAAATTCATTTAAAATCCAAAAGTCACTGGACCATGACCATTTGAACAAACCTCGTAGAAATCCACCCGAGGTACATTGCCACCAGATTTGAAGTCAATCTGGATGACAGTTTTGGAGAAGAAGTCGAAAATGTTAATTAGCATTAGAATGTCCATTGACTATCATAGTAATCGATAGGTAAGCTGCATTGACCGACAAGTACCTGACTTGAAAAAAATCGTTAAAAGTCAGGAATCCACAACAGTGCCACTGAGTGAATAACTTTGTTTTACCCTTCTACAAGGAGCATATCCACCACGTTTCAGCTCAATCTGAGTGACGGTTCTAGAGAAGAAGTCAAAAATAGCAAAAACACACAAAAAAATCATAAAAAATAGAAAAAAATCGCAGGGCCCTCTGGTGAACAAATTAAGAACTAGGTGTCCTGGGAAGTGTCCCTGTGGGATATCAAAGCAATTGCATAAGCAGTTTTGGAGAAGAAGAGTTTTTAACATTTGCCCATAAAATGAACAAAAAAAATCATAAAAAATCAAAAATTGACTGGGCCATGACCATTTGAACAAACTTGGTAGAGACCCACCCAAGCCATATCCAAACCAAGTTTGAAGTGGATCTGGCTGATGGTTTCAGAGAAGAAGTCGAAAATGTGAATTGTGGACACTGGTCGGACGACGACGGACGGAGGACCATTAAGATTAGCTCAGCTGACTGACAAGTCAGCTGAGCTAAAAATTCAGTGTCTTTTAATATTTTCAAAAAGGTAACTTCTTCTGATCAAAGAGGGTTCACTGTGGTTATTTTATGCTATAAGGATTCTATGGCAAGTGGTCTTGTAAATTAAGACACATTATCACAAAACTCTGTGAAAACCATGCCTGCTCCAGGAAATCTTTGCATTAGCACAGCGTGCTACAATGCAGGGTATACACAGTCGCCATATTGAATTGATCAGCATCAGTTTGCTGTGAAGCATGCCGGTCCCAGTAGTCATCACACCTGCTAACCCTATAAAACAAGGGTTAATGTGATCAAGAGAAAGATATGCCTGGATTTACCTGCTGTGTACCTGGATGCTACAATAATTCATCTGGGAAAAATGTCAACAATTTGAAGCAAACTGGTGGCTGGTTTGTAGGTCAGAAATGAAGAAGCTCAAATACGTACCTGTCACATTTGTGAAATACATAGCCGACACATTTCTCAAATACACTTCCACTTTTTTTCTTGCAAGTTGGTTGTTCACAATAATATTTTCAAAATATAATTTGCTTTTAACTGCAGTATTTCAATGACATGTTTTCATTTGTGCCAGCTCAGATTATCTTTCACTGATATATCAATATTTAATCTCTAATTTGCCATTGACTACAAATTTTCAAAAATGCCATTTTTAATTTTTCAGGCAAATTGGCAGATTATAAAATTTTCCTCCATTTCCTTATACCTGTCCTCTTCCACTCCCAGTTTCCCAGTTCATTACACTATTTCACTTATAAATCATCTTTTTTTTTTCTTCTACGATTTGCTACTCATTTATTTTACATGATGTCCTCTTGCCCATCAGTTTCCAAGCTGACTACATTTAACTGATCACTTTTTCCTCAAGTTTGGTACTGACTATAATCATTAAAAATGTTGTTACCCAATTTTCCCTATATTTTTTCGGGTTCCTGTTGTACTATTTCCCATCTAAGTTTCCATGGAGAGAATATTTCTGACAAAAAGACAGCACCTCTTCATTTGGTAATGCACAATCAAGTTTAAATAACTACATTGTTAACAAAATGAAATTGCAGCCAATGACTGTCACCAAGTGTCCATTGCAGATTCCCATGTTATATTCAGTTCTTCTCTTTGTCAGTAGATGGCACACTATGTCATGGACAAGGATATTCATGAAGAGACACACACCGTGTTCAAAATTTTTCAAATTTGGTGAAAGCTGTGAAAGCTATGTTAGACTGTACATCTTTGTGACAAATCTTTATTGTTATACCACCCACTTTGTAAACAATACACTTCTCTTACAATTTTGAATTTGGATATATCCCCTATAACAAAGGGTGCTTTTCACATGCTCAAATACTCTCCAAACGCAGCTTGAGACTCACTACATGCAGCTTTCAAAAACCTTTTTTTGATGAATCCATGACCATTTGAAAACAGCACCTACAATGGTCCTCCTTCACTCTTTAATGAACCTCACTTCCTTCAAATCCAGCCAAAGACTACTGCATGCATTTGGTCATTGTCCTGCCATAGCTACAGTGACAAAAACAAGATGATCATGATGATCCTGTGCTCTACTGATTGGAATTTGCACTATACGTGCAGGCTTTACTGCTCTATACATGTACCTTATTGATGCTGATAAACAGTTCACTAAAAGTTTAACACTGCAGGTAGGAAAAAAAACAATATGTCAAATTGACCTTTCAAGGTCATTCAAAGTCAAAATAAAGAAGACACACACACACACACACACACACACACACATACACACACACACACACACAAAATCCCATAGGTATATTCCTATTAATGTGAATAGTAGTCATGGGTACAGGATTAACCATTACAAAGATAACAAGAGGCTCATGGGCCTCATGCTCTGCTGGCATCGTGGCTATATTGCACCTGTTCATTTCAAAGCTACGAGTCCTCAAGTGGCTTCTGAACATATAAAGTTCAATGTCAAAACTGGCCACCAGATGGCATTATGCTCCACATGTTATCATAGGTTATTTGTGCAACTCGTGTCATGAATATAGTTGCATGTGCATAAACAACAATGAGTGAGTCCTTAACTTTATGTCCTGAGTGACCTTGGTACAGATGATCAAGAACACCCAGATTATGTAATATAAGAAGCCCTTACGCCTGCCTGGTGCTGTGCTAACATTGCCATTAAAGTCCAAGCTGCAACCTGCCATTACAAAATCACCTCTTTCAGCTTTACAGGCATGGTGACCTCACAAAAATAGGTCAAGGTCACTGATATTACATAACATTCTACCTTTAGCCATGGTCTATATATCATATAAATTTGTTAAGTCTAATCCAATTACTTTACCAAATATGGAATTTCACATCTAAAAACACATTTTAGCTGATAATTTCTGTCAAATTATAGGTGGCACCACTACTATCATTACCAACTTAGACTTTGACCTCCCCCACAATCCCACTAAATTTGGTGAAGATACACCAAAAATTAAAGATGTTGGAGTGTTTGAAAATGTCACATTTTGACCCCTATATTACAATAATGTAGGTGGCGCCACCAATATCAAACTCGGCCTTGATTTTCATACACCCTATAAGTCCTGAAAGTTATATTGGGCATACTTGAAAACTGTGGACGCTATCACGCTAACGAGCAGAAGTTTAAGGACATCTCTAGTATGATACACTTATGCAGAAAAATATGACCAGTATTCATAAATATCAAATCCAACAATGACAGCAAAGAGATTCCAGAGTTACCAAAGCATCAACACTCATCTTCTAATACCAATGTGAAGAAACAAATTTCACTCCTGACTTGAGACAGCGGACGGACAGACATGAGTGGTCGCATAAGCTCGGCGACCTTTGGCCAGCAGAGCTAAAAACTAATATGTCAGTTTGACCCTGAAAGGTCACTCATGGTCAAAATTAATAACACTTAAACAAACCCTGTTGGTACTTTCCTTTTGATGTTAAGTACAGTAGTCCCTCCCTTCAGAGACTGCCCCTAGTGCCACACAAAAGGCGGTCACATAAAGCAGGTGGTCCCTCAAAGGAGGTATAAAAACATGTAAAGTACTACAGAAAGACCTGACAACTGTGGTCTCTTACAGGAGGTGGTCTCCCAAAGGAGTGGTCTTTCAAAGGAGGGACTACTGCAGTAACCATGGCCCTAGGATCCACCATTGCAAGATATAAGCCAAGATAGTAAATTTGCTGAATCACCAAAGAAAAAAAAGCTTGAATTCTACTAAACATCTCCTGTCACAAGATACATGCTTATTGCAGCAGCAGCAGCAGCATCATTATCATCACCATCACCTCCACCACCACCACCACCACCACCACCACCACCACCACCACCACCACCATCATCATCATCATCATCATCATCATCATCATCATCATCATCATCATCATCATCATCATCACCTTCACAAATCTAATGAAGTTCTGTCTGGGGGACAAGTATGTATGAAACACACCATTCCATAAAACAGATTCACAAATTGCAATGCATGCACTTTCCAGTTTGAAAGTCATCTGGAGGTGGCACATAGAATCCTCTAAGTTAACCAGTCTCATACGTCACCTTCGGCTTGGCAACTTAGCGGTTGGTACTTTTTATCAGCAATGCACTTTCTGACAAATATGATGAATGAAAGAGACAACACTGCTTCCCAAGGAAAAGAAATCAACTCCAAGCGTATACAGGCAATCAGTGTTTTTTCCCCTGAAGAAAGCGTATAATGCCAAAATTTGCAGGGAAAGGGGCCAATCTATCATCGGATGTCCCAGTTTTTTTTACTTCAAACCAGATGGCAGGTTTTTTTTTTTTTTTTTTTTTTTTTTTAGGGCTTTCCTTAGGATTTTACCCACAATACCCCTGCATCCTCTGTGATTCAGGACCATCATCCCCTAGTGACAATAATGACATATTGCTGAGTGTCTTCTTAATTTTTTACTTCATTCATTTGCTGAAAGTAAATAATGTGCCTGATCCATCATGTACATGTACCAGTGGGAGTCCTTTTGATTTGATTCTGCATTATCCTCATCAATGTGTTGAATTTGCTGCCCTTCATTGAAGTTTATTCAAATGGGTCAAATGAAATAAATCATTTCTAAAAACAGATTTTGCAGATACTATAAACAGCAACTCAAGACTGTTGCATGCAAAGCTGTCAAAGAACCATGTTAAATATGGGGAAAACACAGAAATTGGTCCATTTGGGAGGCACAATAAGCTGTATTTGCATAAAATATCAGAACACAAAAGTTTGGACATGCACACGGCCTGCATCAACTGGACATTGATTGATTTACTGATGAATGATGATCTTGCTCTTAACACTTTAAATTCTGCAAGTCTCCAATAGCACAGTGTTCCTTACAGAGTCCTAATGCATACTCAATATCCTCTGTATGCTGGTCGTGTTTGTCTGCTGTCTTTGTGTGTTTGCAGACTGTTTTATCAATTTTTTGAAAGTTGAAGATAATATGTTTACCATTTTAGCCCAAGACAATTTGTATGTTTATGTATGTGGCCCAAGATAATTAATGTTTGTCTATGTAGTCCAAGATAATAAACTTATACATTTACCTCTGTAGTCCAAGATAATCTATGTTTGCCTTTAGATGTAGTCCAAGATAATCAATGCTTACCTATGTAGTCCAAGATAATTACCATGTTTATCAATGTAGTCCAAGATAAATAATATGATTACAGTGCCATTTAATCGCCATCAACTAGAAAGAATTGTCATGTGAATCACAATGAAACTTGAATGCTCATTGTTACCTGCCTGACCCAGTAAACACAAGTAGTCATTGAGCTTTACCTGTTGATTACTATACAAGTCAATGGGGATTGCAATGGTAATTCACATTTTCAACTTCTCCAAAACCACCAGTCAGATTAAGTTCAAGCTTGGTGGGGATATAGGTTGAGTCTCTGCCCATATACCTATGGCCATGCTGACTAACTTGTGGAAGGGTCACCAGGTGATGGTATCACAGATCCCTGAATTCCAACAAATTTGTCAATTCAACTTGTAGGTTAATGTATTCATGTCAATCAATTACTGTGCAAGTCAAGGTTTGCAAATTAGGTACTTTGCATCTTCATCTTCTCAACTAGAAGCCAATCAATGACTGAAAACCCCTTGGCCAGGACGGACAAACAGACAGACATATGCGTAGGTGATGACAATACCCCTTCAGTAGGTCAAGGATACTTCTGTTTGACCTAATGACAAAGCTTTGGTGCAAATGCAATGAGCAAAGATATCATGGCTGGGCCATTTTTCTTCAATGCAGCACTATCACCTAAATATGTGACCCAGTGACTTAGTTTTCACCAAGTGTCTGAGACATCTTTAGCACCAACAGTCATATGTAATTGGTGCAGCTACAATGAGTAATTTAATATTTGCAGATATCATGGTACGGCCATTTTTCTTTAATGCAGCACTGTCAACTAAATATGTGACCCACTGACCTAGATTTCAATAGGCATCTGAGGTGTCCTTAGGACAAACTGTCACAAATAATTGAAGAAGCTACATTCAATACTTTTTTAGATATTACATTAATGCCTTTTTCTTCACTGTGACCTAAATATGTAACCTATTGACCTATCTTTATATAGGCACCTGAAACACCTTAATTGCCCCTGTGACAAAAAATTGGTCTCTGTAAAGTGAGTATTTTTGAGATATGGTGTGCCTTGCCACACAATATCTAAAAAAATGGCCATTTTTCTTCAATGCAGCACTTTCAACTAAATATGTGACCCAGTGACGTAGTTTTCAATAGGCATCTGAGGCATCTTTAGGACCAACTTTCATAAATAATTGATGAAGCTACATTCAATATTTTTTTAGATATTCTATTAACGCTATTTTTCTCTTCAATGTAGCAGTGACCTATACATGACCTAGTGACCTACTTTTTGATAGGCACCTGAAGCACCTTAATGGCTCCCTGTGATAACAATTTGGTCTCTGTAGAGTGACTATTTTTGGAGATATGGCGTTAACAAAGCAAGGACTGATGGACAGACCGACGTCTCTAGTATGTTGCACTGAAATTCAAGACCCATATTCATAACTTTCAAACTCAACAATGACAGCAAAGAGATTCCAGAGTTACCAAAGCATCACCATTCATCTTCCAATACCAATGTGAAGAAACAAATTTCACTCCTGACTTGAGAAAGGCAGTCACCCATTAAAGGCAACTGGTGGTTTTAAACCAGTCCTCTGAACCTTTGAAATATTCTTCATTATTACACAGGCTATAGTGTTTCCAAAATGTATAGGCCTAACCACTCAAATTCCCAGTCTTATCACTTCTGCCAAAAAAAACAACAAAAAAAACCAAAAAAAACAAAAAACAAAAACAAAAACAAAAAAATAAGACAGAGAGAATTGGTAGGCCTATCATTTTTAGGTTTTCCTGACTACTTCATCAGCTGAGTTTACAGCAAAAGAAGAAAGTAGGCCTTTATCATTTTTTGTGATATTATGAATCTGGAACATTATGTGATTAATAAGTTGTGATTGAATCACTGTTACAGAACTGATGGACGCGTAGGTGACGACAATACCCCTCTAACCTTATGGGCCGAGGGGTAAAAACCAATATCCCATATTCACTTCAGATATATGGGGACATACCTTGGGTAGATCTCTACCAACTTTGCTTAAATGACAATCCTCAACTGATTTTTGGATTTTCTATTAATTTCTAGAGTCTTATTTTTTTTTTTTAAATCCGGTCTTGAAACCCCCTGGCCAGTTGCTTTGAAATTACATATGGACACTTTTGGGTATGAGGGCAAGGCTTACACAGTACATGGATGACCTTGTTCTTATTTTCAAGGTAAAGGGTGATCTGATGAATTTCACTCAAGGATCACGGGTGCCATTAGCCAAATGCTAATGTTTTATTCATCTGGCAACCGAAACCTGCAAATGGCTAATTTATTTTAGCAAGAATTATATAAGGGTAAGGATGAATTCTGCAGTGATTACTGTTTTATTTCCTGATTTTGCTAAAAATTCTGAAGGCCCTGTTACTGTTCACTTGAAAACTTGAGAACTACTAATTATGTCTGTGTGCCAACACAGACATATTGTTTTTCTAGAAATTCTTTATTATGTCTGTGTGCCTACACACACATATTATTTTTCTATTCTTTCTTTCTTTCTTTCCAGGCAATTTTGTCTGACATTTCATTTGAAAAGTATTACATGCAGAAACTCCAAACTTGGCACAATTATACTTCTATAGATGAAGTCTGGCCTTTTTATAACAAGTAGCCACTGACCCCAGCCATATCCCCCGCGCACAGTAATCATGGACGGACAGACGGTGCCCATTACCATATCCCCTCTAAGGTCTACTCACCATAAAAAATCAAAGGGCTGGCATCAATTTTATAATTAATTAATGGAAGAAATTAGCCACACAAAACAATGCCTATGCACACCTACTACTTTAGGTCTACCCTCCATAAAAAATTCAAAGGGCTAGCATTAATAGTTTAGAAGATATGGCCCGGACAAAATTTGTCTTGCTTAACGAACTTTGTTAATTAATTAAATAATGTAAGTAATTAGTCACACATAACAATGCCTATGCACACTTACTACCTAAAGTCTACCCACCATAAAAAAATCAAAGGGCTGGCATCAATAATTTAGAAGATATGGCCCAGACAAAATTTGTATTGTAGCTTGAGCTTGCTTAATGAACTTTGTTAATTAATTAATGGAAGTAATTAGCCACACAAAACAATGCCTATGCACACCTACTACCTAAGGTCTACCCTCCATAAAAAATTCAAAGGGCTAGCATTAATATGTTAGAAGATATGGCCTGGACAAAATTTGTCTTGCTTAACGAACTTTGTTAATTAATTAATTAATGCAAGTAATTAGCCACACAAAACAATGCCTATGCACACATACTACCTAAGGTCTACATACCACATAAAATTCGAAGAGGTAGCATTAATAATGTAGAAGATATGGGCCAGACAAAATTTGTTTCGGACAGAAGGACGGACACACGGACGGTGCCCATTACCATATCCCCTCGCCCAGTTCGTGGGCGGGGGATAATAAGAGGTCATGCTGTTCAAAATTATGCAAATGAGGGCTAATTAAAGTTTTAAATCTTCAATATCTTATATAATATAGTAGATGTGGTTCCCAGTGTACAGGAGTTCGATCACAGCGAGGCAAAGGTCATCTCAAATGTCAAGATCATGTCAAGGTCAAAGGTCAATTTTAAGCCAAAACGTCATTTTTCAGGTAAAAGTTCACTTCAGGTAGAGGTCATCTCAAGGTCAAAGGTCATTTCAAAGTCAAAGGCCACTTTCGAAGGTGGCTTTCTTTTAGCCATAACTTGGTCAATTTTTATCCAATTTTTCATCATGTTGGGCTCATATTGTAGCTATTGTAACACTGCACATTTTTAAAACATAATGTGCCCTCGAAACATCAGAGTTCAAGGTCATTTGGACATTTGAAAGTTTCCTCCAGTCATAACTTGGCCAATTTCCATCCAATTCTAATCACGTTGCACTCAAATTGTAGGTAATGCAACATCGCACATTTTTATAAGAACAGTAACCTCAAAAGGGCAAAAGGTCAAAGTCATCTGGCCCTTTGAAAGTTTCATCTTACCATAACTTGGTCAATTTTCATTCAATTCGGTTCATGTCGGGCTTAAATTGTGGGTTTTGTAACACTGCGCAATTTACATGTGACCTGTAAAGGTCAAAGGTCAAGGTTATTTGGACTTTGAAATTTGCATCAAGCCATACACTTAATGTAATGTGAAGTAACAAAGGATAAAAGTTGTAGCATTTAATATTTACAACTTTTGAAGGCACACAGATTTGCTTTGAAGCTAATCTTCTTTTCTAGTTTCTTTCTTTCTTTCTTTCTTCTTTACAGGCAAATTTGTCCGACATTTCATTTGAAAAGTATTACACATAAAAACCCCAAACTTGGCATGATTATACTTCCATACATGAAGTCTTGAATTTTTGTAATGAGGTTCAACAATTTTGAAAATTATGCAAATTAGGGCCATTTGAAAATTTAAATCTTGAATATCTTCAAAACTATAAAAGGTACAGGTAACCAATCCAACTTTAATTAATACGTTTGTAACACTGCACATTTTTGTAATTTACATATGACTTCTAAACGTCAAAGGTCAATGTCATTTGAACCTTTGAAATTTTCATCCAGTCATAACTCTGTCAATTTTTGTCCAATTTTGATCATGTTGGCTCAAATTGTAGCTATTGTAACACTGCACATTTTTGTAATATACATGTGACCTCAAAAGGTCAAAGATATAGGTCATTTGGCCCTTTGAAAGTCTCATCTTGCCATAACTTGGTCAATTTCATCTGATTTGGTTCATGTTGGGCTTAAATTGTGGGTTTTGTAGCACTGTACATTTTTGCAATTTACATGTGACCTGTAAAGGTCGAAGGTCAAGGTCATTTGGACTTTGAAATTTTCATCCAGCCATAACCTTAATGGAATGTGAAGTGCCAAAGGACAAAAGTTGTAGCCTGTAACATTTACAACTTTTGAAGGCACACAGACAGATTTGCATTGAAGCAAATCTAGTTTTGATCTGTGATTTTGATGCTAGTGGTCAGATTTACACAGTTTAGAAGTGACTTGCATATTTGTGAATGTCAGTCTTCACGATAGTGTTAAAGACAAGGGACCTTGACAAAATTTCAAAGCTCACAGGACTACTATATTTTGTGCATGCAAGATCAACTGAGCACAGGACTTTCACATTCCTCGTTTGATGCTTCAGTCTTCTGAGCAAGTTCCTTTGGCATTAGACCAGCCCCGTGTTCCAACTTACTTGTCCCTTCATTCAAATCCTATTTCGTGTATTTATAATTTTAGCAAAATATGTGTTGTCTCCAGGGCAAGTGCTCTCACATTGGTATTTGCATAAAATGAGCCTTTTACTTATCCAGACAGGTGTGCATTTGCACATTGGTGATCCCTGAATGTACATGGACCTTTAAATTGTCAATATTGGACACTGACAGCTTCACTACTCTAAATTTCTTTCATTGTCAGTTTAAATTGTGTGAAACTTCTTTTATATTTAAACAAAAATTACCTTTGATCCATCTAACGTTGAGAGATTGTGTGCACTTTGATTAGTGGTGTAAAATTACAATTAAACATGATTAAATAGCAGCTCAAAAAGGAAGATAGATTTACTCATCCATTTTGCTCCCTGTCTTCTCATTCTGATTTCTCTCTCAAGCCACTTTGGTGACATTTAGTGCCACACATACAATTATTTCTATCCATATCTATCCACAGCACTTGATGACATAGCATGACACATTACACTGACTGCACACATATTTGCCTGCAGCATGTCTCACTAGGCTGCTTTGCTTTAACATTTTTTACTTAACCATGGCACATAGGGCAACCCTCAAATTTTGGCAAGCAATTTTAGTTAGCAAGAAAATCATCAATTATATGACAACACTATGCCATATTGAAGGCTCTACAATGCTTTTTTTTTTTTGGTTGGTTCTGATCTCAATGACAAGTTCTTCTGATACATACATTTTACTTCCCCCAGTTGCCACTTATGTGCACATCCACTCTAATCTCTTCTATGAAAGTAAAAATTTGAGTTGCCCAAGGACAAGTTCTTTCAATTTTTTAACTTGCCTGAACTGGATTTTCATTTATACTGCTGAGCTGAGATACCAAGTTAGTGAGTTGCAGAGTGTTTCCCAGAGACATGGTGTGTGGGGCATGAGCACAGTATTGATCCACAAAGACATCTAGTGTTTGGGGCATGAGCACATTGTTGATCCACAGAGTTACATGAGGGCTGCACACCAGAGTGCTCAATAAGCATAGAGTGTAATCATGAACAATCTTACTTACTTTTTCCATGCCATGGTTTTTTTTGGTTTTTTTTTTCAGTGATGTAGTGGTAGTTTTCAGAGGTAAATCCATAACATACAATATATGGGCCTGACTGAACCTACATATATAGTGTATATGTACTGCACAGTGCCACATGCATGACCAGACCTGACCAGACAGAGTCGGCCCACGACAGCAGACGGCCTCATGGCTGACAGCAATGCCACATAAGGCTCTGTTTTGTACATGTATGTGGGCTGTAAGGGGGAATGCAAAATTCATGAGATTGGAGAAAATGCACTTACCATTTCCTTTCAAAATATTTTATTCCATAAGCAAACTCTGAGCATGAAAGGTTTCACAAGGACTCCACCGGTGGCATAAATCAAGCTTTTTCTTGGGCCACGGTTTTTGTTTCTTTTTGTGATTTTTTGGGAGCTTTTTTAAAACAAAAGGTGCAGTTCAATTCACAAAGGTTGGTTAATTTATCCATTGCTTAAAAAGTATCAAGACTCATATAATGAATTATGAAGGAAGTCATCACGCTTGCTCAGAGTATTTGGCTGCTACTTACAAGGAAAAAACAACAACAACAACAAATATATGTATACATTGAACTTGAGTTCAAAAATTCACATTAATCACTGTGCTGTTCACTTTGATCTTGAGCAACGCTGAAAGGTGAAACTGACATGTTGGTTTATATCTTGAACAAACTTGGTAGAGACCCACCCAAGGTACATTGCCACCAAGTTTGAAGTCAATCTGACTGACTGTTTCCTCAGAGAATTAAAGAATGAGAATTACCATTAGAGGGCCCATTGACTTGTACACATTGTGACCAATAGGCAAGGTATATTTGGAGATAATCCCTGAATTGAAAAAATCAGTAATGAACAGCATTCCCTCCTAGTGACCAACTTTGTTTGACCCTTCTACAAGGAACATATCCACCAAGTTTCAGCTTATTCTAAGGGAAGGTTCTGGAGAAGAAGTCAAACATAGCAATAACACACAAAAATTCATAAAACAAGATGACTGTGACAGTCCTGTGCTCAGCTGACATGGTTTCTGTCAAAGGAAATGTTGAGGCAGGCCACATTATAAATAATGGTATGGATACCATTATAGCTGGTGTGGACAGTGGGGTAAGGGTTTCACTGTAGCCAGGTCAGTGCCGATGAGGGACACCATGTTGGTCTGTCCACGCAGTGGTCCTATCTGGCTGTCCTCTTTCACTCACTGTATACAAAACTCACTCGCCTGTTCCAGCCCCATGTCCAGCAAGCTACAATCCAAAATCTTCAGCAATCCTTTACGCAGGGCCATGGTGCAGCTGACTAGCAACTTAAGTCACCTGTCTCTTAATAACAGCAAGTACATGTCCTACATCCCAAGCCAGCTATTTAAAGTATGTCTTCACATTCTCCTACATCCAGGAAGTGGCCCACATACATGTACATACTGCCTCTGAAGCTTTCCATACAATAACTTGCTGGTGCGTAACTTGTCACCAATATTCCAGCAGCTTTGAGGATTTTTTCAGGCAAATCAACAAACAAGAGAACTGTGACAGTTGACATGTACATGTACACATAACAATAACAAAGAATCATAATTTTTTTTAAAGCACAGCACCACCTGGTGAACAAATTAAGAACTAGGAGTTCCCAGGAGTGTTCCAGTATGATATCAAAGCAATCGGGTGAGCAGTTTCAGAGAATAGGGTTTTTGAAAGATTTGCCTCTAAAAGAACCAAAAACATCATGAAAAAAATCAAAAAATTCACTGGACTGTGACCAATTGATAAAACCTATTAGAGATCCACCCAAGGTACATTGCCATCAAGTTTGAAGTCAATCTGGCTGACCATTTTTGAGAAGACATCCAAAATGTGAATTTTGGATGGACGGATGACGGATGAAAGAAGACCTACCATCCTAAAAGTTCAGCTGACTTATCAGCTGGGCCAAAAACAAAAAACAAGAGGCCCAAGGGCCCAATGCTCTGCTGGCATCATGGCTATATTGCACCTGTTCATTTCAAACTTGTAAGACCTCACGTGGCTTCTGAAGATATTAAGCCTATGTTCATTTAATGTAAAAATTACCCACCAGATGGCACTTTGCTCCACATGTACTCATAGCACTAAAAGCCCAGAAAACATCTTAAAGCAAACTTTCTTCTTTAATTTAGTCTTATGGTATCTTATTTAAGACTCTTAAGATGGTCTAAGATATTTTTCCTGCCCAGTCAGAAAAAGAGAAAGTGAGTAAGACCCAGTAAGAGGAAATCAAGTCATGCTATGACCATGAGGGAAAGGAGCAGAGGCAGTCAGTCAATTTTCAGACCAGGTAAGACCTTCAGTGGCTGCCTCATTAGCATAATGAGATGATAAGAGTATATTCAGACTTGGAAAGACATTTGGTACCTGGCTCATTAGCATAAGAGAAAGGCCTGGGGGTAACAAAACTATTATAAGATCTGGTAAGATGTTTTGGGGTTAGGGTAATTAACACAAGTAACATGATCAGATATAACAAGACCTTGTAATATGTAGGCACTAGGATATCCACAAAGTGTCACAAAACAGTATACTCTATGTATGCACTATCTTACTGAGCAGTACGCACAATACTTGTGGTCCAAGAACTGTGACAGCACATGTATATATGCAGCCATCCATTATAGCCTATCAACATGCATACTATGTGTATGGCTGTTTAAAAGCCTTTTTTTTACTTTCTGTACTGTGTACCAACCAGTATTTGTACATTTTCTTACTTTTTGCACCTTGTACCAGGGCAAAGTTGTTACAAGTACCAGCATATATACTAGCTCCCCCCTCCCCCTACTGCAACATGTCTTTGTTTGTTTTAAATTGTGCTGCTGTTTCAACAACACACTGGGGGATGTAATATAACTACACCTGGTTACATCTGGATGTGGCAGCAACTTTACAATTTGCTGGTCAGTGACAAAGAGATCAACCACATGTACATATATAGGGGCCATTCAACATTATCATCATTTTAACATTAGGACACAAAGTATGGGGGGGGGGGGGGGGTCAAGACCAATGTACATTTTCACTTATTATTGAAAATATTGATAAATTTTTTGATCGAAATCAGCATTTTTGCAGGCTGTCAGGACCACCTCCACATTCAATAGAGTGGTAGTTTGGACCACACAAATGCAAATTTAAAAACTGCAATACTTTTACACAATCACAAAGTACATCATTGTATCTGGTGTGATGAAAGCTATTATGATGTTTAATCTGCCACTGCCCCCCCCCAAAAAAATGTTGCGTTTTCATAAGTTTTTTAAAAAAGAAGAAGGTTTGTTCAGCCTTTCCACTTATATTTGTATGAGATCCTTTCACTATCAACAAAGGGATACATTTTTTCATGCAAGGAAATTTAACCAAGTTTAGTCACATCATATGTAACAAAACTAAGGTCTCAGCACTTATGGACAGTATTTCTGGCAAACTTGTGCAACTACATGTGGCAAGTTTAAAGCTTTTTTGCCATGTAAATAGTCTGAATATATTCTTATACAATGGGGGAAATGGAGGCACATTGTGTTGAATGTAAAATGATCTGTTATACTGACACAAAATGATTTAGACTAATCATGTATTATATATGATATCAAGTCAAAATTCACCTGTTGAAATATTTAATAGAACATTCATCATTCAATAATTTTTGATGTAAAAAAGCTCATAATCACCATGCAAACAAACGGGAAATGCATGTGTGGGTTCAGTGTGGTTACAAAATAGTTCTGCCACAGCTAACTGGCTGGAGATCTGAATTTTAGTTAGACAGGGTCCACTGACTGTGCAAGTATGTCTCAAAATGTGCTTAATGGAGGCTGGTGGAGTGGAGTGGTGCAGAGGTAGACAACTCCCATGGGATCACTGCCTCAGCACTGGACAAGCATGTTTGCACAGCTGTATGTGTGTGTGTGTGGGAGGGGGGGGGGGGGGGAGGGTAGAGTGGGCTGACAGAAATTAACTAGAAATGATTTGCTTCACAGCAACTCTGTCTGGGTGCCTTCAAAATGAAAACAGTTTGAAATGCTGCAGTTTGCCATAGTTTTAACATAATCTAAATTTCATGTATTAGCCTAACTTCTATAAATTAAAATGCTACAGCTTTGGTTCTTAGTTAATTGGATGTGGCCATGTCACAAACTTAGAAAGTATAGTTTGAATAAAACTACTTTCTATAATAGTTTTGAAGTTATTCAACTTTTTAATTTTGTGTATTTGCCTAATTTGCATAAATTAAAAGCCTATAACTTTGGTTTATGTTCCCTTGGATGGGGCTATGCCACAAAGTAGGAATGGCACCTTTATAATAGTTTTGAAGCTTTTCAAGATTTATATTTTACATATTCATGGTTCGTTGGATGTGCCTTTTCCACAAACGTATAAATTAAAGTTGGAATGACACATGTCTATTTATGATAGTTTTGGAGATATTCGACTTTTAAATTTTTCAATGCCCCTTTTTGGCACAATTTGAAATTTTACAACCAATATACTGTCCATTATATTGGCAGGTGTCAAAAACCTATATGTGCACATTGAAATTTAGAGTCTGTCTGCGACGGTTTGGAAGACATGGAGCTTTCAAAATTTTACTTCCCCCCAATTTGCATAATTTTAAACATCATGACTATTCCAAATGAGATGCACAATTTCACTGGTTAGGTCAGTCACATGCCAAGTGTTGTGGTTTTCGCAAAAATTGGGATGGAGAAAAACTCCTGACCAACTTGGTCGGTCGGGGGCGGGGGGACAGAGAGAATGCTTACTCATACAGTCAAACCTCTCTACAGTGAGCAGCCTTGGGGCCAGAGAAAAGTGCCAACTGCTCAGAGGTTCAGCCCTTCTGGGCAGTATGGATGAGAACACTGTGAATTCATTTAATTTTGCGGTGTTCTTCGCTTATTTCACTGATGCTTCAAAACTGTGAAAATTAGAACTCAGTGAAATATATTTTTAAGATGGCATTGATAGGGAGACAGAGAGAGTGCTTACTCATACACTGAAACCTCTCTACAGTGGGCACCCTTGGGACCAGACAAAAGTGCCCACTGCTCAGAGGTTCAGCCCTTCTGGGCAGTATGGATGAGAACACTGTGAATTCATTTAATTTTGCGGTGTTCTTCACTTATTTCACTGATGCTTCAAAACCGTAAAAATTAGAACTCAGTGAAATATATTTTTTAGATGGCATTGACAGGAATTATAACAAATATATTGAATTTAAAGTTTCAGTGAAAGGTCCAAAGTTCAAAAACCGTGAAAATTAATGCTCGTGAAAATAAATGTATTCATGTACATATACATATTCATTATTCACACATGCACATATACATGTTCAGTGTATACATATTGTAATTCAAGGGGATGTGAATACATGCAATACAAAACTGTCTTTGTTCCTTTAATACCTAAACAAATTTTTAACAGATGCTGTCAAGAAACTACATGTACAGGTACCTGTGTACTGACACAAGCACTATTCTCTCTCAGTACTGGCTATGAAGAACAGGCTTCATCTCACTGGTTACAAGAAAATGAATGAAAGTGTCCACACTGTGAGATGACACAAATCCACACAGTTTCAAAATTCACAAAGTTGTGTGAACAGTCATTGAGGACTGGAAGACCATACTTTGATGGGTCCAGCCAACTCAGCAGGTAGTCTATTTTCAACTGTGGGGTACACTCAGGCTTGTGCTGCCTAGAAGTCCAATGCCTGTGCTCCCTTGGGACTGATAAGCCAGCAGACTCATAGCCTCAGGCAAAAAAAGGGGACCAGCTAACACACCAGTCTCAAGAATGGTGCACTAAAAGCTCTGTCTTCCACTAGTGGGAACTATAGCCTGCCTAGTACATATTGCAGCATGGAGCAGGTCTGTTCTTGCATGAACAGAAAGAGATTCCCTGTATTTTATTGACAACCTCACCACACAATTGTTGGGAGTGGTCCCCCCCCCCCCCCCCATCCAATTTGCTACAAATCCCAAACCTTCCAAACCATCCCCCCCTAGCATGCATGGATAGAAGGCTGCCTATGAGACTCTGTGTCTCCATGGCAACACAGGACAGTGTGGTAGATATTAAAGCAAATAGCCACAGAAATGTTACCACATGTACCCACAAATGCACAAAACCATTCCTAAAACATCCCCAAACCACTGAAGCATCACCATTTGAACAAACGTGATTGACACCCACTCATAGCACATGACAACCAGTTTAAAGTGATTCTGCCCAGCGGATTTCAGAGAAGTTGCAAAATGTGAATTGTTGATACCATGGAACGCAGACTCCAACAGAACCCTATACTTTAAGCTTAGCTGACTGACAAGTCAGCTAAGCTAAAAACTTAGGTACATGTATCTGGGGTACAGGCCTGCCCATTAGTGTAGAATGTAACTGTTAGACTGTAATAGATAACTACATATATACATGTGTTGTCACAGTTCTGGACCACAAGTATTTTTTGTTTTAACTTTCAACACATTACCATGATTACCATCCATCGGTGATGGCCATGTGAATACACTGTCCACTATAGTGGCCAATGAGGTAAAGTTTGTGGGTACAACATACATGAGTGGGAGTATATACTGTACATGTGTATCTCTAGCTAGGTACATCATCAGTGATTAGCTTGTCAATGTGCTGTCCACTATAGTGGCCAGGTGAAGTTATTATATAAAGTTTGTGGGTACAACATACATGAGTGGGAGTATGTACTGTACATGTGTATCTCTAGCTAGGTAGATATATCATGGTCTGGAATCTGAGTTGATTTTGAAAAGGAGGACAGAGGATGGAAAATCAGTGGACATGCTGCTCAGTAAGATAGTGCATACATAGAGTACACTGTTTTGTGACACTTTGTGGATATTCTAGTGCCTACATATTACAAGGTCTTGTTATATCTGATCATGTTACTTGTGTTAATTACCCTAACCCCAAAACATCTTACCAGATCTTATAATAGTTTTGTTACCCCCAGGCCTTTCTCTTATGCTAATGAGCCAGGTACCAAATGTCTTTCCAAGTCTGAATATACTCTTATCATCTCATTATGCTAATGAGGCAGCCACTGAAGGTCTTACCTGGTCTGAAAATTGACTGACTGCCTCTGCTCCTTTCCCTCATGGTCATAGCATGACTTGATTTCCTCTTACTGGGTCTTACTCACTTTCTCTTTTTCTGACTGGGCAGGAAAAATATCTTAGACCATCTTAAGAGTCTTAAATAAGATACCATAAGACTAAATTAAAGAAGAAAGTTTGCTTTAAGATGTTTTCTGGGCTTTTAGTGTAGCCTATTTGTGCAATTCCTGTGATGAATACTGTTGGATGTGCCAAGACAACAATGAAACAAATTGAATCAAACATGACAAACCAACAAAAGAGGAGGAAAAGAAAGTAAACAACCAGTTCATATGTATAAAGAGGAGCCTCCCCCTACTAGTTTCGGACATCCTTGTCCTTCCTCAGGGGAAAGGAGGCTCCTGTATGTACTTTATTCGTAGCCCTTATATTAAAATTGAGGTGCAAAATTTTTTTGATTGTGACGTATTTAGAAGTGTTTTTGATCCCCGCTAGAGGTCTCTGTGTATGCGGCAAAAATAAACCCGGAAGTGAACAGCGGAATTGAAAGTGAAACGAGAGATATTGAATCGTGATAATAAAAGTGACAAGGTACTGTTAATTAGAGTCACTGCCATCACTGGATAATAGCAAGTCTGTGTACAGGATAGAAGGGGTTTTGTGAGAAGAAATAAGCGATGCAATTGTGGCAATAGTTTCTTGAATTCGTTGGTCGATTTCTAGTATCTGCGTGGCCGGGTCCGAGCTGGATGGATACCAGTATTCGTCTTGGCAGGGGGTAGAGCAGCAGGATTTGGAGTCATAGGTCTCCTCATCTGTGTCGCTGTCCGATAGTTTGGATATTTGAACAGGAGTGATGTCTTTTGATAATTGCTGGACCTTTGCACAGCCGTCAATAATCGATTTTCTCAGTCCCATCTGGGTTCTGGCGGAGTTGATACCCGCGATGATACGGAAAGTGGCTTCCTTAGTTTTCTTGACAGATATAATGTTCCGTTTTTTGCCAGTGGCTTCCCATGGACGTTTCGTCGTGGGTTTGGTGGCTATAATCCTGGGGTTGAACGAAACGGGAGTGATGTTGGTCCCGGGATGTTTTTTGTCTGCATGCCGTTTGAAGTTGTCCGTGCGGCCAAAGTTGCTAAGGCATACGGGGCAAGTGAGCCTAGGTCTCTCTAGGTCGTGGGTCCTGAGATGTCTTCTGAGTGACCAAGCAGAGCTGTATGATTTCCCGCATATAATGCATGAATGTTTCATGATGATGGGAAGAAACTATTCTCTGATGTTGAGGCCTAATGGTAAAACAGTGTTAAGTTCTTGTATCCAAGTGATTTCAGTGGCTAAACGTAATGACGTGTTGTTGTTCGTAACAACCTGAATGCCTGTGACGTTTAAATGATTAACGTTATGATTGGGACAATTAAAGTGTTGAGCTACTGTGGTTTCCTTATTGAGGGAAATGTCAGATCTATGTTGCTGTATACGTTTGTTTAGAGTTTGTGATGATTGACCAACATATTGTATACCACAAAGAGAACACTCTATGAGATATATGATATTAAAGGATTGGCACGTAATCCTTTGGGTAATATGATAAGTAATTTTGGTGACCTTTGACCTAAAGGTGTTAGTAGTTTTCATGAACTTACAAGTAGAACACGGGGTCTGGCACGGAGAACAGCCTGGTATAATACTCGGTTTGGTGGAATCATTTAGAACTAGAAATCCTCTAATATTTTTGGCCCTCCGAAAGGTTAGCTGTGGTCGTGAAGAATGGATGTGCAAAGTTTCTTCGTTTCGACTTAAAATATCCCAGTTTCTTGATATTTTTTTAATGGAAATAGGAGAGGAGGGGTTCATGTTTGTGATAAAGTTAATGGTGCGGTCTTTATCTCTGGTGACGTTGTATGTAAGCAGAGAAGCGCGATCTAGTTGACTGGCTTTGGCTATAGCTGATACAACAATGCGGTTAGGGTATCCGCATTTGAGAAAATTATCTAATGAAATATTGGTTTGTGTGACAAAGTCTTGTTCATCAGAACAAATTCTCCTTAGACGAAGAGCTTGACTATACGGGATGGCGTTGAGGCAGTGTCTGGGGTGGCAAGAATCATACCTTATATAAGTTTGACTATCAGTAGGTTTCCTATATATGCCTGTTTGTACTTTACCGTTGTGTAGAGTGATCTTTACATCCAGGAAATTAACTTCAGAGCGTGAATATTCAGAAGTAAATTTGATGGTGTCGTGGGCATCATTAAGATAATTCAGAAAAGTTTGAAGGGTATTCTCACCGTGTGGCCATACAGTGAAAATATCGTCTATGAACCTTAACCAGACTTTTGGTTTTAGAGGCGCGTTATGAAGTAAATCTTGTTCTAACTTAGCCATGAATAGATTCGCATAATTAGGGGCCATTTTTGTGCCCATGGCCGTGCCTGCGACCTGGAGATAAAATTTATCGTGGAACCTAAAACAATTATGAGTCAAGACCAAATGAATAAATTTTAAGAGAAGCCAAGTATGCGGTTGTTGGTTTTGACGAGAGTTGAGGGCTGACTTGGCAGCTTCGATGCCTTGTCTGTGTGGGATGTTAGTGTATAACGACTTGACATCTATGGTGGCTAGTATGTCTTCTGGAGAAAAATCGATATTGGAGAGTTTGATTAGAAAGTCTGTGGTATCCTTAATGTATGAAGGAATGAGGGTAACTAGAGGTTTAAGATGTATATCTACGAAAGCAGAGATTTTTTCTGTAGGTCCGGAGACAGCTGAGACAATGGGTCTTCCTGGTCTGTTAACCTTGTGTAGTTTCGGAAGTAGATATAGTAGAGGTGTACGTGGGTGATTAGTGAGAAGTGAGGATTTTTCTTGAGGAGTTAAGTAGCCTTTACGGTGCATGTCTCCAATAAAGTTGTTAATAGAATTACGGAATGAATTGGTTAAGTCCTTACTAACTAATTTGTAGGTGGAAGTGTCTGATAATTGTCTTAGCCCTTCGTTGACATAATCGGAAGTGTCTAAGATCACAATGGCTCCTCCTTTGTCAGCTGGTCTTATCATGATGTCTTTATTTTGTTGTAGGTTCTGTAAAGCTCGGAATTCTGCTTTAGTGAAGTTGGATATCGGTGTTTTACGTGACCTATTTAGTGGCAGTGAGTTTGATAGATCACTTTCAAGTGCCTCAATGTATATGTCCAGATGACTACATAGATTTTTACGCGGAGTGAAGGGTGAATTGGATACATGTTGTAGAGATTGACTTGAGTCCGCCATGTCTGGATTGGAGGTACCCTTGTATCTAAAAAAGTGTAGAAGACGTAATTTCCTGGTGAAACAGTATGTATCTATAAGGATGTCTTGTCTAGTGATAACGGAGGGGGTGGGACAGTAGCCAAGCCCTTTAGATAGCACATTATTTTCGTCTTCAGTTAATTGGTGCCGAGAAAAGTTGAAGATCTTTGTTGATCCAGTCTTCGCCTGGCGAGAGCGCCTTTTTTGCCATTTGTATTTTGAGGTGAACCTCCTTCCCATTTCTTGTTCCTTCTTTGTCGTAATCTAAGTTCTTCAGCGGCCTTTTGTTTGGCGAGATTGGATTTAATGAGGTCTAATTTTGTTTCAGAGGTGTCCTCCGAGACAACAATGAGTGAGCCCTTAAACATGTTAAAGGTCCTCTTGATTGAATTGGGCACCACTAATTAGAAAAGTTGATGTTCAGGGTGTTTAGAAATGATACCTGAAAACCAAAATGTTGAATTTCATTTTTGAATAGCGTGTTTTAGCTCCAAAGTGTGCCACATTTGCGACAGGAAAGGACGCAAATTTTCTCCAACCATGGGCTGATGTGGGAAAGAGTTAGTGACATCACAAAGACAACCCGCTGGCCAGGCTGAATGTGTTATGAGCCAGAGTGCCCTCAGTTTGCCAAGAGTTATGGCAGATAAAACAGAGCAAAGTGATTCCAGAGAGTATGAATTGGGTTTTTTATGTACCTGGTTTGATGACGATGAAGAAGAATTAATAAGAAAAGCTGAAGCAGCAGAGGAAAAGATCATTCGGCCTTACACACGAGGGGACGCCCAGAACCATGCATGCCATCGCCAGTACTGCAGGGAGTGCAGCCATAGTACAGCCAGACAATCCCAACTTCCTGTCTGGGTAATGATAATTCATTGCAAAAGAGCTATTTCCCATCAAGAATTACTAGACTTCATTTAACAAGAACAAGCATGAATGCATTAGATTTGAATTTGAGTCAGGATTAGCCAGGTCTTGAAGTGTTTCAAATTCTAGCATTCCGGCAGTAGCCTGGTGACCCTTGAAGGGCAGTCATTTATGTTTCCTGTATACATTGTCATCAGTACATGTGTTGATGATATCCTTTATTTCAGATCGTTTCCATTATGTTACAATGGTAAATATTTTCCTGTGACTGACTTATTTTCTGGTTCCATATTAATGACAAAGGTAAAATGAGATGGAATTTTGTATACCAGATTATTGGGAGCTGGCCATGGACTGTCACAAACAGTGGTACATGACTGAAAAAGATGAAAGACCAGCTGCCCACTGCTCTTGGCAGCTGCACAGACAAGGCGTGAATGTGGTAGCTATTAAAACAAGTGTTATCTGGTTATGGGATTAAACACCTCGCAATATACAGTAGTAATTGGACATACACATTACAGTGGGCAGCTTACTCAACCAGTTATAGATTGTTCAACCCTAGACCTGGGTATGGAACAAGATCAGTCCTTGTTTGTGCACATTTTCTACCCATTTTTCCCATCAATTGAATCAAAATTGTTAAAGACATTTAAGTTTGCTACAATGTTACTTTGTAACAATTTACATCCCACACAAGCATTGCCACTGTGACATTCAATTGATAATTATGTGATACATTGTAACAGTCGTAGAATTACCAGACCTATATTTTGCTGTTATGCAAGCTTTGAAATCAGAATCATACTGAAAATTAATTTGTAAATACTGTAAAAATAAAAAATGAATCACTGTTCCTGGTTTTATGCGTAATGCCTAATTTGGCCAGTTCCATGAATCCTTCCATTGTCCAATGATGGGACCGCCTATGGTAACAGCAGTAGGTTTTTCTTACCAAACCTACCCTAAACACCGTCATATTTGACAAATCAAAGTCACTTTTGACAAAGTGTTCGCTACATAGGTTAGATCGGTTCCCAGGGCCTTGCCACTTGTCCCTGTAAATCTTGACTGTGCGGGTCCACTCTTTCCTAATCTCAGGTTTTGGGGGGAATGTAGACAAGCTGCAGAACCTGTATTGCTACAAATAACAGCAACACACTGACCCATCCTGGGTGGGAACAGGAACGAAAATAAAAATTTCTACATGCATTTTTAATCCTGTCGATAAAGGGTGAATAAAATATGTTTAAACCAAGTGACACTTGACAGCCATGGCTCGCTAGCATGGTCGAAGTGTTCACTGTCAGCCAGCTGTGTTGCATTTGTGACCTCACAAGCCTTTCCGCCTGGTGAGCGTGTAGGAAATGAACAGAGAGCAAGGATTGAAGGCGCAGTGAGTTTCTAAAATCAAAATGTGAATAAAAGTACTATTTTCACATCCTTTTTATTCAAAGCACACCATACGGTGGGAGCAACCCACAAGTCAGCCATGTATCAAATTTGAACATGGCCAATCAAGAGGACCTTTAACTTTAAGTCCTCAGTGATCTTGGGACAGAAGATCCAGGACATCCAGATTATGTAATACAAGAGGCCCATAGGGCTGCCTGGTGCTGTCCTAACATTGCCATTGAAGTCCAAACAACACCATGCCATTACAGAATCACCTCTTTCAACTTTACAGGCATGGTGACCTCAGAAAAATACAACCAGGTCACTGATATTACATACTATTCTAGCTTTGGACATTGTCTATACATCCTATAAATTTGGCAAGTCTAATCCAATCACTTTTGAAGATATGGAATTTTACATCTTAAAACACATTTTGGCTCATAATTTACATCAAATTATAGGTAGCGTCACTAATATCACAAGCAACTTAGACTTTGACATCCCCACAATCCCACCAAATTTGGTGAAGTTCTGACAAAAATTAAAGATGCTAGAGTGTTCACAAGATTTTCATATTTTGACCCCTATATTGCATAATATTGTAGGTGGCGCCAACAATATTGAAACGAACATAGATTTTTACACCCCCTGTAAGTCCTAAAAGTTATATTTGGTGCGGAGAGTATTACGCTCACAAGATTTTCACATTTTGACCTGTATATTACATAATACTATAGGTGGCACCACCAATATCGATGTCAACAAAGATTTTTTATACACTCTTTAACTCCTATCTCAAGAATTGTGGGGTGCAGAGCATTCATGAGCTGACCCCTATATTCAAACTGGCCATTGGAACTTGACCTTCAACTTGGATTAAAAATTGTTAGTGTTCAAAATATGCGCCCTACATCCAGCTTTCCATATATAGTCTGTTTGTTCAAATCAGGTCATAACTTTTAGAGTTATTGACAAAAAACAATAAACATGGACAAGTGCCAAATTCCATAATTACTGAATCACAGTGACCCAAAAAGTAGATCACCAAGTACAGTTTTCTGTATTATGTAATAAAGTGCAATTTTGATCTGAAGGCTCAATTCTCTTTGCCAATGATGGTCAAGCTACATCCGGTCATTTCAAAATCACCTTTTCAACTTTACCGGCATGGTGACCTCACAAAAATTGGTCAAGGTTGCTGATATTACATCACCTTCTACCTTTGGCCATGGTCTATATATCATATAAATTTTTCAAGTCGAATCCAATTAATTTTCCAAATATGGAATTTTATATATCTTAAAACACATTTTGGCTAATAATTTCCATCAAATTATAGGTGGCCCCACTAGTATCATTAGCAACTTAGACTTTGACTTCCCCACAATTCCACTACTTTTCGTAAAGATCTGCCATAAATTAAAAATGCCAGAGTGTTCACAAGATTTTCACATTTTGACCCTTACTACTACTTACATAAAGACTCACCAGTACTTTTGGACCTGTATCCACTATCGAGGCAACCTTCTCCCTTCAGCTTTGCCTTTGACGCAGTGGGGCGCATGGCATTCAGCCAATTGCTGACCCTTATTTTATTGCCTCAGGGCAACTTTTAAGTCTGATACAAGACACTATTTCTGGGGCCTACAACTGGTCAGTGTTTATCATTGTATTTACATTTCCAGGTAATGCTCACTCTGGAAAATTCCCACTATACATTGTACATTACATTACATTCATTTGACAAATTAACCTTCCCTTAACACTAATCTCACATATATACTGAACGCTACCTCTTTAAAATATCCAATCGACAGGGCTGCATTGTGAAAATAGTGAGGTCCACACCCAATACCAATGGTTTGTGAATGAGCATTGGGACGATCTTGGGAGTGGGGGTGGGAAGAGGGTTAAAATATATGAAACCAAACGTATACATATTGCAATTATTTTAGAGCATCAATAATGATATATATGCTGGGCAGCGATTCACTTTGATATCCAAATCAAGTGTACTTTTGTGAGACTGTCCTGCAATCAATGCATTAATTGCGCAATGGTCAAAATGGTGCTCGAGCGTGCAGTGTCGTATTTGGATTTGTAACTAACGATGACAACTGCTTCACACAACTGAGCAGGCAGATTAAAGTTCAGATAGTCATGTTTTAAAAGTACTTAAACGACCGTTTGCCCCGGTAACTCGGAGAATGGACACCTGGAACTGTGCTGAAAACACATGGTCACGATTCGCTGTGATTTTCCTTTCCCAGAATGCATAGCGCCATGTTTAAATGGGCGCTCAATGTGCTTGCATTACGCATATGCCTTCATGTTGCATTTATAACTAACGATGATAACTGCTTCAGACACAACTGTCAATGCAGATTAAAGTTTAGATTGTAAGTCATCTTTTAAAAATATGTTGACAACTGTTTGCTCTGGTAACTCGAAGAACGACACCTGAAACCTAGCAATACTAGATACCGATACCACACCCATAGCCGCGCCATGTCTTTTCCCCGGCCCAAGTTGACCCTCGAGACAAGTTGAAATAAAATGCTGTGTTTGAGTTGACTAACTGCAAAACAACGGCACAAGTTGGCCAGCTTTTCTGTTAGCTTTGTCTTACAACTTGGTTACAATTGATTTGAACAACCGTTTTATTTATTTTTTTACGGGTGGTAGTTTGTGGAGTGATTTTGCTGATCAGTCGCGTGTTGCAGCTGGTCTAAGGTTGTCCAACTGGAGCATTGTAGCAAAATTTTGCATCACAGTTTTTGAAAAATGCTACAAAATTTAGCCAGGATGGTAATTGCAGCTACTACTGTACCATGATTATACCTATTCGCATGCAGAACCTGCCAGGGTATATCAAATAAATGTAAGAACATTTTCAAAAATAAGGCGAAATCATTCTTGATGCATGAGATGGGAGTACTGGAGTGGGACCGCTTTATATATTTATAGTTTAAGTATCTCAGTGTTATTAGAGACCAGCATATTATATATAGCAGGTCCCTGGAGTTATAAAAATTACACCTTGGGGGGCTTATATTTATTTATATATTAATTTATTGAAATTTCAGATCAATCTTAACTCATAAATAATTAAAGCCACAAACCTGTGCAAAGCAACTTAATTTTTTTCCCGATTTCATACTTGCATTTCTGCTATTTTCAGGTTGTGGTCCACCATGGAAAGTAGATAACATGGTGATATTTTTCTAATTCATTTTTTACTAATTTTTGCTAATTTTTACCAGATTTTTGTACAATCTGAGGGAAAATAGCCAAATCAGTACAATAATGACTAAAATGTTGTGATTCTGTCAGCCATGTAAAGGCAAGATACTCGAAACCTCGAAACTTCCCAGATAAATTATTTTGCCTGCGCAAATTCCAAATTTTTCCGGAGCGGGGGGGGGGGGGGGGGTAATGCCCCCAGACCCCCACCCCCACCCCAGCATGCCTTCGGCCCTTTGGGCTGTGTAGGTCACATTTTGGACCACTGAAAAAATTTACAGATGTTTTTTTGCCACTTGGGTCTCTGACTAGGGCCCCAACTGAACTGCATGTTTGAGCCTCTGTGGTGCTAGGCAACCATTTTGCATTCGGGATACTTGAACCTGTCTCATAGGCAGCCTTCTAGCCATGCCTGCTAGGTGTATGGTTTGAAAGGTTTGGGTCTTATGGCAAATGGGAGGTGTGGAAGACTCCCACCAACTGTGTAATGAGGATGTCAATAAAATACAGAGAATCTCTTTCTGTTCATGCAAGAAACATATCTGCTCCATGTTCACACTAATGCTGGACAAAGCTGTAAGTGCACCATGGCTGAGACTGATCAGTGTCCTAGCTGGTCTGTTTTCACCTGAGACTAGGAGTTTGCTGGGCTTATCCGTCCCAAGGGATCAGAGGAACTGGACTTTTAGGCAGAACAAGCCCGAGTGTACCCTCTGTTAAAAATAGACTACATACAGAGCTGAGTTTGCTGGACCCATCAAAGTCTCCGACTTACAGTCATCGATGACTGTTTTCACAACTTGGTGAATTTTGAAAAAGAGTGTGGATTTGTGTCATCTCACTAGACACTTCCATGTCTTTGATTTCTTGTAACCAGTGAGATGAAGCCTGTTCTACATAGCCAATATTGAGTCAGTATAGTGCATGTCTCAGTTCACAGGTACATGTACATGTAGTTTTGTGACAGCATCTCTTAAAATTTGTTTATGTAATAAAGGAACAAAGACAGTTTTGTATTGCATGTATGTATACACATCCCTGTGAAGTATAATATGTGTACACTGTACATGCACATACATACACTCATCAATACTGCCCAGAAGGGCTGACCCTCTCAGGAGTGGGCACTTTTCTCTGGTCGCGAGGGTGCCCACTGTAGAGGTTTCACTGTACAGCGGTACCTGCAATTTAACACCATCCCTAATGCCAGACAAAAGTGGTCACATAGGACAGGGGGTCTTTCATCTCAGATAAATAAACAAAGAAATAAAAGGCCAATTTCTTTCTTTCTTTCTTTCTCTCTCTCTCTCTCTTCCTTCCTTCCTTCCTTCTTTCTTTCTTTCTTTCTTTCCTACCAAGTCAGTCTAGAGTTTTTTCAGACACTGTTTCTCCAAAAACCACCAACCTTGCCATGGTGACTGACATAACCAACAAAATTGTGCATCTCACTTGGAATAGTCATGATGTTTAAAATTATGCAAATTTTAGATGCAACAAAAATTTTAAAAGCGCCATATCTTCCAAACTATTGCAGATGGACTCAAAATTTCAATGTGCATATATACCTTTGTGACACTTGCCACTATAATGGACCGTATAGTTGTAGAATTTCAAATTACGCTAATAAGGGGCAGTGACAAATTTAAAAGTTGAATATCTCCAAAACTACTGTACATAGAGATGCCATTCCAACTTCAATTTATAGGTTTGTGGCATAGCCACATCCAATGAACCATGAACCAAAGTTGTAGGATTTTAGTTTATGCAAATTAGGTGAATATGCAAAATGCAAATCTTTAATAGCTTCAAAACTGTTATAGAGGTGCAATTCCTACTTCAATTTATGGGTTTGTGGCATAGCCCCATCCAATGATGAATAAACCAGAATTTTTCTACTCATATAATTCATGCAAATTAGGCAAATATATAAAATTAAAATGTTGAATAGCTTCTAAACTATTATATATAGAAGTTCCATTCAAACTTCACCTTTAAGTCTGGGACATGGCCACATACCTTAAGCCAAGAACCAAAGCTGACCATTTTAATTTATAAAAATTAGGCTAATACACGAAATTTAGATTATGTTGAACCATGACAAAGTGTAGCATTTCAAACTGTTCTCATTTTGAAGGCACGCAGACAGATTTGCTGTGAAGAAAATCTTCTTTTCTAGTAGATACATTGTACCTATGGAGTGTGGACAGTGTCTTTGAGTGGACTGGTATATTTGGTGTTAATTGTACCACATTGGAGCCAAACTGCACCTCTGTGGGATTTGGATCAGCACCACACCTTTGGGTACCACATTGGAACCAAACCGTACCTCTGTGGGATTTGTACCAGGATATTTGGCACCTGTAATAGGAGTTGGAACTGTGGGACAGTACCTGTGGATAATCTCTCACCAGGGATTAGGATTTACCTACAGACTGTTTTACTGATTAGAATACCAGCCTAGATGAGTACATGATTTTATTTACCTACTTTGTACTGATATTGATTGTTAATATATTGTTATTGTTAAAGTTATAGGTCATTCTTTGTTTTGAGTTCTGCTACGATCTAGAATATTCAGAAGGTGGGCATCATAACACCACCTACACTGTATTTTCTTTCTCCTATGTCTGAAAAGGGCAAATATGCACCAAATCAAAGTTCTATCACAGAAATAAGTTTTAAAATTACGCCATTTTGAAAGTGGGAGGAGTCGGTATTTTATTAAATGCACCAGATCATCTCATTGGTTTCTCTACTACTTGAAACCAATGAGTGACAAAATGAAAAAAAAAAAAAAGATTACAATATAAAACCTTATCCTTCATACCCATGAAGGATAAGCTTCAGACATCGGAGAAAAATATATTAATTTTCAAATGCAAATGCCAGTATTAAGTGGTTCTAAAGTAAAACTTACACTGCTTATCAGACTAAACTGGCAACCAATAACACAATAAACTACTGGTATATTGTGCAGGGCAAAAAAATTTTCTATAGATCCACTTGTCCACAGGATAAGTTGTTTCCAATTTTTACTTGTCCCCTAGTAACATCACTTGTCCTGCTATTGAATTGCATAACGACACAATTTCTTCAGAGACTCTCCATATTAATGACACTGTGTAACTATCTGCATGATCTGGTGATCTAGGAAAAATAAATATGAGTTGGTAAAATTTTACAAACTGTCCAATTTTGCCATAAAATTTACAAAAACACCATTCATGGAACTCGGGATGTCACAAAATAATAAGCCTATTGTGCCAGAGTCAGTCATAGCGATACACTGAGATGTGGCTCTTTGCGCTCTTAAGGATTCAACTTGCCCTGAGGACAAGTGAATTTTGAATGTTACTTGTCCTCACCAGGATTTCACTTGTCTGGACAATAGGATCATAGGAATTTTCTCACTCTATTGTGGCAAATACATTCTCTGGTCTCGGAAAACTCTGAACACAATATAATTGTACTGGATTAAATACTATGAACTAGGCCATGTCGATTCACACATACCTACCTTCACTGAACCATTCTTTTTAAGAATGTGGATTTGGTAAGTACAGTGGATATGTATGTATCCAATTTTGACTCCTTGGTTTGTGCCTGAGGTTGCTGGTTTGAGACCTGGCCATTCAGTGGTCACAAAAGAAACGTGCAGTTCTTTACATGTTGTACATTTTCTGGACCCATTTTCAAAAAAATGACTGCTCTTTCAGTGGGATTCTGTGTCATGACCACAACAGAGAACCACAACATATGTTCCATACGATGCCACATGGACATCTTTTGCCCGAGACAGGTATTTTGTGTTTATACACATGTAGTGTGGAGAGCTTGGTGTGAGTGCAAATAATAATAATAATAATAATAATAATAATAATAATAATAATAATAATACAGTTTTACCTACTTTTTGCCAATTCTGTCGTCTTGGTCAGAATTGTGGCCAGACATGTGGCCACATTTTTGGACTGGTCCTTTTAGTATCTTTACTATAGAATATATGTTAACTGAGTGTGTGCAACATTTACAAAAAGGCATATATGACAAAACTAATGTCTTAAAAGCGGGAGAACAGATTGCGACTGGTTTTGATCTAAATTGATCTCATCAGGCAATGAGGGAAACTGTTAGGTGACCTACTATATATATATATATATCAGTGCTAGAAATAAGGAAAAATTTTCACTTGTCCGCCAACCAAGTGGAGTCTTATTCTAATTGAACTGTATGTAAATTTTGGACAAGTGCATTGGCAACTTTACTTGTCCGTCACAAGTTTCACTTAGTACGGACAAGCGGATAAGCCCTATTTCTAGCCCTGTATATGCATGCATGTCTTTGCAGTTGTCACATTATACGTGTGGGGTATAATTATGTGACACAGCTATGTGCATCACTGTGGCATTGTTGTCACAGCGGAACAGATTCAAAAGAATTTTTTGAATCTGTGATCCTTCCAAATATAGGTAGACTACCTATATTTGGAAGGATCACAGATTCAAAAAATTCTTTTTGACTACCGTAGTCATGTGACATCTTATGCAAGGATTAGGAGGTGCAAATTATATTGGGCTGGAAGATTCAGGGGAATGATTTTTACCTAGATGCCCTGTATCGGGTCAGAAGAAATGTGAAATTACAGTTTCAGGGTGAAAATTTGACGGCCTCTCCACTATTAAAACAAATGTTGTAATATCAGCGTAACTCTAGCAAGGGAAGATGAGCAACGGTAATAAAAAAAAATTACAAAAATTACAAAAAGTTAAAAAAAGAGGGCTGTGTGAACAGCCCATGCCTCAGCTGATCTTGACATTCATCACACTTGCAGCTCTATGAACTAGGGAAAGGATCAAGGACACCATGTTCTGAGTAAGTCTGACCTTTATAGAAGAACACCTACATGTCCAACATCAAAGTTCAAGTAATTCTCAAGTTATAATGAAGAGTAAAATTCATGTATGTTGCACTGTGACCCCACAAACGAGGTCAAGGTCATTCATGTACTGTCTCAGCATGACCTTCATACAGAATAATTAACATGTGTAGCTAACTCAAAACAGATCTCAAGTTATCAAGTAAACAGTAAATTTCGTGTCAGTTGTCCTGTGAATTAGCATTAGAATGCCCATTGACTTACATAGTAATCAATAGGAAAGCTGCATTGAACGCTAAGTACTCGAATTGAAAATCCTTAAAAATCAGGACTCCAAAGCAGTGCCACCTAGTAAACAACTGTTCGACCCTTCCACAACAATATATCCATCACATTTCAGCTTAATCTGAGGGATGGTTCTGAGAACAAGTGAAAAATAGCAAAACCATACAAAAAATTCATGAAAAAAATTGCAGTGCCACCTGGTGAACAAGTTGGGAACTAGGTGTCCCCGTGAGTGTCTATGTATGATATCAAAGCAATTGGGTGAGCGGTTTCAGAGGAGAAAAATTTTGAGGGTTTGCCCCCCAAAAAAACAAAAAAATTCATAAAAAATCCAAAAATCAATAGAGCTTGACCATTTGAACAAACTTGGTAGAGATCCACCTAAGGCACATCCCCACCAAGTTTGAAGTAAATCTGGTTAATATTATTAAAGTTATGACCATTACAAGAAATTCCCATGTTAAGTTTTCCTATTAAAACTTTTGTAGAGATTTTTGAAAAAAATCGTAAAAAAATCCAAATTCATTGGAACATGACCATTGAAACAAACCTGGTAGACACCCACCCAAGGTACATTGCCATAAAGTTTGAAGTAAATCTGGATGATGGATTTGGAGGAGAAGTCGAAAATGTAAATTAGCATTCGAATGCCCATTGACTTACATGGTAATCAATAGGAACGGTGCATTTACCGCAAAGGAGCCGACTTGAAAAAATCATTAAAAATCAGGAATCCCCAGCATTCCCACACAGTGAACAACTTTGTTTGGCCCTTCCATTAGGAACATATCCACCAAGTGTAAGCTTAATCTGAGTGACGGTTCTGGAAAAAATTGCAGCGCCACCTGGTGAACAAATTAACAACAAGGAGTCCCTAGATGTCTTCCTGTGTGATATCAAAGCATTTGGGTAAGCAGTTTCGGGGAAGAAGATTTTTTAAGATTTGTCCAAAAAAAACAACAAAAAAATTCATTGAACATCCAAAAATCACGGGAGCATGACCACGTGAACAAAATTGGTAGAAACCCACCCAAGGTACATTGCCACCAAGTTTGAAGTTAATCTGGATGATGGTTTTGGAGAAGAAGTAAAAAATGTGAATTAGCATTAGAATGTCCATTGCCTTCCATAGTAATCAATAGTAAAGCTGCATTGACCGACAAGTTTTATTGAAAAAATCATTAAAAATCAGGAATCTGCAGCATTCCCACATAGTGAACAACTTTGTTTGACCCTTCTACAAGGGACATATCCACCATGTTTCAGCTTAATCTGAGTGATGGTTCTGGAGAAGAAGTCGAAAATAGCTATAACACACAAAAATTCATAAAAAAACTAGGTAAAAATTGCAGCGCCACCTGGTGAACAAATTAAGAACTAGGAGTCCCAGGGAGTGTTCCTGTGTGATATCAAAGCAATTGGGTGAGCGGTTTCGGAGAAGATTTTTTAAGATTTACCCAAAAAAGAACAAAAAAATTCATTAAACCAAAAAATCACTGGACCATGACTATTTGAACAAACTTGGTAGAGACCCACCCAAGGCACATCTCCACCAAGTTTGAAGTGAATCTGGCTGACGGTTTTTGAGAAGAAGTTGAAAATGTGAATTGTGGACGAACGGACGGACGGACGACGGTTGGACGACGGACCCTCAAAAAGCTCAGCTGACTGACAAGTCAGCTGAGGTAAAAATCAGGAATCTGCAGCATTCCCACATAGTGAGCAACTTTGTTTGACCCTTCTACAAGGAACATATCCACCATGTTTCAGCTTAACCTGAGTGATGGTTCTGGAGAAGAAGTCAAAAATGGCTATAACACACAAAAATTCATAAAAATTAGAAAAAAACTGCAGCGCCAACTGGTGAACAAATTAAAAACTAGGAGTCCCAGGGAGTGTTCCCGTATGACATCAAAGCAAGAAGATTTTTTTAAGATTTGCCCCAAAAAAGAACAAAAAAATTCATTAAAAATCCAAAAGTCACTGGACCGTGACCACTTGAACAAACTTGGTAGAGATTCACCCAAGGCACATATCCACCAAGTTTGAAGTGGATCTGGCTGACGGTTTTTGATAAGATGTCGAAAATGTGAATTGTGGACAGACGGACGGACGACGGACCATCACAAAACCTCAGCTGACTGACAAGTCAGCTGAGGTAAAAAACCCATTATGAAAAACTCCATGTAATGGTTTATAGCCAGTTAAACTCGTAAATAGCTTAAAGTTCCATGGAATTTGATCAACAAATTAGACAAAGCTAGCATGTAAGTGACTGACAAAGTTGACGAATTTTGACCGATTTCTCAATGAAGTGTGACGTCACAGCCAACTTGAGAATTTCACATTTCAAATTTCCATTTGAAACTTTAAAACATTACAAAAATGAAACATAAGTGTTGCCAATGTTATGACCTTTGTATGAGATTTACTTTATTTTCAATCCATATATGTTATACATTATCATTATTCAAAAAAAAAAACAGTCTACGTAATTTCAATTTAAGTCTCATAAATCTGGTACAAAAGTCATTATTTTGGCAATACCCTCTTGTAAGTTTTTTTTTTTTTTTTTTAAATCAGGTTGCATTAGATTGCATCATTTTTTTAAGGTCCAATTTTTCAAAAAAAAATTCCACAGAAGGGGTATTTCCCCCTTTCCATTTCTATTCCTCAAGCGAAGTGGGCGGGGTCAACTGGGTTACTCCTAAAATCTCAAATTGTTTATTTTTTTTTATGTCGGCAACCCTGCAACATTAATGACATCTTGGAGGAATCACTGTTAGTGATTCTCCAAGACCAAGTCTACATACACGTTCAAGGACCGGATACATAATAAGAAAATAGACAGGAACATTTATTTATGTGGTGCTGGTGAAATATTTATGGTAGTGGATATTGTTACGGTAACCGTAACTGTGTGCTGGAAGTTTATTATTAAGGCAGTCACGTGATTGCCTTAACAATAACACGGTCACTGAGAAGCTACTATGCATACGGTTGCACAGGGCACAGGCTCTTAATGCCGTAAATATAAGCATCGCAGAAACAGGGTTGAAGTTACGGCTGCCGTAACTGTACTGATTTACCGATATTTTTACGTGAAAGAGCTGATATTGTAGGCTATATCATGGCTATACTGTTAAAATGTAGTAAAGTGTATTAAACTGCGACACATACTTTGTTCAGGTATGTTTACAACCTGGTTCGAATAGCGGAGTTACATTGTATCAGTATAATATTAATAACTTCAAACCTTCACGCGATGAAAGGTAAGGGGCCCGGGTAAGGGGCGTTCGAACCATTTGATATGGGGAGGGGGCTATGTTGTTGTTTTTTTAAATAAAATTGCTCAGCAAATGGGAGGAAAATAATCTACTCACAATATTTATTAATGGACATATAAAAATGCAAGAGAAAAATATTTGCTGAATTTTTCTAAGGATAAAAAAGTCTGTTTGGCAGGAAAAAAACCTACCCCCTCAGTATAAAATGGTCTGCCCTAAACAAGTCGAAAATCCATGCCTGATCAAAGATATTAAAATCCCAGGATACATAACATTATTATAGGTCTAATGGTTCAAACAATTGTAGGAAGATAATCTTTATAAATTTGCAGATGCCGTTCAGACTGTTCATGCAACTACATGCAAATATCCCCACAAATACCACCATGACGGATTTACACAACAGACTAGCCTAAATCATGGAGCAAGGAAGCTCTTCCTAGCTCCATGCTTAAATCGACAGTGCTCAAGTAGTTGTTCCGTGAAAGTTGTCCACTTTCTTGTCTATTTCGTAACGCCTGAGGGCCTCCTCCAACTCTCTTCGGTCATCGCTGCGAGAATGAATTTGAGCAGGGTAACATGGTCGTGGGCTTGAACTGAGCCGCGATCTGATTGTCTATTCAGTATATTACATCATAGCCGGATAAATAACCATTGCAGCCGGAGTATGTTATGATCATGGTTACCGTAACTTTAGCTGGTGGAATAAGGTTTACGGCTACCGTAACGGTAACCACTTCGAATATTTATTGAAAGGTCTGAACGAAACCTTCAACTTTACGGAGGCAGGGGTGGTGCCCATCTCAAAACAACACCGTCCGTACACGCCTTACAATGGCCCATTGAATGAGGCTTTCCCACTGACTGTCACCACACACGCTCCATCCCCTTTACTCAAGTATTAAACTGTCGTATATTAAGATAAGCCGGTGAAATTGCACTATTTTGCCATCTTGTTCCATGCTGAAATGATCAGCCATGCCACGTGACTCAACGCTAACAACAAACTTTTATATTAGTTAAACCCTTCAAAGTACACTGTCCTCCTGTCTGTTGTTAAACTTCAAGTGGGCTAGGACTACTTGAATTTTACCAAAACACGACACCTACCCCGCCTGAACTCTCTCGTACTGCCACTGAAACAGTCTCTCTGACCTTGGCGGCAAATCCTGGGCCACTCAATGCTCTCTTGAATTTCCTTTCTTGATCCATCTACACAGATTATCGACTTAATGAAAGAAATCTTTTCAGCAATATCTAAGATTAGCATGTTTGACCACCATTTTGTTCCTGTTTCAGTCAACTCCACCGGAAATTCAAAAAAAGAGACACCTGGTGCCAATATGGAAAACAAATAAAACTAGAAGAGAGAGATTTGCTTCTGGAAGAATTTGTCTGACGAAGTCCTCAAACAAAGGAGACCAAAGTGCCATATGAATCTGGATTAACTCACATATAGATATCATCCATTTATCTGCTTTAGTTTGAGTACATTCAGGAATGCTTCTAACAATCACCATTGAAATGCTTCCAGATAATTGTACTTTAAAGTGCGTCTTTTATCATTAGACCTATATTATATATATAGGAACAACTTGCAGACATCTCTGTTTACAATAGTTTTGAACATATACAAGATTTACAGTTTGGAGCAAAATAAACACACATATCACACATACGCCACTTATTCGGCACACTTTTGCTTTATATTTGACTATTTCTATAATTTTAGGGAATTTCTTGTCCCATGACCAGAAATCATTTATTTTTGCATCCTAATATGTCCTTTATATTTTTTTTTCTGATCTGTGATGTCTATACTGCATCTCCCAATTTAAAATTTCACATTATTATATAAATTTCGTAAAGTATATCAATTTACAGTACCAGGGAATGGTGTTTTATTGAAAAATGGCAATGTCCCATTTTTTATGTTAAAAACCAAATTTCTTTATCAAAATAGCAAATCTTTAATTTATACATACTTTTTATTGTAGCTTAATTTGTTACATGGTTGAAAGGTGGATAAATGTGAAAAATTGCTTTTAGACATGTACAAATGACGTCACAAAGTCTGTCCCATGGGTCTGTCACCTACCTGACAAAAATGACAAAAAGCTTGGAAATAATGGTTTCAAGGATAAGTGTCCAACTGCTGTCACCTACATCTTATTCCCTTTCCTTGGCCATACCAAATGGAAGATATTCCATGCTGCTGGATTCCAAATGTACTTTAAAAATTGCTCATTAATGTATAAATTTGAAATTTTTCAAAAGTGTCAACAAAGTGACAAGCCTTATTCAGATATGTCTGTGAATGTGGTTCATAGAAAGGTTTATTCAGGTGCGGTTGGTTAATATCATAGGAACTTGCCATGCCACTGCAGCCAGAAAACCGTAAAAATGTCACCTACTTGATGGTCACCTCAGTGACGTAACCATGTCCCGGAGGTGACCTGTGTAGGCCACATAAGTGACAAATTCTGATAAATGATAAGACAAATTCACATAATTTACTGATTTGAAGAAAATATGAGAACCATAGGCCCTATATAACTTTAGTGCCATGTAAAAAAAATCCCACCCACCCCCTACCAACATCCTCCCCATAGTGCTATTGAAATTTGAGATACTGTATATGATATGTCACGTGAGTGACCAAATATGATAGATGAGAAAAGATGTTAGATAATTTAATGATTTGAAGAATATATAATTATGCAAACAATATAGGCCCAACTGCCCTGTTAAAAAACATATACCACCTGAACGCTACCACAGCCACTGTCCTAGAGTGACATTAGATTTTGAAAAAATATAAATTTTCATGTTAGTAGGTGACCTGTTCTGTCACGTAAGTGACCAAACATGATAGATGAGAAAAGGAAGTTAGATAATTTACTGATTTGAAGAATGTATCTATGAGAACGATACTGGCCTACTTTAGATACTGCCCCGTTAAAATAGCTCACCCAACCTCTCCACCATATCTCTCCAATGACAACATTGGAATTTGTGATATTGTAGATTGCCTGCATAATATTTTTTTCATTTCAAGCAAGATGGAATGGCAAAATCTTTTCCATATATTTAACGCAAAAATATAGCACTGTCTGACAACGTCAGAATTTATGTTATCAATAAATTCAAAAGTTTGCAATGAAAATAAAAAACCTGCGGAAACAAATACTTGTGATGTTCATATTTTTTAACTACTTCGATACCGTCTGGCCATAGGGTGGCTAATGCCAGAAATATTATAATGATATTTTGCACAGACTTTAAAATGGGGCCGCTCGTTTAATTATAAATACTTTTGATTATAATAGTAGTCCATGTTCACTGCTGAAAGAACTTAGTGGCAAACTTGTACAAATCTACTTTTTCAGATAGAGTGACATTGTTTGTTTCAAATTTAAAACTGAATCAAGCAAAAGTGTGTGTTAAATGTTTAACACAGCAAGAGGATACATGGGAAATGCTGCACCATCTATGAATCTACCTGGTAAATCCATGCCCATTCAAGCAAAAATGTGTGTTAAATGTTTAACACAGCAAGAGGATACATGGGAAATGCTTCAGCATCTCTGAATCTACCTGGTAAATCCATGCCCATTCATTTAAGTCCAGTGATATAAAACGAAATGGTTTAAAATTTGATTTTCATTTTGTCTGATGAGAAATGATACTAGCTGCAGCGTGTTTGTCTGTTAATTGATAGTTAATGGTTATAGAAAGTAATTAGTAAGAAAATGCTATTCATTGATAATGTTTAACAATGGTGTAATGTTAATGTTCAGGATTCATAAGATGGCCTGAAATGATATGGCCAAATGATTATGTTCCTTGGTAAAATTTTGACATTGATTATTGAAGTATATTGCCAAAAGTTAAATATTTTAGAAACAGATGGAAACTAGGAAAGATGATTTGCTGCATAGCAAATCAGTGTGTGTGTCTTCAAAGCATATTGGTATGGCAATGTACAACTATTCCATAACACAGGAGTAGAAGTTGGAATGGCGTCTCTATCTTTTATTGCTTTGGAGTTATTTAAGATTTAAAATTTCTAATGGTGCTATTTAGCATAATTTAAATTGCTACAACTTTTATTTTTAATTCATTAGGTGTGCAATGGTCAACAACCCCCTACAAGAAGTTGGAATGACATCTCTATCTATTATAGTGTTAAAGATTTTCAAGGTTGAAATTTCGAATACTCCTAATTAGCATAATTTAAATTGCTACAACTTTTGGTTTAGATTCATTACATGCGCAATGGTCAACAACCCCCTAGTCAAAGTTGAAATGACATCTCTATCTATAATAGTTTTGAAGATATTCAAGTTTTAAAATTTCAAATGCTGCTAATTAGCATAATGTAAATGGCTACAACTTTTGCTTTAGAATCATTTCATGCACAATGGTCAATAACCTCCTAGTAGAAGTTAAAATTACATCTCTATCTTTAATAGTTTTGAAGATATTCAAGTTCTAAAATTTCAAATGCTACTAATTAGCACAATTTAAATTGTTACAACTTTGGTTTTAAATTCATTGGATGCGCAATGGTCAATAACCCCCTAGTAGAAGTTGGAATGACATCTCTATCTATTATTCTTTTGAAGATATTCCAGATTTAAAATTTCAAATGCCCCTAATTTGCATAATTTTAAACCTCTTCATTCCTTTGTATAAAACGGTCAAACTCCTTGCATGGAGGTACAATCATGCCAAGTTTGGAGTTTCTATATATAATACTGTTCGAGAAAAGTGTCGGACAAATTTGCTGGTAAAGAAGAAAGAAGAAAGAAAGAAAGAAAGAAAGAAAGAAAGAAAGAAAGAAAGAAAGAAAGAAAGAAAGAAAGAAAGAAAGAAAGAAAGAAAGAAAGAAAGAAAGAATTTCAGGAAAAACAGAAAAGTGTGTATTGACACACACACTTTAATTAGAAAGGCTCTTCATGTAAGCTGAATATTTTTTTCATTCTTGTCATGTTGTGCACCGGCCACCTAATTATCTTCTCGGATGATCCATGAAGATAATAAATCATGTTCATAGCAAAACTAATTTGTAAACAACATGGCCTGAAACTCCAGCGTAGTTGCAGTAAAGAGCCAGTATGCCTCATTGTTGCTCTGAGGTGGACATAACTTCACAGCATTAGAATCGTTACGTCTGCCCCGAGGTGCAGTGAGGTAGACTGGTTCTCTGCCTCTTACTACACTCCCGTCTCAAGCATTTTTGTTCATGAATCGGTTGTGGTATATGCATAAGTTACCATCTAATAGATCATCAGAGAAGAAAATTAGGTGGCCTGTGGTTAGTGTGATGGAAAACACATTGACACAGTAAACTAAATATGGCTTTTGTGCATTTTATTAAATAATAATACCCGTGCATGGGTTTTGTTTTTCTTTTTTCCATTTTGCTCCCTGTATTTTCCACATAAAACTACATGTAAGACTCTATGGCTCAATTCCATATTCAAGACAGTTTGTCACCTACGTGACAATGTTTCACTTGCGTGACAGGGCAATAAAGGACAGGTAAGACACCAAAAATAAATTCCACTTTAGTCAATCCTAGCTCAAAATGTATTTGCGTTAGGATAACATATCATATATATATATATATGTGTACTCGTCATACTGCAAAGAATTTATATGTCCCGTATTTGGGTGTCTGGGATGTTAATTGTTGAATAAACAATTGAAAGTTGACCGCAAAGCATCCACCCCATAAATGTCGATATAAGTCACTAATTATTTGCACTTGTATCTTAATCCTGACATACTGGCAACAAAAAATAATCCTGTGATTTTTTATTTTTTATTTCGTTTTTCTGTTATCCATCCTCAAAGTTTGACGTTTTAATTTTTCCTTTGATTTTCAGGATGTTCATTTTCTTCATTTCATAGAAAAAGAAAGAAGCAAAATTTAGAAAATTGCTGAATCGTTTTTGCAATTCAGACATTACAGAATCAAAAGCCGTTAACCGGATTAAATTTCGCCCTGCCGTTTTCTTGGAATAACCATTCTTAGGTGGGGTTCTCGTCCTATTATCCTTTCTGAGAAAACAAGCTTCAAAGGCCTTTGATGTTGATCATTTGCCTCTGAAACAATACCATTTGCTCCAGTTGAGCTGATATTTGTACAAAACGTAGTAAACATCGTCCCTTAACATTTGGGGAGGTTGTCAATCAATTCTTGGCCAATCACATGGATAAAAGAGCCTTTGAAGTACGGAATACATTATTCAGCTATCTGTCAAGCGGCGACAGCGACAGCGACAGTCTGGTTTCAAAGTGTGACGTCATGGAGGCGGCCCTTCCGGCCCCGTGACCTCAAGCCTGGCAACGAAAGTTATGCTGCCTTGCTTCGGTGGGGCGGCCCACGGCCGCTCGTGGTCAGTGCACGGATTGCGGGTTTGGTCTTCCGCCCCTACCTCTTCATCCCGTTTTTAGGGATAGTATTTTATTATTTTTACTTCTATCTGTATACTTTATGTAGTTAGCTTGTTAGACTTGTCTGTCCACTTTACTTGGTTAGCTTGTCATTATTTTGTAGTTATTTTCTCAATGAATTTCATTTCTCTTTCCAACCTGAGTTTTGTAACGCTATTTTGTGTGTTTTCTCTGCTGTTCACGTTTATGCTTATTTCGATGTGTTTATTTGTACTTTTATTTCCTCATCCTGGGTTTCGATAAAATATTATGTAGGCCTACGTGCATGGGTATTGTTGATTAAGGTGCCAGTTTTTTCCCCCCGCCTGTTTTTGGTGCGAAGGACCACTGGGGTAATCCATCGCGGCACGGCCTTTGAAGTTTGAAGGGACATCGTCTGACGATTCCCGCTCCTCTTGAAAATTTAAAGTCTCCCTTCATTAGAACGCAAAACAAGCAAGATAACTATAAAGTAAACCACTAAGGTTATGATATGTTAGCATGTTTGCATCTTTTCCGTGCCCACAAACATACCTTCGGCATATCGCCTTGTTATTTCACATTGCCGCCCTGATACCACTCTCCTTTTGCCATGGGCCGTTGCTACCTGCAGCCACGTGACAGGCTGTTAAGTGTGATTGGCGGGTGACATTGTTCCGTTTGGCGACTGAAAACCAAAAGAATGACATATGGACGTTCCGATGTCCACATGCCTGTGTGGTTTTTGACGTTTTTCTAATATTTCTACTTCAGTTAAAAGCTTGAAATGTTTACAACTAATAGAAAGGACATTCATCTTGTAAAAACCGTTAAAATCTCAAAATCGGTCATGCAAAGGTTTTTGGTGTCTTAACTGTCCTTAATGAGAGTTGTTAGATTGAACTTTGCTCTGCTGGATATTTGAATATTAAGTTTATAGTCTTAACCAATGGATACATGCCAAAAGCTTGGGTTTAAAATATTTAAAACTAAGACTCGGTGGCTCAACATCATCTACGTGACACGCACTTTGTCACCCACGTGACTGTGTGTCACTTACGCGACAGGCCGTTTAATAAAAAAGCCTCAATTGGAGTAATTATGAAGAAAATAGCGCGGCCTATTATTTGAATATCATGCATATACTCTAAACTCATGGATAAGTGCAAAAAACTTAGGTTTGAAACATTTATTTATTCTGTTAAAAATGTCACCAAAATACCCTAAAAATATAGAAATCGTCATTTATGACATCGTGAAATTCGCCACACCCAGCCGTCACACCTTCACCCAAAGATCTGGCTATCAGTACTGTCAAGTTTGACAAGTTTTATTGCAATCCTAGGTCAGTACATGACTGTTGAGGTTTGGATGCCCTAACAATTCAAAATATATGACCAAGTCATTCAAAGAGTAAAAATCAGATGATTATGGGTAGATGAGAGGTGCACAAGGGGAATCAAAATATAGTGCATCAAGAACCCTAAAAACCAATCACATTGAGTTCATAAGATATTACGATCAGTCGAGAGCAAAAAGTCTGATAAAACAATCAATGGTAAAAAAATCATTAATCAGAAAGGCTCTACGTGATCAAAATTGAATTGTATACAACTTTTTTAAAAACTCAACAGAGATTGTGCATCCCGGACATGCTGAGGTAGTTCATTCCAAAATTTGGTATAAATAAAAGAGAGAGTTTTAGGGGAAAACCTTGCCTGGAAAAATTTTGAGGAAGTGGATGCTCTTGTTTGATAGGAATGGACTTCAGTCACTGGAGTAAAGATATTTTGTAAATAAGGTGGGACTTCATTATTAACTATTTTCCAAAGAAAAATACAGAGATTGTAGAACCATCTTTGTTTTTTTGTATGGAAAGTCGTAAAGTTTATTGCTTAAATCCAAAATGTTATTTGAAAAATAATAAAAATTATTCTCATTTCCCCAAACTCCAAGATTGGTACATGGATCGGTGGGACTGTTGAATACATACATTAGGCCTACATACAGGTTAAAATAGGCTGTATAATAATGGTCAAGGAGATGGGAGTCTTTCGTCAGTCCACCCGACTGGTTGAACCACCCCCTCTAAAACATGTACATCCCCCTTAAACTTGTACTTCAGAAACAAATGATTGGTTTAAATCTAATTGGGAGTTGTTGGACGTCAGAATAACATCATCAGTTCGGCATTTGGCTCAGTGGCCAAAGTTTGACGTAGTCTCTCTGTCGTCCCTCGGGCGCGCCCTTACTTGGGCGCGGTCACTCCATATTCGGAGTTGATCTGAACAGAGCTCACACCACCATAGGTGTTGTAAAAATACTAAGACCCGCCACCAAATAGCCATTCTGTGACTTAGGCTCACTTCTGGAATAATAAAACACCCCTAAACAGCCCAAAGGCATCAGCATGTGAATAGGGGTGATCTGGGTTGGTTTACTATCTTGACACACAGCCTTTGAAATTGTTCCCTTGATGCATGTTTGTGACACCTAGCAACCCATGCCATTTGAGGTCAGGTGGGTCAGCAAAGCCCATTACATTACAGAGAATCTGACAGTTTTACCCTGCATATGAGGACGATTTTTGTAATTATTATCTTCTAATCTACCTGAAGTACATATTATCTTTCAAATACTCCCAGGTGTGATAAAATGAAAGTTTAATGCTTATTCGGCAACATATAGAGAGGTTAAATTGATATCTACTAATTCCCCATGTTAATCTATGGAGAAAAAGTGAGGGTCATGGAAAGTGACCCCAAGATGTGGGCGGTCAACCATGAACAGGATGGGCAGCACCACCTTTAGGCGAATTTAAAACTAACCCAGATATACACCAAAAAGGGAGAAAAAAGAAAAGAAAAACAAATAACCATATAAAAGTACGATAACTACTTACCGAGGTTAAAAGGATCAAAATTCTATATTGATACTAGGCGTTTACAAAGAGGAACATCAGCTCAAAAACTGTCATGATGGAGGCATGACATGTATGCAAAGAATACGATAGGTTGTCATGCTTGAAACACACATCAGATTATTATGTTGGTTTGTTCGAGCTACAGGCGAACAAACCAACATAATAATCTTAAAGAAAGAGAAGAAGCGCAGTTTTTGTCAAGAAATGAAGTAAAGAAACGCGTAAATGTTTGCACCCCTGCGACCCGACAAAAACTGATGACTCAACATTGCATGACCCCGTCAGGCTTCAGGAATAACTGAGAGAATATACATATATTTAAAACTACATATCGAAGTGATAAAGGAAATGGACATGGGTGAAGACGCTGAAGACCTGAGTGTCGTCGAACATTAAGAAAGTCATCTTGGTCTGATTATCCAGCAAAATGGTACCTAAATTCAGGGAGGCGTTTAACTTTAAAGTAACTATTTGGCGGAGATGCATGAATTAGTTCTCCATTCTGTCTGGGAAGTGCATACATTACTTTCTGTGGTACTTAGAACCATCAGCCATAGACGTAACCCGCTTCTCGGTGTGTGTTCACATTATATCAGTGCAGTTATGTTTAAATTTACTTTTTGAGCTGGAAAATACCTTGATTACATAGTTTACAAATTCCGTTGGACAAATTCCATCTCTGTAATGTTTCTTCCAATCCTAGACATCCAGTTCTAGCCATAAATTTTAGTCTAATGCCCTTGAAGTCATTTACCTGGAACATGTATCTCTCCCCATGCGTGGAATACTTAATCAATTTGTAATATGACAAGGAGGACATTTCATCGATATCTTTAAAAAAGTCATATACGTAGTTTTGCGTGGACAACTTACAAAAAGGATAGATCCAGTCACCAGTATCTCTACAATTTACATTATCTAATCCAACCTCGGACAAGATTGTGGTTATCTGTGACATGTATGGCCAGCAAGATTTATGACCGGAGTGAAAATTTGTTTCTAAATCACAAAGTACTCGTTTACACAGTCTGTTTGCTGGAATGTTATACTTTACACGATGATAATAGTTTACTCTCTGTTTATTCAAGATGGTTATCAGTGGTAGCCAGCCAAACTCCCCTAGAGTTGCCACCATTGCAGGGGTACCTCTTACTTGTAGAATAGCTCGTGCCACCGTGTACTGGAATGATCTTACAATACTTGTGCTTTCCTTTGTATTGTTAAACCATACTAAACTGCCGTGTGAGAGTGAAGGCATTATTAGGCTTTTCCAGAGACTGTCACCAAACGTTACTCTATTTATATTGTCTTGCGATGAGAGAATACTACATATATATCCATTTAAGCGACTAAGTTTACCTTTCAAGTGTTGCTTTATGTGTGGAGAGTCTTGTAATGACTGGGCAAATATAATACCTAAATATTTATACATAGTGAATTCTTCAAGTGTCAACGTTCCCAAAAACCATTTCCTTGTCATATCCATTTTTTTACCTATTACCATAACTTTTGATTTTGTCATTAAATTTCATGCCCCATTTTATAGCAAATCTATGTGCAATATTAAGCATTTCCTGTAGTTGTTTATTATCATTTGCCATCAGAACAATGTCATCTGCATAAAGTAAGGCGGGAATAAGTTCATCATGATAGGTTATTCCTAACCTCTGCTCATTAAGCATAAAGAGTAGATCATTCATGACAACAGAAAATAGCGTGGGTGATAGAATGCATCCTTGTTTCACACCATTAACACTTTCGCACCAATTACTTTCAAAAGGACCAAATATAACTTTGTTTTCCACCTTCTCGTACAATCTATGTACTAATCGCCATATTTTACCTTGAATTCCACTATTCCACAGTTCGCACATCATCCGATTTCTGTTTACCGTATCAAAAGCTTTGCTGATATCAAGAAATGCTAACCATGTTTTTTCTTTTCTGTCCTTTCTTAAACTACATAGACCTTTGAGAGTAAAGTACTGATCTTCTAACCTACGACCTTGCCTATATGCACCTTGCAGTTCACCAAGGTTTCCTGTTCATCATAGAAAGACATCATTTGTGTTTGAAGCATGGATGCAAACACTTTATATACATTAGAAGTAATTGTAATTCCTCTATAATGGCTGAGTAGCTCTGGCTTACCGTCTTTATATATTGGTTTAGTATAACCTTTTGACCAATCGTCTGGGAAGCTTTCTAGTATTTTACATAGCTTAAATATTTTCGTAAGTGATTTAATAATTGCCTCACCGCCATGCTTTAAAAATTCATTTGGTATATTATCGATACCACAGGCTTTACCGTTCTTTAGTTTGCTAATGGCATTGCAGGTAGTATTTTCATCTATTACTATATCTGTGAGGCCAGACATGTCTACCTTATCTCTGTCACAAGAAAGATGTTCCATCAAAGTATTGTTTAGGTCTTTATCACTTGTCGGTGACCCAGAATTTCCCAAATTTTTCCAATATGTACCTAATATTTTACTGATTCTCTTCGGATCGTTAATAATTTTGCTTTTGTCATCAGGGTCGCAGATTTTTAGGGGATGTCCACTATTTCCATTCAAACGTTTCAGCATTCGCCAATATGAACGTGTGTTTTTCGTTCCTTTTCTAGAATTTAAAGAGATAACTTTTATTTCATTTTGGACTTTAATGGTTTTCATTTTTTCGTGAACATCTCGCTTTCTACGCAAATATTCTTGCCAAAGTTCTTGTAAAATTTCTGGGTCACAAGTTTCTTTGCCTGCCCTATACCTGTAGAACCTATTTGCCGTTCTACGATTTTGAATGAGTTTCTTAGTTTCTTTGTCACACATATGCTTTTTATCGTCTTTTATTTCTTTTTTACCGACATATTGTTCACCAACTTCTGTAACAATCTGCTTCCATTCTAGCCATGTTTGGTTAATAGGTTGGGAAAGGTCACACTTGAAGTTTGCAAATTTAGCAGATAAAGCTAGTCTGAAAGCACTCCAGTCTTTTACCTCATTGATTTTCCACTTCATAACATTTTTTCAAATAGAATGTTCGACAAACGTATGCAAAGTCATCTTGAAGAGAACTTGGTCCTACCGAGGCGTAATACTAAAGTAATGACACCATACAGTGGTACCATATAGATCACTCTGACCTCCGCTCCTCCTTAATTTATTAGTGTAAAAAGCGGTCCTCTGTGCCAAGTACTGGCAACATAATAAATTATTTGTATGTAGCTAATGCCCTGCTCTCTCTTGAGGTGGTGCGTGGGCTGTTTGCGTCCTTACGGGCTCCTCTCCCCGTTAGTCTCCCCCCCCCCTTCATCCCCCCCCAAGGGTTGGGGAAGCAGTCCTTGGGGCAACCTCTTTGCCAACCTCCCCGTGCTGTGCAAGGGTACCATTCCGAGTGGGGCTCTATAATTCTCTTTGACGTCCACTTGTCCGGGAACAAGTACCCTATGTTTAACATGCCATTTGTTTCAAATTTTACTTGTCCTGCATAAATTTTTCATGTCTCTGACAACAGAACATGCGAATTGTAGAGCCCTGCCAAGTCTTTAGGCCTATCAGTTCTCTGAAGCCTGTACCATTTGATTTAGTTTGGAATTTCGAAATTAATCCCATGGTATTTACAAGATCTAACACCTATACAAGAGGATTTGTTGTTTAATCTAATTTGAATTGTGGTATTTCTGGGGCAAATGTCTGAGATAAACGATGGACTCACACTACGCAGAGCTTTATAAATTTCAGTGGTCAGCTGACATGCTCCAGGTTGAGACTTGATGCAACTGCTTTTGCCAACAAAGTTTGGTGATTGTTGATGACCGTCGAATAAAAATCCCAGGAAGCGTATTTTAACAAACCATCCCGATTTGATTTTTATGAAAGAACCCTTACAGAACAAACAGCACCCGACAAACAGCAGCATAAGCAGCTGGGATTGGTTTTACGTGCAGATTTTAGTTGGTCAAGTCATATTAGTAATTTGGTTACTACAGGTATGAAGATGGTCAATATAATGAATTATCGATAGTTCCGATTAAGCAGAATATCTTTAGGAATTTTGTAGTTGTAGGGTGCACGGTTGGCTGAGCGGTAAGAAGCTCGCCTTTCACCTCTGCGACCCGGGTTCGATTCTCGTCCTGGGCAGCATGTGGAAAAAGTTTCTACCACTTTAACCGTGCACGGTGGTTTTCTCCGAGTTCTTCGGTTTCCTCGATCCACTCGGCAAGGTAGGAAGTATACGCCAACATCTGTGCCATGGAGAGTGACTCGATAAGTCAATGCGTGACTTCTTTCACAATCCATGTAAAACAAATGTGTCTATACTATTAGTTTTCTCTTATCCGTCCAGCTGTGGAATACTGTTAGAAAAAGTAAATTTGACCGTTGAAAGAGTAATTACAGGAACCATAGTTGGGACTTATCATGATCTATTTCATCAGGAATATGGAATTGAAAAATAATCAGAATGAAGAAGGAAGAATAAATAAATCATTTTGTACAAAATCTTAAATGGTGGTGCAGATCAGTATTTGAGAGATTTAATGCCAAGATCTGTTGGTCAGCGGAACAGGTACAATGTTAGAACTGGTTATAATTTATCTTTAATTCGAGCCCGGACCAATATATCTAATGCATCCTTCTTACCACCAGTGATTCGTCTTTGAAACGACTTGCCGCCTGCTACTCGTGATGCTGAGTTTCTAGATGATTTTAAAAATAAATTAAACCGTTGCTATCATATGATCAACAAATATATATGGACTCAATTCTGCTTGTACATCGCAATTTATCTGTGAACTTCAAGGTTAATTTGACTATTGTTAATTTATACTAGCCCCTCTGTCTGTCTTGTGGACCATGTTGTTTCTTACTTTTCCTTGTTAGCCTCGTGTGGTGCCCCACGCATAGAGCACGGCAGTAGGCTATGTGATGTAACGTCTGTCCTGTCTTACCGTCTCGTTTTCTGCAAGAGGGGTTTATATAGGGATTGGCCCTTCTCCCCAATTGTTTTCATTGAATAAAATATGTTTAAACCAATTAAACCGTTATAAATTACGTTGGGACCAGGCGAGTAGCTGTTTTACACTCGCGTTTGCGTATGAAATGTAGCCGACTTGTTTAAAAATGGTCGTTTTGACTCCCCTTGGTGTGCCTGTGGTATTAATTTATTTAATTTATTTAAGAATTTCTTTACCCTGGGTAGCCCTTTGAGAGCGCAGCTTTGTTCTTCCAAGGGACCCAGCCTACATCTAGATGAAATAGGATGGTAGTGTCACATATATAATTAAATAGTAATTAAAATTAAAGAAATCTATAAGTGTTCATACTAAGACTACATACGAATAACTAAATCTACACGAACAAAACACTTAGTAAAAAAGCCAATAAAACTAAAACTGTCAATGTAGAGTAAAACAAACTAAAATTCTCAAAATCTTTTAAAAAAGTGAGATCTGTACAGACGTTTAAAATCATATACATTATCACATTGCTTTAAAAATCAGGAAGGCATTTAAAAATGCAAGCATTATCATACCCGAACGAACTTTTGAATATTGCTTTATTCGCGTGGGGTACAAGGTTTCTGTGAGTGGCAAAGCGCGTTGGGTAGTGACTTATCTCGTCTAGGAAATTTAGTTGATCGCACAAATAGTTTGGCGCTTCTCCCTGTGTATGCCTAAATATTAATGTTGCCATGTGATATTTCCGTCTCTCTTTGATAGTCTGCCACTTCAAACCTGTCACAATGTCTTCTCCTCTGTAGTTAATATAATCATAGTTACCAGTAACAATTCGTGCCGCAGCAATCTGAGGCCTATGTGCACATTTTAGAACTGTCTCAGGACACGTAGCCCAAGCAGTATCGGCATAATCAATACATGGTAAAATTAAAGAGTTAAAAATTAGTTCTAATGTTTGTTTGGGTAAGTGCAAATGAGGACGCTATTCATTATTTTTTTTTTTTTCAAAAGTGCAAATTTTACGACAGACCGAGAGCCCTTTGGCACCATTAACAGTCCAAACATTACTGATTGGTTGACAAAAATGTTCTTTTTAAGACGAGGAAATGATTTTCCACGCCGTAATTCATATATCCAATCAAGAGGCAGGCCTGGGGCAGTCACATGATTTGTAAAAGTATCCGTAGGCGAGTGACAAAATATATATTCACTATGGCATACCCCATTACTCTGTTTAAGGGTCCGCCCCACAGGGGCGACCCTTTGTGGTTCGGGTTGTCCGTCCGTCCGGATGTGCACATGCATTCTCGTTACCTCGATATCCACAGAATGCCTCCATGTAGTTTGCCCAAATTTGGCACTATGCTTACCTTACCTGGCAAAATGAACTGATTAGATTTTGGTGTCACCATAACCTAAATTGAGCAAATGGCAGCTTATTACATGCTCCTTACGGCTCGTCACGGCAAAATGTCCACAAAGCTCTACTGTATTTTGCTCCAATTTGGCAGTATGCTTATCTGGCATGCCAAGATTAACTGATTAGATTTTGGTGTCGCCGTGACCTAATTTGAGCAAATGGCGGACCCTTCACTCAACGCTTGCGTTGAAGGCTGTCTAGTTTTCTCTCTGTCTTGTCTTGTCAACAATTCTCCTTGTGTGGCTTTGCCGATCTATCTGTCTTCGTGCCGTGATGTCTGCTCTGGGTACCAGTGTCTTTTTGGTGTGCATCGTCTTGCTCTCTACTTTTTCATGTGCGAAAAGGATTTGCCCCTTTTCTCAATCGCATTTTTCGACATGAAATATGTTTAAATCAAATCTCAGTGTTCGTTTTTGCATTTTTTTTCCTTTTTTCCAGGCGTTCAATTTTCTTGCAAACTAGCAGACCAGTTTAACTTAAACCTATTTATTTAATCTGGATAGCCTTATAGAACATCGAAATGACTAATACATGGGTTCTCCACTCCAGAACTTGGAGACACACAGTATGTATGTACAAGACACACAGGACAAAACAGTTGTTACCAATGTATAATATCAGTGAGAACTCAGTACAAATATCAAAATTTGGTTATGTATAAGATACAATTTAAGCCAGCATGAAGTTGAGTTCAATATTTGCTCAATGTGGAAAAAACGCGATACAAATAAATTTTCATTGTCGAAACCAATGATCATTACAGTAACCGACATATTTAGTCGTTTTAGCGCCTGGTTTCAATGTGCAACTGAAGTGCATCACAGATCTGATAATTTAGCCAGCCAGAAAGCTCGTTACTGCCACAAAGAAATATTTCAACAAGCCTATCACTACCAATATGGATTATAAGATGGGGGCTAACCACCGGAACAATCAAAGGAATAACAGTATTAAGTAATTTGTTTCTCTGAACGATGTAGTTGGGACAGAAGAGAAGAAAGTGCTTAAAGTCTTCAGATGGATGAGAACATGCACAGGATGGGTCAGGAAGGATGTTAACTTTGTGGAGGTCAAAGTTTAATCAGGAGAATCCTAGGCGTAATTGCGTGTGACAAATATAAGCAAATCTGACACCATGCAGGTCGAACTCAGGAACATTGTCTGTGGCTAAGAGAGTAGTTTTAAGTTTTGACTTGAATACTTGTAGGGAAAGTGAATCTCTAATGTCAGAAGAGGTTATCCACTGTTTGATAGCGTCTTGGAGAAAAGAGTTACCCATACGCGATGTTCTGTATCTAATACAACGTACTGACATTGAATGTCGGAGAGCTCAACCAACAGGAGGAGGGGGTAATAGATTAGAGAAATAGGAATGAGTCAGATTGTGGTACATTTGATAAAAGAGGACAAGCTTGAAGTATTTACGTCTGTCTGCAAGAGTTGACCACCCGAGCTCACGAAGAAGTTAACATGTGACGTTTGTTTCAGGGCACCAGTACAAATTTTCGAGGTGTCATACTGAATCGACTCCAACCGATCAGACAGCACCTTACCACAGTTGTCGAACAATACACAACCGTATTTAAGAATTGGACGGATCATAGAACAATACAGTTTGACTAAGGATTTGCGTGATAGTTTACACTTAAATCTCCGAAGTAAGGAAATTCTTTGATCAGCTTTATTGGTAATCCGTGTGACATGGGCACGCCACGACAAGTCACGACTCAATGTGATACCGAGATGTGCATGACTATCTGCCTCAGGAATCGGAGACCCACCAAAACCAAAACAAAAACAAAAACAAAAACAAAAACAAAACAAAAAACAAAAAACAAAAAAAACAAAAAAAACCAAACAAACAAACAAAAAAAAAACCCAAACAAACAAACAAACAAACAAACAAAAACAAAAACAAAACAAAACAAAACAAACAAACAAACAAAACAAAACAAAACAAAACAAACAAACCCCAGGCGGATGACAGGTTTCACGCGTTTCAAAGAAAAAAATAACAGATAGTGATTTGATGGCATTGAACAACACTCGCCATAGGCTGCCACAGGGCAATATTAAAAATGACATATAAACACTTCTCCAACTTCACACTATGACGTAATGATTTAGATGACCAGATAAACGCTTTCGTCGCAGATATGATTGTCGAAATCCTATTCTGAGACTATTCTTTAATAACTTGCTCATTACCCACGTCATGGTTGTACTGTTCAAAACAAACTAAGTTATCTAACGTGGACGTTTACTAAATATAGTAACATTGCAGTGGTTATCGCTTAACCATTAGAAAGTTAAGGTTGTTTCTTTAAGGAAAACTGTAGTAATCTATTTGATGGTTTTATCACTGGTGTAACCTGAATTATCACCAACAATGTCAACCATGCAATGAGGCAATATTTATCGCCAAGTATTCAGTCATCCACGGAAATATTGAAGAGGAAAGGTCCCGCGAATTTCTTTTATTCCAGAAGAGATATTACTGCTGGTATTTTCAGTTCGTATCCTTTGTCTTTGATTTCCAAGATAACTGATCAGTAACTGCTCACTGTCCAGTTATGTCATAGACATGAAGCAAAGTGGTTATCAGGTTATGCAGCAAACAATGAACGCTTCACCCTGGTCCATCACGATGCTGCCTTGTCAGTCAGCCGAGTTTATAGGATGGTCAGTTGTCAGTCCATAATTCACATTTTCGATTCTTCTCCTAAACTGTCGGCCAGATTTACCTCCAACTTAGTGATAATGTTCCTCTTGTTAGTCTCTACCAAGCTACCCATCAAATTGTCACACTCCGACTTAGTGATAATGTTCCTCTTGTTAGTCTCTACCAAGCTACCCACCAAATTGTCACACTCCGTTGATTTTTGCATAATTATCATTTTTGTTCTCTTTTTAGAAAAAATCTGTAAAAAATCTCCAAAATCTCAAAACCTATTGCTTCGAAATTGCATGGGGACACTTTTGGGGACCCCTACGATCTTAGTTCGACGGGTGGCGCTGTGACTTTTCTATTTTTGTAACGATTTTTTCAGGTTTTCCCTATAACTTCTCCAAAAACGTTACTTATATGTTAAGAAACTTGGCGGGGATGTAGTTTGTTGGAGGGTTAAATAAAGTTGTTCACTTGGTGGCGATACTGTGGATCCCTGAAGTTTAACGCATTTTTTAATTTGTGTACCTATCGGTGAATGCATGCATTCCTATTGATTACTCTGCGAGTCAACCGGGATGCCAATGGAAATTCACATTCGACTTCTCCAAAGAGAGAGTTAAACAAACAAAAAGTTTATAAGTTCATACGAAAGGTTCATTTGGCGGTTTTCTGAAGTTAATTTGGACTACTGTCGAGAAAAATTAAATTAAGTGAACTGGGAAGCCTGCATTGATTACCTTGATATTGATACTATCAGTCTGGGCTGGACAACTAAATTTTTGAACGTCACTCGACTATATATACATGATAAAATGCCAGAATAAGACAAAACTACCCCTAACTCTATGCGTTCATCCGTTTTATAATTCTAAGGTTACGTGACTTATTCATCCAACTTCCGATCCGTTTTCACAATCCCTCGATCATTTTCTAATATTATTTTACAACTTCATAAAATTTTTTTTTTCAGATTTTATTTTCTTTTACGTAAACATCCAGTCATTTTATCATCTTATTTTTTCCTCACCTCTAATTATTTTGGGCACCTCTGTGTAAATACTATAGGGATAGTCCGATACTGGTATCAGGTGTGGGCCTTTGTGCAGTATCCGGTATCGGATCGGGTATCGGATTGACAAGTCACCCGATACCCGATGCTGGCAAAAAGTAGACAAACTGCTTTATAATAACAAAAACTTAAAATTTCTAAATTTCCAATAACAGAAAGATAGTCTAAGTATGCAAATGAAATACAATTAACTTACCAAGAATGTATGACTTTTACTTCTCGTATAGTGTCAGGAATTTCGAACATATTCCGATAATACAATTATGTACATGTATTCCCGGCACTGGTAATAAATAAACATGGGCACACTAATTTAGTTTTGTATACTTATTTTACTTACAAGTGTTTTGGATATGAGTATCGGGTATCACGTATTCAATATCGGTATCAGATGGAAGCAAGTTATCCAGGGAATCAGGAAGGAATCAGGATTTTTTTTATTCGACCAAAGCATTACAATAATATAATAATATACAAGTCACAATGTAGCAATATAAGATGGTAATACAGATGTAAATTAAAATGCAAATACATATTGGTCTGGGAGACGCATGTCAAAATCTTCACAAGATCGCTATTATATGCGCCCCCCCCCCCCAAAAAAAAGTTAACAGATAAGTACATTATAAAGGTACAACCGGGACAAATAAAAAGTGTGTTTGAAATGAGAATACGAGTTTAGTTGGAATTACAGACATAGCAGTTACGGATTGTACATGTGGATTCATAATTATTTAAGTATAAGACTTTGGCATAATTAGAAAAACCGAAATAAGTGTGGGCATGTACTTTTTCTTTAATTTGATCTGATGTGGAGTTTAAGACACGTGATATGAATTGCGTAAACATATCCGATATGAGTGAAATACCAGTATCGGATCATCCCTCGTAAATACGATAAATATGTGTCATACAAATACTATCATCATTTTATTTTCAACAAATCAGGGTTAATATAATGTAATGTCCATATTTTTTTTTTTTTTTTGAAGTCTTTAAGATCTTCTCTTCATTATCATCGTCTTCTGCACCATCGGATCTGCATAGAGTCTCTTTCTTTTGAAGTTTCTTCTCTTAATTCTTCCTTTATCCTTCCTCGATAAATTTTTCTTACATTTCCCCAGTTCTAGAATAGGACTTATACGGTTAATAATATACATAATTATAATGTAACTTCTATCGATTTTGAATGATAGTTAGATCGCACAACTCTTGGTTTTCTCATCCATTGGTTCGTCAATGGACGATTCTGCATCCGCATCGTGTCATTCAAATGGGAACATCTCTTCCTGGTTCCTGTTTAAATCTGAAACTCAACTCATACAACATTATACATTCACATTTATACCACAATTGATCGATACATGGAATAAGAAATATATAATTTAATTCTTGAATTCATTCGTTGTCCCCTCCCCCCGATTTTTTTACGTCCTTGTAGAATACAAGAATGATGGAAATGTAAGTAAAGAATAGGCACAATCTATTGCAAGACATCAACTTGAACTCAATGGAGCGGAAGCCATGTCTAGCCACTGGAAGCCATAACACTAATAAATGATGAGTAAACCCCCGAAAATGAATACGCGTCTGATTTATAACAGACAAAAAGAATGACTATTGTCAACAAATCTCAAGTTGCAATGAACGATTTACTATGGTTGGCATATGGATACAACACAAGATAAAAGATGAACTGCGAAGACATCTCTTTTGACATAAGAAACATATCTTGTAGGATTGACATACGTCTATGCGAATAGATGAAGAATGAAACTCTGGAGTTGACTAACAACCCTTGCTGGATTGACATATTTCTCCTGTAACCCCCCCCCCCCCGACATGTAACAACTGATGTCTGCGGTGTGCAAAGTGTTAAGTAAAACATATATCTACAAGAATGACGACAAGAAGCAAACTTGGCGAGGAGAAGGAACTGAACATGCTAGAGATTTTCTATCCGGGACTCACATTAGCAGGTTTGTCAAGCCCAAGCTTATTCATGATATCTGTGCTCAAAAGACTGATGGAAATTGAACTGTATCGTGAAAAAGTCTGTTGCCAGATATTCATCATTTTCAAACAATCTACATTTTTTTCTCCAAATATGTTTCAAAGACCAATTTGCAAAAAACACGATCATTCTTCTTCCAATCCATTGTCATAACGTCTTATCATCATCATATTGCTTTCTTAAATACACCAGACCTTAACTAATTTAATTAAGCAATTTAATTTTGTTATCATAAGAATAATAACAATGAAACTTTGCTTCATGTGCTGGGCAACGAGGGTTGCTTTTAGAATTTTATAGGGAACAAGGATAACTCACGTAGTTTGCCCTTGTCTTTTGAACCATTTCACACATTATTTTTGGCGCGTATTTTCATGCTAGATTAAAACAACCTGCCTCTCAACAGTTTGTTAGATATTTTTCTGGACAACCTCCCTTGTAATAAATGTATACCCCCGGGTACAAATCCCACAGCGGTATGTTTTGGGTCCAATATGGTACTGAATGGTGTGGTGCTGATCCAATCCCACGGAGTTATGGTTTGGTTCCAATGTGGTACAATATATCAATCCACTCAAAGATAATGTCCACACTCCACAGGTACAAAGTGTAAATGGGTAGCACCAAATATACAACTCCACTCTAGACCCTGTGCACACTCCACAGGTACAATGTAAACAATGGTTCACAGTTCCAATGGCTTGATGACAACCCACAGCTTCTGTCACATCCTTCAGAATTCTTTCTTCTCCTCTCTCAGTCAGAAAAATATCTACTTTATACAAACACAGAGAAATCTCTACTTTGTTTCAGAGTTTTCCAATTAGTCACACATCCTTGTGCATCGAGATTTGTCAGGATCACCTCGCATGAATGTAGGTCACCATTCTAGCTGATTCCACATGTTTACTAGTTACATGTGAGTCACCCACAAAACAGGCCAACTCAGTGGCTCTGCAGTGACCCTGCAAAGTATTTATTGAACTGGCACACACTGAATGAATACAATGACCTGTCTAAATGAAAACAAACAGCCATACACATTTTCAAGACATCAACATGTAACCTCGCGTCTGCTTGGCAAACACATTGACCAACACCAGAAGAAACATGCATTATTCCACATTGTACCCTTTGTATAAATTACTTGCTAATGATTTTTTCAAAGTCTTTCTTAACTGTGAAGATTACGTTTTCACATGTCCATCACATGACAAGTTATTATAGCAGTTGTTAAAAATCTAAAGAGGTACTGGACCAATTGATTCGTATGCATGCTTTGCATCATGCAGATAATGCCATGTCCATGAATGGACGGTGTTAAATTCTAGTAATTTGAGGCACTGTTTCACAGAATATGAAGGAAAATCAAACATTGATTCAAAGTATTTTTCCCCGCTAGACAACAGAAAGTGGTCACGGCATCTCTGAGGCAGTGGTGCTTCACTAATGGCTTCATTACAAATGCTGGCATGCCAACTGAGACTAATTTCTCCATAGCGGAGTGAAAAAAAATCTGTACATTTTTCTCTTCTTTTTCTAACAATGGTGATAACTTACTTGTAGTAAGCAAAATACAATGGCAGTTCACGTAATGCAGGACCAGGCCATGAACTTTCACTATACTAGCTGGGCTGGTTCAGCATGGCATAAAATATAAACTGAAGGCCATTTAAAGGGAAACTATCAAAAGATCGATGTGCAATAAAAAACGAACCTAATTTAGTTAGGGGGAGGGGGTTAAAATTCCATTTAGTGTTCTATTGCACAAAATCGATGTAATAAAAAATTATCAAAATTTTAACTTGCAAACAGGAAAAAAAACGTTTCCACGATGATCGAGCACCAGTTTTAACGGATTGTTCAAATAGCGAAAAGTAAAATATCTTTTATTTGACATTTATTCAATATCAATCATTCATCCAGGGATGCGAGTCCTGTCTTCATGTTGTAGAATGGTAGTAATCCGAATCTTTAAAAGCCATCCTAAATACACCACAATATGACCTTTTTATAGTGGCAAAACCCTATGTAATTTGTGACCACTACAGTACACATTCTGGGAGATCGAAGTTTTAATGTAAAGTCGAGTTTAGTTTCGGGGGGGGGGGGGGCTGACCCAAAACGAAATTACTTTCGTTTATTTGTAACCACTGAACTTTTGATGGCTTCCCTAAGCTTTCATCCCGGGTAGTACTCATTTGAAGAATGTTGATAGAGACCACCCAAGATACATTCCCACAAAATTTTAAGTGAATGTGAACAAATTAAGGTCAAAAGGTGCCCAGAAGTGTCCATATGCAATTTCAAAGTAATTGGCTATGTGGCTTTGGAGAGGAAAATCCCCCCCCCCCATGAACATCATTATCAATCAGAGGTGAATGGAGCATGATCAATTGAACAGACTTGGTAGAGACCCACCCAAGGGAGATCTCTATCAAGGTGGATGTGGACCTGGATAACGGTTTCGAAATAATTGCAGTACATGTACGGTACTGCTGCTGTATACCTATACAGAATAGAGCGCTTACTGACATATGGTCCCAAAGTTTAATAGTCCCTAAATTTCGTTAAAACTTGACATAATACCATCATTTTAGCGAACTTTCATTAACTTAATAAGGTTATATTCTGATAAAATTTGACACAATTATCTTTAACTGTTCTGGAGAAGAAGTTTAAAATAGCATTAGTATACAAAAATTCATTTCAAAAATAGGGAAAAATTGCTGTGCAACCTGATTCACAAAATGTTAAGTAGGTGAGCCCAGCTGATCCAGAATGCAATATGAAAACAATAGAATTCATTAAAGTAGGAAAATTATTGTATCATCACCTCCTTCAGAAAACTGACAGAGGCCCACTGTAAAATCAAAGCATTCTATACAACCTGTTCAACCATATTGTAATGTGGAATGTATTGCTACATGCATGTACAGTGGCAAAACCTGCAGACGCATGGCCGCAAGTTTAACATGCCAGAACTCCGTCAAAAATTTACATATCCCAATCCTTTTCTTTTAACTTTCATCGCCCTTTGTAAGATTACTTTCTGATAAAATCTCATGCAATACTGTTTAACCGTTCCACAGAAGAAGTCAAAAATGGCATAAACACACAAAAAGCCTTTTTAAAAAGGTACATAGAAAAGTCGATGTGCCATCTGGTGGCCAAAATATGAAGTATATGACCCCCAGGTGACCCTGTATGTAATATTAAAGCAATTGGCAACGTAGGTCCTGATAATGTAGTTCTTGAGAAGAAGTTTTCAATTTTGTTTTTCAAAAATAAATATATAATTAAAAAATGAAATAACATAAAAATAAAAATTCATAAGAATACAACAAAATTATTGCATCATCATGTCCTTTGCTCACTTGGCAGAGAAGCACCTGAGAAACATGCATGTGCAGTCAAAGCATTCCATGAAAAGGTTTTTGAGAAGTTGAAAATGGATTTCGGCCCACCAAACATTTTAAAAGCTCAGCTGGCTCACAAGGCAGCAGAGCTAAAAATGAAGAATGTGCCAGGCAACACATTTCCTGATACACTAATTTCATTGATTGTAATATCTATATTGTCAATAAGAGAATGCCCAAGAGGCCTCTTTTTCTCCTTCTCTTCTTCCTCCTCCTTCTTCTCTTCTTGTGTCTTTTCTGTTGTTTGTCTTCATAGAAAGGGTAAAAAGGGGCATTTTTTCGGAGACATATGTTTAAAATAATATATGCACAGATATATTTTGTCCATGTATAAGCTTTTATATTTGACACAGAAGCTACGTATATGCGTCTTAATTGCCGAGTTCCTATACAGCTAAACGCAATATGGTTATAAGTTAAACAGACCCAAATTTTACCGGGATGTCAATTGGTGTGAAATTCTGTTTCATATTTTAAATTTGATGCAATTTTCGTGAATAAACTTGACAAAGTGTGTGAAGCTAGTTTTACACAAGTAAATTTTATGTTTTTGCATTGTGCTGATTTCTCTCTCTCTCCTTTCTTTCTTTCTCTCTCTCTCTCTCTTTCTTTCTTTCTTTCTTTCTTTCTTTCTTTCTTTCTTTCTTTCTTTACCAGTGAATTTGTCCGACACTTTACTCGGACACTATTATACATAGAAATAGAAACTCCAAACTTGATGATTCTACCTCCATACAAGGATTTGGGCCTTTTAATGCCGAGGACTGAAGATGTTTAAAATAATGCAAATGAAAACAGCCAACAGGTGGGCGGACAGAAACCTACAGGTCCCAGCCTCTCAAGGACAGATACTCACATTTTCTGCACACCTTGGACCAAGTCCCGGCAGATGCCCCCACCCGCGGCTCCCTGACCACACACCAGAGATGCCTGTCCCCCTCCCAGAAACACTCTATCTGAGCAACTGTCCCCCATATCCAAGCCTGTCCTCATCATAGGTGCCTCTAATCTTTTCAGAACTTACCCCACAGACATCCCGCCAAATGTTCAAGTGGAAAGTTATCCAGGCCGTAGATGCACCCACCTGCTATCCCTCCTTCACAAGACTTCCCCCCCCCCCCACCCTATGGTCCAACAGGTGCACATTAACTTCGGCATCAATTAGTACAGAAAAACATGATCCATATTCATTAATTCCAAACCCAACAATGACAGCAAAGAGATTCCAGACTTGCCAAAGCATCAACATTTCTCTTCCAATACCAAAGTGAAGAAACAAATATCATTCCTGACTTGAGATAGGCAGTCACCCATAAAAGGCAACTGGTGGTTTTGAACCGGTCCTCTCAACCTTAGAAATATTCATCATTAACTGCAGACACTAGTTCTTTTCCAAATTGTATAGGCCTAACCACCCAAAACTCAAATTTCATTACTTCTGCCAAAAATAAAAACATAACTGTTAGGCCTATCACCTTTTAGTTCCCCCGACTTGTCAGTAAGACAAGTTTACAGCAAAAGAGTAAAGTAGGCCTACATCGTTTTTATGATATTTATGAGTCTGGACATTATAAACACACTCTACCTCCACTATAACTATGAGTCGGAGAACAAAGCCCACAGCACAACATAGCCAATGAAGTAATTTTAAAATAGTACAGAAAAACATGATCCATATTCATTAATTCCAAACCCAACAATGACAGCAAAGAGATTCCAGACTTAAAGCCATGCAGATGGCCACCCTCACCACACACGCCCCACACAACCCCTCCCTCCAGAAAACTCACCAACATCCCCCAAACAAACAACAAGTCCAACATAACAAACAACACACACACTCCAGGCACCCCCCAACAGTAACAACACGGACAATACCTCACACCACCCAAACAAACCCCCCCACATGCCACAAACCTATACCTTCCCTGCTAGACATACCCACCAGAGCCACTAAAAGCCTCAGAAACAGCTTTTCCTCCGGAGCCCTCCACATAACTAAGGCTTCTGACACACCCAGAGCCAAAGGACACAACAGTACTGTTTTGGGCCCCACCAAGCCATATAAGCAAGGGCACTTCAACCCTCACAGGGAACCCCCCCCTGGAAAACTCAAGATGGCCACCACCACAGCAAGGTCCTCACCAAACACCCCAGGCCCCCACCCACTCTCGGCCAAAAAGAGGGGTGCGGTAGGCACCTACTAGGGGCCCCACCTGCTCTCAAACAAAAAAACATACCAGCCATCCCCCACCCCCCAATGCACACCGCCCCTCCTGAAAAAGAAACACCACCTTTTACCATGCCAACCACACGCACACTCATACCCGGGACCCTCCACACCCAACCCTTACGGCCATGTATACCCCCATTGGCTGGCCCACTACTAACAAACAAAAACTGCCCCCCCACCTCGAGCACCCCCCTTCCACCCACCCAGGGCATCCCCCCCACAGTCGTTAAGACTATGCATGCCCACCCCCCCTACTTGAGACAACAGGGATCACATGCCACCCAGCCCATCCCACATGCCAGCCAGCTCAAAATCCACACACATGGCCAACCACACAAATCAGTCCCGCCACAAGGTCCCCTCACGTGGCGACCACCCTCACATTACCCTGCCCACCCCCCTTTAACTACGAGGGCCACCCCAGTCCCCCCCACCCCCCTTACCAACACACAGAGAGAATACCTCTGCCTCAGGATGCACATCTCTCATATCCATCAAAAAACGGCCACCCGAAGCAAGGGAAACCCATTCCCTTGCTAAACATACCCCACCCTCCAAGACCACCCTCCCTGTCCTCACACTACACATTACCAGCAAAAAACGGCCTAACTGCGCAAGGGCTTCCTACTCCCTTGCAAAGCATCCCCCACTCAGAAAAAATTCTCGCACAGGCACGGCCCCCAACCCTCCCCCACCAGGCCACCAGATGCAATGGATGTGCATGCCCCTGCTAAACACCCCCCAACCACAAAGAATCCCCACACAGGCAGGGCCCCTGATCCCTCTACCACCACAGCCGATGCCACCCCAGAGACCCCCCTCCCAAGATGCTCCCAACCTATGGAAGGAAGCACTGATCTCCTCATTGGCCCAAGCCATAAAACTCCTAAAAGCAGACGCCTAATCTCCGGCTCCAAATCTACGAAACGTAGGTACACAGCCAAACGGCAGCACAACTTCAAATTCAATTTCCAGGACCTCATAATTAACCTCTCCAGCTACAGGCCCACCAAGACAGAACGTGAAGTCCTCAACAAAGGACTATCTTTTGCCCCTACCCCCAAGGTTCCCAGCCTATACATGATCAAGAACTCTGTCTCTGACTTCATCAGGTTACTTGATCTACAATATTACTTCCACAAGGATCATCACAGCCAAAAACAAAATCTTTGGTTTAAAAGCAAATCTTCATGGCTTCCCCCTCCTCCTGCCAGGAAATCCAGCATTTCCGACAGGACCTCACCACAATTCTCTCGCAGTGCCACCATAATAATACACCTCCCAATCTCACAAAAGATCAATTTAAGGCAGTCCAGTCCCTACAGAACAACCAAGATATTGTAATCAAACCAGCAGACAAAGGATCCGGCATTGTCATTCAAGACAGGGCACATTATGTCTCCGAAGCCCATAGACAGCTACAAGACAATAACTACTACACCGAAGTAGCCCAAAATCTAACAGAACAACACAAATTAGAAATAGACAATTCTCTCTCCTCCCTTCTCAAGCAACAATTAATTACAGGTCACCATGCTGATACGAATGTTCTGCAAGCTTGAAATCGTAATCCTTTTTCTGTCTGCACTGCGCTGTTCCCAAATTTTCTCTGACCACAGTATGCACTCTTTGCAATCGTTGCTTAAGGTGCTTGGCATAACTCGGCAAGGACTCACCAATTCCTTCGCTGGAAGTAATTCCAAACAATATGTCCACTGGCTAAGTGACTTCCCTGTCCAGCATAAACATATTAGCAGAGTACCTAGTCTGTCGGTGTGTCATGCTCCTTATAGCCCCGGCCAAATTGGGAAGATTCTCATCCCAAGTGTTTTGATTTCCATGTAGGCAGCAGCGTATAGTCTGAAGGAGAAGACGGTTATACCGTTCCACTTGCCCATTGGAGCAAGGTCGGTAAGGAGATGTTCTAGTTTTGGTTATCTGCAGAAGTCCGCAGATAGCCTCCATTAATTTCCCATCCAAATTCTTCCCTTGATCGGTATGGATCTGAAAGGGACACCCAAACCTTGAAAAACATTTATGGACAATCTTTTCCACAATAACTTCTGCCGTCTGATCAGGGATAGCGTAGCACTCAAGGCACTTCATGAATTGATCCACTACCATTAAAACATACTGATTTCCTCGACGACTGTGACTTATGGGTCCAAGAATATCAATATGTATCCCCTCCATTGGCATACCTATATGATAACTCCCCAAAGATGCCTTCGGCCACACCCTAGGCTTTTTATTTTCGTCACAGATATGGCAAGTCTTCACATACTCTATCACATCCTTTGACATCTGGTACCAAAAGAATGAAGACTTAACTTTCTCCAGCGTCTTAGTCTGTCCCAAATGTCCTGCTGATCGGCCATCATGGCTAAATTGCATCACCTCTTCTTTTAAAGACTTGGGTACTACCAAACACCACTTAGGATTTGTGCCATCCAGTCTATAATGCAGAGATCCCCTCCTCACTGAAAAACTGGTCAGGACATAACCAAAGATGCTTGATCTCAGCACTGCTTAGCCATAAGTCTTGATGGGAAGGAGTATGTCCTGCTTCTACCCATTCCATTACTTTCCCAATATCTGGATCTTGCAACTGTGCCTGACCGACGTCCTCTTGAGAATGTGCATCCAACCAATTACAACCAGATGATCTCGAAGCCCTGTCTGTTGTAGAGTCTGCTCTTACTGCTAATGGCACCGCATCATCCACATCTTTTTCAAACTGACCCCATTGATGCTGTGCTCTTGTGCAATAATCACAGCCTCCACAAGGTAAAGATGTTACCTGAGCACCTGCAAAATAACAATCACAGTAAGGAATGTCATCTCTAAGCCTAGAGAGCTGATCCGCATCCGCATGAAGCCTCCCACAGCCGTGTATGACTGACATATCCTACTGAGACAACTCCTCAAGCCAACTTGCCAACTGCCCGTCCAACATCTTGAACCCCATCAACCATGTAAGGCTATTGTGGTCAGTTTTTATTAAGTAAAGACGCCCTAAGAGATAATGAAGATATTGTCTTGGGAACCTTATTACGGAAAGCAACTCCTTCCGCGTGGTGCAATGTCGTCTTTGTGCTGGTGTCAATGCCAAACTGCCATAACAGATAGTGCGTTCTTCATTATCCTGTTCCTGCAGTAATTCCCCTCCAATAGAAAAATTTGATGCATCGCAATCCAAAATGAATCGTCCACTTTTGGTTGGTAATGCAAGCACAGGAACAAAAATAAGTTGCTGTTTAAGATCTTCAAAAGCTTCCTGATGAATCTCTTGCCATTCAAAACTTGCCTTGGGCCCAGTCAGTTCATTGAGGGCTTACTTATAATGGCGAAATCACTGATGTGGTCACGATGATAATTGGCGAACCCGAGGAATGATTCCACATCTCGTATGCAATTTGGAATTGGCCAATTAGCAACGACCTTCACCTTCTCGGGATTGACAGCAACTCCGTCACCCGAAACCACTTTCCCAAGGAACTTGATTTCCCTCTTAAACAAATGACACTTCTTAGGCTTTAATTTATAGTTTTGTTGCCTAAACCTGTCTAAGACCTCTCTCAAGTTCTTTAGATGGTCGTCAACATCTTTCCCTAGCAAAACTAGGTCATCGAGATAGGCCAAACTTGTCTGCCATGTCAATCCACATAGTACAAAGTGCATAACTCTTTGAAAAGTGCTCAGAGCCCCGGTCAATCCGAAAGCGATACGTTTATGCTCAAAAAGACTGCACTTGGTAAGAAATGCCGTTTTATGCCTATTGCGCTCATCTATTTCGACCTGATAATATCAGGAGGCCATATCGAGAGCACTAAAGAAAACATTTCCACTGAGGGTATCTAAGCACTCCTCGATCAAGGGGAGTGGATAAGCATCTTTAATGGTGACCTTGTTAAGTCCCCTGAAATCTATGCAATACCGGACTGATCCATCTTTTCTCCTAACTAACACCAGAGGAGACGCCCAATCAGAAGTTGAAGGTGTAATGACACCACAATCCAACAGTGACTGCAGGTGCCTCTCCTTCTCTTCCTGAAACCCTAGAGGTGTCCTTCTCATCCTTTGCTGGATTGGTTGTGCTGTTCCTGTGTCAATCCTATGCTTAATTGCCGAAAAACATCCTAAATCTGTTATCCCTCATGAAAAAACATCTTGGTATTCCAGCAATAAATTATTCAGCCTCTCCCTATCCTCTGTGCTCAATTCCAAACCAGATCTTTCCACAAGATCCTTAATATGGGCCAGAATCTCATGAAGCGCCCTGATGGCAGAAGACTTTGAAGGGGACTCTGTATTAGCACCAATGTCTGACAATGGAGAAGACGTAGCGTGACCTTTCAATTCTCCTCTCCATCAAATTAATTCCATGTAGAAATGATAAGAAAAGAGTCTTTCGTCGAGATTTTTGTCTGAAGTGACGGCCGTTCAAAAAATCTGTCATTAAGCCTGTGGTCGACCGCTTTTCTTTGTTGTTTAAATTTTATATTTATAAGCCTACGTACGGCATGACTGTGTCAAAGTCCCATGTAATGTAGTTAAATAAAATGTTACAAGTGATATAAATGGTCTTTTTTTCTTTCTTAATAGACAGTAGCGGATAAATACAAAATAACACTCGTCGTTCCCTTACAAAATCATAATTCTGGGATCATGCTGGATTTTGCTAGTATTTGCTGGACATGCTGAGAAGTGCTGGAACCACGTTGCATTTTGCTGGAAAAAGGACTTAATTTTTACTCGATTTTCTGGTTTTTGCTGCAAATGCTGGGTACTGGTGGAAACATGCTGGGTTTTGGTAGAAAAAAACTTTTCAGGGTATTCTCATTGTTGCTGGGAATGCTGGGTATTGCTGGAAACAGGCTGGATTTTCCTGGAAAGAGAACTTAGTCTTTTCAGGGTTTTGTTGTTTTTGCTTCGGATGCTGGATATTGCTGGGAGCATGCTTGATTTTGCTGGGAAAAGAACTTGTAAAATTTTAGAATGTTAGATTTTTGTTAAAGATGCTGGATTGTGCTTGAGTAGGCCTCAGGGTACAGAACTTAGAAAAAAAAATTTTAATCTAGAATCTTTGACAGCCCGGCAGAATCCGGCAGAGTGTTAATTTTGTTACTGCCTAGTTTTAGATGGGCATGGTGGATTTTGGTTGTTAAGATTTTGCTGAAATTTACTGGTACAATAAATAGTCCAGTAAACTCTTTAGTGTTACCACAGTGTGGTTTTGCTAGATTTTTCACATTTCTCAACCCAGCAAATGATTACGTTTTGGTGTTGTGTGTTTTTTTTGCTGGACCTACTAGATTAATATTAAAAAAGATCTCGATGTTGGTTAGATATTCAATGGTCAAGACTTCTGTGGAAGGAAGGCAGCATGGGCGATAAAGGAGGAACAAGTGCGTCTACCCTCACTCAAGTTACAATTGTAATCTCGATGTTTCAGCATTATCAATTAGCCCCAAAAGTTTTATTTTAGTATGCAATCTTATGTATATATCTTATAAATGGATCTTTAATTACCTGTGCCAGATTTTTGGAAAATTCATTAGACTTATACCTGTGAAAATATTGAATGAAAATACAAAATATTCGATCATCGGTTAGCCTCGTTCTCAAAGGTTTGCGAGGCGGGAATTTTCGTTTAACTAAATTTGCGGATTGTGAAGACTGCGTTCTGTTGTGCTGTGTTGAACGACTGCAGGATTCAACAAAGCATGGGGCAAGGCAACTAATTTAAATATCTAGTAGTCTTTCCCTTGTGGTCGGATCAAGCATTGGCAATGGTTAAACCGGCGCAAACATCACCAGCTTTCAATGGGAGCAAAATATTGGGGAAGAGGTGGATGTGCAAACAGTGCAACAGCCGGGGATAATTCACAAGGCTATCATAATGGAAATGGCTTGTGAGTACACTATTATTAACTCATGAACTTTCATGTCTTTACGTTACTGGATTAATACACAGTATGAATATCTTTATTGACATGAATCAATGCAACTCATTATGGTAGAGGTACTGTCACGATGGATGTGATGTGCAATGTAAAATGTAAAAGATGAAATCATGCCTTTCTTGGGGTCACACGAAACACCAAACCCCACCTGAACCCACCAAAACACACCGAAACCCACATTTTTGCTGGATTTGGTGGGGATTTGGTTAAATCCCAACAGAATCCAGCGAAATTTTGTTGGAACTGGTAGGAAAAATGCTGGATATTGCTGGATGCTTGGCAGAAAATGCTGGATTATGACGGATGTTTTCTCCAGCATTTTCCACCACGCCCAGCAATATCCAGCATGATCCCAGCATTTCGTTTTTGTAAGGGCCACTTTGTCTGAACCGAATTTCCCTCGTTGTTTGCCTGCCTGCGCACCTGATCACCCGCGCGCTTCGTGCTTGGGTGATCAGGCACCCAGGCAGGCAAACAATTCGGGGGATTCGGTTTGACAGATTAACGACTCAGGTAATTTTGTCTATAATCCACAGTGTCATATTCATCCCCAAATCATAGTTTTGCACCGCCCCGTATACAGATTCCTCCACTGTGTGTGCAGTCTATGCTGTTCTGCGTACTAGTACTACAGGAGACCTGTCAGTAGTCTCCGAACCGTTCCGCACCGCAGCAGTGTCCAGCGCTTTGGCCTACATGGGTCTATCGACCTGTCCACCCCGGCCTCCGTGTAGGCCTATATTGATCATTGGTCAGGACAGGTCGATAGACCCATGTATAGACCGAATTCAAAGACTATAGGCCTATTAACTGCTTTGTCATATACATCTTTGCATTTGCAATTATTAGTGTCAAAGATTCAATATCAACACACCAAAGTGATCCTTACCAAATTATCCCAAAGAGCTCTACAACCAGATTAAGGTGGCAACCCTGTAACTGGATTTTGGAATGCGATTTGCTCTCATCCGTCGTCGTTTAAGAGGTCTGGACTGGCCGCACGTGAGGCCGGAACCGTGTTCAGTGACTCGGAGAAATAGAATTATTTTATGAGTTGGTGACTCTTTCAAGATTACCGTAATCTTATTGGTTACGACGGTGCACGTGGCAAAGCTGAAAATAGTTTAATGACTTGAGATGGAGTGCCCAAGTCAGCGGAATCGTAATAGTGATTTGTGGGCGTGGCCAAGTCATGCCATCTGGCGATAAACTTGGAACTAGACATTACGATTCCAATGACTTGGCCACGCCCACAAATCACTATTACAATTCCGCTGACTTTGGGCACTCCATCTCAAGTCATTAAACTATTTTCAGCTTTGCCACGTGCAAAAATATTAAAACTGGACGTTGTCTTTTTTCACTTTATAATGTAATTTCTAAAATAAAGCACTATTAGATATTTGCTTCCTTTCGATGTAACTCATAAAATAAAACAATTATGGACTTTTGTTTCATTCACTGGTTAGTTTTATGGACCTGAAAGAAGAACACTGACCTCGGCCTTCGGCCTTGGTCAGTATTCTTCTTTCAGGTCCATAAAACTAACCAGTGATCTCAGCAAAAGTCCATAATTGTATATTATTTTATGAGTTGGTGACTCTTTCAAGATTACCGTAATCTTATTGGTTACGACGGTGCACGTGGCAAAGCTGAAAATAGTTTAATGACTTGAGATGGAGTGCCCAAGTCAGCGGAATCGTAATAGTGATTTGTGGGCGTGGCCAAGTCATGCCATCTGGCGATAAACTTGGAACTAGACATTACGATTCCAATGACTTGGCCACGCCCACAAATCACTATTACGATTCCGCTGACTTGGGCTCTCCATCTCAAGTCATTAAACTATTTTCAGCTTGCCACGTGCAAAAATATTAAAACTGGACGTTGTCTTTTTTTACTTTATAATGTAATTTCTAAAATAAAGCAGTATTAGATATTTGCTTCCTTTCGATGTAACTCATAAAATAAAACAATTATGGACTTTTGTTTCATTCACTGGTTAGTTTTATGGACCTGAAAGAAGAATACTGACCTCGGCCTTCGGCCTCGGTCAGTATTCTTCGGCCTCGGTCAGTATTCTTCTTTCAGGTCCATAAAACTAACCGGCCTCGGTCAGTATTCTTCTTTCAGGTCCATAAAACTAACCAGTGATCTCAGCAAAAGTCCATAATTGTATAATAGTTTCCTCACATGACAACATGATTTATTGCAAATACAACACTATAACTTCGTAACAGCTCAGGCTTTCTAAATTCTATAGGCCAATCAGACTTTTTGATGGTACGATCACCAAACTGGATAAAAGGGAGGACCATTTTTGTTACAACATAGGGATCAGGATATGTGTCCGAAAGATGTTTCGTTTTCTTAAGTTGTGTTTGATAATATGTGGCACCCAACAGTTTTTACGCCTCGGCCCATGAGACTGAATTAGTCTAAGGACCCCTCTTTAACTTAAGGGTATTGTAGCTACCTCCGTCGTCTGTCTGTCTATCAGTATCACTTGTCACCAATGTAACCTCGGAGTTTGAATAGAAGCAACTGGTCAACATAGGCCTAATTTCACATGAGCACTGCTGTGGTTTTCAATTTAAAGATAAAGTTGGTCAGGCCAAATAAAAAATTTGTAAATTTATAAGCCTATTGAAGGCAAAGTTAAACATCTGTATAACAGATATTACCTTGCCTTCTTTGACCCAATACTGGCAATAGCTACATTCAAAACGGCGTTAACACTTCAACAAATGCAACTGGCCATCTTGAACTTCGCCTGACTCAAGCATCCTGGTGTGTTTCAGAAGGCTATCGAAAGTCAAGGTCATATCTCTATATTTGACCCATTTTTCTGAGGCGAAAGGTCACCGATCCGAAGCCTTATTCAGTATTCTTCCAGGTCCATATAGCCTAACTAACCAGTGACGGCAGCAGAAGTCCAAAATTTTATAATATTTACCAATATGTGGAAAAAGGTGAACTTATGGAGCATTATTACTTAGGCCTACATGAAAAAGGAAATGCACTTTCATTTGGAGCCGTAACATTTTGACGCTGAGGCTGAGTGGTATTGAAAGCTGAAATCAAAGTCAGTAGAAATTAATTTCTAAATTAAAAATTATTGGGAGGGTAATTGCCGCGGACTGAGGTCGGTGAGGGTTTAAAGTGCTGTGCACGGTACTTGCCTAACGCTTGTTTGTTGATTTGATCATTAAATTGTAATAAAATTGTCGAAAGATAAATATTTATGCAAATCAGCATATCGAACATGGAAAGGGTTATAGGCCTAAAACTGAGTTATCAAAGACCGGTGTTTAAGTATATCTGTGTGGGTGATGTAGGCCTATCGCTATGAGTATGAGTTGGTGGACAATAGTTGCACAGTGAGCTGTTCGTTTTGTAGCCAAAGTTTTCAAGTATATCCCACAGAGAAGTTCATGTTCTATGAAACATATTTCACGTAATTATGTACTTAATACCTTGACCCCATAGGGTTTAACATGTTAAAAAAAAAAAAAAAAGAAGCAAACAAAAAACAAAAAAAAAAACAAAAAACAAAAACAAAAACAAAAAAAAAAAAACAAAAACAAAAACAAAAAACAACCCCCCCCCCCCCCCAGTTTTTTGCTTGGTCCCAAATGATCACCGGAATGTGGACTGAGCCTTTCTACCATAAATGCTTCGTTCTAATGATGATAATGAAGGTGGTGGTGGTGGTGGTGATATTTTATTCGGATAACTACCAATAGGGAAGGGAGCACCAATTAAGCGAGCGTAAAACACGCGGTGTCCAACATAGGCCTACTTAGCCCTACTGCACATTTAGCCTAGGCCTACTGCCCTTGCTCGACACAGTAAGCTACACGTGAGAACACAGCTCTAGTGTATTAACCTCTTTCTTGTAGGCCTTTATGTCAAAATGTCTATCATAAATCTGGCATGTATATTATCCTGTCCCCCTTTCTAAAACATAAACCACTCCTAGTAAAAGGGGCAATGACTTCTACATTACATGTTTTACATACAATGCCATAAAATTACATTTTATCCGTATCATAGTATTAACACTGTCTATTCACATAATCAAAAGTTTAGGTGGAAGGAACAATCAGTTAACAACAACGATTTTACAAAGATAGGACCTACATTAGCATCAAAAATAGATGTAGGGCCTACCAAATGATAAGTCGTTCATGGAATATTTAACAAATCCAACTCAAAACATCTTCTTATTCAAATCTGTCACTGTTGCAGAAGTAGAAAAATATTTGTGGCCACGTTATAAATCAAATGATGACAACAGGAATTTTTCCAGACATATCAAAATTGCCACAGACTTGCCAGTTTACAGAAAGAATGATGCATCCATTCTTGATAATCATAGACCCATCTCAATATTACTTGCAATATTTAAAATATTTGAGCGTGTTATATTTAATCAAACCCATCAATATTTCAAAGAGAGCAGTTATACTATGGTAGTCAATATGGGTTTAGAGAGTCTCATTCTACTGAACTTGCTTCCTATGAACTGGTGGATAGAATTATTTCACAAATGGAAAATGGTGAAACACCAGTAAATATATATATATATATATATATATATGGTCCTTTCAAAGGCCTGTGATACACTAGATCATGGCATTCTACTAAGAAAATTTAGTTATTATGGTAACAAAGAGAATGCGTTAAAATTATTTAGCAAGTTATCTTTCAGATAGAAAGCAATGTTATTATGGATGATATCAAGCCCCAATACTTGGATATAACTACAGGTGTTCCCCAAGGCTCAATTTTGGGGCCCCTGCTGTTTATTATGTACATCAATGATATAAACATCTCCCTCTACACTCTTCAAATGTATCATATATGCAGATGACACTACATTAAGTAGTATTTTAAGTACCTTCAAAGACCAAAAACATGGTGAAGTAAATTCTCAAAATATAAATCGTGAGCTAAACAATATATTTAGTTGAAAGTTAATAAACTATCACTGAATATAAATAAGACTTAAGTTTATGTTTTTGTATACTCCGCAAACGCAAGTAGCCATAACATCCCTTGAAATTGACGCAGTAAAAATAGATTGTGCAGATACATTTAATTTGCGTGGGCTTATTTAGACAAGCATATGAATTGGAATAAACATTTACAGAAAGTCTCATCCAAAGTTTCTCAAATAGTAGGAATTATGGGTAAAATGAAAAAAATACCTCCCAAAACAAACTTTGTTAACAATATATAATTCACTGATACTACAGCATATCAATTACTGCTTTCTTGCATGGGGACATAAATTTGATAGCTTAACTGGTGTCCAAAAAAGGGCAGTAACACTAATTAATGCCAGTAAATATAAGGCACACATTTAACCTGTTTTTAAATATTTAATATTATTGAAGATAGAAGATATATAAAAACTTCAACTCCTAAAACTCTATTACAAACTAACACACAGTCAGCTACCGATTTTTTTCAATAATGTACCTTTATTCCAAATGTTACTCATACACAATTATAACACCAGAGGAAAAAACAAAACATTTGTATCCCATGACAATCACACCTTTGCAAAAAATGTATCCGATATGAATTAATTGACATATTAAATGAAACGCCTGAAATTGTAAAAAATAATATAATTACACATAGTATCCAAAGTTTCTCAGCATATTTAAAACAATACTACATCAAAAACTATGAAACTGCTTGTCATATATTTAATTGTTATATTTGTAACGGTTGATCAATTAACTCGCTTCTTGATAATGTCATAATATCAACCATACTCTGTATGGAGTTAGTTATTTTATTACCCACAATAATACTAATAATTTGAACAAAAACTATTGTTTCAAATGATGCCGTGGGTGGCTCGTATGTTAGCGGTAAAATAATTACCTAAATACGAGTCTCCCGGATCAATATATTGTTCATTGTTGTACTATATAAACTGATAATGTCGAACTAAACTGTACATTGATTGAATAAAATTATTCCTGATTCCTGATTCCTGGGTTAAAAAGTGTCATTCTGGACAGTCATCATCTCACCGCTTCCTAGATCACATTTTCACATATGTGGCCATGTAGTTCCCCAATATCTTGTCCCAAATCACAAACGTGTTCACCAAGGAACCAACGAGAGGCGATGTCATACAGTTCATTCTGCAGATTAAGCAGTCCCTTTCCAAATTCCAGATGCTTCCAGTCTGATACCGTTAAGCGCTGTGCCAAACATTTAGAAATACGTTGAACCTCCTATTTTTTTTCCTTCTAACATATATGTGCTTAAACTTTAACATTTACTTGTTAGGACTAGTCTGTCAATGGCTTTCCTGAAAGAATCAATGTGCAGTTCCCCGTAAAGATGTCTCTTATGACAAGAAAATGAAACAAAAACGATTAAGCAGACATTTACCTTCCGATCGCGTTTGGATAGTTTGAGCGGGAAATGATACATTCAGTTGGCATTAAGTTTTACACACACACACACACACACACACACACACACACACACACACACACATATATATGTTTCCCATTGCAGCTAGGCGACTGGTGCCAAAGATTGCAGGTTCGAGTCCCGCTCGTTCCGAACAATATATATATGTGTATATATATATATATATATATATATATATATATATATATATATATATATATATATATATATATATATATATATATATATATATTCGTACAAGGTAAAACTTCTCTAACCGAACACCTCCATATACCATTATTTATACTGAACATTTCTCGATCCCAAATATATATAATCCAATGTAAGCAAATCTCCCTATACTGAACACTTTTTCCGGTCCCATTGGTGTTTGGTACATTAGGGAGATTTCCCGATATATATATATATATATATATATATATATATATATATATATATATATATATATATATATATATATATATATATATATATATATATATGTATATATGCTTGTGAGCGTTAGGGAAAAAGAGTTATTTCCTGATATGGCACCACGGAGCCCACTCAATTGCCGAACGCAAAGAGAAGAAAACGAGCAGATGCCACGAAACGATATTTTCCAACAAATCCAAAAAAAGTTAAAAGATTCATTAGAATCTACTTCATTGATCTGTACCAATAAACAGTATTTACGATCATGATAAATGTTATAACACCTTCAGAAGCGGGATGAGCAATTTCTTGGTTTAAGGAAACGCAGGCACTCGTGGGTTCGAAATTTACCTCTATGCTTACTGGCCGAGGCAGAAACAAAATCATCTTTTTATTTTCTCAATTATTTCACAATAACAAATTCCATGTAACAAAATAGCATAGGCAAAGGATAATATAGAACTAAAAATATCCCTAATTGTCTGCAATGACCGCAATTCTTCAAGAGTGTTGGTATAATAAAGTGGTAGCATTTAAAAGTGCCCTGAATTTATGGATGACTGCTTTTACTTTCTTTGTTGGCTTTGGAGCCGCACGTCCACCAGTTGTCTTCGATATTTTCTTCTCAGCAATTTCATCTTTCCAATTTTCTCATGCATTTTTAGCTGATTGCTAACCCTCATCTTTGCATTCGCTTTGAAATTGTTGCTAATTCTTTTCTGGGCTTCTTCTTTCTTCTGGACTTTATCTCTATCATTTTTGCTTTTTTCGACATTATTTATCTGCCTCCATTAATTTTAAAATTCGTTTCTCCAAATACGAAATGAGACGTGTTTTGGTCTTTGTTTTACATTTTTGACCGCTCTGATGGCATGTCCCTCTATTTGCCTTCACACACAACCATGCAGGGGAAAGAAAAAGAATTGGATCGATCGGAATAAAGCTACATCACTATATAGAATCTACGGAAAATAGCACACACACTCAGGATACAGCAGTGTAACCTGGAGTCACCAGACCCTGACTTGATCTTGACAAGTGCAAACCAATTTGACCCTGGGTCCATGGCTTCATAACCCAGAGTCACGTGGCCCTAGATTATCAGTTTTACTCTGGGTTACAAGACTCGGACATGTGCAACCGGACATTTTACTTTTAAAGCCAGTTAGGCAAACTGTGAATAATGTTGACTTTGCCGCGAGTTGACTTTTTTTTTTCCTCATTTGTCATTTTTTTCAGTACGGGTACGAATATTACATGTGTTGCTGGTATGCTTTACGCATAATAAATTTTCATCAGTACGGAGTACATGGTTTGCTGTCAGTACGCTATACGGTGAATGATTTTTTCTCTCCACGCTGTACGAAAATTAAAAAAAGCCCCAGTGCGGAGAACGGGCAACCCCTTTCCGACCCTCAAGGGGGGTAATGGTTTTAGTATGCTGGCACAGGTAATTATTTTTCTAGAGTACGCAGTACGGAAAATAAAAATCTTTCAAAATTTTGGATAGTACGAAGTAAGTAAAATAAGAGGGCTTCCAGTACGCCAGTACGGGAAATCCCTTACCCACCCTCAATATCCGTTGGTCAACAGTATTGATATAGATGTTACAATGGTATCTTTGTCCATTATACTTATAAAGATAAAATATTTGAAATACACCAAATTTGCCGTTGTATTTGTATTTGCGCTTAGTTTCAGGATGGCTCAAAGTTGTGAAAATTAAACCATAATGGAGCTAAATCAGTGTGTAAATAGACAAACCCCAGGTCTTACGGGGGCTGGTATTGACAAACTACCGAAGGAAATCGTTTCACGGGGGGGGGGGGGGGGGGGGTAATCGTAGTTGAGCTGGATTACAATATACGGTGGCCTTTGGGAGCGACAAAGTCCCCCAAAACGGAGGTCTTTCCCGCAGAATCTTCCCGTATCCAATGACAGGTGTTGCGGGCGGGCGGGGGAAGGGGGGAGGCGCTTATCCCCTTTCCTCTTCCTACCCTCCACCGACGGGGTGCGGCACAGCGCAACAGCCTATGTTGTATTGTCTGATGTTCCTGCGCTCTGCGCACCCTAAATTTCCCATCACTTTCGATTGTTCATTTCTGTATTCCTTTTCTATGGTTAGAACTCCTGTCGTACTCTGGAACGCAGATCCCCTGCCGCCATCCTGACGACGTGTAGTTTTCATTGATTGATGTTCTGTCCGGTGTGGCCTCATTATACTTTTTTCTGTTGGCCTAACACATTTCTTCAATTCCTCCTTCCAATGATGCTAGACTGTCTTATTAATTTTCGGTTTCCATTAATATACCTTGTTGATGACCAAAACTTGCCTGTCTGTTAGAATAATGTACTATTCAAAATTAAGTTAAACCGTTTTGTTGAAAGTTAAGTAAAAATGTCGCCGCATAGCGCGAGCCTACAACGCAGTGCGGCATTTTTGGCCTGCTTGCTCAGTTTTGTTTGCTCGTGGTATTGAATTCAAGTATACATTTCGTTTACTTTTTGGTGAAAAAAATGAGACCACTGAGGACAAAGACAGGGTTGGTAGTGTATTTATGGTCTAAATATAGGGCGTTCTTTTGCGCGGTCCACTGAGTTGCGACGAAAAGGGGTCAGGCACCATGCAATTGCTCCGTGCTTGACGGGTTTTCTGCACTGACGTGCTCACTTATATTTGTGTGCTAGCGCTCTCCACATCACAATTGTCATTGTTTTTTACCGACATAATGAGGAATTTATCACCCAGTCGTGGATTAACTTGACAACACGAATATGAGTTGATACATCAAGATGTCGTGGAAAAATAACTTTTATCAAGTAAGTAGCTTTATGAATCTTTATCTGTTGACGTCAGCTGACACAGGTGGAAAAGGGACAGGAACAAGCTCCTCAAAAGTTTACCTGGCGTAAATCGTGATCCAGTTTCCGTTTGATGTGACGCAGTCATACATAACCCGTTGTTTTATTCACGAAACTACAACCTGTACGACCGGCGGGTGCATTGATATAGTTTTAAGAAACAAGGCCGTGTTATATATCTTTGGTGAAAGTTGGTAAATGCGTGACAGGTTTTGTCACCAGCCTAACGTTGGAAGATACAAGAGGGCGCCACGATAGCTTTGTGGGGCCGCTTCAACTTCAAGTGCATGCTCAGAATTCCAAGCTTTTGTTGGCTTTCAATGGACACTCCTTGACAGAGGCCACGTAATGTCACAGGCAGTCACGCAAATATAGGTTTATCGACGGCCATGCTTGGTCTTATAACTTCTGGTGTTATGGTGTTATATTAAGTATTTACACTTTTTCCATTCCCTGGGGGCACCTTTGATAAACACATACAAACAAACACCCTTCTCTCTCTCTCCTCCCCCGTCCCCGAAAAACAAAACGAACTTGCAGGGGTGTGTGGGACACCGGGGATTCTTCCAGTTTATCAGCCCATTCGCCAATTGTCAGCACAAATCGTCTGGGGCTATGCTTACAGCATCAGTACACATTAAGAACAGTTTCAAGGCCGTTTGTCCCACTGACAGTGAGAAAAAGTCTATGCGATCACCAATGTGTGCGATGTCCTCTAACACGGTTGAAATGTGACGAATACAAACAACAAAATTAAGTTGAGTAGGTATCTGCCAATAATCTGGTGGTCCAGGACCAAGGGCACACCTAACTTAGTCAACTTCGTGGTACAGGTCATCTGAAGCCCATCCCAACAAGTAAAAATAAGTTGTAGTTGCGTGGAGTTTCGTCCTGTAAATCGTGACAAAAAACTTGTCAATTCTTAGCTTGATGTAGCTTATATAAAACTGAGGGAGCCTCTTAGGGGTTCACCAACCAACACTCCAGAGTCCAGAGTAAAAAACACTTGAATATGACATAAAAAGTACTGAATTAATATATTTTAAAGCTAGCTGAAACGGAATTGTATATTGCATAACGTGCTTTTAAATGCATTACTTTTGACAATTTTTTTTTTTTTTTTTGAGGATGAAATGTAAGTTTCAATAATGATACAACTGTGAGGTATATGTGAATATATGTAATGACAGCTAGTTCATGGCAGCATTAAAGATTGAATAATGATATTTTATTATGCGGGGAATTAAAGTACATGTACATGAAATTAAAAAATTATTATTGGGACGTGGTATATATTACAGCGAAGTAGCATCATCTTTCTCACATAGAAATTGTATGAAATCATCAATAATATTCACACCCACCCACACACACACAGACATATACATACATACATACATACATACATACATACATACATACATACATACATATACACACACACACACATATATATATATATATATATATATATATATATATATATATATATATATATATATATATATATATATATATATATATAAATGAGAACTGACAAGGCAAGTAGTGGCTTAGCAATCACTAGAATTGTCTGCAGACAAAACCATTACTTGATGGTTAAAGTACACATGACACTATGGATAGAAGACCACGAGGTTAAAAGGAAACGCCCGTTGTTCCGGTACTATAAAAATATTCCAATGCTTTGTGAAAAGAAGTGTGTCAAGATTATTGGGGGGGGGGGGGGTTGGTTGGTTATTTTTGTTGTTGTTTTTTTGATGATGATGATGATGATGATGATGATGATGATGATGATGATGATGATGATGATGCTGCTGCTGCTGCTGCTGCTGCTGCTGCTGCTGCTGCTGCTGCTGCTGCTGCTCTTGCTAGGTACGGAACTTTTCGTTTGTCCAACACATGTCTCACGCGGGACGGGACCACTGGGATTTTAATCGTTTACTGTGTCTGGATTACCCGATTTTTAGGATGACTAGTCCAGTCATTTACTGTGTGGATGCCGAAGCAGTATTCCAATGTTGCTTCCTGCATAGAGTTAGGCCTTTTGAAATTTAGACGACGGAACGCCCGTTTCTTGAACCAGCAAGCTTCCGCAACTGTCATGGGGCCAAAAATGGTAAACACGTTATACACTTGGCCACACTCCCATTCTCTAAAAGACGTCAGTGGGGCATATGAGTGGGGTTGAAATGTGTGAACGCCGTCATCATACACCCCTCCCATCCACCCCACCACCACCTCCCGAAGTTGAACTTGAAGGGCACTTTTTGTTTTGATGATGTTGATTCGAATTTCACTTGACTTGAGTCCACAGTTGCAAACAGATATTTCACACATAACCAAGAATAGCAAAAATGAACCAAGGACGGCATTATGAGGTCATCAGACTTATTTCCATGGCAGTCCTGATAAATCAAAATTATGGACCTAAGTAATGTGTAAAAAATATATGACTCATCTAACAAACTTAAATATCCCGTACCAAGATACACTTTTAATACATTAATCAAGTAAAATAGAACATGGCTTACTGTATGCAGTTTCCTTACTCGCATGTCAAAACAGCGGGTCAGGGGTCAAGTGTGGAAAAATAGCGGTAGCGGCTTAAAAGGCACCTCCAAAATGTACAAAGGTCTCACTATAATATTGTTAGTAATTCATCAGACCTGTGATCATTAAAGTGTGTGTGCCAACAGACTCTTTTCTTCCTTCCTTACTTCCTTCCTTCCTCTCTCTCTCTCTCTCTCTCTCTCTCTCTCTCTCTCTCTCTCTCTCTCTCTTTCTTTCTTTCTTTCTTTCTTTACCAGTGAATTTGTCTGACATTTTTCTCTGGCAATATTATACATAGAAACTCCAAACTTGGCATGATTGTACCTCCATACAAGGAGTTTGACCTTTTTATACAGAGGAAAAAAGATGTTTAAGATTATGCAAATTAGGGGCATTGGAAATTTTAAATCTTGAATATCTTCAAAAGTATAATAGATAGCGATATCATTCCAACTTCTACTAGGAGGTTATTGACCATTGAGCATCTAATGAATTTAAAACAATAGTTGTAGCAATTTAAATAATGCTAATTAGCAGCATTTGAAATTATAAACTGGAATATCTTCAAAACTATTATAGACAGAGATGTCATTTCAACTTCTACTATAGTTGTAACAATTTTCGTAATGCTAATTAGCAGCATTTGAAATTATAAACTTGAATATCTTCAAAACTATTATAGATAGAGATGTCATTTCAACTTCTACGAGGGGGGGGGTGTTGACCATTACGCATGCAATGAATCTAAAACAAAAGTTGTAGCAACTTAAATTATGCTAATTGGCACTATTTGAAATTTTCAATCTTGAATATCTTCAACACTATAAGAGAGTTGCCACTCCCACTTCTACTCCTGTGTTATGGAATAGTTGTACATTGCCTTACCAATATGCTTTGAAGACACACATACTGCTTTGCCATGCAGAAAATCATCTTTTCTAGTTCATTTTGGTTCTTATTTTAAGTGTAATTATTCCAGTGGATAGAAATGTAGTTCTGCCGAATGTGCTGTCGGACATGTTCTATACAAATATAGTTCAGATCTGTTACACCCCCAACATGGTTCTTCAGTGTAGAAAATGCGTGATTGCACACCATTTACTGCTGCTTTGGTTTAACCAGATTTAATTTAAAACACACACACACGCACACACACACACACACACACACACAAAGCAAAAAACAAAAACAAAACAAAAAAAAAACAAACAAACAAAAAAAAAAAAAAAAAAAAAAAAAAAAAAAAAAAAAAATAAAGGCAAAAAGCAAAAAACAATTGGCCAACCGGCTTACTAGCCAAAAAAAGGCTTCTTGTACATATACAAGAAGACAATATGGATATTTCAAAACACCGGTGCACAGATTGATAGCAAACAAGACTACAATTCAGAAGGAAAGGAGAAATAGGGAACAGTATATGAGCAAGAATAACAACTTTCTCAAATTCCAGCGCAAAATCAAAATTAAACCTTCCAGATAACTTCATAAATTTATAAATTGCCTCAAAAATGTCATCATTTTCACATTTGGTAATTCCTCTTCCTTCGATTGCAAAGAGTAGGGTTTTCAGATTTAAATTGCCAAGGGGAAGTATTTATGTCTGTGTGCCAACACAGACATATTTTCTTTCTTTCTTTCTTTCTTTTTCTTTCTTTCTTTCTTTCTTTCTTTCTTTCTTTCTTTCTTTCTTTCTTTCTTTCTTTCTTTCTTTCTTTCTTTCTTTCTCTCTCTTTTTCTTTCTTTCTTTCTCTCTCTCTCTCTCTCTCTCTCTCTCTCTCTCTCTCTCTCTTTCTTTATAGGCAAATTTGTCCCACATTTCATTTGAAAAATATTATACGTATTAACTCCAAGCTCGGCACAATTATACTTCTGTAGATGAAGTTTTGTCTTTTTATAATGGGAGGTCATGATTTTCAAAATATATATGCAAATGAGGGCTAATTAAAGTTTTAAATCTTTAATATCTTATATACTGTAGTACATGTGGTTCCCAGTGTATAGGAGTTCGATCATAGCAAGGCAGAGGTCATCTCAAATGTCAAGGTCATGTAAGGGTCAAAATGTCATTTTAAAGGTCAAGGTTCACTTCAGGTAGAGGTCATCTCAAGGTCAAATGCCACTTTCGATGGTGATTTTCTTCTAGCCATAACTTGGTCAATTTTTATCCAATTTTGATCATGTTGGGCTCAAATTGTAGCTATTGTAAGACTGCACATTTTTGAAACTAGGCCTCTGAAGATCAAAGGTCAACGTCATTTGGACCTTTGAAAGTTTCATCCAGCAATATCTCGGCCAATTTCCATCCAATTCTAATCATATTGGAATTAAATTGTAGGTATCGCAACACTGCACATTTTTGTAAGCACATGTAAGCTCTAAAGGGCAAAGGTTAAGGTCATTTGGCCCTTTGAAAGTTTCATCTTGCCATAACTTGGTCAATGTTCATTTGATTTGGTTCATGTTGGGCTTAAATTGTTGGTATCGTAACACTGTATATTTTCTGCAATTTACATGTGACCTGTAAAGGTCAAAGGTCAAGGTCATTTGGACTTTGAAATTTTCAACCAGCCATAAGCTCAGTGGAATGTGAATTACCAAGGGACAAAAGTTGCAGCAGTTAATATTTACAACTGTTGAAGGCACACACGCAGATTTGCTTTGAAGCAAATCTTCTTTTCTAGATTACTCTGTAATTCGTTCCGACTTATTACATTAGAAAGGAAAGAAATGGCAAACATTTTCTAACTCTGCACTACAAGAACATGACGGGAACTCAATAACATCAATTTTATAGAGATCCACTGACGGATGGGGGGGGGGGAGGGTGTGTGTGTAAAAATTAACAACGTACGTTGAAGTAAAATAAAACATTTGAAGAAAAAATCAAACAAACTGACCTATTACCGCCGCGTTCAAATTAAATTTACTGTCTGGAGGTATATCTGCACATATCTGATCTATAAACTGTTCATACTTTCATATATTATCGTTACTTTTCAATATGCATTCTGTGTGCTTTTTGGTATCAAAGATTATGAAACAATGTTATAGATATTTAACTGATATGCAAATCCCACTGCTATATATTACATCAAAGGCTTGGTCTACACAATATTGTAGCTCATGCTACTGATGTGCCATTATGGTTATGACTTTTGTCCATTATATTTTGAAACCAGCGACAGATTTGTCAGATGGCTAATTCAGTCACGCATAAATATAATACAGGAGCCCCGTCATTTCGCCTCTAGCTCTTAACGTATCCTGATACGTATCCGTGTAGTTTCGTTTGGCATTTCAGAGCTGTCTTTCTCTTCATCTTGTCTTTGTAGTTTTTGAAAGTATTGTTTGTGGAATTGTCTGGTCTTAATCTCTCAGTTAAGGTACATGTCAAAGAACTGTTGTTCTAATTGTTAATATAGTGAAACATAGGAAAGTACTTTGAAGTGGCTTTCTTTTATATTTTGTGTATTTAAGAACAACACCCTATGAAAAAACAGGGAAAATAAGATCCATGTCTTCAAAGTACTATGAAACTTAACATGTTCCTGAGTTTATTCTTAGCTGCATCAGGTGTAAAACTATGAGACTGCAAAGTTGAAATTTGCTAAGTTGCATATCCAAAACTTTACTTTTCAAAATTGACGAGTTATATCCCAATATGGGCTTAATAGGGATAATTCAGAGGAGGCCTTTCAGGTTCATGGTGTTCGGAACAAAACAGCATCATTTTAAGAACTTAATAATGCATTTTACTTATAAATAAATAAATTTAAACTACGTGTCCTATATCTAGGTCCTTTATGTTGGCACATTTCTTCAATTAGCACAATATTTCGTTGATCTGTATATGTACCAATTGATAGAGGGAGACTATGCAACTTGAACACTGTAAACTTTCCTCAAGCTGCACCAAAATTAAAAAAAAAAAAAAAACAGCAAAAACATAGATGTAGGCCTACTCATTTGAATCTCGATACCTTACGTTACTTAGGAACTCGAATTTTGAGACTTTCAGAAGTCTAACTAGGAGTAAAAACAACACTACTTAAATTATTAGATCTTTCTAGTTTCTCTCTGGTTTGGTTGTATCGGCTGTATATGGTTTGGCTTTCAATACATAATTAATGCTAGAGGCAGTACAAGGGATCATGCGGATACATTTTTTTTTCAGTCAGATAAATGTTATTTTTATATCCGCTGGTAACTGAAGTATAAGAAACAGAGCTCGCCAAAATAAAGACTTAGGCCTACACTTTACAGATTTGAATGTTGCGAACGCCAAAAAAACAAAAAAAAACAAAAAACAAAAAAAACAAAAAAAAAAAAACAAAAAAAAAACAAAAAACAAAAAAAACAAACAAACAAACAAACAAAAAAACAAAAAACAAAAACAAAAACAAAAAACATAACAAAAAAACTAAACAAAACAAAACAAAAACAAACAAACAACGTATGATGAACAAACTTGAACGAAATAACTACACTCATTATGTTGTCGGAATCACATTAAACGTGCTCACCAGAATGAGTGGGGACAGACAGGGGCCAGTAGAAATTTTGAAGCGCTGGCCCTGCCATCCTGTTAAAAGTTTAGGACTTGTCTGGCCCCGTATGCCATACCCTGAGGAGAAATATGGAAGCGAACGGCAAAGCCAAGTTTAGTAAATTTTGTGTCTGAGATATTGAACTGTCCATGTGGAAATCTCTTGTCAGTTGCATTAAGCCCATTCTGATTCTGGTATGGATGACAGCAATTTTTGTTTTTCCAATGTAATACAATTCGTTACGTTGTTTGGTTTTATTTAATACCATCTATCATCTAGATGCTTTAAGTTCCTGTAAACCGATCGAAATAGTAGATTCTGTTCACGATTGGCTAATGGGAAAAAAAAATTACAAAATGTATTTTTGTTGGCCTCAAAAGTAGGTATTTGTTTGGTCCTTGTCTAAATTGTTCAAGTTAATACATTAGAGAGGTATGCCGGTGCAATTCCATTCATAAGTTTGAATAGAAGTGCCAGTTTTTGTCAGCTCAGCTGACTTGTCAGTCAACTCAGTTTTTAGGAGGCACAGTCGTCCGTAGGTCCTCTATCCACAATTCACATTTTCCACTTCTTCTCCAAACCCTGTAGCGGGATCCTCCTCAAACTTGGTGGGAATCTACCTCCGGTGGGTCTCTACCAAGTTAGTTCAAATGGTCACGCTCCAGTTTTTATGGATTTATTTTAATGATATTGGGGGACTTTTTTTGACAAATCTTAAACACATCTGCTTCTCCAAACCGCTCACCCAATTGCTTTGGTATAACGCAAGAGCACTCCGAGGGACTCTTAGTTCTTAATATTTTTACTGGTGGTGCTGCAATATTTTCTATTTTTATTATGATTTTTTGTGTGTTTTTGACATTTTCGACTTCTGCAGAAATGTCACTCAGATTAAGCTGAGACTTTGTGGATATGTTCCTTTTAAAAAAGGTCAAACAAGGTCGCACTCCTATGGATTTCTGATTTTTAACAAGTTTTTCAATTTTGGTACTTATCGGTAAATGCATATTTCCATGATTTCATGATGAAAATGCTCTTTTTTGGGGCAAATCTTAAAAAAAACCAATTGCTTTGATATCACACAGGAACCCTCCTAAGAACTCCTTGTATAGCCCTTTTGCTATTGATTATTCGGTAAGTCAATGGGCATTCTAATATATTCACAATATTATGTATGTTCTCCACCAAGAAACAATGATCATTTTCAGGTTCTCTTAAAATATTCTCCAATTTCCCATGCTAAGGTAAAATTTATATTTTTATTGAAGTTTTCTTTAGACAAATATTAGAAATGCTTCTGAATGTTGTATGCACTCAGCTAAAGCTCAACACAGGTCTACTGAGTTGCAACTTTGACCAAGCTTAGGTCAGCTGAGCACGTGCTGTTCACACAGCCCTCCTGTTTCCTTCTACGTTCAGCCAATATTCCCCAGCCCTGTCTCAGTGTGAATTTGTATGGCCAAATGCCCCTGTAACAACCCAGGCTGCAGCCAACTGACCAGATTCGAGTCTGTCTCCGTCGGCCTGTGTGCACCCATCCAGGGCCACAGAAGCAAATTCAAGGCAAAAAAATTAAAGAAGAAAAAAACTAGAAAAATTTGATTTGCTTGTCAGCAAATCAGTCTGTGTACCTTGAAAACTTAAAGATTGCCTATTTATTTCATGTGGCTATGTCAAAAACCTATAAATTGAAGTTGGAAATGCACCTCAATAGATTACAGTTTTGAAGCTATTCAAGATTTAAATTTTGTGTATTTGCCTTATTTGCATAAATCAAACTGCTACAACTTTGATTCATGGTAATTGGATGCAACTATCCTACAAATATATCAACTGCAGTTTGAATGATACCTCACTCTATAATAATTTCGAAGTTATTCAATATTTAAATCTTGTGAATTCACCTTATTTGCAGAAATTAATATACTACGATTTTGGTTCATTTTTCATTGGATGCGGCTATGTCACAAACCTACAAATTGAAGTTGGAATGACAGTTCTATCTCTAATAATTTGAAAGCTCTTCAAGAATTCAACTTTGTTTATTCACCTAATTTGCATACATCAAAATGCTACAACTTTGGTTCATAATTTATTGGATACAACTATGTCACAGCCCTTTGAATTTAAGTTGGATTGACATCTCGATTTATAATAGTTACATTTTTGTTCACTGTCCATAAGATTGACAGGTGTCACAAGCATGTTTGTACTACTTTATATGTCTATCTATAATAGGTTGGAAGATACGGAGCTTTTAAAATTTTAATTGCTCCTAATTTACATATTTTAACTTGATATTTAAATAAGATGCTGAACCCATTTATACTATGAAGTAAAAATTACCACATCAAGACCAGATTCTCATGCTTTGTAAATCTTGCGCATAAAATGACAGCAACAGGTGAAATATGTATGCATTTATATACATGTATTTATCAGTACATGTGTTTGACTATAAGTGTTTAATGGGACTTAAAAACATTTATGTGGCCATCACTACTAATATCAAATATTAGGCTCATCTAATCCCCTGTTTGAATTCAAATAGCTCTTATAGAAATTTGTGTGTTTAACTTTTGAGTGTCGGCAGCCTGAATGTGTCAGCAAACCCAAGTTGTAAGTTTGTACGGACAACACCCAACTCCACATGGCTCCAAATAAAAATCTATACCATGGTACACGAACATGTTTAATTATCGAGTTTTCAACATGGAGGTATCTGTATAATACCTCCATGGCTTCAACAACCTGCTAAAGGTGTGAACAAACTTAAGTTTCAAGTTTACACAGGCTGTACATGGCTGAAATGAGATGAATCTTTTATTGGGAGTGTGAGCAGTGTTTGCAAAGATTATGAAACAATGTTATAGATATTTAACTGATATGCAAATCCCACTGCTGGGTCCAGAAATACAACAGCTATGCCTATGGGAGCTGATACTGCCTGCATACCCCAATGTATCCACTGACCCTGACCAAAATCCTTCCATATCACAGTTAGCCATTACAGGGTTTGGATCGATGTTTGAGTCATTTTTGGTAGTTGATCTGAATCTCCCTTTACAAAGACATGTTAAACTTTGGTTCACATTTCATTAGATGCTGCTACATGTATGTCACTAACCTATTATTGAAATGGCACCTCCCAGTCAGCTGGTACTGAGCTGAGAGCTAGGTGCTCCAGCCTCCTTGTTTACACAACACAGAGAAGCTTATCCTGTCAGCACTGCCAGTCTCCCTAGGGATTAAAGGGTAGGTCACAGCTGGGTATCACTGCCTCTGTTCTCATCGTGTGGAGGGCAGACTGTTACAGTCGAATACGCTGCATGCATATTAATTTCCTGACACAAAGCACGGGTTTTACTTCAGGCGATCACGGGTGGGTGGGTGGGGGGGGGGGGCATGCTGGTCACATCACTGTCACAGACAGGGCCATATGTTAATTTCTCACAAAATCAGCGTTTTTTGAGAAATTTAAGTTCACAAATGCCAAAAAGGTATTTATCTTATACAGCCAGAGTAATATATAAAGAAAACTTTCCATCTGCCTTTAAAAAATATTCATTTCCAAAATATTAGTAATATCCCACTTGTCCCAACAGGTACCGACCTGTATCTCGCCATATCCCGTCAAGCGAGACTAGGCACTCAGGCATGCTGTTGTGGCAGGAAATTAATACGCATATCTCCTATTATCTCTGGTTGCAAAACAGTCTGGCTCTGGAAAAAGGGACAACTTCTGGGCACAGTGGGGGAGCCAGGATTGTGTCAGATGCATGCTATTGAGAGGAAATTGAGTTAATTTAGCATAAATTAAACTTCTCAACTTTGTTTGCATGCTATAGGATTTTGCTTTAGCAATAGACCTACATATAAAGCTTTGAATGGCAACTCTATCTAAAAAACTTTTGTAAATATGCAAAATTGAAACTTTCCACAAATATGCCCTTAATTTGTATAGTTTTCAATATGATCACTGTTCCAAACAATATGCACAACTTCACTACTAGGTCTATTACCATGCCAAGTTTGGTACTTTTCGGAATACTATTGTCCGAGAAAAGCTCACCACAAAACTCCCACACAGCAATAAATAAACTAGAAACTTTTAAAGATTGCCTCTTCAGTATGTATTTAATCCCTGCAACAATTTTTCTTCATACGTCTGTTATGAAAATGTGTATGGCTGTTTGATTTCATTTGGAGAGGTCACTGTATTTATTCAGTGTGTGCCTGGTCATTGAGTTCAATGAATACTGTGCAGGGTCACTGCAGAGCCACTGAGTTGGCCTGTTTTGTGGGTGACTCACATGTAATTGATAAACATTTGGACTAAGCTAGAATGGTGACCTACATTCATTTGAGGTGATCCACACAGATTTCAAATTGCACTGGGATGTGTGCTAATTGGAAAACTCTGGAACAAAGTAGAGATTTCTCTGTGTTTATATAAGCAGATATTTTTCTGACTGAGCAGAGGAGAAGAGAGAATTCTGAAGGATATGACAGAAGCTGTGTGTTGTCCTCAAGCCATTGGGACTGTGAGCCATTGTTTACATTGCACCTGTGGAGTGTGGACAGTGTCTTGAGTGGACCTGTATATTTGGTGCTACCAATTTACACTTTGTACTTGTGGAGTGTGGACACTGTTTTTGAGTGGCATGGTATATTGTATGACACTGTAACCAAACCAAACCTCTGTGGGATTGGATCAGCACCCTATCTTTCAGTACCACATTGGACCCAAACCGTACCTCCGTGAGATTTTTACTAGATCATTTGGCACCTATCATAGGACTTGGAACTGTAGGACAGTACCTGTGGATAATCTTACCAGGGAGTAGAATTTACCTAAGACTGTTTGACTGTTGAAATATCAGTGGAGATAAGTTTACCTACTTTGTACTGATTTTGATTGTTAATATATATTGTAAAAATTATATCATTGTTGTCATTGTTTGTTGAGTTCTGCAAATATTCAAAAGATGGGCATGGTAACAACGGTTATGACAAAAACCTATAAATTAAGGTTAGAAATGCATCTCAATCCAATATAGATTTGAAGATAATCAAAGATTTGAATTTTGTGTATTTGTCTAATTTGCATAAATCAAACTGCTACAACTTTGATTCATGATTCATTCGATGCAACTATACTACAAATCTATCAATTACAGTTTGAATTTCACCTCAGTCTACAATAGTTTTGAAGTTATTCAAGATTTCAATTTTGTGTTTTTGCTTAATTTGCATAAATGGGAGTGCTGCAACTTTGGTTGATTTTTCATTGGATGCGGCTATGTCACAAACCTACAAATTGAAAGACTGACACCTGTATTTATGATAGTTTTGGAGATATTCAACTTTAAAATCTTTCAAGTGCTGCTAATTAGCATAATTTCAAATGGTACAGTTTTTGTTCACTGTCCATTAAATTGACAGGTGTCGCAAACTCATATGCACTACTTTAAATTTGATGTCTATCTGTAATAGGTTGGAAGATTCTGGGCTTTTTAAATTTTAATTGCCTCTAATTTGCATAATTTTTAACTTGACATTGAAATATGATGCCAAACCCATTTATACTATGAAGGAAACATTACTACATCAATACTAGATTCCCATGCTTTGTACATCTTGGGCATAAAATGAGTGCTACAAGTGAAATATGTGTACATGTACATTGATATACATATATGTATTTATCAGTACATGTATATGAGTTTCACTCATGGCAGCAAGATTTACATGACATTCTCTACTAATATCAACTATTAGGCTCACCTAATCCACTGTCATACATAACATTCAATTTCTCATAGCTCTTACAGAGATTTTTTACGTGTGTAACTGTTGAGTGTTACCAGCCTAAATGTGTCAGCAAACTAAAGTTATAAGTGAACAGGCAACTTCACATAGCTGCTTCACCATGGTACATGTTCATGTTTGACTATCGAGGTTCAACAACCTACTAAAGGTGTGGTTAAACTTAAGTTGCAAGTTTGCACAAGCTGAACAGGGATGAAATACATACAATGAATCTTTGTTGGAAGAGAGCAGTGTTTACAAAGGTTATAAAACAATGTTGTGGATGTTTACCTGATTGCAAGTGTCAGTGCTGGGTCCAGAAATACAACAGCTATGCCATGAGCTCTGAGTTCTGCTTGCCCCAATGTACCCACTGACCCAGACCAAAATCTTTCCATATTACAGTTTGTCATTACAGGGAGTGTGGATCTGTATTTGAGTGATTTCTGGCAGTTGATCTGAATCTCCCTTTACAAAGACATGCTAAGCATTGTTTCATATTTCATTGGATGCTGCAATGTCACTTACCTATCAATTGTAGTTGAAAGTGCACCCCTCGATGATGATGATGGTAACGATGATAATGATGATTATGTTGTCCTCCTGCATGGCACCTCTCAGTTTAGCACAAGCTTATTGTGATGGGGGACACAAAGTAGGCTTCTAGCCTGCCTGTGGGAGGGGTGGGGTGGGGTCCCCAGTACGCTGGTACAAGTTATAATTTTGCCCTCGTATAAGGTACAGAAAATAAGAAAATGTACGAACAATGGTTGGTATTAAGCACAGAAATTAAAAGGGCTTCCAGTATGTAAGTACAGCAAATGAAAATGCCCATTATGCCAGTATGGAAACCCCCTTACCCTCCCTGCTTTGTAACACAGTGCAGACAAGTTTACTGGCCCAACACAGCCAGTCTCCTTGGGGATTGATCGGTAAGCTCCCAGTACCTGGTCACTGGCACCACTGTCTGTGTACTGACAGGTATGCAGGCCAGCCTTTCACACTTCAATTATCTCTGGTTGCATAACAGCTTGGCCGAGGAAACAGTCATCAGCTGGGGGGGGGGGGGGATTTGTGTTCTCCGAGGGAATTAAGTACATTTAACATAAATTAAACTTCTCTACTTTGGTTGCATGTAATAGGATTTTGCTTCAGCAATACACCCACATATAAAGCTTTGAATGGCAACTCTGTCTGGGAAAGTTTCGAAGATATGCAAGATTTAAAATTTCCATAAACACGCCTCAAATATGCATACTTTTTTCACATCATGACTGTTCCAAACAATATGCAAAATTTTACAACTAAGTCTATGACCATGCCAAGTTTGGTATTTCCGGGAGCACTGTTTTTTTACTGAAAAATTGGCCACAAAACTGGTACACGGAAAAAATGAATAAATAAATAAAGTATTTGAGGAAAAACAAAAAGTCTGTGTTCACAACGACTTAATAAATAAATAAAGAAAGACAGAAAGAAAGAAAGAAAGAAAGATAGAAAGAAAGAAAAAGTTTTGAGGAAGAACAAGAAGTCAGTGTTCAAACACAGACTTAAGAAATAAAGAAAGAAAGAAAGAAAGAAAGAAAGAAAGAATAAAATATTTGAAGAAAAACAAAAAGTCTGTGTTCATAGACAGACTTAATAAAGAGCGTAAGGATCGTCTGCTCAATTTGTGCTGTAAACATTTAAGGATACTGACTAGTTTCCTAGATTTTGCAATGATGTAGTCGACATGAGTTGACCAAGAAAGATCTGCAGAAAACTAGACTCAAGTGTTCATGTACCTCTACACTTTCAAGACTGTTATAATTGAATATTAGGTTGGGATGATCTACCTATTAGTTTTCTTACTTACTGTGAGAGATTTTGTTTTACTAGGGTTAAACATGACAAGCCATTGGTTTAACCATTGAGTTACTGAGTTACTAATTCGAAATCTTGGTTCATTGTCGTTGCTGCTTCCACGGGATCAGTTACGGTCATATACAGTGTCGTGTAGTCAGCAGAAAGGCGTATTTCAGACTTCACCATGTCAACATTATCGTTAATATATACAAGAAACAACAATGGCCACAAAACAACCCTGCGGGATGCCTGCTTTAATGCCCCCCCCCCCCCCGACGAGGCCTGGCTCTGAATAACCACCCGTTGGGTTCTTGGGTAAAGATAATCTTCTAGCCAATGAATTAATGGACTTCGAATTCCTGAATTTCTTAACTTGTGTATTAAACCAAAAGTTCGACACTATCTTCAGATTGAATAACTATATACGTACTTCTATGCTGGTTTCTGTTTGAGTTTCGCTGGAATTCAGAGGCGTAAATTTGAATTTTTTAGGGTTGGCTTGCATGAGATTGAAAGTAATAGCCTGATCTATCTCTATTTGTAACTTATGTTGGACCTCAGCTGCTGAGTTGCAGGTTATAGTGAAAGTGTTATCATCAGTTAAGTTAGACAGCAAAGCTTCCCTAATAAATCCAAATATGTCATTGATGAAAAAAATTGAAAAGACAGGGTCCAAGAACCGATCCCTGGGGCACGCCCGTCGTTACAAGTTTCCAATCCCTGTAAACGGAGTTTGTTTTTACTCTTTGTTTTCTGTTGGTAAGATAGTTCGTGAGGAGGGTTACGGCATTCTTACCAAAACCATAAGCGTCTAGTTTTGCTACCAACAGTGGATGGTAAAAGCAATCAAAAGCTTTGGAAAGGTCCATCAGAACTATTCCTACCTTCTTTTTGTTAGCTAAGGCTTCCCCTCCATGTTTCTAGAGCTTATATATGATGAGATACCTTCATGCAAAATGTCAGCTCTAGCTCGTGATATATTTCTATCAAGGATACGTTCAAACACCTTGGAAACGGCTCACAGGATGTTGATTGGTCTACTATTGGCCTTGTTAAAGGGTTCTTCAGATTTGAAGATAAGGTTCACATTCGCCTTTTTAAAATGAAAGGGGAATGTCCCGGACGATATACTATGATTGAAGAGGCTTGCAAGAACAGGAGCAATGGTGTTATTTTCAGTGTCTTGAAAGAGATATCATCATAGCCATTTGCCTTTTTGGTGTCAATGTTCTCGAGGTTGAAAAGAACATCACTAGATTTTACGTGTGCAAACTCAAAGTTATTTGTTTTAGTCAAATAACTCTTGATTTTCAGCGCACATCAGCTTTGTTCACATAATCCCCAGTTTCCAACAAGACTTCTTCAAAAAGTTGAAGTTCTGTTTGGTCTATATAACCAATGTTTGCAGTGATGTTTCTGAAATAATCATTTAATATCTCTGCAACATCTTTAGAGTCCGCGATTATTTCGCCTTTTTCTTCCAGGATTATATTATCTTTGTTTGAGGATTTGTTAAAAACATAAGGTTTTGTTGTTTTCCAAAAGTCACGAGGGGAAGTATGGGAGGTTTTAGTACATCGTTTCAGAAAATAATTTTTGATTGATTTTCTGTTTATATCAGTCACCAAATTGCTTTGTTGCCGAAAACTGTCCCAGTTATGAGGAGGTTTTATTCGTTTGTATCTTCTCCACAGTTGGTGTTTTTTCGGAATGGCTTTTCTCAGCTTTGTGTTTAGATATTTTTTTTTCCTTGAATCATTTTGGATTTTACAGGGACATACTGACTTCGATCTGATTTAAATAGTCTGTACCTGTCAATTCTAAATTGTTCATCTGGGAAACTTTCATCAATTTTGGTTTCCGCTAGAGTGAGTATATCAACATTGCAGGGGGAAACTATCTTTCTTAAATAAAAAACTTTGTGTCTCAGACTGTTTCTATTCAAATATGCAACTATGCAACCACCAAAATAAGGTCCGATCTTAGTTTGTACTTTATACAGACCTACTTCTGCCAATTCCAAATATTATAATGAAATTGTAGATACTATCGAAAAAGCTGTAGATACTGGAAATCATGTGACCATTATAGGTGATTTTAACATTGACTACTCATTATATGACTCAAATAATAATCACCCTATAAGATTACTCGAAGAGTTGTACCTACTAAATCAGTTGATACTGGAATCTACAAGGGTCACTTTGAATACTGCAACAACAATAGATCTAATACTCACAAATCAAAGTGAAAAAACACATGTATGCTCTGGTGTTTCTAGGTGTGGAATCAGTGATCATTATCTAATATATACAATTATAACTGCTAAACTTCCTAAACAAATAAGTAAAGAAATATGGACACGTAGCTATACAAAGTTCAACAGTTGTAATTTTCTGTCCAATCTGAGAGAAAAGAAGACTCTAATAGAACTAGGTTCTATTAATGATACTGAAAAAGCATGGAATATTTGGCGTGCAGAGTTTGATCGTTTTTGTAATATCCATGCGCCGTTACGCAAAATTAGGGTCCGGAATAGGTGGAACCCATGGATGTCACGGGATATTCTAAAGCTAATTTATCAACGTGAATTTTTGCATAACCTAGTTATAAAAGAAAATGATTCATATTTATGGGATGACTATCGTAAATTGCGTAATTTAGTCAGCAAGAAGATTAAAGGTGCAAAGCAAAAATACTAAAACGATGCAGTCATATATGCAAACAATCAGAAAGAAATGTGGGCATTACTAAAGCACCTTTTGCCTTCCAAAAAACGTGACAACCATATTCCATCTGATCTTGCCCCGGACCAGTTTAACGCTTATTTGACCAATGTAGGAGTTAAACTGGCCGAAAAATTTAAAGATCATTATGATGTATTAAGCTACATGGGAGTACATTGTGAAAATCCGTACAGGTTTTGTTTTATGACTGATTATTATGTGCATTCTGAACTAAGTAGTCTACCAGAAAAGAGCAAACTCGACGTATTGGGTATGGATAGTCATTTATTGTCTCTAGCCGCACCAGTGATCACTCCAACGTTAACACATATATTGAACTTGTCTTTGTGTACCGGCGTGGTACCTGCTGACTGGAAGTTAGCACGCGTTGCGCCGGTATACAAGGACAAAGGCGACCGCTGTGAATATGCAGATTACCTTCCGATATCAGTACTGTCACATATCAGCAGAATTATAGATAAACATGTACAATCCCATTTACTAAATTTCTTGACTGACAATAATCTTATAACGTCTGAGCAGTCTGCATTCTTAAAGTTTCACTCCACACAGACAGCTTTACATGGAATGGTGGACGATTGGTTCGATAATATCAATAATGACAAAATTACTGTTGCGGCCTTTTTTGATCTTCAAAAGTGCTTTGACACGATTGACTATAAAATTCTACTTCAAAAAATGAAATTCTATGGAATTAATAACAATGAGCATACGTGGTTCAGATCCTTTCTACATAAGCGAACACAAATTGTATCATTTAATGGGAAATCCTCTGAAAAAAGAGCAGTGAGTGTTGGTGTCCCCCGGGGATCTTCTTTGGGACCCACACTGTTCTTATTATTTATTAATGATATGCCCACGTGTCTTAAAAAATCTAAATGTCACATTTTCGCTGATGACACCACAATTTATTCTAGTGGAACCTCTGTTGATGAGTCGAAATCACGTATCCAACAGGATCTCATTGATGTCCATGAATGGTATATAAAAAATAAACTCTCAATGAATATTGATAAATCTAGTTCTATGGCGATCGGATCCGATAGGAGACTATTAGACGAAGAACTCGATAAACTTGTTGACCTTTCCAAACCAGAGCAGAGGGCATAGGACTTGGGTCAAGGCCCAGTGTTTAAAAATATAAACATTATTGCATGGAATGCTCAGGGATTGAAACGTCATGAACATGACAGTGAACTAATCAGAACCTTGGAAATTTTTGATATAATAGGAATTACAGAAACCTGGAGTAAACAGAAAAAACAATTTGATGCTTTTTTACATGGATATGAACACTTTGACCAAATCTTTGAAAAAAAAACTAAAACTGGACATAATTTAAGTGGCATTTCAGTGTTTGTTAAAAAGACTTTAGTACAGTTAAGTGCAGTTAAGAGGATATTTCATCATGTCTGTGATGGTATAATTTTATATTTTAAGGGTGAGTACTTCTCACTCAGTAAAGACCTAATTATGCTCTATGTTTACATACCACATGAAAAATCGACAATGTATAACGAGCGAGAGGAGAAAAATGGTGTCATAAATCTGGAAAATATACTGTCTAGCTTATACATAAAATATGGGGATGTGCATACTTTAATAGCAGGAGATTTTAACAGTAGAACTGCAGATTTGCCAGATTATATATTGGACGATTCTGTTGATCATAGACCTGATATGGAATGGTATGAACCAGATGTCTTCATGAATCCTAGGAAGTCCAAGGATACTCAAGTTAACATGTTTGGGCAAACCTTGTTAGATTTATGCTGTACTCATAACTTGCATTTTTTAAATGGTCGGAGTGAGAATGATAAACAAGGTGAATATACTTTTATTGGTCCCAATGGAAATAGTGTTATTGACTACATTATACTTGATACAAATCTATTTCACCTAGTTAGTAATTTTGAAATATCAAATATAGATAAATCAGACCATTTTCCTCTGATATGTAGTTTATCATCTGGTGATGGTGAGTCACAGGTAGAGAAAGAGTACAAGACTTGGGTCAGGTATTTGTGGACAGATGAGAATAAGTATGATTTTCTAAGAGAGTTAAATGGTGAAAACTGTAGAAGGATGTTAGATGAATTTGATGAACAAGTAGAGCGTGGTAATACAGATAATACTGGTGAAATATTGGTAAATGCTATACAGCAAGCAGCCGAGACTATGAAAAGTTCAAAGAGGGCAAGGAGTGGTGAAAAGAAGAAAGATGTGCCATTTTGGGATGAAGAGCTAGAACAGTGTAAGCTAAATAAGTATAGGTGTCTGGATAGATTTAGAAATACTGGGAGTGAAGATGATTTAAAGTTTTATAAAGATGCCAAAAAAGAGTTTAAGAGCCAGTTTGAAAAGAAAAGGAATCTGTATCATAATAATCATTTTCAAAAACTGTCAACAATTACAGATCCAAATGTATTTTGGAAAGAGATCAAACGAAAAGGTGGATCCACTGGTACGGGAAATATACAACCAGAGGAATGGAGGGATTATTTCTCTTCATTATTGTACATAGACGAAGACACTAGTAATACAGAATTTGCTAATGTTGTAAATGAACATGATGATAAATGTACTGATTGTGAAAATGAAAATGATAATAATGTAATGAATCAATCTATATCTGTAAAAGAGATTGATGAAGCAATCAGCAGCATGCCAAATAAGAAAGCTCCCGGTCTTGATGGTATTCCTGCAGAGTTTTTTAAAAACGGTAAAGCGGTGTTGATGCCTAAGCTGCATAGTTTATATAATAGGATTTTTGAGATAGGAGCATATCCAAAAGCTTGGTGTTCAGCAATCATATGTCCTTTGTTTAAAAAAGGCAATGTAAATGATACCAATAATTATCGTGGAATATCTCTGTTGAATGTTATAAGTAAGCTTTTTATGAAAATTTTAAATACAAGAATGGTTACATGGGCTAAGTCCACAGGGAAACTTTATGAGGAGCAAGCAGGATTTAAAAAGGGATACTCAACAATAGACAATATATTCAACTTAATGGCATTGATATCGAAATATTTATCCAGAAAGAAAGGGAGGTGTTATGTCTTTTATGTTGATTTTTCAAAGGCTTTTGACAACGTTGACCATAATAACTTGTTTTTTAAATTGCTTAAGGAAGGGATGCATGGAAAAATTTATTGGATTTTATATAACATGTATCACAAGTTAAAAGCATGTGTACGGTCTAAGTTTGGTCTGTCAGACGAATTTGATTGTAATATTGGCACCAGGCAAGGTTGTCAAGTTAGTCCTTTTCTCTTTGTAATGTTTATTAATAGTCTAATAGAACAATTCAAAGACAATGGTTGTCAAGGTATATTTATAAATAATGAATTTCCAAATGTGTGTATTTTGTTATATGCTGATGACATATCCTGTGTATCAGATACGGTCAGGAGATTACAAGAACAGATTAATCAATTATCCAAATTTTGTGATAAATGGGGTATGAAAGTAAATTTAGATAAATCAAAGATCATTGTATTTAGAAATGGAGGTCCATTAAAGACAGCAGAAAGGTGGACCTACAATGGTGTTCCATTGGAAGTAGTGTCCTATTACAAATATTTAGGTTTGATATTTACTCCTAAGTTAGTGTGGACCAAAGCAACCAAAACTATTGCAGATCAAGCTAAGAAATCTATTTTTATGTTTCAGAAAGCTAGAGGTTTTAATTTTGCATCAGTGGAGGTAGCATTAAAAATATTTGATAAAATGATCACACCAGTCTTGCTTTATGGTAGTGAAATATGGGGTTTTAAGTTATCACCTCAAATAGAGAGTGTTCAAATTAAATTTTGTAAGAAACTGTTGATGGTTGGGTCTAATACATCAAATGATGCTGTTTTAGGTGAATGTGGCAGATATCCACTATCTGTCTTATATATGACCCGGTGCATTAAATACTGGTTAAAACTGCAATATATGGATGATGATCGTCTCCCTAAAAATTGTTATAATATGTTACGGAAATTGACAGAAGCTGGGAGAAACACCTGGTGTTCTGAAATTAAGAAATTACTTTTTAGATATGGTTTTGGAATTGTATGGTTCGAGCATGGTGTCGCAGATGTAGTATTATTTTTGAGTCAATTTAAGCAAAGGATAAAAGACTGTTGTGAACAGGAATGGAGAATACGTATTAATGATTCGAGTAAGTTAGACACATATGCATTATTTAAAAGTATGTTGGATGTTGAAAAATATTTGACAAATGTATACTATAGACCACATAGAATGGCCTTAACAAGATTACGTTGTTCATCACATTGTCTTAATATCGAACAGGGCAGGAGAGAAGGTTTAGACAGAAGTGATAGACTTTGTAAATGGTGTTTAATTAATGAAGGTAAATCTTGTATAGAAAATGAGTTTCATTTTGTAACTGAATGTAAATTATATGAACAAATGAGGAGTTCTTTATTACCAGTTTATATAACTACTAAATGTCAAGATAGTTTCATCAGACTTATGAGATCAACCAATGCACGGGAACAGTGTTATTTCGCTGAATATATTTGTGAAACATTTAAAAAAAGGGATAAATTTTTGTCACCCTCAGAGTAAAGTTGCATATTGCTGTAATCTCTGAATTATTGTACTATGGGCCGGAGGCCTTGGATACTGAATAAACCATTATATATATATAAAGAACTCGATTTAAAAATTAATAATATATAGCACTCAAACAAGAAATGGAAGTTAAGTTGCTTGGAGTTAAGATTGACGCAAACCTTAGATGGGATGCGCATATAAATTATATTGTAAGTAAACTCGAACCTAAAATAGGTCTTTTCAGTCGACTGAGACATTTTAGTTTAAGCGTATTTATTTAGTCTGGATAGCCCTATAGTACATCGAGATGATTAATACATGGGTTCTCCAGAACATGGAGACACACACTAGGTATGTACAAGACGCACATGACAATACAAATGTTACCAATGTATTATATCTCTGTACGAATATCAAGGTTTGATTACTTGTAAGATAAAAGTTAAACCAATATGAATTGAGTTCGATATTTATCCGTTAAAGAAAAAAGGGTGTGATACAAATAAATTTGCATAGTCCAACCGATGATCACCACAGTAACAATAACGGAAACATTTAGTCGTTAAAGCGCCTGGTATCAATAATGTACTGATGGAAAGCATCACAGATCAGGATATTTAGGGAGTTAGAAAGCTCGTTACTGCCACGGAGAAATATTTCAACTGACCTATCACAACCAATATGAATTATAAGATGCGGGCTAACCCCCGGAGCAATCAAAGTTATAACAGTATTCAGTAATTTGTTTCTCTGAACGACGTAATAGGGACAGAAGAGTAGGAAATGCTTAGAGTCTTCAGTGGGTTAAGAACTGGCACAGGATGGGTCAGGAAGGATGTTAACTTTGTGAAGGTCGGAGTTTAGTCTAGAGAATCCCAGGCGTAATTGCGTGTGGCAAATATTAGCAAATCTGTCACCATGGAGATAGAACTCAGGAACAGTGTCTGTGGCTAACAGAGTAGTTTTAAGTTTCGATTTGAATATATATATATATAGACATACCCTTCCCGCTCACCTTTTGAATACCGTTTACAAAACTGTCATATAGCCTCACATCGATTACTGTGATACGGTTTGGGGAAACTGTAATAATCACCTTCAAAACATTTTACGACTCCAAAATAGAACAGCCAGAATCACCTCTGGTATTTTCGACTATGCTGTTCCCTCGCATGAAATAAAAGCTGGGTCAGGATGGCAATCCCTTGCGAAACGAAGAGAATGCCATACTGCCACTTTAGTATACAAATGTCTTAATAATCAAGCGCCCGATTATCTTACAAATAGATTTACTTTCAGAAATAATATTCATGATCAAGTGCCACCGCAGGCAATTTACAGGTTCCCCGACCACACTACGAAAAATTGAAACAATCATTAGCATACAAAAGCGCAGAGGTCTGGAATAAACTACCACAGGCTCTGCGCCAAGCGGAATCTGTTCAGGGCTTCAAAAACCAAATGCGTCAGCTCATGTGAATATATATGTAATTGTATTCTAATTTCTGTGATGGTAAGTATAATTTATATTTATTTTAGTAATGTTTTGTCTATTTGTGTAACTATGTAGTAGCTTCAGTTTATTTTTTCATTGTTTGTGAACATTGCTTTAGATGTACTTATCTCTGCTTGTTTACTATCATCACTGTATATTTGTTTTATATTGTCTTAACATTATATTGTATGCCACAGGGCCCCGTGGAAGAACAGTCTATGACTGAACGGGTTACCCAGTATAAAATATGTTCAAATGAATGAATGAATGAATGAATGAATGAATGAATAAATATGCAATTCTCCTTGTGCGTGTTCCTCAGATTCTGTAACATGGGATAGTCCGAATTTAGGGTGCCATTTGGAGGTTCATGTTGGTAGTCGGGATCGTCGTTAACTTCAACAGAATGGTCGTTGGAATCTACGAAGCAATCAGATGATAGGCTGAGAGATGATGTATCGTGGGAGGAAGGGCACTCAAAATACATGACGGGCACCTCCAATCGAATGTCTGGTCATTTACCTTCATGTAGTTGTAAACGTCCGGGGTAATATTTCCACCTTTGATGTGTGTCCATTGGGCACAGTCATATCATTTTTCAGCTCGATGTGTCCGGGCTGCAGGTTTGCGAAAGCCAGTACATGGATTACAAATCGGCCCAGGGTTGCTATGAATATCGCCTCACAAAATAATTTGTTTATATTTTGGTTCAAAAATTCTCGCAGGTAAAAAGATGCTGATGGTTAAGTTTTGCGATGAGATTTTTTTTTTCGAATTGAATCAGCTTTTTTGGTCCGGTCACCAAGGTCATGTTTATTTCTCTGCTTTGCCCCTGGTGTTGTGCGTCGTTTGCGGCGAGACAGATCTGTTGTTACTGACGTCTTTGTTCCATTGTGTCCATTCAGGTGCCGCAGTGTGGGGTATCAAATGTGAACACAGAATCAGGGTCCAAACTATCACAACGGCAATGGTCACGTCAAAAGAGTTCGTGGCGGTTTCGCATGGACGACTTCTTGTTCTGGGAAACGATGCCCATGAATCAAAAGATCCAGTACTGGATCTAGATTGCCGAATATCAATCTGTAACGTTAGAATACACATGAAGAGTAAAGATAAAGACTTGTTATGGTATGTTCAAAGTTAGGCAATGTTTTTCAGGGTCTTGGAATTGGTCCTGGAAAGTTCTTAGGCCAGGTAAAGTTTGTCTGCATGGTTTCTGGTCAAAACGATGGCACAACCGTTTCTAGCACTGGCGATGATAATTTCCCTGTTTTGTGAACTAAGGTGTGTCCTGGATGGTTAAGATCGAACCTAGGTGATCTCGGGATGTTGCCCGACAATCTCGAACAAACCGCAAAGAAAATGAAACACAACAACTAGGAAAAGGTGACAAAAAGTGTGCAGAAATTGAAAATCGGAAATGCTGTTGGCCATCTAGCGGCGGTTCCTTGAATTAGGCCTATGTGAACTAAATGCTTCAGTGACCGTAGTCAGGATGTGTACCAGGGAGAATCATTTTGCCTAATCCGAACATTTTCTGTTTCGTACCCAAAGTGGAGCGACATTAAAAAAGTTTGCGGTCCAAGCAAGACAGGCCAAGTCAACATCAGATGCATCAAAGCAGGCATCCTGTTGACTTCACAACTGTTATGCGAAACACTGGTAGATGTCACAGCACTGGTTGGCTTCTGCCACCGCTGTAGCATATTTAAAATCGGAGTGACTATTTTCACCGTACGGTGAAAATAGTGTTTTGTCTATTTTCACTGCACGGTGAGAATAGTGTTTTGTCTATTTTCACCGTACGGTGATGATAGAGTTTGGTCTATTCACCGTGTGGTGAGAATAGGGGCTGCTCTATTTCTACCTTACGGCGATGGTATAAAAGTCAACCAGGGAAAAATATTTTGGAAAAGCACTGTGTCATGATATTGCACACAAAGAGAATTGGAACCAACATTTGCTGAAATAGTAAACAGGCCTAACTGACATCCCATTTTGAGCATGGTTTAGACTGATTGGTGGGTAGAGTAAATTAATATGCATCAATTTGAGATGTTAGAAAGCCAAACATTTAATGGTGTCACGGTGCCAAGGAAATTGCCTTACAGTAAACCCTCAGTAGCTGGGCACTTTGCTTTGGTCCCATTTCCTATTGACTATACTATAAAGCTAGCTATCTGCCTAAGGCTAAAGTAAGCATTTTTCTCCAATCTTAATTTGCCTCAGCTCTATGTGACAAGCCATAACCATGAATTTCCGAAAAGGCTCTTAATTTCAATTTCTAGACGGTGAAAATAGAGCCGCCTCTATCCTCACCGTGAAAATATACCAAACTGTACCATCATCACCATACAGTGAAAATAGACCAAGCCCTATCCTCACCGTACAGTGAAAATAGACAAAACTCTATCCTCACCATACGGTGAAAATAGACAAAACTCCTTCCAAACGCTATTCTCATCGCACGGTGAAAATAGACCCAACGCTATTCTCACCGTACGGTGTAAATAGCATCATACATTTTAAATTTGTGTCCTCTGTCAATTTGCCTGTCATCTAATGTAAAGAATTTTGAAAAACCCAACCTGTCAACGTCTTTCAGTATTTTTAACCCTTGTAGTGCAATTTATCAGGAGAATAAAACGGCCGATAACGGAACACATCAGAGATGTTTTCCATGACTGGTGTGCCTTCGGCTTAACGCCATTGTGAAACACGTCACACAATCCATCGTTTATAACTACGGGCGCGTCAGAGATCAGAACTTTCGTTTCGTCAGGACCAAAACATATTTTTGCTTGAAATATGTCGTAATATGTAAACATTATGAAAAGAAGAGAAATAGTCTATTTGTTGAAACGACCAATATCTTCCCAACTTACTCATCTCCAAGAAATGACGCGGGTGATTGAAGCTGGTATCCGGCGAGGCGCCACGCCCACGATGTCAGCTTCAGTCGCGCGTCATTATGCCATAACACACACAAAATCGACCTTCATTTCTTAAATATTTACATTCAATCTAACTTTTGACATTGCAAGTATAGGAGAGAGCCTGGTGTGTTATGAGACCATAACACATGAGCCTTGTGTGTTATGAGACCATAACACATGAGCCTTGTGTGTAATGGGACCATAACACGTGTCCTGCCCACATTCCAATAAGCCACGCCCACCTGGCTTTCCGAAACTTAACACTTGAACATGCTGGGCAAATCAGTTTAATTTCGTGTAACTGAGCAGGAAAATTAAGAGGGAAATGTAAATATAAGCAATGAGGGTCGCTTTTGTGTGTGTTATGGCATAATGTCGCGGGTGATTGAAGCTGGCATCGGGCGAGGCGCACTGGCGTTGCGCCACACCCACGATGTCAGCTTCAATCACCCGCGTAATTATGCCATAACACACACAAAATCGACCCTCATTTCTGAATATTTCTCTTTGTGTCAGCCTGGCTTTGATGTGCACTCATACATGGCTTTTTTTCTTGCCTGCAAGACAAAATTTTCATGTTTTTTTTGGTGGCAGGTCCAGCTGGATGTGTGCATGACATTGGACGATCTGCAGATTGTCCAATGTCATGCATCACTGGTTTGTTCCTATCGTCGATTACATTGGCATATAATACACCTGTTCATACCGAATTGTACAGAACTTTTCCCGGACCCTAATAAATTATGCATGCCATTGTTGGCGTGATTGTCCCATCAGCAAGTGGCCGAGTCGGGCCCACGCCTTCATATGTTCACTACGGAAACCACGGCTAACGCTTGTGATTGCAACATGGATTGTGCTGAACAGTGCAAATCTTTTACCTAAAATGTCGCATCAGTGGTGAAAACGCGTGCATTTTCAGTTTGCTGATCGAAGGTTTGATTTTTCATTAAATCCAAGCACATCCTGTGTTTTGATTTCTGATCCTTCGACGTGTAATGTCCGGCCAGCGTGGTCGAGCACAAAAATACTGGTTAGCTAGACCTACCACCAAATAAAATTGAAATTCATTTCTTTATAGGTACCTCCTTTGAAGACTGGTATCTGTTGTGTTCGTGTATTCTATGCATGTTAGGTTTATCCACATTGATAGGCCTACCTTATTTGTACTTATAGAATTAGGTCCAGCGCCTAACTCATGTACCTGAAGTGCCGCATTCCTAAGTGAAGACTGGTGACATACCGCATTGAATTTAAGACTGGTGTCTATTGCAGTGATGTGTTCTGTGCTTGTTAGGTTTATCCACATTGAGAGGCCTGCCTTATCCATAAAATTAACAAGTTCTAGTCATAGTGTCAGGTCCAACACCTAACTCGCGTATCTAATGTGCTGCGTACCTAACTGAAGACTGGTACATTTGATGGCTGGTGTCAGTGGTGATTCGTTAATTGAGTCTATTTATTTCTATGCTTGTGATACGTGAAGGTCGGGCAAGGCGGATCACCTAAGGAAAAGCTGTTATAACTGCTTACTTTATGAATAGAAATAATTTTCTAATCCTTTTATATTTGCAAATTATTGGCAATCTCGTTGTTTGAATAAATGATCTGTCTTGCCCAGACGCCTGGGCAAGACAGATCAGCTCACAGGGCAAGACGGGCCATATTACTTCATTGCAGCCTAAAATTACGATAGGTTTCATAGGCGAATATAAACAAGGAAAAATACAAAGATGTATTGTTCTTATAAGAAAATACGCAACTTTGCACAGGTTTGTATGTCACAACAGTTATTTTGATTTGTAAGGGTTCCCCTATCTTCATGTTTCTGGGCAGGACGGATCAATTTGCACGGGCAATACGGATCAGTCCACTCGTTTAATATGTGGAAGTAAATGAAAGTCACAGTATTCTCTCTATTTTATTTAATTTCTAAGATCAAGCAATAATTTTGTCTGTTTTATTATCTTTACATTTTCGAGTCCAGGAATGCCAACTTTTATCATATAAATTTTTGTTTAGGAATTACTGAGAATAATGTTTTCGGGAAAAAAATCCGTTTCGGGCAAAACAGCTCACAAGGCAAGACGGATCACTCTACTTAAATCCAGTCTGCAATTACGGTTGGTTTCCCGGCCAACTAAAAACATTGACATAAAATTGACTGTTTTCACTTAAAAAAATATGCAGGTTTGCCAAAGTTACATGTCACTATTTATTATGATCTGCTAAACTTCCTCTGTTACTTGTCTGGCCAAGATAGATAAATTTCCACAGGCAAGACGGATCAGTGATTTTTTTGTTTGTTTTGTTTTGTTTTATTTTTTGTTTGTTTTTCTTTTTGAAATAGGCCTACTCTTAGTTTATTTCCTTTAAAACAACGGCATGCCTTTGGCTACATGTGTAAAACACATTGAATTGTGTAATCATGTTGTTTGGATTTTTGTTGCTGGTCATTTTAGGCCTAGGAGGCTTTTCTGATGGATTGATGTTGGTGTTACTGTTACTTCGTGGACTTGTAGTTTTATGGATGATGATCATTGCTGAGGCGCAGGTTGCAACTTGTAGGCCCTACATTTTTAATGCTGAATTTCATTGATATTTTGAACAAATTTGCAGATTTTGGTCCCTTTTTTTTATCAATTGTACGGTCCTATATGCACATGAATGATGCACCTGTTCAAGCCAATTTACTGAAATAAGCCTATAATTTTAAACAAAACTTTTTGCATTCTGTCATGTTAAAACTAGACATGGCTTTTCTTGATGCTATGTACCTTTGCACATACGTTTTGGATTCTTTTGGCTACAGAAGAATATAAATTTATGTGATTCAGCTATACATACCATGGAACATAGCCTTTGGTCGGAATTGACTTGGATTCGTTTCAGTAGTGTCATGATTAGTTTATATGGATATTTATATTATGGTTTAATTCTTAGTTTTGAATAAGGCAGTATTCATTATTTTGCAAATGCAAAATATAAAGACCTCTCAAGTAGAAAGTCACTCAAAAATACCGTGTTTTAATTTTATAATGTTGGAAGTCTTATTAAGATTGTAAGGAAACAAAGAAATACCAAGGCCATGACTTTGCTGTGTTTAGGATGAGTAAGCTTATTTTGTAATTAATTATTCTGGTTCCGGATTGGCCAGGCTGTCGTCATAAGCTAAGCCCGCTTCCATATTTGGGCGGCTCAGCAAAAGAATGCTGCGTTATTCCAACAAAACCTTCGTGCTGGCTGAAATTCTTCAGACAGCACAGGGTCTGAGGGCCGGATAACTTCTATATTGGTACCTATCAATAGAGTTAGGCCTATTATCCAAAGCATCAGAGCCTGTGTTGTTTCATTATTTATCTTTCTGTGGTTTTGCAAGTTGAGTGAAAGTTGATTTACAGAATGACAGAGTGAGCAAGCTAGTTTTCTATTTTCTCTATGTTCTATCTGTTTGTAAAGAATGCGTGTTCTGTATGCAGGCCTTGAGTGAATGGTTATCAGTAATTCAGTAAAGGCATAGAATTTTTCCCATACATGTATTGCATTGGTATCCCCAAAAGGTAAATGATATCTCCCATACTCAGAAATCATGTCGCGATTTTCCCGGTCTCCACTGTCAGACCAAGTGAGTAAGAGAGCTTCCCCCACAGTAAAACTAGCTCTAGGAGCGACAGTAGGGCTACGGTTTTGATATGGTAATGGCACTGCCTAATTCAATGTGGAAGTAAGCAGGCCTAGTGGTTGCAGTATTCATTCTATCTGCATGACTAAATTAAAGGAATAAAATTAATTTCTTTTTAATTTATGTAGTTAAAAGTTTACAAAATAAATGCCGTCTGAATTCACATGGATCTTGACCCCCCCTTTTTTTTTTTTTTTTTGTTTGTTTTTGTTTTGTTTTTTTGAGGGAAGCTCACAAAATCTTCTCTGAAACTGCTCGGCCGATTGTCACATACTCAGGTCACATTGTCGTAATGTTTTATATCAACCACATAAGTTCCAGGTGTGTGGCTCTAAGAGTTTGCAAGTAATAATCCTGGAAAATCATTTTCATGTATATGCCTATTATAGTTTATACAAGCCCGGCAAACTATTTTAATAGACTTGGTTGATCCACTAATAGCCCTCAGCACAATTAGATAGAAAAAATTAATTGCTTTTATTCATTGGAATAAGCAAGTTTTCCGTTGAAAATGGATAGCATGTCAGGAGATCATTTTCGATAATTTTTATCACAGTATAGAATCCTACAGGTGTACGTAGCATAGGTAAGGAGATGTTCTATTAAAGTTAGCTTATTAAATTATTGATACAGGGCAACACGGATTAGTGTGAAAATAGACTTGCAAGCGAGATTGGGAAGACGGATCACTTGAATCAGGCAAGATGGATCAAGCTGGGCAAGACGGATCGTGATCCGTCTTGCCCAGAAGTGCCTTTCTAAAAATTACTTGTTCTACAGTCCACTCGGGTGGAAGCGGCAGAGGGAAACGTAGTGCATCAAACAACTTAGGCCTATGTTTCTCGTATTCTATGTGAATTACATCCGTTTGGCAAATTATGAAATCCACAGCATTTAGCATGATTTATCGTTGGATGAAAATTGACAAATACAATGGAAAAGTTACTTTTGTGCATAAAATTCATACCATCGGCTTGGAGTTGCCTTTCGATGGCGTTTCTTTTTAACAGCGAGTACCTAGATATGGTGACGTTGAAACATGACGTCAAAATTGATTTCGTCAAAAAATGCAGCTGTGATCCGTCTTGCCCGACCTTCCCCTACTGTTAGGCCTACCATTAGTATCATTAATATTACATTTTAGTAGATATTAACTACATGGCGTACTCATGTCTAGCCTACCTTACTGATATCTTTGATAGGTACCTGATTGAAGGGCTCCCGACTTCGTGAATAGGTATGCGGTACTTATCTGATTGAAAGAGAGGACTGCTGTGAAGTGAAGCAATTCCCAGCTGAACTACTTACCCTGTTCTATAGCAAATGTGTTGGGTCTTCGCACTGTTTTACTTGTAGTCACCTGACCATGTAAACGTGTTGTGATTCAGTAGAGTTGTACTTGGAGTTACCTGGGGTTTTTTTTTGTTTTTTTGTTTTTTGTTTTGTTTTTTGTTGTTTTTTTTGTTTCGTTTGTTTGTTTTTGTTTTTTGTTTTGTATTGTGAAGTGGAAGTTTATGTTTGATGCGGGATGTGAAGGAAGCTGTGTGTATATTATAAATACTGTAGGCCTATATATTGTAGATACTATATGTAACGTAAATACGAATTCATGAAATAAATTGTTCTTTGTTATATTGAATTTTGAGATCTTGTGTGGACATTGGTTTTGTGTGAGAGAAGGAGATTTCTGGATGCATGAAGTGAATCCCATTTTGAGTCCCTTAAGATATTGCATGAGAAGTAAAAGCCTTATTTCCAGTCGACCGTGACAATATATCGTCGCTTTGGAAAGAACAGAACAATCTGGCGAGGGGATCATATTAACTTTATAAAGATGGGAGTTTAACTGTGAGTAACCAAGGCGCAACTGAGTGTGGAGAATATTTGGGAAACGCTTTCCGTGTGGGAAATAAGAGGGTTTAATGTCAACTGATAGCAAGGTCGATTTCAATTTGGATTTGAAAGTTGCCAGTGATACAGATTTCCTAATGTCGAGTGGTTGTTCCAAAGGTTAATGCAGGAAGGGAGAAAGGAGTCGCCGTGACGTTTGGTTCTGATTTTTTGCCTGTCTAATAGTAATATTGAGGCGGTTACACAAGTTTAGATTAGTGGTAACACCGATATCACGAGGTACTAGGTCATACAAGTACCTAGGAGTCAATTTATTGACCATCTTATAGGAAAGTAGGCCTGCTAGTTTGTGATATTGAGTGAGTATCAAATAGGGTTTGCAAACCCAGCTCGGATAAAAGGAGACGGGGTGTGTGCTGAGTGCACCAGTACAAATCCGGGCTGCTTCATACTGAACTGCTTCAACTTCAAGAGATGATGACAAGCCGCCCGTACAATTATCAGAGTCACAACCATATTCAAGAATAGGCCGTATGATTATAGTGTAAAGGCGTATAAGGGCTTTGTGGGATAGTTTGTATTTCAGTCTATGGAGCAGGGCTAATCGTTGGCTAGATTTATTAATGATACGAGTAATATGGGATTGCCATGACAAATTATGTGTAAGTATAATGCCTTGGTGTATATGTTCGTTTGCTTCAGGTATTGGTGTGTTTCCCATAAGGAGAGTTGGGTGACCCGGTTTGTCTTTTTTGGAGGAAAAAATGACAGCTAAGGATTTGATTGCATTGAAAGTAACTCGCCAGAGATTGCCTCAGGCATGGATCGTGCGAAGGTCGGTATTGATACGTTCAGCCGAAGTATCAGGATTATGGACGATTTCAATAACATTGATGTTGTCGGCAAAGAGTTTGATATCACATGCTATGCCGTCCGTGATGTCATTTATAAAAACAAGAAAGAGCAGAGGGCCAAGAATGGAGCCTTGTGGTACACCAGCTTCAACAGGTAGCCAAGAGGAAGTTTGACCACATATGGTGGTGCATTGTAAACGATCTGACATGTAACTGCCGATGATGTCCGAGATTGGATCGGTAAAGCCAAGTTGTTTTAGCTTGAACAAGAGACCCTCATGCCATACCCGGTCAAATGCTTTTGATATGTCGAGGAAAACCACCCGCGCTTCTTTGCTCAGTTCGAGCCTGTTGTAAATGTCGTGGAGGATAGAGAAGAGCTGATTTATAGTGGTCCTTATAGCTTTGAAGCCAGAGTTTTTAGTGGCAAGGAGGTTATTTGTTGTTAGGTACTCATGAAATACGTTATATAGAAGGCGCTCAAAATCTTTTGAAAGATTACAAAGCAAAGGGACAGGCCTATAGTTTTCCTTAGATTGTTTAATATTCTTCGTACAAACTGGACAGACGTTGGATCTTTTCCAGGGAACTGGAAAGTGGGATTGCTGTAAGGAGTACTTAAAGAGTTTAGTGAGAAGGCGAAAGATTCCAGAAGCAGTATTTTTAAGAGGATGTTTGCTATAATTATTGTCAGGCCCACAGGCAGAACTAGTTTTAAGAGATAGTAGGACTTTGTTAACCTGAGCAGTGTGTATTTGAAACGTTCAGGCGAGTATCAGTTCCATAGGAGAAAGTGGGGGACAGGTTGACGGTTCTTGTTTCGGGAATTTGAATTGGTTGGCAAAATGTGTATTGGAAGGTTTCACACTTTTGGAGGTTACTTGATATAATCTTCCCGTTGTCAACAAGCGGTGGAACCGATTGATGGAGTTTATTCCCAAGGATGGATTTACTTAAGCTCTACCATTTTTGGGGGGATTAATATCTTTAGAGTCAAGCTCGGAACGAAGTTTTTCAAAATATGAACGGATAGACTTTTTAATAGCATTTGCCGTGAGGTTACGCTTCTTTTTATAAAGTTGATAGAAACGTTCAATCTTGGTAGATGTGAGGAAGATGTGGGGTCTAGGCAGACAGGCCAGTCTCTTATACCTGTTCCAGGGGCGATTCCGCTGCCTCATGAGTCTCTTGATATAGATATTCAGCCATGGTTTATCTTTAGGTCGAATTTTTATATCTTTGGACGAAATAAATTGTTTGCAAATGTCAAGAAACAGATCAGATCAGTAAGAAGGAGCGTCATCAATGGAATCAAAGACTGCTAGACCCGTATCCCACGGAGCATCTTATCTTGGTGGAAGTATATGTACTACTTATAAAGAAAGAAAGTTTTAAGGTTTACAAGAAAAAGAATAGAAATGTCTGTCGATTGTGCAGGCAAAATTTAAGGCAATTGAGTAATGTCAATGTCCAAATCTGGCGGTGGTGGTGGGGGGGGGGGAGGGGTTGAATATCCTTAACGACACTCGACTAAGCACATGGACTTTGCATAGGGTATAGAGCGGCAGTAGTGTGAATGTATATATATGTAGTTTTCTCAAACAGATTTACAGGAACTCTTTAAACCGTGATGGGGATCGATGTACCTTGAGTGGGTCTTTGTCAATTTTTGTTCGACCTACTTCTGTTATTATTTGCAGGTTTCATGATTTTTTAACGCAATTTTTGGAAAATCTTTTAACTGCTACTGTCTGCCAAATCGCTCAATTGATATGGAATTGCATGAGGTTACTTATAAGTACCCGTAGACAATTATTTGTTCAACTGATGGAGGTGCGATTCTTTTATTAATTTAATCCCCCCCCCCCCCCCGCAAGGAAACCCCGCTGACTGCGTCCCCTATAAACATGGCGTGGGTGTACCTGGTATGGGTATCTGCGAGTACTCACGCATGAGGCATACTTATTCACAAACACGCAAGCATTTACCAGTCACCATGTAATGTCAGATGGGCACACGGCTGTCATGGTACTCTTGGTTTTCCTCTTGTTTTGAATATTTCAACATATAAATGCAACATATAAATGTACTCCGCTCCGCTTAAGTTCATATCAGGAGACAATACTGACTCTTTGTTATGTATAATCAACGTTCTTCTGACTTGTTGCAATTAGTAGTTAGCGCGATTTACAATTCGGTGTGAGCATATTTTTTTCAATGGTGAAGGTTAATTAGTGCTTCAGGTGGCGCTGCGACTTCTCCCTATTTCATGAATTTGTGTATATTTTTGCAATTTTTGACTTCTTTTCCCTGATACTAAGTTGGATTCTCCTTAAATATTGCGGGAATGTACCTGGACTCAATCTACACCAAATGTGTTCACTACAGAGTGCCGTTTGCATTTCATGATTTTTAACGAATTACTGAATTTAAGAAAAGTCAGTAAGAGCACGTGAGCATTGCTTACAGTGCGGACCGCAGCAAATCTAACACATTGGCTTATATCTCGGTAATATAGAGGATCATAAATGCATGGTAGTATTGTATTTGTGTCTTTTTGTCCAAAACCACTTCCTAGTAGTCATTACCCTATTCCGCAGTCCGAACTCTTTACTCTCCATAAGCTAACCTGTCCCTGTCTAACTTATATACATAGAAGTACAAGTGTCCACATTGCACACGTTCCTATGTAAAAATTTTTGACATAGGCTGTATTAGCCCAAGTAAATTAAAGGATATTCAGCGGTTAACTACTCAACATGTTTCGGAGCCTTGTATGAAACACTAATCAAAAAGTATTTATTGGGTTTCTTATACTGCCCTTTAATTTTGATCGTCTCGCCGTTCAAATATCAAACTGACATATTGGCGTACGTCTCGGTGATGGTGCGTCATGGGCCCATGCCATGGCTATTATAAAACACTAAGAGAAATGTACCTTTTGGGTTTCTTTTGGCGTGTTATCCCTCGCCATACATTCCTATTGATTTTAATGAAAGTCAATGGGGATTGCAATGGTTATTCGTATTTTTGACTCTTGTCCAAATCTACCAGTCAGACTCACTTCAAACTTAGTTGGAATGTATCTTTGCTGAGTCTCGACAATTTTTTAGTGGTCAAATGATTTTCCCCCACCCACGTATGACGGTGGGCAATTGATGTAACTTGCGTCAGTGGCAACTTGTGAAGGATATGCTTACCAGAGGTGTCCACAGAATTGGCCATAAAACATAATAAATTAAAAATAAGCCCAACAAAGTACATATTTTTGAAAAGTACATAAAAGAGGGAAATTGTGTTTTGTCATTGTCATTTGTGTCACGTCTAATGTTTATACCGCAATTGCGCAAAGTGAAGTGCCATTTTTCTAATTTTTCAGTTTGAAATAAATTCAACTTTTTTATTTTTCATGCAATCTTTGAAATTTTTGTGGCAAAATAAAGTGTAAGAAGTGAATACAAAAAGGGGGTTTCACTTTTTTTTTGCAAATCTTGCTTTGTTTTGTTTCTATAACTGTCAGAGTTCGCCTCCAAACAATAATGTCTTTGATGCTAAAGTGAGAAGTCAGCCTTCCAATATCAAGCAGTCATAGAAACCAAAAAAAAAAAAAAAAGTAGGTCCAAAAGTGTATAAGTGAAGACTTTGATATTGCAAACAGTGATGATAGCGACCTTGATATTAATCTGAAGGTCAAAGGTCTACTTCAGTCTGTGCATCCAAGGTCAGCTGATTACAAAGTGTCTCCGTGCTCTTGTTTAAATCACATAACTGTCAATAAGGGTTAGTATATAAGCACTGGAGTAAGTACATGTATATGTAATTCTCGTCGACATAGTTGGCCAGTTCCCAGTCGCATCCGGTGAGGCCATAGACAGTACCTTTGGTGGCTTTCTGCCAAGTGTGTTCCATCTATCACACTGTCAAATTTTTTTAAAGAATTAATTATTTTGAAAGTTTAATTTTGTTTAAAATAACTCTGAAAAGCATCGTGGTTCCTTTTTCTTTTTGTAGGGGTGGGGGTGAGGTTTTGTGTTTTCTGGTGTTTTTTCGTTTGTTTGTTTTATGTCATGAAACAAAATAGATGGACCACTGCACGTTTTACTAAAGACATAAAGTGAGAAACACAAGGACATACAGTCTTTTTTGGCTACTAAGGAGACCAATATTCTTGTTATTTGATTGCAGTGGCCGCAGTCTATGTACTTGTCGGACGAAGAGGCCGAGTACAATAAATTACAACGGGAGTGGAAAGCCACGGAGTTCCGTCCCAAGAGCCCGTCTCTGTCGCGGAAAGGACCTTATAACCACTTAAATGGAAAAATCCCTTACCAAAATCTGAATGGCGAAGTACCAAGTTATACTAATGACAATAATGGATATATAACGAACCCAGTGCCACCTATTGCTCAACAAGGTAATGGAGACACTCTTATACCCAGAGTGCGGAAAGGGTTTAAAGACCCTTATTTGAAGAACAAAGCTAAATTTGAACAGAAACCAAAGCTGCCTATAATTATAGAAAACAGCGAAGGAGAAAAACATCAAATTCGTGATGATGACGATGGACAGCATACTTTTAAAAAGAATAAAAAACGTTCATGGAATAAACGTGGTGTTGTTTCCCGCCACAAAAAAGACAGTCCGCCTAACACAGTGGCCCGGGTCATGGTGGAAAATGTGCCCAGTGTGTTCGATTCCGAGTCGGAGAAAGATGTGTCCACCCAAACGGGGGACTCCATCCGAATTCGCGGACATGTGTTTGAAGCACAGAATGGAAGTGCTCCTAACACGGAGGAGGAGCTGGAGGAATACAGAAAGGAGAGACGCTTTAGGCGGCGGAAGCGTAACAAGAGGTTGTGGATTTGTATAGGTGTAATACTCGTTATGCTGGTCGTCGGTATCCTTGCCTCTGCTGTAGCAATCTATTTTGCAGGTAAGTGTCTTCTGCATTTTGGGGACCCGATTGGTCTGTTGTGGCCAATAATTCTGATTATCCTTAGTTTTCTTAATATTACACTTTTCAGAAGCATTTCTACTCTAAGCATGAGAGTGGACGTCACAATGCGGTAGTTGTATAGCGCGGAGACACTGACGAAGCGTTTATTATCTATTATGGCAGCAGGATTCTGTCAGGCACCAGGTTCCATTTGTGTAAGAGATTTGGGGTTTTGTGTTTAACTATAGATGTGATGTATGACGGATATGACGTGTTTGTCATTTTGTCGGATATCGCTTGAACTTGCCTTCCGATTATTTAAATTCCTTCCTGGCAAGAAGCGAGGTGTAGACTTTTTTATGCTCCATTTTATTAGTTTTGCTGCAATTAAGTTAAACTGAGAATGGCTGTCAGTATGTAAGCACATGAGCCCTCAGGGGTCCAACAAGACCTTCTTTTTGTTCTTTGTTTTTGTTTCTTATAAATGCTTATAATGTGGACCTTGCTTCGGCTTCCAAACAAGTTTCATCTCACGGATGGAGACGGAAAAATCTGACAAATGATCTACGTTTTTGGTGACATTGACCTACTGAATGAAAATTTGGGCAAATATCGACATTTTACTTGTTTCAAATTCCTCTAAAACTTATGAATCGATCTGAACAAACAGACGACTTACAGATTAAAGAGGCTATTGGAGCACATTTTGCTTTGGCGAGTTTTATCCGATGTATATATGGCCACGTTGAGAAACAAAAACCCGCATTTCAAAGAGAGAAAACTGATGGGACATAGAAAGGCCATGCAAGATGTCTTTGTGGCACAGAGCATGTGGGAGCTATGGTCAAAAACTTCCTTTGGCTGTACCTTGAAAAGTTGTGTCATTTTGCAAAATGTTGAACTTCTTAGCTTAACTTGGACTTGCAAATTTTTCTAATCTATTATTATTATTATTATTATTATTATTATTATTATTATTATTATTATTATTATTATTATTATTATTGTTGTTGTTGTTGTTGTCATTATTATTATTATTATTATTATTATTATTATTATTATTATTATTATTATTATTATTATTATTATTATTATTATTATTATTATTATTATTTCATTTTACTTTTTTTTGGGGGGGGGGGAGAGGAGAAAAATATTGTACGACATCCAACACTGGTCGTTGTACCAGCGTACCAGGATTCAAATTATGTATCTGTTCCAAAGGTAACCCAAGAGGCATAAAGTGGTGGCACTCACCCGTCATATTTGTGTGAATCAATGTCAACTTTGACCTTGTCACATTACACTTGAAAGAAATTGGCCAAGATAAGAGAACTTGTTCATACATTGTTAAAAGAAGTACCAAAAGGCCAGGCAAATTCTGACAACTATCCTTCTATCGTGTTGTTCGTTCTTGGGCACGGTATCCAGTGGAGATACGTACATGTATAATGAAGATTCTAGAAGTTTCTCGACAAATGGAATTTAAGGTGCACTGAGCTTTACTTCTTCACAGATAAATTTGTAGACAAAATGAGGAAACTCATTAGCATATTTATGATTTCTGAAATCTGATTTGGGCATAACAAAACTTTCCAAGCTTATGGGCAAGCTGTACCTTACAGCTACATGCCATACAATTAGAAACATCACTCTCGGTTACGTCGTGGTCCATCCAGATACAGTGAAAAGGAAGTTTCTAAATCTTGTGGTACCATAGCATGTTTACAAAATTTGGCATGCGAGATATAGTTTTAAGATCATGTCATTGCGTAGAAACATCATATATGCACGGAATCATATTATATTGTCCCAATCCTGTTGGTCACATTTGAGTTGTGAACAAGATAAATCATCATTATTGGTGTTTACAGAAATAGAAAATTCCCACAATAAGGAACTAACATTTCATTCTCACCATGAGATGACAGACTCAACGGGAATCTCATGTACACTTATGTCACTTATGTAATCTCCTTTACATGGGACTAAAATGTTTAAAAGTTTCAATGTGATCCTCATAAGTTTCTGGTTCGACTGCAATGGTGTTTTCACCCAATTCACGTAATATTTTAGGCACCCTTTTATATACTAGTCATGTTGTACTTTCTTTAGCTTCTTGCAAGATTTGTCTATAATATCTATACTCTCTGGAGCTTTCAGGGTGGTCTTTTTTCTCTTTGTCCACAATGCTACAAGTGGCACAAATATGTGACACTGGAAACTTTTTTGCCAATTTATAATCCATGAATTCTTTTTTCAGTTGCCTGAATGATAAGGCTTTCAGAACATGGTAGATTAATTTATGGAAGTAGAGTTACTGCTAACTTTGCCTGAATTTTTGCCCCGTTTATTAGGTTGCTTTTTTGGAGGAAGAAACACTAACAGCTTTGTGCTCCACATCCAAGAAAGAACTACACCAATTACGGTTTTTCCTTTCAATTTCTGTTACTATGGCAGCATCTAAATCTAAAGTTGTAGATCATTCATTGCATTTGACATGATACTTTAAAATTTTAAATGCAATAACTTGTCAAAAACTAAACTAAACCTTCAATAACTAACACCAAAGAGAACAGTTTCACTTGTGCCAGCAACAACTAATGACATATATGAGTTGTTATTTTTAAGATCTTTAATGACAAACTGCCGTGACGGTCTGGTATGATGCCAATCTTCCTGGGTGCAAACAAAGTCCCCCACCTTTTCAACACATCCCAACTTGAGATGCTTCTTGTTTCTTCTTCTCATACACAAAGAACACCTTTGACAAATGAAAAATAGAAGAGTCATCCCCGCTGTCAGATTCATTCGAACTGTAAGTTTAGGAATCTGAATTCCTTTGGTGTACACATCTACAACATCTACCACACTGCTTATCTGCGACATGCCAATCCCTATGGGTGTCACCATAACCAAAAGAATCACACTTGTGACTGTGCAACACTTATGTATCCAGACTAGAAGTCTTGTAAGCGCTCAAATCCACTTTGCTATGCAAATTGGTAGTTGCAAACCTGAAATCATGTGACTGGATCAATCCACAAACTTTATGATGACTGGATTTAAAAGTAGTACTTGAGAATGGAATATTTTGACCAAGTATATCACCCAACAAGCTATCTGCTTTACATTGTAGCTTTTCATATTGCTTCATGTCAAATTCAGGCAATTCCCAGAAGTATGTAAATGTGACACATCCAATGAATGCATCTGTCTTGTATCACTGCCTTGGCTACTAGCTAACAAAAGCTCTCGACTCGACAAATTCAATGACATATTTTCTAACTTCACTAAATCTTTCTATGGTTGTTCAATGGTAAATATGCGATTAATGCCACACTACTGTACTGTTTCAAAGAACATTGCCATGTAGCTAAAATCTGGTCAGTTTGGGGAAAGGGGGAAATATGATTCCTGGCACTCAAGTCCAAAGTGTCTCAGAATACAATTCTTTTTGAAGAAGACCAATACCTGCTGATCTGTTTGGTAAATCATCCCGTGAGTGGTATACAAATGTAAATATGTGTGCACAGGACAGAAATCTTGATATGGCTTGTTTTTTTTTGTGTCCCCTAAAAGCTGTTTGAAGCATCTCTGATGTCCAACGTCACACAAGAGGTACTCAGTTAGAGGGCATTCAATGCAGCAGTTAGTCAAGCAAATTGCCCATAATGAAAACTGGGTTCTATCCAATCACCCCCAGAATCACTACAATAATAGTAGTGAGCCATATAGTGATGACTGTGGTAAGAAAAAAATGATAAACCGAAACCTGGGACAACAGTCTGCAGTCCTTACATTTGTGAGGCTTTATGTTGCAAAGGCAAAAAGGTCCAATGGTGACACTCCATAGATTTCTATGATGTTGTACTCATGTTGTGTTTTTATGGCCTTATCTTCCTTGCTTGCATTGGGAAGCTATTTGAGAACAGTGGATTGGAAGAGGTTTTATTGAATCTGATAATATAGCAATATAACCCGTTCCCCGTTCAGCAGCTGTTGAAGGAAAGTGAAAGTATTTCCATCGAACAGCAAGGGCTCACAAGTTCATGAGGAAAACATTCATGAGATTAAGCTTTTAAGCTTCAAATTAAATGGGGAATGGAAACAAACAAATACAATTGATCTCCCCCCCCCCCTCCCGAAATTTGATGAAGGTTATATCTGCTTGCAAAGTTCAATGATCTTTTCACAATGAGATGTACTAAAGAGAAACAGGTTGCTATTTAGCATCTTCTACAGGAATAAGAGTCTCTATGTGATTCTCATGAACAGATTTGCAAGGAGGTGAATGATGAGTTGTCTGCATGTGTCTTGTAGAACAATGATGTTCACATGGTTACTTGTCTATTTGGTTTCATGCATGCAGAGATGAAGGGTATCTGAAACATGCACTTGGCCTTGCAACTGACAATCAAATATGTGTTTTGTATATTTTAATGATATGAAAATTCTGCCAAGTGCATAGTTTGACCTTGAACAGTTTCTGGCAGGGAATGATTCTGTTCGAAGATCTGGCCGAAGGTATCTGAGCGCATGAAATATCAAACTGCTGATAATAAAATATGTATTCATGGTGCAAAAAACCTGGAAGTGCCACTTTGTGTGTAGTTGTAAAAACAAGGCTGTATCAACATCATTCCCCTGTGATGCATGAAGTACTGTTGCTCCAAAGAGTCTTGAGCAAGATAAAGTTTTGATTTAGCTGGTGGGTTCTCTGATTGCCTTGTTATAAAAACAATTATAAGAACAAGCTTGACAATCATATCTTTAAAATAGGCTCAGCAGTAGATCATAGAGATTACAACTTGCAAGTAACATGAAGGTATGCAAAATGTATGACCATAACTAGGGTGGGCATGATGTAAATAAGCTCAGGTACAGGTAGTTTTGTCAAAATTGGTGAAAGAATGAGCCAGCAGGTGGTAATTTGCACATTGATATTCAGAAAGCTTATTACCAGTGCTTCATAGGCACGCTGTACTGGAGCCATAGAAACAAATTCAATTTCATAAAGGGTTGTGGTTGGGAAATATGTGTTTCATCTTTGTGTATTTTGATGTAACATCAAAAATGTTCAGAGAAATTGTCACATGCGACTGCAAATCTCCTTACAGTAGGGAACATAAGTGTTGTTCAGTAGATGTCTTGTCTGCACTGCACAGCACGGCGCATATGTTGAGGAAAGAGTTCATGTCAAAATGCCCATGTACACATGTTGAACATAATAACAGGAACGAAAGTTGAAAGATGGTTGTACACGTATTCATGAAATAGACATTTTTTCCAAACCTCTCAATGGTAGCAGTTATGCATTATACCTGACAGGTCTTTATTGAAATATGTTTCCCAAAATGTTAGGGACATGTCACGTTGACATGGAAAGGACAATGGTGTTGCTTGTTAATCTTTGTTCATTTGATTGTCAAATCTGGGAACTCACTATGAAGACACTTTTAGCAAAGTCTTTGCAATTTCGTGAAAGAAAACAGTAGTTTCTGAGAAATGGCAAGATATTTTGAAGTTTTGTGGGCTTTTTTATGTGGGGAAAACTAGAGATATGAATACAGTTCTGACATTCAGCAAGGTATTGACACAAAATATGCCTTTTCACTAGTAAGCCTTTTCACTAGTAAGCCTACAGGAACATTTCTTAGCATAAAACAATGTAATAGGCATTACACAATTGTGTTAGGTTAAAGTCCATAAACCACAACTAGCATTCCCAGATATTTTGCTACAACTGAAACTAGAATTCCTCCTTAATCTCCATAAAACTAATGGAGTCCTGAGCTGTGTCTTTGCCCACATCACTCATGAGATAGTCAAACATGATCAGGTTTCGCTTCGTTTTGCCCACAAAACATTAATCTTCAAGGTTGGATGGATTGCCACAAACGGAATATATAAAACACAAAAAATATATAATGAGCACATTTCTTCATACTGAGGCTGCCATGGCCCGCTACACCAAAAGTTCATTTTGGCATTTTGAATTTAAGATGGTTTGCTATGTTTGCCATAATGGAGAGCCGTCTCTCAGTTCATGCTGCTCAAACAATTCAATGTGCTCAGGGAAGTTTGTGCAGGTGGTGCAACTTGTTGCCTTTCCGAAAAAGAAAAAAATGTGCACATAGTCCTACACCGTCTGCCCAGATACAGTGGCTGCATCTACTGTCATTGTAAACACGTTGATTTTCAAGTGCAAAACTTGATGTTTTTGTCTGTTATAGTGTCTGTTGGCCCCCAGATAGGCGCATGGCTTGTGACTTCCAAGATTTTATGTAGGCCTTCTGCTTCATCTGACACACTTCGCTGAAGGAGTGATTTTTTGTTTGTTTTGTTTTTCACAAGCAGACAGGTGGTAACTGATAATTCTGCCTAAAACCTAGTAGAATGGTACTTCAGGCCTCAGGGAATACTTCAGGGTTTTTATGCCTCTCTGCAGGGTCAAAACTCGCCTTTGGTCATGTTGGTGGGTCGGTCACCAGATCGGCAGGCCTATGTCGATAGATTGGGGTTCCGCACAATACCTCAACAAGTTTTTGAGCCACAGCGTATAGGCCTACTGGACAGTTATAAACATATTTTTCTCTATAAGGGCTACGTTATGCCTAATTCGAAGATGGGTTACGTTTATTTATTCCTAAGGTCACAGGGCCACCTTAGCTGAATTTAATTTTCGCGCAACAACTTCAGTACTGGTATTTTCTGCATTACAACTTCCAGATTGCACAGGCTTATGGTCCTTGATAGGGTTTAGGTAACTTCGAAGATGAATTACCTTGGCCGAATTCCCAAGGTCACAGAGCCATCTTGCTGAATTTAATTTTGGCATGGTGGGTGCCTATTTTTCACCAGCAACTTTCCTATTGCACATGTTAATGGCTTTTTATAAGGCTAAGTTAAGTTTGAATAATGGTGACCTTCACCTAGTTTCCTTGGTCTCAGAGCTACTTTGCTGGTCAGTCAGTACACTATAGCTTCCAGACAGTAACTGAAGACTTTTGTTCAGATGGGACTTGGATACTGTAGGCCTATAGGTAGGCCTATATAGTCCTCTATAAGGGCTTGGTCAAAACGGATCCGAAACGAATTTCCACAGTTAGGTCTGCAGCAAAATTTGTTGTGGCTGGTCTCAAACCGATGGCTTGGAATATGTTGAAACTTAAGAGTATGAAACTTTGACACGTTTATTTGGTCAGTTGTGAATCTACTGCTGCCTGTCAGCTGAGCACCTGTGAGCCATCTTGGTCCTCATGTTCATCGTGACCTAATTAACAACGGGGACCGGGTAAGGCATCTAATGTTGTACAAAGTTGCTAATTGTTCATCTTAACGTGAACACGGGATGAAAATGATCACGGGCACAATGCAACTGCAGGCTTGACTCATTTAGAGATTTATGTCATGTTGGCCTATACTTCGTGATAAGGAAGATTATATGGATTTAAACCACAAATGTTGGCACACTTACTAATTTTGAATATTTAGCTTTTGTGTCTTCAATTGATTATGCTGCACATGCAGTCTAAATTACAAACTGCATTTCAATGATTTATGAAAACTAGTCCTCAATACCCCTCGAGCGACAATCGTCACAACGTTAATTACACACTGGGGCGAAAAGGCTTTCTAAGGGCACCTCTGCTATGATCGACTGGTTGCAAAGCATTACGTTCATTAATACTTTCCACAATTATGGACTGACGGAATGCATGGAAATTGCATATTTAATACAAAGAAAAACTTAACAAACCTAATTCTGTTAGCCCATGTACCGTTTGAACACTATCAAGTCCGATATTCTAAGAGCAAAGTCCTATTTCGTACCATTCACTGAAAAACTGTATTGTTCTAAACCATAATAGCAGCAAATTAATTTATGAAAGAAAGAAATCATATTCATAAAATTTGAAATTTAGAAGAAAGTTTTAGGCATTATTAGCCCTTAAAAAATCGAGTCATCAGCGGGGAACCAGCGCAAGACTTGTTTCGGTGCCATTAATCCCCGGACAAGTCATTCTGCTAATTGGCGGCACCATGCTTGCATTTCCAATACAAACATATATCTGAGGACCTTGAGATGACCTTGACTGAACAATAATAGTCAAGGCAAGCCTCGTTGGAGCTATTTTTGGCATTTTTGACAGATTGTTTTGTCCAGATAGAAAAATACTAAAGCGGTCAAGTTGTCAAAATTTTCTGTAGTATATTTGGGGGAAAAAATCTCATATTGACCAAAAATTAGGAAAACAGTAGGCCTACTAGACAGAGGGCACTGCCTTTTTAAATTTCATGAATAGGAAATGTCGTTAGCAAAAAATAGAGTGAAACCAGCAGCTCTGGCCAATTTGGTAGATATTTTAAAAAATCATCGTAATATCTTAAGTCTGAGAGGAGTTATGCTCCTTCAAGAGAACTCCCGATTAAGTTATGAGGGCCAGCATCTTGAATTTTGAAATTCCAAAACGAGGCTCTGTTTTTTAAATCCATCTAATTTCGTTACAATTTTACTATTTCAGATGAACTTCAAAAAAAAAAAAAAAAAAAAAAAAGAAATCTCTTCAAGGTGCATCCATTGGTGTCTACCACTGGTAACCTTTTTTGAAAATTATCAAGCTTTTTAGGAAAATGACTTTTGGTGAAATTAATAAAAATCTGTTAATTTTCAAAGTCAAATGTATTTTTTATTTCAAAATCATCTTAAGATTTCAATATTGTCGATTCACTTCATCATTTTCGATGTGGGTGTGCACACAGGGTAAGTTAAGAACAAGCGGGACACTTAAGGAATAAGAGATTTTGTTTTCTTCTGATCAACACTTTCGAAAAATTATTTGGTAATAAAAACACAGGTATACATTTACTGTATATGCAAACTGAAATATATTATATCAAAACTGTGAATAATTTTGGAAAAGATAAATTTCAAAAAAATATAAGTCAGGTGTCCTACTTTACCTAACATTTGAGATAAGGATGGACATAAGCTCAGTTAAAGTGGGACACTTTTGTCTTTTTAAAAATATGTAAATGTTTATATAAATAATGCATATTAATTTGCTTTCCGGACCTTAGCTATGAAGTATTTACTTAACCTCATGCTTTGATTTCGGAGTAGTACATGATGTATGTATCTGAAAATGTGTATACTTTCAACTTTGACACTTTGGAGAACCCCAAAATGTGATCTTATCAGTCTCATGGTAAACAGATCTAATTTAAGTAAGATCCGAAAGACGAAAGTCAACAGATCAAAGCTAAATTTTACAACTGTCAACAGTGGGATTTTAACAACGTCTTGGCCTTAACAACAGCTACCACAAGTAAAATACAAATCATCCAGGATATCCCCTTCCCCTGCACGTGATTCATGGTGCCATATCTTACATTTCCTGCACTCTAGCCAGTCATCATGTCGCTTTTCGTCTTTGGGGTTCAACTATCCAGTGCCGCAGCCACCACATACGCTTTGTTCCGTTAAAGTACGGTATAGATTGTTTGACATTTGTCGGTATATTATTGCCAGACATCCCTCTTGTCCCTTTCATTTTATTTTGTTTCTCTTGCCCAAATGCAAAATGGACATCACTTGTCCGCACATTTGATGGTAATCTTTTAGGTTTCCTCGTACTTCTCTCAAGTGTCGGCAGTGGGCACAATGATGACCAAGTTGCTTTGGACTCGCTTTTCATGGGTGGGCCTGCAGGAAGCATAGCCGTATTACAGCTAGAAAGTGATGGCTGTGGTTCAGTCACTGGTTCGGCAGGGTCGTATCATCGGGATCGGCAATTCCAGTTAGAGCTTCACTGTCGTGATCAACTGGATCATCGTTATCTCCAGCATTTGCTTGCAATCTCTCTGATGTCAAACTCAGCGCAAAAGCTTCTTGGAGAACAACATTCCTGTCAATAGGGAACATCCCAGTAGCTCTGAAGGCTGACTGAGCAATCTCTTCTGTCGTTGATTTTGCACATGCAGGAGAGAAAAGCTAAAAAAAGTCAGCTTTCTTGGGCCTACGGCCTCCTCTTTTGCGCATGAATTCAAACCCACCCTTGTTCCAGTTTGACTTCAGACTTTTGAACAAACTTCAGATAATGGGTAGTGTGGCTGGGAAAACAACATGCTTCAATGTTATTCTCCCGCATGAGCTCAAGAAATGCTAAATTATAGATATGGGAGCCATGGCCATCCAAAAGTAGCACATGTGGCAATTCCAGGTTTGGCCTTGCATTGGAAAAATAATCAACAAATGGTTGGGACCACTGCAAAAATAAGTCTAAATTGATCCATCCATTATCTGATACTTTCATGATGGCTCCTTCTGGTACACTTGTGCGCCATCGGTCTTAACTCGTTTCCCTGTAAACAATATCATTGGGGGCATGTAACTTCCTACTGTATTGAAGCAAGCTAAGACAGTCGTTGTCTGTCCCTTTACACCAGGCTGAATTTAGTACTAAGGCTTATTCCTGTCTCCCAAAACTTTGCCACTACTGAAATAGTCTTGCAGGCCCGTTTCGTCTACGTTCCATAGATGAGATGGTAACTCCTCTATACCTAGATCAGTGAAAAGTGGTTAGTATCAAACGACCCATCCACCACCTGGTTGTTCAACCCTGTAGCCCGTGCAAGGGGCAGAGGTTCAGGTTACCTGCTCGTAGTCCTGGGTGCCTCCTCATAAATCCCTTGAACCAGTAATAACCAGCAAGTTTCTTGGTACCACTAAAACCAGGTAGGTTGTGCTTTGTAGCATATTGTTATCAGTGGTTGTCAGGAGTAAATAGTAGGTGAGCAATAAACAGCTCTTTTAGAAGAGCTTAGGTGAGCACTTGACTTGGCGAGCGCCGTAGGCGCGAAGCCCCGCGGGGGGGGGGGGGGTCCGGGGGCATGCCCCCGGAAACTTTTGAAAATTTAGACCTCTAAAACAGCAATCTGGGCCACTATGGGCCATAATCTCTCAGAAAAACACTTGCCTCGCTAGCAATGGTATTACCCAAATTTTGCATTGTATTAATATGAATTGTGCTAATTTCTTGCCACTGATATAGATTTTTGACTATAAGACTATGAATGAAGCAAGCCAAGTTGAAAAACTTAAAATGCCTGGCGGTCTTCCTGTGTTTTTTGTTTTAATATATACTCATCTGCATTCATTAGAGAAAGATTTTGCACTGCTTGTATTGTAGACTAGACTGCATATGCACACTAGTTGTATCACTGTGCAAACTGTATAGCTGCATGGTGGACCTGGTAATAATATGAATTGAATATGTGGCTGTGGCAGTGGGCTATGACTTGCTTGCTTGCAATGCTTGCTTCTCTTCTTGCTTATCCTTTTCACCTCTACATAACCGCCACAAACTGAACAGGTGACAACCCACTGAAATCCCATACACCATCAGTAACTTGATAATTCAATTAACATGCTTTTTCTACAGACTGAGCTTCAAGTAAATTACGTAAAACAACACGTTTGTGTCAAATCAGTTTTTCTAATTTAATTTCAATCACAAAGTTGTATTTTGTTTTCCTTTTTTCAAGTGGATCAAAACAGAAAATACAAATAATATCAGCCAGAAGTTACTTTTCTGAAGTTGACCGCACCTGTTGAGTTGCAGAAAAATTATTCCAAGCCATGAAAAGAAAAAATACAAATGACTAATTATACTACCCTTGGCCTTGCGTTGTGAGAGCCTTTCCACTGATATATAATGCGGTTTGTGAAGAGTATGATCTGACTTTTATTTATTAGGCCTACCATGATCGTTTATTAGCATCAGAGTCCGACATTCATTCACGGCCGGTCAAACATACCTGCACAAATAACACCGTGCCGTCGACAAGTTTTGTCTTATAATCAAACTTATCGAAGGAGGGCCACTTTAAATAGGTTGTCAGTTTGACAGAATTTCCCTTTACAGTACACTGTCCGACAACTGAGGCTCAGCAGGGCTCGACAATTTTTTAAAAAATCATTTGTCCGCAAGGCAAGTGGATTACAAAATTCACTTGTCCTAATATAACTTCTATAAACATTTTTTCCATCAATGCTAAGGCCTAGACAAACCATTGACCCTAAAGTGTATTTGCCGCTTATGGTCACCTGCAAATTTGAAAAAAAAAAAAACAAAAAGGAAAAAGGAAAAGGAAAAAAAAGCCAAATTTTACCACGATTCTGGCTACAACTGTTATAACAGTGAAACTGGCAAAATATTAAAAATACAAATTGAAAAGTAAGATATTTGCATTGGATGACTAACGACGAAAATTGCAGTGTAATTTCTGGGACGATAGGAGTCCGTATCCTGGGTAAACGGTTTCAGGATCCTCTCTTTCGCTGCCTCTGATGCCGTGATGAGATGCATATCGTTTGCGTACCTGCCATGAATGCTATCAATACATCGTAGTAAATTTGCGTATACAGTATTGGCAAGTTCCTCGCAATAAACGGTGTTATAAATTTAAATTCAAACGAAAATTTTAATATTTCAAATTAGAAATCTAGCGTGCGCGCCGTCACCATCTTTCCTGCAACTGTACAGAAACAGCTGCTTTGGCCATGTGGTCTGACGCACAACGCATCACCCGATTGGTCAAACGAGTCACATGCAAAAGTAAGCCAATCACGGCTCGTGTTACAGTGTTTTTATCATGGCTTCTGCTCAGTAAACACGTGTGAATCTGCCGTAATTTGCGGAGGGAACACACAAACGGGAATAGTTGTTTATATTGCAGCATGCAAAAATAAAAATTTCAGTGTTAAGTGCAACAATTATTTGGAGTCACAGGCAAATACGCAAAGGTAGGGCCCGGGATAGAGGGAACTGCCGAATGTTTCCAAAATCTGTCCGTGAGACTGGGTTGGTTCACCGCAGATCCACTCCACCAAGTCCACGCTGTCACTTGCGTGTGACTGGCAGTTGTGTGTTGTTTTTGCCCGGGAAGTCATTTCACGGCACCTATACATGATCTTTATTTTTTCCAACATTGTTAGAACCCACCGATAAATGGCATTTGATGTAATTTTGCAGATGAATTCGCCATGCAAATTTTCATATTTTTTGATGTTTGACATCGTTTGGGCATATCACAATGACGGTGAGTAGTGTGACCTGCTCAGTAAGCCAGTAGGCCTAACTGGTAACTGCCGGTACCTTTGATATCTTAATCGTATGTACCCTACACGGACAGTGAAAATATCTGCTTGTGTTGACAGAAATGAAGTTCTGATGAATACAACTGCTGACCACGTTTAACCTGGAATGCTTACAAATTGTCGATTATTATCACCTATTGGCCAACGCACGTGCTGCGAAAGCACAACGGGCGACTCTGTTCCCGTTTCATTGTACAATAAACAAGCAAGAACTGTTACATAATGCCAATATGTCTGTGACTTCGATCATTCACGTCGAGATAGCTCGACGCAATGCAAAAACTTTACGTTTTTTTGGGGGGGGGGGGGGAAAGGATTGATATCGAGGTGCGCATTCTGCAGTATGTAAGGTGTGCAATAAAAAGCTCTCCTAAAATCAATTTAGGCGCGCTATGGTGCGCAAGCGCGATCGCACGCCGAGAAAGGAAAGCACTGTGTTATACAAGGGATGGCACATCTTGCCGACTGAGGGGTAAACCTCCCAGTCCCAAAAGTTTGATCAGGTCTGACAACTGATCTTCTTGCTGATACGTAAATGTCTTTTTCTTCTCATGCAAATGTGTATGGCCTTTTACCATCCCTTCCATTCGCTATTGGAGGGTACTTTTGGGTACATTCCAGGCTCTGGCCGGGTGTCGCGGTCCTAACACGCCTTTTCTGAATTCATCTATCGCGGCCCGCATCCTTTCCTCCGACCACATATTCAATTTCCGTCCCTTAAGCTACGGCATGGTGTTTAAATAAATAAATAAATAAATAAATAAATAAATAAATAAATAAATAAATAAATAAATAAATAAATCAGTTAGCCTTATACCTTAAACATAGAAAATTACAATTAGACCCTATGTTAATAGATAATTTTCATATTTGGGTGTTTGAGCGTGATTATTATAAAAATAACATTAATGCATTAAGATAAAGTGCGAATAGCATTATTCTCTTTATGTATTTTTATAGGCCCACAAATTTAAACTCCAGACTTTTACTGTGTCAATTTGACCCTTTACTTTATTTATTTTTGCTATATATGTAGTCTAAGCTATAACGAAAATAGTTAAAAGCATTAAATTTAGTGTCCCACTTCATCTGAAACACCCTGTCCCACTTTACCGAACACGGTTCAGGTAAAGTGGGACACATTAGGTCAAGTGACAGAAATGAGTAGTGCCTCCATATTGAAAATGAGAGCCATATTAAATTATGACATAAAACTGTGTCATCCATACTTAACATAGTAAATGAGCCTTAGCATAATTTGCATTTTCTATTTTTGGACATGGACCTTAGTAAAATTGTATCCATTTTAATATGAATGGGTGTAACCCAGAAAGGGGAGCGAAGCGCAAGTTTGAATTGAATTTGATGTTTTATTTTATTTTTAATGGGACTCAATGAGCAGTCTGATGAATAAGTTTGTTTACATTGCATTCTCCCTAACTTTTGTGTAGGTTTTTCACTTTTTCTTTTTACATACATCATTCCTGACTTGTTTTAATAATCGACTTCAATTTGGGTGCTCAATAAAAGAACTTTTACCTTAAATTTAGGGCTCTGCCTCTGCCTTTTTTGTCCGCAATCGTGCAACCCGGTCTGAACGGTGGCGCCGCAGTGTGAGAGTCTGAAGCAAATTGTCGTCTGCTGAGCTGCCAATCATTTGTAAATAGTGACGCAATCTTCATAGGCGGAGACTCGCGCTGCTACGTGACGTCACGCTTTATTGTGTGAGGCATGGAAGCACGGACATGCGATAACTCACACAGTGCCAAGTTTGTAATTTATGGTGCATAGAAAATAAATCAATGCATTCAATTTAATTAAGTAATTTGTGCACCCCTGATTTTTGTCACGCAATGCATAGAGAGTTTAAATTTAAACAGTTTATTCCTATTTAATTCAACCAATCGCCATGAACCATGGACGGCGGCCCTGTTTGAGTGACTTTGGCTGCTAACCAATGGGGACCGATTATTATCTGATTCTGCTGAAGAAAGCCAGTTTACCCGTTGGCTTCCGGTCATGGACAAAAAAATCGAGCTGAACAACATGTCGATCGTGGTGGGTCCCATTGCCGTAGAGGGAGCTTCGCTCCCTACTATGCCCCAGAACAAAAGGCTTACCTTGCTATGTTGAGTCCTTTTCCAAGGGTAGCGTCTCGACGCTAGCAGACGATGTCAGCAAGTTGCATCGAAAAGGGTAAAATATAGCACCTGCTCTTTTTTTGTTGACACGGATTTATATTTACATTCGGAGTTTTTGTTAGCATTGAAAGAATAGGGACAAATTTTGTTTTCATCAGTGGATGGTAAAATCTTGTACAGCACAGCACGTGCCAGCGCCTACTTTGCTACCTAACAAGCGGCAGGCCACACCCATAGCTCCTCCCACTGATAAACAAAAGGTCCTCTGCAGTGGCTATCACTGAAACTTTTACGCACAAATATTCATGACCAATTTAATTCTAGTATTAATGTTAATATGAATATAAATATAAAAAATGAAGTCTGTCTCTGTTGTTGTCATTGGCATATATTTACATTTGTTATTTTTGTTAGCATTGAAAGAATAGGAACGGTAGTGTAGTTCATGAGGCAATGGTTACACTGGAGCATCTCGTGCAACCAACGTGCTGCGCAATAATATCCTCATGCTTGGCCTGGGACTATTTTCACTTCCCAATTGTTAGCGCCTCCGAAGCGTTTGATTCATAGGCCTAAGCATAATGGGAAGACGGTATCAGATGATCAAGAATTGCATATCTACTCGTCAAAACTTGCCTAAATGTTTTCTTTTACCGGTTTTGCAAGCTTTATTGAAATAAAGTTGTTGTGTTATTCGGAACTATTTTTTTCCTAGTTTTGTGTTCCAGGAGTTGCCTTGACAACTGATGGCTGATGTAGTAGCCCCGCCTACTTGGCTCCTCCCACTAGTAAACAAAAAGGCGATTTTTTTGTAAATTAACAAGCTAAAAACGATTTTAAATCAACTATCAATGATAATACTTACTCTTATGTCAATAGAAATTGATATTAAATGTAAATATAAGAACTAAACTTCCTCTATAGTGTAATTACGGGCGCATGTTTGCAGTTTGTGTGACAGGCATTTCTTTGATGACGCGCTACCGCGCGTCATCAGAAATGCCTGTCACACAAACTGCAACCATGCGCCCGTAATTACACTAGAAGGGAAGTTTAATTCTTAAATAACAGCGCGGTTGTTAGTAGGCATTTTTTCCATGACGTCGCGATCATGAAAAATGCTAAACCAACAACCGCGCTGTTACATGCCAATGACAAAAACAGAGACAGACTTCATTTTTGTAATGAAAAGGAAGCATTCATTGAAACCAACTAAGCTGAAAATATCTACATGTCCCACTTCACTGATGTCCCACTTAACCTTAACTTACCCTATGGGTCTAATTGAGCCAGAAGTAAAAGAACAGTTGAGTGTCATTGTTCAAGGTCAAATGAAGGTAAAATTTTCATTAGCGTCTGATTTTGTTAACACCATGACAAGTTTCTTGCAGATAATGCATTTCAATCAAAAGTTATGTGCTAAGGAGCGGGAAAGTGCCACTATAGGGCCATTTGATTCCAGTGAGAACCCTGCCGTGTCAGCGGTCTGAGGACGTGACGTAGGCTACGTTGTGTAGATGACACGCTTCTATGTGCAATCTTATGCCGTAGCTTTAATAAGCAGGGCAAGGTTACTCGTGTAATAGGCCTAATAACTGCACACTCAAACAGAGTATGAACACACCAAGTCAACTGCGGTTCAAATGGAACTCCATAGTACTTTCCTATTATTAAAATGCATGTAGTAGGGTACGCTGGGGGGGGGGGGGGGGACGGGACAATTTACGTGCCGTCGCCTTTATCTCAATAAAATTGAAAACTATGATGCTTGGTTACTTTTGTTTTAAAACTGCTATCTGTTGTTCAAAATATAACGACTAGGGGTGTGTGATCTGCCGTCACTTGGGCGTGGCACGCTGAACACGCAGGCACCTCCTGTGTTTGCTCATACTTTTATGCAGAATTCTAACTTAAGAGCTTCAGGTAAGAACACCATACAACCTTAAGCCTCCCACTTCTCTAAGGTTTCTGGATTACGAAATCGTTTGTTTTTATAAGAAAAATAATAGTCAAGTGATGTAGATTTTACTTAAATCTTGAAAATTTAACTACGCAATAAAATTTGCCGCCACTGAAAGTCACTGTCCCGTTTTCCACCCAGTCAGTACAATTTGTGGGTGGGAAACGGGACACCTAGCGGAAATAAATTAAATCAATGAATCATGTATTTTTTTTTTGTTATAGAAATACAGTAGTTGGCAAAATGTAACACCGACATGCACAATTTATGACACAAGTACATGTATCAGTATTTAGCAGTGGCCCATCAGAAATAAAATCATTATTATGAGGTTCTAAATTATGATATCATGTCACGCCTATCTAACGATTAATAACGTTAGACTAAAAATTGAACTAGGCTGAACTTGAATGATATAACAGACCTGTGCACACACCCACATTAAATGTAGGATATTTTTGGCCAACATATGTAAGCCTATAGATGTAGGCGCATGCCTCTATGTCTATGTAGGGTGAAATGTATGTCATGTAGGTCTATGGGTGCCTGCATTCAAGCACGTGGACTATGTAGGTTATGGAATGTAAAGTGGAATAGGGCCTGTATGTGGGCCTATTGGTGACACTGAAAAATGCTATGTTGACTCAATCTTGGCAAATTGCAAAAAGCCTGTACATCACACCAAGTAGGCCTATATTAATACAGTAAATTTCTTAAATGCCAATATGAATATGCAGAGGCTACGGTAATACGTAAAATACATTTCATAACTAAGATAACTCTTTCACTGCTGACTTGAATCTGAGACTGAGTCAACAGCTTGCCTCAGTGCACTTTCAAACCGAGACAAGCTGTTGACTGAGATCATTCATCCTGAAACTAAATTTAGGCTAGGTGCTGTAATGAAATGTCTTTCCAAGTTTAATTTGAGTATAAAATTATCTTCTAGGTAGTTCATCTGAACACGATCGCTCTTTCACTGCCAAATGCGACTTTAGTCATCTTCATTTGGATCATACCTATAAGATAATTTGATATTCAAATGCTACATGAAATAGCTCTCATTCAAGTACCAGCATGCCTAGTCTAAACTCTGTTTAAGAAATCATGACCTCAGTTAACAGCTTGCCCGGGCGCACTTTGCGCGCATTGCAAAGTTATCAATCTTTGCCCCAAAGTTGCCAAAATGTATTTCTAATGGTGTCATCTTTTTCTGGTGTAAAGATTATCGCAATTCTTTCAAAATTAAGCTAGATATTCAATGCAAGAGTATGTTGACGACATACTCATGATTGTTTTTGCATGCGTTAAAGTCCGTTTTGCTCCAAATAACCAAAGTGAGACTTATCAGATCTTTGCACCAAACCCTTCTAATTGATAGTTTAAGATGTTTAAAAGATCTTGCGATACTGACGGTATGAGGAATATCCTGATACAAGAAAATTATAATGGTCATTTTGACAATCATGACATCTCTCTCTCTCTCTCTCTCTCTCTTCATAATTGGACATTATATATTAACTAAATTTGAAGCTTCAGCATATTAATATAACCATTGATGTTTCCTCAGCAATGTCAGTTAATGCTCGAAAACACATGTGAATATAATTACAGTCTTGTCAGCTTTTACACATTTTGAAAAAGAATACCATGATACGAGAAAATTATAATGGTCGTTTGACAATCATTATATCTCACATTTTTCATGATTCAGCATTATATTCACTTTGACTGTGAAAACTGCAACATATGAAGAGGAACCGAGATAGACTCTCTACAGACCATGGTTGTATCAATGCTAGTTATTGTTCAAGATTTAATAAAATTAGTCTTTTCAAATTTTAGACATTTTAAATGACTTTTACTAAATGTCCCGTTTTACCCTAATAGCATGTCCCGTTTCCCATCCCGACTGGGTGGAAAATGGGACATTGACTATCTTTTTTTTGAATGCCCCTTTTTTATTATGTTATTAACAAGGAGCCATCATCAGGGTGTCCAGATGTTAGAAAAGGGACAGTTCTGTGCAAATTTGACAATTATTTCCAACCGTTAAGTTCATATTTTTATTATTTTAAAGGTTAAATGCTTAAGTGTCCCGTTTTCCCCCCTTCTACCCTAACCACGGGCCTGGCATTGACCAATATAAAGTTAGGCCTGGCCTGCGTGCTTTGATAGATTGACACATGTGACCTTGAAAGGAGGTCAAGATCAGTCATGTGTAATATCACCCAAAACACTCCATAAGAATTAGGAACACATGCACCAAACTTTGTTTCCGAAGCTCATTCCACTTGAAGTTCTCAGCTGACACTCCTGCAATTTACGAAATTGACACCTGCGAACTTCAAACAGGTCACGCAAGGTCGCCCCATTTGCAATCTCAGTCCAATGTGTCCATTAGGGAGTTCAAACCTATTTTCTGTTTGAATGAATCAATATTTATTTGCCAAACAAAGTACTATATATATATATATATATATATATATATATATATATATATATATATATATATATATATATATATATATATATATATATATATATATATATATATATATATATATATATATGATACACAGGCCTATATAGGCTTAATGGCAGGAGGGAAAAGAACGTCAAATGCTTATTTTTTTAGGCCTAATAGACGTTTACAAATTATATTTTCCTCTGCTACTCAAATGTCTGAACTACCCAGACATAGCCCTACACTGCTCACTGCACTTTTGCTAGCTCATGTCAAACGAAAGAACAATTTCGTGTGTTTTATGAAAGAATGGCGACCATATGCCAAATGTTAACGATTCTTTTCTGCTACTGACACAGCACATTCACGGGACACGCATCGATTTGGGTTATGTACTGATTGCCTCATCACAAACTTACCATATGATCACCTCAGTGACACTGCACTGTGTTGTTTCCGTTTCTAAATTTGATTTTGTGCGCTTAAAGAACATAGGGCTAACATTCCATTGGACGTGGACAACATGAACGCAATTCGCTTCGGCCAAAGTCGGGCCGAAAGGTAAAATTGAGCATTCAATGTGGCAAATTTCAAGCTTATCAGGACAGCATGCAGGCATTAGGCTATTGGCATCTGATTTACGTCGGTTTTAATCTCGGGGGTGAAAACCCTGCCTGTGATCATTGTGAAATATATGTACACGTACGTGTGCGTGTGTGTGTGTGTGTGTGTGTGTGTGTGTGTGTGTGTGTGTGTGCACGCTCAAGAAGAAAAAAATAAGGTTCACCCAGAGAACCTGGAAGGTTCTTTAGAGGTTCTTTGACGAAAAATTGCACACACAAGTTGTTATGAACAGGGAGATATTAAAATTTACTGGTGACGTCACTGTATTACCTCCCACTCCTCTTAATTTCGCACATGAAGACCTCCAGTGGTAATAGGATTTCCCCATGGCATTGAAGGGGTGTACTGTAATCTGTCTTTGTGAGCTTAAATGATTTAGTTGACAATAAATTGTTAGTAAGTAAATCGCCACTGAACGACGTCTTTCGTGTAAAAATAATGCCTATTTGATACGAATGATGCATTACTCGGTAATTAACGTATACTTAGTCAACTGACCGCAGTGCCACGGTTTGATGTACAGATATGGCTTCATTATTTACAGTTATGACGTTGAATCCTGGTACTAGTCCTTCTCCCACACCTTTTTCTGTCACTTCAACTGTCAGTAATCCAGGTAAGTGTAACACGGCACAATAGTTATCACCAACACAGGTATGGTAACATGTCACCATAGCAAAAGTGCAGCTGATATAAGAATGTAGGAACGAAACGTGGATGCAATCAATTGTTTCGCTGAGACTAATGCTTTGAGCTTGTTTATATACATTCAAAATCAATAATGATGATGGTGATGATGATAATAATATATGCCGGATTGTATTTAATTATTATTGAAGGGAATTGTAGCAATTCCACGACACAATAATTTAAGCACAGGTGGAAGTACTGATGACAAATATGTGGGGATCAACTTTGCACGGCTTAGAGAAAAAATATATGCCCATATAGCCATTGTGGGCTGTGTATCATTAATATGTTATTTGTGTTTCTTTTACCACGTCGACAGCAGTACCAGTATCATACGTGTTAAGCATGAAGTTGAAGCGGCACTTCCACAATAACGACCTCAGTGGGCCCAAGGCCAGACAGCTGACTCGAGCTTTCTGTGGCGTGGTAGGTATCGCGTCCTGTCTATCCTGCTGTCTGATCCGTCAATTTATCCCATAAAGGGGGCCCTTGGGATAATAATAATAATAATAATAATAATGAAGATGGTGATTATTATTATTATAATATAATAATAGTAATAATAATAATAATAATAATAATAATAATAATAATAATAATAATAATAATAATAATGAAGATGGTGATTATTATTATTATAATATAATAATAGTAATAATAATGATAATAATAATAATAATAATAATAATAATAATAATAATGAAGATGGTGATTATTATTATTATTATTATTATAATTATTATTATTATTATTATTATTATTATTATTGTTATTATTATTATTATTATCACCGTATACATTTGTACATGTGTATTTTATAGGGTAATGAAGGTGACCCCACTGGATAAAAACATACTAGACTGTACAGAAACATATATATTGAATTAGTAAATACCTTTTTCAGATGATGTTTCATTGGGTTTATCCCCTACTTTGTACCATATTACATTGAAAACCCATGGGATATGGCCCATGTGATATTGTTGACCATATCTCATGGGTAGGACTACTTTTTACCATATTTGTAAAATCAGAGATATGGTTTTCCAAATATGGAAGGAATCAATTCCATATTTGGTATATCCAAACTCGCCTTATTACCTTGCCATAAATCACGGCCGAAAACCTGATGGTCCGTGGTATAAATCCCAGCCAATTGGTAAAAATAAACTTGATTCTGTGATGGAATCTAGGGCCGAAAATGCAGGACTGATGATTGGCAGAAAAAATCAATCACTCTGTAAGACGCACGGTGTGCAGTCGACTTTTAGGCCTACATCGAAGTGCGCCGCCAACCATTATTCAACAGCTGAGCGGGCACAAAAATGCACAGCCCGTGAACAATTTTATGCAACAGCAAGCGCAAATCAACAGCACGCCACGTGCAGCCTTCTCCAGGGAAATTATTCTTCTTTTCAAAGACCTCTAACATATGTCCAAAACACTCCCCGGACTCTGTCTTCATCGTTTGTCCCAGCCAGCGTGGCAGGGAGCCGTCGCCCCGCTTCTTCGGGCAATGCTGGCAATGCTGCCGTCACTGATGATGGGGACAATCTGACAGCCAACAGTCAGTTGAGCTCCACGGCTGCATACTTTGGAATGTTTGCTAGTGCAACATTCAAAGTCAACTTGACCTTCCACTTCTCCTCTCCCCCCCAAATTAGGCCTAATTCCGTATAAAAATAATTAAAAAGTGTCCTTTTGTCGATATTTTTGTCTGAAGCAACGGTTGTTAAAAAAAATCCGCCATTAGGCCTGTGGTCGACCGCTTTTCTTGGTTGTTTAAATTTTATATTCATACGCGCGGCATGATTGTGTCAAAGTCCCATGTAATGTAGTGAAATGAAATGTTATAAGTGATATAATTTTTTTTCTTTGTTAATGGACCGTTGGGGATGAATACAAAATAACCCTCGTCGTTAATCTGTCTAAACCGAATTTCCCTCGTTGTTTGCCTGCCTGCGCGTCTGATCACCCGCGCGCTTCGCGCTTGGGTGATCAGGCGCGCAGGCAGGCAAACAACTCGGGGGATTCGGTTTGACAGATTAACGACTCGGGTAATTTTGTCTATGAAAGCTATTGCGTTCCCTTGCACTTATTTTTCATGGACTACGGTGTGGCACGTGTAGGCCTACTAGACAACGGTGACGTCGAAATAGTTTTTTTTTTAGTTGAAATTGTTTTGTTTCTTGTGTATTTATAAATCTAGAAACAGAGTACAAGTAGCCAAAATTATATTTTAAAAAATCATCTCCATCACATTGATATAAAATAGGGCCTACTTTAAAGACCGTTGCAAAACACTGAGTTATTGCGAATTGGAAAAAAAATCTTGAGCATTTTTTGTAATTTCAGAAAGAATTTCAGAAAGAAAGAAAAAAAGCAAGCAAGCAAGCAAGCAAGCAAGAAAGAAAGAAAGAAAGAGAAAGAAAGAAAGAAAAAGAAAGAAAGAAAATTCCTAACAGAGCATGAAAGTGTTAGCGATGTAACCATTCGGCCATACAAAGTCAGGTGTTGATAGCATCGTTTTAGATGTAATAATAGGCAAAGTTCCTTTCCGTTCCTTTTTCTTCATTGTCCATACTTCCGAGTCAATTGTTGGGATAATTCCATGAAATTTTTGCCCTATTGTTTCTCAGTACATTGTCTGGTTGTCATTAACACATGATGACAAATTTGGACTATTTCCTAATAACCTGTGCATGCCGACCGTTGTGGATATGGTCCCCGCTGCTTTTAACTGTCCAGAAACCACACTGTCACAGTTTTCGGGGTCTCTCCAGAACAGGTTGTGTGCAAATGTGAATCAGGAAATTTTTGTTCGATTAAAGGTAGTAAGTGGCCAATGTTTTTGCGATGATTTGCTTAAATGAGCTGGGACATGGGGTCGTTAAGTAGACGAAGGTGGAGCAAATCTGTTTCCCAAAGGCGTATTAAAGTACAAGGCTTTTCGGACGATTCTAAACGATGCGGGTGGGCCTTTATTCCGTCTTAGGTCGGAAAACCATGATTATACTTACTTTTTACAGGATTTCTTTCTTTTCAATCTTCATCCAGTATTGTGGAAGAGGTGGCTTCCAGCTAATACCTTGGTACACTTTACCTCATAACACCTCTAGTCAACTTTATGGTGCTAAAAATTGTATTTCTATTTACCAGTTTATACCAGTGTCGGTATGGTAGAATAGTGTATGAAGCGTTTAAGCTTTAAAGGAGACGTTGGTCTTGTCTACGTTACCGCGATATCTCAAAAAAAAAAAAAAAAAATCACTGTAGCTGTACCGAATTTTTGTCACTAAAAAACCTAATGATGGACCAGTTTCCTATTGAAAGCTAGCTTCATCTGATTATTTTTTTAAAACTTTTTATAAAACGTTTGTGTATATATTCGAAGGCCATCTAAGTGGCGTCAACCCTGACGACGTTACCGCGATATCTCCAAATAGGATTCACCGTATAAGTACCAAAGTTTGGAAAAACTTTATGATGGGCCAGATTCGTATTGAAAACCAGGTTCATCTGATTATTTTAAAACTTTTGATGAAACTTTTGTGTATTTATTTGAGGTGTCAACCCTGACGACGTTACCCGTTGACCGGAGCTTTACCAAATTTTTGTCAGAGATTTATCTTATGATGGACCAATTTCTATTTAAAACCAGCTTCCCTTGAATATTTTTAACTTTTTATGAAAGGCCGTCTGAGTGGCTCAACCCTGACGACATTACCGCGATATCTCAAAAAGTATTTACTGGAGCTTTTGCCACATGTTTATCAGAGATGCATCTTATGATGGACCAGGTACCTATTTAAACTCAGCTTCCTTTTTGTATTTATAAACTTTGTATGAATCTATAAAGCATTTATTTAAAGGCCGTCTGAGTGACGCACAGTACAGCGGTGTCTGTCACCAGAACATAGGACCTACCCCAAGAACACATCCAAAATTGTTCTTTCATTCCATAGACAACAATATGGAAATTGTATGTAAAGTGTTCTACTGCGAAGTCTAAAAAAACAAAAAAACAAAGCAGAATTGAGGGAAAAAAGGTTGTGGGTGTCGATGGTCATCCGTTCTCTGAACGCAATTTTGAATCTATGTAGTCCTGCATATCAGATATAATTTACATTTAGGTCAAGTGACTCCGTGATTATAAAATCTGTTCTCAATAATGTAAGGTTAGCACCAATTTTTAAGACATCAACTTATTTTCGGGTTGATGTTGCCGAAGTATTCTGTCCAAAACTTATTTTTATCTAGATTAGTTACATTTTAGATTCATTATGTTAAACACTTAAGGGTATCCAGTAGGCTTATATGAGGTTAGCCATCATCCTGTAGGCTTATTAGGGAATAATGAAATTGAAAGTGAGACTTACAGGTCCATCAAATAGGCCTATCAGGACAGTTTTACGGAACCCAATATTATATAAGGCTGTAGGGCTACATTAAAAGTCTTTGCCGCTGAGAGTATCGTGACCTTATATCATAAATACGAGATTGATTTCAAGTCCCTATCCTTTTTTTTTAGTTCAGAAATAGCATTTTGTGACCAAATAATACTTTTCGGAAACCCGTAACTTACCCAAGGTGCACAGGTTTCAGGCCGGTAGGGTCAATTGGCAAATAGGTCGCAATACTGCTTGCATCCAAATCGTCAGGTGCATGGCAGCACAGTTTGGACCCGTGATAATGTTGACTATTTGGTAAACGTCATTACAGAACTACAGTTTTAAAATAACAAAACGAACACATATATGGTTGGTCTAGTATTACTGTAAACTGAAGCGACCTGAAAAGTAGGCCTATTACTTTTCGTATTGAAACAAGAGGCCTATGCTCCTAATGCTCTGTTGACGACCATCACCAAAATCATTTCCCGAAATGTATTCCCTCCATGACCTTGAGAAATTAATCAAAGTCATCCATATTATGCAATTTTGAAATTGTATATGATACCCATTTGCGGTACATTTGGTATCATGCACCTTATTCTTTATAAGGAGATTGAATTAAATGTCCTTTCCTTAAGTGCTTAATTTACTTGAAAAATAGGTCAAGGTCACACAATCATTAGGCTCAAGGTGACCCCAAAAGTAGGTCACCAAGTACAGTTTATTGTACAATGTACTCAAGTGCAATTGTGATCTTGAGGCTCAATTCTCTTTCCCATTGGTGTCCAAGCTACAGCCTGCCATTACATCACCTTTCAACTTTACAGACCTGGTGACGTAACAGAAATAGGTTAAAGTCACTGATATTATATAACATGCATTGGACATAGTCTATACATCCTTTAAATTTGGGATGTCTAATTTCTTTACATTTGGAGGTATGGAATTTTATATCTTTCAACACATTTTGGCTCATAATTCCCTCCAATTATAGGTGACGCCACTGGTATCTTATGTTACTGAGATTGTGATCTCCACAGCCTCATTTATTTGCATGAAGATCCATCAAATATTAAGGATGAGTAATCACAATAGATTTCACACTTTGACCCCTATATCACGTAATGCTCCAGGTGGCGTCACCAATATCGAAATCGACCTAGATTTTCATACACTTGATAAGCCATTGAAGTCCTGAAAGTTATATGGGGCTATCTTGAAAACTATGGACTGTATCATGCTCACAAGCAAAAGTTACAGACATACGGACAGATACGAGTGATCACACGATTTCTGCGACCTATGGTCAACAGAGCTAAAAAAATGTAGATCATGAAGCATTGGCTTTGATTTTTTGGTGCTGTACAAAAGGAATTGTACAGGAAAAACTGATGTCAGAAAAGCGCATTTTTTCAACATATGAGTTTCTTTCAAATTAGAAAAATTTGTTTGGAAAAAGTACTAACCTTGATTGCAAACAACAACAATTATAATAACAACATTTTGTCTACTCATTGGGTCACAAGAATTTGTGTCAGCATTTCATTATAAAAAGTGACATGAAAAAAGCTTCCATTTTATTTTGACTCTTTAGATCCACGCACTTGTAAAATGTATACTTACTTGTGAAGCACGGGAGTCAGAAGACCTGTTTAGACAGCTTTCTGTGGCCATCTAAAATATGGTTGCATTAAAGTAAAACGTTATGTTTCGCACGCAAGAATCAAATTTGCGTGTCATGATTTTGATTAAATGACAAAAGTGTTTTGCAAACACTCGCCAGATGGCATTATTTTGGTTATTATTTTGCAGAAAGCTCTTGCCTTGGGAAGAGGGCTCACCTTCCTCCCAAATCCTGACCACCCGCTCCACCCCCACCCCCTCCCTTTGGTCTCCGCTGGGCCACTGCACCCCCTCGCATTGCCCTTATCCTTTAATCTTTGAATCAGAAATACACACGAGCAGCTTCGTACGGGCCTGTAGGATACTTCAAAGTTGCCAGAATCGCTAAAAAGGGCCTAATCATCTGTGATCCTAAAGGCCCTCATGTAACTTAGGTATTGGAACCACTAGTTCCCCATGGTTATTTCACAGCTGTCACTTTGTTTCGTACAATAGGACTCACTGGACATAGACCTCGTATTTTGTATAGGGCAAGTTTATGAAGAATTTCGAACGTGTCCGCAGAGCACATGGCCATGATGGTCCTCGGGTTTTTGTTCATATTTTTTAAGGGGGGAGGGCGGCTCGGTACGTGCACGGATTCGAACTAAGAAATTTCCCTGTGCTGAGTCGCGTGCGTGTCAGCATATAACACTAAGACAATGCACTTTACCTTGTAGCAAATTTGCCATGTGCTCATGTGTACTTGTATGCGTACACATACAGCTTTAACCCGTCGTGTTTTACTCCCTTGATCCTTTGTATTACGCGATACAAAACGTCTTCTTATGGAATGGTCCAATCTTTACACAGCGATGAGTGTCTTAAGGATAACATAATCCTCGTACTCTAAAGAAACAACCCTACTTTTCAGATGGAAGGTATCATCAAGGCTGGTAGTTTAAAAGACAGTTTCGTCAACTGCTCTGTTGTCCGTATAAGGTAGGTGTTGCTGTCAATTCCTGTCACGGGTAAGCAAAGTACTCAACTTAGGTAGTATTTACTTTGCTGAGGCATCATATTAAACCATTATTTTTGTACAAAAAATTAAAACAAAAACAAAACAAGCAAAAAACAAAAAAAAACACAACAAAACAAACAAACAAACAAGCAAACAAAAAAAAAAAAAAAAGACAAACAAAAAAAAAAAAATCACACAATCTTCTATAAGGGCAAGAACTCTCTGGACTCGAAACGTTGCTGTGTTGTTTTGCATTAAAGGTGAAACCTCACAATGGAAATCGAAAACACAGTGAGTTTTACCCGCTTGGTGTGCATTGCTTTATTCTCGGCGCATTATTTTTGCATTCGTAACTAGACATACGAGTTTTCAAGGGAGCTGTTGAAAGAATCCTAAAAGAACGCACCGCCCTCTGCGTTTGTGCTGTCCATTGTCATCAACACCGCAATGCAATACATCAAGAGAGTTGTTACCCTAAATAATATAATATCAAATACACAAAAAACCTGCTTCATATTATAATTATCATGCCTCCTTAACCAAATTAGATGAATGGCCATCTCATTAGATTTGAAAACCTCCGGTGAAGTTACATGGATTGAAAGCCTCAAAGTTGACTTCTTTGTAATATTTAAAAATTCTTAGAAGTATGTGCATGTACCTGAAAAAAAAAGACTTTGCTGTCAGCAAGCTGGTGCTGGGTGTCGTGAGAAGCAATACAGTTACTGTTTCTAACCTGTCTATTCTAGAACACCTAGAGTCGCCTGCTCAAACATCATCAAAAAAGATTGGTATCTATCAGCGTATGCATAGATAATATTCTGTCCTGCTCACTTTTGTCGATAACGATAACGAATCTCTCTCTCTCTCTCTCTCTCTCTCTCTCTCTCTCTCTCTCTCTCTCTCTCTCTCTCTCTCTCTCTCTCTCTCTCTCTCTCCCCCCCTCCCAACCACATGTGTAACACAAAACAATTTGTAATATCCGATGCATACATATTAGTCTGTGTACAATATTAATTTACATGAAGTCTATAGTCAACTGTGGGGGTCACGTAAAACAACTATGATTGGCCTTATTTTTGTCTTATTGCTCCGTGGTCAGGCAAGTGAACGTTCTGTGTTGCAGGTCTGGCAGCATACTGGTGGAAAGCGTCATAGTCCTTCTTCTCAATGGCAACAGCAAAAGTATGGTCACACAGGACTTGAGGCAAAATATGACAAGACTGCTGTCTGATAAAACCTCGGAAATAACTAAAACATTTATAGAAAAGTACGATCCTGAAAGTTCGTCTCTGGCAATAAGAGACATTTCAGCACTAAGTGTACCCGCCACATCGACACAAAGGTTGATGACAAAGGTGCTAACTACTACAACCTCTGTTGCGGGTACTTCGTCGACAACTCGAACGTCCACCTCTGGTCGTGCAGTGACTAGTTCATCGGCAGCAGCTGTAGAAGCATCAGCTTCCTCGACAACAACTAAAATTACAACAGGAGGTCAATCTACAGAGGTAACCACTGTGTCTTTTACCACCCGGCAGTTGGGCATTACCAGCATTGCGGGCACAACCACCCGGCAGGTGCTAACTGGCCGTTCACAACGGACTTCTACCGTACGGACCACAGAGGTCGCATCCCACTCCACCAGGGCAGAATCAGAGACTACGTCAGTGACAGCTACAATCTCACACAAGAATCCCATTTCAACTGCACCACAAACTGTAAGAGTCAGTGTGTCCAGCTTACCAGCTCAGCCTCACATGACCACAACACAAACTTCACAGAGGACACCAACCCTAGCTCTTCAAACTCCGGCGCAAACTGTATCAACAACTTCAAGGGTGTCATCTCAAACAGTAGCCAGCACTACAAGTATGCCAGAAAAAAATACCAGTATTTCCGGTAACACCACCAATGTCTCGCAAAGCCTTACAAATAGGACTTCTACCCCAGTGACCACTGGGAATACCACTGCTGGACCCTGAGACCTGACCCAGTCTTCATTGACCTTTTCCCGATATAAATTGTCGTCAGCTTTAATGTTTTATGTATATTTCAAGTTTATGAAAAACATTTTGGCCGAGAAATGTACGTCACATCTGTTGTGGTGACACGCCCTAGATCAGTAGCTTTCTTTTATGCGAGCTGGACAGAATATGCCCAAAACGCACCAAAGAAAGCTATTGACTTAGTGTTATTCTGTCCGGAAAAGGGATAACTTTGTCATGATATTATTACCACTTGCATTTGAAACGTTTACAGAGCACATAGTTGAGAGTAAGAAATAATGATTTCAACAATTGGTACAATCTTTACGGAGCACATTGCTATGTCTGCTATGGTTCCAATGTGGCGTGCTGCACCTAGGTTTATATAGAATGTATGCGAAGTTCTCCAATGATCATCGTTTGGGAGACGTAAAGACTACAATACTTTCTCAAAACTCAAGAAAAGTAAATCAAAAACGTTAAGACTGGCAATTTAATGTTGCCGAAGTATTCTGTCCAAAATTGTCCTTTTGTCTTCTACACAGACCAAGCTCGATGTTTCTTTTAACGTTGTTGAGTGTGTGTGTGTGTGTGGGGGGGGGGGGGGGGGGGATTTGTAGAAATTTGTCTTATCAGAAGGCAAGGTTCATACTGGAGAATGTTTTACGTCTCGATTTTGGACGTTATACTTACACATTCCTGTGCCAGCCAGTTGTTGGTTAGTAGTCTTCGGAGAATTCAATTCTGGCATCTCCAGTTTTTCAGGAACAGAAAAACTGATTATAAATTTATTGCTTTTTAACCATCATGAATACATCCGTGTTTTGTAGAGAGATTTACATGAAATTACATCAACACAACCCTATGTCATAGTGTGCTGTTTTGCACAAACTATAAATATAGCATGTGAATAGACTAATTGCAACAGCCCATTAAACAGGAGCTCAACAGCCCCCAACATTAACAGTACAAATCGACAAATCGGTGATGTGCCTGGATGATAACAGCTGATTGCTGACAATCATCATAATGTTTCTTTATCTGGTGTTTAACCTAAAATACTTCATAAGCAGTGATGACGCAAAGGTACTGTCATGTGACAAAGATGAAAGCACAATTCAGTTGTCCATTGTGTGCATGCAAGTACATTAACATAACAGCCAGGGGCAATACCCATAAAACTCTTCTTTCGTTGTTCTATTGTATGTGGAACTCTAGGTTTTACTCACGGACGATACATACAATAGAGTCTAAGCCAGTCAGCCGTAGTACAACTTTTGATTGTCCGAACCTTTACGTTTTGAGTATGGTAAAAGTATGCATGTTTAACTCAGCTGACTTATCAGTCAGCTGAGCTTCCAGGAAGGTCAGTCGTCTGTCGTCCGTCCATAATTCACATTTTCGACTGTTCCAAAACCGTTGATCAGATCCAGTTCAAACTTGGTGGGGATCTACCTTGGGTGGGTCCCTATCAGTAACTTTTGGGTCTGAATTAGCTAGTACTGTCAGCTACCGCTGTAACGCAACGATGGCACCCCCGCTCTCCACAAGGCAACTGGCCTTTCTCCGTTGCTGGGTAGGTCACTTTCTCTCGGCTATCGGTTTGCTGTGCGTTGTTTTTCTGCAATCTTCCAGTTGTTGTACGGAAATAGCGTGGGCACTGGGTGTTCTGGTGTCAGCTTTCCCCACAACAAAATGTCCCCAACAAATTTGCCTGGTAATCATAATCATAATCATAATCATCTGGTCTTCTCACCATATTTAACCACTCCCGCCGTTTCTCTTTCTCTTTCTTTGGAGGAAAACTGGAAAGTTGCACCTTGCATCCAGGGGTATTTATCCAATTTGCCAAGTTTTCTTCTGTCTTACTTATAGTCAGGAACTTTGCAAGTGTAGACTGTCATTGTAGTGTGAGACTGTCATTGCCATTGTGAGTACTCCCGTCATAAGTTGGATAAATAACGATCAACTTTGGCGATGTCTTTTCCCTGCACTTTAACTATGACGCAATATGGCTGCTATATTGAAGCGACCTAATCTGCCGCAAGGTGCACCGGGAAATGACCGTAGCGCTGCGGCAATTACCGGCGTTACCACCTAATTTGGACCTGAAGTACTGTAGGTCTAAATGGCTTTAATTTCACCGTGTTCTTATTTTCGCTCATTTCACTGATGGCGCAAAACAGTGAAAATAGAAACACAGTGAAATAGTAGTTTAACAGTGTTTGAATAGGAATTACGTCCAAAACAGTGAAATTTAAACTACAGTAAAATGTAAAAAAAAAAAGAAAAAAAAAAGAAAAAAAGAAAGTAAAAAACGTGAAAACCTATACACGCGAAAACAAAGTGCTTGACAGTATTGTATTCAAATGGTCATGCTCGATTGATGTTTGGAGTTTTTGTGATTTTTTTTTTTTTTTTTTTTTTTTTTGGAAAAATCTTTAAATCTTGTCCGGAACCGGGCCAATTGCTTTAAAATTTAATTCAAACACTTCTTTTTACAAATTTTTGTGTGCGTTGCTATTTTTGACATCTCCAAAAGCGTCAATCAGATCGATCCAAAAAGTGATGAAACGTAGCTTGTGGAGGAGATAAAGTTGTTCACTGGGTGGTGATACTCTGACTCCCTTCTTAACATTTTTTTTTCAGTTTGGATACTTGTGGGTTAATGCATGGTAATTACTAGGAATAAATGTATTTAGTGGTGATACTCTGACTCCCTTCTTAACATTTTTTTCAGTTTGGATACTTGTGGGTTAATGCATGGTAATTACTAGGAATTAATGTATTTATTTCGATTTTTTTACATTTTTTGTGTGTTTTTACCATTTTCTTCTTCAAAAGTGTCACTCAGATTGTTCTGAAACTTAGAGGAAAGTGCCTTGTGGGAGGGTTAAACAAAGTTGTTCGCTGGCGGAGATACTCCAGGTCCCTGATTTGAAAAAAAAAATCAATTTGGGTATTTGACTGTTCATGCGTGCGTTCCCATTGATTACCACGTAAGGCAATAGGAATTTCAATGGTAGTTCACATTTTCGATTTCTTCTCTAAAACCGTCAACCAGATTCACTTCAAATGTTGTGGGGATGTACTTTGGGCGAGTCTCTACCAAGTTTATTGAAACAGTCATGCTCCAGTGATATTAAGATTTTTTTTAAATCTTTCAATATCCTCTCCGAAATCGCCAAGCCAATTGCTTTAAAGTCTCATGGGGGACATTTCTTGGGGCCCGTAGACCTTAATTGCTTAACAGGTGGCGTTACGATTCTTTCTCATTTTTTTCGAATTTTGGCGTGTTTTTGCCCTATCTCCTCTCCTAAACTGTTGGTTGGATCCTCGTTAAACTTGGTGGGAATGTATTTGGAGCTGAATCTGAACCAAATTTGTTCATTACATGGTGGTGCTGTGTGAGTTTTCGCAAATAATCAAAATTAGGAAAAATTTGTTAGGGATATGAATATGTTGGCATTATTATTGTACAACAGGAATAGCAGTCAATCTGAAGCGTTCGCTCGTGTCCCTGTAATTTTGAATACTTTGCCCATGGTAACTCTTGGACACTGATAGCAAAGTACCTATTGACCTTCTTTTGCTGCTGTTAATTTTGACCTTGAGTGACATTGAAAGGTCAACTGACATAGTGGCTAATATGACTCTAATGGTGGATCATAGGGCCATGGTTACTGTAAAACACTAATAGGAAGTACCTGTGAGTCTTTTTTTGTTTGTTTGTTTTTTGATGTTGATAATTTTGAATCTGAGTGACTTTGAAAGGTCAAACTGACATATTGGCGCGCTATGGTCAGTGGATTCCGTCCTTTTTCACTTAAAAATGACTGGTGAACTGAATGAGCGAAGACTGAAATTACAAACAGTGTTGATGGTCTTAAACAAAAGTAACCTTGATATTCTGAATCTCACTGGACCACGTCAGTCTGTGCATGCAAGGTCAGCTGAGCACAAGACTGTCACAGTCCTCCTGTTACAACATTGGCCTGGTTCAAAATTATATATTGATACAAAATTACCAAGAATCTTGATCTTATCGTTAAGTAAACACATCAAAAAAGGTAGAGATTTGCACTGACCATAATTGTCATTTTGAACATCAACGTGTAACAACCAATAAAAACTTTGTCTGTGTCTTCAGAACACCACGAACCTTAAAAAACGCGAAATTTGCTTTATCCTAGTTTTACTTTCGAAATTATGAGACTCCAGAATTACAGTTTATATTTGTTCAAAGAAAACGATTTCCAACTTGACATTTTTATATTCCCAGCGTGAAATACATGAAAGAAATCTGTTGGGCAAAGTCCATAGTAATTAGACCAAAATGTTGTTTTGATAATCTCTTCATTGATTAATACGGAGAAATAACAACAATTTTGTCTCTATGGATCAGTGTCTTTCATCGTCGAATGTTACAAATATAAATATATACAAAGTTGAGATGCTTTGTACAAATAGAGTATACATGGAAAGTGTAATGCCAAATCGCAAAATCATGCACAGTTGACAATACCAATTAGGTGACGAAAGCGAATCCAAAATCTTATATATATATATATATAAATAAATATATATATATATATATATATATATATATATATATATATATATATATATATATATATATATATATATATATATATATATATATATATATATATGTATGTATATATACACACACACACACCTCTGCTTAACGAAAATGAACGTTACTCTTGATGTAGGGCTTTGGGATAATATAGAAGGTAATTTTGGGGATTGTGCTTAGTGTGTGACACCATTTAATTTAACCACTCTTTTGACATAGTGTGGTGGTCCTGAAGAAAGATCTTGTGTTTTTGATTGAAGGCGTGTCTTGGTGGATTAGTAGCGATTGTGCTCTTTGCATTTCTGCAGGCAGACTTCTACTTACCCGGGAACATGGGAAGCTACGTCCCGCTTACTACTTTATGCTGTTAAAGACCGACTTTTAACAGTCCAGGGAACCTCCCCCTATCAAATTATGAAGTCTGCTTTCAGTGATCCGCAAGTGGGGGTATGCTGGCTTCAGATTGTACAGAAATGCTGCCAGTGAACTCATTTTACCTCAGTGCCAGATAGAGTGATCACCAAATTTTGAACTGTATCCCATTTCCAGGACAATTCTTGTACTGTACTCTATCATGCATGACCTGGTGTTGCTCGACAAAACTGCATGAAATTAACATGGCGCATCCAATTCCATATAAACATTTTATTTAAATTATTTACCAGACCCCATGTTAAACCTGTCGAAGCGTTCTCCTTCTTGTAGCAGGTTTACACACACACACAGACACAGAGACAGACAGACAGACAGACAGACAGACACAGACACAGACACACACACACACACACACACACATATATATATATATATATATATATATATATATATATATATATATGTATGTATATAACAGAAAAATGCGACCCTGTAGCATGAGGGTTAGGGTTTGTAACTCTAGCGGCCAATAGAAAAGCAGCGTACACAACAACAAAATATTTTGGCAGGGTGGTCGAAAGCAGTTTGTGCTTTAAAACATTTTTTTTTTACATTGATCAAATTGCCAAAATTAATTTTAAATGTATTTCAGGTCATAAAAATTAAACGGTTTAAAAATATTACTTTGTAGATGAAAAAATATGAACCGTTTTTATGAATGAAGAATATGTTGAGCAAAGGGATAAAAATTAAAGCAGCAGGCGTCGGGACTCCAGCATGGTGGGCCACCCTGCTTAAACTGGCCTTTGAAGAGCATTGAAAAAAGGAATGTTTGACATTGTTCTATCTGAAAACGCGTGAAAAACTTGTGTGTTTTCCGACAGAATTTTTCAGCTGGCTGCAAGTTAGATAGTCTTATGTAAAACTAGATGAGATGTATCGCAGACATATCAAAAGTTTTGTTTTGAGGTCGTTTTGGAATGAACCAAAATATTGATGAAACCAATTAATGAAGGTGCTTTGTTGGTTGCCCACATGATATGACGAACTGTACAAAAACTGTCTGAGGAGACAGGTGCCCGCCAGCGTGCACCCTACCATGTAGGGGATATCGGATACACTGTTCTGCATGGTGGCAGCATAGGCTTCTTGTGTCACGTGACATTTTCAACCAATGAATGAACGAAGTTTTGTATGCTCCAGGTATCTCCACCTGCAACAGGCAGATAACAGGAGAAAGTTACCCGTTGCGTCACCTTCAGGTGACTTGCTATGTCCCTTTCGCGCATGACAGTTTGCGCAACAGTATATATGGCTTATCATTCCGTACAACTAACCTCTAACATTGGCAGTGAAACTATATGTACATTTTTTTTTACACTTTTGTGCAATAAAGGTAATAAGTAGAGGGAGGGACTGATGCTTAAATGTGCAATGGTGGCATTTTTCAGTTGTTTCATGTTTGAAGCCGAAGGAGCAGGTCTCCTTTGGGCATGTGATGTTTTGATGCCTGTACCGTAACCAGCAGCTGCAGCTCTCTGTATACTCGCTCTGCATTCTGTCCAGCATACCATGACAACCTCTCTGGAAAATTTGTTAATGGTGAATGCGCGGAGGGGCAAAATGTAGCTATATGTCGCAAAGTATAAAACTCAGCAGTTCATATATACAACAAGGTGTCAGGTAAACATGGAGTTTGAAAAAATGGCAGTGGCAGATCCAGGAACTGTAAACGGGATAAGGGTAAATCTGCAGAAAATTTTTATTTCGAAGGGATTTGAGAACATGTCATCCTGGGAAATGTTCAGTAAAAATGATGAATGAAATAGTGGATTCCAAGCCATATTTCGATATGAATAATATTACATGTATTAAAATATTGGAATACATGGAATAGTCTGAGAAAAGTACAGAAAAATGGTTTGAAAAGATTGGGAAGCGATGGAGGCGTGGCTGCGTGCTCCTGCCTGTCCTGCCACTCTTTCATGCAACAGTTGGTACGGATATGGTACAGAATTATTCGTCTCAGCGGTAAAACGGTTCACGTGATATTGAACATGGGCTTGACATTTGACAACATGGCCACACTGTCAGCGAAACTGTTTGTTGCACACAGGCGCTGTCTGATTGCTAAATGTCACAGGAGGAGGATGAAACCTGTTTCACATCTCCATAATATTGTACCCGCAAAAAAGTGTGTAGACTGCTTATCATAACGTGAGCAAGTGGACGGGGCATGCACAGTAACGATGTGTGTGGAAAGACACTGTGTCTCCTGCCGATGATTGTGAATGGAAAATGCCGCCCAACACCTCGATGCCATCACACAATAATTTGTTCATCGTTAAAACGTGATATTTTCACATCAAACTTATCATCGGGTATGTGTATGTGTCACCAAAAATATGTTACCACTTTGCAGTCGTTGCGGCAAATGTACGAATCTTATATATATATATATATATAAATATATATATATATATATATATATATATATATATATATATATATTATGGAACGCCATTTCTTGTTTTATTCAGTATTTGATCACATGAGTAAATATTGGATCAGAAGAACAAATCGATGTCATTAGGTGAAGAAATGCATTTGTTCATGTGATTAAATAGAGTCTATTTGTTCCTCTGTGTAAATTGATTTGATCTTCTGATTAAGTCGATTTGTTCTGATCAAATCATATATATATATATATATAGAGAGAGAGAGAGAGAGAGAGAGAGAGAGAGAAAGTGTGTCTGTCTGTCTGTCATGGTATCATTAATTTGTCAACGACTGCGGGCCTGAGCAGCATATATGAATACTGACTGTGTGGTATGAGCGCAGATCATGGATGTCATTGTGTTTTTTGTATTAAAGTGATAAATGTACATGTGTTCACCCACAAATGTATATATATATATATATATATATATATATATATATATACACATATACTTCCCATTGATTTAAAAGGAAAATGAGGGTATTTATATGTAATGTGGCAATCATTGCTAACAAAGTACATGGGTATTACTTTATATTACCCAGTAACTGCAGATGTCCTGATGTGTAACAGTTATATAAGGTTACCCAGTAACTACTGATGTTCTGTTTTGTGATCTTTATGTACCACTTAAGATTACTTAATAACTGCAGATATTCTAATGTGTGATCTTTATTTACAACTTAAGATTACTAAGTAACTGCAGGTGTCCTGTTGCATGATCTTAATTTACCACTAAAGAATACCCAGTAACTGCAGGTGTTCTTTTGTGTGATCTTTATTTACCACTTTGATGACAAGGTGAAATCCATGTACAGCTAACTTATCATGTATCGTAATCGAACAAGACAATATCATGATTGCAAAACTATTTACTACTTAATCAAATAAATGTTAATGTCTTCTTAACAAGTGTCTTTGCTTATATGTGTAAAAATTGCTTAAGCCGCAATGTGCCGAAGTCTACTCATTAAATATACTCCGGAAAAAAGTGAGTGGTCCCATTGCTTCAAAATGGAGTGCTCAGAATATGAACTTCTGGGTCAAATACGATGCATAACTATGGAGTTGGAGAACGCCGGCGCTAAAGGCAAGTTTTTAGTCCAGTGCAGAATAAGAAAAAGATGGGCCGGAATTGAGATGAGGCTGGGTTAAGACAAAGCAATGGTCCCGAAATACATGTACTATTGAAGTGCATATGGGATTTAAAAGGCCTGCTGCAGGTACATGGGACATGAGTGGCAGTTCAGATGTCTCGGCGTGCTGATTACTGGCGGCACACCCCTGATTTTGATGGAAGAAGGATTGTTGCAATGGTAATTTGACCCCCCCGCCAAAATATCCATAATGTAAAATAATTGCAACCTCCCCTTTTTCTCTTTGAGAGTATAGTACCGATTCAGGTTGCTAATACCACCCCCACCCACCCACCCCCCACCCCACCCCCGTGTCACTTGTAACATGACCTGATGATTAGATGGTGCACTGAAACTTGTGAAGTGGAGCATGGTTAATCAGGAAGCCCTTAAGAAGAATTAGCTTTGTACCCTCATATGAGGCTACAGTACCAGATTCGACTACAAACAGAAGTTATACATGTTATGATTTGGGGCTCTCGTGCACGGTGTAAGGAAGGCAGGATCCACTTGTCGCTGACTTCACAGTCTTAAAAATACATAGAGAAAACAATCCAAACGTGCACGCACGCACACACACACACACACACACACACACACACACACACACACACACACACACACACACACACACACACATTTTCTGCCCTAGGAATTGCACACACACACACACACATTTTCTGCCCTAGGAAATTGCACCAACATGTCTGGATACTGTGCATCATCGTATAGTCTGGCCAAACCTGTCAACAGTGCCTCCCTTCCCATCACCACAACTGAACGTCCACCTTTTGAAGCTGCACCTTTTGTCCCCCGCCACCGAAGGTGGCATAGGGGGATATAGAGTTAGTGAGGATAGGGGGCCTGCCGTCCGTCTGTGCGTCCGTCCGGGAGCATATATTTAGAACCCTAAGATATAGAATAATGAAATTTATACCAGAGATGCATCATACCATGGGCATGTGCACTGTGTATTGTTTTTGACCTTGACATATTTTCAAGGTCACAGAGCCCAAGAACATATCCATTTTTGTGTATTATAACTATTTTCAACTTCTTCTCCAGAACCGTCACTCAGATTAAGCTGAAAAATGGTGGATATGTTCCTTGTAGAGGGGTCAAACAGAGTTGTTCGATATGTGGGAATGGCGCAGATTCCTGATTTTTAACGATGTTTTCAATTCTGGCACTTATCGGTCAATGCAGCTTTCCCATTGATTACTATGGAAGTCAATGAGCATTCTAATGCTAATTCACATTTTCTACTTCTTCTCCAAAACCATTATCCAGATAAACTTCAAACTTGATGGCAGTGTACCTTGGGTGTGTTTCTAACAGTTTTGTTCAAATGTTCATGCTCCAGTGATTTTTGGAGTTTTAATGAATTTTTTTTGGGGGGGGGGTGGACAAATCTTCTTCTCCGAAACTGCTTACCCAATTGCTTTGATATCATACAGGAAGACACCTACGGACTCCTTGTTGTTAAATTGTTCACCAGGTGGCGCTGCAGTTTTTTTCTAATGTTTTATGGATTTTTGTGTGTTATAGCTATTTTCGACTTCTTCTGCAGAACCGTCACTTAGATTAAGCTTACACGTGGTGGATATGTTCCTTATGGAAGGGCCAAACAAAGTTGTTCACTATGTGGGAATGCTGTGGATTCCTGATTTTTAATGATTTTTTCAATTCGGCTCCTTTGCGGTAAATGCACCTTTCCTATTGATTACCATGTAAGTCAATGGGCATTCTAATGCTAATTTACATTTTCTAGTTCTTCTCCAAAACCGTCATCCAGAGTTACTTCAAACTTGATGGCAATGTACCTTGGGTGGGTGTCAACCAGGTTTGTTCCAATGGTCATGTTCCAATGATTTTTGGATTTTTTATGATTTTTTTTGTTCTTTTGGGGGCAAACCTTCAAAATTATTTTCCTCTGAAACCGCTCACCCAATTGCTTTGATATCGTACATAGACACTCCCGGGGACACCTAGTTCCCAATTTGTTCACCAGGTGGCGCTGCAATTTTTTAATGAATTTTTTGTATGGTTTTGCTATTTTTCACTTGTTCTCAGAACTGTACCTCAGATTAAGCTGAAATGTTATGGATATGTTGTTGTGGAAGGGTCAAACAGTTGTTTACTAGGTGGCACTGCTTTGGATTCCTGATTTTTAAGGATTTTCAATTCGGGTACTTATCGTTCAATGCAGCTTTCCTATTGATTACTATGTAAGTCAGTGGGCATTCTAATGCTAATTCACAGGACAACTGACACGAAATTTACTGTTTACTTGATAACTTGAGATCTGTTTTGAGTTAGCTACACATGTTAATTATTGTGTATGAAGGTCATGCTGAGACAGTACATGAATGACCTTGACCTCGTTTGTGGGGTCACAGTACAACATACATGAATTTTACTCTTCATTATAACTTGAGAACTACTCGAACGTTGATGTTGCACATGTAAGTGTTCTTCTATAAAGTTCAGACTTACTCAGAACATGGTGCCCTTGATCCTTTCCCAAGTTCATAGAGCTGCAAGTGTGATAAATGTCAAGATCAGCTGAGGCACGGGCTGTTCACACAGCCCTCTTGTTTCTGTCTATTGTGGCGGGGGACATAGATCCTTTGGATCACTGTGCACTTGTTTAACAAAGTATTAAAGTCTTTACCGTTTAGGATGGCTTCCCTGAATAAAAACACCTTTAACTGACTTTATACTCAGTGGATATATTATGGATTATTGATCAGTAGATTTGATATGGTAATGCCCATTTCAGTGCGCAATACCAGATGTTTTCATTCAAGTATTTGCAAGTCTTGATCACTTCAAGGTTCATATATGTATTTTTACATTAGTTTGTTAGACACACTTCCTGAATGCAAACAAGATATCTATGTCAGGTAAGATAACCTGGGTTTCCCTACTATCTTGTAAAACAGGTCAAAGTTGTAAAATCACAGAGCAACCAATGTAAAAGGGGGCCAACTTTCTCGCAGTTGATTTTATTATGTGTCTTTCCTTCACCATTTACAACTAGAAATATTCAAGGCAACATAAATATTTAGATAAACACCAAGATATAATTTTTATTAAATATGCAAAAACACATCCAGTCACATACACTCGTGCAGAATGTGTATTGCGTTGCACAGTTGCAAACAAATAAGAACAGAAAGAATGCATGAACAAACAAATAAATCCACAATACCATGCCATACAAAAGCAGACAATTATCACACTCAATCCATATACACAAATCCTGTAAACTGAGGTTATAATTTTGAACATATCATACACGGCACCTTTAATCTTACTTCTACGCAAAATTGGAACATATCTAAAGTTCACTAAACTGCCATCTATCGCCCATCTTTGCGACAGCTTGTCATATCAGAATGAGATCGGAGTTGGCCAATGGATCGTCACCGTTTATCTCCAGTACATTGGGATACTGGTACGTCATATTTGTCTTTTGTTTTTGTATTATGTGACCTTGTTTCTTGGCTTTATGTCTCATGTGTAGTGCATCTCCTTTTCTGTCTTTCCGGCCCAACTTTCCTAGCCCTCTTTTCCGGTGGTAAAAAGAAAACTTTAAACAATTGCTGACAATTACAAAGTATTTTAGTATGTGGTGAGGTTGCATGTCCAACTGTTCGTGTTGATGGAGTGAATTGGGATGCTCAGTGTTTCTGCTGGTTGTTTAATGTTAGCTTGTATGTCAGGTGCTTGAAAGCAAAACTGCGTGATTTTCACAGTTGAGTTTTATTTTAGAAAACGGTAAAATAAGTGTCATAAATATCATAATCACGTATGGATTATCGTATCTCTGCTTTTCTGTCAGGGCACAAGTGGTGACTCAATCACCGTACACATATGACCTGACTTTGAGGTACCTTATATTTGACTACCAACAACCGTGCAGCAGTAGTCACTCATTTCTGTTGACAATCCATTCTATGAAAAAGATATAACTTGTAAGTTGGTTGCATATCAAATTGCAGGATGAAACGTCTAGAGTCTGTTACAAATGTCTGACCAGTTTCAAAGATGTATTTATTATCATTGTCCGGCAAATCACCGCTACCTTTCAAGAGAATATTTCATAAGATATCACTTCAATGCTGAACTATTACAGTTGGATTTACACCTGGAGCTTACTCCTGCTTCATAATGGTTTCCAGGAGTTCACCTAGTTTGGATACAGTTGCATCCAGGGTCAAATTTGACCCCTGAATAGTGGATTTTATAGTAGTTGTACCTACCTTTGCATTCCTCCCTCCTACCCACTAAATGCGTCTCTTCAGTTCAGAGGAGGCAAGTTCTAGGGACTCGACATTGAGCCTTCTTAGTTGATGCTTGAGGCTATCATCTCGAGCTACCTCTGTGAGTATTCCTTTAAGGAGTTTTGTTCTTTCTTGAACGCAGCTATGTGGTCAAACAATCAAAGCAAGTGCTATGAGCACTGCACTGCTCCACAGAGAGCAAGAGATAGATAGATAGAGAGAGAGAGAGAGAGAGAGAGAGAGAGAGAGAGAGGGAGGGGGGCACATCCCCATATCCTGTGCACTGATACTTAACCTGCATGAGGTATGCAATATGTATATAAACCAACTGCTTTTACCTTGCATTGGCTTGTAATAGCCCAAGTAATTTTTCAGAATATGATGTGAAATAACAAAATGTATCGCAGTCACAAGGTCAAAGTGACAATACTGTACACAAGTTCAAAATACCACTTTACCCACCTGTGAGAAACAGGCTACAATATACCAATGGCATAGTCACATCCCTAAGCATGTGTTCAGGAGATGGAAGGTCTGACTTCTGAAAAAAAACTACACTAAATTCCTGTTTTCTGCAACCAATATTTCTATACTGAGAATTCCACACTTTAAATGCCAAAGTTAATTACGTTTAATTTGGAACTTCTCTTATCTAGGCAGTGACTTCAGTGCAGCAGTCACACGAAAAAATGTTTCCACAAGCATAAAATAACAGGGAACATGTACTTACACACAAATCCCAAGACCCCAACAGGTTTGTCGACTCAGGTGACAACAGTATCTGTAATTACCATAAGATCAACCCAAATGTAATTGACACCACAGGCTAAATAAACATTGATGTGTGCTTGTCAGGTCTGACACAATCACATAATTTGTTCATTTTTACTTCATGTATAATTTTGCTAATGTGAATTACAAACAAAGAAGTCTTGTAATGTTCAACAATGACTCAAAATCAAGAAAACAGCATATTAGGTCAGTAGGTTAAGTTGTGCAGGATATGACAGGCTTGCCTTTCTCAGTTTCCTATTCTTTGCAACAATAGATCAAACCATGAAGACCATTTTTTGCCAATAATTGTTGTTGTCCTAAAGGTGTCCTACCAGGATAACACAATGGGTGTATTCAAAAGTGTTTTTAAATGATAGATCTGAGCTACAAAAGTAAGCAAATTTCACATATAAATGAATGGGGACTTCATTTGGTTTCCACCCCAGCCTCATTTTTGTTTCTGTCGCCAGAGGGTAGCACCATTCCAAATATGACAGGGACTTTTGAATAGGGTGTATGGGCAGGCAGGTGATTGGACTATATTTAATTTATGGAGATGGGCATTAGGCTGAGAAAAACCAAGACGCGACTTAGTGTGACAGATGTTTGGAAAGTGCTTACCGTGTGAAAAGTAGGAGGGAATGGGGTCAACAGATAATAGTTGATTTTCGAGTCTCCATATCGTTTAGTACCGGTAGTAAATTTAACCTCTCTAATGTTGAGCTTGTTATGCAGGCTAATATTAGAGGTGAATCCCATATTATGAGGTAGAAGGTCTGAAAGGTAATTAGGGGCCCTTTTATGGATCATATTATAAAGAGGACTAAATTGTAATATTTGCGTCTAGTGGAAAAACTTTGCCAACTGAGTTCAGTTAGAAGCAAATCAACGGGGTGTGGGTGTGTGGGTGTGTGGGGAGTGTGTTTCAAGGTAACAGTACAGATACAGGCTGCTTTATACTGAATGGCTTGAAGACATGCTGATAAACCTTCCATGTAATTGTCGAAGAGGACACATCCATATTCCAGTAGCAATGGATCATTGGAGTGTATATTTGGGTTTAAGGCATTGCGAGATTGTTTTAAATTAAAATGCGTTAACAGGGCCAAATGTTGACTAGATTTATTGGTGATGCCTGTAACATGGGAGTACCAAGAAAGCTTTTTCGAAAGTGTAATGTGTGTTCATTTGCTTCAGGTATGGCTGTGTTTCCCAGGATAACGGAACCTTGGATGAGGTGGATGAGTGGGTTTGGTAACCTAAGAAGAGAAAAAAACAGCTATTGATTTAATCGCATTGAAGGTGACATGCCATAGTTTTCCCAAGAGGTAGATCTCATGAAGGTCCGTATTTCATCTTTTAGCAGAAAGAGTAGGATTATGTACGATTTCCAATACACTGGTGTCATCAGCAAAAAGGCTCGTCATTGATTTTTACAGGTGGTGTCTTCAGTAATGTCATTAAAAAAAAACAAGGTATAGAGGGTCTAGTATGGAGCCTTTTGGTACGCCAGCTTCCACTGACAGCCAAGTGGAAGTTTGACCACAAAGATTCATGCGTTTGAAGCAGTTTGACAGATAGCTGTTAAGAAAATCCATGACAGGGTTTGTGAAGCTGAGTTGTTTCAATTTGAACAGGAGACCCTCATGCCAGACAACGTCAAATGCCTTAGATATATGAAGAAATACCATACGGGCTTCCTTGCCAAGTTCAAGTCCATTCTAAATATCATGGAGAATGCATACAAGCTGGTTGACGGTGGGGTCGTTTGTTTTAAAGCCAGAATTTTTAGGTGTAGGGGGATTATGTGTGATGATGTACTCATAGAGAACATTGTAAATAAGTGGTTCAAAGACCTTTGAGACGTTACACAACAGAGAGATACGTCAATAAGTTTCCTTGGACTGTTTGTTGTTTTATCTAATGGACTGGGAAAACATAAGATGTTTTCCACAGTTGCGGAATGTGGGAGGTTTCAAGGGAGTGATTAAACATTTTTGTCAGAGGATGGCTGATTCCAGAGGCAGTGTTTTTCAGTAGAGTGTTTCCTGTATTATCAGGTTCAGAAGCCAAACTAGATTTTAGGGATTGCAAGATCTTTTCAACCTGTGCAGGTTCGAACTGAAAAATATGCAGGTAAGCATCGGTTCTGAAAGCAAAGTAAGGAAAGGGTAAGGGGTTATTTTGGGGTGGGAGCTTACATTAGTTAGCAAAATAGGTATTAAAGATTTCGCACTTTTCAATGTAGTTAGATATAACCTTTCCATAGTCAATGACTGGAGGAATTGATTGGTGGAGTTTGTTATCAGGTATTGATTAACTGAGGGTCCACCACTTTTTAGGATTTATCTCTTTTGAATCAAGCTCAGAACGATTTTTTTTTCAAAATACAAATGGACGGTCTTCTGTATTAGATTTTTACAGTTACGTTGCATTTGCATTTACATTTGTCAGCTAAAGGAAGGGTATACAGATGGGGTTGAAGTGTGAGCCGCTTGTATCTTTTTCATGCAAGGTTGTGCTGTCAGATAAGTCTCTTGATGTTAATATTTATCTGTGGTTTGTCTTTGGGTCTAATAGTTATTTCATGGCATGGGATAGATTCTTTACAAGTATATGTAAAAATGTCAGACCAATAGGATACAACTTCATTCATGGAGTCAGTGACCACAAAACATGTGTCCCCGGGTGCATATTGTAGGGCTGTCTTTAGGTTATCAAAGTTGGTATGCTTGTAGTCCCACACAGTACGTTTGAAGGGTCGATCTATGGCTAAGGATGGAGAAAGTGCAATAGATTACAGCATGATCAGAGATGGAGATAAGTGGGAGTATGCCAAAATACAGAATAAAGCCAGGGGAGCCGGTAAAATTGACATGGGAGAGGCGAAATGCATTCCACAAACTCGAGAAGAGTTCATTCCTTTTTCCTTGGGAAATGCTCACTTTATAGATTCATTGCAGTTTTCGTCGTCTAGTTGAACCAGTTGGAGGAGTGAAGGACTTCAAATATGTGGGACAATATTTCAAAGGACTTCAGAAAGAACTGGATCAAATATCGGGAAAGGGGGGGGGGGGAGAAAAAACGCTTTTATCATCCCTGACTGGTGACTGAAGTAGTGAATCAGATAGCCTTGTCTGTGTATGACGATAAGTGCTACATTTTAGATGATAGTATATCCACTTACAGACATTAATTGAATCGGAATTTGGCAAGATGGCCATGAAGCCAAAGGTGTATTTCGTCTGTGGTCTGGATGGACTGGGAGATACATGTGAGAATGTACCTCACTTAGCGGTTGTTGGTGACGTGATGAATGAAATGGACAAGCGTGTGCTTGACATGTTCACCAAAAAAAGTCAACACCATAATACAAGCATTGTATCAATTGTGCATAACTTATTTGCTGACAACAATGTTTTTTGCACTGTCAGTCTAAATGCTCACTATTTAGCAGTTTTTTTTAATGCACGAGACAGACAGCAAAGAACTGCTTTAGTGAGACAGCTTAGAATCCAACAGAAGTCGAGCAGTGATGGATGTTTTTTTAGGAAGCAACCAAGGAACAGCAGGGTTATCTCTTCATTACTGTGCATCTGGCACCTCCAGAAATAGAAGATACCACACAGACATTTTCGCTTCAGAATCTACAGTGTTTATGATTAAGAACACATGATGGCACAGAGAAAGTGTTCGGAAGAGAAAGACGCAACAAAGAAATTTTCCAGGCGAATACGATGAAATGCTGTAATACTGTCTTCTTTGAATGCATGTCCAATGAGCACGATAAGTGGTATGATACAAAAAGCACCTCCCAACTTGATAGGTGCCATAAGTGAATGTGTACTTAATATACTAAGAGGCAACATGAAACTTTCCAAGAGTCGAAAAGAGAGTCTTCAAAACATAAGCACAAACTATGTAAATGAACTGCAAGAGGTGTATCAAGAGGACAGAATAAACAAAATTCTAAAACAGAGGGGAGGATTCATGTCTATATTTTTGCCATTGGCAGCAACACTTGCAAGCGCTCTCTTCAAACCCCTTTCAAAATGAGCCAAAAATAATGACATAGCCACTTACGAGACAGCTTTACAGGAATACCTAAAGACATATAAAAGACTGAAGGAGCAACAAAGCATTTCTTTACCGCACCAGGTGACCGCATCCATCTCAACAGGCAACTTCTGTCATTGGAGAAATGGAGAGGCAGGAAATTGAGAAACTATACCAAAGTGTGATTGCCAACGTTCCAAAGAGTTTGAGGAAGAATGCAGAACGGCTTGTGGAGTATTTGAAAAAGTACCCTGATCTGTCCATCAATACCAATGGAGAACTGAGGTGAAAGGTCATGTGATAAAGTCACATAGAGTATCTCACTGCCAACTCTGTACGCAGGAGACTAGTTGCACAGAGTGTTCCCAGCCTGCCTGAATTTCATGTTTTCCTGTGGAGAGCCAACATGTCAAAGACTATGGTCCCACAATCAGTTCTTCCTAACACACCAAGGAGAGGCAGGAGACAATTATCACCACCTGCTGCTAAGTCTTTGTCCCCAAGAGTAAGTCTGGGGCAAAAAGCAGAAAAAGCAAAAAGGAACAGCAAAATACAACAGTATGATCGTGGCTGTCTTGGTAAAAGTCTGGCAAAGCTTCAGTACAGACTTGCAAGAAACCATGTTAACAACAACAGCATTTTGGATCAATCAGAATAATGGTGGAATGTTACTTAACCCTTTCATCTGACAGCTCAAAGCAGTACTTTCCAGATAATACAGTAACTGAATTCAAGGTTAAGCTTCCAAAAGTCATACAACTACATGGATCGTATAAAGTTGGCCTGGCAGAGATATTGTATCCCTATAATTGGGATGACATCCCAGCTGCTGATGCTCATTTCAAAATAGGAACCCCAGGTGATCAGCAATCAAATTAAAGAAATTGTTTTTCAACAGAAATCCAAATGCTTTGAAAAAGTTGCTGAACATTGCTTGTACAGATCATGGCCTAAGACAGACATAAGATAACGATAAAGATGACATTGCCATATGTAGAGCTGGAAATATTAAGTCGACAGCTTTGTCAAGTCCTTGGATTTGAGCAGCGCAAATTCAGCTCAGGTACTGAATATGTCAAACTATCCGTACACACCAAAGCTTCATACAAAATAGATTTGGATGCAGGACTACACTCCATATTTGTGTACACAGATGTGGTTAAACATACAGTGATTGGAGATACGTTGGCTCCAATTCTGCGTATCTTTAGGTCGCAGGGGAACATGGTGGTCAGAGTACTATGACTTATAATGCACCACTTTATCAATCTATAAAAACTCATACGTTCGATGTCATAGCCATAAAAATGGCATCTCAGACCGGTCATCCAATCCTATTTAATAGAGGACAAGCAATTGTTACACTTCATTTTCGGCCTAGAAGGCAAAGACTACTGCCATGAAACAAAAACATGTTAAGTATGTTGCCCCACCTGACAATGTCTACAAAAATTACTACATCAATCACGCTGGTCATGGGATTCCAGTTTATAAAGGTTCTGGACTGCAAAAGGGGCACAGTATTGGCAACACATTTGGTGGTCTTTTCTGATCTGCAGCCCCGCTTTTGAAATCTGCATCCAAAACTACAGGACAAGAGGCTGTGAATTTTAGAATGGGATTGGCCAAGGATGCTATGAGTGGTCAAGATATCAAAATTTCAGCAGAAAAGATAGGATGACAACTTAGCACCAATCTACTGGACACATCTGTTCAGTCACAAAGATGACCCAAAAAGCAGAAGGCAGCAGGCAATAAAAGGCATCAACAGCAGTCAAGTAAAAAGAAAAGACAAGGAGACATCTTTGGATAAAGACATGTCAAGATGACTTCACTAGGACATGAAAAGAGTGCACTGAGCAGCAAGTCAGAGCTAGATCTCTTTACGTTACCACTTACCCAGACTGGAGTAGAAGCCAGGTTATGGAAACCCATCATCCTGTCACCTCCTTGGATGATGATGCTCCCATACAGTTTGAAACCAATGGATCTGGGGACAAATACATGGTTTAACCATAACAGTTTGCTGCCCCAAGTGAAAATCACCAAAGAGGATGGCACAGACCTGGATGATCCTGCCGATGTGGGACCAGTAAACAACTGGATGCACAGTTTATTCAAGAGTGTAGAAGTAGAGTTGAATAACGTGAGTGTAACTAACTTGTTACCAGGTAATGCCTACCAAGCATGTCTGGAAAATTTACATACCTAAAAGGGTGACACCAAAAACAGTCAACTGTAGAGCATGATGTGGTCTGTTGACACTGCTGGACATATGGATGAGTCAAATCTGGGCACTTCCACTACCCCTGCCAAAAACACGGGCTTTGATAGAAGAGGTCGGCAAACTAAGGTCTCCAAGCAAGTGGAACTCATGGGACCACTGAATACTCCCATATTCAATCAAGACAGGCTGCTGTTGAATGGCGTTAGAATCAAATTTCACAGGTCATCAGCATCATTCCATTTGATGTCTTCAGCCACTGGCTCATTCAGGATGCATATGCATAAAGCCATCCTTTATGTTCGCAAAGTAAGAGTGGAAGCTAGTGTGTATGGGACATGCAAGAGCATTAGAACCCAGCACAGCCAAATATTCTATCTGGAGGGATGTTATTCAGACCCATGTGTTACCTGGTAACATTTCTTCTGAACACGTGCAAGATCTGCTCAAAATGAAATTCCAAGAATCATCATCATTGGTTTTGTGGACAATGATGCCTACAATGGCTCTCTTATCAACAATCCTTTCCATTTCAAGCATTACAAGTAAACAAACTTGTCACTTAAAGTAGGGGGTAATACACTGGAACCATTCAGACCCAACTTTGCAGAAGGTATATACACCAGGGAATGTTTGAGCCTGTACTCAGGGATTGGAAAGCTCAATGAAGATTTTGGGAATGATATCACACCAGAGACGTTTGCAAGGGGTTATACTCTCTTTGCCTTTGACTTGACACCTAATCTCTCATGCGACTCAGATCACTATCTGCTGGTTAAGAAGGGAAGTGTGGATCTGGATGTGACATTTGCTACTGCCCTCTCATCAGCAGTGTGCATGATCGTCTATGCTGAATATGACAACGTAATAGAGATCGAAAAAGCAAGGAATGTAATCACAGACTTCTAACATGGACACCAACACAATTACAGATATCTTAGGCAGACAGGAACCAGCAACAAGATCTGGATATGCTGGTGTATGCCTCTGACAATGTTCTGAAAGCACCGTGATATGGAAAGTTGTTTGTGATAAATACCGCTCCATCAACAGAGGAAGGAGAACATTTGGTGGCAGTATATGTGCCCCAAAGATTTGAACATGGACATGCAGAATACTATGACCCTCTTGGAATGGAACCTTTTGTTGATAGCATAGAAAAGTTTGTGCTAGCCTGGCCACATGAGTATGTTTGGAACAAAGACAGAATACGAAGCTGGCATAACACAACATGTGGATAGCACTGCATATTTTACTTATCTCAGCAATGCATGGGGATTCGCATTGTTGATATCACAGGTAAATTGCCCTTCCAGAAGATTCAGAATTAAGTGATGAGTTGGTGAATCAATATGTAGAACTTTCTGTTGGATATGAAATATCTGCTGACTTGAATATAAAACATGACAACAAAAACCAAAATGCAACTCGGTATGCCTTATTGGACATTACATTTCAGACATAATCTTTAAGGACACATATCCTCTATGATAAATAGAATCATAGATCACAGTATAAGTAACAATTCTCTCATTGTCAGGTGTCAGTTTTGCCCAAAGGATAGCAAGGAACTACAACACTCAAACCATCATGGCTATCAACAAAAGATAATTACCATATTTTCCTAGGCAAATCAGCAAAGAGTTGGATGGCTCGATCAGGCTCTTCAAGCCTACCAAAGGATCCGAGACCATTCTGCATATATCTGCAGACGTTGCTCAGAAGATTATAGATATGGACAGGCTGTTCATAGAGGTATCCATACAGGAAGGCAGCCTGGAACCTTGGCGTCATGACCTGGGGGTATGACAATACCATGGGCATACACATCCACAAGTGGCCTGTGGACAAATTATGCATGATACGCCCCACCAAATGTGGGATCTGTCTGGATCCAGAACAATGACCCCATTTTATGACATACCTCCATCTTGTTGTCTGCGAGCCTACACCATCAGATCAGACTTACGATGCTCTCGCTACCAACTTCTGCACTTTTGTCAAGGGCCCTGTCTATGCTGCAAGTTTCCACTTTTTGCTCCATCAAATGTCAAAATTCCCAAGTTGTGAAGCATGTGAGAATGGCGAGCCTGGTCAGGAAGGGCATTCTTCTCTACAGGAGGCAGCCTTTTTGCGCTGTAAACCTGCCTGGAACAAAATGTTGCAAGATTTGAGCGTCCATAAGGTATACAGCTCCACCATCAGAAAGCTGCTGTTAGAGTTTCAATCCTTGCCCGAGGTTTTAGCCACCGTTCTGATGTATGCTGTAGACTTACATGACTACAAGATCGATAATGAAGGTCGTCTGTGACATGACATGATCCCTGCAGGTTTTTCATTGGATCCTGAAATAGGAAACAACCACAAACCAGTGCTTTCTGAGCTCAAGCAGGGTGTCTGCAGGATGTACGCATTTATCCACTGCCCAGAGCAGAAAAAGCAAGATGTCACCAAACCAGACTGTTTGAAAGAAAAGACCACCCTGGAACCAAAGAAGCATGACGTTGGCAAACCAGTCAGTCTGACTGAAAAGACCTATCCACAGCAAAATCAGTCTGAAGGAGAAGACCCCCCCCCCCAAAAAAAAAAAACGAAAAGAAAAGAAATACTGCACAACTTGCAATGGACAGCCCCATCAGTGCAGTTGGCAGACCGAGAATGAAAGCATCATAATGTGCCACATGGAAAAATGTCCCTTCAGCACAGCATGAAAGCAAGGCAACACATTGTGCCATTCCTTCATTATTTTACAATAACAGATTTTTGTGGGAATCTTTATCATGCAGAAAACTGCTAGCATGTGAATCATGGCCAAGCTGAGGGAAATCAGCAAAAACAGACACTCAAACTTTATTCTTCCTTCAATTCTATAATTGTGAGCACAAGTATTGTTGCTTCTGTGATCTGGAAAATGATCGTGAAACAGTTACCTGCAACCACTGTGACATTATATACAATGTAATTAAACTTGTCACATGAGCCAGGAAGGAGAACCCCAATCCAGCATATGTTAAATCTTGACAGTATTAGAAAATGTGCAATCTGTTTGATTTAATTGCATACATTATAATCTGAACATTGTATTATAATTTGTAATATTATCTCCATTATAGGTTTTATATCAAAATGAAATGAGCCCCACAAGCAGATGGTAATATAGCCTCAGAACGCACAGCTTATAACTATAATATTGTCAAGTTAGAGTCTATAGCAGATGAAAAGATTTAACTCAATTGCCAATATATAATATATTGATGTATTTAAATATGTTGTACCTGTTTAATTTATAATGTTATGTGCATTGTATCTTATTACATTTTATATCAGACAAATGTATTGAAGCATGACACTGTAACCATATTGATGCATTGTACACAGTTAATATTGCAATGAAGAAGAAAACAGGTCCTTTTTATGGCCACATACAGTTACTATGGATGGCGCTGGAAAGGCTGGATTTGAAAAAATGGTCTTCCGGTGGTCCATCCCCCTGTGGTCGTATAAATTCAAGTCCCCACAGGTTGCACCGAAAAGAATAAAACGCACGCACCCGAAGGTAAGAACCTCATTTTCTTTTTCAAATCATAAATATTAGCATCTTAAAACCTCTGGTCTTGCCGTAAAAAACAAAATTTCGACATTCGTTCCAAGCATGCTATTATGATATCGTTCTGAATAAAAGTTGTGACAGAAAGCAAGGAATTTGCTTCAGGAAATGTTTATGTTTCCAGCGTTGGGCATATTTGACCAGTATCGTCTGCATTTCTTTGTGCTTTATCGTGGTCTTGAGTAATGGTCAGAAAGCACGTGAGGCACATTAAGCTACAAATCACAGAGTGCACGTAAAATGCACTCTTGTTGGATTCGTAGGTCTTAGATTATCAGCATATTATATGAAGGTCGGGTGTATTTATTCTAGTTGACTTAGAACTTAACTTTATTACTTTTAAGAAAGTAAAATGTATTTTATTGTAAATTACTACTGTACGGCAGACGCAGACTGCCAGGAATGTCAAAAAGTTAAACAGTGGAAAAGACAACAAAATGTAACGAACATGAAAAAACATCAAAATTGGATAAAAAAACAGATGTGTCTTTATTAAAGTGTGTGTGTCAACGCACACTTTTCTGTTTTTCTAGGAATTCTTTCTTTCTTTCTTTCTTTCTTTCTAGGCAAATTTGTCCGACATTTCATTTGAAAAGTATTATATGTAGAAACTCCAAACTTGGCACAATTATACTTCTATGGATAAAGTCTGGCCTTTTTATAATGAGAGGTCATGGTTTTCAAAATTATGCAAATGAGGGCTAATTAAAGTTTGAAATCTTCAATATCTTATATACTATAGTAGATGTGGTTCCGAATGTATAGGAGTTCGATCATAGCAAGGTAAAGGTCATCTCAAAGGTCAAGGCCATGTCAAGGTCAAAGGTCATGTCAAGGTCAAAGGTCCATTTTCAGCCAAAATGTCATTTTTGAAGTCAAGGTTCACTTCAGGTAGAGGTCATCTCAAGGTCAAAGGTCATTTCAAGGTCAAAGGCCACTTTCGATGGTGGCTTTCTTCTAGCCATAACTTGGTAAATTTTTTTTATCCAATTTTGATCATGTTGGGCTCAGATTGTAGCTATTGTAACCCTGCACAGTTTTAAAATTTACATGTGACCTCTAAAGTTCAAAGGTCAAGGTCACGTGGACCTTTGAAAGTTTCATCCAGTCATAACTTGGCCAATCTCCATCCAATCCAATTCTAATCACGTTGGACTCACATTGTAGGTATTGCTACACTGGACATTTTTATAAGAACATGTAGCCTCAAAAAGGCAATGGTCAAGGTCATTTGGCCCTTTGAAAATTTTATCTTGCCATAACTTGGTCAATTTTCATCCGATTTGGTTCATGTTTGGCTTAAGTTGTGGGTATTGTAACACTGTGCAATTTACATGTGACCAGTAAAGGTCAAAGGTCAAGGTCATTTGGACTTTGAAATTTGCATCCAGCCATAAGCTTAATGGAATGTGAAGTACCAAATGATAAAAGTTGTATCAATTTGAATGATGCTAAATAGCAGCATTAGAAATTTTAAATCTTGAATAAATTCAAAGCTATAATAGATATACATACCATTCCAACTTCTGCTCCTGTGTTATGGAATAGTTGTACATTGCCATATCAATATGCTTTGAAGACACACACACTGATTTGCTATGCAGCAAATCATCTTTCCTAGTTTTTACTGTGTCAGGTGGAGGAGTACCACGCAGTGTTGTGACTCCGTGCGGCGAAGTCTCCTCGTAGTAAGATTATAGTTCTTTTTCCAGTGCATTTTGGAACACTTTAATGTCAAGTTCGTATAACTTTGAGTAAATTTAATTGCTCACAATTTTAAAATAAAGCGCAAATATTTAGTTTCTGTGAAGACCTAGACGCACCGTGGCCACATCGTATTTTCACAATATTGTCCCAAATACTTTATTTACAGGGCAAACCGTTCCTTTGTAGCGTGTGTTATTTGGATGTATTTCTTTTATATTTCATAAATTTTATAGCTTAAGATGGACTGCTGTGATGTCACTCTTTGGCTAGATTCACTCTTCTCTATGAACGATTTTTTTTTATATTTTCCACATGCATGCTTCATTTGCGGTGGATTGGTAATTTCTGAGTGCATTTTCTTTTATTCCAAAATGGACTAGCCAGGTTCCATGCGGATTCCTTGTCGCGGAATTTTTCATTTCCAAAAGGATTTTATGTTTTCAGGAAAGGAGCGCCACAGTATTAATATGTAGGAACTAATGCTAAAGGATCCATTTTATATAATTGAAGCATCGGATGCAATGTATTTTTTGTGTGGAGATAAATAATGAAGTTCTTGATATTTTTGTGACTAATAATAATGTCTTGCTCATTGTGATACCAGAGAGATCGTATATTGTGTATGGTATAGTAAAATATGTTACTTTTCTTACAGTACTTTTTTGTCTATGGTTACAGATTTTTAGAAAATGGGTTATGATTGTTGGCATCCAAAATATAATGTATATGTATTTATATTGTTATCAATTGACGTTAATTAGTGCATGAAGGATCCAGAGTGACAATTTATGCAGATATATGTAATGAAGTTCTGGATATTTCTTGGTACTTGTTACTTATGTTAGCAGTTAGACAGTGTAACGCACGTGTTAGAAAAAACCTGTGAATTTTCTCACACTCCTTTATTTTGTATGTTACAGTGTGTGTGTGTGTGTGTGTGTGTGTGTGTGTGTGTGTGTACTTGTATTTGAATGCCAACAATCATAATCTATGAATTGATACTGTTGTCGATCGACGGTAATTAATGCATGAAGGATCCAGAGTGATAATTTATGCAGATATGTGTGCTGAAGTTCAGGATATTTTTGTCACTTCTTTGGTATGCCAGAGAGACCTCAAATGTACATGGTAGAAAAATCTGTGAATTTTGTTACACTCCTTTTTTGCCGATTTTCAGAACGCGGATTATGATTGTTGGCATCCAAATATAAACACATCACTCCGCCTCCCCCACACGAGATTTTGACCCTTTCACTTAGGCCTATATTTACATTGGTGGCATCCACTCCAAGAACACGGCATTTCTGACGTCACTGATGTAAATGTCCATGATATCTTAAATACCAGTAGTAAATCATGTAAAATGTCTGTTTTTTATGTGTCTAAGTGTGATGAACCAAAGGCCATGTCTGAGTCAAACTGGCCCTGTGACCAAAATATTAAAGTTCGCTAATTCCGTCAGAGAGCAGGCGGCCGTAGGCCGACATATTCCGACCGGGATCAGCGCTCCATAGGCTGGTAGGGCTGCTTCAAAATTTTACCGAAGAGCGAAAAAGTGTGGGAAGCCCCGAGATTGGTTAAAAGACGGAAGCAGTGAGTTCAATAAGGACAGGACCATGCATTGGAGTTGACATATAATTTGCTATTGTCGTTTTTTAGAACAACAGGAAAAAATGCTGTAACCATTCGGTGATTATAGACCTATAAAAAATATAGCATTGTCACTCATGATTAAATCGATGAGTAATTATAAATGAAAAAGAAGTTCTTTATGACTGCTGTATTTGAAAAGTGAATTCACGTGCGTGGCAAACAACACTCAAGCGTTACGAATACTCACTCTAACATATTGTTTAAGCGCCAGTCAGCTATGTGGCATAATGGCTAGGACGGTGTACGTTACAAGCATGGGCTGTGCGTTCGAATCAGCATGCGTTAGAATGCACAAGAATGTTTTTCTTCTTTTTGGCTTCCATTATTTATTTATTTATTTATTTATTTATTTATTTATTTATTTATTTATTTATTTATTTATTTATTCATTCAATCATTTATTTATTTTCTTTATTAATTAATTAATTTATGTACTATAATATTTTGTTTATTTATTTATTTGCTACTATCACACAAGAAATCTATTATCATACTAGAGAGAACGTACTTTCAACAAAATGACGGTCATCCTTATATTTTTTTAGATCTTTTTGCTGTATTTTATTTTATCAAAAGAATGGGTGTGCAATAAATTATTGTTATCATATATTCAGCATCATTTTTATTATTATTATCATCATAATTATTATTATTATTATTATCATCATCATCATCATCAGTAGCAGCAGCAGTAGTAGTAGTAGTAGTAGTAGTAGTAGTAGTAGTATAAGCATTGATATTAGACTTGCATCGCATATTATCTTTAAATCATAATAAACTTAGAGTGTTGAAAAACAGATGTGTATGTTGTTATCAATATTAACTGAATTTTCATAGTAATTACACGATCTTCTTAGCTCTATGGTACAGCAGGGATTATAGCACCACGTCCAATTGTCTGCCAACTGAGCGAAAGTGTCAAGAACCCATGTGTCATAATGGTTGCAGTTGATCGCACACATACGAAAGGCGACGGGCTCGAATCCATGTGTCTCGCTTCATTATAATATATTGATAATATACTTTAATAATACAAGTCTTATTGAGCCGCTCAACGATGTAAAAGAAAGAAAGAAAGAAAGAAAGAAAGAAAGAAAGAAAGAAAGAAAGAAAGAAAGAAAGAAAGAAAGAAAGAAAGAAAGAAAGAAAGAAAGAAAGAAAGAAAGAAAGAAAGAAAGAAAGAAAGAAAGAAAGAAAGAAAGAAAGAAAGAAAGAAAGACGTGACTCATAGTAGAAACAACAGATGCTCTGTTGTATGGACGGGTTTAAAGCCTTTGAAAGTAACAAGACAGTCAATTTTAGAAGTAAAAACATGTATACATGTGCCATGACGTGTTCATACCTGTAGCTTTAAGCTTATATTGAAACGTAGCAGTCTTATTGGAATATGTAGTATTATACAGAGTATGCTTGAATTCATTTTACGATCAACTTGATATGACCGCTTCCCGCATTTATATTTCTGTTAACCTACCCCCCCCCCCCAATTGATAAAACGTATTCAAGTACATAAATAAACATAGCATAATATACACGGAGAATAAAATGTCAGATATAAGGGGAATGAAAAAGTGGGAAATTTGTGAAATATAGGGTTGCAATACCTTTTTTATTACGATAAAAGCAGCTTTGCATTTTAGTGACTGGAGAGGTTATAGTGCCCCATCTGGTGTAAACAATCTTATCTTTAAATATCCAGATATGTATAGAGTGTCTGACGCTAGTTAACGCCTAAATCGGATCCTACAGGTCAGAATTCTCACTGAAAATTCAATTATGATGTGCTTCAAATATTGCAATTGACCCTAAAAACTGTTCCCAAAAATTTGGTAGCCTTGAGTTGAACCAGATTTATTTTTTCTTCATAATAACTACTAATACCACACATTTTAAAGATTTTTTAAAAATAATTTACTTGTTGTCGATTAAAAAAATCAAATCTTGCACACGTGTTGATCTTTGCATGTTAATCACTACAGCAATATTAATTTATTTTGATATATTCTAAAAAACAACAACACAAAAACAAAACAAAAATAATTTAATGATTTTAAAAATTGTTATTTTTTTTAGTAACTTTAGTAGTTTTTACGTGGAAAATTTTCCATGGTTTAACCTAAAGCTACCTAGTTCTTGTGGGGTGTTGGTATCGTCAAATCGAATATTTTGAGCATCTCATCCTGAAATTACAGCAAGTATTGGGACCTTTCGGGGTCCAATTCACGTGTTCTCTAACGCTGTCAGACACGCTGTACAAGCCGCCTCTTTCCTAGCAACTGAGTTTTGCAAATTTTGCGATACACGTATTAACCATACCTGGCTCTTAAGAGTCTTTCTGTGTTGAATTCAAGACTGGGTAAGTATCTTGCTTGCCTCGGTGCAATAATAATGATAATAGGAAACCATGTCATTATAAGGGATGAGTTTCATTGGACACTTATTTTAAACATGTTTTTGTTTGAAAGTGCAAGAAAAAGGATTGAGAAATATAACTTCTGGTAATTCTGCTCCAAGGCATCACATCACGAAGTAACTGAATGCAAAATGAAGTTAAGTTTTGTTTAACATAGAGCTGCAATACGGGATAAAAATTGAAGACCTGTCATTCACGAAAAAATGTGAGTACCAATCGATAACAGCATTTTTAATTGTACTAAAACAAAAATTGGGGAACCGTCATTCAATACAAGGAAACAAAATAAATGAATGAACGGACGAACGAACGAACGAACGAACGAACAAATAAATAAATAAATGAATAAATAAATAAATAAATAAAAAAAATAAATAAACATACAAACAAATAAATGAATAAATAATGAAACGAGTTTATAGATCTGCTATAACATGCTTAATTTTGTATAATTAGTAAACAATAACAGATAAATAAACTTAGTTCAACTGTGACGAGGGAGACGAGGGATTAAAAAATCCAACTTAGACTTTTGGTCCCCCCCAAATTATATATGCAAAATTAGGTTTACACGTTAAGTTTCTCGATGTTAAAATTTTGGCTTAAGTTAAAATCAGCTGTCCACACACATACACACACACACACACACACACACACACACACACACACACACACACACACACACACACACACAACACACACACACACACACACACACACACACACACAATTTAAAAAATAAATATAGGCCCTATAATGGAAAAAAGGACAACCACTAGATTAGAACTCAATACCTTTCGTGTCAAAGACATACGTTCTACCACTACGCTGCATGTAGTTCTACATGTCTATGCATATTATTTGGCTCGGATAAATCTACTCAAAACTAACATTGCTCGTTTAGTTTATTGTTTTCTCGCTCTGCCATGCAATTCATTGAAATTTCGTTCTTAGGCAACGTGACTTATAAATTTGTGTCACTGGTGAAATATAAATAGCTGTACATGTCATAAGTGGTCAAGCTCAGGTATGAGCGAAATTATGGAAAGGCGACTCCAGTGTTTGATAAACATTCAAGCAGGTACATGGGCATAAAAGTGGTGGGGCAGTATCATAGTAACTATGATCGAGATCGGGATATAAATTGCATCATATTTAACAATAAGTTTACTGTCATTTTTTTTTTAGCAATAATCAAGCAGGAATATGCTTTCGGTAAATGCAGACATAAGCGAAGTGCAAAAGTACATTATTCTTGTTTGAAAATGAATGGTCCCTACTGCGTTGACGTTTCTCGTTTCGTTTCGCTCTATTTCGCACTGTGCATCCTTTCTCGCTCTTTTTCGTGAAAATTTTGAAGCAGCCCTAGTACTCCGGGCTGCAATCGGCAATGGTTGTTCATGAAAGACCAAGATAGTAATCTGGTATTCGGCGCCAGATCATTGCACTCACGTTCCCAGAACTTTGACACTGACCACTTTCAAGTTAACCCATTTAGTTGTTTCTGCTACTGATGTGTTAGGCGCTGGCGGAGTTAAAATGGAAATCCTGTGTTTCTCTCTGCATAATGCCATTAATTGACCTTTTTTTTTTTTTTTTTTACAAAGCGCTCACCCCACAGATCGCTTCTCCGACAAATGCACCTCCACCTGATGAAATCACCATTATATTTAGGCCTACTATATATATATTTTCATATCAACATAGGCCTATTTCTCACAGTTAAGTCAAGAATATACAAATAAGTTGTGTTTCGTATCAAAAGGCATTCCTCCATGGGTGTCGGGGAAGATCTGGAAAGATGGGGTTTATCAGCCGGAAGATGTCCTTTATGTAAAGATAGTAGTTCACATTTTCTATTTGTCTGTCCAGCACTAAATGATATCCTCGCTGAAAAATAAGGTATGTTGGTTCCTTGTCGAGCACGCATATGATCTTGGAAAGGACAGTGGTGAATTATTTGACCAAACATGGAGACAGTCACTTAATGACTTCTCGGAATGACAGATTGTTAGCCCCAAGGGACCTCCCCTCGCTCTGTTAAGCTTGCGGGTGGGTCCCAACTCGACTCCGCTTCAGCCAGGTAGTTGACCCTTCTAACCAAGATATCTCCCGTACTACGGCATACCCCAACGAAATCCACCCACCATTTTATTCCTTAGGGTGGTGGCGCGCCGGGCTCTATATAATCGGATATGTTAGAGCAATATAATATGCGATATTCCATGCATTTACACGCTAACCGGAGAATTCGTCTGTTTTTGCCGGCCATGACGGTTGACCAGTTATGCGTCTACGCATGCGTGACCGGAAGAATGCGAATATCAACAGACCGCCGTGTGTGAGGCGCGCCACAACAAGGATGAACGGAGGAGATTCTTCACCTAATGCAGGCAACTGCTTTATAAAATGCAGGCAGCGGAATTATATCGCCGTGAATATATTAACGTAATGTGAATAAAAAACTATCACAATGTCTGGCAGACATATAACAAATATTTACAGGTAATTTGGATACAATACAAAATTCAGTATTAAAAGATACGATGGAAAAGATACAGAGTTTCGGATATATCCGAAGTTGAATATTGACAGTATTTTTCAGGATACAAGTATTGCTTTTGATTCCTACTGTATGAAATGGGAAAAGAAAGAAAAATTGAATTTCAGAAATTTGAGGGATAGTTATCAAACTTGAAAAGAGTCTTTAGAAATAGAATTTATCGTTACAAATCCCACATTAAGGATTTCAGTACGGTAAATTTAAAGCAGGTTAAGGTTTCAAAAGCAGTCAAAGAACTACAAGAAATTTAAGATTTATAATCACTACCATTGATAAGGCAGGTAACAAATTTTGGGATCATCTGCAAAAGATATTATCTGGATGTTTAGAAAAATGAACTTGGCATAAACAATATTTCAGACATATGAGGAAATGGTGTATACAAATTACACAAACAATCCATTGATAATTTGATAGATACAATATCAAAATTTCTGAACAGGACTCTATTCCACTCTTGTTCTGGATACCCAGATTACATACAAACCCTTTTAAGTCAAGATTCATAGCTGTTGCTTCCAAATGAACAACAAAACAACTATCGAAAGAAGTAACCCTGTGTTTGACTGCAATTAGGAATCTTTCCATAAATGCTGTGATGCAGTTTCCAGAAACTGTGAAATAAATGGCTTTTGAAGTATTAACAATTCTCCCGAGTTTGTATCTAAAATCAAAGATTCAAAAGCAAAAGATATCAAACGTTTTATTTCAGCATTAATCACAAAACTGTTTGAATATAATTGTAAACCATACATAAATATTATTCAAAGAAAACATATTGGTCACATAATGAATATTAAAAAATTAACGTTAAATCTCATACTGTTGAATCTTTGATACATGCGATAAAATTTCTTTTTGATAATACTTTTGTTCAATTTGGACCATTGGTTTTTCAACAAATAAACTACATGCCAATGGGTAGCACCTGCTCCCCGTTATACTTGCTGATTTACATTTCACCTGGCTTGAATTTAAGTATATGAATAAATTGATGAGAAAGGACTCTCAGATGGCTTCAAAATTATCAAACAACGCAAGGAATATTGATGACATTGTTTGTGTAAATGTACGAAATTTAATTGACATTTCTGAAGACATTTACCCAAAAGATATTCCTTTGGAAGGTAACAATTCAGATTGTCTCAGAGATGTGTTTCTCGACTTGGATATTCGGATCACTAATGACAGGTTTTGAATTAAAGTCTATCACAAAACTGATGAGTTTAACTTTGAAGGAGTTAACTATCCTTTCCGTGACAGTAATATTTCGGAAGCTGTTCGATATATTATACATTTTTGTCACAAAATTTTAAATTTGGTCAACTACCTGGCTGAAGCGGAGTCGAGTTGGGACCCACCCGCAAGCTTAACAGAGCGAGGGGAGGTCCCTTGGGGCTAACAGATTGTATGATCGTTCTACATGTACCTCTTGTAAATAGACCTCCTCCAATGTAGATATACCTAATTTTACTCTTAATAATGACGCTGGAAGCTATACGTTCTGCATTGTATATGGAACATGTATAATGTACATGTCCCTACGCTTTCTCGAGTTTTGTCCCAATGAGTGGTTTATCTCTAGTTTTGGTCCGGAGGACATAAATTATTACTTATAGTCACTATACTTATTTTAACATACGAAGATTATTTGGTTGATAATAAGGAAGCCTGATTATTTGTATATATTTTGGACGCATCATGGAATTTCCCCCGTTCCGTTGGTGCCCCCGCTGTAAAGGGTAAGTTTTCCTAATAAATTATTATTATTATTATTTGGTGCCTTGTTTTCATGTCGAGGCAGCATCATTGGATGGCAACTTGCTTTGTGCAATTTTTCAAGCATGATTCTAGGTGCTAGACCAAAGTCAGGTTTATTTGACGCGAGCATGGAAAGTAAATGGCAACACACACACACACACACACACACACATACACACACACATACATACATACATATATAATATATATATATATATATATATATATATATATATATATATATATATATATATATATATATATATATATATATATATATATATACATTCGTGATTAAACTAGATATGATACGAAAATTAATGATAATTTTAATTCAATAAGTGAGGATCACAATTGAGGATTTAAAATTCCCTACCATTGGGGCTATTTATAAAGCAAAAAGGTACTAGTTCTGTGTGTGGAATGTTGAACAAAATCTTTCCAGGGAAATGCCGTCAGAGCTGTATGTGCCTATACTGGTAACTTATGGAAATACCCTCTCCCCATTGTGATATATATGAGGAAAGCTGTAAGTTTAAATGAATGAATGTATGAAATGGTATGATAATATTGATTTTAATTTTCCTTGCTTAACAATGCTATAAATATTTAATCAGACATGTGTAGTATTGCTTCCTTTGATTGTTAACATCTCATTTTGTTTGCTATATTAAGCAGTAACGTTCACATCACACTGAATGTCGTGTAAGTGGCCAGCCATTGATGCTGTTTTGAAGTTAAAGTTCATGATGGTATTCCTTTACTTTTTGCAACTTTCATAATGTCTTGACTTGGCTGTATACTTGTCTGCTTAGCCAATTTAGTTGTTTTTTTTTAGTTTTGCCGATCCATTGACGCCAGACCATAGTCATCACCCTTCAAAGAAGCACCTGAGAGTATAACCCAGCAGGCAAAAGGTATGCAGGTTTAAATACAAATAACAACATACCTGTTTAATTGACATGTAAGTTAAGAAAATGTGTACATGAGGGGCCATCCATCATTGCGTCCAGTTTAATTATAATAATAAAAAAGTTTTCATTTTAGCATGGTTACAAATATTTTTATGCCCCCCTTCGAAGAAGGTGGGGCATATAGCGTTGCACATGTCGGTCGGTCGGTCTGTCGGTCGGTAGACTGTGGTTTCCGCACAATAACTCAAGAAGTTTTTGAGCTAGGACTTTGATACTGTACAGGTGTATTATTCTAGTCAAAAGCTAGGCAAAGTTTGGAGATGGATGACCTTGACTTAATTTCCAAGGTCACAGTGGTACCTGAGGTAACTTTGGTTTCCGCACAATAACTGAAGAAGTTTTTAAGCTAGGACTTTATATATTGCACAGGATTATAGTTCATATTTGGGGCTAGGCGAAGTTTGAAGATGGTTGACCTTGACCTCATTTTAAAGGTCACAGAGCCATATTACTGAATATGGTTTCATGCTTTCTGCATGATAACTTATACCTTGGAGCTAGAACTTTTATATTGCACAGCTTTATGGCTCTTTGTAAGGGCTAGGTCGAGTTTGAAGATGGGTGACCTTGACCCAGTTTTCAGGGTCACAGAGAGATTGTAAAACTCCTGTGGTTTCTGCACGATAACTCAAGAAGTTTTTAAGTTAGGACTGGGATACTTTACAGGTCTATAGTTCTTGCTAAGGGCTAGAAGAAGTTTAAAGTTTGGTGACCTTGATTGAATTTCCAAGGTCACGTTGGTACCTGAGTAAACTTTGGTTTCCACATGATAACTGAAGAGGTTTTTAAACTAGGACTTTTATATTGCACTTGATAATTGGCCGTATTCGGGGCTAGGTCAAGTTTGAAGATGGGTGACCTTGACCTAATTTCAAAGGTCACAGAGCCATTTGGTTGAATACTGTTTCTGCATGATAACTTGCATTTTAGAGGTAGCAGTTTTATATTGCACAGCTTTATGGTTGCCTATAAGGGCTAGTTTGAGTTTGTAGATGGGTGACCTTCACCCAGTTTTGAGGGTCACACACAGACAGTAGACTTCCTGTGGTTTTTGCACAATAACTGAAGGTCAAGTGGAAATGAGTGACCTTGCCCTAATTTCCAAGGTCATAAAGCCACTTTGCTGAATATGGTTTCTAAATGATGACTAATTTTACAGCTATAACTTGATATCCAGTCCAGGTTTTTAGTCGTTTTTTAAGGGCTAGGTTAAAGTTTTAAGATATGTGACATTGATGTATGATCAACCTTCACTAATTTGGTAAGGTCACAAGTGCCCCATCTACCACTATCAATAGGGTAGCGAGGGCCAGGGTAATGAGGGTGGGGGGCATCTATGTTTTACAAACATATCTTGTTTACTGTTTTAAACGCAGGCAAAAATGACAAAACTTGCTTTGCTTCCTGTGTAGAGCACGTTACTTCACAGTGGAATGAATATTCAGCAGGCGAAAAGCAGGCCTTCAATGGGTAAGAGAATAAAAGTAGAAAGAATCCTATGGGTAAATGGCCGAAATAAAGTGAAATACCTAAATGAGATTGAATAAATTTATGGGTGAAGAAAATATAGAAAGAAAATAATGGTGAATATAAATTAGCAGTTAACAAAGTCTTTGTCAGTTGCAGGTGTGTAGAAGTTCTCAAAATGACCAACGGAACTATCGCTTTGGTTATTTGCTGAAAAATGAATAAATATCACATTTGTGGGGGGGGGGGGGGGGGGGGGTTGAGGGGGCAAGGCAAGTTTTATGGTACCCTACATTTAGACTGTCATTGTACGGCAAGGTACGCCATATTCCTGATATTGCCACTTCAGCACAAAAATAGGGCTGCCAAAGCCCGATATCCACCAAAAGATTTAAATATTTACCCAATTCATGTAACTTGATGGTAGATGTGATTTACGTTGGATTAATTCTTTACAGCATAAAAGGTGCGGCTGCCTATCCATGTAGGTAAACATTTGAGTAAAGGCACAGTAATTCGCTGGTCAAAATAGCATTTTTTTTTCAAAATTCAAAATTGACCTTATTCCAAGCAGAGACGGTTATTGCCAACAAAATTTAATTGATATCAATACATAAAATACATTAACAATGAGCTAAAGAGGAATTTGTTTTGTTATCTTTTTTCACTCAGCTGACCTGTCAGTCAGCTGAGCTTTTGTGATGGTCTGTCGTCTGAAGAACTTCAATTGTTTAGTGAAGGACTTGTAGAAGTCTGCTCCTTGCATTTGATACTCTATAACAGTAATTCAATCACTTAACTTATCAATTAGATAATATTCCGGATTCATACATATCACAAAAACGATATAGGCCTACTTTCTACTTTTGCTATAAACTAAGTTGACGAACTAGTCAGAAGAACCAAAATAGTGATAGGCCTACCAATTCTCCTTTATCTTTAGCAGAAGTAATAAAATTTGGATTTTGAGTGGTTGGGCCTTTACATATAGGAAACACTATAGTCTGTATGTAATGAAGAATATTTCAAAGGTTGAAAGGACCGGTTTAAAACCACCAGCTGCCTTTTGTGGGTGACTGCCTGTCTCAAGTCAGGAGTGAAATTTGTTTCTTCACATTGGTATTGAAGATGAATGTTGATGCTTTGGTAACTCTGGAATCTCTTTGCTGTCATTGTTCGGTTTGATATTTATGAACATGGGTCATGTTTTTCTACGTAAGTGTATCATACTACAGACGGCCGTCCACAATTTCGACTTCTTCTCCAAAGCCATCATCCAGATTCACTTTAAACTTGGTGGGGACATGCCTTGGGGGGCCGGGGGTCTCTACCAAGTTTGTACAAATGGTCGCGCTCCATTGATTTTTTATAGTTTTTATGAATTTTTTTTGTTCTTTTTCGGTGGGAAAACTTGAAAAATCTTATTCTCCAAAACCGCTCACCCAATTGCTATGATATATCACAGGGACACTCCAGGGGACTCATAGTTTTTAATCTGTTCACTAAGTGGTGCTCCAATTTTTTTTCTATTTTTTATGATTTTTTGTGTGTTTTTTCCTATTTTCGACTTCTTCTTCAGAACCGTCACTCAGATCAAGCTGAAATTTGGTGGGTATGTTCCTTGTGGAAGGGTCAAACAGAGTCGTTCACTATGTGGCACTGCTGTGGATTCATGATTTTTAACGATTTTTTCAATTCAGGTACTTGTCGGTCAATGCAGCTTTCCTATTGATTACTATGTAAGTCAATGGACATTCTAATGCCAACTCACATTTTCAAATTCTTCTCCAAAAGCCTCAGCCAGATTGACTTCAAACATGTTGGCAATGTACCTTGGATGGGTTTCTACCAGGTTTATTCAAATGGTCACGCTCCATTGATTTTTAGATTTTTTATGAATTTGTCCTTTTTTAAGACAAATCTCCTTCTCAACAATCGCTCACCTATTTGCTTTGATATTACATAAAGTATAAGGTATAGACCCATATCTTTTACATGGATTGCGAAGCAGGCCAAGCCTATATTAATCACTCTCCATGGCACAGATTGTGGCATATACTTCTCACCTACATGTTTGGTGGAGGAAACCAAAGGACTCGGAGAAAACCACCGTGCACAGTCAGAGTGGTAGGAACTCTTTCCACATGCTTCCCCGGCCGTGAATTGAACCCGGGCCGCAGAGGTGAAAGGCGAGCGTGTTGCAGCTCGGCCAACCGTGCACCCAACATACATGAATTTTAATCTACACTATAACTTGAGAACTACTTGAACTGGGAACTTGATGTTGCACATGTTAGTGTTCTTCTATAAAGGTCAGACCTACTCAGAACATGGGTGCCCTTGATCCTATCCCAAGTTCACAGAGCCACAAGTGTGATGAATATCTAGGTCAGCTGAGCATGGGCTGTTCTACAGCCCTGTTGTTTTTTCTTTTTACAAAACCCAAATGTTTGGTGAGAAAATCCTGGGCTTTGTATGTAAAGTCCAGATACATGTACATGGAAGCAAAACCCAGAGTTTTATGTACACTAGCCTGAGTTTTGCTACTACAAGACTGGTTATGCTACAACATCGTTGGTTTTGTATTACAATATCCTGGGTTTGTAAACAAAACTGTGCAAAACCTAGGGTTTTGTGAATTATTGAACAGCACAACTTCGATAAGTGTACAGGTAATGTATTATGACATAAATACAATGTACATATATACTCAAAACTGTACGAGACCAAAAACCACTTAAATATACAGCAGTCAAACTGTTTCTATAAATCAGTATTGCAAACCAAATTGAACAAATAAATGCCTTATCATTTCCCAAATCCGCAACATTTATTCTTAAGTTATATGAACAGAGTGGGAAACTTCAAATATTTAACAACTTAGTTGTGCATTACCAAATCAATAGCAGCTCTTAAAATCAAAGTCTTGACAGCCAGTATCATTTTTGTCATGTTGTCTGTAGGAAAATACAATAATCCAGGCAAAACAATGCAATATTAAAATGTATACATATACATATACATATATATATATATATATATATATATATATATATATATATATATATATATATATATATATATATATATATATATATATATATTCTCTTTTTAGCACCCTGAGTGCCAAGAAGATTATGGTTGAATACCCCTTGTTTCTTCTTCACCATTTCAGTATATTTTTTTTGGTATTATCTCAATGAAATTATAGCAAGGGATTGCATGATTATGGGTATTTTCCTAGTCACAAAGGGATGGGCACTTAAGGGACCAGGGGAGCTTAAGAGGATAATATGGAATATGTTCAGACACAGACACAGACACAGACACAGACATATTTTATAATGTAAAGAAAGTGCATTTTGCAGGTCATCATCTGGGGCATCTTTCACTTAATACAGTTTTAACAATTTATTTTAAGACAATAAAAGTGAACAGAGGAACATAATTTTAAAAAAAAGGGTCTGATGTACATGTCATAAAGTGCATTTCTGAAACAACTTTTTATTGAGCTGCCATTAGTCTTTTTACAGATATCACTTTGAGTACCACCTGACCCAATCAAAAGTTTTAGAATTTTTTTTTTTTTTCAAATAAAAAAATGCTGAGAATATTGTTTTCAATAGGTATCTGACCCATCCTCAGCTACCTCTCTGGCAAAAAATTGGTCCAGCTGTGGTCTGGTGATTATTCTAAGTGCAGTGCTCTGTTTTTACAACAACCCTCATTTCAAGTCTGATTGTGATATAACAATATAGTCCCGTGGTTCCCCATGAACGGCTTTTCCCATTACACCACGAATATTGTAAAGATGGAGCACTCTATTATGGTAATATCATGGGGCTGAAAAATGGAGAGGTGATGCAAGGGACAATACCCTGCAGCACCATGTTCTGAGGGTCAAAAAAGTGATGCTCTGTAGAGAAAACAAGAATATAAACAAGAGGCCCATGGGCCTAATGCTCTGCTGATATGTAATTGAATTACCATCACAAACTACAGGGCTTTGATAGTCCTGTGCTCAGCTGACCTTCCATTTACAGGCTCAAAATGGTCTCATGATGCTCTGAAATACTATCGAAGTCACCTTTCTGTAGCACCTTCATCACTGTTTGAAGTATCACTGTCTTCACTCACACAGGTCTGGAGTCATTAGTTTTTAATGAAAGGGGACAGGATCAACTACTACCAAGTTATTAGCTAATATGTCAGTTTTACCTGTCAAGGTCACTTAAGGTCAAAACGCCAAAATAAAAGCATGTATTCCCATTACTGTTTAAATAGTACCCATGGGCCTACGATCCACCATTACCAAGATTTAAGCCATACATACCAGTGTTACAATTCAAGGTCTCTCAGGGTTAAAATAGCAACACTAAAAAAAATTCATAGATACTTTCCTTTTAGTGTTCAGCAGTGTCCATGGGCCTTGGATCCACCAGTACCAAGATTTAAGCCGATATGTCACAGCTGCTGCTATCCTCATGGTAACAATGCCAACATGTACAAGTCTATTACCAATAATTCCAAATTTCAATAATTCGTTAAAAATCTGGATATCCCAGCAGCACCATATAGTGAGCAAACTTAGTACAGATTAAGTCCATGTAGATTCTCACCAAGTTTGAAGGTAATCCAACATGTGGTTTGAGAAAAGAAGTAAAAAAAAATATGCTTAAGAGACAAAATTTCATTAAAAAATAGTTTAAAATTTCACAGACCACCTGTCTCACACATTAATGTCCAGGGAAATCTACAAGTGTGCCTGTGCAATTTCAATACAGTTGGCCAATTGCTTTTTTCTTTTTTTTTCTTTTTTCAATTTTAACAAAAAATGCACAAAAAAGTTAAAAAATTAAACTAGACATACCTTCACTGCAAAGCCTTGACTTTAGGGTCCGCCATTTGCTCAAATTAGCTCATGGAGACACCAAAATCTAATCAGTTCATCTTGCCAGGCAAGATAAGCATATTGACAAATTTTAGCAAAATACATGGAGGCACTCTGTAGATATTGCAGTATTGAGAAGGTGCACATCTAGATGGACAGACAACCCAAAAACATCAAGGCTCCCCCCATGGGGCCCACCCTTAATTATTCCTTATACATGTAGTATCAAACTTTAATTATAGCATAATACTTGCATGGAGGCATTCTGGAGATATCATGGTAATGAGCCCTAATGAACATCATATTAAGCTGCCATTTGCTCACGGTCATGGTGACACCAAATTCTAATCAGCTCATATTGTCATGCAAGATAGTTATACAGCAAAATGTGAACAAAATACATGAGAACATTCTGGAAATATTGTGGTAACGAGCCCTCACAAGCATGTAATTAGGTTGCCATTTGCTCACATTAGGTCATGATGACATCAAAATATAATCAGATTATCCTGGCATACAAGATAATCATACTATAAAATTTGAGCAAGATACATGGAAGCATTCTGGAGATATGGCAGTAATGAGCCCTTATGAACATGTATATAATTAGGCTGCCATATGTTCAAATTGGGACATGGTGACACCAAAGTCTGATCAGTTCATCTAGGCATGCTAGATAAGCATACGTACAGCCAAATTTGAGGTAAATACATTAGAGCATTCTGGAGATATTTCAGTAATAAACTATGATGAGTGTGTAATTAAGCTGCCATTTCCTCAAATTAGATCATGGTGACACCAAAATCTAATCAGTTCACCTCGCAAGGTAAGGTAAGCATATTGCCAAATTTGAGCACATGGAGGCATTCTGTAGATTCTGCATGGACGGACATCAAGATGGACATCTCTACTATGATACACTTATGTAGAAAAACATGACCCATATTCATAAATATCAAACCCACCAATGACATCAGAGATATTCCAGAGCTACCAAAGCATCAACATTCATCTTCCAATACCAATGTGAAGAAACAAATTTCATTCCTGACTTGAGACAGGCAGTCACCCACAAAAGGTAACTGGTTAGACGGACAACCCCAAAACAGAAAGGGTGCCCTCTATGGGCAGACCATTAAAAATCACAATAGTGTGGCCATTTGTAGAAACTCAACAGAAACCCACTGACTTCAAAGTGAATGTGGCTGACAGATTTGGAGAAGTCAAAAACATGAATTGCTATCTCCATTGACTTGTATAGTAATCAATAGGAGTACATGTATATGCATTAATGGACAAGTGACAAATTGAAAAAATTGTTTAAAAATAAGAAAACAAAACAATACAAAAAAACTAAAACAAAGACAAAAAACAAAAAACAAACAACAACAAAAAAAAAACAACAAAAAAACCCCAGGTTCTGCTGTATCACCACTTAGTTTACAACTAATTTGACCCTTCCATAAGGCACATGTATATTTTCATTTGTTTCAGTACAATCTGATTGATAGTTTTTAGTAGTAGGAAATACCTTAAAATATGAAAATTGTTATGAAATAGAAGAAACAAATTGCAGCACCACCTCCTGAACAAAATAAAGTCTAGGGTTCCCCAAAAGTGTTGCTCAGCAACCTTGAAGCAATTTGATTTTGATCTTGAAGAGGAAGATATAAACTCTTTGCCAAAAAATGAACAAAGCAAATTATCATCAAAATCCACAAATCATTAGAGCAGGACCATTCAACAATCTTGGCAGAGACCCAACCAAAGTAGATTCTAACAAAGTGGGAAAAGTGCCAATAGTTTTGGAGAAGTTGAAAATGTAAGTGTGACCTAGATGCTACATTCACTTCAATGGTGGGCAGATGATGGATAACTGATGATCCTATAATCTCTGTTGGCTGACAAGTCAGCTGAGCAAAAATTTAATTTCCTGAAATGCAATCTCTCTGTCACCTTAAGAATGTAGGTCAAGGTCATCCATATTGTGCAATATGAAACTTGGACATGATAGACATTTGTGGTCCATTTAATGTCGTATCATTGGCCTTAGTATTTCTTAACAGATTCAATCTAGTGTCATTTACTCAAAGGCTTAATGACATTAAAAATAGATAGAGCCGACCCAACATTTTACAAAATTTGAACAATGCCCTATAGTATGTACTTGGTATAAATTTTGTACTTACATTTCAAATTATTATCACAAAAATGAATTTGATGTATTTTTGATAACAATGATGTCATTAGTTCCAAGTACTGCGACCTGTGTCAGTACTGTGACTCCATGTCACAACATTTTGTCTGCGTAATGTTTCTGTAATGGTATATACAAGTTAGAGTGTAATGACCATCACACAAAAAATCATTATCTCAAATGCATCCCTCATGTGACCTTGAGAAAGTATTTCCAGGTCATCTATATCATGCAAGATCAAACGTCCCCACATGATATGTATTTGTGGTACATTTGGTATTATAGTGGTCCCTGTCACCAGAGACCACCCCTACAACGACAAAAAAGTGGTCTTATGAGACAGGTGGTCTTTCATGACAGGTATGTTAACCTGGGAAGTATAGGATTTGGGATTCTGAAAAGCGGTCTGTCATAAAAGGGTGGTCTCTCACGACAGGGACTACTGTATCAGTCTAATTCTTTCTCACAATATTGAATTTAATGTGCTTTCAATATATTTTGGTCCATATCTTCTGTAATACTATGGGGAGTGCCGCCAAATTTCAGTGCATTTTCATATTTTTGCCTGATCAACATTCCTACCATGTTTTATGATGATTCATGAAAAAGTCTTCGAAGAAAAGACATTATAAAAATTTTCACATTTTGATGCGTATATTACACATGACACTATAGGTAGCACTACCAAAGTAAAACTTGACCCAGATTTTTATGTCCAGCATATGTTCTGAAAGTGACACATATATGGAGTTATATATACCTTGAAAACACTGGACAGAGTACACAAGAAACTTTATGCACAGACTAATGGAAGGATGGATGCCAGACATAAAAGAAGATGGAAGCTCTGCCACATAAGGTCAGCAGAGCTAAACTGTTACACTGGAGCACAAAGATGTCCCAGGGCACAAAGATGCTTAGGGCACCACCATTGATGAGGTTCATCCCAAAATCATGCAATGAACATTCAGTGAAGTTTTCCTGACTCAAAAGGTTGGTCCAGCTCCACAAGACACAATGACAACCTGGGGTGGGGGGTGGGGGGGTGGGGGGTTGGGGGTAAAGGGTTTTGTGTAATAGCGTACTGGGCGTTTTTATTTGCTGTACTTACGTAGTGGAATCCCTTTTAATTTCCATACTTTGTACCAGCAGTTATTTGTACCTTGCCTTATTTTCTGTACCTTGCACTAGGTTAAAATTATTATTTGTACCAACTGGCATACCAGGGACCCGCTTGACCCCCCCCCCCCCCCAAAAAAAACAAAAACAAAAACAAAAAAAAAACCAAAAAAAACCCAACAAGAGGATCATGATGATCCTGTGCTCAGCTGATATGCATCTGCTTATTTTTAAAAATTTACCCAAGAATTTATGTAAAATCAATGCAGTGTGACCATTTGAATAAAATATGTAGAGACCTATCAAATGTACATTTCTACAAAGTGTGACATAAATATGGCGAAAATTATCTAAGTTGTTTCCATTACAAGAAATCTCCATGTTCAGGTTTCGTAATTTTTTTTTTTTTATTTTGCACATTTTCAAAAAATGAATGAAAAAATGAACCAAGTCAACCTTTCGGAGAACTTTGTTTGACCCTTCTACAAGGAACATATCCAGCAAGTTTCACCTTCATTTGAGTGATGATTCTGGAAAAGGAGTCAAAAATAACAAAAACACACAAAAAATCACAAAAAATGGAAAAAAATTGCAGCACCACCCGGTGAACAAATTCTGAACTAAGAGTTCCCAGGAGTGTCCCTGTCAGATATCAAAGCAACTGGGTGAGCGGATTCTGAGAAGACATTTTAAGATTTGCCCAAAAAAAGAACCAAAAAAAAAAATCATAAAAAAATCCAAAAATCACTGGAGCATGACCATTTGAACTAACTTGGTGGAGACTCACCCAGAGTACATCCCCACCAAGTTGAGTAAATCTGGCTTACGGTTTTTCAGAAGAAGTCGAAAATGTAAATTATGGACGATGACGGACGGACAGATGACGGACCCTCAAAAAAAACTCAGCTAACTGACTAGTCAGCTGAGCTGAAAATGTGAATTAGCATTAGAATGTCCATTGACTTGCATAGTAATCAATAGGAAAGCTGCATTGACTGACAAGTACCTGAATTGAAAAAATCGTTAAAAATCAGGAATCCACAGCAGTGCCACCTAGTGAACAACTCTGTTTGACCCTTCTACAAGGAACATGTCCATCATGTTTCAGCTTAATCTGAATGACAGTTCAGCAGAAGAAGTCGAAAATAGCAAAAACACACAAAAAATCACAAAAAAGTAGAAAAAAATCGCAGTGCCACCTGGTGAACAAATTAAGAACTAGGAGTCCCTGGCAGTTCCCTGTGGGATATCAAAGCAATTGGGTGGGCGAATTCGGCGAAAACAATTTTTTAAGATTTGCCCAAAAAATCACAGGAGCGTGACCATTCTAACAAACTTGGTAGAGACTCACCCAGGGTACATTCCCAACAAGTTTGAAGTCAATCTGGATGATGGTTTTGGAGAAGAAGTCAAAAATGTGAATCAGCATTAGAATGTCCATTGACTTGCATAGTAATCAATAGAAAAGCTGCATTGACCACCAAGTACCTGAATTGAAAATATCATTAAAAATCAGGAATCCACAGCAGTGCCACCTAGTCCCAACAAGTTTGAAGTCAATCTGGATGATGGTTTTGGAGAAGAAGTCAAAAATGTGAATCAGCATTAGAATGTCCATTGACTTGCATAGTAATCAATAGGAAAGCTGCATTGACCACCAAGTACCTGAATTGAAAAAATCATTAAAAATCAGGAATCCACAGCAGTGCCACCTAGTGAACAACTTTGTTTGACCCTTCTACAAGAAACATATCCACCAGCTTAATCTGAGTGACGGTTCTGGAGAAGAAGTCGAAAATAGCAAAAACGTACAAAAATTCATAAAAAAATAGAAAATAATCGCAGCGCCACCTGGTGAACAATTTAAGAACTAAGTATCCCCAGCAGGGTCCCTGTGGGATATCAAAGCAAGTGGGTTTGCGGTTTTGGAGAAGAAGATTTTTTAAAGATTTGCCCCTAAAAATAAAAAAAAAATTCATAAAAAAATCCAAAAATCAATAGAGCATGACCATTTGAACAAACTTACTAGAGATCCACCCAATGCACATCCCCACCAAGTTTGAAGTAAATCTGGCCAAAATTATTCAAGTTATAACCATTAGAAGAAATTTCCATGTTAAACTTTCCTATTAAAACTTTTGTAAAGATTTTGAAAAAAATTTATTAAAAATCCAAAAATCACTGGAGCATGACGATTTGAATAAACCTCATAGAAACCCACCCAAGGTACATTGCCACCAAGTTTGAAGTTAATCTGTAGGACGTTTTTTTTTTTTGGAGAAGTAGAAAATGTGAATTAGCATTAGAATGTCCATTGACTTGCATAGTAATCAATAGGAAGGAAAGCTGCATTGACTGATAAATACCCGAATTGAAAAAATTGTTCAAAATCAGGTATCGGCAGCATTCCCACATAGTGAACAAGTTTGTTTGACCCTTCTACAAGGAAAATATCCACCATGTTTAAGCTTAATCTGAGTGACGGTTTTGGAGAAGAAGTCGAAAATAGCTATAACACACAAACATTCGTAAAAAAATGGAAAAAAATTGCAGTGCCACCTGGTGAACAAATTAAGGAAAAAGAGTCCCAGGGAGTGTTCCTGTGTGATATCAAAGCAATTGGGTGAGCGGTTTTGGAGAAGAAGATTTTTTAAGATTTACCCAAAAAAGAACAAAAAAATTAATTAAAAATCCAAAATCACTGGACCGTGACCATTTGAACAAACTTGGTAGAGACCCACCGAAGGCACATCCCCACCAAGTTTGAAGTGGACCTGGCAAACAGTTTTTGAAAAGAAGTCGAAAATGTGAATTGTGGACGGACGGACGATGGATAGACGACGGACGGACGGACGGACGACGGATGGCCTACCCTCCTAAAAGCTCAGCTGACTTATCAGCTGAGCTAAAAAAAAAACAAACAAACAAACAAAAACAAGAGGGCTGTGTGAACAGCCCATGCCTCAGCAGATCTTGACATTCATCACACTTGCAGCTCTATGAACTTGGGAAAGGATCAAGGACACCATGTTCTGAGTAGGTCTGACCTTTATAGAAGAACACTTACATGTGCAACATCAAAGTTCAATTAGTTCTCAAGTTATAATGAAGAGTAAAATTCATGTATGTTGCACTGTGACCCCACAAACAAGGTCAAGGTCATTCATGTACTGTCTCAGCATGACCTTCATACAGAATAATTAACATGTGCAGCTCACTCAAAACAGATCTCAAGTTATCAAGTAAACAGTAAATTTCGTGTCAGTTGTCCTGTGAATTAGCATTAGAATGCCCATTGACTTACATAGTAATCAATAGGAAAGCTGCACTGAACAATAAGTACCCGAATTGAAAATCCTTAAAAATCAGGAATCCAAAGCAGTGCCACCTAGTAAACAACTGTTTGACCCTTCCACAACAACACATCCATCACATTTCAGCTTAATCTGAGTGAGAGTTGGGTGAGCGGTTTCAGAGGAGAAGAGTTTTTAAGGTTTGCCCCAAAAAAGAACAAAAAAAAAAAATTCATAAAAAATCAAAAAATGAATTGAGCGTGACCATTTAAACAAACTTGGTAGAGATCCACCCAAGGCACATCCCCACCAAGTTTGAAGTAAATCTGGCCAATATTATTTAAGTTATGACCATTACAAGAAGTTCCCATGTTTAACTTTCCTATTAAAACTTTTGTAGAGATTTTTGAAAAAAAAATCATAAAAAAATCCAAAATTCATTGGTACATGACTATTGGAACAAACCTGGTAGTCACCCACCCAAGGTACATCCCCACCAAGTTTGAAGTAAATCTAGATGACGGTTTTGGAGAAGAAGTCGAAAATGTAAATTAGCATTAGAATGCCCATTGACTTACATGGTAATCAATAGGGAAGGTGCATTTACCGCAAAGGAGCCGAATTGAAAAAATCATTAAGTAGTGAATAACTTTGCCTGACCCTTCCACAAAGAACATATCCACCAAATTTCAGCTTCATCTGAGTGACGGTTCTGGAGAAGAAGTCGAAAATAGCAATAACACACAAAAAATCATAAAAAATTTAAAAAAAATTGCAGCGCCACCTGGTGAACAAATTCAGAACCAGGAGTCTCCAGGAGTGTTCCCATGTGATATCAAAGCAATCGGGTGAGTGGTTTTGGAGAAGAAGATTTTTTAAGGTTTGCCCTAAAAAGAAAAAAAATCATAAAAAATCCAAAAATCACTGGAGCGTGACCACTTGAACAAACTTGGTAGAGACCCACCCAAGGTACATTGCCACCAAGTTTAAAGTGGATCTGGCCATTGGTTTTAGAGAAGAAGTCGAAAATGTGAATTGTGGACGATGACAGACGGACGACAGACCCTCACAAAAGCTCAGCTGACTGACAAGTCAGCTGAGCTAAAATCCTGGGCTTAATGAGGGACCATCACATGGTGCAATATGAAAGACTCAGTTCAAATGGTTGTCGTTACTATGCAGAAATTAATGCATCACATGATGTAGCCAATTAACTTTCCAAAATGGCCTTGTGACCTTGAAATTTAAATAAAGATCCAGCACATATAGTCACACTCTTATTTTATGTTTTAAAGTATGTTGTTCTGAGTTACTGGGCCCCCATGCTCAAAAGTATGTACTGTAACTGAAAATGGAACATCAATAAAGCATGTCAAACTTGTCACTCTCTCCCACACAGAGGACCAACATCATGTGCAATGTACAGAAGTACCTAACTCAAAGACTTTTCAAGTTATCTCCCTGAAAAAAAATCATGAAGGCCTTATATTGTGCACACTACAGAAGTCCTAGATTAATACATGTATTAATTGTGGTGCACCTACATCAGTGACATTATGCAATAATGCATATTAGGCAAATTTATGAGAGGGATGTTTGATAATACATGACACGTGATGTTGAATAACTAGGAGGACATAAACAAACACGGCAGATCAGTTCGGTGTTAAAAGTAGCCTTACGGCACATTTTGTTGTGATGGATACCCAAACATAGAATAATCAAAATCTTACATGGCTGGAAAGTGAGTTCAACTATTTTATTTTTCTCTCATGAGGGATTGTTGTTGGTGGGCAAAACCATAAGTGACTGTAAAAATAGTAACTTACTGTTAGTCATGTAATAGTCTCTATCTAACCTGGATAAAGGACAATTACTGTGTACAATATGAAAGTTGGAGGGGCAGGGGTGGGGGTGGAGGCACAGTTATGGAGTTGCTTGGAAACCAGTGGGTGAGTGACAGCTGATAGTTTAATTACTATGAGACAATTAGCCTACAGGCCTGGCCCTCATGACCCTAGTTTAATTACTGTGAGACAATTAGCCTACAGGCCTGGCCCTCATGACCCTAGCTTAATTACTATGAGACAATTAGCCTACAGGCCTGGCCCTCATGACCCTAGTTTAATTACTATTTGACAATTAGCCTACAGGCCTGGCCCTCACGACCCTCCTTGTGGTCAATGCTCCAACAAAGGGACATGACCTTGTCAACTATAAATATGCCTTTCTCATCTGCAGCATCTACAAGATCTCAAGTGAGCAGGTGTACTTTTAGTAATACCTTTTTAAATTGTTTACTTGCATTTACACACATCTTACTGACAATAAAAATTATACACATATTATATAATAAATCTTAAAAAATCAGCACCAGTTTTTATCAGGAAAGGACCACTGGGGTACAAATTAAGAGCTTGGCCCCTGTGATATATAAATATGCACACACATTTGATCCAAGATGCTGCACAGCAATAGTTTGTATAAAAAAATTTAGCCCATTTAGAGTGCACATGTGATACATTGGGTATTATCATATGGATACAGCTATTTTCACTTGTTCAGGAAAACAGGTATAATTGATTATCTACAAAACTAGGTTCTAAGAGTGGCTAAGCTTGTGTATTTCCTGAATAAACATGTTAAATCCCACAGGACGTGTCCACAAGGTATGCATACAAAATGTGCAAGAATGGTTTATATTTCGCATGTGTTCAACCAATGGAATTGTACAATTTTGCCAATCTCTTGTCAGTTTGTCCAATAGAATTGCAGCATTCTGTGCCAGAGGTGTCAGTGGCACACTATTGGACCAAATCTAGCACTGTAAGCTCATTACTTACCAGATGAAGTGATTTTTTTTTTCACTCCATGAGTAACTTTTCTTTTCTTTGGCAGCCTTCATTTCGAGATTCGTCAAGGTCATCCAATGTCAACATTACACATATGTTACAAGGTTTTTTTTAAACCCATGGGCCTCTGTTGAGGCTTGATTTACATCTTTAAATTACCTTCATAACATTTAATCAAGTTTTCCCTTTCTGTAAAACAAATTTTCTTCTATGTGCACAAAGCTGTCTCATGACTTCTCATTTACAGTTCTGTGACAGACTCCCAGTGATCACTGATGAGGCTTGAACAACTTCTGTCTTAGTAGACTTCAACATAGTTACAGTCTTATGAAGTATTCTACAGCTTTAGGAGACTGGATGAGTCATTCACCAATAACATTCTACAAGTTATTACAATGTATCCAATGGTGCTTAGATGACATCATCAGCTTTATTCAGGTAATCCATTCCAAGGCTGCTGTCATGCACACAAGATTCCCTGAAGTAGAGGTTGGCGGTGGCAATGTAATGCACTCCCTTTATGCTCCCAGCCATTAAGCATCAGACCATCAAAACTGCTATCACCATCTGGTCTCTGACGTGTAGGCTGCTGTCCTGCTGCATTATTTCCAACTCATAATAGTAACACCCTCCAGATGAAAACTGTCACATGATGAAATAATGCACAAGCCCAGTCAGCGACATGTAACCAAAGGCAGGATTCAGTGGAGCTGAACCTTTACTATTATGTCCAGTTCAAGAATCTCTTTTCTGTAGGAGCAACTGTACTCCAAACAATATTCAATTGAGCACAAGACAGAGTACCAGAACATACTGGCATCCTTATAAAACCAGTCAGTTTACATACACAATTTTCATTATTGTTTTAACAGATAAACTTAAGGTAATTCAAATTGGCCCTTCCTCTGGTACAAACCATTTTCAGCTACAAAAACATTGCAAATCCTGCATAAAGGTCAATTCCTCCATTCAATTAATTGCTTAATGCTCCCCAAAATACGTTTCACTAAGATACATAGAGCATCACCAATCAATTTGTTTGCCTATAAGAATTACACTCACAGGTTTACTGTTTGCACACTTGACTCAGTGGCATAATTTTCAGTGTTAAAACAGACTTAGCTTGGCATCAACCAGTCCCTGTCTTGCTATAATCCCAAACTTGGTTTCAAGGATTCTGTGTGGTATCCCCTGGTGTTAAATTGTCAAATCCATGTCCCCTGGTGGCTGACTGTCATGAGAGTATCCCTAGTAATACACTGTGATACCAGGTTTTTCCTCAATATGTGTTACGACACTCACATCAGGGTCTATCGCATTCTAAAATTATAAAATGAACAACAAAGGAGAACATATAAAAAATTTCAATCAGACATATGAAATAGATCATGCATGTTATGAATGTGTGTGTGTGTGTGTGGGGGGGTGATGTTAGGTATTTTAGGTTGACATATAAGCAAACTGCCTGGACATGTAATGATTGATTTGCATGATTGTGTATATTTCTTCTAACAATTTAACTCTGATGAGAGGGATCATATAAACAAAACATTTTATGATTGTTACTGCATGTGCTACACAAGCAGATCATGACATTGTGGAAAGGGATGACAGCTCCACTTGCAATGATACATTTGGGCACTTAATACCTTTTTCAAAGTGACTAATACAGAAACTGATTTTCATTTTCCAGAGTTGTGCATGAAGAAAACAAAATGGGCACACTGCTTGTCCCTTACACCTGAAATTTAGTAGTCAACCATGGAACCAAACTGATCATTTATCTTTAGTAGGATATCTGCACACAGTTCTAGCAAACTGACAATTGCATGCCTGTAGTAGAGACATCAAGAGATGTTATGTGTCTCACCTGAGGATTATACACTTGGACATGGTGATCATCAATGAAGGACACACTGGGTTTGGAGCTGCTCATTGAGGCCACCAGCTTCTGCAGGCTACCACTGTGTCGACTGCGCATACTGCCCGCCCCACTGCCCAAACTACTGTGTGTGCTGCCATTGGTCACATCACTATGGGAGGTTTCCAGGTGGTCCAGTGGGGCAAGAGCTGTGTCAAACTCGATCTCATTGATGCCATTCATCTCACCATTGTGGCTTATGCTTTTGGAACACATTTTGTCTGTATTGTCATTAATGTCCTGGTCACCATATGAATATGTATAACCCACATTATCAGATTCAAAGGGATTTTCTGCAGGATTTGTTCCCTCATCTTCAATATTTATATCATTGTAAATTTGAAGATGGGAGTTCAAGGCAGCGGTCCTGTCCTTCTGGGTGTATGTGAGGCCCTTGGGATCAGGAAAGGCTGGTGGCAAGTGTTTGGGAATGTTGAGCCGACTCTCAAATGATTGTCTGAAGACAGAGAAATTTTTCATTGTTACATGCAGCCACATTGGGAAAGAAACACAAACTCTCATGTATGATTTTAACATACATATATGTATATGTATATATATACATGCACATACATTGTACATACACATATATATGTGTGTGTATATATATATATATATATATATATATATATATATATATATATATATATATATATACACACACACATACATTGTACATATACATATATGTATATGTATATATATACACACACATACATTGTACATATACATACATAAAAATACACATATGTATTCATTTGTATGTATGTGTGAAAATGTAAATTAAAATTCATGACATTGCAGGACAACAGTACATGCATGCATATATGTGTGTATATAATTGTCACACAATGTTATGCATTTTCAATTGAATTCTATATGCTAAATTTAGCTATTTGCTTATAGCTAATACATTTGTATTTGGTCATCATTGATAAAAAGGTATCAGATAATCTGTCAATTAGAACATGTATTGTTATTAGCCAATTAGCCTTTGGAAAATTGTAAATGATCTTTTTTACCAATTTCATGTTGCGACTTCTTTCATACTTATGGACCAACAAATTAAAAGTGAAATATTTTTCTAAAAAAAAAGGAAAAGAGTTTAAGGTCCACAGGTCCCAGGTTTTGCCAGGCAAAATGCATTTGTGTAATATTTTTCAGATATCTCAACTTATACACTTTTTTCACAAACAACACCCAAACAATTTCCCCTTAAATTAATGAAATAACCAAATTTTAACTGTATGCTGTCCTATACCTTGCTGTTTCAATGGCTGCCGATGTACAGTGGCAGCACTCACTTACAGTTACAAAGTCTGATATCGCATAACTTTGTCAAAAATTAACAAATCCACATTATTTTCGTAAACTTTCATTGTCTAATGTCCAACTATATTTTGATAAAATTTTAAACAATTCTATCATGCTGTTCTGGAGAAGAAGTCGAAAATAGCCTTAACACCCAAATTCATAAAAAAATAGGAAAAAATCGCAGCGCCACCTGGTGGCCAAAAGGAGAACTAGTTGACCCCAGGTGACCCTATGTGCAATATCAAAGCAATTGGCCAGGTAGTTCTTGAGATGAAGACTTTTTTTTTTTTCAAAAAATAAATTAAAAAATTCACTAAAAATAGAAATATTATTGCATCATCATCTCCTTCGCAAACTTGGTAGAGGTTCACCTGGGCAACATCCATGTGCAAAATTAAAACATTCCATACAGCAGTTTTTGAGAAGAAGTCAAAAGGGTAAATACAATAGTGTAATATATGCACTGTATTGCCATATATATATATATATATATATATATATATATATATATATATATATATATATATATATATTTATACAGCTGCAGCACTTCCTTACAGTTGCGAAGTTTGATATCTCATTACTTTGCCTAAAATTAACATATCCATATTATTTTCACAAAGTTTCATTGTCTAATGTCCAACTATATTCTGAGAAAATTTTAAGCAATTCTGTTTAGCCGTTCTGGAGAAGAAGTTGAAAATAGCCTTAACAGGCAATAATTCATAAAAAAATAGGAAAAAATCACAGTGCCACCTGGTGGCCAAAATAAGAACTAGTTGACCCCAGATGACCCTTTGTGCAATATCAAAGCAATTGGCTTCGTAGTTCTTAAGATGAAGAAATTTTAATTTTTTTCAAAAAATAAATTAAAAAATTCATAAAAATAGAAAAATTACTGCATCATCATCTCCTTCACAAACTTGGTAGAGGTCCACCTGGGGATCATCCATGTGCAAAACAAAACATTCTATGTAGCGGTTTTTGAGAAGAAGTCGAAGATATAAAAAGTCTAACGACAGACGGACAGACGGAAGGACAGACGGACGACGGATGCAAACGGATTCTATAAGCTCTGCTGACTGACAAGTCAGCAGAGCTAAAAATCAACATGTCTCGGCAAAATATAGACTTTTTCATAAGTATGTGCAAAATAAAGGTGCATCTATTGTTACTAATCTGCTGTTTATTCCTCCTTATAGCAAGGAGACCAAGGTTTTTGTGACACTGATAACACTTGCCATGTGGCACTTATGTGAAGGGGGAGTTAATCATAAACAGATTTGAAAATTCTAAGACATAAAATACAAATCTCAAACATAAATTAACAATGCCTAGGACATGTACAAATACCTTGATCCATGCAACACTTACTAATTGAAAAAAAAATCTTAAGGATGTACATTGTATCTTTGAATTCAACTTGAAACTGCTGTTATTGCAAATTGAACATGAGATATTAACAGGTGTGAGACATAAAAAAAAAGCAAGTTAAATGTACAGGTGTTTAGAATTGTGTTTTCCAAATATTCTACGATTTAAGAAGTGTTCTGTCAACTACTGGGTCATACAACAAGCAGACATGTTGGTTAGTAAGCTGCACAATCACTGCAGTGCCCTCTAGTGCCAGGTCCAAGCTCTACTTCTAACCCCACTAGACTAGAATGGTAGCAGTGGTAGTGGCCACAATGTGAACTGTACAAAAAGTTTACCTGGAAGTTCTGGGGTCCCTTGTACTCAATGTTTACTGCTATAACATCACCCTGGGTCCTTGGTCAACCTTTTTAGGGGTTGCCTCTATGGCCTAGAGGTCAGCGTGTTAGACTTTACATTTGGCTAGGCGAGTGTGCCGAAGGTAGTGGGTTCGAATCCCATACAGGTCGACATAAAATTTATCGTATTTTTCATTTACCATGATGGATATTTGTATTTCTCACATTTCATATTTGCCACTGTAGAAACTACGTTTGGCATTAGATGTTTACTTTGTATCCAGTTTTTGTGATAGTGTATATCTGTATATACAAATACGTGTATACACTGTATTTGTATGTACAAATATAGCTGTTTGATTCTTACTCCTGGTACAGATTCATTTGGCTGACTCTTGTGCATATACATGGGTTGAATTTGATGTTTTTGTGTTCCGTCTTTCACTGCCAACTGTGACTCAAGTCGAAGGATGCTACATTTATATTCCTTGTGAATGGACCATTTATCTAAGTAACTAGAATGCCTGTAGTTGCTGCATATATAATGGTACGGGTCAACAGCTTTCCTTGGGCCAAACTTTGTAATGAAAGAGTTAAAATAGTCACATTGTTTGAATTAGCCTGTCTCAAACTCAGAGGGCTTCCACTGGGGGCTTTATAAATGTGACTGTGAAAACAATTTTAATAAGGAATGTACATCACAAAGACCTATCTCAAAATAAAAAGTTAATTGCGCCTTCTCACAACATTTGAGGTTACACAATATTACAAACCATTCTCTATTCTGGGTTTTGTTTTGTTTTCTAATTACTGGTTATTGTTGATTGCAACTTGAGTGTATATTCAACTTCGATTCTGAAAATCAACATTTTCAGACATGAAATACAAGAGGGCTGTGTATACAGTCCTCATTCATCAGACCCAAATACAGTCACTCCAATATAAGTCAGAACCTGGGCTGAGCTGAGTTGAACTTAAGCTATGGCTTGCACTCAGCTATCTGTATGCTGAGCAGAGTTGAGCTGACAGTATATGGTCATAAATGACATAGATACTTAACTTAGTGACCCATGTTCTAAAGTGAATTAACCCTGGGAATTTGACATCAGTCAGATAGATAGATAGATAGATAGATAGATAGATAGATAGATAATAGATAGATAGATAGATAGATAGATAGATAGATAGATAGATAGATAGATAGATAGATAGATAGATAGATAGATAGATAGATAGATAGATAGATAGATAGATAGATAGATAGATAGATAGATAGATAGATAGATAGATAGATAGATAGATAGATAGATAGATAGATAGATAGATAGATAGATAGATAGATAGATAGATAGATAGATAGATAGATAGATAGATAGATGCTGATCTTCCCCAGGGCTCTCTCACATGCACCACGCAATCCACTATCACTCACGTGTGTGCAGTGACATGTTGTGTGTGCATTTCTTATAGCGGCCACTGCTGAATTAGGAGACTTGGAGGCTTCATCATCACCCTGACATAATCAGACACAGGAGACCCAAACATAGCCCACTGAGACTTTGAGCAGTTAAGTGATCACTGCATGTGAAGACTCAGAGACATATAAAGTCCCTTGGATTGGCTGGGATGCAAACCCCATACCCGTCACAGAAAAAGCAAGGACCAGAACCATTCAGCTACAGTGACTCTACAACCCATGCCAAGGAAAGCTGTTGACTCAGTCTTAATTCAAGGGGAAAAGGATTAAACTTTTTGTATTGACTGTACATCTGTATAGGAGTTATAACCCTCAAGGTTGCATCGTCTTAATCCATTGGTTTTTTGCGATACCATACACACAAGCGTGTATAAGCCTAGCAAGACTTCACCTATAAGAGAGCCAGGCTGAAGCCACCACAAGCCTGGCATTACTTCATGAGCTAAAGGAGGCACGTATAATGCTTTCTGTTGTTCATCTTGATCAAAGAAACCACTGGTTAGCTGCCACCAACAATTCAACCCTTTCCTGCTTGAATGAACACTAAGTCAGCAGGTTTCCTTGGCATATATTAGTGCCCAACCCATGCCAAGGAAAGCTGTTGACCTGGGTCATGTGATCTTGATAGGTCTCATCTACAATTCTCAGTAAAACTGTTCTTCATAACTGTTGAAATTACTTGAAAACACTGAAGCAGAGGACATTTGACCACCAGCTGGTTTTGGCCGGTTTAGGGGGGAAAAAACTTAAACAAGAGGATCATGATTATCCTGTGCTCTGTTGACTGGAACACGATGCTTCTACAGGTGTGGACTTTACTGCTATATACTTGTACAGAAGTAGCACTTACCAACACATGGTCCTAAAGTTTGATATCCCATAAATTCATCAAAGATATATTTAATACCATTATTTTCACAAATTTGCATCATCTTTATTCACATTATATCCTGTTAACATTTAAATCAATTCTGTTCTGCTGTACTGAAAATAAAGCTGACAAAAGACTTAACATAAAGCGAACTGTGACAGTCCTGTGCTCAGTTGACCTTACATGCACCAACTGAAACTAAGTCCTGGGTAGACCCAACCTAGAATATTGTGCCAGTGTGTAGGACCCACGCACAAAAGGAGACTCCGACAAGTTTGAAATGGTTGAAACGAGGGCAACACGCTTTGTCACCAACAGGTTCCACAGCGTTAGCAGTGTTAGCGACATGCTGTCCTGCTTAAACTGACCCATCCTCTCACAACACAGATGTAACATAAGAATGTATATGATGTACAAAATTACTCACTCCCTCATAGCAATCCCTGCTGACACCTACCTTACCCCTAAGACCCGAACCACCAGAAATAGTCATCCACTGTCATACCAACATTACCAACCATCCAGAGACTACTTCAAGCTCAGCTTTTCCCCCCAAAGTATTCCCCAATGCAGCAACCTTCCAACTTCCGTAGTAACTGCCCCCTCCCTGGCTAGCTTCCAAGGATTGGTTGCTTTTCAGGGTACAATAGAGTAACGGATAATCAGAAATGTTTTTAACCCTTCTTACTAACACTAACAACATTGTTATTTTTCTCTTTATTAACCTTGCCTAACACTTTTCATGCAGTCTCCTGGCTAATAATGCCCATGTTTGAGCGTATGCTATAAAAAAAAAAGAAGTGGTGATGTCAACTTCAGAATGATATCAAGGTCACCTTTGTTATGATCATCATCAATGTTGCCAGCATGATCATATCCCCTCACTGATTTTTTCAAACTTTGAAAATTTATTAAAAATCAGAAAATGGCACCACCACCATGTAGTGAACACATTGGTGGAAATCAAGTCAATGTACAATGCCAATGAGGCTGAAGAAGATACAACTTATTGTTTGGGAGAAAAAGTTGAAAAAAGTGGAAACATGCAAAAATTCTTTACAAAACAAAAAATAATCACAGTGCCATCTGTTGAACAAATTAAGGTCTAAAGGTCTGCAAAAGTGTATCTATGCAATTTCAAGCAATTGACTTGGCGGTTTGGGAGAAAATATAAGCTTTTGGCAAACAAATGTACAAAACAATTCATAAAAATCCCCCAAATCACTGGAGTGTGATCCCTTGAACACAAGACCAACCCAAGGTGCATCTTCACCAAGTTGGAAGTGAATCTGGTCAGCGGTTTTGGAGAAAAAGTAAAAAAAGTGACTTACCACTGAATTTACCTATTCATTTGAATTGTAATCAAGGGGAATGTATGGATTAACCGATAAGTACCCAAATTGAAAAATTCATTGAAAATAAGAGATGTGGAACATCAAAGCTAGTGACCACTTTCGTTTGACCCTTCTACAAGCAATGTTTCCACCAAGTTTCCGAAGAATCTCAGTGACGGTTTTGCAGAACAGGGCAAATATAGCAAAAACACACAAAAATTCGTAAAATAACAGGAAAAAAAGACAGTCCCCCTGTGGAACAAATTAAGGTCTGGGGATCCTCAGAAGTGCCCGCGTGAAATTTTTAAGCAATTGGCTTGGCAGTTTCAGAAAAGATTTTGCAAAAAATTCCAGAAATCATTGGAGCATGACCATTTGAACAAAATTCACACCCAAGATACATCCCCACCAAGTCTGAAGTGAATCTGTTGGACAGTTGTGTTGGAGATGTAAAAAATGTGACTGCCCATTGCAATTCCCATTGAATTGCACTGTATTCATGTATGTATAAACTGACAAGTACCTACACAGAAAAAATAATTAAAAATAAGAGATACGGAATATCTTCACCTAGTAAAAACCTTAGATTCACCTTTCAACAAGCTTCAGAAGAATCTCAGGGAAGGTTTCAGAGAAGTGGAAAATACACATGTAGCTTTAACACACAAAAATTTATTAAAAACTAGAAACAATTGCAGTGCCACCTGGTGAACAAATTAAGGTCTAGTGGTTCCTGGAAGTATCCCCATGCAATGTCAAAGCAATGGGCTTGGTAGTTTTAGAGAAGATTTTTTTAAGGATTTGGCCAGAAAATGAACCAAAAGTTCATTTAAAATCTGAAAGTCACTGGACCATTAGCATCCGAACAAACTTGATAATGACCCACCAAAGGTACTTCCCCACCAAGTTTAAAGTTTATCCAGCTGACAATTTTTGAGAAAAACACAGACAAAGGATCATTAAGTAAGCTCAGCTGACTATTAGTTACCTGAGCTAAAATTGATCACATAGTTATCACACAGAAATGAATAAAACCATTCATGCTAAAATTGGCTCAAAATGTCTGAATATCGATTGTCCTCTGCCATAATGTTTTTACTTAAATTTCTCATTGCTAGAAATCATTTTTGCTGAGATTTCTATGTAACATCATTGATAATGACACACCCAAGGTCAATAGTTTTCCCTGGCATGGGTTCTGCACAATGCGCTTGGATGACTGACAAGTCAGCTGAGCCAAACATTGCAGTGCACCTGTTGAATAAGATAAGTTCTATTGCCCAGAATTATCAAAATACAGTATGCAATTTCAAAGTAATTTGTCAACAAGAGGGCTGTGTGAACAGCCCATGCTCAACTGACCCACAGATTCATCACACTTGTGGTTCTGTGAACTTTGGATAGGACAGAGTCATGGTAGACACTTATCAAAGGTACATCCCTACCAAGTTTGGCATACTAATCAATAGGAAAGGTGCATTTACTGATTAATACCCAAATTGAAAAATCATTAAAAAAAAATAATCCACTGCAGTGCTACCTGGAGAACAATTTTGTTTGACCTTTTCACAACAAACATATACACCAAGTTCCAGCTTAATCTCAGGGACCGTTCTGGAGAAGAAGTTGAAAATACCAAAAACAAAAAAAAAATTCATTATAAAAATGAAAAACATTGCATCGCCACCTGGTGAACAAATTAAGAACAAGAAGTCCTTAGCAGTGTTCCTGCATGATATCGAAGCAATTGAGTAGGAGGTTTCGGAAAAGATTTTTTATGATTTGTTAGAAAAAAGAACAAAAAAACTCATAAAAAAATCCAAAAATCACTGAAGCAAGACCACTTGAACAAACTTCCTACAGAACCATCCAAGGTACAGTGACACGAAGTTTGAAGTGAATCTGGTTAATGGTTTCTGAGAAGTCGGAAATCTGAATTAGCATCAGAATTCCCATTGACTTACATAGTAATCAATAGGAAAGGTGCATTTTATTAAGTACCCAAATTGAAAAAAAGTCATTAAAAATCAGTATTCTACAGCAGTGCCACCTACTGAAAAACTTTGACCCTTCCACAACAAACATAATGACCACGTTTTAGCTTAATCTGAGCAACAGTTCTTGAGAACAAGTCGAAAATAGAGAAAACACACAAAGAATCATTCAGAAATTAAAACAAATTGCAGTGCCACCTGGTGAACAAATTAAGAAACAGGAGTCCCTGGAGTGTTCCTGTGTGATATTAAAGCAATTGGGTGAGCGGTTTCAGAAGAAAACTTTCTAAGATGTCAAAAAAAAAAAAACCGAAACAAAAACAAAATCATAAAAAAATCCAGAAATCAATGGAGCATGACCAATTGTACCAACTTGGTAGAGACCCAACCAAGGTACATTGTCACCATGTTTATAGTCAATTTGGATGACGGTTTTGGAGAAGTCCAAAATGTGAATTAGCATTGGAATACCCATTGACTTGCATAGTAATCAATAGGAAAGGTGCATTTACTGACAAGTACTCGAATTGAAAAAATCGTTAAAAATCAGGAATCAGCAGCAGTTCCATCTGGTGAACAACTTTGCTTGACCCTGTGACAAGGAACATATCTACCAAGTTTCAGCTTAATCTGAGGGATGGTTCTGAAGAAGAAGTTGAAAATAGCAAAAACACACAAAAAATTAGGCAAAAATTGCAGTGCCACCTGGTGAACAAATTCAGAACTAGGAGTCCCTGGCAGTGTCCCTGTGGGATATCAAAGCAATAGGGTGAGCCGTTTTGGAGAAGAGATTTTTCAAGGTTTGCCCCAAAAAGGAAGAAAAAAATTCCTTTAAAATAAAAAAATCACTGGAGCGTGACCAGTTGAACAAATTGGTAGAGATCCACCCAAGGCGCATCCCCACCAAGTTTGAAGTGAATCTGGCTGACGGTTTTGGAGATTTCGCTGACCGTGACCAGGCTCCTAATTGACCCCTTTTTTTCCGAAATGCGGGAAGATTGGGCGTAGATATTGTGTATATGAGTGCGGGGATCAGGAATTAGGTGTACAGGTTACATACTGACTTGCATTAAGGTCAGCCTGGTTACCTAAATGCAAAATCTGTATATATATTAGGTTATAGGATTGGCTAAACCCTGATTCCTAATTTATCAGGCCAATGTTTATGTGCAATGGTCAAACCTTTAGGTCAGACTATTTGATGTGAACCATGCCCTGAGAAAGCAGACATCAGACTGTAGCCAATCCTATAACTTGATTATCATCCAGTGCAATACTCTTAAGACAAGCCCACATACCCCGATGCCTCAAAGTGTTGCTTGTTGTGTTTAATATATTTAAATGCATAATTAGGTTACTGTCAATGAGATATTGGTCCCCAGAGAGACCGGACTCTGATGAGCACTGAACACCAAAGCATTTTTGCTGCAATTAAGGGATAATAAGTTAGGGTTATTACACAGCATGTTGTCCACAACAAGGTTCTCTGACAGCGATAAAGCTGTTTTGTGCATTTCATCTTGACTTCCTTACATGCATACTGATCTCCCATCACCTCCCCTATGAGGAGTTCAACAGAAGAAAGGACATGGAGGAATAGATCCTGTAAGTGTAACTCATCATTTACAAAAGCATCCCCCTTGAGAAACAGCTTTGATTCACTAGTAACACTGTTCTGCGGCAGATGGCACATTCGTGCCGCAAACTGTGGCATTTGGCGGCGATGTGCGGGGTACAGTGGTAAGACCGCAGTTTGCGGCAGATCGAAGCCAATTATTTGCAGGAGGCACCTGGCCTGAGTGTGGCAAACTGCAGCAAGGCCATAGATTGCCGCCAAATGCTACTTTGCCACAGAAGTAGGCCCAAACTATTAATATTGCCCAAGGAGCATTTGTTATGGGCAAACATCCATGATACACAGCACTGGAAGCTATTTGGAGAATGGATATCATTCTTCATATAACATATCCATAGCTGCCAACATCCCCAAATACAAAAAGAGGGAAATATTTTTAATTATTGGATTGCCCATAACAGATGCTCCCTGCGCACTATTAATAGTTTGGGCCCACTTCTGCGGCATTTGGCAGTGATCTACGGCCTTGCCGCAGTTGGCTGCATAGTGCTGCACATTGCCGCACTTCCCTATTAGGCCAGGTGCCAGCTGCAAATAATTGGTGGTGGTTGGCGGGAATCTGCAGCGAACTGCAGTCTTGCCGCAGTATGCCGCAGATTGCTGCCAAATGCTGCAGTTTGTTGCACAAATGTGCCATCTGCGGCAGAACAGTGTTACTAGTGATTCTTTGAGTGTGGAAAAGATTAATTAATCAAAAGCTGTCTGAACTATTAGAAGCGAGTTTTGTGTGTGAAAAAATTATGCATCCCCCGAGCAGGTGCCTCTCACCAGAGGCCAGCCCTCTAAGAGGGCCACCATTCTTCTCCAGAAAGTTTGACCTTGACCTTTGACCTCAAGGTCACCTCTTAGTAAATTTAAAGTAAGTCTCACCTGGGTAAGTAATGTAATAATAAGTTTGATGGACTTCAATCATACCCATTAGAAGAAATGGTAGAGAAACTATTTTGTTTTGCAAGGCATTGTGATCTTGACCTTTGACCTGAAGGTCATCCACAAGCATATGCAAAAAATTCCCCAAATCTATGAAGTATCTGTAACAAAAGTTTCAAGTGAATCTGGATCAAGGCTTAGAAAAAGTCAAAATGTGAACTACTATTGCAGACCCTATTGATGTACATGGTAATCAATAGGGATGCAAAAGCAAAAAAAAAAAACAAAAAAAAAAAACAAGAGGATCACGATGATCCTGTGCTCTGCTAACTGAAATAAGCTTTTACAGTATTGCAACACTTGCACTGTAGCCTGTATAGTTATATACATGTACAGGGGTAACAAAGTTTGATATATAATTCATGAAAAAAGTAGAAAAAAATTGCAGTTCTACCTGGTGACCAAAATAAGAACAAGGTGACCCTATGTGCAATATCAAAGCAATTGGCCAAGTAGTTCTTGAGATGAAGATTTTTTAAAAAATCAATTATAAATTTCATTAAAAATAGAGAAATTATTGCATCATCATCTTCTTTGCAAACTTGGTAGAGGTCAACCTGAGGAACACCCATGTGCAAAATCAAAACATTCCAAGCACTGCATTTTGTGAAGTCGAAAATGTAAATACAATAGCCATATATACATGTACTATACAGTGGTAACACTTACCTATGGTTGCAAAGTTTGATTTCCCATAACTTCGTCAAAAATTTAACATATAACCATATCATTTTGCAAACTTTCATTGCCTAAAGTCAAATCATATTCTGATAAAATTTTAAGCAATTCTGTAAAGCCACTCTGGAGAAGAAGTCAAAAATACCCTTAACACACAAAAATTCATAAAAAAATCAGCAAAAAATGTACCTTCACCTGGTGGCCAAAATAAGAACTAGGTGACCCCAGATGACCCTATGTTTAATATCGAAGTATTTGGCAAAGTAGTTCTTTTTTTTTTTTTTTTTTGATAATTTTTTTTTATTGTCCATACATCAAGATAGTTGGCTTCCGTATACAGTCCCACTGTCAGGTTCTAATTTTACTTTTGAGAAGAGTAAAAATTTTATTACACTATTAAGTTGTTCCCCTTTTTATTGTGTGAATGTATTTTGTTTCTTTTTTCTGCTATGCCCTGTTCGAAGTCCTTAAGCTTGAAAAGTTCTGTTAAGAAAATAGTGCAATCAGGGATAGATTAATTATATTTACATCTGTAAATATATTTCTTACCACATATACATAGTAGGTTATAGAAGCTTCCAACATTATTCATACACAGTAGCACTTCTTGCTTATTGAACTGAACTACTGTAGCATCTTTCATTTTACATTTGAGGAAAATTTGTTTCGAACAATTTTGAGCTATATCACATGTCCAAAATAAGTGTATTATGGTTTCTGTCTCCATGCCACAGAAAGTACACCAATGGCAATCTACTAATTTCCATTTATATAATCTTTCATTGCTATAAACACATCTATACATAAATTTAAATTGAAAACTTCGGAGGTCTGATGATATGCTTGCTCTATATATATATATTTGCAAATGCATTTTCCCACTCAGGCGCATCGATCTCTATATCAAGATCCTTTTCCCATTTAGATAATGAAGAGGTGGGAGGAGTAATATATGGTTGTACCAATCAAGCATAAACAAACCTCGGAACTTTACTTGCTTCTAACACTTTTTCTAATTTTGTTTTAAAAGTTTCAGTATTCTCTCTATCATTTTTTAACCTATCTGTCCATTGTTTTGGTATAGCAGATAACACTCCATAACATTCTACAAAATTTATATGCACACTATATCTGTTTTTAAGTTGGTCAAAACTATAAAAGTTTCCGTCTGAGTTTATTAAATTTTTCACAGTCATAATCCCTTTATCAGACCATTCTCTATAGAAGATGATTTCATTTTTTATTTTAATATGTGAATTATACCATAAGAATTCTTCTTTAATTTCTTCTGAAGTTGTTGGGTTAGAAAATTCAAAATTTGGAGGTCTGAAAAAAGGTCTAGAAAAATGATATTTAGCCCAGCTTGATAGTACATCTTTCCAAAAATGGCTTTTTATCTGTGTAGAGTTTCTATGTCTTGTGTATATAAACTACATTTCCATATCAAATTATTGTGGCATGGAATACCCATTTGCTGGTATGCAATTATTTTCCATACCACGTTTCTGTCAGAACATAATCTTTTAACCCATGCACATTTAAGTGCCTCAGTCTGTGCAGTAAATTGTGGTATACCTAATCCACCTATTTTCTTTGATTCTCTCAAATATCCCCTTTTGATTCTGTCTGGATTTTTATCCCACAAGTAACCATATATAATTTGTTCTATTTCTTTCTGCATGTCTACTGGGGGATTTGGAATCACTGATGCCAAATATAAAAGTTGTGATAAGCCCAGACTCTTAATAACCAAGGCTTTACCAAATGGGGACAAAGACCGCTTATCCCACATGTTCAGGTTTTTCCTCATTTTATGTATTTTTGGCCTGTAGTTAATTTCTAGTAATCTATCTCTATTTGTCATCATGTTTACTCCTAATATAGTGATTGGATCATTTGTCCATTTTAACCTAAGTTCTTTTTTCAGAACAAGGTTTTTAACCTTTTATACTTCCTATCCTTAGTATAATGGTTTTTTGATATTTTACTTTTAATCCTGAGATGCCTTTAAATTCATGTAAAATATTAAATACATTAGAAATATTCTCCTCTGTAGCCATTATGGTAAACACCGTATCATCAGCATACTGTGAAATCTTATGTTCAATATGGACGATCTTAATGCCTTTAATTCTATTTTCTCGTCTAATAATTATTCCTAAAATTTCTACGCACAATATATATATATATATGGGGACGATGGACATCCTAGCCTCACTCCTCTAGTTGGCTGAAAACTTCCTGAGGTCCAACCATTACTTATTCACAACTGTTAAAGTCAGTATAGAAAAGTAGTTCTTGAGATGGAGATTTTTTTTAAAATCAATTTAAAAATTCATAAAAAATAGAAAAATTATTGCATCATCGTCTTTGCAAACTTGGTAGAGGTCTACCTGGGGAACACCATATGCAAAATCAAAACATTCCAGGCACAGCTTTTTGTGAAGAAGTCGAAAATGTAAATACAATAGCTAAATATATTTTACAGTGGTAACACTCACCTACACTTGAAAGTTTGATTTCCCGTAACTTTGTCAACAACTAACATATCCATATCATTTTTGCAAACTTTCATTGTCTAAATTCAAATTATATTCTGATACCATTTTAAGCAATTCCGTCTGGTGCTTCTGGAGAAGAAGTCAAAAAATTGCCTTAATACACAAAAATTCATTAAAAAATTAGAAAAAAAAAACTGCACCTCAGGTGACCCTATATACAATATTAAAGTAACTGGCCAAGTAGTTCTTGAGATGAAGACATTTCAATTTTTTTTTCAAAAAATTAATTGAAAAATTCATAAAAAAATAGAAAAATTATTGCAACATCATTTCCTTCGCACACTTCATAGAGGTCCACCTGAGGAACATCCATGTGCAACATCAAAATATTCCATGCAGCGGTGTTTGAGAAGAAGAAAATGTAAAAAGTCTAACGACAGATGGACAGATGGGCAATGGACACAAACGGATTCCAATAGCTCTGCTGACTGGCAAGTCAGCAGAGCTAAAAACATGAAGAATTCAAATATGATTGGGGCATGACCATTTGAACACAGTTGGTAGATACCTACCAGATGTACATCCCTGCCTAGTTTGAAGTGAATCTGGCCAATTGTTTTGGAGAAGGTGAACATGTGAAATAACATTGCAATCCCCATTGACTTACATGCATTGTAATCAACAGGAATGTATGAAGTTTGACCTTTCAAGGTCACTCAGGTTTAAAATAAACCATACAAAGTGATAGCCCATAGGTACTTTCCTATTAAAATCTCGAAGTAACCTTGGGCCTACAATGCACCATTAAGAAGGTATAAGCAAATATGTGAAAATTGCTGAGTCTGCAGAAAAATGCATCAAGGCTTTGACCTTGACTTTGACCTTTGACCGTAAGGTTATATTTTATTATGTGGGAAGAATTTCCCAGACCCATTGATTATCTGTACCGAATTAGGAGGCAATAGGTCAATTGTTTTGGAGAAGAAGTTGAAAATGTGAATTCGCAAATCCCCACTGACTTGAATAGTAATCAACAGGAATATATGCACTTTGAACTTTGGGGGTCACTCACGTTTAAAATAAACCATACAAACTGAAAGCCCATAAGTATGTTCCTATTAACATTGAATAGTAACCCTGGGCCTACCATGCACCATTGCGAAGGTATAAGCCAATATGTGAAAACTGCTAAGTCAGCAGAAAAATGCAACAAGGCTTTGCCCTTGACTTTGACCTTTGACCTCAACGTTACATATTATTATATGGAAGAAATTTCCCAGAGCGAACAGAAATATAAGGAAAATAAGATATACGGTGGTATAGATGGTGGACATGACTAAACGCTATATGTATCACCCCCTGCGGGGGATGCATAATAAACATTACTACTTGTAACATCTTATCCTTCATTGACACAAGAAATTCATTTGGAATCCAAGCAACTATCTTGGTAATTTAATTGTCTTCAACTACATTTATATTATGGTCTAATTTAAAAGACAAATCCAAGTAGAACAGAATTTATGATCACGTGAAATAGAATGTTCTTACATTTTTGCCTGATAACTGGGGCCAGCCATCTTGGCCAAATATCAATCCCATGATGCAACAGTCCTGACATAGTGCCTCACAAGCAAATTATCAATATTTTGATTGACTACTAAAATGTCAATATATAAATTTGGTTTATATTATATGTAGTCTTGGCTTGTTTACTGTTAGAACTGTGCTACTTTACTGTTATTTTAAATGCATTTTATATAACAAAAATTTCAAAAGCCAGCCTTGAGAGGTTGCCATAACATCACTGTGGCAAAAATGGCAGCCTCCGGGTCATCTTTTCACAATAAATGCGACACTAAGAACTTTGTTCTGCACATCTAATCTGCATAAGTTTTACATTAAAGTATTCCTTCCTCAAGTTTCCTATGTGATAATTAATGTTCTGAGGTGGTTTATTCTGGCTTTAATAATTATATCATTTCGAGGTGCCTATTTAATTCAGAAAGAAAACATCATGAACATTATATTAGATTGAATGAGCCACATCAATATTTGGCGAGATGAATGATGTGGTTTTTGTGCCAACGATATGCTTCGGTAATTGACCTACTTAAACAATATGCATCCTTCTTTATATATGATCAACACTTCATGTAACTACATTTACATTACTTTTTGTATACAAAAACATTTGATGACCTAATAGGAGACTAATAAGCAGGGAATAATTTTTAACTCTTCAAGTGCCAAATTTTGGACTGAGTCAACAGCTTTTCTCAGTACACATTGGGTGCAATGCGTGCCGAAAAAAGCTGTTGACCTGGGATATTCTCTCTGGAACTATAGGCATGCTGGTTCTTGAATGAAAGGTCTTTGTACGGGGAGTACAAATCTGTGATCTTAATGATAATTCAGACTAGTTTGACTTTAGTATATCGACTTTGGACGTGATTGGCACTGAAAAAGTTAATTGCATCCTACAAGACATGGGTAAATCTCTAGAGACAGACTGAAGAATGAGCTCAAGGCATCAGACACCATCCCTGGTCATCAACAATTTGAAGTGGTTGGAAGTACAAGGTAACCCTCAGAATACTCACGATATAATAAATGGACTTTTATGGTCAAGAGCTGTATTACTGTAAAATAAAACATCAAGCAGTTCACTTTGAAAAGAATGTGCTAATGAGTGAAGTGTACACTTGCATATTGTCTCCTAATTGTAAGCAGGCCAATTGAGCAATGTGTTCTCTCTACTACACTTGGTTTAGCCCAGGACTACAAGATTTTCTCCAAAGGTTACAAAACTCCATTGACACAGTTTTCCTGGACTGACAGTCTACCAATCAGCATTGCTCTGGCCATTGGCAGTATGTGTGTCCTGTATCTGTTGCAATGTAGTGCATTGCCATGGAAATCAAAGCAGTCCAATCAGAAATTGAGTCACTTTTTCATTGATAAAATAGGCAGACCAAGTAGAGTAGTGAGTAACATGCAGACCTTGTCTGTTTAGCAAGTAAACGTACATGCATGAGCTCTAAGATGGTCAATAATGGGGGTGGGGTGGGGGAGAGAGGTAATTTGTGTCATAGGTTGATTAACTTTAAAAAAAACACACACACATTCACGTATTATCAAGCAAACAGAAACAGCAGTGATATTGCGTAATGTTTAGTCTGAACATCAGCAGTACACATACCATACAACCATGTCTCTACATTAAACATCTTTCCAAGAAAACCAAAAGAAAAAAAAAGGAATATGTCAAAATAATAACATTGGCACCACACACTAAGGTCATGCTGATGTACTAATTTTAATGTCTCCTCAGATGTTGAGGAAAAGGTATATGTATAGTGTAACCTATTAAGTTAGTAAAGTTACTGAGCATGGAAACTAGAAAGCTATGACATGATTGCCAGCAATCACTGACAGGCCTTTCCTGCCCACTTTACCTACAGATTGTTTGCCAACAATGTCCACCAACTATGACAAATTCATCTGTGTTACAAAGTGGCCCCTGAATATGTAGCACTGAAGTGAAATTCTAATTGTGTCATTTATTCCTAATAACATGAACTAAATTTGAACAAAATCATTAGACAATCACAGTAGGGCTTTCAACTTCCAGGTCAGCACCAATGGTGCCAGTGTAAACTTAAGAAAAACCTATTCCCCCGGGAGCAAATATTCGGCAAATATGTGTTTCCCAGGGGGAATGAATATTCATTCCCACCTAGAATATTTGCTCCCCCCTATACTATAGGGAATTATATTGTTCTACAAATACTTGTTTCCATTCACAAACTGGTGATTAACTTTGTTGTCAAACATTGACATATTGTGTTTGTTCGAGTTGAAACTCCTAAGTTCTATTTGAAAAGAACCGATGCCATCAAAAAGGTATGGACCCGCTATTATTCCTACCTTTCAGGTCAAATTAAAGACTTCAGTTTTGCTGGATTCTCCAGGAATCTGTGCAACACTGTCTCTAGCTCGGTTACCAAAGCAATCAAATTGGCCTATGTAGCAGCTAGCAGACAAAATCCCAGAGCTCCAACAGTTGCTCACTAGGTGAGGGCCATCGCCTCCTGCTGGAATGCCCCAGCTTAAACAGGTTGCGTTCAGTGGCATGCTGGTGGTGGTCTCACAATACTTTTTTTCTGATTTATATTTAACTAATCTGTCCTATGCATGTTGATGAACAACTTGTTGCACTTAAAAGCATTTTCTAATATTCTTTGTGTCAATGCAGTAACCTTCATCCCTTCAGGGGATCTGTTCTTTCAAGTGAAATTCTTTGAGAAACAATTCCTCTGTCCTGAAGTCTGAATGATCTCCCTTGATCATCCAAGCAGTAAATTTAACAAATGTAGAGGGATGGTAATGTACAACACAAATCTGGAAATTTATTATAATTTCCATATTTTCTTAATATTTACCTATCCACTATAAGGGTCATTCATTTGCAATCCCAAACAAGGTCTTTTAGGATAAATCATTCCACAAAATTTCAACCTCCTAAGTTCCTTCAGGACTTATTGCATCCACTATTTATTTCAAGGAAATGCCTGTGTGACCTTCAAAAATAGATGAAGGTCATACATCCATAATCTCAACCTAGCTCTTATACAGGTACATAATCACACAATTTGAAGCTGCCACCTAAAGTCTTTCTTGCCTTATCACTTCTACAACTTAAAGGAAATGCTTGTGACCTTGAAAAATAGGTCAAGGTCAAACATCTGCAATCACAAGCTAGGTCTAATAATAGTCTTATATAGAAACATAATCACACAAAATTCCAACCTCCTCAGTCAAACTCTTCTCAAATTCTGCTCCTGCAGTGATTTTTAACAAGAGGCCCATCGGCCTAATGCTCTGCTGGCACCGTGGCTATATTGCACCTCTTCATTTCAAAGTTGCGAGTCCTCAAATGGCTTCTGAACATATCAAGCTTATGTGCATTTAGTGCATAAAAATTCCACCAGATGGCACTTTGCTCCATATGAAATCATAGCTTATATATGCAATTCCTGTGATGGATATTGTTGCATGTGCCAAGACAACAATGAGCGAGTCCTTAACTTTATGTCCTCAGTGACCTAGGGACAGAACATCAAGGTCAAAAATAGGTCAATGTCACTGATATTATAGCAAATTCTAGCTTTAGACATTGTCTATATATCCAATAAATTTGACAAGTCTAATCCAATTACTTTTCAAGATATAGAATTTTATATCTTAAAATATATTTTGGCTCTTAATTTTCAACCAATTATAGGTGGCACCGCAAGTATCACTAGTAAATTAGACTTTCACCTCCTACACAATCCCACCAAATTTAGTGAAGATCCACCAAAAATTAAAGATGTAGAGTGTTCACAAGATTTTCACATTTTGACCCCTATATTACATAATATTGTAGGTGGTGCCATCAATACCCAAAGGAACCTAGACTTTTACACACCCTATAAATCCCGAAAAGTTATATTGGGCTAACATCAAAACTTTTAAAGTTTAATATCACCCTCACAAACCAAAAGTTTATGGAGGGATGGATGGACAGAATGATGGACAGACAGACATGATTGATGATATAAGCTCGGGGACCTTGGGTGAGCAGAGCTAAACATCAGTCATGTGACCTGGAAAATATGTTAAGGTCACCCATCCTTAATCCTAACCTAGTTTGTATTATGGTACATAATCTGCAAAATTCAAGTGCCTACATGTAAGTTAAATCCTTGCGGAGTTATCGCATTTGGGTTGATTTTTTATTAAATGCCCACATGACCTTGAAAAATATGTCAAGGTCACCAACTGGCATTCTTAAGCAAGGTCTTATGTAGGAACATATTCACAAAACAATTCAACTTCCCAAGTCCAGTATTTGAGTTATTGCGTTCGCTACAATGTGTTGAAGAACAGAGAGAGGAGAAAGAAACGGATGCAAAAACGTCCCCTCATTGCATAGGGAGACATAATGAAGCACCATGTTATGCTGGAAAAATTTTATATTGTTAAAACACATGTGGTTCTCATATGTAGAGCTTTTTCACGAAATAAACACCATATACATATATACATCTGTGCAGCTGAACATGCACAACAGATAGTATGAGCTAATTAATTTTCGAATGGTTTTGTAAGGTAAATGTACACACTTGTGTGTGTCCCAAAAAGAAAATAAGCTTTGTTTGTAGATCTGTGTAATATTAACAGATGTCATATTTACCAATATCAAAGCAAAAATTAAAATATAAAAGGTTTGTGACTTTTGTGAGCGGCAAAGAAGGGGAAGAGTTGAAGACAGTGGGTACAAGAGATTGATGTACATGTAAACATTCCACCTAGTCATAATAAGAGACAAGCGTGTGCAAAAGACTGACATAAACACTCAACCCAATCTAATGAAAACCTATTTTAAAATATAGTTTCCAAGTGTATGTATATTTTCTTTGATGCTCTTTGCTAGCTGACCTTAATTACTAAGTCACTTTCAGCATTAGCAGATCCAAGCAAAGCCAGTCTTAAGGAAGATGCTGTGGTGAACTATGCAACCAGACCTGGTGACTTGTGAGCCACTGAGACCCCAGACAGTCATCATGCCCTTTCATTTGCAGCCTTTTACTCTTTCAAATTTGACTTTTTTTTTTTTACTGTCAGACACTTTACTGCATCAAAATCAAGAACATATAAAATGATATTTAATCATTGTATGTACATGTATAATTTGCACTTATATGTGTGATCTTAAATTATAATCTTGGATCCTATTTGCCCCAGCAATGGATCATGTTCTCAGCAACCTGCAGTCTTCCATGTAGGCTGCAGGCTGGGGGGTTGTAAATGTGTGGCTAGCTCAGTCTAATGCCCCCCCCCCCCCCCCCAAGCCAGTCGTGTTAACCACAGATTTTTAACTATAGTTCCTTTCAGCCAAATAAATCTTTTTGGTTGACTTTTTTCTCACTTCCAACATTTTCATCTGCTGATAAACTGAATTGAATTAACATCATTTTAAGCCTTACATACATGTATGTCACCACAGTTTTATTTGCAGGTTTTTTTATGTTTGACCATGCAAAATACATATATATGGTAAAGGATGTCTGCCTATTACAAATTTGACATTTTAAAAAATTTGGTGTTCAGTATTTTGTCAACTGGGTTATATCTGGGTCAGAAATTAAAATATTTTAGTGTGGGTTTTGTTGACAGGTACCAAAATTGAAAGATTGATTAGAAATCAGGAACCCAGAGTGTCATCACCTGGTGAACACTTTTGTTTAACCCTCCCACAAGCTACATTTCCCACCATGAAAGTTTCAGAACAATCCAAGTGACAGGTTTAGAGAAGTCAAAATAGCAAAAAAAAACACACACACACAAAATTGTAAAAAAACATGAATAAATAAAAACAAGAGGACCACAATGGTCCTGTGCTCAGCTGATGACAACGGTTATGACGATGATAAGGATCTGTAATCTTGGGAATGATCTCAAGGTCATGATACACTGTGTAAGTCTGTTCTTACATTATCAGCTATAGAAATATAAATTCACTGCTCTGGCCCTGTGACCTTCAGAATGAACGAGGTCAAAGTTACCCATAAACTGTTTAGGTGTTAATGCCCTCTTGCCCTGAAGTGTCCCTTGTACACCTTGTGTCCAGATACACAATTGTGTAAAGTTTCATGAACCTTAAAGTCCAAGGACAATAGAGTCATAGACCAGACATGAAGTGTAAGAGCCAATGTGTCATCTTAACCTTCGATTTGACCTTTACAGGGCACTCAAGGTCATGATTCACCAAAACGAGCAAAAAGCCTATGGGCACTTTCCTATTAATGTATTATAGTAACTACATGAATATGGGTGCAGGAGCTACCATCACCAACATATAAGCCAACATAATCAGTTTAACTTCCAGTTTGACCTTTCAAGGTCACTCAGGCTCAAAAGCAATTCTACCAATTGAAAGCCCATATGTACTTTCCTATTAATGTTGAATAGTAAACATGGGCCCAGGGTACGCCATTATGAAGCTATAAGCCAATATGTGAAACTTGCTAAGTCAGCAAAAAAGTGAAAAGAATTTAACATTCATTAAAAAAATAAAAATCACTAGGCCGTGACCATATGAATGTATTTGACACAGTCACCCACCTAAAGTACATCCCAGTGAACCTGCTCAGTTGTTTTTGTTGGAGTAGAAAATGTAAATTACCATATAGCAAATCTCCATACCCTTACACAGTAATCAATAGGAATACATCCATTACTTGTTAAATACCAAAATAGATTTTTTTTTTTAAATGAGAGATTCCTAGTATTGCCACCTGATGAAGAGCTGTCTAGCCTTTGCACAAGCAATATTTCATTTTCAGCACAATCTGCTTTTTGGGATGATGCTGACAATATCAAAAACACAAAAAAATCGTAAAAAAAACAGGCAAAATCACAGCACCACCTGTTGAGCACATTAAGGTCTCAAGGTCCCCAGCAGTGTCCCTATGCAGCTTCAAAGCGATTCGCTGCATTGTTTTCAAATTTAAAAAAAACAAGATATGTTTGTAAAACATAGATGCCCCCTCCCTCATTACCCTTGCCCTAGCTACCCTTGCCCTCGCTATCCTATTGATAGTGGTAGAAGGGGCACTCGTGACCTTACAAAATTAGTGAAGGTTAATCATACATCAATGTCACATATCTTTATACTTTAACCTTTAAAATGAGGTCAAGGTCATCAATCTTCAAACTTCGCCTGGCCCCAAATATGGACTATAATCCTGTGCAATATAAAAGTCCTAGCTTAAAAACCTCTTCAGTTATTTTGTGGAAACCAAAGTTAACTCAGGTACCACTGTGACCTTGGAAATTAGGTCAAGGTCACCCATCTTCGAACTTTGCCTATCTTTGGATTAGAATGTTACACCTCTACAGTATCGAAGTCCTAGCTCAAAAACTTCTTTGTGCGAAAACCATAGTTTAACTACAATCTCTCTGTGACCCTGAAAACTGGGTCAAGGTCACCCATCTTCAAAATCAACCTAGCCCTTACAGAGAACCATAAAGCTGTGCAATATAAAAGTTCTAGCTCCAAGGTATAAGTTATCATGCAGAAAGCATTAAACCATATTCAGTAAAGTGGCTCTGTGACCTTTAAAAAGAGGTCAAGGTCATCCATCTTCAAACTTCGCCTAGCCCCAAATATGGACTATAATCATGTGCAATATAAAAGTCCTAGCTTAAAAACCTCTTCAGTTATTGTGCGGAAACCAAAGTTAACTCAGGTACCACTGTGACCTTGGAAATTAGGTCAAGGTCACCCATCTTCAAACTTTGCCTAGCTTTTGACTAGAGTAATACACTTATACAGTATCAAAGTCCTAGCTTAAAAACTTCTTGAGTTATTGTGCGTAAACCACAGTCTACCGACCGACTGACCAACCGACCGACCGACCGACATGTGCAACGCTATATGCCCCACCTTCTTCGAAGGGGGGCATAAAAAAGGAGCATGACCATTTAAACAAACTTGGTAGAGAAATACCCAAGGTACATTCCTATCAAGTTTGAAGTGAATCTGGCTGGTGGTTTTGGAGAATGGAAAATGTTAATTGTGGATGGAGGATGGAGAGATGGACAATGGACAAGAGCCCATCCTATAAGCTGACTAACAAACTGAGTTATGATTTATAAAAATCCACAAGTCATTGGAGAATGACCATTTGAATAAATTTGGCACAGACCTATCAAAGGTACATTCACACAAAGTTTCAAGTGAAGCCAGTTGGTGGTTTTGTGGAAGTCAAAAACAGGAACTGTTGACAGACGAACACAGACGATGATGAACAAAGGACCATTGTCTAACATAATAGTAGGCCGCAACATAACTGCAAAACAGGAATTACTTCTGCCAAAAATATCCTTAAATGCTTGGTGTGATACTTTGTGTATTTGTATTTGGTACTTGTACAAACATAAAAGCCCCTAAGTCCACACCTAGACAATTCCTTGCTTTATTACTTCCTACTGTCCAATTTCTTCTCTTTTGATTTGAAGTGAAAATAGCCCAGTAAAATCTCTTTATGTTTTTCAAACCATGTGGACCAGAAAGACTGATTTGATAAACTAGCATGCCTGTCGTTCAGTGACATAGGCAACTTCCTACCAAGTAATACCCTTTCTTTATTGGTTGTAAAAATATGCAGACCAATTGTTACCCCTCTGGTCGTGAAACCTACCAAGACCAGCTGTCTGGACCGTCTGTCTAGACAGGCCAACTGTCTACGCTGCCTCAAAGGCTGACTGTTTAGGCTGGCTATCTAGGCTGGTTTCCTGTCAACTCCTTCAGTGTTTTTGACTTCTTTAAGGAATAATGAAAGATAATTCCAATGAGATTCCTAGACCTACCAAGATCACAAGCATCAGGTCAACAGCTCTCCTTGACATGGGTGGCACTAGGTGCCCAACCACTGGCATAGAAATCAGTTGACTCGACCGAGTGTTTATGGACAGGGCAGGGTCAATAATCAAGCGGCTGGGATGAACCTGCAGCTACTTCAATATGGACTCTTTCATGATGTAAACATCAGCTCAACTCTTCACCAGGACAGAGGGAAAACTGTAAAGGGCACTGCTCATCACTCAATGTCATCTGAAGACCACATCTAATGCCAAATGTAGCTGGTTATCTCTTGAAGGAGGGTGCAGCTTTAAGAACATGAAGCAAGGCTAACATGTGACTGTCTCAGCTCTGTGTAGATAGGTGTTATGTGAAATAATAGTGACATGTTAGCTTTTCCTCTGCTTAAAGTTTTTAATGATTTCCAAAGTATCTTGTGATAAATTTTACAACCATTAGCAGCAAAACTGTTGTGGTTTGAAGTTAAAGTTGTAGGGCAGCTCTGATACATCCCAAACCCAAGCCACTAATTTCCCTGAGATTCTTCTGGTGAGAGGAGAGGGGAGGGAAGGGGAGGGGAGGAGAGGAGAGGGGAGGGGAGGAGAAGACAGGAGATCAGAGAAGAGAAGAGAAGAGAAGAGAAGAGAAGAGAAGAGAAGAGAAGAGAAGAGAAGAGAAGAGAAGGGAAGGGAAGGGAAGGGAAGGGAAGGGAAGGGAAGGGAAGGGAAGGGAAGGGAAGGGAAGAGAAGAGAAGAGAAGAGAAGAGAAGGGAAGGGAAGGGAAGGGAAGGGAAGGGAAGGGAAGGGAGGGGAAGAGAAGAGAAGAGAAGAGAAGAGAAGAGAAGAGAAGAGAAGAGAAGAGAAGAGAAGAGAAGAGAATAGAAGAGAAGAGAAGAGAAGAGAAGAGACGGGAGGGGAGGGGAGGAGAAGGGGGGGAGAGTAAAGTAAAGCAAAGTATTAAAGTAAACAAAAAAGAAACACAGCTAAAAACATCATGTGAAAAGCTGCTGCATTGGGCATTTTAAGCAGAGCAAAGTTTAACAAATAGACAGCTAGCTATAAACAAGACACCTTCCAGCTTAAGGTGTTATGTGCAATCAAACTGGAATAAAGTGGTTATGTTACATGTATAGCTCCTCATCCTTGAAATTTTGATAGCTCCTGTCAAGTCGTTCACCTAGTAGTCCTCTAGCAATCCTGTCAAATTTTTAAGTAAAACAAAGGATCAGGATGGACACAAAAGATATCTTTGCATATTTGTCAAAATATTCACTATTCTACCCTTTCACCTTTGGCATTAAAATGAAGGAGCAAAACAATGAATGGTTAGCATTATTTGACACTTCCTTCAATAATCTCAACAAAATTTTAAATAGTCTTAGCAAGGACAATTTGAGCCCCTGTTTTTGTCTTCCCAATATTACTCAATTGATTTTGTTGGGAAACATACAAAGCAATCCTATGCTTATGCCCAGAGTTATCTGTCCTTACACACTCACAGTGCAACTTATTAAGTAAATATACAGACTGCAGGATTTTGCTTTGTACACTTTTTACTTTGCTTTGAAGCATGTTATTTTCTGCCAAGTTTATTTTAATATTAATTGTTAAGAAATATTTTAGCTTCAAAAAAGCAAATGAGAGTCTGTTAAAGTTGAAAAACCCATGTCTTAAAAACAGGCATCATCAATACATGTATATTTGGTATCTGATTTTACCAAAAGATAAGAATTTCCAATCAAAAATCATAAAAGGTCAAAGTCAAGTATTCAAATACACATATCACATGTTATTTTCTCTACTACATGATGAAAAAAAATGTAGCTCTTTAATATACTTCAAACAAAATTTGCTTATCAATGAAAATGTTACACCAAAACAAAATGAACTAGAAGCGGATCAGTGACCGCAAACCCCTCGGCCAGGATGGATGGACAGACAGACGGACAGATGCATAGGTGATGACACCACCCCTCTGGTAGGTCAAGGCTATTTCAGTTTGACCTAATGACAAAGCTTTGGTGCAAATGGAATGAGCAGATATATCATAGCCAGGACATTTTTCTTCAATGCAGCACTGTGACCTCAATATATGACCCAGTGACCTAGTTTTCAATAGGCATCTGAGGCATCCTCAGGACCAACTGTCAAATAATTCATGAAGCTACACTCAATATTTTTAGATATTGTGTTAACACCAGTTTTTTCTGCAATGTAGTACTGTGACGTAAATGTGAGACCTAGTGACCTACTTTTTCATAGGTACCTGGAGGACCTCAATAACCCCCCTGTGATAAAAATTTGGTCTCTGTAAAGTATTTTTGGAAATATGGGGTTAACAAGGCATGGACCGACGGACGGACATGTAGGTGACAACAATACCCCTCTGGCCTTATGGGACGAGGGGTAGAAACCAGAGAGAGCAAACACATACAGTATGCCAATAGGATAGTCAGTCCATGCACACTTGACAAGCTCAAAACTCTAAATATGGTGTTCTGTCAAATCCTTGCTCTGTCTCCAAATCAATATATTGGAATAAATTCAAAGATCTATGATAAATATGTTACCTACTTCTACGAAAGACTAATTAATCATGCACAAGTTAGGCATACATAAATGAATTTTAATTTCTGCTTCATTCAACGTAGTATTTTCATAATTACCCAGGCTTCTTGTAGATAGCATAGTGGCTTTATAAGATTACAGATCCCCACATAGGTTAGTTAATCACTAGATATAACACCATGCACTGAAGAGAATATGTTAGCAATAAGTAAGAGAAGCATCTTTACACACAAGTGGTGAAATACAGGATACATAGGCAACATGAAAGGTGCACACACTACTTTTTTCCGTTAAACATCACTGTGAAGCATTATACACGTTTACATTGCTGGGTGGTGGCAAATGTTACGTACCAATGGGCCAGCTGGAATTTGAATGTGCATGTATTTTGTCATTTGACCCTATGGTGTTAATTTTGCTATGTTGCCCTATGGTATCATATTGCCATGTGACCCTTAGGTGTTGTATTGCCATGTGACCCTTAGGTGTTGTATTGCCATGTGACCCTTAGGTGTTGTATTGCCATGTGACCCTTAGGTGTTGTATTGCCAAGTGGCCCTTTTGTGTTTTATTGTCCTGTGGTTCTATGGTGTTACATTGCCATGTGGCCTGTAGTGTCATATTGCCATGTGGCCTAGTGCCATATGGTTGCACAGTGTTTTATTAACTGGTTATGCACGTTATTAACCTTATATTGGTCTTCAGACTTACACTATACGATGGCAGTATGTGGGCTGATATGACATTATAGGGCCTATATTTTCCGTATTGCCCGGCCGAGTCATATCGGCCTGATAGGGTGCAGTGACGTCAACAGCACGCTGCACGAGGTGAAATTGACAAGGAGAATCCCTGGATGTGACGGCAAGCACATGCCACACATGCACTGTGTCCAGGGTTCTGCTGCAAGTTGAGCGGGATAGCAGACCCAGATTGGATCCACACTTGGGGGAACGCATTATGCAGGGTTTGGCAAATCATGTCGTAGAACTTGGAAAAAATTATGCCCAATGTTACAGATGTAGGCCTAGATCCACAGATTTGTAGTAAGCCCACAACTTCAAGGAGCTTTGTAAATTTTACTGAAGAGGATACTGACAGTTTGATAAGTCAAGAAAAGAATGCGAACACTGAGAGAGAGAGAGAGAGAGAGAGAGAGAGAGAAGAAGAAGAAGAAGAAGAAGAAGAAGAAGAAGAAGAAGAAGAAGAAGAAGAAGAAGAAGAAGAAGAAGAAGAAATGGGCGCAAAAACAATATGTCCCCCTGTTGCAGGGGGAAAGATAATTACTGGAGTGTGACCATTTAAACAAGGTAGAGACCCACCCAAGGTATGTTGCCACTAAGTTTGAAGTCAATTTGACTGACAGTTTCTTCAGAAAAGTCTAAAATGTGAATTAGCATTTAAATGCTTATTCATTTGCATAGTATTTAATAGGAAAGGTGCATTTACCGATATGTACCCAAATTGAAAAACTGTTAAATAATTTGGGATCCACAGCAGTGCCATGTAGTAAACAACTTTGTTTTACCCTTTCACAAGGAACATATTTATCCACCAAGTTTCAGCTTAATCTGAGTGATGGTTCTGGAGAAGAAGTCAAAAATTGCAAAACACACAAAAAATCATGAAACTAGAGGGCTGCATGAACAGCACATGCTCAACTGACATAAACTTGTCCCCCCCAAAAAACTGGTTAGACCTCTGTTGAGCTTCAGCTGAGTGCATATGACATTTGGAAGTATTTCTAAGAGGGGCGACTGAGCCTTCCAAAAGTGCAGCCTGACTAGCAAGTCAGCTGAGCTAAAAATTGAGGTGCCACCTGGTGAACAAATTCAGAACCAGGAGACCTAAGAGATGTTCCTGTGTGACATCAAAGCATTGGGTGAGCAGTTTTAGAGAAGAAGACTGATTAAGATTTGCCCCCTCCCCCCCAAACAAACAAAATAAAAAAATCATAAAAAAATCCAAAAAATCACTGGAGCAGGACCACTTGAACAAACTTGGTAGAGACCCACCCATGGTAAATTGCCACCTAGTTTGAAGTCAATCTGGACAAGGGTTTCAGAGAAGAAGTTGAAAATGTGGTTAGCATTAGAAAGCGCCCATTGACATACATGGTTATTGCTAGGAAAGGTGCATTTACTGATAAGTATCCGAATTGAAAAAAAATCGTTAAAAATCAGGAATCCATGGCATTGCCACCCACTGTACAATTTGTTTGACCCTTTCACAAGGAACATATCCACCAAGTTTCAGCTTGATCTGAGTGACGGTTCTGGAGAAGTCAAAAATAGTGAAAACATACAAAAAATCATAAAGAAATAGGAAAAAATTAGCCTCACCCGGTGAACAAATTGAGAACTAGGAGTCCCTAAGAGTGTTCCTATGTTATATCAAAGCAATTGGGTGAGCTGCTTTGGAGAATATGTTTTTCAAGATATGCCCCCCCCCCCCAAAAAAAAATGAAAAAAATCATACAAAATTGAAAAAACTTGAACAAACTTGGTAAAGATCCACTTCAAAACTTGAACAAACTTGGTAGAGACCCACCCAAGGTACATTACCAAGTCTGAAGTCAATGTGACAGATGGTTTCCCAGTAGAAGTCAAAAAATGTGAATTAGCATTAGGATGCCTATTGCCAGAAAAGGTGCATATTAGGATGCCTATTGCCCTATAGGTGCATTTACCAATAAGTACCCAAATTGAAAAAAATCATTTAAAATCAGAAATCCATAGCAGTGCTATCTAGTGAACAAATTTTGTTTGACCCTTTCACAAGGACATATCCACAAAGTTGCAGTCTTAATCTGAGTGATTTGTAGTCTCAGTATGCGTCGTGACGTACGACCATTTTTGACGTTGAACTAACTGTTGTTAGCAACGTCACCCCTGCCTATATAAGCAGCGGTACCCGGTGATCCTAACCGCCACTGACGAGAATCTTTCGATTCGAAACCGGTCTGGCTTTTTCTCCGTCGGATTACTCTCCATCACTGGTCTTGCCTGGTATTTTTATTAATCTGAGTGATGGTTCTGGAGAACTCGTAAATTGCGAAAACACACAAAAAAATCATAAAAATCTAGAAAAAATTGCAGCACCACCTGGTGAACAAGTTCAGAACTAGGACTCCCCATGAGTGTTCCTGTGTGATATCAAAGCAATTGGGTGTGTGGTTTCAGAACAGATTTGACCCCAAAAAGAACAACAAAAAAAAATCATAGACAAGAGGGCTGTGTGAACAGCCCATGCACAGCTGACCTAAAGATTCATCATACTTGTGGCTCTATGAACTTGCCATTCAAGGTTACCCATGTACTGAGTAAGTCTGACCTTTATAGAAGAAAATTAACATGTGCAACATCATGGTCCCAGTTCAAGCAGTTCTCAACTAATAGTGAAGAGTAAAATTCATGTATGTTTTACTGTGTTCCCAGAAATGAGGTCAAGGTCACTTATGTACTGTCTATGTGTGACCTTTATAGAGAAACATTAACATGTGCAACATCAAGGTCCTAACTAAAAAGCAGATCTAAACTTATCAACTGAACAGTAAATATCATATCAGTTGTCCTGTGACTTTGTGAATGAGGTCAAAGTCCAAAAATTCACTGGAGCATGACCACTTGCACCAAATAGGTAGACACTTATAAAAGGTACATCCCGACCAAGTTTGACCCAAATCTGGCCAAAGTTATAACCATTACAACAAATTCCCATGTTAAACTTTACTATTAAAACGTTTTAAAATATTTTACAAAAAATAAAAAATAAATAAATCATAAAAATTCCAAAAATCACTGGAGTGTGACCAGTTGAACAGACTTGGTATGGATCCACCCAAGGTACATTGCCACCAAGTTTGATGTCAATCTGACAGACTATTTCTTCAGAGAAGTCCAAAACATGAATTAGCATTAGAATGCCCGTTGACTAGCACAGTAATCAATAGAAAAGGTGCATTTACCCATAAATTCCCAAATAAAAAAAATCGCTTACAACCAGGAATCCACAGGAGTGCCTGCCAGTGAACAACTTTGTTTTGCCCTTTCACAAGGAACATATGCACCAGGTTTCAGCTTAAACTGAGGAAACCTTTCTGGAGAAGTTGAAAACAGGGAAAACATAACCAAAAATCATAAAACATAGAAAAACAAGAGGGCTGTGTGAACAGCCCATGCCTCAGCTGATCTTGACATTCATCACACTTGCAGCTCTATGATTTTGGGAAAGGATCAAGGTAACCCATGTTCTGAGTAAAGCTGACTTTTATAGAAGGACCTTAACATGTGCAACATCAAGGTTCAAGTAGTTCTCAAGTTAAAATGAAGAGTAAAATTCATGTATGTTCCAGAAACGAGGTCAAGGTCATTCATGTACTGTCTAAGCATGACCTTCATACAGAAACATTAACATGTGCAGCATCAGGGTACTAAATCCTTAAAAATCAGGAATCCAAAGCAGTGCCACCTACTAAACAACTTTTGAAAAAAAATCATAACAGAAGCCAAAATTCATTGGAACATGACCATTGGAACAAACCTGGTAGAGACCCACCAAAGGTATATCCCCACCAAGTTTGAAGTAAATGTGGATGACGGTTTTGGAGAAGAAGTTGAAAATGTAAATTAGCATTAGAATGCCCACTGACTAACATGGTAATCAATAGGAAAGGTGCATTTACCGTAAAGTAGCCGAATTGAAAAAATCGTTAAACATCAGGAATCCACAGCATTCCCACATAGTGAACAACTTTGTTTGGCCCTTCCACAAGGAACATATCCACCACGTTAAAGCTTAATCTGAGTGACGGTTCTGGCAAAGAAGTTGAGAATAGCTACAACACAAAAAAAATCATAAAAAATTAGAAAAAAATTTGCAGGGCCACCTGGTGAACAAATTAAGAACAAGGAGTCCCTAGGTGTCTTCCTGTGTGATATCAAAGCAATTGGGTAAGCGCTTTCGGAGAAGAAGATTTTTTAAGATTTGTCCAAAAAAAGAACAAAAAATTCATTGAAAATAAAAAAATCACTGGAGCATGACCATTTGAACAAACCTGGTAGAAACCCACCAAAGGTACATTGCCACCAAGTTTGAAGTTAATCTGGATGACGGTTTTGGAGAAGCCAAAAATGTGAATTAGCATTGGAATGCTCCTTGACTTCCATAGTAATCAATAGGAAAGCTGCATTGACCGAGTGTGCCCAAATTGAAAAAATCGTTAAAAATCAGGAATCCGCAGCATTCCTACAAAGTGAATACCTTTGTTTGACCCTTCTACAAGGAACATATCCACTATGTTTCAGCTTAATCTGAGTGACGGTTCTGAAGAAGAAGTCGAAAATAGCTATAACATGAAAAAATTCATCAAAATTTTTGAAAAATTTGCAGCAACACCTGGTGAAGAAATTAAGAACTAGGAGTCCCAGGGAGTGTTCCTGTGTGATATCAAAGTAATTGGGTGAGCGGTTTCAGAGAAGAAGATTTTTAACATTCGCCCAAAAAAGAACAAAAAAAAAATCATTAAAAATCCAAAAATCACTGGACCATGACCATTTAAAAAACTTGGTAGACACCCACCCAAGGCACATCCCCACCAAGTTTGAAGTGGATCTGCCTGACGGTTTTGGAGAAGAAGTCGAAAATGTGAATTGTTGACGGACGACGGACGGACGAAGTAATCAGTGTGTTGGACAAAATAGAAAGAGCTACCAAGTATAACACCAAGATATTTGAAATTTCGCGCTTGTTCAGCAATTTTGTCCTTTCAACCGTATTTGCATGTCTCACCCATGGGGTACCAAAGACAATTCACTTAGTTTTCTTAGCATTCAGGGTCAATTTGTTCCTTCCAAACCATTCAGACACCAGATCAACTTAATTCTTCAGAACATTTTCAATTTCAGTGATGTTCTTCGCTGAACAGTAGAGAGCATGTCATCAGCATATCATGAAATGCTTCAGTTGATCACAGCAATGGGTAAGTTATTAGTGTAGAGGATAAAGAGGCACAAAATTGACCCCTGGCAAACTGTGCAGGTGATCTTCTGTGGAGATTTTGCCATCTATAACCATATGTTAGTTTCAATTCAACAAATCACTCAAACCATGTGTTCAATGTTGGATTTACCATAGCTCTTTACAATTAGTTTATGAATCAAGATAGGATGTCTCACAGTGTAGTGTTTTTTCCAGAAAGAGAACTCCACAAGAACAGTCCTGGTCAATGTCATTTTGTAAAGTGTCTACGAAATGTGCTAGGGCCATTGCAGTGGAGTGTCCCTTCCTGAAACCTGATTGTGACTCTTGAATATGATTATGACTAGTTAGGAAAGTATAAAACTGATCACGCAAAGCACATTCAAGAACTTTCATTGTTGGTAAAATTAGCTGAAATTGGACGATAGTTGTTCATGTCACTGTGTTAAACATACTTGTAAATGGAAGTGGTTTTAGCCACCTTTCACTATAATATCAGGGACTATGCCGGTACCAAGTGATTGGTTGAAAATATTGTTTAGGGGCACAAACCATTAGCGCCTGCTTTTAATAATTGTGAACTGAGGTTATCTAAGCCTGTTGCTTTCCCGGCAGATAGTTGTCTTAACTGTTTGGAGACAAAATCTGCAGAGGTAGGAGAAAAGTGGAATGTGTCTTTGGTTTTGTTTCCAATATTTGGTGGGTGTGTATTGGTTGGGAGCTTCCGAGCTAACTGATCTAAATACTGGCACAGAAAGGTTTTAAGGTATATTTTGTAATGTTAGCCTAATTCTTTTTCAACATGCTGAATTTAGCGTCTTTTTCTATGGTGCTTAAAATAGGTCAAGGTCACTCATAATTTTGCAAAATTTGACTCCTGACCTAATGCATAAAGTGTGTATATTATGTACTTTCACCTCAATTTATTATCATAAAAGTGAATTGAATGTGTTTGAGAACTATGAAATTATTAGTTCCAATTATAGTACTACCAGTGACACCACCATAACTTTACATGATATAAGAATCTTGCCTGTAAAATGTTCCTGTAATTGTCAGTGTACATGGATATATGTCTGACAAGTTCTGATGTAATACCCATCAAAAAATGTTTTTTTTAGTGAAATGCATTCCTTCCATCAACTTGAGAAAGTAGGTAAAGGTCATCCAAATCATGCAATAACAACTTTCTACATATGATGCACATTGGTGATGTATTTGGTATCATTAGCCTTCTTCTCTCTTAAAATACTGAATTTAGCATCCTTTATGAAGTTCCTAATGACCTTGAATAATGGGTCCAGGTCGCCCAAAATTTGACCATTGCTGTAACACCTATTTGGTGCAAATCTTGCAGTTCTGATTCAATTTATTATCAAAATAATGAACTTTATAATGTGTTTTTGACACTTATGACAATAGTTCCAGTGCACCTGTGTGTCCCTGTCCCAGGCCAAGGTCATTCTCCCGCGGGAGAAAGGGGTTTTGTAAAACGGCCTTAAAGATTTTCAAAAAAAACCCATATCAAATCCAAAGCTTGTTGGCACAAATTGGCAAACTGACAAAATTAACAGAGACCCATACAAGGTGGATCCAAGTTCTAAGATGATCTAGATGGCCAACAGTTTTGGAGAAGAAGTTGTAAATGTGAATGTGAGCAGATGAGGTACAGATGTTTCTAAGAAACTGAATGTTTCTATATACAGTGCCCCCTCTTCATCACACTTGTGTTGGGGTTCACAGGGTATGCAGTGTTATAAGAAAACCGCCTGATAGCAGAGGGACTTTTAACACAGACGGGAATGGGAAAACTATTTCAGTCGAAGCCATGGTACACACATATCAGAAACTGCCTTGTAATTAGGGGTGTTACAAAGAGGGAGCATTGTATATACAACTCTCCAACAGTTCAGGAAAACATGACCCACATTCAAACTTTAACCCAACAATGACAGCAAAGTTTAAATTAGTAGAAAGCAGATAGTCAAGAGTATCCGTCTTCCAGCACCAATATGAAGAAACAAATTTCACTCCTGACTTGACAGAGGCAGTCACCCACAAAAGACAACCAGTGTTTTTAAACTGGTCCTCTCAACCCTTGAAATCTTTTCACACTTTCCAAAAAATATAGTCCTAACCACTTAAAACCAAAAATTTGCAACCAAGATAAAAAAACGCGACAATTGGTGGGCCAAAAATGCAGTTTTAGTTCTCCTGGCTTGTCAGTGAGGTAAGTTGACAGCAAAGAAACAAGAGGGCTGTGTGAACAGCCCATGCTCATCTGACCTAGAGATCCATCACACTTGTGGTTCTGTGAACTTGGGATAGGACAAAATAGCTTGACACTCATCAGAGATACACCCCGACCATGTTTGACATAGTAATCAATAGGAAAGGTACATTTACCGATAAATACGTAAATTGAAAAAAATCATTAAAAATTAAAAATCCACAGCAGTGCCACCTGATGAACAATTTTGTTTGACCATTTCACAAGGAATACATCCACAAAGTTTCAGCTTAACCTCAGGGACGGTTCTGAAGAAGTTTAAAATAGCGAAAACACAAAAAATCATTAAGAATTAGAAAAAAATAGATTGCCGCCTGGTCAACAAATTAGGCACAAGGAGTCCCTAGGAGTGTTCCTGTGTGATATCAAAGCAATTGGGAGAGTGGTTTCGGAGTAGATTTTTTAAGATTTGTCCTAAAAAAGAACCCCTCAAAAATCATAAAAAATCCAAAAACCACTGGAGCATGATCATTTGAACAAGGTTGGTAGAAAACCACCCAAGGTACATGGCTACAAATTTTGAAGTGAATCTGGTTGATGGTTTCAGAGAAGTAAAAAATGTGAATTCCCATTAGAATGCCCAGTGACTTACATAGTAATCAATAGGAAAGGTGCATTTACCAATAATTGAAGAAAATCTTTAAAAATCAGGAATCCACAGCAGTGCCACTTACTGAACAACTTTGTTTGATCCTTCCACAAGGAACACATCCACCAAGTTTCAACTTAATTGGAGTGACAGTTTTGCAGAAAAAGTCAAAAATAGCAAAAAGCGCACCAAAAAATCGTAAAAAAATTGAAAAAAAAAATGCAGCACCTCCTGGTGGGCAAATTCAGAACTAGGGCTCCCTGGGAGCATGCCTCTGTGATATCACAGCAAATGGGTTAGCATTTCTTCAAAGAAGATCTTATAAGATTTACCCCCCCAAAAAGAATGAAAAAATTCAAAGATCACTGGAGCATGACCAATTGCTGCAAAATAAATATGTGCAGTTTTAGAGATTATGGAGCATCACAAATGACAGAAGTGGCACTGGCGGACTACAAATAGTCAGCACAGCATTAAAGGTGACTGGCATTCAAAGAGTTAAAAGATAGAGAAGTTTTAGAATGATCTGAGTGATGAAATTGGAGAAATAAAAAATAGCCTCAACACAAAAACACATGAAAAATTAACAAAAAAATGATTAAAAATTGAAGTGCCAGTTGTTGAAGAAATTAAGGTCTGGAGGTTTCCAGAAGAGTCCCTTTGCAATTTCAAAACAAGGTGGATACAGAGAAGATTTTTTATGATTTTGCCAAAACTTGGTCAAGACTGATCCAAGGTAGGCCTACATCCCCACCACATTTGAAGTGAGTCTGGTTTGTAGTTTTGGAGAAGTAAAAAACAGCCTTAATACACAAAAATTTGTTTAAAAAATATTACACCCCCCCCCCCCCATCGCTACCTGTAAGACAAATTATGGTCTAATGGTCCCCAGATGTGTTCCTATGCAATTTTGAAGCAATTGGCTGAGTGGTTTCAGGTAAAATTTGTAAGACTTTGCCAAAAAAATGATCAAAAAACCCCTAGACATACCTTCAACATTTTCCTTCAACACAAAGTGTTGACTGAAGGGTACTCCATTTGATAAAATTAGGTCATGGTAACCCCAAAATCTAATCAGTTCATCTTGCCTGGTAAGATAAGCATATTGCCAAATTTGAGCAAAATAAGGCATTCTGTAGATGTTGCGGTAATAAGAATGTGAACATGTGGACTGAAAGACAACCCGAAAACATAAAGGGTCCCCTCCCCCCTATGGGACAGACCTTTCATTATTCCTATCAAATTTTATTTACAGCATCATACATGGAGGCATTCTGGAGATATCGTGGTAACGAGCGCTAACAAACATCTAATTAAGCTGCCATTTGCTCAAATTAGGTCATGGTGACACCAAAGTCTAATCAGTTCATACTGTCATGTATGATATTATACTGCAGAATGTGAACAAAATACAAGGAAGCATTCTTGAGATATTGTGGAAACGAGCCTTATCGAACATGTAATTAGGCTGCCATTTGCTCAAATTAAGTCATGAGGATCGACACCAAAATATAATCAGATCATCTTGGCATACAAGCTAATCATATTAAAAAATTTGAGCAAGATACATGGAAGCATTCTGGAGATTTCGCAGTAACAAGCCCAAACGAACATATAATAAGGCTGCCATTTTCTCAAATGAGGTCATGGTGACACCAACATCTAATCAGCTTATATGACATGCTTCATAAGCATACTGCCAAATTTAAGCAAAATACATTAGAACATTCTAGAGACATTGTAGTAATGAGCCCTAACGAGCATGTAATTAGGCTGCCATTTGCTCAAATTAGGTCATGGTGACAACAAAATCTAATCAGTTCATCTTGCCTGGTAAGATAAGCATATTGCAAAGTTTGAGCAACATACATGCAGGCATTCTGTAGATATTGTGGTGACGAGAATGTGCACATCGGGACAGAGAGACAGACAACCCTAAAACAGAAAGGATCCCCCCATGAGGCAGACCCTTAAAAAAATCATTAAATATCCAAAAGTCAATGGAGCATGACCATTTGATCAAAGTTGGTAGAAACCTGCCTAAGGTACATTCTCAAGAAGTTAGAAATAACTCTAGCTGACAGTTTTGCAGATGTCAAAGTTAAAGATGTCAATTGTGGACGAGCTACTATAAAGCCACTATAAAGCCACCTTATCTTGCTCACAGCTGCATTGTTTGTGTGACACATTGGGATATTCAGTGCTCCAAATGTTAGTAGCACTGGGCAGTTGGGGCTTTACAGAAGGCACTCTTTATTATACTGAGGCATCTTTTCACAAAAATTTTACCTTCTGGATCTTCAAACCAACATAGTATAAGGAAAATGACCAAATATTACCATCTAAAGTGCTTCTACAAGAAATTACTGAACCTGCATCATCATGTCCAGAAAAGTCATATGGTGATGTTAATATGCACAACGATCTGCCTCTACAAAATTATTTCTTGTACACTTACTTCTAAATATTCTACTGTTATTTCTCCATGCAGGCATATATCATTTTCTGACTTCAACATTTCTGAATAGTTATGTGACAGCTAGACCTTATGATCTGAAATAAGTGTCAGACAAAACCAAATTAAATTGGTTCTGTTGCACCATAACGCATTATGCGAATGCCAAGATTGACAAGTTTCCCCGCATCTGTTCCCAGAAAGAAAGGGGGCGCTGGTAGAGACACCATTGAGTCAGGGACCGCACATTCACTATCTTCTATGCTAAATGCGTGAAAGTTAGGAAAGTTGCATTGCTATGTTTTCCACTTCAAAACCAAACAATCAGTCAGAAAGGCTAACCCTTCGAGTGCATATATATATATATATATTAAAGTCATTTAATGTTATATTTCCATGATGTTTGTATATTCTGAGTTGAGCTACAGTCCATTTCAAAGTGCTAGCAACAGAGTGTTTTAGATAGGCAACTCTGCAGCTTACGCCTCTTTGCATCCCAGCATCCTGTGTAGTGGAAGTCACTTTCACACCAAATACACATGTGCAAGGCTATCCACGAAAGGGGTACCGGTTATTTGACAATAACCCGGTGCCATATGAGGGTAAATTTGTTACGTGAAAAACTATACAATCTCCAATCAGTGCCAACATACATTGGTTATATGTGACAGACTATACACTCTCAAACCAGTGCCAGATGAGGGTATAAATAATACACGTCTATAGGACATCTAGCTATAGTGCCAGATGAGGCTATCTTTATTCCGTGACACACTAGGCTATTTGTTGTCAGTATATGGTGTCAGAGGAGATATATATATATATATATAGCATACCTGGGTTTATAGTCAATGAACCTGACCAACTCTATGTGATCCCGAGCCCCAAGCCATGTCCTGGTGTAATAAATCAAGCATGAGTATAACACCAGCACCACCTGGTGAGCTGATATTGTACCTGTGTTATAGCAATATGCAAATCCCAGTCCTGCACTTATCCATTCCTATACTGCAAGACATTTCATTCTTTAAATATCATCCCCCACAAAAAAAAAAATAAAATAAAATAAAAGCCACAAAGTACGTACATTCATTTTCTGGTGGCTGTCAGTCCAGCCAGCTTCCAATCTTCATAAATTGTCAATTTATCTAATTTGCTACCAGCTAGCCCCATCCCAATTCTGTTAAGAATCAAAACCTACACTGGCCATCATGTGTGGGTCAGCTGGCCAGTTAGCTGTGAGGCTATGCACAAGAACATTTGTAGCTTGTGCTGTTATCATCCAGTATTATTGCACTGGCCACATCAAAGGCTGCATTTCATTTCTCCCACTAAATCAAGTGTCGACACAGCACAGAGGTCACATTGTTTCAAACTATATTCTACATTAAGTGCAAATGAACAATTTGATACATGTATTTATGTATTTAATTTTTATGTGTTGGGTTTTTTCCCCACAGGGATGGTAGTTCTCTTTTTTGGGGTGGTGGTGGTGGTGGTGGTGATGGTGGTAGGGGGGGCGAGTTTCATTTTAATTGCCACCTTGGTCACTTTTACATGGGCACAATATAATGATGAATTATAAAGATATGGCCACTGAGCAACTGATTGAAAACAGCATCCTGAATGATAGCACTATTTGATATACTAAATGACAGTGCTATATATTTGATTTTAATTACCCTTACATGTTATTGCATAGCAGTAATCCAAACTAGAACAATTAATCCTTTGGTAAACAGCAAGACAAAAGGGCATGTCTTTCTTTGTGTCAAGATCAACTTCCACCAATATCTAACTGAATTTTGTAAGTACTAGTCAAGTACATGGCAAGTTGAGAGACTGGGGCCTACACATATATCATTATTAACAAGATGTACATGCACAATTAGGCTAATAATAGTTATTGAGGACTCACCTAACTACACATATATGCACCTTAATTTGTTGTATGTAAGCTGAGCTGCACTATGGCCCACACACCAATATGTACACATTACTCCTTGTTTAGGTCTACATGTAAGTTATTACAAGCTGCATATTTGTATTGATAGAATTTGATAGACAGCAGAAAACCCAAGACCCAAGGTAGACATGAAGGAGACCTAACAGAGCAGTTAACACAAGCAGAAATAACTGAAGACCATATTTACATACAATAAAATGTCGCCAACAAAATTAATAATTTTTATATTTGACATTGAGAACAAATAGGCAGAATTTATGATGTGGCTGTACTTACTTTTTGTAAATATAAAAAACTAAAAGGATGATGACCAGGAGTAATATGGCAGCTACCACTGCTAAAATAATGATGATCACCAAGTCCATTTGCCTTGTCCCACCAATCACAGCTCCCACATTAGCCAGGTCAAAGTTCACCCTGACAGCAGCACAGGCTTGTCTAGGAGGTGTCCCATCATCCTCCACTATGACCAGTATTTTGACTTGTTGCAGTGTTATTTGGTGTAAGTCCCCACTGATACTGATTACTCCATTGGCATTGATGGAGAAAAGGCTGAAACAAGTTGGCAAAATACAAAACCAATTTAATACATGAACTATTAGAATCATATTCCATAAAGATAAATTGCATGTAAACTTGAAACTTTACAACAACTGGATACGAACACTTCTTTATCAACATCTAAACATCGTGGTAAACCTTCAAAATATGTCACAACTCCATACCATGGAGGTGCACTGTGCCTATTCTTGTCACTGCCAACAACTAACAGCTGATTGACAAAGTTGAAGGAATCTGACCAGTACACATTCAACATATTTTTGTTGACAAAAAAAACAAAAAAACAAAAACAAAAACTGAAAATTCCAAAAAATTTGGTGTGCTTTCCCTCAGTGAGACATCAGTGCTGTAATACAAGTTGAACTTCCCCATTAACACCACTCAAGGCACTGGCAAAAGTAGGTCTTAATAGCAGAGTGGTCTTACAATAGAAAATTAAATACTGAACAACATACAAAAATTTTTAAGTAAAAGCAAACAAGGAAAAAGAAAATTTTATTCCACAGGTAAAAAATATTTTGACATCCACAAGGCAATACCATGTGTGCCTGGATGTTGGGGCTGTGAGCTCAGTTATTTGACTAATAAGTAGGACATTAATATGCACTCTGTACCATGTGTGTAGGTTGAGGCCACACCCTATTAGATGGCACAGAGAGCTTTTATTTTGCATGAAGCATTAGTCATGCTTTGTAACAGATTTATTATGTACCAAAATGCATGGAACCCCTTTTTAGGGATGATACAATATCTTAATGATCATATTTGATGAAATTTGCAAAGTCCATAAACAGTTTGTCTGCGAAGCAGGCCTTCTAACCCCAGCGAAGGCCTGCCGCAGTTTATTGGGGGTATGAGGGTCGCTGGTGAGTTGGCGATGTAGGTCATAAAAGAAAGCACCTGCTACCTGGCCAAGCCCCCTCCTGGTGATAGGCTCATCACCCAAGATATTCATGACCCCCCCCCCCCCCCCCCCCCCCGCATTGTCTTTTGGGATAGCGTCACTGACCCGCAACAGTGTTGCTGGCAAGACCGTGTAATCCCATAACTGGATGACGCAACACCAGTGTACTATAGAAATTGGATTAAGCCCTTGGCAATTAAGATAACAAGTACTACCATAAAGTACTTGTGTATTCCCTGGCAGGAAGATGGATGTTACTGAACTGAAGAGTTTGCTTCATGGAAAATCGGGAGAAATGGGGTTAAAGCTCACCGATGAACAAGAGCAGGCACTGCTTGCAGCCGTCTCAAGGAGAGACAATTTTGTTGTGCTGCCGACTGGCAGCAGAAAATCGTAGATTTTTCAAATGTTGCCTTGAATTATGACAGCTCTGAAGACGGCTTCTAACCCAATAGTGGTGCTAGTGTGTCCGCTGATCAGTTTATTGAAGTCCCATCTATCTCAACTGGCCACTCTTTTACGCTGACATGCCGTGGAATGTATCCCATTGACTCCCATGTTGCTTTTGTTTTCTAATCTAAATCAACTCAGAAATATGTACTTCTGATATCATTCCTATGAAAATGGACTCTTAAAACGTGATTTATTGGTACTGGTGGTGTTCTGCTAATCCCATTACCCCAGTACCCTGTACACATCACAGGTATGGACCAAATATACAAATGGTGTGAACTCAATTAACAGTAGCTGCCTGTGCTTCCATGTGGGGTCACAGTGAGCAAACACAACTGCCCAAATGGAGAAAGTGTTTACAGTAAGCATTGCATTATGAGGGCACCATGATTGGTCTGTCCATGACTTGCTGATTATTCATTAGCAATTAAGCCTGATATGAATCTGGCTCCTGACTGGGGGGGGGGGGGGGCGGGGGGCCTTGGTTGCCACAAAGCTAATGTGTTGAGCGGGCAATTAGCACTCCCCCTGGGAACTAATGCAATAGAGCTTTCTCTTCTGTAACAGGGGTTCCCTAAATTGCGGCAGACTCTGTATATAAACATCAGAACATAAAAAAAAACCAGAGTCAGCTTCACAGGCAAATAAAGAGTACATCTTGGCCTAATTGACAAGATATTAACCACAATTAGAGTTCATCTGGCACAATCAGAACATACTTTGGAGACTTCACCCAGGCAGATTGATACATGTATGATTAACTGGATGAACATGCATTTAACCAATTGACAGCTAGCTGTTTCCACATAAAACAAGTGCACAGTGAACCAAAGGATCTATGTCCCCTGCCACAATATTTTGCAAAAGTTGTCGCACATGTTGAAAGCTAGGATGCACCAACTAGAATGCAAAAAAATTGATATGTTCTGGGGCCATGTGACCTTGAAAATAGGTCAAGGTCAAAAACAATAAATGTCGCACAGGCCCTTGGTATGATGCATCTCAGGTATAAATTTCATTATTCTATCTCTAAGGGTTCTAGAGATATGCTGCCAGTCACACAAAAATGGATATATGCTGCCAGAGACACAAAAATTGATATGTTCTTTGGCCCTGTGACTTTGAAAAAGGTCAAGGTCGAAACAATAAACAGCACACATGCCCATGGTATGATGTATCTCTGGTATAAATTTCATTATTCTATCTCCTAGGGTTCTAGAGATGTGCTCTGAGATGGACACACGCACGGCCCCTTATCCTCACTAACTCTATGTCCCCCTATGCCGCCTTCGGTGCTGGGGGACAATTAAGGAATCAAGAAAGAGAAAATGACAGGGACACTGAAAGGCAACCCTTCATCTATCCTCCAATCAATCTTGATTTACTTGTACAGTCAAACCTCATAATGACACATGTACCATACCTTCCCTTAAAAATGTACCAGACAAATGAAACGGATCACAAAAGGCTTAAAGTGACACAAAACTTGCATTATAAAGTGACTATGTTTAACTATACGTATGAGAGTGTCAACTTGTATCATAAAGTGACTATGTTAGCTATACATATGTGAGTGTCAACTTGTATCATAAAGTGACTATGTAAGCTGTATGTATGTAAGTGTCAACTTGTATCATAAAGTGATTATGTTAGCTATACATATGAGTGTCAACTTGTATCATAAAGCGACTATTTTAGCTGTATGTATGTGAGTGTCAACTTATAGCATAAAGTGACTATGTAAGCTGTATATATGTAAGTGTCAACTTGTATCATAAAGTGACTATGTTAGCTATACATATGAGAGTGTCAACTTGTATCATAAAGTGACTATGTTAGCTATACATATGAGTGTCAACTTATATCATAAAGTGACTATGCTAGCTGTATGTATGTGAGTGTCAACTTATATCATAAAGTGACTATGCTACCTATACTTTTGAGAGTGTCAACTTGTATCATAAAGTGATTATGTTAGCTATACATATGAGAGTGTCACCTTGTATCATAAAGTGACTATGTTAGCTATACATATGAGAGTGTCAACTTGTATCATAAAGTGACTATGTTAGCTATACATATGAGAGTGTCAACTTGTATCATAAAGTGACTATTTTAGCTGTATGTATGTGAGTGTCAACTTATATCATAAAGTGACTATGTTAGCTATACATTTGTGAGTGTCAACTTGCATCATAAAGTGACTATGTTAGCTATACATATGAGAGTGTCAACTTGTATCATAAAGTGACTATGTTAGCTGTTTGTATGTGAGTGTCAACTTATATCATAAAGTGACTATGCTAGCTATACTTTTGAGAGTGTCAACTTGTATCATAAAGTGACTATGTTAGCTATACATATGAGAGTGTCAACTTGTATCATAAAGTGACTATTGTAGCTGTATGTATGTGAGTGTCAACTTATATCATAAAGTGACTCTGCTAGCTATACTTTTGAGAGTGTCAACTTGTATCATAAAGTGACTATGTTAGCTATACATATGAGAGTGTCAACTTGTATCACAAAGTGACTACGTTAGCTATACATATGAGAGTGTCAACTTGTATCATAAAGTGACTATTTTAGCTGTATGTATGTGAGTGTCAACTTATATCATAAAGTGACTATGTTAGCTATACATATGTGAATGTCAACTTGCATCATAAAGTGACTATGTTAGCTATACATATGAGAGTGTCAACTGGTATCATAAAGTGACTATGTTAGCTATACATATGAGAGTGTCAACTTTGTATCATTAAGTGACTATGTTAGCTATAAGTATGTGCGTGTCAACTTGTATTTTAAAGTGACTATGTTTGCTATACATATGAGAATGTCAACTTGTATCATAAAGAGACTATGTTAGCTGTATGTATGTGAGTGTCAACTTTGTATAATAAAGTGACTATGTTAGCTATACATATGAGAGTGTCAACTTGTATCATAAAGTGACTATGTTTGCTATACATATGAGAGTGTCAACTTGTATCATAAAGTGACTATGTCAGCTATACATAGGTGAGCATCAACTTGTATCATAAAGTGACTATGTTAGCTTTAGGTATGTGAGGTTATTATAATGAAGTCTTCATTGTACTCATGTAGACTTACTCTGTCGCTTCATCTGGAATCCAACTAAAACTGCACCATTTTCACCTCTTGCTCACATATGCTTCAATTAATCCTTCCCCTTTAAACCAGCCAAAACCGGCTGGTGGTCAAATGTTGTCTGCTTCAGTGTTTTCAATACATTCAACCATAGTGAAAAACAATTTGACTGAGAATTGTAGATGAAAACTATCAAGATTACATGCCCCAGGCCAACAGCTTTCCTTGACAGTTGGACGACTGATGCCAAGGAAAGCCATTGACTCAGTCTTAATTCAAGGGAGGATGGGCTAAGAAGAGACTGCATGTAACAGAAAAGACTGGATGACTCACGTGTTGTTCTCCAGAAGCCTATAAGAGAGAACAGTGCCCGGATCGGGGTCCATAGCCTGAAACATGCATAGTAATAACCGTAACAATGCATGGTAATAACAATAACAATGCATGGTAATAACAATAACAATGCATGGTAATAACAATGCATGGTAATAACAATAACAATGCATGGTAATAACAATAATAATGCATGGTAATAACAATAACTGGCAATTTGCAATGAGCTTCACACTCAAGTGTCTTAATTGTAGATCTGAGCAAGCCTGCAGTGGATTTTCCTCTTGATCGAGTAGCTGGAGCTCAGGCCTAGCTGTGTTACACTAGACTGTGGATTGAAGAATCCCTGCTGGAGTTTAACTGTGCAACAGACAAGCAATGTACATTTACATGTACACCCACTGACAAATTCAATGAGTTATTGGAGATACTTACTCAAGGACAAATGAACCAACACACTAGAGTACATCAACATATTATAAAGAGAGCCTTCATGCTTAATGATACACACAGGACTGTAGAACAGGTATAACGAGAGCCATCTTGTGAATGATACACACATGACAGTTGAACACTTATCATGATTAACAAGACTACTGTGACAGTCCTGTTCTCAGTTGACTTTATATTCATGTTCAAACTGAATCAGTCCTATGAACTTCAAAGTGTTGTCAAGATGGTCTTTGTTTAGGACCATCATCACTGTTGTTAACATGTACATGTCCCATCACCAATTCCTCCTGTTTTTGATAATTTATGTAAAATCAGAAATTTAAAATGCAGTCAGAGATTGTTAGATCCATGCCCCCCCCCCCCCCATCATTAATAACTTTGCTAATCACAGGTCTCATTTGGAATAACTATAGTCATGACTAGTCAAAAAAAGACCCATGGGTCAGATGCTCTGCTGACCACCATCACTTAAAAATCATTTCCTGAAACATATTCAATCCATCACCATGAAAAACTAATAAAGTTTAGCCATATTATACACTATCAACCTTCCTCATGAGACACAGTAGTTGTACATTTGGCATCATTCACCTTATTCCTTATGAAGATATTGAATTAAATGTCCTTTTCTGAAGTACTTAATAATATGGAAAAGTATGTCAAGGTCACACAATTGTTATGTCATGGTGAGCCAAAAATAGGTCACCAAATAGTGTTTTACATACAATGTACCCAAGTGCAATTTTGATCTCCAGGCTCAATTCTCTTTGCCACTGATTTCCAAACTACGTGCTACCATTACAAAATTACCTATTCTAACTAAACAGGTCTGGTGACCTTACAAAAATACGTCAAGGTTACTGATCTTACATAACATACTAGCATAAGTTGTGATCTATATATCTTATAAATTTGGCATGTCTAATTTAATTATTTTTCAAGATTTAAAATTTTATATCTTTTAAGACATTTTTACTCACAATTTCGTCAAATTATAGGTGGTGCCACTAGTATCATAAGCAACAGAGATTTTGACCTCTTCTGCAATCCCACTAAATTTCATGAAGATCCATAAAAAAATTAAGGATGCAGGACTGATCGCACCACCAACATTGATGTCAACATACATTTTCATACACTGCCATCACAAGATGACCCTTTCCTTTCCAAAAACAACAGGCTGGTAACAGGCTGTCTACTTTTTTTGGACATTTTGGTATGGCTGTCTACAGGCTGGTCACATGTGAACTTTAAAAGTCAAAGAAAGCACTGGCTGAGAATAGGCTGGCTACACTTCAACTTAGAAAAAATTTCATCGACCTATAGCTGGTAACTGGCTAGCTAAATTTCAATTTTGATCAAATCAAAGCTGGCCTACAGCTACGCTGTGTTCAGGCTGGCTACTCACAGCCTTTACTTTCCACCTATAGAAACTAATTTGAAATGCCACTAACCCTTGACCAATCATAGAGGTTTTCTTATTTTCCAATTATCATCAATTTTGTTGCTCAAAGTTGACTGAAAGCCTGCTTGGGATTGGGTGATAATAATCTGCACATGCTTCCTGTCACATGGTTCCTCCTTTTTGAAATTTTCTCTCACACAACCTGCAACAGTTATCAGTCATTCATGGAGCAGCTTGGATTTTTTGCATGCAGACTTATATATCATAACCAAGGTATGTTTTGTTCAGTTATTGGATGTGAAACGTATACGAAAACAGTTCTGAGTCACAAAATTAGGCATCATGGCCCTTAAGATTCTATAAGTTGATGGTTGGTGGTGAGAACCCTAAACACGCTACATCCAATGAGACCAGAGGCGTGATAGCCTGGCTGTCTACATGCTGGCTACAACTGCACTGAAGTAGGGCTGTCTTCAGGCTGGCTACATGCTGGCTTCAAGAAGGTTACATGCTGTTTATAGGCTGGCTACAACCACATAGAAGCATTGCTGTCTACAGGCTGGCTACATGCTGTCTACAGGGTCATGAAATTTAGTAACCTGAGTACTAATTCAAAAATGATTATAATGTTGAACCATCCTTAAGGGCTATATTCCAACTGACCATTTCAGCCTGACCTTCAACTCAGATTGAAAAATTGTTATGTTAAAATGTTGCCCCTGTGCCCTTCTATATACATGCGTAGTCTCTTTGTTCAAATTGGGTAATAACTTTTCAAGTTTAACATAAAAAGTGGGCTGCTTATGAGCAACGCAGGAAAAACGTGTGCCGCTACAGGACAGCTCCAAGATAATATGGGCAACTTAAGTGGCCAGCTCTTGGCCAATTTGGGCCACTAGCAGGCAGCTTCAAGGTAAAATGGGAAACTAATGGGCCGTTCCTACTTAGTAATTTCTGTAGCCTGCTAGTTCACAAAGGAAAGAAAGTGGGCAGCTCATGGGCAATGGACGGAAGTATCATCAACTGACTTCCCAGCATCCTTTGTCCTTTGGAGGGAAACTATAAGCAGCCATGTTGACAAACACTTGCACTGTCTGACAAATGTTAACCATAAAGGCCTTTTGTGAAGCATTTTACGCACAAAACTGCAGAGGATACCTCCATCAATATGCCTGGCTTGCATTGGCCATGAAATGGCTGTACTGAGTACCATAGATGTCATTTGTCATACACTGCCATTTGTTATAGGGCTGGAAGTCAGCCCTAACCCTGTCCAAACATGTTGGTTACACATCTTTAATAAGAACCACTCCACTTTCCACAGCTTGGGTTGAAGGTAACAATTCAGATTTTTTCAGAGATGTGTTCCTGGATTTGGATATTTGGGTATGAAATGACAGGTTTGGCATTTAAGTCTATCACAAAATTGATGAGTTTAACTTTGAAGTGGTCAATCCTTTCCCTGACATTATAATATTTGAGAAACTATTGGATATAATAAATTTTTGAGATTTGGTCGTATTTGTTCTAAATTTCAGGACTTTGCATCCAGAACCAAATTTATTTACAACAAACTTGAGTCAAGAGAATTCAAGCATGTATTTTTGATCAAATACTTTTACAATTTTGCAGTAAATATCCAGAAATTGTTAGAAAATTTGGTTTCAATATTTTTAAAGATTTCATACTTGCCTGTTTTGCTAATTAATTTTACCTTTTGGCATCGTTATGTTTTGATATTCACCTTTCCAATATTTTAGGCTAACATGTAAGTGTACATTTACTCAATGTCAAAAAAATACTTAATTTGGCTGTCCCACACCAGGGTTGGTAGTCAGTCATAGGCTGTCCTGAGCACTTGGCCAGTAATTTGCAGTATTTACTCAATTGTCACAAACTTGAGTCATTCTTTTGAAACATAACTATAGGGCTGGAAGTCAGCCCTAAGCCTGTCCAAACATGTTGGTTACACATCTTTAATAATTCTTTCAGCCTTACTAGTACTTCAAAGGCCAACCTGGGTATAGATAAGATCACTGGTCTATTCCCTAAGGTTTACTTATATGCTAATTGATGGTCATTTTCTCTGGTGAGGACATCTGGCTTGTGGCCCATCTGGAAAACGATTGAAATGCACAGTTCACATGGCCTGAAGTACTTGCATGCATGGTTAGTTTAACTGTGTATAAGATATAGGAAGGTGCCACAGGGAAAATGTTCTTGACAGTAGTTTGACAGGAATGCCACCAGTATGAAGCACTTAGCCAGAAATTAGCAGGATTTACTCAATTATTATAATTTTGATTCATTCTTTTGAAACATAAACTAAGAGTTTACAACTCAATAGAACTTGATTTCTTGGAGACTTTCATAGTGAGGAGTAGGTGTCATCATGGAGTTTGTTTTACATTTATGGTACAGGATGTGCATTGTTACAGTACTTGTTAGGAATTCCCCAGGTTTATACAGGTGTCTGGCTGTAACTGTTTATTTTGTAATCACTTGGACTGAATATATAACCCCATTTAGCTTCTACCTCAGTTATACACTGGCAAGTGGTTGGACTAACATGTCCTATCCAGCTAGAAAGGGTACATGCTAGTTCAGTATTGGGTGAATAAAGTTATAATTTCATGTACCAGACAGTTACGTTTTCATTTGGCTCTAAGTCTAAATAATATCAATAGGTATACGAGTTGACATTCTAGAATATATGATGCATACATTTGCAATATTTTTAGATTTGCTACAATTGACTGCCTAGATCTATGGATTGACATAGAATTTCAAGGCTCACTCCATAGATCATGTCTTATCACCTTTAGCACCTTAAGTAATCCCAGTACTCTATAGACTAGATTATTTCAAGGGATTGCACTTATGGTAATTTGTGTTTATCTAGAAACTTAACACTACCATGCAGTCCTTTCAAGAACACCAATCTTCATAATGGTTCATGGAGTGACATATATAGTCCTGCAACCACCTTGGTGGAAGTCTCACATGACTACCTCTTCCAGGATACTGATAAGGATCACTTGCTTCTGGCATGTTCTGAAGTGGCACATACAAATGTACAGCACAGCGAACACACCCATGTGAACATTGAGGTCATTTATCTCATTTTGGACATTAGGTGTTCCTATCATACCTTGCTTAGTGCTTTGATCTTGGAACTTGGCCAGTTTGGATGTATTCCACTTTTGACCTTTTTCCAAGGTAACACATGAATGCTGTGTATGTTTGAACAATAAAAGGTTTTGAATATTTAATCTCACCCTTGTTCTCATGTTGAGGAGATCTAATACGTACTTTGTCACCAGTTTGAAAGTGGACTGACCTAACACCTGGGTTGGTGATCATGATACAACTTGTACGCTTGTTCTTTTGATTCTACTCTCTCTCTCTCTTATCCCTTTATCATGTACATTTTTGCCTGTACGTGGCAGCACTTGAACCTTGGCTCTAGGAAATCTCCCCCTCATCAATTCGAATGGAGTTTTACCCATACGGGCATTGGGAGTAGTTTGATATGCAAACAACCTTTCCTGAGTGGCAGTAATTACATTTTGTCCATTTCTTTGAGCCAGTTGAATACTTCTTTAATGATGCGGTTCATGCATTCGACTAACCCATCACCTTAAGGGTGATATAATGGACATTTCTTATGCATAATGCCATGTTTCTGGAGGAAACTGGTCATTATGTGTGATACAAACTGTACCCCATTATTAGTGGTAAGTCTTTCAGGCAAGCTTTCCTTGGCAAAGACTGTTTCAAGAAATTGAATGGCCTTGTCAGTAGTTATACTTCTGACATGAATGCCACCTCATTCCATTTGGAATAGTAATCTACTAAAACAACAACAGTAAAGTTGTATTTTGCATTGTCATATGGTCCCATAATGTCTAAAGCCAAATGTTGCTATACTCTATCTGGTAAAGCTATTGGGGTCAAAGGTGCCATGTGGCATTTGTGAGACTTATCTCTGGTTGTGCATGCATGACAATTACATATAGTGTCTTCTATAAGTTTGTCCATAGCTGGACACCAATAATATTGGCGCATGCATCCCTTTACCATAGTCATGCCAAAATGACCTTCATGCACGATTTGTACAATTCTCGACTGCAAGTGTTCTGGAACAATGAGTCATCAATGCCTGATAGTTCCTCTTCGATGTCATGGCACATATGTTATGTACCACTTAAAGGGAATGAGAATTACTGCTACCACCAGGTGGCTAATTGTATGATAATTATATGCAAAAGGCCGGCTAGTATACATATTGTCTTGTCAGCTAAAGAAGCAGGTAATGCCTCAACCGATGATACCTTGGCCAGCAGGCCTGGCTCACAGAGTTAAAAGAAAAGCTAACTAGAAAAGATGATTTGCTGCATAGCAAATCAGTGTGTGTGTCTTCAAAGCATATTGGTATGGCAATGTACAACTATTCCATAACACAGGAGTTGAAGTTTGAATGACATCTCTATCTATTATAGCTTTGAAGTTATTCAAGATTTAAAATTTCAAATGCTGCTAATTAGCATAATTTACATTGCTACAATTTTTGTTTTACATTTATTAGATGCGCAATGTTCAATAACCTGCTAATAGAAGTTGGAATGACATCGCTATCTATCATACTTTTGAAGATATTCAAGATTTAAAATTTTAAATGTCCATAATTTACATAATTTGAAACATCTTTATTCCTCTGCATAAAAAGGTCAAACTCCTTGTATGGAGGTACAATCTTGCCAAGTTTGGAGTTTCTATGTATCATAATGTCAGACAAAAGTGTCAGACAAATTCACTGGTAACCTATGTATTGAAGTTGGAATGGCATCTCTATCTATAATAATTTTGAAGATATTCAAGATATAAATTTTGTGTATTCTCCTAATTTGCATAAAATCAAATCCTACTAATACTGGTTCATGGTTCACTCGATGCGCCTATAGCAGAAACCAATATGCGGAAGTTAAAATCGCATCTCTATCTAAAATAGTTTTGAAGATATTCATGATTTAAATTTTAGGTAATCATCTCATTTGCATAAATTCAAATCCTACAAGTTTGGTTCATGGTTCATTGGATGTACCTCTATCACAAACCGATATACTGAATTTGGAATGGCATCTCTATATATTATAGTTTTGAAGATATTCAAGATTTAAATTTTCAAAGTGCCTTAATTAGCATAATTTAAAATTTTACAACTTTTGTTTACTGTCGATTAGATTGGCAGATGTCACAAACATATGTGCTGAACTTTGAATCTTGCATCTATCTATAATAGTTTTGAAGATATGGAGCTTTTAAAATTTTAACTGCCCCTAATTAGCATAATTTTGAACATCATGACAATTCCAAATCAGACAACTTCCCTACTAGATGTATTACCATGCCAAGTTGAAACAGTGTGTCTTGCACGGTGTCAGAGAAAAGCTCGGGACATATTTATTGGTAAGGAGGAGGAGGAGGAGGAGGAGGAGGAGGAGGAGGAGGAGGAGGAGGAGGAGGAGGAGGAGGAGGAGGAGGAGGAGGAGGAGGAGGAGGAGGAGGAGGAGGAGGAGGAGGAGGAGGAGGAGGAGAAGGAGAAGGAGAAGGAGAAGGAGAAGAAGAAGAAGAAGAAGAAGAAGAAGAAGAAGAAGAAGAAGAAGAAGAAGAAGAAGAAGAAGAAGAAGAAGAAGAAGAAGAAGAAGAAGAAGAAGAAGAAGAAGAAGAAGAAGAAGAAGAAGAAGAAGAAGAAGAAGAAGAAGAAGAAGAAGGAGAAAGAAAGTAAGAACTTTGCAAAAACAATGTCTGGGTTGGCACCCAGACATAATTATCACATGACCATTGTAGAATGACATCACAGCCAAAGAGCCCACCCAGGAAGTAAAAAGTGGCCCACTTTTTCTGCCTACTTCTTATTGCCTCTAAGGTCTTCCGTGCTGGCCATTGAGACAGCATTGCAAAGTTCTGCAAGCATAATGATTCCATCTTGTATGTTGGCAATGCACTCATCTTGCAGGCCATCATGTGAGTATTCTGAAGGATTCGCCTGTACCGGAAGAGGACTCATACAGTCTGCGATAAGGTTGTATACTCCAGAAATGAATCTCGGAGTGTAATTGTCCTGCAACATTCTGGTAACACATTTGTTGATGCACAGACTTGCACGATCTGAGGCTGATTCTTTTATAGCAAGTATATGGATCAACGATTTTTGGTCCGTTTGCAATGTGAAGGGTATTGCCCATAAGAATGTGTGTAGACGTGCCATGGCCCAGAAACATCCGAGCATTTCTTTTTCAATTACTCAGTAGTTTATTTTCCAAATCAGACAGTGTGCAAGGGCTGGCCGCTATGATGTTCTCTTGTCCAGCTTTGGTATGCTGACTCTAATATGCACCTAGGCCATAGTTCGAGCTGTCCATTGAAAGGATAGTTTTGCAATAACTACTTGTATCGAAGATGGATAACAGGTGTTGCAATTTTGTGTTTAGTGCTCTGAAGGCACAGTCGTGTGTGTCAGTCCATGCATATGGAGTGTGGCCCTTCAGCAATTAGTGAAGTGGAGCGACTTTTGTAGCAAAGTGTTGAATGAATTTTGAGATGTACTTGCATAGGCCTAGGAAGGAACACAGTTGGTCTTGATTCTCCAGGATCGGTGCATTTATGATCGCATTCATAAGGTCAAGTTTTGGCTGTATGCCTTGTGGAGTAATTGCATGTCCCAGGTACTCCACCTCTGTAACACAAAATTCACACTTGAGATGCACCATAAGGCCATGGTATGATAATTTTGTCAACACTGTATACAAACTTTTGTCGTGAGATTCTGGATCCTTTGTATAAAGTAGGATATCACCTTGGTAGTAAATAACACCGTGTGCTCACTAAACAGATTGACATACAGGGCTCTAGGTATAACTGTGTATGGAGAACCCGAGTCCATCAGCATGTAGATGGGCACGTTTTGTATGAAAATGTCCATTTTGGGGCACATCTGGACTATATTGGCAGACTCATTTATGGTGAGTATACTATTGTCTGTTGCTCACCTACCGCTTTCTGTATCGTGAAACATACTTGTTTGGAGCAATGTTTGCAGTACCCATTTTTGGCAGAGCACTGCAGGTGCTTAGTCATATGGTTTGTTTACCCGCATCTGTAGCATCTAGTCCCATGTTGTGTACTCCCAACTTGACTTCCGATTTGGCCATGGGCACTGCCATTTTGTTTTGACCCGGTTTGTGACTTCTTGAATGCATGCCTTTTCTTGTAGCATACGGCATTGACATCTTGCGTCAGTCCACAACTGTCTCTTTGTGTCTCACTTTTCATAGCATTGGCAACCTGTATGGCCGCTTCAATTCTAACAGCTATTGTGATAGCTTTATCTGGCAGTTTTTCTTCTGCTCACAGTCTTTCACGTATTTTATTGCTCCACAATGCATCGTTGTAAAATGTGTCAAACTGGCATGTGGCAGCAAGTTCCCGCAACACAGCAACATAGTCAGTGATGTTCTCACCTTGTAACTGGGCCCATTTTCTGAACGCTTATAGTTCTGAGCACTTGTTTTTGCATATACAGTATTCCTTTTCCAATTTTAGCACAGTCTTTTGTAAGTCTGTAGCTCCTTCTGGATATGTTACCAGTTCTTTGATATTGGCAAATCTCTTTTGATCTTCTACGCAAAGCAAATATAGTAGCAAGGCATTTTGCCAGGCATCAGAGAAAGTGCGTCCATCGATTGCCAGCATGTATGTGTCTCATAGTTTTTTCCATTCTTCCCACCGTAGTGGGGGGGTCCTAGGGCTCTCCAGAAATTTGGGTGGTGGGCCGATTCCCGATGTCGCCATCGTCATCGCCTATTGTTATGTTCTGTGGTGATTGAAGTCCAATGCCAAGTTCCAGACCTGAACTTTTTATTCATATCTAGCTTCTAACATGGCGGAGGTCCCAGTGCACCGCTCTTACATTGTATGCCCTGGATGTGGGGTGATCATGCATATTCATACATTATATTACAAGATGTAAACACAACAGCCGCTAGTGGCCAGCTCCCCATATAAGGGTATGGACAGCTAGCGGGCAACTCCCAAATGAGCACCGCTAGTGCATGGCCAGCTCCACTACCATGATGACCATGTTATGGGCAACTAGTGGCCAACTCCACTGCCATATAAGGATGTGGACCGCTCACCTCATTTAAGTGGCAAAATGTCCACTAGCAGCCCACTAGCTGCCAACTTAGTTGGCCATGGGCAGTCCATGGCCAGCTGCTGTGGTCAGCCCTATGTTTACTAGTTAAGGTAGCGGCCACATTTCGACTGCAGCGGCAATATGGTGACTCATCATAAAATGACTTTTTTCCATTTTCATGAAGCCCATTATCTAAACTTTGTGCTCACCAAAATTGACTTTAAAAAAATAAATATTTATAGGAGAAAAATGAAGAAAAACATCACTAACTTTGGGCTGTCAATTACACGTGCTTGGTCTGTTTGTTGAATTATGTTAATTAATCGCCAAGTTTAGATAGCACTCGGCCGCCGCCCCTGGCCCTGACAACGCGGAAATGCGGTGGACTATGACTAATGAGACAATGGGGCATCGCTTGAGTGAATTGACACTGCCACATGATATGATGACGAAAAGATGTTACTTCAACCCTTCCTGTATCGACCGAGAAATTCTCTGTTCTTTTTGTTTATCTTATGGTCTATGATTGAAATAAAATAACTCTTGATGACCCGTTTTGACGATCGCCCTTTGTCAAAATGGCGGCTCGATCGACGGGCACGGAAGATTACAGCAAAGGCGGCCGAACGGAGGATTGCCCGAAAATCAGCATTCATCATGCAATAATAATACTATGAGCATTAAAATAATAAAAGTTTGCTGGTGTTCTGATCAGTTTGTTACGTGATGAGTAAACACAATTGGTGATCGGTGAATTTCAGTAAATGCAATGCTGCACCCAAGTTCCTGTAATGATATATCCTTTCATCTCAGGCCGCACTTCGTTGTCTGCGTGGTTCGTGTGTTGACATTCCAGGAAAACATTGCAGTGGTGGTCAAAACCTTACAATGGACACTTGTCGCAAATTATGTTGAAACTAATGGGTTCCCGGCATTTGTAAGACATTTCTTTGAAACTTTTGACTGGGGTGGGGTCTGTGTTTTCAGCAATAATACGACTCTACCCTCAGAAAGCAACCTCATAGGTGGATTACCGGCCCCTGATACGTTCATCAATCAGTGTAATAAAACAGTGCGGGCATTGACCTTACTTTCTTAGTCGTCTCATATACTGTACCCAGAAACCGTATAGTCCCTAGTCACTGCTTTCAGACTTAGAGAGTCAAGTAGGAAAGAATTATGTCAAAAACAAAGAGAGAATCAAAAGCAGGATGACGCCAGCGTCAGATTGCCGAGAGTGTACCAGTAACGGAGAGAGAGAGAGCTTGCGAACCAGATAACACAACTCGGGCAAGCTTTATTCTTTGTTTCCTTTTCAAGTATATAAATAACTGAATATTATCATCATGCTTTAAGCCTATAGAATGCCAATCATTTAAATTATTTATTGCTTGGACATTTTCATTAACCCAAATAAAACGTAGGTTTCGGGGGTATTGAGTGAGCAATAAGAACGTATAATTTACCAAAATCAGACGTACCCAAAGTCTTGCATTGGCTGGCTATTATGCTGACATTTATCAATATTGACCATGCTGTGTTGAAGTGCTTAGCTATAAAATTACAAAAACAACAAACAGCACCCCCCCCCCCCCCAAACATGTCTCTGGTCAAACTAAGGCATATAGGCCCTACCCTGGAAAATTAGCATTGGCGATATATATGTATCTTTTATATATATATATACAATGATATACTGCAGATTGGCTCAAGTCAAAACGAATGCAAATACAACAAAAATGAAAACACTTTTGGATGTAAATAAACTTTTTATAATACTGAAATACAAGATATTCACGGTTATTCATACCTTAGTGAAAAACGGTCTCCTTTTTCCCATTTCTAAAATATTATAGCCAATGCAGCTTTTACATCAAAGTAATTGGTCTATGAACCCCCCCCCCCCCCCCCCCCCCCGCATCTATCAACTCAACAATGGAAGAGAACTGGAGGTCAAATTACTTCACATGAAATTTGACAATGAGGACGGAGACTTTTGAAGAAAAGTTTTATTACTTATGTTCAATATCCAATTATCTTTGGTTGGTAACAATATCAAAAATGTTCTATAAAATTTGACAGAGAACACAAAGTGGTCCATCCCATTCTGCTCTATGCTCCAACTGAACAGCACCCTGCATCTAACAAAACTAATATGGATAATCTTTTTTCCTCGAACTCCCAAAACAGTATCAGAAAATAAAATGCTCAATTTTGTTTGATATACAAGTTACAACACTGCTCCTTGTACATACGATGGAAAATATTTCCGTCCAAAATAATAAACACAAGACAAATTTGCTGTAAGCTTTCCAAAACACTGCATGGCCATGGCACTAACCATGGCGTAAATAAAGGCCTTTTGCTCTTTGATCCAACGTGATGAGAAGTGAGTGAGCAGAACATGCCAGCTGAGTGAACTTCTCCGTAAAACAAACATTTGAAATACACGAGGTCTTCACTTACAGCCGCCATATTTAAACACTGGTTGTTAGGGTCAAAGTTATCACACGTCAGGTCACGTGATTAATCCACTTACAATTCCCGTTTGAAGTCAGGCAGCCGCATGGGAAACCAGCCAGGTAAAACCAACAGCGTGGCTGCCTTTGGAGTCTTTGAGTTTTAAAACATGCTTTTTAACACAGAAAACATCAATACGTTTTACGAGCAAAACATCAAATGTGAGGTTTGCATGTGTACCATGTGTACTACAAAGTTGAGCCGGAGAAAACAAACCGTATTCCCGCTACAGACAATCATGTACGAAAACGGGCCATTCTACCTTTCATTGCGATTTACTCAGAAAACAATTTTCGCAAGATCAATCAATTTTGTAAACAACATTTTAAAAAACCCAGTAGGTTTATCCTATTGAAATGAACAGATTTTGGATGGTAAATACCTAAGCTAGGAACCGTATCTGGGATTTTCCGTTCTAACTATTCCTTCCGTGACTTTTGAAGCGCTAAAAGTGACAGAATTGTAAGACTTTATGATGGCGATGAAAGAATTCAACAACATTTTCAATATTCATTCATGTCATGAACGGTAAGAACGGTTCCTGTGTATTGGTCAGTACTTAAATCCTGCATAGTTTTTAGACTTAATTGTCGAATATTTTTCCAGTAGGCGCTGCAAAAAGTGCTATCTGATACCCCCTAGGAAAATTACTCAGGACACCATCAAAACTCGTCACGTTTATACAAAACCTGGTTCTTTCAAATCTAGACATCTGTACCATTAAAATAAGGTATAGTTTCCTGGGTGAAATGGCAAAAACGAATAAGTTATAAGGGGTTAAAGTCGCTAGTTCTATACGCGCGGTCGAAATATGGCCGCTACCTTAAGTGGGCGGCGCTAGCCTGTTGACACCCCTAATGGGCACCATATCTAATGTTCAATGAAGAACAGTTACTCCATTCTTTAACAAGCACAAATTAGGTACCTTGCACCATGAACTCTCCTCACGAAATAAGAACCACCTGTCCTGATGCAATAAGGGAAAGCAGCATGCATGAATGTTACATTATTAACCTACAGATGTTGTAACTATTTACACAAGAAAACAATAATATTTCTTAATAAAGTAATTAAATAGCTGGCACAAACCCCAAAAGTCACCTTAAAAAAAGACACCAAATTATAGGCCTACCCATAACATAGAAGCTGGAATTACAAAATTAATCAATAACCACTAAAGAAACACATCTGCAAGGAGCAGTCCAGTTTAAGACCCTCACAAAACAAATGATCAACCACAAACGGACGTCTCAATATACACGGGGGATGGGCGGACTGGCATGAGTAATTGCATAAGCTCTGTGTGCTTTGGTCAGCAGAGCTGACAAACTAAAAGGATAATCATGCAATGTTTTGCATTGTAGCACCCTGTGACCTTGTAGAAAGAGGTCAAGGTCACTGCATGGGTTTTGAACTTAACCTAGACGTTACAGTGGTGTACATGCAAGTGCAAGTTGGAAGTCTTAGTTAAAAAAGCTACAGACTTGAATACTCCCCATCCTGTGACTGTGTGCAGTCACTAGTATGACTAATGTCAGATATCATGACTGAAGTGCATAGTGCTGAGGTCATATCTGACAGAGGTCATAGAATGCAAACAATTATTGGATGAGGAGCATTAAAGTCTATTCTATCATGGCTAGACTTGATTTAACTCATACTCATAATACATACCCCCAATACAACACTTTTTGCACAGTACGCCCACACAGGTCTACCAGCCACCCAGCTGATCTCTGAGTAAAGTGGCATTTCATTGCAATCACTACGCATAGTGGCAAATTACCCCTCTGAATCTAAGTGTTTGTAAGTTAATGCAAGCCCATTGATTCTACCAGCCTAAGAGCATCACACACATACACAAATGCTGTAGGACTATGAGTAAACACTGTGTTCAACATTAGCATCACATTTGGAACCGAACAGGAATACCAAATAGTGGAAACAGTAGGTCAACTGTTTCAAATGAAAGTTTGTAATTCTGTCAACTGATGTCGCTGCATGTATGTAAACAAAGCGTTGCGGCCTACCTCAAAAAATTTTAACACCCTAAACTGTTTGCTTCAAATTTAAAGCATGGAAACACAAAATTATAATTTCTTTTGAACAGATAAATGTTATTCACAATCATAAAACCAAAAAAAAAACAAAACAAAACAAAACAAAAAAACAAAAAAAAAGTTCATTATAAATTGCTCAATGGAGCCATGGTTAGTGCTGAAACTAAATTCGGCCAAAGATTAAAATGTGGCCATCTGATTGGCTGTTGCCCACTGCCCATGATAGAATTTCTAGTATTCACCTAGAATGCAGTTGGAAAGATGGATAGGATCTGCACAACATCAAATCTTTGAACATAAGCTAATCCTTATAGGGCACTATAGCCCTGTGTAACATGAGTATGACCTAGCTCAAAATAGTTTCTCAAGTTATCATGTGAAAAACAAATTCACTTATGAGGCTGTCTGACCTTGGGTATTGAGTCAAGGTCAACCATCTTTGAATTGACCTAGCCCACATAGCTAGATAGAGCACTATAATCCTGTGTGTGACCTTCGAAATTGGGTCCAGGTCACCCATCTTTGAAGTTGTAGCCCTTAGAGAGGACTTTAATTCTGTGCAATATGAAAACACTTAGAGCTGAAGTTATGGTGTGAAAACATTCTGGGTAGATGGAATGACACATGAAGATCATGCACTCGTCTTTGAACTTGACACTTATATAGCCGTTACAGAGAACTATAATCCTGTGCAATATAAAAGCCCTAGCTAAAACAATTTTCAAGTTATGTGATGCCAGCCTTTTCAGTGGGGTTAGTCATGTTACTGGAACCACACTTATATTTCTGTTAGGCCCAGCTAGGTAACTTGGACATTTTTTGAAACACGTTTTAAATGGATGTTCCCCTTTTAAACACTACGTCCTTTGATGTCACTTTAAATTAATACGTGGGCACAGCTGGAGGCACTTGTGGAGATGTTAAAAATAGTGGAAACAAATGAAAATTCATAAAAAAATTGCAGCACTACCTGTTGAACAAATTAAGGTCTATGGGACCCCACAAGTGTCCCTGTGCCATTTAAAAGCAATTAGCCAAGCTGTTTCAGAGAAGAAAATTTGTGAACATTTTGCCAAAAAATGAATGCAAACATCATAAAAAAATCTAAAAATCACTGAAGTGCAACCACTTGAACAAACTTAGTAGAAACTAACCTGAGGTATCACCCCACCAAATTTGAAGTGAATCTGGTTGACAGTTTTCAAGAAAAGGTCAAAAATGTGAATTTCCATTGTAATAAAGTTACATGTATATGGTTATCAATAGAAATGTCAGGCACTAACTGACAGGAATTGAAAAAACTTAAAAATCAGCATCCAGAGTATCAACTCCTAGTGAATAAATTGTTTAACCCACCGGCAAGCTACATTTCCACCAAGTTCAATCTGAATGATTATTTTGGAGCAGAAGTCAAAATAGCAAAAAAAACCCCACAATTTGTAAAAAGTACAAAAATTCAGTGTCACCTGTGAACACCTTTGTTTAACCCTGCCGCAATCTATATTTGCACCATGTTTCAGAACAATCTGAGGGACTGTTTCAGAGAAGTTGAAAATAGCCTAAACACACTAAAATAGAGAAAAGTCACAGTGCCATCTGTTGAACAATTAAGGTTTGGGGGTTACCAGAAGTGTTCTTAAGCAATTTCGAAGCAACTGCCTTCAAGCTGGTGGTTACAGAGAAAACGATTTTTTAAGATTTTGTCTAAAGATAAAAAAAAATCAGTAAAAATCCAAAAATCAGTAGAGGCTGACCATTTGAAGTTTAAAGTGAATCTTGTTTTGCTTTTGGAGATTAGTTAAGTCAAAACCAGCCATAACCAAAAAAGAAAAAAAAATGAAAAAAAAGAAAGAAAAATGGCAGCACCACCTGTTGGACAAACAAGGTCTGTGGGTCCCCAGAAGTGTCCCTACATAACTTATAAAACTAAAATCTGCAAGCTCAAGTACCGTTTGAACACTCTCAAGTCTGAAAATCAAAGAATGAAGTCCTGTTTAGAGTTCTAAATGAAAATAAGAATTTATTTTGCACAGGAAACAAATCATATTCTTAAAACTTGAAATTTTGAAGAAAGTTTGAGGCTTTATTACCTCATATAAAATCAGGTCATGAGTGCGGCACCTGCACAAGTTTCAAAGCGATTGGCCACGCTATATTTATATATATATATACAATGTACATATATATATATATATACATACATACATACATACATACATACATACATACATACATACATACATACATACATACATACAGTTGCTACAAATTGACTACTTCAAATTGTTACCATAGGGATTGGAAGCACGCAGCCCCTAGGTATCAGGGACATTTTGCGGGAACCATGCACTTACAATGTCTACTCTCATATTTTGTGTGCCAGTGTATTGCATAAAAAACAGACAACTCAAAACAGTCATCAAGATTTAAACTTAACATCCATTTCACCTTCATCTGGCTCATGTTTGTGCATGTCATGTGACAATGCCTGATTCATCTACTCGCACATACTACATGTAACTGATAAACTTTTCAAAGCCAAAAATCCCAGAGCACCAGCGGGGCTACAATATGCAAAGCATATATGGCTCCTAGGACCCCACAATGTAATAAAATCAAGAAATATGTATTAGTGTTGAGGTATAAATGATAAGAAATATGTAATAGTGTTGAGGCAGAAATGATAAGAAATATGTATTAGCGTTGAGGTATAAATGATAAGAAATATGTATTAGTGTTGAGGTATAAATGATTAGAAATATGTATTAGTGTTGAGGTATAAATGATAAGAAATATGTATTAGTGTTCAGGTATAAATGATAAGAAATATGTATTAGCGTTGAGGTATAAATGATAAGATATATGTATTAGTGTTGAGGTATAAATGATAAGAAATATATATTAGTGTTGATTTAAACATATTTTATTCTTTCGAAAGCGATTGGGGAACAGGGAAACCCTATATTAACCCCTCTCTGGCACACTAGTGTTGAGGTATCAATGGTATCAATCTGAGTTGGTGCTGGCCATGCAGTACACCTTGGCATATCATGTTCACAAAGAAATGGTGGCTGGACAGATGGACAACCAAAAGATACCTTGGGTCCCCCCTCTTGGGGGCAGCCCATCAAAACAGTCATCAATGTCACATATATGTCCACTCCTTATCAGTGTTTCTCCAGTCACTGACCAAGATTTCTAACAGTTTTTTCTGTTTTTTATGCAATACACTGGCACACAAAATATGAGAGTAGACATCGTAAGTGCTCTAGTAATACAATAATGCAAATCACAGCAAAGCAAAAGGGCAGTGCCATCACCCTATCAATCACACCTACCTGGACTTGGCCCACCACATACTTCTGCTCTTTCTTGCCATCGAACAGGTAGACTGCCTGGCTGAAGACAGGGTTGTTGTCATTTTCATTTAGGATGTAGACTGTTACCACAGCCTGGCTGGACTGGAACAGGCAAGGGATGAAAAATATATATAATACACTATATACACACACAGTAGAATCTCCAATTAAAACCAATCCATACACAGACCACTTCTATATCAAGACCACCAATTAACAGACCCATTTTTTGTTTATCCTTAATTATATTACTGTATAATCATTTATATTCCCGGGCACAAAATTTGCCAAATATACTCCAAATCAGAATTTTACGAGTTTTGTTTTCCAATTTTATGCAGATTTTCATTCCACATTCAGGGTACTACAATTTTCCTGAGTTTAATATTCCCGAATTGTGTTTCCTTGGAAAAATTCACGAATATTTGTCCCTTGCAAAAATTAATGATAGTACAGTGTACATGTGCCCCCATTCCCTAATAAGACCACTTTTTGAGTCCCTTATATTACATGGTCTTAATAGGGAGATTCCACTATATGTGTGTGTGTGTGTGTGTGTGTGTGTGTGTGTGTGTGTGTGTGTGTGTGTGTGTGTGTGTGTGTATGTGTATGCAAATGCAAAACTTGCTAGTCATTTTGCTCAATTTTAGAGTATTCAGTCTTAAAAAATACTGGCATTGAAACCTGCAGGTCTAGCTAATGCACTTGCATGTAATTCTTTCAAAGCAGATGACAAACCAAAAACTGGTAAATATATTTTAAAATCTACAGACAAGAGTTAAAGCCACAAGCACTTAGGAAGGATGAATGGTGAATATAGGAAAAGTGGGGAAGGTACAGAGAAAGAAAAAAGAACGAATGAACAAACGAATGAAAAAAGAAAGAAAGAAAGAAAGAAAGAAAGAAAGAAAGAAAGAAAGAAAGAAAGAAAGAAAGAAAGAAAGAAAGAAAGAAAGAAAGTTGCTTGCCAATTCATCTTTAAATATTAATTGTGCATGAAAATATTGCAATCTTTATTGATGACACTCAGCACACAGACAGTCCATCTGGAGGCTGGATCAAGGTAAGGAGTTTCCATAGGATGGCAGCTGGTATGAATGCATTCTGTGAGGCTTTGATGATGAAGTCATCTGAACCTGCCAATGAGGGGCAAACCCTGTTCCATGATCCAACCTGTGATGGATGTTTGGTCTCTGATGGTCTACTTGCAGTCAACTTGGCAACAGTGTCTGGTGACTAATTCATGTGGTTACTTTGCTTCCCACATGCACCACTATCATTTGGTCTAGTATTTGTACCTTTAATCTTCTCACATCAGAGCAGTGTCACTGCCACAACCACAACCAGGTGGACTGCAGTCCTATTGGCCATAATCATATGCATGCACATCGGCTTTGGGGCAGTAAATTGATTGAATTATTGCTCCAAATATGTTATGCCTTCATGACACTAGAGGATAAAACGTCAACATAACTGTGCAGCAATGACTATCACAAGCACAATGCAATGTTTGTTTTCTTTTGTTTGAGTGAAACATACTTACATATTTGCCATCCGACACTTGGACTGTTATATTGTAAACCTTCCTTGTTTCGAAATCTAAGTATCTTTTGGTAGTGATAAGTCCACTGCAAAGCAAAGAAAATAGTGACATGTTTGTTCCCAAACACACAGTTGACAGCTCCATTAAGCCACTTCTATCACACTTCAATGTCATCTTGCAGAGAATCTTCAGTCTGTGATGTGCTGCCCTCTAGTGGGAACTTCTATCCTTCTCCTGCTTGTACATCAAGTAATATTGTGATGCTCCACAGATGAAGAGTGACGCTTCTGGATGCTGTCATCCATACATGTTGTGATCAGACCAGACTTTTTACAAATCCAATAGCAGTGTATGCAATAATGTAGGCAAATGAAAAAATATTCTATATATGTTTAATTGGTATTTGTTTTGAATTTAAAAGGTTCCAATTCTTCTTAAATTTATGTGCTTGTTTCCAGTAAAAAGTATGAAATTTCCCTATTGAAAAAATCACTGGGATTCCAGTGGACTCTTGCAGTGAACAGTGGAATCACACTGCTCAAGGTTCCACTGAGATGACAGCTCCACTGTCCACTGTCCACTACGAGCAATCCCTGTGGGATGACACTTGACAGTTCCATTGGAATAAAAACTGCTGTCATCTGAGTGACGTGTCAATGACTAAAATACCAAGCTAAAACAGTCTCAGGAATCCAACTGTCATAATATATATATATATATATATATATATATATATATATATATATATATATATATATATACATGAGCATGCAATATATGCAATTAATGTATATCATTTAATGGTTCTAGCAATTAGTAATATTGACATTACACATTCACATCCTTAAACTTTCCTTTTGTTTGAACTGGTCCCTGCATTAATTCAGATTTCCCAATTGGATCCCAGTGGGATTTCAATGACCTTATTATCATTTGCTTATATGAATATAAATTGAGTTTTTTATTTTTTTAAAAAATTTGTCTACATGAAAAAAAATGTTCAGAGAAAAGACAACATTCCTTTGACTTGTTTTTTTGGTTAAAATATCATTCTAGAATACATACCAAGAATACATAAGAGGTGAATGACAATAAACTTCCATACCCTTTTTTGGGGTTGAAATTGAGGATCATTAGTCCTGAGACTTTAGAAGAGAATCAATAGAGTTTAGGTCTATTCCATTGGGCAGTTTGCTCTAAGACTTGCAACTGTATAACCTGTATATATATATATATATATATATATATATATATATATATATATATATATATATATATATATATATATACATATTATATTTTCACTAAGGTTATATATATAGTTTTCATAGGGTTAATTGTACAGATAACTGGGGTCCAACATTCTGAATTTTGTCAAAAAGTAGTGGCCACAGGATACATAAGCCCTGTAAATTGGCCAGACGTGAAAGTGTTAAAGCACTGAGAACTGGATATTGACAACTTCATGCGCTATGTACAGGTATGGAGGAATGAACATGCAGCACACAAATACTGGATAAATGCAGGTTGACTTTATCAGCAAGCCTCTTAACCATGTTAACTGTATGCCATGGATTGATGCATATGGAACAACATTTACATGTACATCATTTTCAGAAATGTCAACACGGTGTTGGTTGTGGGAGGACAGGGGGCCAAGCAGGGTATCTATAAAGGTGCACACTAAGTCAAGATCTTTTTTGATATGGCAAGCATTTTAAAAAGTAGTCAGGCATCCAATAGTTGGGCAATAGTCCTTGATTTAAACAGACATTTGCAATACAAAGGGGCAGTTGTAGCACACAGTACTGTCAGCAGTGTTTACAATGAGTCCTATGTACATGTATATGATAGAACTGTGCCTGCAACCACATGCAATTGACATTCAACTCATTCTGGCAAAAAATGCAAATTCTATTATACATAATATATATGCTCAGAAGTATATACATTACCTGGAAGTATTGGTAAACATGTGTATTGGAAACAAGCTGCAATACACAATGGTGGATATATCAGCCTCAAGTTCCTTCTTTTGTGAAGTTAATGCATTTGATATTTAAATTCTGTCATAATATGTACATGTATCAAGACACAATATGACGATTATATCGACTCTGAAGTTGACAGCATATAAGGACAAGGGCAGTATATAATTCAGTGCAGCTGGACTATATATACACTTGTAATTCCATATAATATGATGCCTCCAGTCAGTGAAGCTGCCTTCATTGACACTCAGGTTTACTTGTGTAAAACATTAGGAAGATCACTGGAGATGGAAATGAGAATTTGACAAGATGACCTGGAGCTGATGGTGGACAGCTCATCATCAAGCAGACCAGCTTAAAATACAAAAGTCAGCCAATATATTTAAAAGTTTTTCACTAAATATTAACATCTTCAATGTAAGAACTTCTGAATATTCACACATAACATTGTACCTCTTCAGACAAAAGAAAGAAAAGACAATTTTTTTTTGTTTGTAGAAAACATATAGCATTGCCTGTCTGACAGGTTTACAGTATGGTCTGCTGAGCAGCAAACTGGGGTGAAAAATATATCCCAGTTGATTCAGACTTACTATATATAAATATATATATATACACACATATAATATATATATATATATATATATATATATATATATATATATATATATATATATATATATATATATATATATATATATATATATCAATGTGTTGTTTCTCAAAAAGTATGGGATTATTGTATTATTTGATAGTAACATGATGTATATCAACTTTTTATGTCAATTGTTCACTTGACATTTTTATTGTGTTTCACCAGAGTTTATAAGTGTTTGTATCACAACACTCTTTCAATTATTGTTCTTTTTTATTATCATATTATGTCATGTCATTCATATTGTTTTACCATGTATCATCCAGGGCCTGGCGGAAGACCAGTATTGCCATACTGAGCCAGTGACCCTAATAAAAGAATAAAGAAATCAAATCAAATTTAAAGGGTACTCACGTCTTGGTATCTATGTGAAAGTCCTCTGCGTTCTGACCATCAACAAAGCTATACTGGAGTATGGCACCCTGGGAAAAGATAAATATCTGTTAACTGTGCAGCCAGGAAGACTTATAAGTATCTATTTATAAAACAATTAATAGACCTATTTTATAGCACTATAACCCAATGTAAAGGGTAATCTAGAGTGAAACCTCATGGCAATAGTCACTTAGAGTGAAACCTCATGGCAATAGTCACTTAGAGTGAAACCTCATGGCAATAGTCACTTAGAGTGAAACCTCATGGCAATAGTCACTTAGAGTGAAACCTCATGGCAATAGTCACTTAGAGTGAAACCTCATGGCAAGGGTCACTAAGAGTGAAACTTCATGGTAGTGGTCAGATAACTCGGTCCCCAGGCTCTCCCCAAAACATTTTAGTTGCACTGTCATATTCCACTTGGGAACTACCAATTCCAAATACATGACTGTGAAGACAACACATCTTTAAATTGCTACATAGTTAAAACCGTGGGCTTCACAGTAAAAAAATATACATGATGTTAAAAGCAAAAACAAAAAACAAAAAAACCCCCAAACAAATAAATAAATAAAGAAATTTGAAATACACACACACACACACACACACACACACAACCCCAAAGATGTGCATGATCTCCAAAGTGTTACATGTTGAGTAGTTACCCGCTGAAGACCCTTTAATTTATTTGGGCCGATACAACCAATGTCAAAATTTTACAGAGGAACGTGAGCAATATAGACAATAGTAATTCCATATGTATATAGGTTAGACAGGGACAGGTTAGCTTATGGAGAGTAAAGAGTTCGGACTGTGGAATAGGGTATTGACTACTAGGAAGTGGTTCTGGGCAAAAAGACACAAATACAATAGATACATGTAAATACATGATGACTACCCCAGGGAATGAGGGTCTTTTACCAATGTTTCTTTCCCAGACCATTGTTCACCCTGTAAAGTATAAGGTATAGACCCATTTGTACATGGATTGTGAAAGGAATCACATTGTGACTTATGCAGTCACTGGCCATGGTACAGGATTGTATGGTAAGGGTACATGTATATCCTTGTGATAACTGACACTGGATGAGTGGTGACAACAGAGAGCCTCTTACTTGTGGCAGTGTCACACAGGTATGCTTGTAATGTCATGGTGAGGAAAAAGTGTGGCCCACAACTACATGTACATGTATATATGCCACTTCTGGAAGAATAAGATTTTATCTGGTGCACCCATGGAAAAATGCACGTCATGCCTTAATTACAGGCCACTAGTCCATTCAGCCATCAGAAATCCATCCATAACAATACTCCCCCCCCCCCCCCCCCCCGTGCTGGAGAACACTGAAGGATTCTAAGAAAATCACCACGGCAGTCACAGTGCCTGCCACTGTCTTCACTGACTCCCCGGCCAAGAGTACATGTGTTATTACTGCTCAGCCGCGGCACACCCAAGTACATGTGTATACATCATATTTACACATCTGTAAGTCAACAATCAGCCTAAACTTCTGGGGAATTAAAATAGAAATACTACATTAAAGGCAATTTGTTTCATAAAATCCTCATGAACCATTATTTTGTGATCAAGATTCCATACAAATTATGTTAAAAGTACTATATACCTCGGGTATTAAATATATGAGACAAAATTTTTATCTTTGAGAAGCTAAACATATGATCACCATCACAAAAGCTATTATCCTGAAATGTCATAGGCTATAATGCATAATAATAATTTATTAGGAAATCTACTCCTTTACAACATAGATGCCAATGGAGTGGGGTTAATTCCATGGTCTGTCAAGGATATTTACAATGATATATTGACCAACATAATGTCGAATGGTAGCTAGCAGTTCATGTGGAAAGAAATGATTCAGAGACATTAAATGATGGTGAGCTTAGAGCCACACATATATCACTTTGTGTGATATTTACTGAGGACCCCTTTGTACAAGTCAGGTAAAAAAAACTTTAATATATGTTATTCATAATTTGCAGTTTCATGTCCCCCCACACTAAGAGATAGTTTTGGTTTAGGATTGTGCCCACCAAAAATGTCAAATTTATCTTTGTTGTGTAAGATTTAGATAACATTAACATGTGGAAAAGTCACTTCCTGTTAGTGAATCAGGAGTCACTCTTAGTTTGTGCAGTACCACAAAAAATATAATAACATGAGACACATCAAATTGTACTTGTTACACAAACACTGATTGAGCCAGGAAGACAACACATACACAGTGGTTAGTGAGTGCCACTTCAATCATCAAAACAGCAGTTCACCAGGTGAGCAATCAGTAAAAAGCTGTCTTCACCAGAAAGCTGTTTAGTAACGGCATGTTATAGTTGATGAAAAATGCAGAAGTACAACCAATCACAACACAGAATGTAGTAGTTTTTAATATGAAAAAGTGGACTGCATGCTGATATACATGTACTGATCTTAGGTCTGCCAAGGTTAATTGTGGCTGCAGTGTTTGTAAGTGTGAACACATATAGAGCATGTACAAACCCAGATGACCCTGCAGGGAAGCTCAAGGACTCTAGAGGAGGTGCTGATTGTATAACTAAACTTTACCTTTGTGCTTTGTGCTGCCTTGAGCGTAGAAGCTTTGGCTGTACTAAGGTCCTAAACATACACAATACACAGTATTCTACATGTACGTTAGCTTACAATTCACCTACTAATTGCCTGCAAAACAGACCCCTTTCCACGTATTATCCACTCCACTTGAGTGAAGTGGAAAAAAATAGCACAGGTGACATCACTATCCATATTAGACATGTTACACTAGAAACTACTATTCTGTGACAGATCTCCAAATTTCCCTAAATATTTATAAGACAGATCCAAGTTCAACACTTTGCTGGCAATTAATGCATAGAACTGTTTGAAATTAACTTTCTCTGGTCAGAAAAAGAGAAAGGTAGGTTCAACCAAATTCCTCAGCATGCTTTGGTGCAATGTGTCAATCTGTAGAATATCTTAAGGACAGGTAAGACACTAAAAATAAATCCCACTTTAATCAATCCTAGCTCAAAATGTATTTGCGTTAGGATAACATATCACATATGTGTGTAATCATCATACTCCAAAGAATTTATATGTCACGCATTTGGGTGTCTGTGATGTTAACTGTTGACTAAACAATTGAAAGTTGACTGCAAAACATCCACTCCATAAATGTTGATATAAGTCATTAATTATTTGTGATAAAATCGTAATTATACTTGCTTCTTAATCTTGACATATTGGCAACAAAAAATGATCCTGCCATTTTTTATGTTTGGTTTAGTTTTTGTGTTATCCATCCTCAAAGTTTGAGGTTTCAATTTTCCCTTTTATTTCCAGGTTGTTCATTTTCTTCAATTCATAGAAAAAGAACAAAGCAAAATTTAGAAAATTGCTGAATCGTTTTTGCCATTCAGACACTACAGAATCAAAATCCGTTAACTGGATTAAATTTCGCCCAGCTGTTTTCTTGGAATAACCATTCTTAGGTGGGGTTCTCATCCTTTTATCTTTTCTGAGAAAACAAGCTTCAAAGGCTTTTGATGTTGATCATTTGCCTCTGAAACAATACCGTTTGCTCAAGTTGAGCTGATATTTGTACAAAATGTAGTAAACATCGTCCCTTAACATTTTGTGAGGTTGTCAATCAATTCTTGGCCAATCACATGGATGAAAGAGCCTTTGAAGTATAGAAAATATTATTCTGCGATCTGTCAAACGGTGACAGCGACAAGCTAGTTTCAAGCGTGATGTCATGGAGGCAGCCCTTGGGGCCCCGTGACCTCAAGCCTGGCAACGAGTTGTGTTGCCTTGCTTCGGTGGGGTGGCCTATGGCCGCTCGTGGTTAGTGGATGGGTGGCGGGTTTGGTCTACTGCCCCCTACCTCTTCATCCCATTTTTAGGGATAGTGTTTTATTGTATTTACTCCTATCTGTATACTTTATGTAGTTAGCTTGTTAGACTTGTCTGTACACTTTACTTAGTTAGCTAGTCATTTTGTAGTTATTTTCTAAATGAATTTCATTTCTCTTTCCAACCTGAGTTTTGTAACGCTATTTTGTGTGTTTTCTCTGCTGTTCACGTTTATGCTTATTTCGATGTGTTTATATGTACTTTTATTTCCTCATCCCTGGGTTTCGATAAAATATTATTTTGTACATGGGTATTGTTGATTAAAGTGCCAGTTTTTTCCCCGCCTGTCTTTGGTGTGAAGGACCACTGGGGTAATCCCTCACGGCACAGCATTTGAAGGGACATCGTCTGACGATTCCCTCTACCCTTAAAGTCTCCCTTCATTAGCATGCAAAACAAGCAAGATAACTATAAAATAAACCACTAAGGCTATGATATGTTAGCATCTTTAACCTGCCCGCAAGCATACTTTCGGCATGCCACCTGATTTCGCGGTGCCACCGTGAAACCACTGTCCTTTTGCTATGGGCTACCTGCAGCCACGTGACAGGCTGTTAAGTATAATTGACAGGTGGCATTGTTCCACTTGGCAGCTGAAAACCAAAAGAATGACACATGGACGTTCGGATGACCACATGCCTGTGTGGTTTTTGGCGGTTTTCTCATATTTCTACTTAAGTTAAAAGCTTGAAATTTTGACAACTTATAGAAAGGACATTCATCTTGTAAAAAACGTTAAAATCTCAAAATTGAACATGCCAAGGTTTTTGGTGTCTTACCTATCCTTAAAAAGAATACTTACAACAAATGATGCTAGTGTCTATATATATATATATATATATATATATATATATATACACAGTGGTACCTCTTTTGAGAGACCACCCGTACTGCGAGTCAAAATGTGGTCTCTCAAAACAGGTGGTTTTCATTAGAGGTACAACATTATGGAAAAGATAGGGCAGTGTTCTGAGAGGGCAGTCTTAAAAAGATATTCGGTTTCTCATTAGAGGGGTCTCTCAAGAGAGGTACCACTGTGTGTATATATATATATATGTATATATATGTATGTATGTGTGTATATATATACATACATACATATATATATACATACATACATATATACATACATACATATATACATGTATATATATAAATATATATATATATACATATATATATATATATAATTATATATACATTTACACACACACACACACACAGTGGAATATCCCTATTGAGACTACCTGAGGGACTGAAACAAATGTAGTCTTAATGGGGATATCATTTCATGACGGACAAACAAAAATCTCTGTGAATTGGTGTTCTTAACTGTTTCAGTGCCAATTACATGTAAAGTTGATCTGCTAAAGTGAAACTAGTCTGAATTATTATTAGGATATCAGATTCATATTCCTCCTTGTAAAAAGACCTTTCACTCAAGTATCAGCATGCCTCTGCATCCAGAGAAGATTTGCCAGGTCAACAGCTTTTCTTGGCGTGCATTGTGCCAAATGCGTGCCAAGAAAAGCTGTTGACTCAGTCCAAAATTTGGCACTTAAAGAGTTAATATAGAGATGGTCTCTTTATAGAGGTGGTCTTAATTGGGGATATCGATCCTACTATACATATATAATTATATACATAATTATATATATATATATATATAAGTAATATATATGTATATTTATATAAGTTTAAATGTATATGTGTGTGTGCAAGTTTTTTCATAGTTCTGCTATTTATAAAAGCTCGAGTACAATTAACATCTCTGTGACTATACCTGATGTGAGCACACTATCTCTATAACTACATGGCAGCACACTGTGCCTGTGAGTATATCTGATGTGGACACACTGCGACTGTGTGACTATACCTGATATAAGCACACTGTCTGTGTGACTATACCTGATATGAGCACACTGTCTGTGTGACTATACCTGATATAAGCACACTGTTTGTGTGACTATACCTGATATAAGCACACAGTCTGTGTGCCTATACCTGATATAAGCACACAGTCTGTGTGACTATACCTGATATAAGCACACAGTCTGTGTGACTATACCTGATATAAGCACACTGTCTGTGTGACTATACCTAGCTGATATAAGCACACTGTCTGCGTGACTATATCTGATATAAGCACACTGTCTGTGTGACAATATCTGATGTAAGCACACTGTCTGTGTGACAATATCTGATGTAAGCACACTGTCTGCATCAAGAACCATCAGAGGGCATAAAGTTGATCAACCTCAGCAACTTGAGTGCCAATATGTCTACAATGCCAAGATGACATTTCCATCATTAACTCTTTCACTCCTAACCGGCCAAAACATGCTGGTGATCAAAAGTCATCTACTTCAGTGTTTTCCACTAACTTCAAAAGTAACAAGAAACAGTTTGACTGAGAATTGTAGAGGAGACATATAAGATCACATGTCCCAGGTCAACAGCTTTCCTTGGCATGGGTTGGGCACTAAGCACTAAATGCCTAACCTATGCCAAGGAAACCTGTTGACTCAGTCTAAATTCAAAGTGAAAAGGATTAATCTCATCAAGGCTGCACCATCAACACGTCAAGCTATGTTCTCCAGGCAATGAACATTTTGGCGCAAAGCACCAGTGTAGTATGTTTGTTCTGCAGGCAAGTTTCTGATGGCATGAGAGCCAGGGACAGGGAGTAGTGGACTGGGTTGGGGTGTTGAGCAGAAACATTTGAGCCACATGACTCTAATACGTCATGACTCTACTATCATCTCAATATAGGACTTACTAACCACATTAAGTCCCCTGTCAGTTCCATACATGTGCAGCCACAAGACTCAGATCTGTCATCTAGCTCTTGCCTTCATTTCAATACATATATACGTGCCAGATTCTTATGATATTTTATCTTGGAAATTGGTCACACAGAAACACGCATACTTTGTCATGCTGCAGCAAGGTAGGTGTAGAGGTACCACAAGAACATGCAATACTATGTACATGTAGAACTATAAGGGCATAAACTGCTTTGCTCACAAGCAAGCTAACATTGAAAACATATCATAAGACAAGTACAGTAAATTATATTGCACACATCAATCACATGTACCATACATGAAACATTAAATTTAGCAAAGAACATATATTCACCCAAGCCATAAGCATTTGTCTATTTACTGCCACATTACATACTGTCAATGGAGCCATTATCATGTGCAATATATGACAAGGTGGAAGGCATCAAGTGAACCACAGATATCACAAAGTAATGTCGACCCGACTGAGTGCATGCATCACAACTGATGGTAAGCTTCCTTCTCTCATCATGTTTGTCAAAGATTCTAAACAAACGGTGCCAAAACACATAAAGGAATAATGTAAGATTGTGATTTCTGTAACCGAAAAAGAATGCAACCTCCTCACATGGATTACAACTGGCTTTATACGGAGTCAACTGCTTTCTTTGATGTTGGTTGGTTGCTACAACCCTGAAACAAGCTGAGGAAAGCTGTTGACCTGGGGCACGTTTAAAGATGAAAGATGTCAAACATTGCGTCCACTCACCACATCGTTATCAATAGCCGACACTGAGATGACCGGGCTACCTACTGGCGTGTTCTCTACCAATCGGGCCACATAATATTTCTGCAGGAATTTTGGAGCATTTTCATTGGTGGCCTGTACCAACACTCGCAATGATGTCACACTATACCGGTCCGCATTATCTGTCTGTGTTGCCTGAAATATCAAAAGTAAAAAATAAAGTGATATTAGATAAAGAAATTCTGAGTACCCAATATTGGCACCGTAAATGTTTCCATTTTTTGTGACTTTTTGTTGTTGTTTCTGTAAGTTGGACAACCCTGCTTCCTCACCTAAAAATCGAGCTGGAATCTCTTCAAACTTTGTGGAAATGTACCTTGACTCAAACTCCACATAAAGCTGTTCACTATATAGAGTATTGTAATTTGCTTATTTTTAAGGGAATAACATAATGACTGCTAGGAGAGTATGTTAGCATCTTAGGGATACCAGCATACATACATGTACATGCAGTTTTCTTCAAAAAAGCTTGAACGCATTCACTTCAACCTTGACAGGGATATATATTAAGTGGGTGTGTGTAAAATAGTGAAGCTCTGCTGATTTTTGTATTTTTTATTTTCTGCATAAATTTTTGGGAAAAAATCTTTTCAACAGGTGTCATTATATTTTTCAAACAAAAGGACTGTGACAGTCATATGCTTAGCTGACCTTGCGTGGGCAGACTAAATAACGGGTACATGAACAACAGGACAAGCTGGCAGGGATGTACATTGGCAGTCATTGACCTTATGACCTTAAATTAGTATTTATTACATCCAAGGGGTTATTTTGCATGTAATTATATACATTTCTTCATATTTACAAGACCAGAGTGGACCCACATATTGCAAGTGTAATGTCATCAGACCTGATACCAGGGCAAATTTAAATTCAGAAGATTATAAAAAATAGCATTCAGAGAAGAGATTACCTTGTGCGCCCACAATCTTTTTGTTCTCGATTTTGCATTTTTTTTATTTGAGACTTTGCAGTAGAATACTATATTTACAATTTCCACATTGTTGTCTATGAAATGAAAGATCACTTGTAGATGTGTTCTTGGGTCAGGTTCTGGTGACAAAGACCACTGTACTATGTGTCACTCATACGGCAATGAGATAAATACTTCAAAAGTTTCATTACAAGTTTAAAAATAATGAGAGAAAGCTGGTTTTCAATAGGAATGTGGTCCACTATAATGTGCATCTCCGAAAAAAATTTGGTGAAGCTGCGTTGATCATTGCTGAGATATTATGGTGACGTTGTCCCCTTGTGCACCACTCAGACAGCCTCCAAAGTATATAAATACAAAGAGGAAGCTGGTTTTATACTGGTACCTGGTCCATCATAAGATGTATCTTTGACAAAAATGTGGTAAACCTGTGGTCAATATTTTTTGAGATATTGTGGTAACATTGTCAGGTTTGACGCCACTCAGACGGCTTTCAAATTAATACACTAAAGGTTTAATAAAAACTTCAAAAATTATCAGACAGAGCTGGTTTTCAATAAGATTCTGGTCCATCATAAGATACATCTCTGATAAAAATTTAATAAAGCTGCCATCAATATTTTTTAAGATATCACAGTAACGTCATCAGGGTTGACCCCATACATTAAAAGTTTCATACAAAGTTTAAAAATACTCAGAGGAAGCTGGTTTTCAATGGGAACCTGGTCCATCGTAAGGTCCTTCTGGGACGCAAATTTGGTACAGCTATGGTGAGTATTTTTTGACGTATCGTGGTAACGTCAACAAGACGGACGGACGACGAAGGGGACGACAATACCCTTTGGTACTTTATCTGCCAAGGGTAAAAATTGGTAGAGATCCACCAAAGGTACATCCCAACCAAATATAAAGTGAATATGGCTGACAGTTTTCGAGAAGTTCAAGATATGAATTACCATTGCAATCCCCATTGACTAGCATTGTAACCAATAATGTAAACATTAACCAAAAAGTACACGGACTGAAAGCATAATTGTTAAAAATCAGGGATCCAGAGTATCACCACCTGGTGAACAACTTTAATAGTTTGACTCGTTCACGAGCTAACATTTTCACCAAGTTTCAGAACTATATGAGTAACAGTTTTGGAGAAGTGGTCAAAACAGCTTTAACTTGCAAAAAATAGAAAAAAATGACAGCAACACCTGTTTTGAACAATTTCAGGTCTAAGGGTCCCCAAAAGTCTCCCTATACAATTTCCACGCAATTGGCCAAGTGGTTCCAGAGAATAAATTTTTGGAATATTTTCCACAAAAAAAAAAAAAAAAAAAAAAAAAAAAAAAAAAAAAAAAAACAAACAAACAAACAAACAAACAATCAAACAAAAATTATAAAAATTCCAAAACTCACCACAGCATGACCATTTGAACACCACTGAGTAGAGACCCATCTGAAGTATATCCCCACCAAGTTTCAAGTGGATCAGAATGATGATTTTGGAAAAGTCAAAAAAAGTTATTTGTTGAGCTAATGGATGGACAGATAGACAGATGGACGAATCCAGAGCCATCACATAAGCTCAGCTGACTGACAAGTCAGCTGAGTTTATAAGTGGCAGGGATAAGATCTACTACATAAGATCTATCAACCCTGAAAATTTAAAGGGCTAGCAGTTGCAGTTCCCAAGATATAGTCTGGACGAAATTGTTGTGGACTTAACGAAATGTGTTGATTCATTAAAGATGGAAGGTAATTACCCAAATAAAAGGCCTATGCACACCTACATGTAGAACATATAAGATCTACTAAACCTGAAAAGTTCACAGGACTGGTTTTTATAATTCCCAAGATATCACCTGAACAAAATTGTTGCAGACTTGACAAATTAATCAATGAATGAAGACAGGTAATAGGCCACAAAAAACTACGCCCGTATAGAACTTAAAGTCTGTTGTCAGATTTACCAACCCTGAACATTTCAAAGGGCTAGCTCTTATAGTTGCTGAGATATGGCCCAGACAAAATTGTTGCAGACTTAAAGAACTTTGTTAATTAATAAATACACACCAACTACATCAGATGTACAACCTTGGCAATTTGAAGTTGGTATGTATAGCTGTTATATAACAAAGTAAATACACACCAACTACATCAGATGTACAACATTGGCAATTTGAAGTTGGTATGTGTAGCTGTTATATAACAAAGTAAATACACACCAACTACATCAGATGTACAACATTGGCAATTTGAAGTTGGTATGTGTAGCTGTTATATAACAAAGTAAATACACACCAACTACATCAGATGTACAACATTGGCAATTTGAAATTGGTATGTATAGCTGTTATATAACAAAGTAAATACACACCAACTACATCAGATGTACAACATTGGTAATTTGAAATTGGTATGTATAGCTGTTATAGCTGCTAAGATATGACATGGACAAAAAATGTTTCAGATCCACAGACGAAAGAATGGATGGACACAGAGACAGAACTCAAAAAGATTTTCTATAAAGCAAATCTGTCTGTGTGCCTCCAAAACTTGCATAAATTTGAATACTACTTTTGTTTATGGTTTGTTTGATGCGCCTTCAGCACAAACCTATATATTGAAGTGTGACTGACACCTCTACCTATAACAGTTTGAAGATGTTCAACATTTAAACTTTTCACAGTACACGTACAAGCCAATATGCCAGTTTGCTGTACAGTAAAAACTTGTTATAATGACACCATCTATTCCCTGAGAAATGTGTCAGATAACTGACTATGTCAGATAAATGAATCAAATAGCAAAGAAAATTACCCTTTTCCCTTAAAAATTGGTGTCATCATATTGAATATGTCAGATAGCTGAGTGTCATTATGATGAGGTTTCACTGTTAATGTATTGTACTTTTCACACTTGTATCACCCTGACTGGCATACTTGATGCAGTAACCCATGCTTTATTGCATGAAACACCCCTTGTGCCCTGGTACACTTGTATGTAAAGTTTCATGAGTCTATGGTAGGCCTAATCATGAGTGTTAGGTGTAGTTTCATTATATTTATGTCATGTGGGCTACGTTTTTAAGTAGGCCTATTAACAAAGGAACATCATATTCACTTTATTCCGTAATACATCAGCTCGGGACGTTTGTATTGGAAATGCAAACATGCATGGTACCGCCAGTTAGCAGAATGACTTGTCCGGGGATTAATGGCACCGAAACAAGTCTAGCGCTGGTTCCCCGCTGGTGACCCAATTTTTTAAAGGCTAATAATGCCTAAAACTTTCTTCTAAATTTCACATTTTATGCATATGATTTGTTCCTTTTATAAATTAATTTGCTATTATGATTTAGAACAATCCATTTTTCAGTGAATGGTACGGAATAGGACTTTGCTCTTAGAATATCGGACTTGATAGTGTTCAAACGGTACATGGGCTTACAGAATTAGGTTTGTTAAGTTTCTCTTTGCATTAAATAAGTGAGAAGACAATAGAGTTAGAGCATGGACCAGAATGTATCCTGGACAGGACAACTATTTTCCATGTGCCTTTGCTTGTCAATAGGGGGCACTGTGTATGGTCTTCAGTTCATGGAGCGTGGCTCAATCTCTGGCAAATCTAATGAACCAAACAGAGCCCTTCTAGTGACTCTCATGACCTGAATACAAAAATCATTTTTATCCTCATATGATATTTATTTTTTTAAACTATCCATACATGCTCCAAGTTGGACAAAAGACTTTGGCCATTCCTGGTATCAAGTTTGCCCTGATCCAAAGCAGACCCAAGCTGCTTGTTTTGTCTACTCCCCTGGGGTTTGCCCTTCTTTGACAAGGTCACTGTTTTAGAATTGGAAAAGTGACTCAGTTTCTAATTGGCTGGGTATGGTTACTATGGTAACATACTTCAGTTCACTAGGAACCAGAGGCTGCTTCTGGTCTAGGCGATAATGATGAACTTGCTGATTGGTATCTAGGGGGACAGTCACAGTATAGTTTTGTTTCCCTTACTATAAATACAATCCTGAAGGGCCGATAAAGTGTAGTAACGTGGAACTTGGTCTGCTTCGCAGGCAAGCATCAAGTATAAAATGATGAAATACGATATGTAAAGACTACATGTATATACAGTCTGACTGTGGTATACTCTTGCCCTAATATGCTACATAGGTAAGACAATAACTCACTTTGATGAGTAAGTTGAAGTGTTTTCCACGCACCAGTGGCACCTTTTTTAACCTTACTTTGGCATTTACAGGTTCTATTGCAAAGTATTCATCTTCATCTGAAAAACAGAATAAATCAGTTTGCAATGTTTGCAAAATATAAGGGTTGTCTGGCAGACTGACAGATATACATGTATTCACCTGAATCTATGAAACATAAATATGTCAACAACCTTGCATTGCACAACACAAATAAACTGTTTAATGTGCACCATAAATACTTTGTTACTTTAATAACACAATTCATCATTAGCCAGGAAAAAAGAAAAATGAGAAATATGATAATGGTGGTTGTGGTAGATTTCTTCTATTGTGCTGTATGGAGGAGAGAGGTACAATATTGGATTTCAGGATATGATGTTTGAAGACAATCGACTCATACACAATATTCTAGCACAGGGTTGAGACACTTGGCAAGTTCCACTGGGTATAGAAGTTACTAATTCAGTGAGAGTTCAGGTGGTTCTGTCTATTGTAAAAGGACACATATGACAATGATATGAAGCTCAGACATTGTGTGTACTTACGATTCAAAGGGTCCGGGGCAATGCTATATTTGACGGAGACATTGATTCCAGTGTCCTGGTCAAACGCCTGAATCTTTGGTGACACAGGGACCACAGTGTTCTGCACAGGAAAATAGGTTCATATAGAATATTCAAAAGATCTTTTTTTCTCTGTGACAATGACTAAGATTCCATTGTGGTTTGACCACATAAAGCCAAGCGATATTGTTTTTATAATTCATGGTGTTTGAAGTTATACTGACACACAGATGAAGTAGCTCTCATCAAGGAGGGTACGCAGCTCTCTCTACCCTCCTTAATTGCTCTCATCAAGGAGGGTACGGAGCTCTCTCTACCCTCCTTAATTGCTCTCATGTACGTCAACGTAAGTTTAAATAGCAATCATAGTCTGCAAAAAATGTTGCAACATATACATTTATTTTTACCATTGACTGAGCATAAAATATGAGACATTTATATTGACTGTCGATCTGCTCTTGTGCCCGATGCTGCTAGGCAACAGAACTATATGCTTGTACCATGATGAGGGCACTTTCAGCATTTATGTTACTTATAGATCTAGAAATAATACCTTTTCAGAAAATTCTTGAATCCTATAAACATCCTGTATGTTTTGAAACCAAGTGAAGGACTCCTTTTTAAGTAACTTCTTCTTTTCTCATATTGCTAATTTTATTACAGAAACACATTTTGCCTGCCTAAATTCATAAATCTGCCCTCCTTCTGGTCAATTTCCTTGCTGTGGGATTAGAGGGCAGCACAGGGCTGCAGTTAATATGAATCCCTCCTATTGTATATATATATATATACAGTCAAACCTGCTCTTGCAGTCGCCTCTATTAAGAGGTCACCTGCCAATAGACGGCCATGCACCTTGTCCTTGATCTGTCGAATTTCCATTTAATTATATCTTTACTACAGGGTCACCTACTTCCTGTGGCCAGCAATCCGCATGTTTTGGTCCCCACTAACATAAAAAGGCCTTATTAAGCGATCTGATATAACAACTGAGTGTAGCGCGACAACCTTGCATGAAGCAGGACAAGCCACATGTTGGAGTAAGGCACCATGGCAAGGAGTCCTGCTGGCAGAAAATGCTTAATGTTAGAAGCTAGAAAGGCTGCAGGCTGTCAAATTATTGGAAGACACAACAAGCAGCAGAAATGGGTGTTGGTATGACACAGATTCAAGGAATTTTGAAAAGAACACGTGCACAGTGATACAAAGGATCTATGTCCCTCGTCACAATATACAGAAGAAAGCTACAATGTATACTGCATGTCTGGATGCACAAAACCTGGTATGTTCTTGGGCCCTATGACCTTGAAAATAGGTCAAGGTCAAAAGCAATAGATGACATGCATGCCCTTGGTATGATGCATCTCTGGTAAAAATTTCATTATTCTATCTCTTAGGGTTCTAGAGATATGCTGCCGCCAGCCGGCGGACGGACATCTCCTTTGAAACTTACTTCATACACTATTCCACCATACCGACACTGGTATAAACAGGTAAATAGTAAACAATTTTTAGCACCATGAAATTGACTAGAGGTGTTATGAAGTAAAATGTACTAAGGTATTAGCTGGAATCCCAACCTAGTTCATAATTTGGTACATAATCATGCAAAATTTCAACCTCTTAAGTCAAATCCTTGCAGAGTTATAGCGTCCGTGTCAATATTACATGACATGCCCATTTGACCTTGAAAAATAGGTCAAGGTCACCCATCTGCAATCCCAGCCTAGTTCATATTATGATACATACTCATGCAAAATTTAAACCTCTTAAGTCAAATCCTTGCGGAGTTATTGCGTCTGCATCAATTTTACATGACATGCCCATCTGACCTTGAAAAATAGGTCAAAGGTCATACATCTGCAGCTACAAGCAAAGTCTTACAAAAATCTTACATGGAAACATAATCACACAAAATATCAACCTCTTTAAGTCAAATCTTTCTCAGGTGCATCTGCAACGATTTTTTAAAGTCGCCATGTGATCTTGAAAATAGGTCAAGGTCACCCATCTACAATCGTAACCTAGTTCATAATTTGGTACATAATCATGCAAAATTTAAACCTCTTAAGTCAAATCCTTGCCGAGTTATTGCGTCTGCGTCAATTTTACATGACATGCCCACCTGACCTTGAAAAATAGGTCAAAGTCATACATCTGCAGTTACAAGCAAAGTCTTACAAAAATCTTACATGGAAACATGATCACCCAACACATCAACTTCTTTAAGTCAAATCTTTCTCGAGTGCATCTGCAATGATTTTTTAAAGTGGCCATGTGACCTTGAAAATAGGTCAAGGTCATCCATCTACAAACATAACCTAGTTCATAATTTGGTACATAATCATGCAAAATTTCAACCTCTTAAGTCAAATCCTTGCGGAGTTATTGCGTTTGCATCAGTTGGAAACGACATGCCCATGTGACCTTGGAAAATAGGTCAAGGTCACCCATCTGCAATCCCAAGCAAGGTTTTATATAGGAACATCTTCAAAAAAATTTCAACTTCCCAAGTCAAATCTTTCTTGAGTTATCGTGTCTGCAATGCACACAACAATGTGTTGAAGCAGACGAGAAGAACAAGAAAAACAAGAAGCGGAAGAAACGGACGCAAAAACAATATGTCCCCCCGTTGCACAGGGAGACATAATAAGTCTTTGATGTAAATTAATCTCCTTGTTTCTTGACTGTTACATTATTTGGGGTTGAAGTGATGAGCACTTTGCCAGGCCTCCATTCAGAGGTCATTTTTGTCAGTTCCCTTGGGTAAATGCTTAAGACAAGTTTGACTGTATACACATATATACATGTATATATATGCACATATATGGCAATGCTGAAGTTATGTGCAAGATTTAGGGCTATACAATCTTGCAGTGGTACAGGTAGGCCATATTCTATAAATGCTCCTGCCTTATTTTTAATATTCTTGCCTTAATGATTACTATTAATAATTTGCAAGTTACAAGATTCCACTGATATGATATAGCTTGACATTATGCTATACAGACTCCATCATGTAATGTGTGCTCCCCTCCCGCCACTGCTGTTCACTGACCAGCCCTGCATTCTCCTCTATGGTTGCCATGTAGGGTGCGTTAGGGAAGCTTGGATTCCTGTCATCACCGTCCAGGATCCTGACCATCACAAACGTGGTTGTGTTCATCTGGGGTTGCTGCTGTCCTGGTACATTGACGTGGTTGTCCTGGCAACAGTCACACACAACAAATAGCATCATACGACACTTGATCAGCAGTTTGTGCTTTGTCACTGTACATGTATTCTAATTAATTTATAGCATATACAAGTCATACTTTAAAGTACATGTCAATCAATAAAAACGATATAGGTGTCATATTTGTAATGTGTTAATTCTAAGCAGCTAACTTAAAGAAATAGTGTCAAGTTACAGTTAACCAAAAGTTGAGTTCGCCAACATGATACATAGCTGCTGTATGCAGCCACTTTAAGGAGTGACCAAATACTCTCTCTCTCTCTCTCTCTCTCTCTCTCTCTCTCTCTCTCTCTCTCTCTCTCTCTCTCTCTCTCTCTCTCTCTCTCTCTCTCTCTCTCTCTCTCTCTCTCTCTCTCTCTCTCTCTCTCTCTCTCTCTCTCTCTCTCTCTCTCTCTCTCTCTCTCTCTCTCTCTCTCTCTCTCTCACAGTGTTGGAGGGGGTACAATTATTCACCAGATTCTCAAATTTAAATGATGCTTTTGGTAATAGTTACTGCATCCATCTCAATTCTCAGTAGCAGCTACTGATTGAGTTACAGAGTATAAGGATGGATCTGGACTGACAGTATCCACACTGTAAATATACTTATTAATCATCACGTTATGAAACACAGCACAAGTAAAGTTGTGTGACATATGGCACATTGTGACACACTGAGCAAGAAGACTAAGCTGTGACAATTAAAACTGCTTGTAAATGGACAGGCCCAGCCTGAATATGAACCTTTCACTTAATTTGTGGATTAAATTATAGTAACAATACCCAACCATACTGTCTATAAACACTGATTGTCAATTTACCCCTTAATTGGTTTAAACATATTCTATTTCAAAAAGCAATTTATCCCTTAATGGGAGTGCTGACCATATAGTCACACCATGCAATGTTAGGGCCAGCACATCCCATACCAAATTGGAAGCTACTAAGTTGCTTCTTTCTAGCTTCTAACTTAGCTTCAAGCTAGCTTCAGCCCGTCTGGTAGCTTCATGAATGAAAAGTCGAAGCCACCAAATGGCCTCCTTCTAGTTCAGTGGCTTCTTACTAGCTTTAGGTGGCAGCATCTTGACAGCTGGCTCCTTTTGGATAGCTTCCATGTTAGGGCCTGGCTTCTAGACTAGCTTCATTCCCAGAATACACCCAACAGGATGTTCGGAATTTGTAAGGGCATCCATATTGGAAGGTCACACTGTTGTGTGCTGATCTGTACAAGATTGATAAATTTCAGTGATTTTAAGACAGAATAACAATGCTAAACAAGGCAAACTGAGTATTCTGCAACGAATACCATGAACAGAAAATCCCAACAGGATCTTTCTGAACTGAAGGTAAAAGTTTACATGTACATGCATGGAGTAAGTGCTTCATTTGCTTTTTTAACCACCACCTTTGCATGTCCATAGCTTTGCACAAAGTTTAGTAATTTGTTACACAGTACAATTTGTCACAGTGACAACTGTATGAAGAGGATGTTTCAGCAGGATTAAGAATGTGCCAAGTTCCTGGTGACTTGTACAAATATGAGAAAGAAGGAAAACCATGCAACTTTGAATGTATATATAATATATATAATATATATAATATATATATATATATATATATATATATATATATATATATATATATATATATATATATATATATATATATATATATATATATATATATATATATATATATATATATATATATATATATATATATATAATTGACATCTGCATGATGTTAAAGTCAAATATGGCCAGAACATGTCTCTATCTCCATGATGTCACTGATAGATACAAGAGAAGGCAGAATTTCAAGCAGCCAAAGATAAAATTGTGCTGATGAGTTTAAAGAATTGTTTGCACCTTGCTGATTCCCTCCAAATTTTCCCTCCCAAAATTTCTGAAGCCATTACATGTGCTGAGCACATGTTATCACTCATGATCAAGTAGCTGCAAAGGAGAAGCCACTATGAAGGTCGCTGGAAGCCATTGAAGCCTGGCTTCTTGTTTAAATATTTAGCCATTTGGAAGCCATCATGAAGCCACCTGGATGGAGCCAGCTTCATCAGTGCATGAAGCCTGTCTTCTCATTGAAACATTTCTGGCTGTAGGCCACTTTGAAGCTATTTGAAAGACATCAGCCACCTATGTCACAGAATGGTCTTTTCACAAGCTTCAAGCCACATTGAAGCTAGAATGAAGCTATTCCTCAACAGCCACAAAGCCAGTATGAAGCTACCAAATTTTGGTATGGGATGGTACTAGCCCCTTACACTTAACTAGCACACTCTAATGTGCAGGCTCAGCTATAAAATCACGTCAATTTTTGACTGAATATTGGCACTGTACGTCTGTGATGTTCCATAACGTGTAATGTTAGCAACATACATGTATAGGCCCTAATGTATAAACACATGCTTGTGGCTGTTGGCTCAGTCATAAAGAGTCATACTACTGACAAAACTGGTTGACTACTTTGGTGCAATCAGAAACAGTGGGTTACAGCATATACCAGTCTAGCCCAGGTTTATTTGCTCAAGTAGGAGAAACATGCAAGTGTTCTGGAAGACTTGTACCTATATGGACTAAGCCGGGTTAAGTAGGAGACACTCACCTTGGCCATCACCTTTATCTTCATGGTCTGTATAGATTCGTAGTCCAGTGGTTTCTTGAGCACTATGTCCCCCCGAGCTGGTATTGGGATCCCAAAGTAAGACTGTGCATAAATAAATATGTCTCTTTTATTAAGACTATAAATATACCTCTGAGCTGACAAGAGCATTGTCAGGTCTTTGGAAAAAAATCTGTGATGTTGTTCTTTGTCTTGTGTTACCTTCAAAGTCAATGGACAAGTATCACACTGCACACAGAAATCACTCATCGTTTGTGTAAAATGATTTAATTTGAACCCGTCTGCTCATGATCAAGAACCATCAAACACTGTCCTGTTTTGGTGCCTTCATTGAAGATGTTGAAACCCATACCGAAAAAATAGCCCTGCCGTGATATTTTGCAGCAGTACTGCAGCAACATGTTACCGCAGGACTGCCGCAGTAACTTTTTTATCATGCAAATGAGCTTTGCTGCGATAATCGCAGCTAGTGGCAATATTGCCAAAACTAGCTCTGCAGCGATATATTGCCGCAGTACTGCTGCAATAACATTTTTATCATGCAAAGGAGTTCTGTCGCGATACTCGCAGGTAGCCACAATATAAAGTATTGCTGCAACATTTAAATGATGAAAATGCATGGAGCAATACTGTACCCAGCCTAATATGACCCAGCCTCTGTATTGCAGCAGTATTGCCGCAACATGTTGAGAAAATAGATTGAATTCTACGCTTTGGCAGTTGGCCCAAATTTGAATTGGGGCACATATTTTGACTGCATGTCTTTTGAGCAGCACATGCAGTAAGAAATCATACTGACATGCTGCAATTTTAAACATATAACTTATAACTTAACACTGATCAAAGAGAAAAAAGCAATCTGATAAAGTTCATGCAATTTAAATGACAGTACTCTATACATACATGTACATCTTGTATATGCTTGAGTGCATGTAGTCTTTCAGAATATTCAGTTTAGGTTCAACTGTACTGCAGCAGTTGGCTCTTTGTGCACAAATTTATGTCACAAATGTCAATCTCAAATACACCTGCTATGTTCCCCACATAATTACAAATGTTGAAATCAACAACAACAGGAAAAAACTTATCTTCTCTATAGAGACATGTACCTTCACACACTGCATCATGCATGGCACCCATCTTGCAGGAAGTGATTGGAGCTATGGCTTTCTGGGATTGCTGCAGCATTCTGCGATATCTCGCCGCCAGCTGCAACAAGTGTCGCTGCTCCTTGCAGTATTGCAGCAATACTGCTACAATGATTAGACTGAGGATAAGATATAGTGCAGCATGCTGCAATATGTTCTGGCAACACATTTTGTGTTGTGGCAGCGTTGCAGCAAGCGTGCAGCAGTATTGCTGCAACAATTTCATTTTTGTATGGGAACCCACAAACAAGAAAAAGAAATGCTGCAGATCTACTGTTGCAGCATATGTTACAGCCACTGTGCTGTAGAGCAGTAGCACCTGACCAATCAATGCTGCAGCCAGAATGCTGTAAGCCTCCCTCTGGACAGCCACTGCAGTCTTTATTAATTTTCCAGTATCATTGCTGCTGCTCACCAAATGGACTCACTGTACAGTTACTCCAAACTTGCAATTTCATGCACCTTCCACATACTGGCACTAGTCTTGTATGGCAATCAAGTTTATTTCTTGAAATTCCTTCAATCCATGACCTTGAGAAAAGTCAAGGTCATCCATATGATGCAACATTAAACTTCCATGTGAAAACACATTTGTGGCACATTTAGTATCACTCCCTTTATTCTTCAGCAACAGACTGAACTTAGCATTCTTTTCTTAGATGTTTATATGACCTTGAAAAGAAGTAGTCAAGATCACGCAACATATGACAAAATCTGACCATTGCCTTAATGCATAATGGGTGAACGTTTTGCAGTTCAATCTCAATTTATTATGTCATGTCAACAATAAAATCATACTCTGATGTGCATTCCTCTGTTGCCTCCAGGGAATAGGTCAAGCTCACCCATATTATGCAATATCAAACTTCAATATATGACACCCATTTATACATTTGGTATCATTAGCCTTCTAATTTTTCAACATGTCAAATTTAGTGTTCCTTATCACATCCTTATTAAATGACTTTGAAAAATACGTCAGGGTCACCCAAAATTTTACAAAATTTGATCAATGGCCTAATGCATATTTGGTGTAAATTTACAGGTTCCATATCAATTTTTAATCAAAATAGTGAACTTCATGTACTTTTAATATCAATGATGCAAGTTCCACTTTAAATGCCACCAGTGGTGACACCATGACTCCACATATCCGAGACTTTTGCTTGTATAATATTCCTGTAATGAGATATTGATACATGTGCACAAGTTCACACATAATGACCATAACAAAAAAAATCATTTCTTGAAATGTATTACCTCCATGATCTTGACATACTAGGTCAAGATCACCCACATTATGCAATATCAAACCTCTATATATGATACACATTTGTAGTACATAAAAACTGGTCATGTTCTTACTTCCCAACATGTCAAATTTATTGTTCTTTACATCGTTAATGACTTGAAAAATACGTCAAGCTGGATCACACAAATTTTACAAAATTTGACCATCGGCCTAATACATTTTCGATGTACATGTTCAAGTTCAATTTAATGTCAATTAATGTACTTTTTACACCTGTGATGCTAGCTTCACTGCATGCTCACGATGGTGCCACTATGACTCAAAATGATATACTTGTGTCTGTATAATATTCCCCTAATAGTATATCAATACATGTGCACAAGTTCAGATGTAATAAACAAAACAAACAAACACAAATTCATGAAATGTATTCCCTGCATGACCTTGAGAAAATATGGCAAGGTCATCCATATGAGGCACTGGGCAACTCCTTTATGTGATACACATCTGTGGTACATCCATATCATAAGCCTTATTGTGTCTAAAACATATTGATTTTAATGTGTTTTCAACCATTTTGGTCCATATATTTTTTTGTAATACTACATGTGGCACCACCAAATTTCAATTTGTTTTCCTCTTTAAGCCTGATTTACTTTCCTGCCACGTTTTGTGCTGATTCATTACACAACTCTATGAAAATTAAAACATATTCAGATATTGCTAGATCTACCCCCCCCCCCATGACCTTGGGGTGTGGGTCAAGGTGATCCATCTTCAAATTTGTGTCAGCCTTATGTGGGATTAAAAACATATACAATAAGAAAGGTCTATGTTAAAAACTTTACAACTTATCGTGTGAAAACCAAGTTCACTAAAATGGCTCTCTGTCTGGCCTTGGGAATTGGGTCAAGATCATCCACCTTCAAAGTCCTCTGAGACCTCATGCAGGACAATAAGCATGTGCAATGTGAAACTCCTATGCACGTCTATGTTAAAAACTTTACAACTAATCATGTGAAAACCAAATTAACAAAAATTGGCTCTGTGACCTTGAGAATTTGGTGAAGGTCACCCATCTTAGAACTTGTACAAGACCTTGTACTGGACTATAAGCATGTGCAATAAGATATCCCTATGCAAAAAACTTTTCAAGTTATCATGTGAAAGCCAAATTAACTAAAATGACTCTGTGAACTTGAGAATTTGGTTAAGGTCATCCATCTTCCAACTTGTCTGAGACCTCATTCAGGACTATAAGCATGTGCAATATGAAAGCCCTCAGCAAAAAACTTTTGGAGTTATTGTGTGAAAACCAAATTCACAAAAAAAGGCTCTGTGAACTTGGAAGTTAGGTCAAGGTCACCCAATTTCAAACTCATCAAAGACTTATTGAGGACTACTCTGGTCCCCCTCTTATAAGGCTACCCCAAATGCAGACTTAAAGTGGCCTTATAAGAGGGGTTACCTCTCTTGAGGGGGAGAATAAAAGGGAAATATCATACTTTTTGCACTAGAATGCTGGCGTTTCAAGAGGGGTGGCCTCTGGTGGGAGAGTCTGCTGCCTGTTAATACTGTTTATGGCTCCCAAGATTAGCTTTGTTGATACATCATCAACCCGTACTGGCTACTGGTCAAATAACGTCTGCTTCAGGTCAAATGTCGTCTGCTTCAGTGTTTTCAGCTAATGTCAACAGTCATGAAAAACAGTTTGACTGAGAATTCTAGATGATACCTATCAAGATAACATAACCTATACCAGGGAAAGCTGTTGACTCAGTCTTAATTCAAGGGGGGAAAGGGTTAAATGGGCCAAAATTGGCCAGAGGAAAACTCGTGTGCTTCAATATTTTTTGTTAATTTTACTGTCAACAAAAAAAAAAAAAAGAAAGAAAGCTATGTGAATAAGTCTTGCTGCTGGGCTACTATCTGAGTCTACTGTGCCCAACAGTGAGTCAGCATCTCCCCTAAGGGCACATTGTACTTGGGGTGATAAACCAGAGTCTAAGAACCCTGCTGACTCAGTTGAACTTTAGGGAAGTGAGGCTCGATGTCATTGACCTTTGCCCACAGTCTGCTGTTTCATTGTACCCCACATGAGGGTCATTTAACACTTAAGTCTGCCTTGTAGGGGTGGTCGAAATGTTACTCTTAGGACATATCCACAATGTCTTGACATACACATATTAACAGCATAGTTTTAATTTGACTTGTTTGAAATAAGATACTGACAGTTCATATAGTAAGGCGCATGCTCTTTCTGAGGTGACATGAGGCCAGGCATGTTTTCCCTCATCTCCTTTTCTACAGAAATTTTGACAACACAGGGATGACAGTATTTGTCATGTAGCATGAGAGCAGTTCTCCCCAAATAGCACCACCCACTTACCTGTCATACACAATACTTTGGGTTTTTTTAATTGACAGACCTATTTAACTCTTATACTGTAAACAGCATGCTTGACACTAAGAACCAGAATAGAGCTCATCATGGAGTGTGGTGGTTATTCCCGTAGGGCTTACTAATCTTGTGTACCTTACTTGTATCAAGTACACATATCAATATTTGTGGAAATAATTGAATAAATATGCCAAGATGACTCCGCGATCTGACAAAGAAATTAACTACTTTCTCTTTGGGACAAGAACAAGGCCTGCAGCCAACTTGTCACTGACAGAGGTAGTACTGTCTTATTGATTGACATACTGTCACAGAGGACACCACCTCAAAGTCTGCATCTCTGCCCAGGATTTGCCTTCAAATCCCAGGCAAAAAATGCCTATTGTTTGTGGGACTGAAACCATCATTTTTGACATTGTCAGGATGTAGACATTCACATTATCTACACACAAAAAAACTGACAATGTGACATCTGTGTACAATTCTGGTAATTTTTGTGGTATTTCTAATATTCATCACAGAAAACTTTTTTTTTTATAGTAGAATCAGATAATGCAAAAATGTCTCAAACAAAACTTCAAACCTATATCCAAGAACAGTTTTCAGGAATTATCCCCCTAAATACTCCCTTTTAGCATGGTAAAATTTGAATTTCAAATTATATTGTCAAAAAGTAAATCATTTCATTTGTGCAATTAAAATTGGAAAAAATTGTCAGAAAAAACAAGAGAATTATGTCAGTCCTGAGCTCAACTGACCTTACATGTATAGACTATTAAAAGTGGCTCAGTGAATTTCAGAATAAGAAGGTGACCATTATGACCATCATCACTGTTGCTAACATGTACAATGTATGTATCTCCTTACCAGTTTTTCCTAATTTTGATATGTTAAAAATCTGAAAATGACAGTACTACCAAGTCAGCTGAGCTAAAATTTAAAAGTGTGGCAGCCACAGGCATTTATATCTTTACACTTGAAGAGCCAAAACGCCAATAAAGGGCCACCTTTGGCACTTTTTGCTGAGAAATGCCAAGGAATTTGTACAAAAATCTTTTTCTCAGCATCTCTTGGCAATTTTGCCAAGAAACGCCAAGGTCTGCTACAATGCTACTCTCCCCTTGGTATTCCTTGTCAAAAGTGCAGAGGACAGGTCAAAGTGTGGTCTCTCAAAACAGGTGGTCTCTCATTAGAGGTATAATAACATGGAAAAGATAGCACAGTGTTCTGAGAGAGTGGTCTTTAAAAGATATGCGGTCTGTCATTGGAGGGGTCTCTCAAGACGGGTACCACATGTACTAGCTTCCCTTGCTCTATGATAAATTTTGAACAAAGCAAGTAAATTAGGTCATGCTCTGAGCCTGGTAAGTAAGCTGACTTAATCAGGTCATAATCAAGGTCTGGTGAGTTAGCTGACTTAATCAGGTCATACTCAAGGCCTGCTAAGTTAGCTGACTTAATCAGGTCATACTCAAGGCCTGGTAAGTTAGCTGATTTAACTCATTCCATACTATGGTCACAGGTTTTGGTCAGTGGTTCTGGCACTGCCTGGCAAGTCATGCTGCAGCTACAACAAGGGCAACTGCAGCATGACTTGCCAGGCAGTGCCAGAACCATAATTGACTTAAGACTAAAGGCATGTTGGTACTTTTCCTGAAGAATTTAAATTTGCAATTGTCAACTTAAATCTAGGTAAATATATGGAAAAATCAGGGACTGGTATGGAATGAGTTAATCAGGCCATACTCTAGACCTGGTACATTAGCTGACTTAATCAGGTCATATTCTAGGCCTGGTAAGTTAGCTGACTTAATCAGGTCATATTCTAGGCCTGGTAAGTTAGCTGACTTAATCAGGTCATATTCTAGGCCTGGTCAGTTAGCTGATTTAATCAGGTCATATTCTAGGCCTCCTTTTTCGTAGACTTGATCAGCTCCCTGTTTCATGCATATATACATGTACTTTATGTTTACAAAACTATTAGAAAAGAGTGACTTTTCATTGACTCACAGAGTACGGGCCATCCATAACCTCATAGGTGACTACCCAATTATCGATGTCTTTGTCCGTGGCCACTACGCCACTGATGATGGTGGTCCCTACTGGCGCCAGCTGAAACACACAACAAAAATCATGACCATTAATGTTAAACTGTCATCAAACACATATGGATATCCTTGTTTTACTCTCAAATTTACATCACCAGTATTAAGTAAAATCATTTTGTCTTCAATTTAATAACGTACCGGTAGCGGCCACATTTCGACTACATCGGCGATATGGTGACTCATCATAAAATGACTTTTTTCCATTTTCATGAAGTTGATTATCTAAACTTTGTGCTCACCAAAAATGACTTTAGAAAATAAATATTTAAATGAGAAAAATGAAGAAAAACATCACCAACTTTGGTCTGTCAATTACACGTGCTTGGTCTGTTTGATGAATTATGTTAATTGATCGCCACGTTTAGATAGTACTCGGCCGACGCCTATGGCCCTGACAACGTGTAAATGAGGTCGACTGTGACTAATGCGACAATGGGGCATCGCTTGAATGAATTGACACTGCCAAATGATATGAAGGCTAAAAGATGTTACTTCTACGCCTGCTATATCGACTGAGAAATTTTCTGTTCTTTTTGTTTATCTTATGGCCTATGACTGAAATAAAATAACTCTTCACGACCCATTTTGGCGATCGCCCTTTGTCAAAATGGCGGCTCGGTCGAGTGGCATGGAAGATTACAGCAAAGGCGGCTGAACGAAGGATTGCCCGAAAATCATCATTCATCATGCAATAATAATACTGCGAGTATTAAAATGATAAAAGCTTGCTGATGTTCTTATCAGTTTGTTACGTGATGAGTAAACACAATTGGTGATCGGTGAATTTCAGTAAATGCAATGCTGCATGCAAGTTCCTGTAATGACATATCCTTTGATCTCAGGCGGCACTTCGTTGTCTGCATGGTTCATGTGTTGACTAACTACATTCCAGGAAAACATTGCAGTGGTGGTCTAAATCTTACAATGGACACTTGTCGCAAATTGTGCTGAAATTAATGAGTTCCCGCCATTTATGAGACATTTCTTTGAAACTTTTCACTGGGGTTGGGTCTGTGTGTTCAGCAATAATACGACTCTACCCTCAGCAGCAACCTCATCGGTGGATTACTGGCCCCTGATACGTTCATCACTTGAGCAGCGGCAACATAGATGGTACAAAGGGGGCCTCGCCGTTGGTAGTCCATCTGTTGCACGTCTCTGATTAGACAGTGTAATAAAACAGTGCGGGCATTGACCTTACTTTCTTGTTCGTTTCATATACTGTACACAGAAACCGTGTAGTCCCTAGTCAATACTTTCAGACTTAGAGAGTCAAGTAGGAAAGAATTATGCCAAAAGCAAAGAGAGAATCAAAAGCAGGACGACGCCAGTATCAGATTTCCGAAAGAGTAACACTAACAGTAACGAGAGTGTAAAGCTTTATCGCTTGTTTCCTTTTCAAGTATATAAATAACTGAGTACTATCATCATGCTTTAAGCCTATAGATGCCGGCCAACCATTTAAATTATTATTTATTGCTTGGACATTTTAATTTTTAATTAACCCAAATAAAACGTAGGTTTGGGGCTGCAGAGGTGCCAAGTCTCCCGATTTGGCGGGAGATCTCCCGTTTTTCTAATGATATAAATCACCGAAATTTGTCTATCTCCCGCTTTTTTACCTGTTTCCTCCATTATAATATAATATAATAGGACTCCCGCTTTTTGTAACACTTTTCAACTTGAGCACCCGTTTTATATGTTGGGCAACTTGGCACCTGGGGGGGGGGGGGGGGGTATTAATTGAGTGAGCAATAAGAACGTATAATTTACCAAAATCAGACATAGGCCTATCCAAAGTCTTGCATTGGCTGGCTATTATGCTGACAATTATCAATATTGACAATGCTGTGTTGAATTGCTTAGCTATAAAATTACAAAAACAACAAACAGCACCCCCCCCCCCCCCCCCCCCCCCCCCCCCCCCGAGCTAAAACATGTCTCTGGTCAAACCAAGGCATGTAAGCCCTACCCTGGAAAATTAGCATGGGAGAGATCGGCCAACTGATATTTTCTCAGTCGATCCCTTCCAAATTTGGTGACTTAATTAGCTACTGATTTTACATGAAAGATTGGATACTGCAGAATTTTGTCTTGATTAGAAAAATTAAGAGGAGGAAGGTCTTTGGTGTGTCACCAAGGTTCAGAATATTTACACCTTTTTGTTTGTTTGTTTGTTTGGTGCCTGTAGCATGATTGGATCTACATGTACGTTCATGTAGGCTACATGCAGTATGTTAGGGATGTGCTAACATACCATAGGCCCAAAATTATGATAAGAGTGCCCATTCTGATCGCTATTTCATTGATAACTTTTGTCTTTCTGTCTCTGGTTCAGGTATGACGGAGAAGGATCGAGTGAACTTCTCCGTAAAACAAACATTTGAAATGCATGTGGTCTTCACTTACAGCCGCCATATTTAAACACTGGTTGTTAGGGTCAAGGCTATCACACTTCAGGTCACATGATTAATCCACTTACAATTCCTGTTTGAAGTCAGCCAGCCGCATGGGAAACCAGCCAGGTAAAACCAACAGCCTGGCTGCCTTTGGAGTCTTTGATTTTTAAAACATGCTTTTTAACGCAGAAAACATCAATACAGTTTACGAGCAATACATCAAATGTGAGGTTTGCATGTGTACCATGTGTACTACAAAGTTGAACCGGAGAAAACAAACCGTATTCCCGCTAAAGACAATTTTCGCAAGATCAATCAATTTTGTAAACAACATTTTAAAAAAACCAGTAGGTTTATCCTATCGAAATGAATAGATTTTGGAAGGTAAATACGTAAGCTAGGAACCGTATCTGGGATTTTACGTTCTAACTATTCCTTCCGTGACTTTTGAAGCGCTAAAAGTGACAGAACTGTAAGACTTTATGATGGCGATGAAAGAATTCAACAAGATTTTCAATACTCATTCATTTCATGAACGGTAAAAAACGGTTCCTGCGTATTGGTCAGTACTTTAATCCTGCACAGATTTTAGACTTAATGGTGGAATATTTTTCCAGTGGGCGCAGCAAAAAGTGCGATCTGATACCCTCTTGGAAAATTACCCTAGACACTGTCAAAAGTCGTCACGTTTATGCAAAACGTGGTTCTTTCAAATCTAGACATCTGTACCATTAAAATAAGGTATACTGTAGTTTTCTGGGTGAAATGGCAAAAACGAAAAAGTTATAAGGGCTTAAAGTCGCTAGTTCTATACGCGTGGTCGACATATGGCCGCCACCTTAAACTATGAAGAAAGTATCATTCTTTTTAGTTACAATTAAGCTTTACATCATCAGCATAGGGCAAGTCCTTCATTTTTGATGATGTTTAAACTCCTGCCATAGCATGTGATAAACACATACCAACGTCTTTTCAGTTTTATGGCAAACCTTAATAAGATCAACTTCATGCCTGATCACACCTTTCTAGTTAAGCAACAACATGTGTCACAGATTTAATTTTGATGGAATTGAAATGATCTACATGAGTTATTGTATGGTTACTGGCACTCTGATACAGATACTATCAGTGTAACAAACTGCACTTTATTAATCATTACCATTCTCTTTGACTAAGTCTTATTTGTAAATGACTTAGTTCAACCATTTGTACTTGTCTCTGTTAACATGGTTTGTGAACTGTCGGAATTAATTACAAAGACAACACAAGTAAAGCAACACAATAAATCTACAAGCTAAGAGTAATATAATCCGGAAATTTTGCTTCCACCTTGTCTTAGCATGCATTGAAATTGGACTTAAAATTGAGCTTAATATCATGGATACTCTGATATTTTTAAAGATTTATTTTAGTCAAATCTGAGACTAGGAATTACTGCGATCCTAGTCTTGGGTCAAATATACTTCAGACATGGATACATGTATTTCACAATTTGACTGATAAAACTGACATAATATGTGAATCATTAGTTCTGACTTTTCCGTGCATATGTCCTGGAGTGTTTGTATTAATGTATGGAAGCTCTTCAAATTAATATGAATGCATTAGGTTACAGTCACAAATTTTAGGAGACATGGACATCCTTCAAACTCCAAATTCCAGTGTAAGACAACCCTTATGTTAATTAAAGTGTGTAAGTGTGTGTGTCACTCACACTTTTTGTTTTTTCTTTCTTTCTTTCTTTCTTTCTTTCTTTCTTTCTTTCTTTCTTTCTTTCTTTCTTTCTTTCTTTCTTTCTTTCTTTCTTTCTTCTTTCTTTCTTTCTTTCTTTCTTTCTTTCTTTCTTTCTTTCTTTCTTTCTTTCTTCTTCTTCCTTCCTTCCTTCCTTCCTTCCCTCCCTCCCTCCCTCCCTCCTTTCTTTCTTTCTTTCTTTCCTTTCTTTCTTTCTTTCTTTCTTTCTTTCTTTCTTTCTTTCTTCTTTACCAGCAAATTTGTCCGACACTTTTCTCGAACACTATTATACATAGAAACTCCAAACTTGGCATGATTGTACCTCCATACAAGAACTTTTACCGTTTTATACAGATGAATAAAGATCTTTAAAATTATGCAAATAAGGGGCATTTGAAATTTTAAATCTTGAATATCTTCAAAAGTATAAGAGATAGATATGTCATTCCAACTTCTACTGGGGGGTTCTTTACCATTGCGCATCTAAAGAATTTAAAACAAAAGTTGTAGCAATTTAAATTATGCTAATTAGCAGCATTCGAAATTTCAAACTTGAATGTGTCAAAACTATTATAGATGGAGATGTCATTCCAACTTCTACTAGAAGGTTGTTGACCATTGCACTTGTAATGAATCTAAAACAAAAGTTGTAGCAATTTAAATTATGCTAATTAGTAGCATTCGAAATTTCAATCTTGAATATCTTCAACACTATAGTAGATAGAAATGCCATTCCAACTTCTACTAGGGGTTGTTGACCATTGCTCACCTAATGAATTAAAATAAAAGTTGTAGCAATTCAAATTATGCTAAATAGGACCACAAGAAATTTTAAATCTTGAATAACTTAAAGCTATAATAGATAGAGATGTTATTCCAACTTCTACTTCTGTGTTACGGAACAGTTGTACATTGCCATACCAATATGCTTTGAAGACACACACACTGATTTGCTATGCAGCAAATCATCTTTCTAGTTGAGACCATGTACTTTCATAGGAATCACAGGTGGCACAACTACTAGGGTTCCATATCACACACAAGATTTCTGTATGTGAATATGACGCATTAAAGGACTTACATGTACATGTGCACATCTAGGTATATGATGTGGGTGTTGCAGATAAAAGGTTTACAGGGCAAGCAAGTACAACCAATCACTCCAGCACATCATACCTTGATGCATCTGTACATTTCTCCCTTTTTTCATCTGCAGGTCACTATTTTGTCAATTTTTGCAAATGAATACAGCCCTAGAGGTGCATGTAATCATGAAAGAAACCACAGCCAGACATAATCCTGACCATTTCATGCTCTATTTGAGCATCACTGCATGCTGCACAATGACAAAGTACACTGTACGTAAGGCATACACCAATGGTTGACCTGCAGAGACAAACTAAGATGGCGGGTCAATGGTATAATGGGTTTGTTACAGACAAAGGCGCCAAGGTTCATGTCATCTTGACACCCCAAGGACGTCACTGAAACCATATGTTAAGAAAACATCCACCAATGAAGACAAATACAGAACAAACAACATCAGAATTGGCCACTGCTACAATATTTAGGTGCCTGACATATTGCAGGCATTTTGTCCAGATCCCAATTACTGAGAAAAGCTCAGGGAAGTAACTGGAGACAGCAACTCGAAGAGATAAACATCACTTAGGAAAGACAGAAGCAAAGTTGCCCTCAAAAAGATATACAGTCATGGACACAACTGAACTGCTGAAGGGGCAGCAAAATCTTCGCAGACTGAATAAAAGCAATCAATGGACCCCCCCCCCAAGGGAGGGTAGGGGCAAATACACAGTAATAGCAAGTATTCATACTAACTGGAATCCTGTGCTTGCTCTATAACCAGCCCAGAGTCATTGTCTACAGTACATCAATCCCAGTCATTGTCTTCTGTCCAGTCCACGTTTTGCAATTCTCTTTCAGTATATTACCTCTCATCTTAAACATATGTCCACACATTTGTCATTGCCATACGGATCAGCTGGATGTTCAAATGGTCACTCATAACCATAAAAATTGTGCCTGCAGTTCCAGGTATATTCCCCTTCGCTTAGTATTGCTGTCCCTTAAATACACTGTGTGCAAGTGATAACCTAATTTGCCCGAGTACTGTGGTACCTGCAATTTAAGACCACTGCCATGAGAGCTAGACCACCTGGTTTTTATCACTGTATTTCTGATGGCACTAACAGTCTACATTCTTGCAAACTACCTCCAATTTAAGTCCACTTGTTATATGTGATCACTTTCCACTAGCAGAAGGGGTGGTCTTGAGAAATGAAGGGAGGCACTTCTTACAGGACAGGTAACACAGGAGGCACTTCTTACAGGACAGGTAACAGGGTGGCCAAGTGCAACCAATCGCTGGAAAACATTGCTGATCACCTAGCTGACAAAGCCCATGCAGGATCACTAGAGTTAACACTCATCAATACTTTCTATAACCATGTCAACAGAAAACTTCAACACTCATCAATGTAATCTTTATGTAACCATATAAGTAGAAAACTGCAACACTCGTCAATGTATATCCTTCTATAACCACATAAATGGAAAAATTCAATACTTATCAATGTCATCATTTCTGTAGCCATATAAGTAAAAAACTTCAATACTCATCAATGGATTCTTTTCTGTAATCATATCAATAGAAAACTTAAACAGTCATCAATGTCTTCCTTTCTGTAACTATATAAAAAGAAAACTTTACTTTGTATTTTCTGCTAGTGTTTTTGGTGTGTCATGGTCCAGTAGGACACTGTAAGTGGCACTGACTACTGAGCATGCTGACTGAGCATTAATTACTTAAACATGCAACCACATGTGTGTAAAACTTGCATGACTAAATATGCAAAAAGGCCTATTAAGTATTAATGGGAAAGTGAGCCAAACTATGCAGCTCTGTCATTTACCATTCCACCTCATAATTACTTGTACACTCCATCAATTCATGAATGCTAATGTGTGTGAAAGACTGACAGGTTACACTGTTATGTGTGATCAAGGCAGCAGGATGTCTCTGGCCTGGGCCATGTTTCTGCCCTGGGCCATGTTTCTGTCCTAGGCCATGCCTATTTCCTGACATTTTTGTGTTTGCCTTTATTTTCCCTAATAAATTGCCCATTAACTGCAGGTATTTGACAACTCTGTCTGTTGTATCTTTCCTATACTATAAATTCTATGAGGCAGGTGTTTCTACAAAGCACAAAGATTTTGGTCCAAATTTTGCTCAGAAGAGATTTTGGTTTCTATATGAGTTTTTATTTGTATCAGCATTGGACTAGCTGTACAGTCCAAGCTGCAGGTGTCTATGTCAGTGTTTAGTTCAATTAATACCAATTGATGCACAGCTGTCCTCAACATCAGTATGCTCTCAGCAAACAACACCCACACCCAGTGGTCTCTTGTCACTGCCACTTCAACACTGCACACCGCATTGGCTTATGATGGAGCATTGACAGATTGAAGTAATCATAATTTTTGGGGGGGGGGGGGGGAGGGGGTGAGAACTACACGGAAGATGGCACTGTTGCTCCTCTTTGTAGGAAATGTTGAAATCTAATTTTTAATCATCTATTTATGTGGGGGGGGGGGGGGTAAAAGGCATTAAGACTTAATTGTGATTAGCAATTTAAATGTTTTTGTGAATTGAGAAAATATTCATCACTTCGGAACAAATTTTTTGTCAGGCAACATAAATCATCTTTTCAAATAATCATGCACTATACATGTATGAATTTGTACTTTAATTCATCATGAAGTGTAAAAGTCAAATTTTGTCCCATGAACACCGATGAATCGTGAAAATATGCCTTAATTGTGATTCATGAAAGTACTATCCTTTTCTTCATGAACTGTGAACAACACCCTCTTTTTAATGCCCCCCCCCTTTATTATTTAAAATTTTATTCTCCCTCATGTTTTCTGTAATGAAACTTCACTTACTCATATTAATTGGGTTTAATGCTTGTCATGCATAAAAGAATCAGTTTGCCAGTGAGGTAAATGGCTGCATTAATAATTAATGTATTTGGGAGCGACACATTTTCGGGGTGGGAGCTGTTGCACAAGGCATTTGTATGCTGATGTGCTATGTTCACCTGAGAAGAGATTACACAACAAAAATTTTGCAGTTTACTTCATGTTCATGATCAAATGGCACTTCCGTTTCAACTTTGCTGTGAAAATTTTGTAGTAATATTGGCGCTAACTTACAATCACTAGTAAATTTTTTCGGCAGCGAAAGCAGCATTTGGGCGGCAGACAGTGGTGAACAGCGGTGGTCAGTGGCAGAGAGCCTTTCGCCGCTGTATGCCGCTGTCTGCCGCCCACCACCGCTATCTGCTGCTGGCTTCCACTCTGTACTTACAACAGCATTGTATAAAATGTAAAATATGAATCCAGGTGAATAGAAAGGAAAGGTAACTGCTCATTTATGGTACATAACACTTCAGTTTAGCTCCATTCACTTATATTGGTCAGTTTCATTCACTTACATACATGTACACATCAGTTAGCTTTATTTTCATTCACCCATGCCTGTCAGTTAAATTGCTTTCAAATAAATCTTCCATTTAAACAGAATTTAGAGGCAAACAATTCTGTTTTCACATATGTATTTATTGAGTTAAAGCTGTATAGCTTTTATCATATACATATCACATCATAACAAAGCTCTGTGCACCTGCACTCACTGAATAAAAGTAAAATATTCATAATCTGTCATCATCAGAAGAACAGACATTGGCTACTTCATGTACATGGAAAGATACATATTTAATGGAAATAAATTAAATCATTTATATTTAATACAGTGCACTTCATTTGCATGTAGATAGGCTTAAAACTGTCCAGTTGCTGGCAAAACGGAACTGAAATTTTGTCACTCTGCTGGATTAATTCTAAAGGTTTTATGATTCATACAGTGACACTCAGTGAAAAAGTGTCAAATAAATTGGTCCTTAATGGACAGAATCAGAAATTTCTAACTTTTTTTGATATTCATCAGTTTGACAAATTTTGTTTTATTGTTTTACCTTTGAAGTACAAAGTATAAGTAAATAATTTCATGTAATGTATACCTTACTTTTATTCAGTGAATGCATGTGCACAGAGCTCTGTTATGATGTGATATATGTGTATATGATAATAGCAAGTATTCATACTAACTGGAATCCTGCTGGGGTACGGTAGAGTATAGAGCAGTCTGTGCTATTGTAGAGTATACAGCAGTCTGTGCTATGGTAGAGTATAGAGCAGTCTGTGCTATTGTAGAGTATACAGCAGTCTGTGCTATGGTAGAGTATAGAGCAGTCTGTGCTATTGTAGAGTATACAGCAGTCTGTGCTATGGTAGAGTATAGAGCAGTCTGTGCTCTGGTAGAGTATACAGCAGTCTGTGCTATTGTAGAGTATACAGCAGTCTGTGCTATGGTAGAATATAGAGCAGTCTGTGCTATGGTAGAGTATAGAGCAGTCTGTGCTATGGTAGAGTATAGAGCAGTCTGTGCTATGGTAGAGTATAGAGCAGTCTGTGCTCTGGTAGAGTATACAGCAGTCTGTGCTATTGTAGAGTATAGAGCAGTCTGTGCTATGGTAGAGTATAGAGCAGTCTGTGGTGTGGTAGACTCTACTACTGACAGCAATTAAGACACGCAAGGTGTCATACACTGCAGGCCCTCTTAAAGTACAGCAACATTGGTAAGAGAAATAGACACAAGCCTCAGCAATGGCTGGTCTTAAGAAGGTATGTTATCCAAACTCATGACAGATAGCTTTCCATCCGGGATTTTGTTAGGCCAAACAAAAAATACGTGTTTCCTGTCCCCCCCCCCCCCCCCCCCACAAATTTCAGTTATGCTGGTAGGGATTTAATATTTTGTTCTCCTAATGGGGCTTATAACATATATTACATACATAAGTATACTTTGACATTCACATGTAATACCCAGCTCCATCACTGTGAAAACTGGAAACACCAATGCTGAACTGGTTTTAATGATGCAAGACTGAAGCTGGACACCCATGCAATAGTCTGGAAACAAAAGCCATGCAATGTACATGTAGGTTGCTCAAGTGGCAATGAATTAATGTACATCAGGGTCAATGGTTGCTGCACAATAGTACACAAGCATAAGATGAGCAGCTGGATAAAACAGCAGCTGAATTTTTCAGATAGGCACAGAAACTTATCCCAATTATCCCCAAGCAAAATTCAGTGAGTTCACTCCTGAAGCTTTTTCAAACTTCAAGATGACATCTAGAGCAGGAACCAATAACTAAAATAATTGAAAATCAAACTTTTGTCTCAACCAGAGAGCTTAAACATCAAATTTTGTATCCCGTTTCACACTTATATGTATAATGAATCTATAAGATTGACAAGAAAATCCTTGCATAAATTATGACCTAATTAAAATAACTAAAGTAAAAACGGTGAACTTTACATAGTGGCCAATAGGATGACTTTCAGTGCCTATTCTAAAAAATGTTTTTATATGAAAGATGACAGTCCTGATCCACCATTACCAAGATCTAATCCAGTATGTTTGTTTGACTTTTCAAGGTCATTCAAGGTCAAATTAACAACACCACCAGAAACCCCATATGTAATTTCTTACCATTGTTTATTAGTAGCTATGAGCAAAAGATCTACAATTATTGAGATATAAGCCAAAATGTCAGTTTGACCTTTCAAGGTCAAAATCAACAACACCAGAAGACACTATAGATACTTTTCTGTTGGTTTTTATTGGTAAGTGTGGGCCTATGATCCACTATTACCAAGACATAAGCCAATATTCCTGTAGTTAAACAATGCTAATTGCATTTGTGTCTTTTTATCCAGAACAACTTCCTAGTAGTCATTACCCTAATCCGTACTCCGAACTCTTCACTCTCCATAAGCTAACCTGTCACTGTCTAACCTATATATAAATATGGAAGTACTATTATCCATATTGCACAAGTTCTTCTGTATATTTTGACTTAGGCTGTATTAGCCCAAATAAATTAAAGGGTCTTCAGTGGGTAACTACTCAGAACATATTTTGGAGCCTATACCCGTACATGTCTCTCTGAGTAGGAACTCCTTGTCTAAGCTAAATATTCAACAAAGACAACCCACATAATAATGAATAAATATGAACGTGGCAAATGATGAATTAGCTAAATCAGTGAAGTTTTGCTTATAAATGCATAGCTTCATTACGAAAGAAGAAAACCGGTCAAACAAAACATAATTACTAAATTTGTATGTTACAGGTTCAGATAAGAAAAATCTGACTTACCCCTGAACCAATATGTACCCTTTCTAGCTGGACAGCTTATCCTAGTTAAACCATCTGCCAATGTTTAACTGAAGTGGAAACAAGCTGGGGCATTATATTCAGTCCCAGTGATTGTAAAATGAACAGTTGCAGCTAGACCACCTGTATAAACCAAGGGAAATCCTAACAAGGACTGCAACTATGTACATCCTGCATCAGAGATGTAAAACAAACTCCATGATGACACGAAGTCCTCAAACAATTAAGCTCTATTTCACTGCCAACCCTGAGTCAATGTATCAATGTAATGTGTCAGGTTTGTGACATTTGAGAAAATACTGTCAATTTTGAGTAATTTTTTAATATTGAGTAATATTTAAATATTGTATCAACACAATAATATCTTGGGGGGGGGGGCACCTGTGCTAAGCCAAAGGTGTCTGAAGATACCCACATTGACTCTACATTTCCACCAAGTTTCAGCACAATCTCAGTAGTGGTTCTGGACAAGTGTGTCAAAAACAGTTTTAATACACATGTATACCAAAACTTGAAAATATTTACCAAAAAAAATTGCAGCACCACCTCTTGAACAAATTAGGTCTAAGATACCCCAGAAGTGTCCTTTCACAATTTTGAAATGGTGGGCTTGGCAGTTCTTAAGACGAAGATTGTTTAAGACTGGAAAGTTTCGGAGAAGTTGAAAATGTGAATTAGCATTAGAATGCCTACTGACTTGCATACTAATCAATAGGAAAGCTGCATTTACTGATAAGTACCTGAATTGAAAATATCATTAAAAATCAGGAATCCACAGCAGTACCACCTAGTGAACAACTTTGTTTGACCCTTTCACAAGGAACATATTCACCAAGTTTCAACTTAATCTGAGTCATGGTTTTCAAGAAGCAGTCGAAAATGGCAAAACACAAAAAAAACTAGGAAAGATGATTTGTTGCATAGCAAATCAGTGTGTGTGTCCTCAAAGCATATTGCTATGGCAATGTACAAAGTCTATTCCATAACACAGGAGTAGAAGTTGGAATGGCATCTCTATCTATTATAGCTTTGAAGTTATTCAAGATTTCAAATTCCTAATGGTGCTTTTCAACATAATTTAAATTGCTACAACTTTTATTTTTAATTCACTAGGTGGGCAATAATCAACAACCCCCTAGTAGAAGTTGAAATGACATCTCTATCGATTATAGTGTTGAAGATATTCAAGTTTTAAAATTTCTAATACTGTGATTACCATAATTTAAATTGCTACAACTTTTGTTTTAGATTCATTACATGCGCAATGGTCAACAACCCACTTGTAGAAGTTGAACTCACATTTCTATCCATAATAGTGTTGAAGATAATCAAGTTTTAAAATTTCGAATGCTGCTAATTAGCATAATTTAAATTGCTACAACTTTTGTTGTAAATTCATTAGATGCGCAATAGTCAATAACCCCCTGGTAGAAGTTGGAATGACATCTCTATCTATTATACTTTTGAAGATATTCAAGATTTAAAATTTCGAATGCCCCTAATTTGCATACCTTTAAACATCTTCATTCTTCTGTATAAAACGGTCAAACTTCTTGTATGGAGGTACAATCATACCAAGTTTGGAGTTTCTATGTATAATAATGTCCGAGAAAAGTGTCGGGACAAATTTGCTAAGAAAGAAAGAAAGAGAGAAAGAGAGAGAGAGAGAGAGAGAGAGAGAGAGAGAGAGAGAGAGAGAGAGAGAGAGAGAGAGAGAGAGAGAGAGAGAGAGAGAGAGAGAGAGAGAGAGAGAGAAAGAAAGAAAGAAAGAACTAGGAAAGATGATTTGCTGCAAGCAAATCAGTGTGTGTGTCTTCAAAGCATATTGCTATGGCAATGTACAACTATTCCATAACACAGAAGTAGAAGTTGGAATGACATCTCTATCAATTATAGCTTTGAAGAAGAAAGAAAGAAAGAAAGAATTTCAGGAAAAACAAAAAAATGTGTGTTGACACACACACTTTAATCATTGAAAAAACTGCAGTGCCACCTAGTGAACAAATTAAACACTTGGTAGAAACTCACCCAAGGCACATCCCCACCAAGTTTGAAGTGACTCTGGCATACGATTCTGGAGAAGAGGTGGAAAATGTGAATTGTGGATGGACAACGGACAGACGACGGATAGACGACAGGCGGATGATGGATGGACAATAGAAGAACAACGGATGGACGACAGATGATGGACCCTCACAAAAGCTCAGCTGAGTGACAAGTCAGCTGAGCTAAAAAGAATTTGAGCATAATTATTTAAACAATCTTCCTACAGACCCACCCAAGGTACAATTGCCTGTCATGTTTTAAGTGAATCTGGGTTACAATGATTTGAACAAGTTGAAAACATGAACCAGCAATGCCATCCCCACTGACTTCCACAGTAATCAACAGGAATGTGTGCATTAACTGACAAATACCTGAATCCAAAAACTCACTCAAATCAGAGATCTGCAGCAACACCACCTGGTGAACAAGTTTGCTTGAACCTTTCACAAGCTACACTTTCACTTAGTTTCAGAACAATACATTTTTGAGATAAGGTTCTGGAGAAGTCAAATACAACAAAAACACAATAATGAAACTACACGAGTGTGAGTGCCTGGCCATAAATTCTGCATGGCCGGAGCGTACCTGTAGAGTGGAAGGATACACGAGATGCAGCCCGCCACAGGCGGGCCATCAAGTGTATCCTTCCACTCCACGGGTACGCGAGTGCCATGCAGAATTTAAGCCAGGTAATTGCAAGAGTGTTGTTTTATTTTTATCCCATGTATGTGTAGTCCAGAGTATTCTCTACTGTTTCTCATTAAAAAAAATGATAGTGTTGTCTCGAAACAGCAATCAATGACAAATACCGCAGAAGACGATAAATCAACATCCTAGGTGCGCACGCATGAAAAAGTGGTTAACGCGAAAGTAGGGCATGCACGCGACCATTCTACACAGACGTGTGGATCGGCAATAAATTCTACATGGTGCAGAACAACCCGTCCGTGGTTACTCTGGACGACACATACATGGGATAAACAAATATTCTTTAAGAAATAGATAAAATGGCAATGCCACCTGGTGAACAAATTAAGGTCTAGAGGGCCCCAGAAGTATTCCTATTTCTAAGCAATTGACAAAGTTGTTTCGGAGAAGACTATTTCTTAAGATTTTGCAAAAAAAAAAAAAAAAAAATAGAAAAGAAGATTTGCTTCAAAGCAAATCTGTCTGTGTGCCTTCAAAAGTTTCAAATATTAAATGCTACAACTTTTATCCTTTGGTACTTCACATTACATTAAGCTTAACCCTGACTGGATGCAAATTTCAAAGTCTACATGACCTTGACCTTTGACCTTTACAGGTCACATGTGAATTGCACAGTGTTACAATATCCACAATCTAATCCCAACATGAACCAACTCGGATGAATATTGACCAAGTTATGGCAAGCCGAAACTTTGAAAGGGCCAAATTACCTTGACCTGTGCCCTTTTGAGGTTACATGTTCTTATAAAAATGTGCAGTGTTGCAATACCTACAATTTGAGTCCAACATAATTAGAACTGGTTGGAAATTTGCCAAGTTATGACTGGATGAAACTTTCAAAGGTCTAAATGACCTTGACCTTTGACCATTAGAGGTCCCATGTAAGTTATGAAAATGTGCGGTGTTACAACAGCTACAATTTTGAGGCCAACATGATCAAAATTGGATTAAAATTGACCAAGTTATGGCTAGAAGAAAGCCACCATTCTAAGTGGTCTTTGACCTTGAACTGACCTTTGACCTTGAGATGAACTCTACCTGAAGTGACCTCAAAAATGATATTTGGACCTAAGATTGACCTTTGACCTTTATATGACCTTGACATTTGAGATGACCTTTACCTTGCTATGATCGAACTCCTATACACTCAGAACCGCATCTACTATAGTATATAAGATATTGAAGATTTAAAACTTTAATTAGCCCTCGTTTGCATAATTTTGAAAAGCATGACCTCTCATTATGAAAAGGCAAGACTTCATCCATAGAAGTATAATAGGGCCAAGTTTGGAGTTTCTACGTATAATACTTTTCAATTGAAATGTCAGACAAATTTGCCTGTAAGGAAAGGAAGGAAGGAAGAAGAAAGAAAAACAATTTGTCTGTGTTGCCACGCAGACATAATTCATATAAATTCCTGAAATCTTTGGAGCATAACCAATTGAACAAAATTAATAGAAATCCACACAAGGTACAAGTTTGATTGGGATCTGGTCAACAGTTTTGGGGAAGAAGTCGAACTGTACACTCACTTCAGATCTTGCAACAGATGCAAATAGTTATTTCTTGGCTTCTTGTTCTCTCCTTCTGTATAACACCTCCATGTATAATACCTCCATGATCAGACACCCTCCATTTGGGACCTGACATATGCACCCAGTATATCTTCTATAAATTTGTGGACATAACATCATGTAGAAACACCAGCCTCTATTTTTGGACATAATGTTCATCAGAAACCATAAATAGGCTCCATTTGTGGACATAATGTTCATCAGAAACCATAGCCTCTATTTGTGGACCTACTATCAGATGGCTGTACTGCCATATATCTTAACGGACCACACTGTTTTGAAGCACAAATTTTGCCAATATGAGTAAGATGGTCAAGTCTGTGTGTTACCATGGCAACAAGCCTGACTGTGCCAAGCTTATACGTATGTAACCTTGATATCCAATGATCCTATTATGTGATCAATAAAGATGTCATTATGACTCTTGCCTGCTGGTTGCGGGGTCTGCCTCTTAGTTGTAACTGACTGGAAAAACTCGGAGTTTCTAATTAACTCTTAATGTAAATTTTAGGCCATTACCCAAGTAGATCAAAAATTGACACTGTGGAAAAAGTTATTGAGTGTCAAATATTCAATTAACCTATGTTCCAGTATGCAAAAGATATATATCTTGTAATATGTTTGCGTTGCTTTATGGATCCCTGCAAAAAGACAAAAAACTAGAACAGACTGATTTTCCAACAGAAAATCAAATGTCTCCCGGTGGAACACTTACGTCTCTGAATAAGCTACAGGTGATAACAAATTACAAATGACCAAGTTTGCTTGAAAATTACAATCCTATTTTAGCTCTCACCTAGATACATTACTCTAGCAACTGTCATCAAGTTCTTCAAGACTTATTGCAGAGAAACCAATTTCACATAAATGACCCTGTGACCTTGAAAATTAGGTCAAGGTCACCCAAATACAATCCCAACCTTGGTCTTACCTTGATACATTATCATACCGAGTTTCATAAAATTCCATCATGTTCTTCAACACTTATCGCACAGAAACCAATTTCATATTTAAGTGACCCTGTGACCTTGAAAATTGGGTCAAGGTCACCCAACTACGATCCAACTGTGGATCTCACCTTGATGCATTATCCTTCCAAGTTTCATCAAATTCCATCAAGTTCTTCAAGACTTATAGCACTGAAACCTATTTCATAAAACTCACCCTGTGACCTTGAGAATTTAGTCAAGGTCACCCAAATATGATCCCAACCTAGGTCTTGCCTAGATATATATTCCTACCAAGTTTCATCAAATTCCATCAAGTTCTTCAAGACTTATTGCAAGGAAACCAATTTCATATAAGCAACTCTGTGACCTTGAAAATTAGGTCAAGGTCACCCAAATACAATCCAAACCTAGGTCTTGTCAAGATACATAACCCTACTCAGTTTCATCAAATTCCATCCTGTTCTTCATGACTTATCGAACGGAAACCAATTTCACATAAGTGACCCTGTGACCTTGAGAATTCGCTCAAGGTCAGCCAAATACAATTCCAACCTAGGCCTTGCCTAGATACATAATCCTACCAAGTTTCATCAAATTCTGTCAAGTCCTTCAAGACTTGTCGCACGGAAACCAAGTGTCGAAGAACTTGAACAACAACAACAACAACAACAAGCAGAAGAAGCGGAAGAAACTGGCACTAAAACAATATGTCCCCAGGCTTCCACCGGGAGACATAAAAAAAAAAAGATCACCAGGTGAAACTTTAATAAAAGAAGTTTTTTCTTAAGTGGGAGGTTTAAGGGTTAATATAGCTGCAATTATGGTCAGAATGGACTGTGACGTCTTATGCTCCATTTCCTTGACCCTTTCACCCTCACAGTACAAAAAGTTGCCAGGATGTTCAATCAGACAAACTGCTGGCCTTTTTCAAAATCAGATCCTTGTATACACACCCTTTGTTTAACCCTCCCACTCCCTACATTTTAACTGAGTTTCACAACAATCAGAATAACAGTTTTGGAGATGGAGGCCAAAAATAGTGAAAACACAAAAATTTGTAAATATGTATCCATGTACAGAAAACTAAAAAAGTGTCCAAAGGACACAGATGCCGCCACCTAGCTGTCTCTGCCCCCATAAGCATTGGAAAGAATATGGCGTGCAACTGGAGTAAGACCTCAAATACTTTTTGAGATACATGCGACACAAATGTGATGATTCTAACATCGAATCAACATTTTCCCTAAGTTAATAAATGATTAATGAACACAAGATAATTAAAAGTCGAAGGGAGAAACAAAACCCCAGGTGCACACCCTCATATATTGATAGATGTTTCCACAATGTTTCATGGTTGATCCCCAAATACTTTTTGAGATACATGCTGCACAAATGTGATAAGTCTAACATCAAATCAACATTTTCCCCAAGTTAATTAATGATAATTTGATACAAGATAATTAATCCAAGAGAGAAACCAAACCCGAGGTGCACACTGTCATATACATGGACTGATAGAGGTTTCCACAAAGTTTACTGTTTGAACCTCAAATATTTTTTGAGATACATGCGACGCAAATGTGACAAGTCCAATGTTGAATCAACATTTCCTCAAGTTGATTTATGATTAATTAACACAAGATAATAAATTCAAGACAGAAACAAAACCCCAGGTGCACACTTTCATATATTGATAGATGTTTCCACAAGGTTGCATGGTTGAACCTCAAATACCTTTTGAGATACATGCGTCACAAATGTGACCGTTCTAGCGTCGAATCAACATTTTCCTTAAGGTAATGAATGATTATTAAGACTGTATAATCAACCCAAGAGACACACAAAACCCCAGATGCATGCCTTCATATATTGATAGATGTTTCCACAAAGTTTCATGGTTGTAACGCAAATGCTTTTGGAGATATAGGTGACACAATTGTGACAATTTTAATGTCGGACGGACGTCTCCTTTGAAACTGAAAAGCTTCATACACTATTCCACCATATCGACACTAGTATAAACAGGTAAATAGTAACACAATTTTTAGCACCATAAATGTTCACTAGAGGTGTTATGAGGTAAAGTGTACTAAAGTATTAGCTGGAAACCACTTCTTCCACTATACTGGATGAAGACTGAAAAGAAACAAATCCTGCAAAAAGTGAGTATGATCATGGTTTTCTGACTTAAGACAGACTAGAGAAAATTCTCTAGGTGCGTTAAGTATACTTTACCCTGGTTACATTCCCTTTTACTACTCTAAACACTTTGCAATTGAGAATTACACTTTGTCATTTCAAGCTCCATCTTGACATTGTTTGACTAATGTTCTTGAGTTAGTGTTGTATCTATTAGGTATTTGGTCATATCGTTGGAAACATTTCAACACAGTTTTGTGTAGTTGTTTTTTATAACCTTTGTGTTGTACTTTTTGCGACAAAGTTCTGACTTTTTGGACGAAATCACTTAAAAGTGTGGTATTTCTAGCAATACGTATCACTTGTCCGATACAAACTCCACATGCTTGTTTCTCTGGAATGTTTCCTGTCAGATCAGGGTAGGACATAATATCATATTTAAACTGGTCTCTCTTGTCAAGTATTTTTGTTACATACTGGTTGTTCTTTATTTCTATATCCAGATCAAGGAAAGTAGCTTTTGTGTCACTTTCATTTTCCCGATTTAATATTAATTCTTTGGGATATATGTTTTTTCCAATTTCCTTTTATTTCATCTCCATTGTTTAAAGCACACAGGTCATCTATAAATCTTCTTGTGTGAGAATATGATCTTCTTGCAGCTGTAAAGTTTGTTTTTGCCAATTCTTCCATCCATTTTGATTCATAGTAATGTAACTAAAGGTTGGCAATATATGGGGCTGGATCTGTTCCCATTGGTATGCCTACTATTTGTTGATAGACTCTGGTTCTAAAGCAAAAGTATGCATTGTTGATAATATATTCTATCATTTGAGCACACTCTTGCTTTGTGTAAGATATTCCTTTGTTATTACCTTTATCAAATTTAGCCTCAGCACCAGATATTTTAATATACTGACATGTGCCACCTTTGAACGCTTTATCCAACATTGAAATTTAACACGTTGTTTAAGTCTGTCAAGTTGATCTTTGTATACAATGTTGAGAAATCAAAGGTATGAATTGATTTGGCACCATTCTTATTGTTGATTTTGTCAATGTCTAGTAGAATATCAATTGTGCTATCGGTAATCCACATTCTATTCACTCCCGTGTACATTTTCACTTTTTTGCAGCAGTTAGTATTTGAAGTTTTGACAAGTCTGAAACCTTTAGTGACTCATTGTTTTGAAATACATTTCTTTGTTGCAATGATGAACTTTAATTTAACAGGGGTTTTTATGCATTTTGACAATTGCATATATAATTGGTAATTTCTGGTCCTCATTTGACACAATGCATTTCAACTCCTTGTTTCATCCACTTGGTCCTTGATAACAGTCTGTCTGTTGATAACTTTCATTATTTAATTCACTCAGTATTGTATTAATGTAGTATGGTTTACAAGTCAGTGCAATGTTGTTGCTAGCTTTGTCAACAGGTGTGATGACAAACTTGTGATGCAAGTCTTGTAATTCCTGACTACAATGTGAATCCTGCAGCACTTGTTTAATCTGTCTCCACTTTTGAAGAGGTCCTTTTCTCAGGTATTTAATTCTTTCATCCACTTTTTCCATTACATTAACTTTCCATTCATCAAATGCCTTGTTGTAGATTCCTTTCTTATTACTATGTTTCTTAATGAAATTGTTGAGTCCTCTTTTAATCTCTTTTCTTGCCTTTGTGAAGTTGATGTTATGTCTTCCTCTATAGTTTGATCCTCTTTGAGACAAATGTCTCAATTTTTTGTTTTGAATGATACTTTAATCACCCGTGATTACATGTTTGTGGTCTTTATCCATATACTTCTTGAAAGTACTGTCACATTCACAAGTTTAACTATTCATATTCCAACTGTCTAAGTCCACTTCATCCGTTACTCGATTGTAGTTGAAGACCTTATTACGAATACTAGAAGTGTATTTATAAGAAACTGAGACATCCTCCTCAATATAGTTGCTGACTGAATTTTCAACTTCCTGAAATCTAAGAATACTTTCCAGATTTATGTACTCGATAGCTGGATTTTCATAGCGTATTATCACAGGATTCATGTGTTTCTTCTTCTTCTTACTTTTCCATGTTTGTTCTTTCTTAAGCTTCAATTTATGTTGTGTCATGTCTTGTACAAAACTGGCAATCCTATCTGTTAACTTGCTGTCATTTGTTACTTCATGATCCAGAAGTAACTGTCCCAATTGCTCGAGATCTTTTTTCTTCATTTATGGTAAAGTTTTATGGATGTAGTACATAGTTTCTTTAATTGCAGTTTCTAGAAGTACGTTGAATACATATTGGGCTGTAAGAGATTCTTCATGTGTTCTGTGTTTACTCTTATGTTTGTTCTTTTTCCTTCTTTTGTTGAGTATGTCATGTACATTATCATTCACTGTTCTTTGATCTATGTTCTTATCACATCGATTATTCAACTCATAGGGATATACTGTTCAGATTTCTTTAATCCAAAATGTTTCTCTGTTCCTTCACAATCCTGCTGTTTCCTTATTCATCTTTCCATTTGAGTATTTTCCTGGCTGTTTTATAGTTTCAATAATTTGGACTTTAAATGGTTTGCAGGGACAGATCTAGTCTTCAAAAATTTAGAGCCAAAATTGGGAATATTAGCATAATTAACAACAATTTTGTAGTGGCCCTTCAATAATTCTTGTTAAAGTATTTTAGCCATTTACACATTTCATTAGCCAAATTTAAGAAACCTTAGCATTTGGCTAATTGGCTAATGGTCAGAGCGGTCCCTGGTTTGTTCTTGCAAAGTCCACTAGTGAAGTGATCCACCAGAATGGTAGAATTGGATCCTTTGTTAGGGTGTCTTATTCTATTCCTATGATCATTGAACCTTTCGTCCTTACGGATGGACAGACGGGCGAGGCCAAATCTATATCCCCCCCCCCCGTAGGGTCATAAAAAGTGACTTGGAAAATAACCCTGAGTTGGTTTTATCCTTGGTGAATGACGACATGAAGCTGACCCACTCCCCCTAACTGTATGTGAGATATATATAGCAGTCAGTCGATCATCACATAGAGTGAAAATTAACACTCAACCAACATATTACCTAACACGGCATGTGATTGTACATTTCACAACTCAATCTCCTCATAAAAAGGTGTTTGAGGTAAGGATGACTGTGAAGTCTGGATGCAAGGACCTCACTTCATTGCGAGCCAACTTAGCCTATGTAGCCACGCAGTGTGACAAGCGGGGAGACATTCCAAACAGCTGGATATAAAAGGGTTAATAAAAGTCAAGGACAAGAAAGGTAAAATCCCTGACAGCTTGCACTTGTTTGACTTGGACCATGTTACACTTGGTCAATAACACTTTGCCCCAGGTATGAACACTGTTACATACATTGACTTATAATGGGTTAATCCAAGTCACTGACATTTGATGCAAGCCGTAGTTCATCTTGTGCTAATTGAGAAGAGCATCTAAATAAAATAGCACAATTAAGACAGGGAATGTGTACAAGATAGGAACTAGGATGAGCTAATGTAGGTTGAAGAAGTCCATTTCATTTCATTCAATTTTTTACTGTACTCCTAAGAATGCTTTATGTCAAGATACTTTAAATTAAATATTTTACTACTGTGGTCTTTAACTAATGCCTTTATATATATGAAATTTGCCATCCACAAACTATATATTAGGAGGAGTTATTGAATGCCAAGGACATGGTATTTGTTTGGATTGGTTGTCAATCAGTCTGGATGGTAATCATTCTGGCAAATGGATCTCTTCAGTGTTTACATATTCATAATGTCATGAGGAACTCTTGTTAAAATGCACACTACTATGACCTACTATTGTTACTACTGTGTGAAAACAACTCTCTCAAATGTAGTGGATAATGTTACCTGAAATGCATACTATACCTTGTTAAATTTAAATAGTCAGAGACATCTGAACTGGTGAGTAAAGGTACAAAATAGTTTGTGTACAGTTGAAATGTTTAATTACTGGATGGAACAAAAATTGTGAATAAGATGTCTTCTTAAGCAAACTTAAAGGGAAATTATACAAGTATATGCACAAGTCAAATAGTCTTGAAAGCTTAAGGAACATGTCACTGACGATCAAAAGTTTAGAAATTTACAAGTTATTTAAAATAGATATTTGTTCAGAAACATTAATTTGTAATAACTTACACCAATAAAATATGTAAAACAAAGATCAATCCAAAAATTTCAATCGTATCATCTAGTTGTGCAAACACCTGAGATATTTTGGACAACAAGCAAAGTTTGGTTTTAGCTGATTGTACCCCCTGCAATATAGCACTGTCTCAAATGTGACGGATGTGACCAAAAATTGGATAGAGCTCCAACCCAAATTATTGTACAAGTATTAAAGTGAAAGCACACTTGTTCAACAAATACACTGGCCTATGGTCAAAATAAATACAGACAGTCAAGTAAATATTTGACATCTGTCATTTTTTTATTTTCTATCAAATGACAGGAAACGGTGCACAGAGAACATTGAGATAATGGAAACTGGAACACTGGCCCCCCACACGCCACACTAAGGTCTCTATCCTTTGCAAATGAGGGACTGCCATGCTAGCAACTGCACCATTAGCCTGACCTAATCATGGTACAATGCTACATCATATAGCTGTAAAATGTTTTGGGTGTCAAGTGCCCACACAGTGCTAATCAGAGCTGGTGTTCACAAGGCACATTCTCATGGGGTTCTCAATCCTTTTGCCATAAAAATCACTTTGTTTTTCATGCATCTCTGTTTCAAACCATTGTTTATTACCTACTGTAAAGAACACCTCCAACCTTATAAAGATCACATGTTTTTTGAGACCATTTTTAATACTCTTTATTGTATTTCTGTTGAAGGCTGCTTTATCTTAAGACCACCTGTAGTATTAGACCACTATTTCTGGCAGTAGGGGCATGCAGTCTTAAAGAACAGCTAGGCACCATTCTACAAGAAAAATGTATCCACTTCTTGTGAACATTTTCACCACACCCTTGCATTTACAGCACTTCACTACTTAAAATGTCTAGTCCCATTTCATTTATTTGGAGAAAGCACATATAAAGGTAAAAACCATATGACCTTTGAAAGCAGTGCTCATTGTTGACATATTTGTCTGTGAATATGTTAACCTTTCTTTTTACTGAAAATGTGAGTCACACACTTTTCCCATGATGCTTTGCAACTGCCCCTTAAAAGGCAACACTGAATGCAAGCAAAAGGAGGCCTTATCCAGGGACAATATAATGGAATTACCACATCCTTTCTGAAAAGATGTAGTGGTCTTTTAAGAGCATGGCCTTTGGTGATGGGGCCTTGACAAGAGAGGGCCACTGTAAGACCCAATTATCCTGATAATTATCAACTTTGTCAACAACACCCATGGTAGACCAGATCTCACAATGCCACCAAGGTTGGGAGACATAGGGTCAAACAATTTACTTTGAGGAATATATCATCAATATTGAGCCAGCTTAATTAACTGTGCCAAAGAGGGCAGGGTCAGGGAAGGTTAGTGATTTATGTGTGAGGCACAGTTAAGTAGACACACATTAGGCACATGTAAGGGCAATAACTGAAACATGGGAAAATATTTGTCCTGTTTCTTTACATGGAAAGGTGTATGGTATGTTTTCTGTACATGAATAGAAACAACATGAGTGCCAAAAATGTAAATTAGTCTGAATTTATGCTGGCATCTAGGCGGACATCCAGGAGTATAGAAAAACATGACCCATATTCATAAATTTCAAACCCAACAATGACAGCAAAGAGATTCAAGAGTTACCAAAGCATCAACATTCATCTCCCAATACCAATGTGAAGAAAAAAATTTCACTCCTGACTAGAGACAGACAGTCACCCATAAAAGGCAACTGGTGGTTTTAAACCAGTCCTCTCAACCTTTGAAATATTCTTCATTAACTACAGACTATAGTGTTTCCAAAATGTATAACAAAGCAAATCTGTCTGTGTGCCTTCAAAAGTTTTGAATATTAAATGCTACAACTTTTATCCTTTGGTACTTCACATTACATTAAGCTTATCCCTGGCTGGATGCAAATTTCAAAGTCCAAATGACCTTGATGTTTGACCTTTACAGGTAACATGTAAATTGTACAGTGTTACAATACCCACAATTTAAGCCCAACATGAGCCAAATCAGATCAAAATTGACCAAGTTATGGCGAGATGAAACTTTCAAAGGGCCAAATTACCTTGACCTGTGCCCTTTTGAGGTTACATGTTCTTATAAAAATGTGCAGTGTTGCAATACCTACAATTTGAGACCAACATGATCAGAATTGGATGGAAATTTGCCAAGTTTTGACCGGATGACACCATCAAAGGTCCAAATGACCTTGACCTTTGACCTTTCGAGGTCACATGTAAGTTATAAAAATGTGCAGTGTTGCAATAGCTACAGTTTGAGCCCAATATGATCAAAGTTGGATAAAAATTGACCAAGTTATGGCTAAAGGAAAGACACCATCAAAAGTGGCCTTTGACCTTGAAATGACCTTTGACCTTGAGATGACCTCGACCTGAAGTGAACGTTGACCTAAAGTGACATTTTGGCCTAAAATTGACCTTTGACCTTTACATGACCTTGACATTTGAGTTGACCTTTGCCCTGCTATGATCCAACTCCTACACACTCAGAACCACATCTACTATAGTATATAAGATATTGAAGATTTAAAACTTTAATTAGCCCTCATTTGCATAATTTCGAAAAGCATGACCTCTCATTATGAAAAGGCAAGACTTCATCCATAGAAGTATAATTGGGCCAAGTTTGGAGTTTCTACGTATAATACTTTTCAATTGAAATGTCAGACAAATTTGTCTGTAAAGAAAGAAAGAAAGAAAGAAAGAAAGAACGAAAGAAAGAAAGAAAGAAAGAAAGAAAGAAAGAAAGAAAGAAAGAAAGAAAGAAAGAAAGAAAAAGAAAGAAAGAAGGAAGGAATTATGTGGACTTTCCAGGGGAACTTAGGCAGGGTTTAAGCCTAGATTATGTGAGGTTCCAGCCTAGATTGCGTGGATTTCCAGTAGGGTTTAGGCAGGGTTCCAGCATAGATTATGTGGACATCCTATCAGAGATTAGCTGCACACACACATGTATATATATGTATGTATATATATATATATATATATATATATATATATATATATATATATATATATATATATATATATATATATGAACAGCAGTTCTGACCCACATGCAGAATACTTGTGTCATAACTTGTGGTTCAGTCATGATGAAAGAATGGATAAAATTCTTTCAAAAAGTCAAAGCTACATCTATAGATATAATGTCTACCTTACTTGCATACAACCATGGACATGATATAGATGCCAACAGTATGCAAAATGATAACTTACAGGTGACTACTCTGTCACATACTTTGTTTCTTTTGAACTACAGTCCTGTACATTTGCACTAAACTGACTGCCTGTGGTGTGTGCATACTGTATACTCACAACTTGGTGCTGGTTGTATTTCTCTCTAAGAAACAATGGTCCAGACAATTTCCATTCCATGACATTCCCTGGACAGTACTTTGTATATTTGCCATGATCAGTATGGTTTATCAGTCTTTAAAGTGCAAAATTTAACTAAAGCTTGAAGCACTCAAAATTCCAAGACAAATTTTCCAACATATCTGCTTCCCTCCAATTTTCATTACATTGTGGGTATTTTTATGGACAACAGCCCTGACAGCAGATATGAGAACTAGCTGGTAATCATGCTTCAAGTGCCCTGAGCTCCCAGCCTATATTAGGTATTCCACTGGAAGTCCTCTTGCATACCAGCCTAAACTAGGTGTTCCCCTGGAACTGTGCCCATTTTCTGGTAGCAGATATATGCACTGGTTCAGCAGACATTCAGCATTCTGCCAAATGTCTGCTGGAATTCTAGCAAAGATTATGCAGAAATTCATCCTACCTTAGGCATTTCCGCTAAATATGCATTGGAGTTTCAGCCTATATTAGGCCTACATTCAGCATTCGCTGGAATCATAGCGGAGTTTGTGCAGAGTTTTAGCCTAGGCTGGATTTTGGTAATGGATGTCATGATCCAGGCCTCTGTCAGTATAACATGGCATGACCCAGGCCTCTGTCAGTATAACATGGCATGACCTAGGCCTCTGTCAGTATAGCATGGCATGATCCAGGCCTCTGCAAGTATAACATGGCATGACCCAGGCCTCTGTCAGTATAACATGGCATGACCCAGGCCTCTGTCAGTATAACATGGCATGACCCAGGCCTCTGTCAGTATAACATGGCATGATCCAGGCCTCTGCAAGTATAACATGGCATGACCCAGGCCTCTGTCAGTATAACCTGGCATGACCCAGGCCTCTGTCAGTATTACATGGCATGACCCAGGCCTCTGCCAGTATAACATGGCATGACCCAGGCCTCTGTCAGTATAGCATGGCATGATCCAGGCCTCTGCAAGTATAACATGGCATGACCCAGGCCTCTGTCAGTATAACATGGCATGACCCAGGCCTCTGTCAGTATAACATGGCATGACCCTGGCCTCTGTCAGTATAACATGGCATGACCCAGGCCTCTGTCAGTATAACATGGCATGACCCAGGCCTCTGTCAGTATAACATGGCATGACCCAGGCCTCTGCCAGTATTATTAGCAAGGCATGACCCAGGCCTCTGCCACTATCGCATGGCATGACTTGCCAGACAATACTAGATCCACTGACCAAGGCTCTTTGCCTGAGACTAAGCCCCATAGAATGACTTTAAATAAATCACCTGGGTGATCATGTATGAACACTCACCTTCAGGTTCCCTAGGATTAGCACCTAAATAAGCCACATGAAAGGGTTGCCTATAAGGCTAAGTTGGAATAAGACATGTACAGTGCAGCAAACCAAACATAGTCAAATAATGACAACAGAAGATCCATCAGTAGCCAGCAAAATCTGCCGATAGCTCCAATGTTTCTATCAAGTTTTGTTTTGTTTTTTTTCACAAATACATTAACTTTTTATTGTTCTCCAAAATTGTTCACTGTTGACCATCATTTAATTAAATCTATGTCAATAACACGTTTGGAATAGAGATACAGTTGTCAAAAAATGGATGATTAAATGACTAGAAGACATCAATAGTTTTAAAAAAAGTTGACATAAATGATATCTCGTAACACAGCTTCACACAAGCAATATCGTAAAGTTACATGCTCCATGGTAAAGTTGCATGTTCATGCCAATAATATAGGCCTGTAGCCAGGCAAAGTGCCACTTTTGTGGGCTGTTAGTACCATTAATTATATCACTTAGTCAAGTGTAATACCATCAATGTTTTATTTTTTGTGCAGGGAAGAAAGGTAGCTGTAGTCATGCATTATTGTGTGAGGTCGTATATACATAATTCAAGCCGGCCTCCATCAGTTTTTCAGCTTCTGAAAGCAACTGCTGTAATTTACTTTTGTTGTGTTTTTATTTCAATCACGGCATAAAAGCATGGAAACCTAAACACAAAAATTGCTGTTCTAATACAGGATTAATAGGAACTAGAAAAGAAAGATTTGCTTTCAAATTGCTTGAAAGCAAATCTGTCTGTGTGTGTGAAAAATTTGCACAATTACAAAAATATGCAGTGTTGCAACACTTATACGATATCTATAATTTGAGCCCAACATGATCAAAATTGGATGATACTTGACCGAGTTATAGCTACATGAATATTTCAAATGGTAAAATGACCTTGACTTTTGACCTCTAGAGGTCACATGTAAATTACAAAAATGTGCACTGTTACAGTAGCTACAACTTGTGTCCAACATGATCAAAATTGGATGGAAATTGACTGAGTTATGGCTTGATGAATATTTCAAACGTACAAATGACCTTGACCTTAGACCTTTAGAGGTCACATGTACATTACAAAAATGTGCAGTGTTACAATATCTACAATTTGGGTCCAACATCATCAAAATCTGATGAATACTTTGGAAGCCAGAAGCAACTGAAGTTTTTCTATTCAGAATGATATGCAAAACTTCACTGTAGGTTCTATAGCCATGCTAAGTTTGAAGTTTCTAGCTTGCACTGTGTCTGAGTTTAAGACGACACAAAAATCTGGCAGAAAGAAAGAAAGAAAGAAAGAAAGAAAGAAAGAAAGAAAGAAAGAATATCGGGTAAAAAAATATGTCTGCGTTCACACACAGACATAATTATGCTCCCAAAAAGTGACATTAAAACATACTTAGACATCTGAAATGCAAAACTGAAAATTGATGCATGTGAAAATAAGTATCATTTACACTAAAAGCCCAGAAAACATCTTAAAGCAAACTTTCTTCTTTAATTTAGTCTTATGGTATCTTATTTAAGACTCTTAAGATGGTCTAAGATCTTTTTCCTGCCCAGTCAGAAAAAGAGAAAGTGAGTAAGACCCAGTAAGAGGAAATCAAGTCATGCTATGACCATGCGGGAAAGGAGCAGAGGCAGTCAGTCAATTTTCAGACCAGGTAAGACCTTCAGTGGCTGCCTCATTAGCATAATGAGATGATAAGAGTATATTCAGACTTGGAAAGACATTTGGTACCTGGCTCATTAGCATAAGAGAAAGGCCTGGGGGTAACAAAACTATTATAAGATCTGGTAAGATGTTTTGGGGTTAGGGTAATTAACACAAGTAGCATGATCAGATATAACAAGACCTTGTCATATGTAGGCACTAGGATATCCACAAAGTGTTACAAAACAGTATTATATACTCTATGTATGCACTATCTTAGTGAGCAGCATGTCCACTGATTTTCCATCCTCTGTCCTCCTTTTCAAAATCAACTCAGAATCCAGACCATGATATATCGACCTAGCTAGAGATACACATGTACAGTACATACTCCCACCCATGTATGTTGTACCCACAAACTTTACCTCACCTGGCCACTATAGTGGACAGTGTATTCACAAGGCCATCACTGATGGAGGGCAACGTGTTGAAAGTTTAAACAAACAATACTTGTGGTCCAAGAACTGTGACAGCACATGTATATATGCAGCCATCCATTATAGCCTATCAACATGCAATACTATGTGTATGGCTGTTTAAAAGCATTTTTTTTTATTTTCTGTACTGTGTTCCAACCATTATTTGTACATTTTCTTACTTTCTGTACCTTGTACCAGGACAAAGTTGTTACAAGTACCAGCATATATAATAGCTCCCCCCTCCCCCTACTGCAACATGTCTTTGTTTATTTTAAATTGTGCTGTTATTTCAACAACACATTGGAGGATGTAATATAACTACACCTGGTTACATCTGGATGTGGCAGCAACTTTACAATTTGCTGGTCAGTGACAAAGAGATCAACCACATGTACATATATAGGGGCCATTCAACATTATCAGCATTTTAACATTAGTACACAAAGTATGCGGGAGGGGGGGAGGGTCAAGGCCAATGTACATTTTCACTTATTCTTGAAAATATTAATAAATTTTTTGATCGAAATCAGCATTTTTGCAGGCTGTCAGGACCACCTCCACATACAATAGAGTGGTAGTTTGGGCCACACAAATGCAACTTTAAAAACTGCAATACTTTTACACAATCACAAAGTACATCATTGTATGTGGTGTGATGAAAGCTATTATGATGTTTAATCTGCCACTGCAAAAAAAAAAAAAAAAAATGTTGCTTTTTCATAAGTTTTTTTAAAAAGAAGAGGGTTTGTTCAGCCTTTCCACTCGTATTTGTGAGATCCTTTCACTATCAACAAAGAGATACATTTTTTCATGCAAGGAAATTTAACCAAGTTTAGTCACATCATATGTAACAAAACTATGGTCTCAGCACTTATGGACCGTGTTTCTGGCAAACTTTTGCAACTACATGTGGCAAGTTTAAAGCTTTTTTGCCATGTAAATAGTCTGAATATATTCTTATACAATGGGGGAAATGGAGGCACATTGTGTTGAATGTAAAATGATCTGTTATACTGACACAAAATGATTTAGACTAATCATGTATTTTATATGATATCAAGTCAAAATTCACCTGTTGAAATATTTTATAGAACATTCATCATTCAATAATTTTTTATGTAAAAAAGCTCATAATCACCATGCAAACAAACCCTGTTAAGGGAAATGCATGTGTGGGTTTAGTGTGGTTACAAAATAGTTCTGCCACAGCTAACTGGCTGGAGATCTGAATTTTAGTTAGACAGGGTCCAGTGACTGTGCAAGTCTGTCTCAAAATGTGCGTTACTGAGGCTGTTGGAATGGAGTGGTGCAGAGGTAGGCAACTCCCATGGGATCACTGCCTCAGCACTGGACAAGCATGTTTGCACAGCTGTGTGTGTGTGTGGGGGGGGGGGGGGGGCAGGGTAGAGTGGGCTGACAGAAATTAACTAGAAAAGATTTGCTTCACAGCAACTCTGTCTGGGTGCCTTCAAAATGAAAACAGTTTGAAATGCTGCAGTTTGCCATAGTTTAACATAATCTAAATTTTGTGTATTAGCCTAACTTTTATAAATTAAAATGCTACAGCTTTGGTTCTTAGTTCATTGAATGTGGCCATGTCACAAACTTAGAAAGTAAAGTTTGAGTAAAACTACTTTCTATAATCGTTTTGAAGTTATTCAACATTTAAATTTTGTGTATTTGCCTAATTTCCATAAATTAAAAGCCTATAACTTTGGTTTATGTTCCCTTGGATGGGGCCATGCCACAAAGTAGGAATGGCACCTTTATAATAGTTTTGAAGCTTTTCAAGATTTATATTTTACATATTCATGGTTTGTCGGATGTGGCTTTTCCACAAATGTGCAAATTAAAGTTGGAATGACACATCTCTATTTATAATAGTTTTGGAGATATTGGACTTTCAAATTTTTCAATGCCCCTTTTTGGCACAATTTGAAATTCTACAACCAATATACTGTCCATTATATTGGCAGATGTCACAAACCTATATGTGCAGATTGAAATTTAGAGTCTGTCTGCGACGGTTTGGAAGACATGGAGCTTTCAAAATTTTACTTCCCCCGAATTTGCATAATTTTAAACATCATGACTATTCCAAATTAGATGCACAATTTCACTGGTTAGGTCAGTCACCATGCCAAGTTTGGTGGTTTTCACAAAAATTGGGTTGGAGAAAAACTCCTGACCAACTTGGTCGGGCGGGGGGGGGGGGCGGACAGAGAGAGTGCTTACTCATACAGTGAAACCTCTCTACAGTGAGCACCCTTGGGGCCAGAGAAAAGTGCCAACTGCTCAGAGGTTCAGCCCTTCTGGGCAGTATGGATGAGAACACTGTGAATTCATTTAATTTTGCGGTGTTCTTCGCTTATTTCACTGATGCTTCAAAACCGTGAAAATTAGAACTCGGTGAAATATATTTTTAAGATGGCATTGATAGGGAGACAGAGAGAGTGCTTACTCATACACTGAAACCTCTCTACAGTAAGCACCCTTGGGACCAGACAAAAGTGCCCACTACTCAGAGGTTCAGTCCTTCTGGGCAGTATGGATGAGAACACTGAATTCATTTAATTTTGCGGTGTTCTTCACTTATTTCACTGATGCTTCAAAACTGTAAAAATTAGAACTCAGTGAAATATATTTTTAAGATGGCATTGACAGGAATTATAACAAATATATTGAATTTAAAGTTTCAGTGAAAGATCCAAAGTTCAAAAACCGTGAAAATTAATGCTCGTGAAAATAAATGTATTCATGTACATATACATATACATTATTCATACATGCACATATACATGTTCAGTGTATACATATTGTAATTCAAGGGGATGTGAATACATGCAATACAAAACTGTCTTTGTTCCTTTATTACCTAAACAAATTTTTAACAGAAGCTGTCATGAAACTACATGTACAGGTACCTGTGAACTGACACAAGCACTATTCTTTCTCAGTACTGGCTATGAAGAACAGGCTTCATCTCACTGGTTACAAGAAAATGAATGAAAGTGTCCACACTGTGAGATGACACAAATCCACACAGTTTCAAAATTCACAAAGTCATTGAGGACTGGAAGACCATACTTTGATGGGTCTAGCCAACTCAGCAGGTAGTCTATTTTCAACTGTGGGGTACACTCAGGCTTGTGCTGCCTAGAAGTCCAATGCCTGTGTTCCCTTGGGACTGATAAGCCAGCAGACTCATAGCTTCAGGCAAAAAAAGGGGACCAGCTAACACACCAGTCTCAAGAAAGGTGCCCTAAAAGCTCTGCCTACCACTAGTGGGAACTATAGCCTGCCTAGTACATACTGCAGCATGGAGCAGGTCTGTTCTTGCATGAACAGAAAGAGATTCCCTGTATTTTATTGACAACCTCGTTACACAGTTGTTGGGAGTGGTCCCCCCCCCCCATCCCATTTGCTACAAATCCCAAACCTTCCAAACCATCCCCCCTAGCATGCATGGATAGAAGGCTGCCTGTGAGACTCTGTGTCTCCATGGCAACACAGGACAGTGTGGTAGATATTAAAGCAGATAGCCACAGAAATGTTACCACATGTACCCACAAATGCACAAAACCATTCCTAAAACATCCCCAAACCACTGAAGCATCACCATTTGAACAAACGTGATTGACACCCACTCATAGCACATGACAACCAGTTTAAAGTGATTCTGCCCAGCGGATTTCAGAGAAGTTGCAAAATGTGAATTGTTGATACCATGGAACGCAGACTCCAACAGAACCCCATACTTTAAGCTTAGCTGACTGACAAGTCAGCTAAGCTAAAAACTTAGGTACATGTATCTCGGGTACAGGCCTGCCCATTAGTGTACAATGTAACTGTTAGACTGTAATAGATAACTGCATATATACATGTGTTGTCACAGTTCTGGACCACAAGTATTTTTTGTTTTAACTTTCAACACATTACCATGATTACCATCCATCAGTGATGGCCATGTGAATACACTGTCCACTATAGTGGCCATGAGGTAAAGTTTGTGGGTACAATATACATGAGTGGGAATATATACTGTACATGTGTATATCTAGCTAGGTAGATATATCATCAGTGATAAGCTTGTTAATGTGCTATCCACTGTTGTGGCCTTGTGAAGTTATTATATAAAGTTTGTGGGTACAACATACATGGGTGGGAGTATGTACTGTACATGTGTATCTCTAGCTAGGTCGATATATCATGGTCTGGATTCTGAGTTGATTTTGAAAAGGAGGACAGAGGATGGAAAATCAGTGGACATGCTGCTCACTAAGATAGTGCATACATAGAGTATATAATACTGTTTTGTAACACTTTGTGGATATCCTAGTGCCTACATATGACAAGGTCTTGTTATATCTGATCATGTTACTTGTGTTAATTACCCTAACCCCAAAACATCTTACCAGATCTTATAATAGTTTTGTTACCCCCAGGCCTTTCTCTTATGCTAATGAGCCAGGTACCAAATGTCTTTCCAAGTCTGAATATACTCTTATCATCTCATTATGCTAATGAGGCAGCCACTGAAGGTCTTACCTGGTCTGAAAATTGACTGACTGCCTCTGCTCCTTTCCCGCATGGTCATAGCATGACTTGATTTCCTCTTACTGGGTCTTACTCACTTTCTCTTTTTCTGACTGGGCAGGAAAAAGATCTTAGACCATCTTAAGAGTCTTAAATAAGATACCATAAGACTAAATTAAAGAAGAAAGTTTGCTTTAAGATGTTTTCTGGGCTTTTAGTGTTAGTAGCTTGATCTTATTGCATTTTCAAACCTCTCCTTACCTTGTGTTTGTATCACCAGTAAATTATACAGGCCCATGCATCAGTACACCTACTTTTTAATGAAAGCTGTTGCTTACAATATGTATGTGACACTGACCATACAACAAAAGTGGAGATGTTCCTGTTTTACATGGATTGTGTTGGACAGAAGTCAAACAGCAGCTAATGCAGTCAGTGGCCATTGACGACATGTACATGTACACTTCTTGCCACTTTGTGTGATGCAGCAAGCCAAAGAACCAGCAGCAAGCGGCACACATTGAGTAGTAGAGCCTTCCACGGCACACATTGAGTAGTAGAGCCTTCCACGGCACACATTGAGTAGTAGAGCCTTCCACATCCCCACTCACTCCCCACACCCAGAATCAAACCCATGCAGCTATTACTGAGGTCATGATGATTATGCTTGAAACATTGACTGGGCTCCAACCTGGTGTACCAGGATAACTTTCACCCTGGATAACTTTCCCCCCGGAGAAAGTTATCCTAGGAAAAGTTCCCCTCCCCAGGGCAAGTTATCCTAGGATGACTTTCCCCACCCCTGGATAACTATCCCCCACCCCCACCCCCAAAAAGAAAAAAGAATACATATATACTTTATCTGTCTAAACTGATTAGTAAACACATAAAACTGGTTTTGTACTTAAAATTTGAAAGTATTATACCAATTATCATCAACAAATATTGAGTTTGTTGAGTTAAGATGTTGAAAGTATAATGTATTATTCACTATACAGCACTGCACTGAAGTTGTGCTTCACAACTTAAACTGTGAGTTTAAGATGTAAAAATGATACATCCAAAGACAAATGTTCCTGGGCTTGTTAACATTGTGCAAGAGATCCTTGATGGATACAGTCATAATTGAGAAGGAAGCCAATGCTTTTTGAGAGTGTATAGGTTGTCAGGGAAAATAAGTTTTATCATACATTTTCGCTTAATTCCATCAGTAACTTGTATTGAAATTCAGGGATTACAAATGTCTATACAGTTTATAATATTATGAGGATAGACTAAGGCTGGACAGTTCAATTACAGTATGGACAGCATAGAAAATAACAGCATCGGGGGGGGGGGGGGGGGGGGAGGGGAAGTTGTCCAGGCCAGGATAACCCCCCCCCCCTCCTAATAACTTACATCAGTGTTTTCCATTCAAAATGCAAGAACTGCCAGTTCTTTCCAGTCACTGTTATATGAAATTATTGTATGAGGAAAGACTTTGGAAGTTGCATTGTAATACAGGGATCATAGACATTTGGGGTGAGGGGAGGTTGTCCAGACCAGGATAACTTACATAAGTGTTACATTCTATCAGTAATTTTATTCAAAATGCAAGAAATGCAAGTTCTATACATATATATAAAAATATGAGGGAAAAAATGGCATGAAAAATTGAGGTACCACACAGGGATAATAGAAAATGAAGAAAAAAATGTGTGTGTGTGGGGGGGGGGGGGTTAACCAGGCCAGGATAACTCTTCCCCCCCCCCCCCAAAAAAAAGGTTACCTTTCCATCTGTAATTTGTATTTAAAATAAGCAAAAAGACACTATAAGCCTGGGGAGAGTGTCCATGCCCACATAAATTGCCATTCCCCCTTCCATCTCATAAATATATATGATGCATTTCTTGCATAAAAAGTACAAAGCGAATTTAATACTGGTTCACAAATTAAAGAGAGAGAGAGAGAGAGAGAGAGAGAGAGAGAGAGAGAGAGAGAGAGAGAGAGAGAGAGAGAGAGAGAGAGAGAGAGAGAGAGCAGCAGCATATGTATGGGGGGGGAGCAAGTTATCCAGGCCTGGACAATCTCCCCCGACCCACCCACCCACACACCAATACCAGTGTCAATCTATGTTCTTTGTGTTGTCATTCATGTTTTAAATCAATCTTTTTATTTATAGTTCGTATTTCATTCTTTCTTTAAAAAATATGAAGGTAAGGAAGCACATTCACATATGGAGGAGGGGGCAACTTATCCAGCCCTGGACAATCTACCCCCACCCCATATTTTAAGTTTGTCTGTGTGCTCACGAGGGTCTTTGACTTTGTGTCTTCCTACATTCTGAGAGAATTTTTATTTCACATGTAGAAAATACTGCAGAAAGGTGGTAGCTTACTTAGATATGTGAGGGTTAGTGACCCAGGCTTGTGCAATCTCCTCCACCCCTGTTTCATATTCTGCATTGTCTTTCAATTTCAGGGATATGTATTTTGCTGAACACTTAGGCTGTTACATTATGCTCTACTAAATGTCAAAAAAAGGTTTTCAAATCAAGGTCTTAAAGTTTAATAAGTCTACACAATGATGATGACATATAGTTAAGGATGTACAATGTAATTATGTCTAAACTTGAATGGACAGACTCAAAATTTTATTCTCATATTACAATATGAACATTCTGCATAGTATGAGTCCAATGATTTTGTTTTGCAAAAATAAGAATATTCATTTTGTTCTTGATTCAAGAATGGGCAAGTAAAGAATATGTTATATCATACTGACTATTATTGTTTATAAATATCATACTCTATGAACAGATAAATTTGAATCAAAATACCAAAACAAGATATTTTTTTAAGGTTCAACAGTCATTCCAACATTTGTAGCATGAGTAGGATATCACTAATCGATGTCATGTGCAAGATTGGACTGTAGGGAAAGTTATCCAAGAGGGAGGAAAGTTATCCTCGAATAAGTTCCCCTGGGGGGGGGGGTCATGGAGAGGGGAGTTATACTATTACACCAGGATTTGAGGGAAAATCTAGGGTTGGGATTCATCTTAGATGTATCCCTAAGTGTTTGTTCATGCTAATTTTTCTGATAAGGCAAGTCATTAGCCCTGGGTGTGCTTGCTAGTACTATGATCTTATTCTGAAGAGAAAGTAGTTAAAATGTGTGTGTCAACACATACTTTTCTGTTTTTCCTCGAATTCTTTCTTTCTTTCTTCCTTCCTTCCTTCCTTCCTTCCTTCCTTCCTTCCTTTCTTTCTTTCTTTCTTTCTTTCTTTCTTTCTTTCTTCTTTCTTCTTTACCAGCAAATTTGCCCAACACTTTTCTCGGACACTATTATACATAGAAACTCCAAACTTGGCATGATTGTACCTCCATACCAGGAGTTTGACCGTTTTATACAGAGGAATGCAGAGGTTTAAAATTATGCAAATTAGGGGCATGTGAAATTTTAAATCTTGAATATCTTAAAAAGTATAATCGATAGAGATATCATTCCAACTTCTGCCAGGGGGTTATTGACCAGTGCGCATCCAGTGAATTTAAAAAAAAAGTTGTAACAATTTAAATTATGCTAATTAGCAGCATTTGACACTTTAAAACTTGAATATCTTCAAAACTATAATATATAGAGATGTCATTTCAACTTCTACTAGGGGGTTGTTGACCATTGCGCATGTAATTAATCTAAAACAAAAGTTGTAGCAATTTAAATTATGCTAATTAGCAGTATTCAAAATTTTAAATTTTGAATATCTTTAACAGTATAATAAATACAGATGTCATTCCAACTTCTTGTAAGGGGTTGTTGACAATTGCACACCTAATGAATTAAAAATAAAAGTTGCAGTAATTTAAATTATGCTAAATAGCAGCATTAGAAATTTTAAATCTTGAATAACTTCAAAGCAATAAAAGGTAGATACGCCAGTCCAACTTCTACCCCTGTGTTATGGAATAGTTGTACATTGCCATACCAATATGCTTTGGAGACACACACACTGATTTGCTATGCAACAAATCATCTTTCCTAGTTTCCTTTGTTGTCACTGGAGGAGGGACTTGTTTTAATCAATTAGTGTTTACAATTACTGTTAATATGAGATGACAGGTTCACTAAAGGAACCTTCACTTGCTTAACAGTGCTTCAAGGTAGCTGTTCTCAGCATGGTGAAAGGGAATCACTTTACCATTAAGTTAGCCATGCACCAAGAACAAATTTAATATTCATAACATGCAGAAAAACAGATCATGGGTACACACAATAACTGAGAGACAGACGTGCACCAAAGTAATTGCTTGGTAACACTTTCAATTTCATTATAAATTGACACATACAATTTTGCAAGCTTGCCAACTTTCTTGTTAAAACCAAGTGAACTGCTTTTCTTGGTGTTGGTTGGGTACATCAAACAGCAAAGCTGCTGATAAGTGGCACTACTATTGGTCTCAAATATTTTGTATAAATGGCAAGTTTAAGTAAATCTATTATGGAGATTTCAAATTACATATGGGCAAGTGGAGCAGGAATGAGTTTCAGTTTCATGGTGATGTCATTTAAATTCAGTATTGCCTAAACATGCTAAACAATAACCAACGCATCAGCAATCATGATTTCACACATACATGTGTTTCAAACTGCATTGCTGAATGCTATATGACTCAAATGTTGTAGACAATCAAACCCAAAAATATAAAGCCACTGAGTTGAGGTTGTGCTGAAGGTGATTATTATTATTTGATGGTTTAAAGGTCTTAAGTCAAAAGAGATCCAATTGATTAGAGGACGTCACACTTAATCTACTTTCATGGAAAAACATAACAAAGTTTTGAAAATATGAAACAGGCTTCTTTTCAACATCATATTGAATCATGTATCATGCTATTAGTATATTTTGAATTCTATGATGGGCAGCGGGCAACAGCCAATCAGATGGCTGCATTTTAATCTTCAACCAGTGTTAGTTTCAGCACTAACCAAGGCTCCATCAAGCAATTTATAATGAACTTTTTTGTTTTGTTTTATGAGGATGAACAAGTGGAACTATGACAGTCTTCATCAAATTAGATGGAATGTAGCCATGTGAAAGAACCATAGAGAGACACATTAAAAGTGTGAATGAATCAACTGATTTATACTTGCAAGTATATCATATCACTATTCAAGTGACTGCAACTACTGTGAATTTGCATTTATGTATGGATGTTGATGTAATTCAGCATGGATCTATACTTCAGAAGTCTGTTAATTCAATAGGATTATATCCCTCTTTCATAGACATAGCCTGTTTGGCAAGAGTGAACTAGACAACACAGACAACAGTAACTGCATGGATACTCAGAGAGTCTGAAAATCAAGTTGATGAAAGTTGGAACATAAATAAGATCAGGAGGTTTACTTTTGTCACGCCTGACATAAATAAGATCAGGAGGCTTACTTTTGTCACGCCTGGCATAAATAAGATCAGGAGGCTTACTTTTGTTACGCCTGACATAAATAAGATCAGGAGGCTTACTTTTGTTACGCCTGACATAAATAAGATCAGGAGGCTTACTTTTGTTATGCCTGACATAAATAAGATCAAGAGGCTTACTTTTGTCACGCCTGACATAAATAAGATCAGGAGGCTTACTTTTGTCACGCCTGACATAAATAAGATCAGGAGGCTTACTTTTGTTACGCCTGACATAAATAAGATCAGGAGGCTTACTTTTGTTACGCCTGACATAAATAAGATCAGGAGGCTTACTTTTGTTACGCCTGACATAAGTGATGTGAAGTCTACAGATATCAGTGAAGTAGAATCAAGGGTCTGTAACGATTCATCGTGCCTTCAAGGGTTTAAAAGTGATGACCCAATTACTGAGCCAGCTGAGGTGCTAGCAGTACCAGCAGTACCTGGTGACCCACTTTTACAGTGCAGCCCCAGCAGCAGTAGCCAGGCTGCTCTGTCTCTGACACCTCTGGGTGACCCAGCCTGCCAATGTACTGTCCTGAGTACCAGCAGTACTGGCAGTAGCAACTATAGACAGACAGACCACAGTGCAGAGGTGGAAGTTTTGAGAGAATAAACTGCTGAGGCCCAAGCAATGGTTGCCAGGCCACACCAGGTACAGGAGGCACTGGAGCTTGACCAACCCTCAGACACCTCAAACAGCAGCAAGATTGAATCACAATGGTTGTTCTGGCCAGGACAGTCCAGAGGCTACATCACCATCAGATGTTTGTGTCAGGGCCAGTACCACCCAGGGCAGCTTGTGTTGTGGGAAGTCAGAGAAGTGATGGTGAACTTGACGTCACTAACAGTGTAAATAGCACAGGCTCTATCCTCCCACCAAATTTTACTCATGCTGTACATGTCTGACCAGTCAGAGGGGAAAATTTTGATCATTGGAGACTCTCAGCTGAAGTATGCTGGTGACAAGAACTTGGAGAGTGAAGTGGATGTGAGGTGTATTCGTGGTGCTGGATCGGCACACAAACTCCAATCCTTTTTTGAGTCAGCCAACCTTGATTCATATCAGTCCATAATCATTCATGTTGGAACAACTCAGTGTCATAGGAGGGAGGATGTGTTGCAGTTCTGGTCTGCATATACAACCATGCTGGATGCTGGATGCCATGGCAGATAAATTTTGTGGAGAAGTTTACATCCCATCAATATGTCCATGGGCTGACAAGTATGCTGCAAAGGTACTGCAGTTGAATAATGACTGACTGACATGTGATGAGATGTCAAAATGTGGACATGTGACTTTCCTCAGTTCAGCCAAGATGGGGTCGCTGTGGAGCTTTACATGCATAGGGACATGCAATTACCATTTGAACAGAATGCTACCAGTGCACTACTGTCCTGTCTGAACAAATGTCCATGGACTTCTGTCAGATGAGCATATGGATACCGGTGCAAGTGTACTCAGAGACGGCACCCCTGTGAAAGACATACCTGTCATTACTGGCTATAGACCCTCTGTGGTGCCCATGCAAACAAGCTTTCTCTCCCAGGCCAAAACATCAGGACAAGAAGGCTTGTTTCAACTGTGGGGAGAATAATCATTTAAAAGCAAAATGCAGACAGCCTCTGCGTTGCAATGGTTGCAACAAACTTGGAAATAAAATTAAACATTGTTACAGATTCAATACTGGAATCTGAGATTAAGACAGTGGCGAAAAAGTTAATGCAGAAATTGTAGTGGTATATATAACTTCAAAATTTTCAGGTTACGACTTGAAGATAAAGTTGCTGATATGGATAGGTTGTCTTGAATTTTTTGATATTAGGATATACATGTTTAATTGTGGTGCTTAGGTAATAGTACACACCAAGATTCACTGTTTAACATTAGGGGCAAAGGGTTCAAATTTGTACATTTGAATGTGTGTCACTTGCTCCCAAAGATTGATCAGCTGAGGACACTGTTACAAAAACCAGCAAAAGATGTTAATATTTTTGGCAGAACTTAATCCCTTCCTGAATGAAAATATGGGTGATAGCTTAATTGATATTGATGGTTACCATGTAGTCTGTAAAGATAGAGTACATAAAAAGTGGTGGAATTGTGACATATAATCATCTGCAGTATCTTTTTCTCATCATCAAGATCTTCAATGTGATGTAGTCGAATTAATGAAGTTGGAAATATATCCTCCAAATGCTAAGTCACTGTTCGTCTGCTTTGTGCACAGACCTCCAAGTTCAAAAGCAAGACAGATCCAGGATTTTGAAAAACCAGTGTACAATGAAAATAAAGATTTTTTTATACTTGGGGATTTTAATATTCAACTATTAGACATGACACCAAATAGCAACTGGATTGACTGTATGTCATCCTTCCAACTATATCAATTAATTTAAGAACCAACTCGTGTAACAAGTAAGTCTTCAACACCCACTGATCGTACATGTGTCTGATTTAAACTTCATCAGTGCACACAATATCTGTACCTGAAATGAGTGATCATTTTCCAGTCTGTCTAGTTCTGAAAAAAGGTAAACTTGCAAAGTCTGACTGTGGGCATACTGTTATAAATTATTGTAGCATGAAGAACTTAGACTGCAATAATGTCATGAAGGACATGGCATCAATTCAATGGTCAGATCTTCTGCACTGTACTAATCCCAGTGAGGCCCTGTCTCTATTTATGGATAAATACTGAAAGATTTTAAATGATCATACACCTATGAAGAGTAAAAGTGTCACGCTTTCAAAGCAGCCTGATTGGATTAATGAAAGTATCATTGTAGCAATGAAGACGAGGGACAAATTTAAGACTCTTGATGACCATAATTTGTATGCTATATGGTGGAGCACGGTTGTAAACTTCAAGACAAAAAAGTCACATTACTCAGAACTGGTCAAGGAAAATGTAAGAACTCCTGGTATGTTCTGGAAATGCTTGAAAATTTGAGCAAAAAAAGTAGCAAGAATATTCCCTCTTCAATTCAAATAAATGATGTCATAATCCATGACTCCAAAGATATTGCTGAAAAGTTCAATGATCACTTTACATCTGTTGCTAAAACTTTGTTACAAAATCTAAATTGCCAAGATTTTTCAGACCAGTTAGAAGAAAAACTTCATAATTTTGTTCAAAATACACACTGTCAGGAAAGGTTCCTGATAGTGTGTATTTTGAAATCCCCAAGATAATGGTGACAGAAGTAAGGGATATCATTCAAAAACTGAATCCCAGAGAGGCAAAAGGTGTGGATAATACGGATCTGAAATTCTCTCAGTTATCTTGTACAAGTCTAGTTGTTCCCTTAATTTTCATTCTTAACCTGAGTATACAAGGTTGTGTGTTCCCAGATGAATGGAAACAAGCAAAAGTAACAGCACTTTACAAAGAGGGCAATGTATCTAATGTTCATAAATATTGTCCCATTTCTGTTTTAAGTGTACTGTCAAAGAAAAACATATCCATTCCAGTTTTTATGAGTTTTTGGTCAAAGGAGTTGCTTTGTACAAGTCAATCAGGTTTTTGAAAGCTGCACTCATGTTGAACCAGCTTACGTAAGCTATTAGGTACATGACACAGAGTTCGTAATGAAGGAGATATGTTTTGAGCCATCATTCTGGATTTTAAAAAACATTTGACATTGTTGATCATGATATACTGTTAAAATAATTACAACTCTATAGGTGTTCTTCTAATTTATTGAACTGGTTCAAGTCATATCTGCAAAATAGGTCTCAACAAGTCAACATCAATAAGGTACTTTCAAAACTAAGCAAAATTAAGTATGGAGTACCACAAGGATCTATTCTAGGCCCATTGTGATTCTTGATTTATATAAATGACCCACCTTTATCATTAAATAATGCTCAAGTTAATACATTTATGCATGCAGATGACACAAGTATTTATGCCGCTGGTAAATCTGTCCTTGATGTCAATTGTAACCTTAATTCTGTAGCCAAACAGGCTGGCAGCAGATTTGCACAGAATCACAAGCTTGTTAATGAACACAAATCTACATTGATGTTGATTTCCTCTAAACAGAAAAGATGTTTGGATGAGCATGAACATTTAAGTGTTGTTCTAAACGATGAAATCATCAAAAAATGTGGATGATCACAATATTTCAGGTTTACATGTAGATAAGCATCTAAAGTGGGGTATTCATGTAGCAGCATTGTGTAAAAAAGGAGCTGCAAAGTTGGGGATCCTGGAAAAAAATGAAACACTTTTTACTGTTGTATATTCGAAAATTATATATCAATGCATCTGTTCTTCCTCATATTGATTATCGTTGTACATTATGGAGTCATTGTGAGAAAGATTTATTCAGCAAGATCAAACGGTTGCATAAAATATCAGCATATTTGATTTCAAGTTTTCATGGTAGGTACAGTTACAAAGTGCTGCTTTCCAAGTTGAACTGGATGTCTATTGAGAAAAAAATCAATTTTATGAAAGCAGTACTGCTCTTTAAGTAAGTGAATGGTATGCTAGCAGAATACATGGAAAACTAGAACAGGCTGATTTTCCAACAGAAAATCAAATGTCTCCCCATGCGCCCTTACTATTGTCACCCTTATTCTTATAAATAGGCATACCGATTCCAATGATCTACAGATATGGTGAAGGTACACTCTTTATTGACATTTCAAAACATTGATTTTTGATGAAATGCCCACGTGGCCCTGAAAAATAGGTCAAGGTCATACATTTGCAGTTACAAGCAAGGTCTTACAAAAGTCTTACATAAAAACATAATCACACAAAATGTCAACCTCTTTAAGACAAATCTTTCTCAAGTGCATCTGCAATGATTTTTAAAAAGTGGCCATGTGACCTTGAAAATACATCAAGGTCACCCATCTACAATCCCAACCTAGTTGGTATTATGGAACATAAACAAGCAAAATTCCAACCTGCTATGTCAAATCCTTGCAGAGTTGTTGCATGCATGTCAATTTTAGACGACATGCCTACGTGACCTTGAAAAATATGTCAAGGTCACCCATCTGCAATTCCAAGCAAAATCATATATAGGAACATCTTCACATAAAATTTCAACTTCCCAAGTCAAATCTTCCTTGAGTTATCATGTCCACATTGATTTTAGATGAAAAAATGCCAATGTGACCTTGAAAAATAGGTCAAGGTCATACATCTGCAGTTACAAGCAAGGTCTTACAAAAGTCTACATAGACACATAATTACACAAAATGTCAACCTGTTTAAGTGAAATCATTCTCGAGTGCATCTGCATTGGTTTTTAAAAAGTGGCAATGTGACCTTGAAAATAGGTCAAGGTCACCCATCTACAATCGCAACCCAGTTCATATTATGGTATATACTCCTGCAAAATTTCAACCTCTTAAGTCAAATGCTTGCAGAATTATTGTGTCCGCGTCAATTTTACATGACATGCCCATGTGACCTTGAAAAATAGGTCCAGGTCACCTATCTGCAATCCCAACATAGTTCATATTATGGTACATAATCATGCAAAATTTCAAACTCTTCAGTCAAATCCTTGTGGAATTATTGGGTCCGCGTCAGTTTTACATGACATGCCCACGTGACCTTGAAAAATAGGCAAAGGTCATATATCTGCAGAACAAGCAAAGTCTTACAATAATCTTACATAGACACATAATCACACAAAATATCAACCCCTTTAAGTCAAATCTTTCTAGAGTGAATCTGCCATGATTTTTAAAAGTGGCCATGTGACCTCGAAAATGGGTCAAGGTTACCCATCTACAATCCCAACCTAGTTCATATTATGGTACATAATCATGCGAAACTTCAAACTCTTAAGTCAAATCCTTGCGGAGTTATTGCGTCCGTGTCAATTTTACATGACATGCCCACATGACCTTGAAAAATAGGTCAAGGTCATATATCTGCAGTTACAAGCAAACTCTTACAAAAATCTTACATAGAAACATAATCACACAAAATATCAACCTCTTTAAGTCAAATCTTTCTTAAGTGTATCTGCAATGATTTTTTAAAGTGGCCATGTGACCTGGAAAATAGGTCCAGGTTACCCATCTACAATCCCAGCCTAGTTCATAATTTGGTACATAATCATGCAAATTTTCAACCTCTTAAGTCAAATGCTTGCGGAGTTATTGCGTCCGCGACAATTTTACACTACATGCCCATGTGACCTAGAAAAATACGTCAAGTCCCAAGCAAGGTTTTATTTTGGAACATCTTCACAAAAAATTTCAACTTCCCAAGTCAAATCTTTCTTGAGTTATCGTGTCCGCAACGCACACAACAATGTGTTGAAGAAGAACAAGAAGAAGAAGAACAACAAGAAGAAGGGGAAGAAACAGGCGCAAAAGCAATATATCCCCCCCTCCCCCAGTTGCACGGGGAGACATAATATGTTTAACTTTGTGTCCAAAGTATATTGTGTAAATTTGAGATCTGATGCCAATAACTGACTTCATTTGGAGAAAGCAAAGTCTACACATATAAAACAACTGCTGAGCAGCTTAGGGTCCATCATATGGAACAATTGGCCAAAGGAAACAAGGAAAGCAAAAGCTTTGCCTGAATTTAAAAGATTATCTAATAAGTATATTTTAGAATTCAGAAAATAATTTGTTTTGGGCAGTATGATTCTGACTGTGACATTGCTAATTGTTAATTATGAAGTGTAGTGTAATCTTGTATCTTTTTCTTCACTTTTAGCATTATCATTGTATATTTTTGTCATCAGCATGATCAGGTCACATGTACTGATTTTATAGAGGGCCCTGGGGTAGATTAGTGCTCTTAGCACTAACGAGAAAACCCTCTGAAAAAAAAGTTATATATATATATATATTAAAACCTGCCAAGTCGAACACCTGCAATACCCAAATACTTTTTTTCAGTCCCAAATATTTTACATATATTTTAATAAGAGAGTAGACTGTTTGACCCTGCAAAACTTGAACACCTGTCAACCCCGAACCCCAAACAACCAAATTTGGGTCCCAAACTTCAAAGTGAACCTGTGCAAGTCGAACACTCTCATTAAATGAACATTGAAAAATAGCAAAATGGTGCAAAATTCATTGTTTTCGTGGTCTTGTACCTTATTCTTGCTTTTCATGGAACAGTACTTTAACAGTGCATTGCTACAGGTATTAAGGGTTTCTTTGTATGTCATCTTTGCTGCATGTACAGATCTTTTAGCTCACTCTTAGTCATAATCAGTAAAAAAGCTACAGTCATCAAATAAGTAGCACATCTAGAGAGCAAGCATAGATCTTTTCACTTCAAAGAAAAGTGCACCCTGTGTTGCATTTACACATACAGGTAAGTGGTGTAGCCTACACAGTGAGGTACAGACTGCTCAGTGAGGTACAGACTGCTCAGTGAGGTACAGACTGCTCAGTGAGGTAGAGACTGCTCAGTTATGTTAAGCTTTGTAAGGGTCAGACATGAGCATTGTTTTAAGATTAACCACTTCTGAGGTTACAAACACCATGTGAATTCGTTCCGAAAACAGTTGTGAACTCTTATAGGTGTTAAAGGAATAACACTACTCTGGTGTACCTGTGCCTGTTGTGATCCAAAGCTGCCTTCAATATCCTGTCACAGCAATCCCTTTTAGTATACATAATAATGCAGGGTACCCATTTGAACACATTCAATACAGACCCATTCAAGATACTTATATAATTAATGCATATGAAGTGAATCTGGCTCACAGTTTTAGAGAGGAAGCCAAAAATGTCAATTACCCTGCAATGCCCATGGACTTGTTTTGCAATCAGGAGGAATGAATGCATCAACAAACAGCACCCAAAATGAAATATTCAATATCAATCAGGTATGTGCAGCATCACCACCTATATATTATAGTGACCACCTTTGTTTAATCCAAAAAATACATTCGCATCAAGTATCAGCATAATATGAGTGACTGTATTGGAGAAGAATCATAAAATAGTGAACACATGCAAAAAATCTGTGAAGCAAATAAAAAGAAAACTAGAAAAAAAAAGCAGCACCACCTCAAGTACAAATCAAGATGTCTCCCTATGCAATTTCAAAGCAACTGGCCCAGCAGTTTACAAATTTTGTTCAGATACCACCCCACCCACCCAAAAAAGGATAAAACAAAATAAAGAAGAGTGATGTGACAGTCCTGTGTTCAGCTTACTTCATATGCACAGACTTAGGTGGTCCTGTAAACTTTAGAAAGATACCGTGCAAGCTGTCCCCTATTTAACTCTTTAAGTGCCAAATGTTGGACTGAGTCAACAGCTTTTCTTGGAGCACATTGGGCGCAATGCGCCCAATGCATGCCAAGAAAAACTGTTGACCTGGGGTATTCTGTCTGGAACTACGGGCATACTGGTACTTGAATGAAAGGTCTTTTTATGAGGAATGCCAATCTGGGATCTCAATGATAATTCAGACTAGTCTGACTTTAGTAGATGGACTTTAGTCGTGATTGGCACTGAAAGAGTTAAGACCATAATCAGTGTTGCTACAATGAACATATCCCCTTACCGACTAAACTAATTTTGATTATTTGTAAAAAAATCAGAAAACAACAGTATCATCATATGGTGAACACATTTGATGGATAACAAGTCCATATACATTGCCAATAAATCTGAAGAGGATCTAGTTCATGACTTGGAAGAACAAGTCAATGAAAATGTAAGTGCACAAAAATTCTTTAGAAGAAATTGCAGCACCATCTGTTGAACAAATTTAAGGTCTGGAGATCCCAAGAAGTGTGCCTAGATGCAATTTCACAGCAATTGGCTTGGCACTTTCAGACAGTACTTATTTAAGATTTTGCAAAAAAAAAAAAAAAAAAAAAAATGAACAAAATCTAAAACATTACTGAGACATGACCATATGAACAAACTTAGTAGAGACCCATCTAAGGTACATCCCCTATCAAGTTTGAATTGAATCTGGTGGATGGTTTTGAAGAGGTTAAAATATAAATTTCTATTGCAATCCCCATTGACTTATAAGGTAATCAACAGAATGCATGCATTAACTGACACATACCCAAATGTAAAAATTTGTGAAAAATCAGGGATCCAGAGTATCATCACTTTGTGAACAACTTTGTTTAACCTTCCCACAAGCATCATTTCCACCAAGTTTCAGAACAACAATCTAAATGGTGGTTTTGGAGAAGTCCAAAATGGTGAAACCCACAAAATTTTGGCAAAAAAGAAAAAGAAAATAAAAAAGTGCCACCTTTTGAACAAATTAAGGTCTAGTGGTCCCAGGTGTTCCTATGTGATTTCCATGCAATTGGCAAAGTGGTTTCAAGATTTTTTCAAGATTCTGACAAAAAATGAACAAAAAAATCATATAAAATCCAAAAATTAAACAAACATATAACAAATCATATGAAATCCAAAAATTAAACAAACATAGTACAAATCATATTTAATCCATTAATTAAACAAACATTTTAAAAATCAACCCAAGGTAGATCATCACCAAGTTTGAAGAGGATCTGGCAAATGGCTTTTAAGAAGAAGTCAAAATGGATACTCTATTAATATTCTTTATAAAAAGGCCTTTCATTCAAGTACCAGCTGCCTACAGTCCACTAGAATATAATGTTCCAGGTCAGCAGTTTTCCTTGGCCCATTCAGGGTGCATTGTGCCCAAAGCACTCAATCCATAATGCAGTACTGAAAGAGTTAACCCTTCAACAAGGTAGGGTTAACCCTTTAACAAGGTAGAGTTAACCCTTTAACAAGGTAGAGTTAACCCTTCAACACGGTAGAGTTAACCCTTTAACAAGGAAGATTTCCGTTAAGTTACAGCACAATCTGAGACATGATTTTGGAGAAGAGTAGTTGAAAATAGCAAAAGCACACAAAAATTCATATATTTTTGAAAATCACAGCACCATCTCTTGAACATATTAAGGCCCGGGAGTCCCCAGAAGTGTCCCTTTGTAAAATTGATGCAATTGGCCATGTTTTTCAGAGGTGGCTTTTTTTATATCTGGTAAAAAGATAATATATACATATGTACCTTATATTCATAAAGCACCAGCACTGGAGCCAAATAGTATGATACAAAAGTATTATAAAACAACTTGAAAGTTTTTTTATTGATTAACATTCAACAATCTATGTTGATTTCTGTTACAAGTTCACTGAATCAGCATACAGAAAAAGTTTAGACATTGCTGACCAGTATTCCCACATCATAAAGAAGGGCCACCTTTATTATGGACTGCATTTCTTCTAATTGCTTTTATTCCCTTATTTTCCTACTTAAAGATATTGACCATGATTGTTTTGTGTGCAAACATTTGTGCCTTATCACTTCTGCTGAAATTCTGGCTCTGAAATGTTTTGGGGGACATCAGCCTACATGAAGAGAACTATATGTATGTGGTCATTACAGCTTCCTCCATTATTGGCTGTAAATTTACCACAGGCAGTGCCATCAACTGAGTTGTAATTAAGGCTTCATAGTCTTCAATCTGTCATGTCCGTTGTTGACAGATCTTGTCAACAGGTGAAAAAACATGTAAATGTTGTTTTTGCAACATTTTCCTCATCTGACAGATTCTGATGCTCTTGCCTCCCCCCCCCCCAAAAAAAACCCTCTTAAACTACACAATATCAAATTGTGACAATAGTACAGTAACCCCTGTGCAGCGCTGGATCAGACTGAGCCAACAGCTTTCCTGGCAGCAAGATGGCGCAACGCACTGATGCCAAGCAAACCTGTTGACTAGGCCATGTTACCAGGATATGCCAAGTAAACCTGTTGACTAAGCCATGTTACCAGGATATGTCAAGTAAACCTGTTGACTAAGCCATGTTACCAGGATATGTCAAGTAAACCTGTTGACCAGACCATGTTACCAGGATATGTCACGTAAAGCTGTTGACTAGGCCATTTTACCAGGATATGCCAAGTGAACCTGTTGACTAGGCCATGTTACCAGAATATGCCAAGTGAACCTGTTGACTAGACCATGTTACCAGGATATGCCAAGTAAACCTGTTGACTAGGCCATGTTACCAGGATATGCCAAGTAAACCTGTTGACTAGGCCATTTTACCAGGATATGTCAAGTAAACCTGTTGACTAAGCCATGTTACCAGGATATGTCAAGTAAACCTGTTGACTAAGCCATGTTACCAGGATATGTCAAGTAAACCTGTTGACTAAGCCATGTTACCAGGATATGTCAAGTAAACCTGTTGACTAAGCCATGTTACCAGGATATGCCAAGTAAACCTGTTGACTAGGCCATGTTACCAGGATATGTCAAGTAAACCTGTTGACTAGACCATGTTACCAGGATATGTCAAGTAAACCTGTTGATTAGACCATGTTACCAGGATATGTCAAGTAAACCTGTTGACTAGACCATGTTACCAGGATATGCCAAGTAAACCTGTTGACTAGGCCATGTTACCAGGACATGCCAAGTAAACCTGTTGACTAAGCCATGTTACCGGGATATGTCAAGTAAACCTGTTGATTAAGCCATGTTACCAGGATATGTCAAGTAAACCTGTTGACTAGGCCATGTTACCAGGATATGTCAAGTAAACCTGTTGACTGCCATGTTGCCAGGATATGTCTTGTTTACACGTCTCAGCAAAATTGATTTTTTTTATGAATATGAAGTTTACATATCAAAAACATTAAAGCGATTGGCAATAGACATCCACACACTTTTGAGCAACTTAAGCAAGAAAGTGTTTATGATTGAAATATTGCACAAGTTAAAACACAACTCAAATTTATCGGGCATAAATTTCCAATTGTAAGCAGTGAACAGCTGGATAGAACAAACACCTGAGCAAGCAACAGTGCCCAGGGTCTGCCCTCACTCCTATCTTGTTCACCTGTTGTCTTCTGTCTGTCACACCACAGCTTGTACACAGTGTGCCCCCAGGCAACATCCTTCGCTGGCAATATTGCTCCTAATTGATACAGTTATGGCCTTTGTGAATCTAACTCTTTGTAATAATAAATACAAAAAGGTTAAAACTGACTCAGAATGCAAGTTTGATGCCTGTTGGTACTTATCACTTCTTCCTGTAGTTATGTTCAAGTTGTTTTAAAGTGCTTGTTTCTTCCAAATCTAGTATTAGTAATCCAGAAATATATGATGAAGTTAGCTGCCTGGTACTGACCTACATGGGTTGTATATGTTTAAGTTAGCTGCCTGGTACTGACCTACATGGGTTGTATATGTTTAAGTTAGCTGCCTGGTACTGACCTACATGGGTTGTATATGTTTAAGTTAGCTGCCTGGTACTGACCTACATGGGTTGTATATGTTTAAGTTAGCTGCCCTGGTACAGATGCAAGGTGATCTTCTCCACTTCATCTTTCAGTTTGTTTATTTCATGACTACTCTACAGTCTTTCACTGCTACCAGTCAGTCCTTTATATCTTGCAATTCTTCACTTATAAATTCCAAGTCTGCTGTAATATTTTGCTGGTTTCTTTGTAAATTGTCTACACCATCCCCTATATCATTTATAATTCTGCTCCAAGATGTCCTCCAGGCACTGATAGTTTGTCTGTCTGTCTGTCTGTCTGTCCCTGGCCTCAGCCTGCCCACCAGTCTGGTCCTCCCTCCTCACTGCTCATTGCTAGGGCTTCATTTTTTCCTCTCCTAGCACTTCTCAGCTCTTTCCCCTGAAAATGACCCCAAACCAGCTGCTGGTCAGATGTCCACTTCAGTGATTTCAACTAATTTTAACAGTAATGAGAAATAATTTGACTGAGCATTGTAGATAAGATCTATCCAGATCACAGGCCCAGCTCAACAGCTTCTCATGGCATGGGTTGGACACTAAGTGCCCAATTTATATCTATGGTAACGAAAGCTTTTACTCAATCTTAAGGACAGGTAAAGACACCAAAAATTAAATCCCATTTTAGTCAATCCTAGCTCAAAATGTATTTGCGTTAGGATAACATATCATATATGTGTGTACTTGTCATACTCCAAAGAATTTATATGTCCCGTATTTGGGTGTCTCTGATGTTAATTGTTGAATAAACAATTGCAAGTTGACCGCAAAGCATCCAACCGATAAATGTCAAAATAAGTCACTAATTATTTGTGATAAAATCATAATCACGCTTGCATCTTAATCCTGACATATTGGCTACAAAAAACGATTCTTTCTTTCTTTCTTTCTTTCTTTCTGTGTCGTCTTAAACTCAGATACCGTGCAAGCTTAAGAAACTTCAAACTTTGCATGGCTATAGCACCTGCAGGGAAGTTTTGCATATCGCTCTGAATAGTCAAGATTTTGAAAATTATACAAATTAGGGCAATTAAAAAATTCAATTGCTTCTGGCTTCCATAGTATTCATCCGATTTTGATGATGTTGGACACAAATTGTAGCTACTGTAACACTGCACATTTTTCACACATGTGACCTCTAGAGGTCAAAGGTCAAGGTCATTTTGCCATTTGAAATATTCATGTAGCTGTAACTCAGTCAATTATCATCCAATTTTGATCATGTTGGACACAAATTGTAGCTACTGTAACACTGCACATTTGTATAATTTACATGTGACCTCTAGAGGTCAAAGATCAAGGTCATTTGGACGTTTGAAATATTCATCTAGCCATAACTTGGTCACTTTTAATCAAATTTTGATCATGTTGGGCTCAAATTATAGATATTGTACAAGTGTTGCAACTGCCTATTTTTGTAATTGTGCAAATATATCACACACACACAGACAGATTTGCTTTCAAGCAAATCTTTCTTTTCTAGTTTTGTAGTTATTTCCTCAATGAGTTTCATTTCTCTTTCCAACCTGAGTTTTCTAATGCTATTTTGTGTGTTTTCTCTGCTGTTCACGTTTATGCTTATTTAAATGTGTTTATTTGTACTTTTATTTCCTCATCCCTGGATTTCGATAAAATATTATCTACGCGGGTATTGTTGATTAAGGTGCCAGTTTTTTTCCCAGCCTGTCTTTGGTGTGAATGACCATTGGGATAATCAATTGTGGCGCGGCCTTTGAAGTTTGAAGGGACATCATCTGATGATTCCCACTCCTCTTGAACATTTAAAGTCTCCCTTCATTAGAGTGCAAAACAAGCAAGATAACTATAAAGTAAACCACTAAAGCTATGATGTGTTATCATGTTTGCATCTTTTCCCTGCCCACAAACATACTTTCCGCATGCCGCCTTCTTTCGCATTGCCGCCCTGATACCACTCTCCTTTTGCCATGGGCCATTGCTACCTGCAGCCACGTGACAGGTTGTTAAGTATGATTGACGGGTGGCATTGTTCCGTTTGGCGGCTGAAAACCAAAAGAATGACACACGGACGTTCGGATGTCCACATGCCTGTGTGGTTTTTGGTGTTTTTCTCATATTTCTACTTAAGTTAAAAGCTTGAAATTTTGACATCTAATAGAAAGGACATTCATCTTGTAAAAACCGTTAAAATCTCAAAATGGGCCATGCAAATTAAGGTTTTTTGTCTCTTACCTGTCCTTAATTCAAGGGGAAAGGAATTAAGTTCCATACAAATCACCTCTATATTATATATCCTTCTTTTTCATTCCTTAATTAAAAGATGTCAAGATTAATTGCCATAAGCCAAAAACCCCACAGAGTCTGCTCAACCCACATATTCTTTGTCCATGGCCTCCTGACGCTGGCAACCATGTGTAGGCCAGATATTGTGACAAGCTGGTGCTGGAGCATGGCACGTATTATTATATGGCTCAGCAACAATTCTCATTCAATTTGGGTTTTTTTCCATCAACAATAACTGAATGAAATTTGAATGAAGCAGATGACATTTTCCCTCCTGGCAGTTGTGACCAGATTTAGGCGCAAATAGTTAATGACAGACTCCAGGGGTCAGTGAATGGCATCAAATACAACAACCCTCAGAACTGAACAGTTCTTGTTTGATGCATGCTGTGAAGTGACCTTTGAGCCCTGCTCCTCCCTATCAAAAATATGCAGGCTGCATATCCAGATGTTGTAATTACACCTATGTACCTGTGGATACCTACTGTTGGGCATGCAGTGTGTATACAGGTACATTAAAACTTAAAGAGTAAGGTGGCCAGTTTCAGTCACAACAAAGAAAGACACTTTCTCATTGTAAGAACGCATTTGCACTATTAGGATGGTGATCTCAGTGTCACCTACTGCTGGTGAGACTATTGTCATCACACCCAGCCTATTTTGCAACAAAATGACCCAGCTTTCACAACTGTAAAATTGACTCATATGGGTATTACATGTGCCAACAATATCAAATATGGTCCGTAGGTGGCTCTTGTGTGTTGTGTGATCAGTAGATGGCCCTTGTGTATTGAGCAGGTGCTGGGGGAGGGGGGGGGGGGAGAGAATAATATTGTACTCAACAGACAGTGATCACATTTTTTTCTCAAGTGATTTTTTACAGCACTTTTTGCATGTTATGGAGACATGATGTACATGTATACAGGCAAGCATATTATGTATCCTGTATCAGTTTATTGGGTCATTTAAAATTTGGCAACAATCCCCTCTGCATCTTAACATTTCCCTTATCAAGCTCCTCTCATTAAATATAGCTGATATTGTATATATATATATATATATATATATATATATATATATATATATATATATATACATATATACAGTAAAACCTCTCTAACCGAACACCTCCCTATACCTAACACCTCTCTACACCGCACACTTTTTTCTGGCCACAAGGGTGTTCCGTATAGGGAGGTTTTACTGTATATATATATATATATATATATATATATATATATATATATATATATATATATATATATATATATATATATATATATATATATATATATATGTATGTATGTATGTATGTATGTATGTATGTATTGTGCATGGCTTCAATTGTGGCAGTCCTGATGATCAATGCAGGCCTCAGTGGTAGTGGCTATGCAGATCCTCTGCAGGCTGCAGCAGCATGATATAACCCACAGTCAACTTAGTTTTACTTGGTTTCCATAATTAACCACATCCCCAAGTACCCAGCAGAGAATTAATCTTCTGCTGCAAATCCACTTGTCCATTCTAATGCATACATGTCACTTACTTTACTTTGAAATCTTTCCAAACATGTTGATAAATATAGTCCATAGAAGGATGAGGTTTCTCAAGGTGACAGTCATTGAGACACATCCAACACATGTATTTTGATAGCAATATTTTGCGTCCCCAATATATTAATTTACCAACTCATATGCATGTTGGTCCAGCCATTAACTCATATAAACTCACACAGCTTCAGTTTCAATAAAATTGATTCACTAGGAAGCAGATACAGATTTCAAAATAGCCAAAGGGAGGTATCAATATATTAAGTGCAGCATTATTAGTCTTAAATACTAAAGGTCAGTGGTTAAGCTGCGGACAAGCACTTGAAAAGTTGAACTGGTTGTCACTACAGAAGAGGATTGAATACAGCAAGTTGCTGTTAATGTACAAATCTCTGAACAAATTAACACCTGAATATATGCAAAAAAGTTTATGTATGTTAAAGATACACATTCTCTTCATAAATTCTCTTCATTTGAGGTCTACTGTCTCAAATAACTTGTATGTAATTAATGATAAAAAATGAGGTGAGACCAGTGGCGAGGGATGCCTATAGCAGCGGAGTCCAGACCTGTTTCGTTTTCTGTGAACTCATCAGGGGACATTTGAAAACACTTTTATGCTGCTTGCTTATATAGTAAGGGGTAACGTTGCTACGGGCCGTGAGGCAACGTCACAAATATAGCGCCTAGGCATCGAACTGATCTACAGGTCTAACTGCTGTCTTGGCAGGTTAGAGTGCCGTGCATTAGCTATGGCATATCATGCAAGGTTTGACATATCCGTTCTGAATGACGACTGGTTTGACCCTGGGGGTCAACCCTATGCCTCAATATCAGCAGCACTGCTGTCAGATAGAGGATTATGCATGTCCATCAATTGTGGCTATTAATAATCAATAGCAAGGAAAAGCTTCAAAGTGTTTTCTGTGCAAACAGGTCAGTTGTGCACTATGTCATGTGTGGGTAGATAGGGGTAGAACTAAAAATTTGGCATAAGACTCGGCAAGAGACCCTATCTACCCATGACATTGAAGCCAAACGGTTCTGTGGTGCATAGTTGATGGATCCAGTGGTTTTCCCTCTCTAGTCTGAGTGTCTCTGTTTGAGACATGTCAGGTGGTGTTCTAATATGTTCCAGTATTTGGATCCTTACATGGATGCCACTGTGATCAGGTGGACTGAAGTGTCTGCCCAATGGTTGAGTTACATCTTTGTTCTTGATGTAATCAAAATGTTCTCTTAACCTGTCCATCAGGGGGTGCATCGTTTGGCCTACATACTGCTTGTTGCAATGCAAACAAGTGATGAGATAGACTAGGTTGTTGTGCTTGCAGGTACCTCCTCTTGGTGTACTATATGTACGACCTGTTACTGTACTCTTGACTGTCCCAGACACATCTAGCTTGGGGCAATATCGACATGTCTGGGTGTCACATGGGTTGAGCTCTGTGACTCCTGATATGGAGGCCACTTGCCCTACTCTCAGGTACCTTAATCTGGAACATGCTAGGAGATCTTTCAGATTTTTTGATCTCCCGAAACCTAGGATGATTTGTTTATCACCTAGGTGTTGGGCATTTCTAGAGGCCTGTATTGTTGCCCAGTTGTGTTGTATAATAAGCTTGAGTGGTGGAAGGGCTGGGTTGAAATCAGTGATGACGAAAAGTTTGTTACTTTCCTGCATAGGAACAGGATCATCATGACTATTTGTGGGAGTCAGGAGAGACTGTCTGTCTGTTTCCCTGACTTTTGAGAGGGCAGTATGAAGGAGGTGCCTGGGGTAGCCTCTTCATAGTACCTCAAGATTTTGATGGCATTTGCCTCTTCCCTGTGGCAAATTCGCTTGACCCTTAGTAACTGGCTGTAAGGGCCGCTGGTTTTACAATGATTCGGGTGTGCTGAATCAAAGTGTAGGTAGGTATGAGTATCGGTTGGCTTTGTGCACAGGGTAGTGTACACTTTGTTTCCATCTGTCAACCTTACTGTTGTGTCCAAGAAACATATCTTGGTCCTTGATATGGTGGCTGAGAATTTGATAGTTGGGTGACATGAGTTCATGAAGTTCTGTCTCCCCAAAAGTCCATATGGCAAAAATATCATCTATAAAACGCCACCAAACCAATGGTTGTAGTGGATCTACCAAGAGTTTCTTTGTTTCTAAATCGTCCATAAATAGGTTAGCTAGAGAATGAGCAACCTTTGTTCCCACAGCTGTGCCATTGGTCTGTAGATAATGCTCACCATTGAACTCAAAGTTGTTACAAGTTAATGCAATCCATAATAACTTTATGAGTTCAGAAACTTCTGGCTTGCTATTGGGTTCCCTATTGTGTAGCAGGGCCCGTGCTGCACTACGCAGGCCTTCCTTTATGTATGTAATTAAACCAAGGACTGAATTCAAGAAAAAAGCAATAAGTTATTCTGCAGCAGTTTTACGGAACTCCTTACCAGCTGAGGTAAGAGAATCCCCTAGTATTTCTATTTTCAAAAAGAGATGTGCCTGATATTTAATGTCATCCAGGTGATAGGAAATCCAGTACATGTCTTAGGCAAAGATTAAGATCACAGATCATATCTGTATAGCATTGTCTATTGCAGAAACCACACAGTGTCATTTATTATTTGGAATTGTGTATACATTGTATTGAAACTTCTTGCTGTATATTTGAGGGCCTTGGGGGAGATTAGCGAGGATTCACTAACCGAGTCACCATCGTGAAATAAAGTTTTACATATATATATATATATATATATATATATATATATATATATATATATATATATATATATATATATATATATATATATATATCATTATGGAGAACTGGAAAGAAGCCCACTGTATAGACAGCTCCTCCATCTTTTTCTACTATAGAAGAAATATGGCATCACTAAAAGGCAACAATAAAGCTTAAAAAGAACAGAGTTAGGTTGTTTAATTTATGTAACAGTCATGGAAAAGATGGAAATGTAGATTGACTGATTCAATAATTTTTAAATTGCACTAGATGCAAACTCACGTCACAAATTTTGTTTTCAATTCACAATCCACTGACAGAAATAACAAACGGACTTTCACGCCAGGTATCCAGAAAGCCATTGGCCACCAAACAATAAACAGCAGCCACTGATTGGCCTCAAAGTTGTCTTAGCAGAATATTGTAGTCTGAGAACATCTAGGTTTAAACTATTGCAGCATTCTAGCTGTAATCTGGGCACCTAACATATATAGGCCTACAGCACAAACATGTATACTTCCCAGAAGCAGCAAGAACTACATTTAACATGGAGCAAAGCAATCTGTCTTACAGAAACCTAGAAAGTTGGAAACAGGGATTCAGTCTCTCATTCATTCTTGTCAAAAAACTTTTTGAAAAGTCATTCCAGACCTCTTGATCCCACTTACACACACACACACAAGATAGGCCACGCCCTCTACAAAGGCCACTGCTCCATGCAGCAAGTATGGCCTTTTCATTGTATCTTATCCCTCAAGAGAGGCCAACCCTCTTATAAGGCCACTTTCCTAGTGCATTTATGGCCTTAAAAGAGAAGACCACTACAAACATACATACATACATACATACATACATACATACATACATACATACATACATACATACATACATACACCAATTGGCTATTGGTGCCATAAGGAACTTATGATAAGAAATTAATGTATTTCTAATAGAATTTAACCATTTCATTTCCATACATGTATAAGACCTGTTCATATAAAGCTGTCATATTGTGACCCATCATGTAAAGGGACAATTTCAAGGTATATACAATTGGTACATTTCACAGGTCAACCATCATGTCTTGAACAGAAGCAGCGTTTTGCATTCCTTGATGAAATACTTAGAACACATTAACATTTTAGAAAGTACAGGGACTTCACCAACCTGGCAATCTGACCCCCCTCCCCTAAAACAAACAAAATCCAACTCAAACTGAGGTTTAGCTTTTGGTGTTTCACACAACAAGCCTCCACTCCACCCCATCTCCAATTTTTTTAAAACAAGATAAAGAAATCATAAGGTTATCTTTTGGTTCTCACATACACTTAGGAAATTAAGCTTAATCCTTGATTTCACTTTGAGCTTTGTTTTGTTACCTTTTAGGCCAAACTTTGCCAGGATTCTCTTTCTCTGCACAGGGATTTAAATAACCGACAAGGCGCTTGATGCAAGAGTAATTTTGCTTTATTGTTGTCAGTCAATCTTCTTTACTTGACAGCTCACAGAATGATCAGCAGGTTGCCAAGTATGGTTAAATAACCCAGGATAACTCAACAATGACAGTGGCCACAGACCTCTACCCATCTATTTAGCAACTTGAGTAGTCATTGACCACTGTACAATTAACACAATTATCATTACTTTGAGGAAACATTTGGGACAGAAAATGACCTTCTTCTCAAATGACTGGCCACCTTAATTGACCATGCGTGCTGACCATCTGGAATGACCATGCTGACTGTCTGACAAGTGACCATGCTGACTGTCTTACAAGTGACCATGCTGACTGTCTTACAAGTGACCATGCTGACTGTCTTACAAGTGACCATGCTGACTGTCTTACAAGTGACCATGCTGACTGTCTTACAAGTGACCATGCTGACTGTCTGACAAGTGACCATGCTGGCTGTCTGACAAGTGACCATGCTGGCTGTCTTACAAGTGACCATGCTGACTGTCTGACAAGTGACCATGCTGACTGTCTTACAAGTGACCATGCTGACTGTCTGACAAGTGACCATGCTGACTGTCTTACAAGTGACCATGCTGACTGTCTTACAAGTGACCATGCTGACTGTCTGACAAGTGACCATGCTGGCTGTCTGACAAGTGACCATGCTGGCTGTCTTACAAGTGACCATGCTGACTGTCTTACAAGTGACCATGCTGACTGTCTTACAAGTGACCATGCTGGCTGTCTGACAAGTGACCATGCTGGCTGTCTTACAAGTGACCATGCTGACTGTCTTACAAGTGACCATGCTGACTGTCTTACAAGTGACCATGCTGACTGTCTTACAAGTGACCATGCTGACTGTCTTACAAGTGACCATGCTGACTGTCTGACAAGTGACCATGCTGACTGTCTGACAAGTGACCATGCTGACTGTCTGACAAGTGACCATGCTGACTGTCTTACAAGTGACCATGCTGACTGTCTTACAAGTGACCATGCTGGCCATGCACATTTGTTGCTTGTTTCCAGTCAATACATGTACTGTAGTACCTCTATTGGACCACAACTGTCACAATATACCACTTTGTAATGAAAATATTGTTTTGTGTAAAATGTTTCCATATACAATTACTTGTCTTTAATGGCTGGCTACTTTAAGAAATTATATATTGTATTGGCTGCTTCACAATTATTATAAGTTTTGCTGAATATTTTCAATTCTGCACAAATTCATTGCCATATAACCAGACAAAACACTCTGGTAAACTTTTGGGCAAAGTTGACCAAATTGGGCCAATACATTGCTGGCAGTGTCAAGGTCAGGTGTGTAAAAGCAGATAGGGTTGCAGCTTAAATTGTCACACTAAGTCATTTATATATTAAGCAAGCTTTGATGCAAAGGTATTCATTACAGTATCTCCTGTTGTGAGTCTGACAAGTAATATATGCTACATGTCAGTCAAGTTCACAATTAGCCTTGCTGCTGACAGTATCCCCCCCAGCCCAACTGTTCCAACATAGAAATACCAGTGTACAAACTTTGGCCTGACTTGAGACCTAGCTAGCAGTGTTGCCAGGTTTCTATCCTTGATCTGCTTATAATTTGGCAAATTATAATCAACACCTTACTTTCAAAAGGCATTTGAAATACAAACCATTATAAATTCTCAAAACCAATCATTTAACGGTGACTTTATTTTTTTTCTTTTTCTGGGGGTGGGGGGTTGGGGGTGGGGGGCTGGGAGGCACCTTAGTTGTCACAAAACTAAGACAAATCAGTTATTGTTATATCATCAGGAAAACCTGGAGATAAGTTGTTTTGTGACCACATCTATTAGACAATGCAGAGATACTAAATGCATTTACATTTTAAAATAAAGATTGTATCATGTCACTTGATGTCCATTTTATCCAGTAGAGAACTAGTGCAGAGACATTTGCAGAACCGTATTTTCTCATAATTCCAAATTCTTTAACTTTTGTCACAGACTGTACATCTTGCCAAAAATATGAAAAAAAGAATTACGTCAATCCATACACTTGGGTGTAATTAGATTCCAGTCAATACATAGAGCACCATGTACTGTATTCTTTGTGAAACACAGACACTTGTCACTCACACAAATAGTACATGGCAGTTTGGTCCCCAGTCAGGCATACTCTTCACTGGCTCACAATGCAGATTGAGGGACCAATGTCAACAACAAACATGTATTGCTTTAAATTTACAACATCCTCTTAGATAGCAAAAACATCCAACAAAGAGAGGAGAAGAGAAAGCTTTCAGTGAGGTCTCAAAGGACATACCAGATACTGTTAGCAGCCAGTAGCTTGTGTACACAGCCTAGCATGCTGAAGGCACCTACAAGACAGTGTTAGCAGACAATTAAGTCCGAAGTGTACACAGCCTTAATGATGGGACCTACTAGATAGTGTTGGCAGACCAGTTTGTAGTGTACACAGCCTTGATGATGGGACCTATAACATAGTATTGGCAGACCAGTTTGTAGTGTACATAGCCTTGTCTCACTAAGGGACCCACTAGATACAATCAGCAGAATAGTTTGTAGGGTACACAGCCTTGATGATGGGACCTACTAGAAGTGTTGGCAGACCAGTTTGTAGTGTACATAGCCTTGTCTCACTAAGGGACCCGCTAGATACAATTAGCAGATTAGTTTGTAGGGTACACAGCCTTAATTCCCCTGAGAAACTACCAACCTGACAAACTACCAATTGATACACTAAACAAGACACAATAACTGCAAATAAACCAAGTCAGACTTGTTCCTGAACAGTCCTCAGCAAGACCCTGGTGGACTTTTGCACTTAAATCAATATTTATAATTGATGGTAAATTCAGTAGCAGTGCAGGGTGCTGCATTTCTTATATTGTTCTTCTCTGTTTGTCATTCCACCACACTGTACTTTATGTGTAGCTTTTATATAATGCATATATTGTATTGTCATTATGGACTTATGTCTGAAACCAACAATATTCATCCATTCATTCACTTGATATTAGGTAACAGAATTTAAGAAAAGCCTGTTTCACTTTTGGTTTTTATTTGAGGCATAAATGTGCCAACAGAATTTGTCAAGCTTACATTGTCAAGCTTACATTGCAAGTATTTCCAGTCTTCTTATCCAATGGCAATTAAAATTTTTGTCTGTGATTACCTAATCAACTTTCATTGCAATGTTAAGCATGTCAAGTCAGTACACATCCATCTACCCCCTTCTTTCTAACATTATAATAGGATGTATTCATATTTAAATGCGGTCCTACTATCGAACAAAAGAGGGAGCCACCTGTATCAGGGCAGATCCATGTATTTAGCATGAACAACACAAACACAGAATATTCCTAAGAAAATGTATTAACATATATTTGAAACATAAAGGATGCCTAAATTGATTAGAAATGGGCTCTCTTTTGGTTAGAAAGCTGTTATTTATGGATGCTTCTGTAGTATATAATACAAATCTGCCCTGATCATGGTGGAAGCATCAGTGTGTTGCCCCGGCAACACAGCAAGTGCGCAGGATCGCAGTTACAAATGAATATCTCGTATTGTCTGTATACTTGTGAAAATGATGAACCATCCCTAGTTTGTCAGTTCCATAAATATATCAGTCCTTCACCCCAGGTAGCTGCATGTAGCTGCTAAGTCTTTGGTATGCAGACACCTGGCTGCAAACTAACTGGAAAGTTGGTATTTTTGTATAGGTTATAAGCCTAAGTTGCACATACATGAGTATAGGAAAAGGGTCACTGCACAATACTTAACTGTAAGTGCCCAAGTATTTTGACATTAGGAGTGCCCATGTATGTACCTGTATTTTACTTTTTGTGGCTGTTAATTTGGTAAATCAGACAGAGTGTATCAAGGAAAGAAATTGCATGCATGCATGTACATACATACATACATACACACTTACATACATACATGCATGCATACATGCAAACACACACACATACATACATACATACATACATGCATACATACATACACACATACATGCATGCATACATGCATACACATATACATGCATACATACATACATACATAAATACGTACATACATACATACATACATACATACATACATACATACATACATACATACGTATGTACGTACGTACATACATTCCTCTGTTTTTGTGTCAGGAGGATTATATTAAGTTAGCGACACCTACCTCACTAATATTGGCAAAGTATTGGCTGCGCTGGAAGATTGGTGGGTTGTCATTGACATCTGTAATGAGTATCTGAACTGGAATTTTGATCTGAAATTGAAGTATAAAGTATGTCTGTACATGTACACATGAGCTAGTAGCATGGTAACAGAAAGGATTAAGCATCTGGTGGGCTTCTTCACAACAACACTCATGAAACATTGGTGGAACGATCTGAAAGTTAATGCATCTCAAACAAACAAAAAACAAAAACAAAAAACAAAAAGTGCATGCTGATGAAAAAGCTTCACAAAAGGTTTTGAAAGATGTGGTATTGGTAAGTGCCAATCCAATGTGCAAACAAGTTGTGGTCAGGATGTGCACACTGCCTGCTCCTGCTGCCTTGGCATGACATAATGCCCAACAGCTTGCATCAGTGCACACTGGACTATAAGCTCAGGGACACTGCCATCCTGGGGCAGGTCATTTCAATGGCACATGTACATGTTGCTAATGCACTGAGGTCTCTTTGAAACTACCAGCTTACCATTGCTAGAGTGAAAATGAGTTTGTAGCCAAAATCACTGCAGCAATTACAATAGGCTTTATTTCAGGTGCCATGGTCCATAGGTAATACATAGTACAGTGTATGCATAACAGATATAGAAACAAAACTTTGAATAAATTGATCTACAATCTAAAACTAACCAGCTACATGATTATGTGAGACACTGTCCCATCTGGTTTGAAGCTTACTGCTCCCTCTGTAACCACACAGCACAAATGCCTTCAGTATTGTGTCATCCTTATGTTCAAGTCTTGTTTCAAGGCTGCATACACTTTTCCAAATGACCATGTCAAAAGTCGGCACATCTTTGTTTACAATCTGTTGTGAGCAAGATATGCAGACTTGGGGTGAAACTGTTACTGAGCAAGATATGGTAACTTGGGGTGAAACTGTTACTGAGCACGATATGGAGACTTGGGGTGAAACTGTTACTGAGCACGATATGGGGACTTAATTGGGGTAAAACTGTTTGTTACTGACCAGGATATGGAGAAGTATGAAATAATAGACTTGCCTTTGTTGACAAGGTAAGGTTTGAAGACTTTGATCATGTTGATAGTCACGGGTTTAGAGGCTTATTTCTACTCAATATGAACCAACCTTCTTCTTGATGTTTCTAGCTCAAGGTGAGCAGCTTTTGCATTTCTTTATTTTGCTGTTTTGACCTTACATACACTGTATACCAAAACACCAGGAGTACCTTACATACACTGTATACCAAAACACCAGCAGTACCTTACATACACGGTATACCAAAACACCAGGAGTACCTTACATACACGGTATACCAAAACACCAGGAGTACCTTACATACACTGTATACCAAAACACCAGCAGTACCTTACATACACGGTATACCAAAACACCAGCAGTACCTTACATACACTGTATACCAAAACACCAGCAGTACCTTACATACACGGTATACCAAAACACCAGGAGTACCTTACATGTGCTTCATACCAACAAACCATGGGTACCTTCCATATACTGTATGCCAAAACACCATGGGTACCTTACATAAACTGCATACCAAAATACCATGGGTACCCTACATAAACTGCATACCAAAATATGATGGGTACCTTATATATATTGCACACCAAAATACCTTGGATACCATCCACCTGCATACTGCATACCAAAACACCATGGCAAATGATCTGAGCAGCCAGACATTTGTTTATCTCATACACAGCCTACTGATGTATTCATTCCTGAGCTGAATGCTGTACAGACGGTGTAGCAGGAGGCCACAGACCACAGTTAGAAATCCTTCATGTTTTCATATTTGCATTTTTCAGTCTATAAAATCAGCATTTTGGTGTTTTAAAATTCCGTGAACGGCACTTATTAGATAAAAATGTCAGCAAAACATGTATGTATTTTTGTCATATAATTCCCAGCTCGTTAATTTGTGACAATTGGAATACAAAACAACACCTGGATGTCAGCTTTATACAGGTGTATGAACTGTGCTCTTGCCAGGGTCACATCATTGTCCTTACCCACTATAAAATTCCCACCTGGCCTGGAAGACAGTGCACCTATATGACCACCAATGAAGCAACTCTGTGATGCAGCAAACCTGACTTAGCTAACTTTATTTAAACAGAAGCTTCAGCATGCTGAAAACACAGTATTTTCACAATTATGGACTATCTCCGTTGGGATGTGCAACCAGCCAATCACAACTGTGGTCTGTAACCAGGAGACAAAGAAGAAGAGAAAAGTGTACAAGAGAACATATTCCAAAACGTTCCAAGAAAAGCTGTTGACCTGGACCATCATGTTCTGTGAGAACTCTAGGCATGATGGTACAGGAAAAAGGAGTCTTTTCATAAGGAATATCAATCTAGAATCTTCATCATAATTGACAGTAGTACAGCTTAAGTGGTTGGATTTCCATGGCAGTTGACTTTGAAAGAGTTAAAGTTGGGGCATAATGACAGTCATAACAACGGTGTTGATTTCAACCATCTGTTCTTAATGAGCATGAAATGAATTTCAATTGGGCAACATGGACACAGATTAGTGTTCATCCAATCCTCATTAAAGAAGTATATTGATAAATATGGAAGCAATTAGATACGGACAGCCTCACACTGGTCATTCTTGCAAACGACCTTTTGCACTCTGCAAAATGAATCATAAAGCAGTATACAACAATTTCACAAAGAATTCAGTAAACAGCAGATCTGAGATCCATACTCTCTGCAAATACAACTATGGAAACATAAAAAATAAAGTTTCCCTTAAATCATGTCACTGAAGAACCAGCAGGTCCAACTGGGGATGAGGTGGGGGGTGGTCAAATAAGGTCAACTTTTTTCCTTCTGGAGTACTTTGAACATACGAATTTTTGGCCTTATATTTTAATTATTTTTTAACATTTTGGCCAGCAATTGCCTGACAAATGTGTCATATTTATAACAAAGTGTCCAGAGTGTTGCCCAAAGCAGAAGAGTTGCCAGGAATTTCTGTCAATTAACTGCCTTCAAAGTATTTTTAGATTGATGACAGACATATGTATGCCAGACAGTGAAAAATAGAAGAAAGCCAGCATGGTGTGCCTGTGGCTGAGTAATGACCAGCACACTGCCAGAACATTGTGTCTGTAGCCTGCATGTGTAATGACTAGCATAATACCAGCACAATGTGTCTGTAGCGTGCATGTGTAATGACCAGCATAGTGCCAGCACAGTGTCTGTACCTGTGTAATGGCCAGCATAGTGCCAGCAGTGTGTATGCTGCCTGTGTTATGACCAGCATAGTGCCAGCACAGTGTGCCTGTAGCCTGAATATTGACCAGCATAGTTCCAGCACAGTGTGTCTGTAGCCTGTGTAATGACCAGCACAGTGCCAGCAGTCTGTCTGTAGCCTGCATAATGACCAGCATCAGCACAGTGTGCCTGTAGCCTCAGCAATGACCAGCATAGTGCCAGCACAGTGTACCTGTAGCCTGTGTAATGACCAGCACAGTGCCAGGACAGTGAGCCTGACAGCTGTGTAATGACCAGCATAGTGCCAGCACAGTGTGCCTGTAGCCTGTGTAATGACCAGCACAGTGCCAGGACAGTGAGCCTGACACCTGTGTAATGACCAGCATAGTGCCTGGACAGTGTGCCAGATGCCTGTGTAATGACCAGCATAGTGACAGCACAGTGTACCTGTAGTCTCAGTAATGACCAGCATAGTGCCAGCACAGTGTGTCTGCAGCCTGTGTAATTACCAGCATAGTGGTCACATTACACAGGCAATACATTACAAGTATCTTTTACTCATTTACATGTAGTCAGCACATAAAGCTTACAATCATCCATTTGTGTCATTCCAGTGTAGAATATGTGGTCAAAATATTAAGTTTTTGGACAATTTGAAAAAATGAAGCTGACATGATACTTAACATTACAGTTATGTACAGTGTACATGCATTTGAAATCTGACAGTGGACTGACAAGAGCTAAGTGCTAGCTGTGCCTCATTTGACAAAACATTAGTTGACGTGTAAGTTTTCTTTGTTTAACAGCAAGCACCGAGAATGTTCTGATAGACTGCTTTATCACCTTGTCGTGTTAGTGACATTTTGTACTTGTATCAAAAAGCCTTTATTTGGTGTTGCATATTGAGTAGTAGAGCATATTTTTAATACATGTATGTAAATGGTACTTCTGTGCTACATAATTCATATAAAGTTATGTTATTGATTTGGCATATCTTGATAAATGCTGTTGCAAATCTGCACCCTTGACTGGGTGCATCTGCCTGAATTGATTTCAGTGAACTCAAGTGACATTTTTACGATCAATGTAATTTACAAGCTAGCAAGCAATCCCATCCATTGTGCACCATTACCAGAGCAAAAGAACAGTCCAGCTGAAATATTGGACAAGAGGCAATTACATTAAAGACATAAATCTACCTATTGAGGCTTTTTCCTTTCCTTGAAATCAGAAGATCAACCTAATGGATCTTTTTGTGGTAAATATTTTCCATCTAATTACAGTTTGCAGGTTAAGCATCACTTTTGTACCATTCACCTGAGTCACTGATACCATTAACCCAAGCCACTAATTCTATTATCATTCAACTGAGTCACTGATACCATTAACCTGAGCCACTAATTCTATTATTCCATTCACCTGTGTCACTACAGTGGTACCTCTTTTGAGAGACCGCCCCTACAGCAGGTCAAAATGAGGTCTCTCAAAACAGGTGGTCTTTTATTAATTAGAGGTACAACAACATGGAAAAGATAGCACAGTCTTCTGAGAGAGCGCTCTTACAAAGATATGCGGTCTCTCATTAGAGGGGTCTCTCAAAAGAGGTACCACTGTACATGTAATTCTATTATACCATTCAACTGAGTCACTAATACCATTAACCTGATCCACTAATTCTATTATACCATTCACCTGAGTCACTTAATTCTTGGCCTTTATTTACAATGTTCCTCCCAGATTATGAAACTGAAAGTAAAATATCCTCCATAATGCAGACATTTTTACTTCACTAGTAAGGCCCTTTATCTCAAGATATATTGATTATATTGTATGTCCATGTGTTGAAAATTCTTAGAAATTGCAAAGAAAATTATTTTAAAGAAATTTGTTTACAGGTAAAAACCTTGATCTTTATCATGCTACATTTCTAGATTATAAAGATATAGATAATGAAATAACAGATAACAGTTTTGTTACTGAAATTTATCACAAAATAAATTATTTCAATTTTGAAGTCGTAAATTATCCTTTTTCAGAAAGTAGTACCTCCGTAAAATTAGGTTATGATAATATTATGTGTCAGTCATGTTTCAGATAAACTTATAGATGTTGCATTTATAGTTAAATTTACACATTTATATGCATAAACTCATATCAATAAGTCATGAATTACAGTTTTTAAAAATTCCTTTCACACCTTTTGTTGCAGACATCCTGAATTGGTTTTAAAATTTGGGTTCTCCAATTTTAATACATTCTGGTACTCTATTACATCATAAGGTATTTAAATGTCAAAGTTTTCTGATTTACTTACTGTTCTTATAATAATTCCTTTATCATTGTTTTCTTTTTTATGCAAGAGAACTATATAGGCAATTCTTTCACACCTTTTTTATTCTCTTAACTGATATATTAACCTATTTATTTCATCTTCAGAACGAGCAGGACTCGAACCTGCAACCTTTGGCACCAGTCGCCTAGCTCAAATGGGAAACACACATATCCACTCGACCAAATCCCCATTCTTAAAAAAGAATGGTTCAATGGAGGTAGTTATGTGCGAGTGCCATAACAACATGGTTATGCAATATATGTACTGAGTCGGCATTTAATTATTTCCAGAATCAGGGACTTAAATCCACCCGCACTAAGGAAATGCCAAAAATATATATTTCATGTTCGGAAAGAGTGGGACTCGAACCTGCAACCTTTGCCACCAGTTGCCTAGCTGAAATGGGAAACTCACATATCCACTTGACCAAATTATCAATCTTAAAAAAGAATGGTTCAATGGAGGAAGTTATGTGCAAGTGCCATATCAACATGGTTATGCAGTATATGTGCTGACTGCTGAGTCAGCATTTATTTCCAGAATCGGGGACTTATATCCACCAGCATGAAGGAAATGCCAAAAATATTTCATTTTCGGAACGAGCGGGACTCAAAGCTGCAACCTTTGGCACCAGTCACCTAGCTGAAATAGGAAATGCACACTTCCAATTGACCAAATCCCCCTTCTTAAAAAAGATGATACAAACAGATGGTGAAAACAAAATACATGTACAATTAAAGAAATTAAAGGAAGTGCAGACTTGTGCCTCTTACAAGATAAGCAACATGCTGGCTATTGAATCAGACATCCTCATGATATATTTTAAATTAGCCTTTACCTACACACTTGAAAAATATATTAAACAGTAAATAACATGAAAGTGAAAGGTATGACCCACACTTGGCTTTGACTGAATGCAAGATTGTTATATTATAAAATGACAATTAAGCCTTCATAAAGGCCTATGTAGCATTTATAAATTCAGGTCTTACGAACAACTAATTTTCAGTGTATACATATTGATGCATTCTTCCAAATTGTGATATCTACATGCCTGGTTTCCTGTGTGCAGTAGAAACTATTGGGAGCATGACTCCAGCTCGGTCCCAGCCACAAAGGGCATCTCACATGTCAATTCACTTCAGAATCCAAAATTTTCTTTTTCTAATTTAGTTTAATCAAATTAGGTATAGAGCTACATGGGACTACTGTTTTGCTTATGTTGACTCAATCTATAGCTGGGATTTTCATTAAAAGAAAAAAGAGAAAACACACACATGAATAATTCCTCCAAAAGATCACAATAAAAGCACATCTTTATGCATGTCCAGGAATTGAAGGCTACGAAACATGCTTGATGGTTTCCCGCTTATGATTTGCCTATAAATTCATTTGGCTGCTCAGTCTTCAATTTTCAAAATTTCCAATTGAACGTAGCAGTACTTAATGAAAGTAACGATTTAGACATAAGCACTGCCTGGAGTGGCTATGAATTGTAGAGAGATTGTGATAGGCCTATTTTAATGCTGGAACCCCACAACATGGATCTGACCATTTTCCAATTATGATGTAATTTATAGGGTGACTCTTCAAAATCACATATTACAGTTAAGTTTTTTTTTCAGTTGGATAATTGGTGGTGACTTTATACTGTAATGAAATTGGGTCTGTTCCAAGACCAAGTGATCCAGGTTCGTATGGAGCTTCCCTAGAATTATGCTTGATGTATTGAGTGGATCATTTCTGGTAGGTGCAGTCATTCAAGTCAGGCATTGGCTTATGTTTTGTAAAAGATTTTGGTGTTAAATTGAATTCACGTAAGTGTGGGCCACATTAATAAGTAGGTCTATCAGTAAAGGAACATTATATTTGCTTAATTCCTTATTACATCAGCTCAGGATCTTTGTATTAAAGATACAAACACTGTGTCACCAGTCAGCAGAATATCTTGTCTCAGGGTTAAAGGCACCAAAATAAGTCTTGTACTGGTTCCCCAATGGTGTCCCAATTATATACAGTTAAACCCGTGTTAATTTAACAGTCACCAAATGCATCAACATTGTGCAACCTTTTTCAAACACTTTCCTGACCGTTTCAAAACCATTTCCTCTTATTGCATTAAAACCCATTTAAACACTTTTAAACCTTTCTGTAATGGGTAACAACGATTTCACACACTTTCTCAACCTTATTGATGAAAATGTTGAAATGGTTTGAAATAGTTTGCAACTGTTTGAACCATTTGAAACCATTTGTCAACCTTTTGCAAACCTTTTACAACATTTACAAATCCCAGTACAACACTTTGCAACACAAAAATGCATTTGGCTGTTAAGTTTTAGATGGGCTTAACTGTATAAGGACTATTAAAGCCTAAAACTTTCTTCCTAATTTCAAATATTATCAGTATGATTTGTCCTTTTTACAAATGAAATCTTTAATCCATGTTAAAAAAAAAAAGTATAGACCCACATCTTTTACATGGATTGTGAAGCAGGCCAAGCCTATATTAATCACTCTCCACAGCACAGATCATGGCGTATACTTCCTAACTACATGTTTAGTGGAGGAAACAGAAGGACTTGGAGAAAACCATCGTGCACAGTCAGAGCGGTAGGAACTCTTTCCACATGCTTATCGCGATATCGCGGTAATGTTGTCAGTGTTGACGCCACTCAGATGGCCTTCAAACAAATACATTCAAAGTTTCATAAAAACTTTTAAAATGATCAGAGGAAGCTGATTTTAAATAGGGACCTGGTCCATCATAAGATACATCTCTGACAAAATTTTGGTAAAGTTGCGGTCAATAAATTTTTGAGATATTGCAGTAACATTGCCAGGGTTGAAGCCACAGATTGAAAGTTTCATCAAAAGTTTTAAAATACTCAAAGGAAACTGGTTTTCAACAGGAATCTGGTTCGTTATAAGGCCTTTCTGTGACAAAAATTTGGTGCAGCTACAATGAATATTTTTTGAGATATCGTGGTAACGTTGACAAGACGGACGGCTAGATGGATGGACGATGCAGGGGACAACAATACCCTCTGGCACGTAATAAAAGTGAAACCTGTCTTCAGGAACCACCCACAGGACCTTTGAAAAATGGTCCTTTCTGACACATTGTCCCTAAAAGCAAGTAAAATTAAACTAAAATATGCTAATGGGGATGTTGAGACTGGTCCTTTAGCACAGGTGGTCTTTTAGCAGAGGTGGGCTCATAGGCAGGTTCTACTGTAATTATTTTTTTACTAAGCCACAAGAGCAAAAGGGGCCCTTTTAGAATATGGACACTTTGGGAGGAATGCACAGTAAGTTCGTCCATTCTGTACATGTTATTTCAAGGATCTTATTCACACAGATTTTTGTCAAACCATATATAACAAAAAATCAGATTTTCAAAAAATATCAAATAAAATGGCAATTATATTACATGGCCATCACAGACTGCTGTGCTTGCTAGGATGTGTACATTTTTGGGGATGAAATATAAATTGGAGGGCAAGAGAGATGTATATTAGCACAGGACTGTCCAAGTTAGCTCAGCATGGCAAGTGTGCACACATATCAAAACAGTGAATCTCAAGCTTCATATTTTTCTCTTGTTGATACAAACCTAGGTAACAACTCTTGCTTGCCTACTTAATTAATTCTCCTGTATTTTGCAGGGCTTGAATATTAACCCTTTCCCCAGGGGTTGAATATTAACCCTCCCCCCCTTGAATTAAGACTGAGTCAACATTTTTCCGTGGCACAGGTTGGGCACTTAGTGTGGGAAAACTGTTGATCTGGGACATAAATCTGGACAGGGCTCATCTACAATTCTCAGTCAAACTGTTTTTCATTAGCACTGAAATTAGTTGAAAACACAAGGAAATTTGACCAGAAGCCAGTTTGGGTTGTGTGTGTGTGGGGGGGGGGGGGGTAATTAACCACTTCTGCTACAGGGCCATTCAACATTTCCAAAATGATTACAATGGTAGACAGAAGCCAATGAATTATGTTCAGTTTTGCAAGATTTTCAAATGTTGCTCAATTTATGGGTCAAAATGAACATATTAATGGTGGCAGATCCAGAACAGGAAGGTAATACATAAGCTAGACTGCTCCGGAAAAATTATGACAGTTTTTTAATGGTCACTATAAGTTATCATTTAGGTCAGAAGGCAAGCCCTTTATGAAGTAAAGTGGTATTCTTTGAGACAGCAGTATATAGGAGCACAGTTTTGTGTTTTACAATACACATATAATTACATATATGCAGAAATACAGTACATATATGACAATACACATAATATATACATAAACACAGTACATGGATGACAATATACCCATAATGACATATTATACAAATACAGTACATAATTACACACACATATTAAAGAGGATGTTGTGGTTACTGCCACGAAGCTGATCTGTCAGGAATGTGAACCTTTGTCAATGATTTTCTAGGCTAACTATCCATTTTTCAAAAATGGGATCCTTCCAGGAGTTTACTCCATGGTGCTAAAATATTGACCATGTTTTCATTTGTCTTCCTTTTTCATCTCAAACTCGCTGCTTTTATACTTTTGAGGATCCCCCCTAAAATAAAAAACAACTAGAACAGACTGATTTTCCAACAGAAAATCAAATGTCTCCTGGTGGAACACTTATGTCTCTGAATAAGCTACAGGTGATAACAAATTACAAATGACCAAGTTTGCCTGAAAATTACAATCCTATTTTAGCTCTCACCTAGATACATTACTCTAGCAATTGTCATCAAGTTCTTCAAGACTTATTACAGAGAGACCAATTTCACATAAATGACCCTGTGACCTTGAAAATTAGGTCAAGGTCACCCAAATACAATCCCAACCTTGGTCTTACCTTGATACATAATCCTATCAAGTTTCATCAAATTCCATCCTGTTCTTCATGACTTATCACACGGAAACCAATTTCACATAAGTGACCCTGTGACCTTGAAAATTCGCTCAAGGTCATCCAAATACAATCCCAAACAAGGTCTTGCCTAGATACATAATCCTACCAAGTTACATCAAATTCCATCAAGTTCTTCAAGACTTATCGCACGGAAACCAATTTCACATAAGTGACCCTGTGACCTTGAGAATTCACTCAAAGTCATCCAAATACATTCTCAACCTAGGTCTTGCCAAGATACATAATCCTACCAAGTTTCATTAAAGTCCATCCTGTTCTTCATGACTTATTGAACGGAAACCAATTTCACATAAGTGATCCTGTGACCTTGAAAATTAGATCAAGGTCATCCAAATAGAATCCCAAGCTAGGTCTTGCCAAGATACATAATCCTACCATGTTTCATCAAATTCCATCCTGTTCTTCATGACTTATCGAATGGAAACCAATTTCACATAAGTGACCCTGTGACCTTGAGAATTCCCTCAAGGTCATCCAAACACAATCCCAACCTAGGTCTTGCCAAGATACATAATCCTACCAAGTTTCATCAAATTCCATCCTGTTCTTCATGACTTATCGAACAGAAACCAATTTCACATAAGTGACCCTGTGACCTTGAAAATTAGGTCAAGGTCACCCAAATACAAACCCAACCCAGGTCTTGCCTAGATACATAATCCTACCAAGTTTCATCAAATTCTGTCATGTCCTTCAAGACTTATCACACGGAAACCAAGTGTAAAAGAACCTGAACAAGAAGAAGAAGAAGAACAACAACAACAACAACAACAACAACAACACCAAGAAACGGGCACTAAAACAATATGTCCCCCGGCTTCCACCGGGAGACATAATGACAGCAGAATGTGTTCATCTTAATGTGATTCAAGTTCATAAATGCTAAATTTTGTGGAAAATATTCATATTCCTTGGCAACTTGCCTCATTGGGTGATTCTTAAAAATAAAATTCAAGGACTTTTCCAGGACCTTTGTCGCAAATTCTGGATTTTCAAGGTTTTCAAGGCCTTGAAAATGAATGTAGCAAATTTAAGTACTTTCAAGCCCTCAACGACCCGTGCGAACCCTGAAATAAGTTTTAAAAAAAAAATGAAAACATATTTTTACAGTCATTGACCTCAGTTTGTCCTTTCAAGACCACTCATGCTCGAAACTGAAAACACCAGAAGAAACCCCATGGTACATTTCTATACATGTTCAATTGTAACCATATGCACTAAGCCTTATTACCCAGATATATGGCAACAATATCTATATACACTGATGCAGTGGCCACAATCAAAGTTCAATGTTACAATACTCTGCAAATAATTGAAATATCCTAATCAAACTGGACCAAAATAAATATAGAAATTAAATTGAAACACTTTTTTGAGAAATTTATGCTTTTGTACTGCAGAAAAGGGACAAAATAGCTTTATTGTAAAAAAAAAAAAAAAGTAAAAAGAAAAAACAAAAATATTAGAAACTAGAACAGACTGATTTTCCAACAGAAAATCAAATGTCTCCTGGTGGAACACTTATGTCTCTGAATAAGCTACAGGTGATAACAAATTACAAATGACCAAGTTTGCTTGAAAATTACAATCCTATTTCAGCTCTCACCTAGATACATTGCTCTAGCAATTGTCATCAAGTTCTTCAAGACTTATTGCAGAGAGACCAACTTCACATAAATGACCCTGTGACCTTGAAAATTAGGTCAAGGTCACCCAAATACAAGTCCAGGCTTGGCCTTACCTTGATACATAATCCTACCAAGTTTCATCAAATTCCATCCTGTTCTTCATGACTTATTGAACGGAAACCAATTTCACATAAGTGACCCTGTGACCTTAAGAATTCGCTCAAGGTCACCCAAATACAATCCAGCCTTGGTCTTACCTTGATACATAATCCTACCAAGTTTCATCAAATTCTATCCTGTTCTTCATGACTTATTGAACGGAAACCAATTTCACATAAGTGACCCTGTGATCTTGAGAATTTGCTCAAGGTCGCCCAAATATAATCCAAACCTAGGTCTTGCCTAGATACATAATCCTACCAAGTTTCATCAAATTCCATCCTGTCCTTCATGACTTATTGAACGGAAACTAATTTCACATAAGTAACCCTGTGACCTTGAGAATTCGCTCAAGGTCACCCAAATACAATCCAAACCTAGGTCTTGCCTAGATACATAATCCTACCATGTTTCATCAAATTCTGTCATGTCCTTCAAGACTTCTCGCATGGAAACCAAGTGTTGAAGAACCTGATCAACAACAACAACAAGCGGAAGAAACGGGCAATAAATCAATATGTCCCCCGGCTTCCACCGGGAGACATTAATCAAACAAGGTGGTATTGCATTGCCATTGGCAATATAAAAATTGAGTTATTTACCACCTACCTAAAATGACTAATCTATCACTATACAATGCAAATCAAGTTTTACCCTTAAATGTATTTGTTTCTGCGCAATTGTAAGTCAACCATTGCAGTATGTGTTCTAACAAGAAAGAAGAATTTATAGCCATCGGGACCATCGTCCTCTACTTTATTCCTGCAATGCAAAATATAAGAAAATGAGAATTTGCAAGATTCCGCATACCCCCAGAAAATCAATCAATATGCCACAGATGTATAGAGCAACTGACCCCATGTGCCTTCTGAAACAAGATCAGCCCAAAGCCCAGGGCTGGCAGCTCTTGCTGTGCCAAGAAAAGTGAAAAAATCCCGTAAGCTTAAAATGCAAATGAACACTAGATGTCCACAATGAATATAGAGGTCTATAAATGGACACTGAAATTTATCGCTGGGGTGAGTTGCAAACTATGCACAAAAGATAAGAAATCTATTTGTCTGCATACACTTCAGTAAAACTCCATTTTAGGGCTATAACTACTAACTACTACTGTACTAGTATAGTAGTAAGGAAGGTTCCTATGACAACAGCCACATTCCTACCTTTGCCAAGATTTCCATGCCACAGTTAAATCCATAGCATCTTGGAATAGTAAAGTGCATTGCGCCACAGGCCCATTCTGCCAGAAAAGGGATTCATTTTTTTAAAACAAAAATTGGAAGATATGGGACAGGAAGGATTCATGTCAACACAACACTGTTCCGCAATGACCCCGAGGTGTACACTGCATCTTCTAAGTTCTCCAGCATCCTCAGTGGAAGACATGTATAAATGCTATTTTGTCTGTGATTGGCTGTTTGTATATGTATTCTTGTTCCTTATTGCATGAGAACATCTTGGCGTAAATTTTTGCACCAATATTTTGAAGTATTTTTAAGCACCGGGACTCAACTAGTACCCCTATTATGGCGTTTCCCAAAACTGAAAGCTTCCATTCATTGAGGGAAAATGAACAAGAATGTGTCCTTGCCTTATTTAATACACAATAAACATAGCAATGAATTCAAATTTTAAATCTTTCGATCATACTCTTTCAAAATAAACGTTTTTAAAATTAATGTTTTCAAAAACACCTTTCACTTTTTTGTCCTTGAGCCTTGCCAGGTACCAGGTACCAGAACATGGTTTTAGTATTTGCTACCCTTGAGAGTAGGGAGTGATAAGAAATTCAGCAGTACATCATATAAGCAAACTCTACGACTGTGAATTTCCAAAAGAGGGAAGAAGGTTACTGAATGTTCACATACAGAATGCCCATGCAACAATATCACTTGTTTCATTTTTACAATTTACAAGTACTTATTGTTCACTTTGAAATGTGTAGAAAGTACCAAATCTTAGCAGTTTACCTTACTCTTGAAAGAAGTTAGCTTGCAGTGTGGTTTGTATTTATTTCTGTAACCAGAAATTTTAGCATTTTTGCAGGCTACTCACAAGCCTTGCCGGCAGTTTAAAAGGTCCTGTCAATCACCTTTTGTGCACGCGCACTTATCATTTCTTGGATGATATGGATTGTGCTAATTTTTGCTTGCGGCCACAAAAATGCCCCCAAAATGCAACTGGAAAGAAATAAAAAGTGCATATAGTTACCACATATGCCTCAAAAGTAAGGTATATTGATGAGAAAAGGTCATGCATTGGATATATCTGCACGTAACAATCCATTGTTGTAATATTCACAAAATCCACTTCCGTAGAGCAAGGTTGATAGACTATACGTGTTGACATCCTAGAACAACCGAGGGGGGCGGGGAGGGGGGCAGGAGGAGCCGTCAAACGCACTACATGGCCATGGATCAACTAACATCTGACGTGGAACTCCTCTCACCTAGCAATGACCAGAGGGCAAAGTCCAATTATATCAGTGTCCTCACTGATACTAGAGTTAAAATTAACATCCGGTCCTAAGACTTTTACAGAAACTCAAACATCCTCTTCAGTCAAGGTTAATCACCACCAGGAGTTTATATCCACATGCCTAAACAAGAACACAACACCGAGAGGGCTACGTAGATCAATACAGAACCACAACTGCCATTGCTTGACAAGGACTTCATCTTGGAATGGTGTATCATGGCAGAAGATGCGCACAAAAGTTTTTATCATGCCTAAGATACCGAAAAGAGCAGGTTGATAACTCATAAATTATCCTAGGACTCCGTGTTTATATCTCTTACCCAAAATACACAAAGAACACGCCCAGGGCTGCAAGACCCATTGTCTCAGCTGTGCGTGATCCGACAGACAACATTTCATTTATTAGGCCCACGTCACACTGCTGAAGCTGTCTGGATAGATGAGTTATCCACAGTCAAACCTTTAGCCCCTTATTCCAAAGAAGGAAAGTGGTAAGAAGCTACCACGGACAATCTTTATGCTTGTCAGTATTGCCTTAGGCCTACAGTTCCCAAAAGTCGGGCATCATTCAGTAGGCATCTGCAGCTGGGGGGTAGGGGGTGGGGAGGGCACTCCCATTAGTGATGATACTGGGCCGCTCTGAAGGCTTCTCTTTTCAGTGTAATTTCCCTAACAAAGGTCCAGTATTTTGCCCCAAATCCCCCCCCCCCGGGCAATTTTTCTCTTTTATGGCTTGAAATTCGGGAAAATTTTCCTTACTGAGGTCAAAGGTCACACACCACCCAAAATTTAGGGAATTACCCCCTTTCTTTGATTCTCTTGCTAGGGCTTGCTGCTTTTGCACCAAGACATTTAGCAGAAGCGACAACTTAAGGCGCCATTTCAAGTCTCATCGGACTCAAGCAGGCCCATAGCCGGGGAGTGGGGGAATCGGAACGTTTGTTCGATAATACCCCAGCCCCTATGCAAGTTTTCCACCTTCACTGCTCTCCCCCCAAAAAATTTACCTATTTGCCTCTATCTCCGAAGGTCTCCCAATTTTGCCTTAAGTAGTCTGCTTAGAGACTCTGATATTGATGTATGACACAACCAAGAGAGTATGTGTAGTATTTTATCATCATATTTATTGCATTCTAGCATTGATTAAGAACACCTTCCAATATTGACAGAATCCAGGAAATGCTGTTTTTTTAAAAAAATGGGAGGGGGGCATGCCCCCAGATCCCCCTAGCATGGCTTCACATCTACGGTGCATGGCGCCTTGGGTGCTGATTTAAAAATGCCCTTCCCCCCCCCCCCCCCCCCCCCCTCTTCAGAAAGCTGGCTGCGGGCCTGTCAATTCTTCAAACCTATATATGGTTTCTACCATGGGAACAAGCGCAAACACCATGTGTATGTACACAAGACCCTTTGAAGCTACGGAGGTCACATATGGCCAAAAATACAGGCGCCCACACCAAGCCACATGGCAGTGCATCAAACACGGACACGACGATCGACCCCAACTTTCAAAATCTGTCAAGCTCCAAATACCACTAAGGGCAAACCAAGCAGCAAAGCAAGACCCGTCCCTGTCATTGTGTTACCAAAAAAGAGCAGGAGACGATTTTAAATAGGCCTAGGCCTAAAAGGCACTCCCTGGCACGGCACGTACCCAAAGATTTCCTTGACACCCTCAGTGACCTCAGTGGCACCTAGGCATCCTGAGTGTTTCTCAATGGAAACAGGATTTTTACTTATCTGATATTGGAACAGTAGGCCTCTCTACTCCTTGAATTATCTTTAATCTTCAATTATCAACACTGAATGACTTTCATTACTATGATTTATAATTGAATATGATGTCTCTATTTAAATTAACTTACTGCAGGATGGACGCGCAACAATCAAGCCGAGCTGCATATTCTATTAGGCCTACACCGCCCGGGACGATGAGAAAGTAACCCGTTGAGCAAGAACCATATCATCATTATCATGAATAATTATTATCAATTTGAACAGATTAATCACCTCCATAATATCCACAATTAAGTCAAAAAGCCATTTTTTTTAAGAACCCTAATTGTGGTAAATCAAGGCATAACTCAAGCACAGAAGCATGATTATACATGTATCTTTATTATTGGTTGAAAGCATGGACATATAAACAGTTTACAGAATATAAAAAATTCCACTGACATTATGTTAGTCTACTTACCTTGGTGCTTGCTTTGATCTAACCAGTCATGATTTAATATGATCACCTGTTCATTTAACATAAAATACGAGTGTACGAAGATACAAATTCTCCTTTCAATCGTACAGAGCTAATTCTTTTCTTATGATTCAATATGGTGAAATATGAAACTCCTCTTTCTCGCATATGTTAAATTCCCCTTAAGCACACTTAAAGAATGGAAATAAAGCATTTTCTGAGGACCACTCTCCTGCTCAAGAAGGGGTAGTAAAACCCCGAGGGGGGTCTTCCATTTTTTCTCTGCAATTAATTGTGGTGTTGGCTCTTTATTTCCTGATGATAAATGATACTTTGCAAGTATTTTGTTGTTGGAGCCATTGCACGTTAGTTGATGTGAAAAAAGTGTATAAACACACGGTGCTTGGTAGGTACAGTACATGATACTTGTCCCTGCAGTGTGTACATAATTGGCTCCATAACGCATACATGTGGTGTGCAAGGCTTCTCTCAACTCACCAGATGGCATCATACTGCTTGCATCATGGCACATTATAAACTGAAAATTGCATAAACATAATTATAGCAAAATGAAAATGACTACTCACTGTTTGCATCCTAGCTTTTATAGTACATCCTAGTTCTATGCTAATTGATTCTTGCTTTTCTCGATCCAGCTTCTTCACTAAGGTCAAGTTGCGGCTCACAGGGTCAAAGGTCAAATGTTCATTTTGAATTGTAACTTGAATCTCTATGTGTCTGTTACTGCCTATGATGCTAAGGTGTGATAAAACTTTTCCTGGAAAGAAGAGAAAAAAAATGCATAAACATATAGCTTTTACTTATACCATACATAATGGGAAATCTATGACTAGAATGACTCCGATTGCTAAATTACGCCTACCCATGCCTGCAGTCCATGAAAAGAATCTTTTTCCAGCAAGTTTGTATTCCCAAAACACAATAAATCTGGATAAATTTTCAAGCAATAAAAGCATGAGAACACACACACACACACCAACCCTGCTTGGTGCAAAACCATGCAAAAAAATAAAACTACAGAACAAAATATATGCAATGAATATTGGACAAAGTCACTCATTCACTCATAGATTGTCTTGTGCAGAGGGTCTAGAATTTATAAACTACTTGATGGAAATTATAAGTGATCTGATCATGGTCTTTAATGGCATTTTGAGATTGGCAGTTAAACACAGTTCTCTCACTTAGTACACAAGTCTGGTGAAGATCTACAATGTTTGAAATGAATTGCCTTGTGGTTCGAGATTCTAAGTCGTTAATCATAAAACCGCACAAATATTCATAGACCAATTGTCTTTAGGATGTGCACTTACTGAGATATGCACGAAAATATTAGACCTGCTGCTATTCAGTTGTAACATGTTAACATGTACATACCCTTCCGATTTTTCCTTATTTTATAATTTGTTAAAAATTAGAAAATAATAGCAAAATGACATAGTGAACAAATTTGGTGGAGGTGAGTCAAGGATCATTCACAGTAAGGGGTGCTATCAATTACAGTTCAATGTAAGATGAAAAACTTAAGTAGCTTAGTTTTGGGACAGACCCTCCTTTCCCCTTCCCGTAAAAATACTAAGTGGGCTTTACATTGAAATTGCATCTTACATTCTGTGTAAATTTTGGATTAGAGTACTTTCTCTGCATCCATGATGTATACACCTCAGCTACCAAGAAATAGATGTTTTACCCTTCCCACTTCTCTTTTCCCTGCCAGTCTACTCTCCTTTGAAAGCAGCCGTTAGTCACGGTGTGCACACCCTCCGCTAGCTTGTTTCTCACTTTGACTTAATATCTTTATTACCAAAACAGCTGTCTGTGCCCACCTTCACTTGTTTTTTGGTACAAAACAGATGCACAAGTAATGATCAGTGTGTCAATTTAATATCGCATTTTCTCAAAATTAACATTACCACATGTTCGTTTAAATTTGACAAAAGTTAGTGAACAAAGTTAATCAGAGCACCTAAATCTATTGACTAAAGTGCTATCTCATTGATTACATAATACCAATTAAGCTAAGAGATAGGTGTTGTTTGAAGTTCAGGTCAGTGCAGACCCTGCAGCCAATGCCAGCGAGCAGAAATGGGGGTTAAAACCAGTCTCAAAAATGGCACAAAGCTGGGTGTATTTAGCTGAAGTGCACACAGCATGGCTGTGTCAATAATATACGCATATTCTGTGGAGATCTTTTAAATATATCTACAAGGGATTAAAATTATTTTAACGCTGTGTTCAGCTCGTTTGTTCTATTTGCTGCCCACACGTTGACTACTTTTTATGAATTATGGCAAAAATAACCCAAGCAAGGCTTCACTAAACTAAGGTCAATGTTTTAAATGACAAAAAGAATTTCTAAATATTTTGAAATACAGTAATGAGCATTCGATCTTGAGCACTTTCCAGTTGCATGTATTATTAAAGAAAAAAATTAATTGAATATTCTGTCTTGAACAGTGGACAATTCGCAAATGGTTTCAAAATATTAGAAAAAAATATGTATAGTTTAGTTTTTACATGACCTTCTGTCTTCAGTCCTCACATGTACGGTATTCAAATACAAGAAAAAATACAAAAAAAGGATAGCAGTTATAACCACAGATAGACCACTGATGATATCCCACAGTGACACAAGCCAATGAGTTTAATAACCCCTTTTTCATTGGATTTTTTTTTCACAAGCATCAATGTTGTGTGATGAAAACTAAATAGGCTCTTAAAACCCCTCCCCTCAATGAAGGTAATTTTCATCACACATTGAATTTTTGGCTGGACCTCTTAGTCTGAAAAGAATCCAACATATAGATTGCGAGACAAAGTCAAAAAAGCAAAAAACCCCAAAAATCAGAAAATCAGAAAATCTAGAAAACAAATTACAGTGCCACCTGTTGAACAATTTGGGTTTCGAACTTTCGGCATACCCAGAAATATTCATTTGCAAGTACATGTACAAAACAATTGGCTGAGCAGCTTCAGAAAAGATTTTTCAAAGATTTTACCAAAATACCCCCTCCCCCCCAAAAAAGAAAAATCATTAAAAATTTAAAAGCTGAAGAATTTAACCAGTTGACCGTTTGACCAATATTGGTAGAAATCCACCCAAGGTATATCCTTGTCAAATTTGATGATGATCTGGCTGATAGTTTCTTTTAAAAAGATCGAAAAAATAAATGTAAACAAATGACTGAGACACCTATATACTCAGCTGACACACAAGTCATTATTGTTTGCTTTTTACAAAAATTTGTGCGGCTTTTCACTTTTCTTGACTTTTTCTCCCAAACCATAAGTTGGATCCTCTTCAGACTTATTTGGAATGTACATGTGCAATGCCTTGGTCTCCACCAAATTGTTTACTACATGTTGATGCTGTCATTTTCCAATTTGTAACAAATTATCAATACTTGGACAAATCATAATTGGCATATGTTCATGTTGGCAACAGTGGTGATGGTCTTAAACAAAATGTGACCTTGATATTATTCTGATGTTCACAAGATCACTTTCGTCTGTCCTGCTGACTTGAGTTTTATTTTCTAAGCCATAAAACTATATATATTCTTGTTGGTGTTGGCCTGTAGATTAATCATGTATTAAAAATGGGTAAATTTGGCATTTTTGCTGCGTCAAATGGGCCTTTGGGGGCAGGCTCTAATTTGTACATTTTTCATAGATCGTTTTGTTAAATGTTTGGCTTACAAAAATTTGCAGGATAACACTTAATATCATTATATCCAGGTTTGGTTTCTTCATTTTTTTTCTGTATATAAAGGCAATACGTACATTTATATCAATGATTGTAAATCAGTTCTTCATCTTCATGGGCCACAAAAGCAACACAACAAACAAAACTTGTATGTCACACAAAGACTTAAAATATGAACCTAACTTAGACTTAAATTCCACAAAAGTTTCTATTTTGTGGAACTTGGTATATCTGTTTTCAAGAAAGTGCTGTATCAAAATTTGATGATTTCAGCAGCATCCAGCTGAGTGACTTGTTTTGAGGTGCATAAGCCAGAAATATCATACGTACAGGAGCCATCAGCTACCCTTTCTCAGTTCTTTTTCTTGCAGATGTATGCAAATGAGTTACCTTTGAAAAAAACGTAATATCGGCAGACCCCACCTCTTTCCGTAGAAAATATGACAATAAGACATATTCATATATAACTGTATAAACTGCAGACCCGTTTGCTCCCCTCAGCTGCTAGGCAATGGAACAATGCCTCTGCCATGATGAGGGTACTTTTACCAGTTATTTTACTTAACCATCTAGAAATGATGTTTTTTCCCCCAAACAAATGAAATTTTCTGAATATGTTTAGTAACTTGTATGTTTTAAAACTTAGCGAATCGCTTTGCTTAAACTTTTTGCTTTCCCCAGTTGTTACTTTTGTGATATAAGCCCTGTTTGGCCCTGTTTAACACACAAATCTGCCCTCGTTCCTGTCAAGTTCCTTGCTGTGAGATACGGAGCAGCACAGGATCCCAGTTTGCATGAATACCTCCTATTGCTGCAACTTAATTTTTTGTGTTAAGTTTTGGGTCCGGGATGAGTAAACTGTGTATTTACTCACCTACAGGCACACTCTCTGGGATGTCTGTGATAAAAATTCTGTTTGCTTTTGCCATTGGGCTAGTGCATAACATTGCTGAAAGTAAAAGAAAAAATGACTTTAATGCATGCAAAACTAAAGGTGTTAGATAAAACTGAAAAGTCCTTGAGACATATCTGTGGTCACTCACATAAAGGTTGTAAGTGTACATTTTGAGATAAATTGACCTGTAATAAGTGCCCTGTAGCTCATTGTGCAGCACATGTTTTCATGTTTTTAACATTCCCCCACCAAATGTTGCAGCGACTGCATACAGTAAATTGATTTTGATTTGATTGGTCATTTATCCCTCTTAGCTATTTAGGAGGGACCTCAATCTTCTCTTAAAAACAGATGGAGAAGGTGAAGATATTACACTTTCCGGCAAACTATTCCATCTAGCTACGACCTTATTAGAAAAAAAAAGTACTTGAAAGTGTCGCTACCAGACTGTCTCTTAAACAACTTAGAGTATAGTACAGAAACACATGACCCATATTCATAAATTTCAAACACAACAATGACAGCAAAGAGATTCCAGAGTTATTAAAGCATCAACATTCATCAACCAATACCAATGTGAAGAAACAAATTTCACTCCTGACTTGAGACAGGCAGTCACCCATAAAAGGCAACTGGTAAAAGGCAACTGGTGGTTTTAAACCGGTCCTCTCAAACTTTGAAATATTCTTCATTAACTACAGACTATAGTGTTTCCAAAATGTATAGGCCAAACCACTAAAAACCCAAATTGTATTGCTTCTGCCAAAAATAAAAAGAGACCTGGTGGGCCTGTCAATTTTCAGTTCTCCTGACTTGTAAGTCAGCTGAGTTTACAGCGGAAGAAGAAAGTAGGCCAACATCAATTTTGTGATATTTATGAATCTGGAACATTATAAACAGACTCTACCGCCATTATACCTATGAGTCGAAGAACACAGCCCACAGCACAACATAGCCAATGAAGTATTTATCAAATAGTACACAAAAAACATGACCCATGAGTGACCTCTCAATGTGCGAGATGGAAAGGTAACAAATCTACTAGGATCACTGTTGTATAAGCCATAAGTTTCACAAAGATCACTAAATTCTCGAGGATCCTCAGGAGACTCTAGTTGAATTTCTTTGGTGGAAAGCTTAAGGCAATGCCTCTGTACTGATTCCAAAACTTGAATGACTTTGTCTTGCTAGGGGCTCCAAGTGTTGGCCCCATACTCTAAAAACTGGTCAAAAAACATAACAAATGTTTAGACCAGGGAGACTCTACACTAAGACTCCTCAGAGTCGCTCTCATGCAGGCTACCCCTATAGCATTATATTAGCTTGTAGCACATAAGTCATATGCTTGTTGTTAACAATTAAAAAGGATATCAACGTAGGTAGACCAAATACCAATGGTACCAGTATCTTAAATGATTATAATTGTGTATTACAATTATAGCAATTTGCAATATTGCACTTAGTTTCATAGTTGTTGATGATAAAATCCTCGCATATTGCATAAATCCTTTGAGAGAATATGTGTGAATTTTGGACAGGAATATCTCAGGTAGGTAGTTTTTATTAATCAAGTCTGGAATTTTGTGTCATATATGCACAAATGATTAATCTTTGTATTAGTATGTGATATTGGCATAGTAGGAGTTAAAATATGAATGTCATGAATTGTTGCATTATATCTGTGTGGGGGTGATTACATTTCTCCTAGGTCTATCATTTTGTTGTATTGGGTTATTAGTGATAAAAAATTATTAAAATAGCCAGGTAACATATCGCTTTGAATTTGTAATATATTTTCATACAAAATAACTTGAATATGTCAGTAAGTTTGAGCAAATTAAGTTTGTTTTTTTTTCTAAGATTGGAGCTGCGTGTGCATTATATTTACTACTACTACTAATCAATCTTACCGCCTTCTTTTGCAGTTGAACCGGTCTGATACAGGAATGAAATCCCCATGCGGTCATTTCATAATTCACGTGATAAAAATAAAGCATTATTGATTATTTTTAAAATACCTCTTCGCCGTAGATTTCTCAATTTAAGGAGCATACCATATACTCGTGATAATTTGTTGCATATAAGATTAACATGTTTATTCCAGGTAATATTTTTGTCAATGAATATGCCTAGGAATTTGAAATTCTCAGCTCTTTCAATTGGCTGACCATTAATCATTATATTTGGTATTTGGTGAGGGGGTAAATATTTCTGTTTTGCATGAAATATCATAAATTCAGTTTTATTTATATTCAAACAGAGTTAATTCACCGCAAGCCAATCACTAACTTTTGTTAATTCTTATTGGTTTTATCGGACGTGTATGGAAGTTGTACTGTTCAATAATTCACAAAACCCTGAGTTTTGTTCCCAAAACCGTGGGTTTTGCTTTTCAAAACCCTGGGTTTTGTAGCAAAACCCTGAATTTTGCTAACAAAACCATAGGTTTTATCACAAAACCCTGGGTTTCGTTAGCAAAACCCAGGGTTTTGTTACAAAACCTTGGGTTTTGCTCAGTTATTGAATTTTGATATTTGGACAAAACCCTGGGTTTTGCTACAAAACTCTGGGTTTTGTGTACAAAACCGTGGGTTTCATGAACAAAACCCAGGGTTTTGGTACGAAACCGTGGGTTTTGTAGCAAAACTTTGGGTTTTGAGCACAAAACCCACAGATTAAGAGCAAAACTCCGAGTTTTGATCACAAAACCCTCGGTTTTGTTATTTTTTGAACAAAACCCACAGTTTTGTTCATAAAACCCTCGGCTTAGCCAGAAAACCGTGGGTTTTGTAACACTTTGAAAAAACAGAACAAAACCGTGGGTTTTGTGAGATTTGCAAAACTCTGGGTTTTGTGACATCACAAATCCCAGGGTTTTGAAAAGGTGCAATACCCAGGGTTTTTGTAACCAACCAATCATGACTGCTGTTACTTGGTAGGCCTTCCTAGGCTACTCAACTTAAAAATAGCGTCAAACTTCAAGTGGCTCAGTTATTGTGTTAAACAACATCATTATTGGTTACCACCCGCAAAGTCTACTTCTTTGCGACACGATGAGAATATAAGTTATGTATTAGTTAAAGGACGAGAGGTTGTGCATCCAGTGTTCAAAATAATCCACACGCCGGCGCGAAGAACCGCATGGACTATTGTCGAATGCACAGCCTCGAGCTCTTTAATTTGCGTAAAACATTCGATCCGTTGCAAATAATTAATTTATCGCACGCTATATGATAGAGCCCTGGAAATTTTTGTGGAAACAGCGTTTTCGGTCCCATTTTTCAACCATTATTGTTTGAAATATTCAACAGTTATTGGTTGCGGTCATCTTGGCTTCGACTGGCGTGACCCAGATGTGAAGGAGTAATCAAAGCCGCATGACCACCATCGAATACGAAAACCTTACGTTACTGTATTCTTACAAGCTAAAGTGGCCACATGCTTAGCGTGTTTGACTGCCAGTCAAAGAGTAGCAGGATCGATACCTGTCAAATCCTTTTAAAATTTTTACTTAATTAATTTAATCGAGTAGAAATTTTGGACTTGGATATTTCTCAATGTTGAAGTTGTTGGTTCTGGTAAAAGAACAATACTGTGACGCCAGAAAATGTCTAACTGGCTTTTGGTTTGTTGTGTTTGTTTATTTATCAATTGGTGGACGTGCGTGTGTACACTGAACCATTCGACAGTTCTTGAAAAGGTGCCAGGCTGTCTTGGCGTTTAATATTTCCAGTGCCTGTCAACAAAAAACTTGCACACAACTCAGTAGTGGGAATAGGTATGGGGGTAGTGGCTGGCACAGGGACATGCCGTTACAGGCGGGGTTTTCACCCTTCCAGTTGCAGAGCTCCCGGGGAAGAGCTTTTGGTATCTTTCACCAGAGCTGACACAGAAATAGATGCAAAATTCTGAATGGTGGGAATGAAGGTGGAGTTAAAGAATACCATGTAACAGTCGTGTTGAGATAATTATCACCACCATGTGATGTGACAGTCGTTTTGTAATCAACGGTCGCATAATTACTGCAGGCAGCGGCACAACGTACGGTGGATTTTAACGACGCGGCAGATCAGAGGCCTTATGCTGCGAAAACTTCAGTCCGGTCGCCCGGGCCGGTCGCACGGTCACAGAAACTGAAAATCAGTCTTAATCTATTAAATTTCTTAAAAACACATACACGTTATACATCTTACATGTTTTCTCTTGTAGTACCTAAAATATGAGCTCATGAAGTGCACACAGTGATAAAATACACGAGATTTTAAGTCGCGAATCGATGGAAATTTTCCGACGTCGGCCATCTTAGCATGATATTGGTTTGTAGCAAGTTCAGAAAGCAAGCCGTGTTGTGAGTGGTAGGCATATCCATATGACCAATTTTGCGGTAAAATACAAAACCGTGGGTTTTGTGACGTCACGAATCCCAGGGTTTTACGAATTATTCAAAACCGTGGGATTTCTGATGTCAGAAAACCCTGGGTTTTGCAAATAATTGAACAAGATAACTGCAAAACCCAGGGTTATCAGGACAAAACTCACGGTTTTGAAACAAAACCGTGAGTTTTGTGAAAAGATTGGATAACAAAGCAAAACCCTGGGTTTTGTTACAAAACCCAGAGTTTTGTGTGCAAATCCCTGGGTTTTGTGGCAAAACCTTGGGTTTTCCAAGCAAAACCCACGGTTTGGTCTACAAAACCCTGGGTTTTGTGGCAAAACCTTGGGTTTTCCAAGCAAAACCAACGGTTTGGTCTACAAAACCCTGGGTTTTGTGACAAAACCCAGGGTTTTGTGTCTATTATTGAACAAAATTTTAAATTTCTGACATTTGCTCTGTTATCCTGGGTAGTGCACAAAACCCTGGGATTTGCAAGCAAAACTCAGGGTATTGTTACAAAACTCACGGTTTTATGTACAAAACCCTGGATTTTGTACCAAAACTCTGGGTTTTGCTTACAAAACCCAAGGTTTTGGTACAAAACCCAGGGTTTTGTATTACAAAACCGTGGGTTTTGTACACAAAACTCAGGGTTTTGTGAATTATTGAACAGTACAACTTCCATGGACGTGGAGGTTTGTGGCGTGTCTTTATTAAGATTGAATAATGTACTCAGCAGGCTGGTATCATCAGCATACATGATTGAAATAAAGTTGCTAGCTCTGGATAAATCATTTATGTAGATCAGGAATAAAAGACGACCCAAAACAGATCTTTGCGGAACTCCAGTGGTAATTCTCTTTAAAGGCAATTTTATATTTTCCAATTCAACATACTGGAATCTATTAATGAGGTAGCTATTGAACCACTGATCTCTGTATTTAATGTTCCGTAGTGTTACTGCTTTTTTTACGAGTATTTCGTGATCTATTGTATCAAAGGCTTTCGAAAGATCTAAGTACAGGGCAATTGGATGGTTCTTCTGATGAAGTTCGGAATGTAATATGTCAATAAGTTCCAGCACTGCAGGTTTAGTGGAATGGTTTTTTTCTGAAGCCATATTGGAGATTGTAAAATAAACCACTATCTGTGAAGTATTGGAATCTACAGTTTTAAGTATTGTGTGATAAATCTTAGTGTCATCTGCGAACATCTTGACTGTAGATTGAAAAATATCTGATATGTCATTTACATATATGAGGAAGAGCAGCGGGCCAATAATAGAGCCTTTAGGAATGCCGTTGATTACTTCACTGCAAGAGGACACCCCATTCCTCAGCATTAGCCCCTGCCTTCTTCCCCCAAGAAGCCCTTCCAGCCAATTAATGACTCTGCCCCTAAAATCAACCTGTCTGAGTTAGTGGATTAATCTGTTAAGTGGCACAGTGTCAAAGGCCTTGGCAAAATCTAAGTATGTGTCTCGAGTTTGTCATGTAAATTACTCGACCAATCCAAGAGATATTCCAATAATTGAGCCACACAGCTACACTTCTCCTGAAAACCATGTTGGTCACAGCTTGTTTTGTTTCTGAGGACTAATCTTAACATCTCATCATAAAAGCCTCTCTCAAAAATCTTGACAACCTGGCTGGTTAAGGACACTGGTCTATAATTAGAACATGTCTGTCTTAAACTTTTTTATGAAGAGGAGTTACATCACGCCATGCCTGGGGCAGTTGACCACTTTGTAAAGATTGTGTGAATAACATAGCAAGTGGAACATATAACTTAACACAGTTCTTCAGTACATGAACATTTATCTTATCAGGCCCACTTGCCTTGTCAGGCTTTACTTTACATTTTAGTTTGTTTCTCACAACATCCGTCCTGATATTAAAATCTAGCAAAATATTAGGTTCGCTTTCTTTCTCTGGTAATGATATAGTTATTTATAGCTCATTAGTCAAAAGTGAAGTGAAGTAGGAATTTAACAACTCAGCTTTTTCACTATCAGCTGTAACTTTTTTGTCTCCATCTTGCAGCATATCAATTATTGATTTAGATCTTGCGAAGTGTTGGGTAAAGTTCCAAAATAATTAATTAAATGAATGTCAACATCATTTGAATGGTGCGTTGAAGCAGTCTAAACAACACAAACACAAAGAAATGCTCATCCACACACAAACACACAATGTTTGTGACATTGTTGAATCAGATCTGGCCTGTTTTCTTAATATTTGGAAACATGACATTCTTTGTGTCTTATTTTTTTTCATTCTGTCAGTCTGCTTTTGCCGACATCGCAAGAGCTCGAGCGCATTGGCCAGTTTAAAAAAACAAAAACAAACAAAACATCTCTTTCATCTAGAATCCTGTCCAGCTGGGGCGTAGTATTTTTAATCTTCTGGTCTTTTTGCAAAGAGGCTCCCAATATGCAAATAAAGTGAAGTCTATACATGCAGAGCCATATATGTAATACTGCAAATTCTTTTTTTTCCTGATTCAAGCCTCTCTTCCTAGGAGATACCCAAGCTGCCACAATTGAGAGCTCTATGCATGCATTGCCACCTAACGGCAAATTCTAAAACTTTTTTTGCTTGGGAAAATGCCCATATGGCTGACTTTCAAGAATTAAGGTTATCTATAAAACTCATTGTCTGAATATTCCAGGAGAATTTGGGAAATATGTAATTCAATTGTTCTTGTCTTCAAACAGACCCATCTGGTGCTGGTTGCACCCCACAAGTGCAGCAGAGATAACACAAATTTGGGTTTGCTAATAGAGGCAACAATTGTTCATGTTCATGGAAAACTTGTGAATCAATTGGTTTGGAAGCACAATCCGTTCTAGTTCCTTGCTATCTTTTGTAAAAGTTTATTCCATTCCAGTTCCTTCCAGTAAATCCAGATTTTACCAGTATCTATTATCTGCACTTGTACAATTGGAAAGTGAAAGCAGCACTATATTATATCATCTTCCCCATGATTGGGGTCACAGCAGGACTCTTGCATGGCACAAGCATGCGCTCGAGAATGGTATCTTCTGTTTTAAAATACATGTTGTACACTGTTATACAAGGCGATAACGTAGAATGGATAGTATTAATCTCTAATCTCTATTTTATTTCTGCCTGGATGTATGTAAGGTATACCTGTCCTAAGCCTAGGGAACACCTTTCATAAGGGACCACATTCAGCAACTCTTGAGTGGCCCATTAAGACAGGTTCGATTGTAGTTGTTTGCAGCTTTCACTTTCTTTTCCATCACTGAGGTTGAATTTGGGGGGCTAGCATCAAAGAACAAGGTTAATGTAGATGATCATTGTTTACGTATCTTACACCAGAAACTTCTTACTGATTCTTTCTCCTTGAACTCTCCAGACTGACTCCACAGCTTTCCTTGGTGTGAGCTGGGCACTGTCACTGTTGGGTCATGTTAGCTAAATATGCAGGTATCTTCTAAAATTCCACGTAATTTTTTATGTTTGAAATTTAATAAAAATTGAAGATTACATTTTACTAGCAGCACATTTGAGCCAGTATAAGGGGGAATGGTTCAAGATACTAACGTAAGAATATACTCATGTAAATCTAGTTAAAGTGTGTTTTTTTAAATTATTCTGCACACGAATCATGCAAGCTCTTATTGGAACTAAGACACATTGCTGCGCAAGCCAAGAGGCTCGCATGGGGCAGCTTTGGTCTTCACTTCGTATGGATTGGACAGCCTTGGTCCTCACTTTGTGTGCAGTGGGCAGATTTGATCCTCACTTTGTGTGCTTTGGGCAGCCTTGGTCCTTAGTCGGTGTGCATTGGGCAGCCCTGGTCCTCAATTAGTGTGCATTGGGCAGTCTTGGTCCTCACTGTGTGCATTGGGTAGCCATAGTCCGCACTTTGTGTGAACTGAACAGCCTTAATTGGTCCTCACTTTGTGTGCATAGGGCAGACTTGGTCCTAACATTGTGTGCATGCAGGTTTTGGGTAACTCTGCAGTACTTAACACTGATGTGTCACCACACAACTTTTTTCCAATTAACATGACCAGGAAGCATCTCATGTAAATATCATCTACTTTTTCCTCTTTTTTTTTTTTTTTTTTTTAATCACCAAGAAAATATTTCACCAATGTACAGCTTTCCCTAATTGGCACATTTTTGATGCATTACCCACAATATACAGAGGACAGCTGTTGACATGTGTTTTGACCTGCCTTACAGCTTTTAACTGTTTGTCACAGTTTAAAACCTGATGACAGTGGCGATATTGCTATGAGTGTAAGTCAATTTGGTCGCAAGCTTTACAATAATCTGGGGCAACACGGTTTGTACAATTGGAGGTATTACCTTGTCAGCACCATATATTTTGTAATGAGACATTTAAAATTTGGGCACAATTTGAAGGTGTCTTAAAATGAATCACCCATTGCGTATAGATTACCATTATGCTTGCTATGATTTTCAAGTACAGATGCAAGAGTATATTGAGGCTGCTGTCATGAAGATCGTAGAGTAAACTTCTATACCAGGGTTGTTTGTAGTAAACCATATGTGCAAAGAATGCATGCAAATACTGGCAGAAAAAGAAAAAAATGGTATCATTGGCACTGATCAAGAAGCTGGAGAACAAAATCATGGTGTATCTATGGTCAACTACAAATGAAAAAGTCTTTGATGTGAAGAAGTATGTCTCAATGGAATGGTGTGAATCTTTCTGTGGTTGCATGTCTAAGCACTCAGCCAGAATAGAACAGCTGTGCTGGGAGGCCGTGTACCTTCAATAAAAGGATCTGTTCTATTTTATTTTCATGACACTTTTACAACATAAATGAAGAACACCAATGGCCAATTTGGAGTGCCTCCAGAGCAGGGTAAATGGGTAACCCTTGGGTAACAAGCATGAGGACAAACAGTGGGGGCCAGGATTACTGAGCTATCACCTACAGAATTACCTGTCCAAACTGAACTGTAATCAAACTATAAAGTTTCATACTTGCAACTTCATTTCATTTGCATCAACTTCAGTGAAGAAATCTGTGTGAATTTTAGACAAGAATTCATATTGAAAAAAGATAAATTTAATATTTGGTAATATTTTCATTAAACAGATATTTTGAGGAAAAAAAAAAAGAAAAACATCTCTACGAACACACCAAAAACCTTTGCGACTATAAGTACATGAAATTAAACCGATGGATAATAAAAAAATATGATCCTATTTGCTGTGAGAGAATAAATAAGGATGACACTGCTTTAATTGTGCTGCACCAACAGCCTACCAAAGTGAACCTGCATTCCACACTGGATGTCACATGGACAGACTTGACATTCCAGCTTCATGTCTGATCACGCAGTGTGAAACATCAGCGATCAGTGGGGGCCCTGCTGGCAGTGCACCTAATAATGTTTACAAGGTTATGGTGTACTCTTTTTAATGATATTACTTTCACTTCTAATGAAACACACACACACATTGTTATAATAGTAAGCTCTCCCAAAGTAAGTTTTAGAAAAAACACCATATGGCAACTTCAAGCAAGTGTTTACAATACGATTTGCCTTATATTCAAAAAAACTGGGAATGATTTATTAAGAAATACTAAAATTCGAATACTGTACCAAAGCAGTTTCTCAAGGAAAAAAAACCAAGATTTAGAGAAGTATAAAATGCTTTTAAATGAAGAAATATTGCCCAGAACTGCATTGGTACTGTGTGTGTGTGTGTTTTTTTTTTTTAACATGCACTAGAATATATCAATTTGCATCTGGTTTTGCTTGTCTTCTGGTGGGGAGGGAACATGCCAACACCTGTGGCTTTTGCATCTCTAAGCCTAACACCCACCACACTAAGAAGCCTGCACCTACCCACCATCCACAAACTACAGTTACATTTAAAGACTACTCCTATAAAAAGGGAGATAAGGGATTTTCCGCACAGGCTTACTGGGCATTTTTGTTTGCCATACTTACATACTGGAAGCCCTTTTAATTTCCATACTTCGCACCAACAATCATTTGTACATTTTATTATTATCTGTACCCTGTACTGGTGAAAATTATCAGTTGTACCAGCATACTAGGGACATCCCTCCCCCAATCTTCCCCCTAAAAACACCTGCCCCCCAAAAATAAATAAAAACTGAATATTTGTGAGCACCTTTGTCAGCTGCTGAGAAGTGTGCCTCTTGAACCCGATTGCAAAGTGAAGCAATATCTGATGAACAAGTTATCAGTAATATTTAGCCTGGCTCACCTGTTGGACAGATTTGTGAGCATTCTGCATGTATTGATGTTTGAGTAGACAAAGTACTGACACCTGATGAAACTGCCAACTCTGCAACTGGTGCCTTTAACAATACTCAGAAAGTCATCCATTGGAGATCAATAGTATTTGATGTCTTTAAATATGAAAAATACAATCCACATAACTTTATTTTACATGAGGGAGGCCAAAGGTCTGGGTCTCTGTGATCTGATTTTTGTATGTGTCACACCATTAAGAAGGTCACTGTTTGGTATCTTTCGCTCTTATAATATTCATATGGGGAAATATAGGTTTGACAGGTTTTCTATGACAGGGTCAAAGTTAAATGGTCAAAGATCAAGGTGGTTTGATATTGGTAGGTGATGCATCATTATTCCAAAAAGCATATCCACACTAAGTTTGGTGTGTGTATAGGTCTTACAGTCCAGGATATATGCCGTATCTCATCTTTCACCTGGTGCTGATTGCCAAACCATTTAGGAAGAACGTGTCTGATTGAATGTTTGAATGAAGTGCATACATGTAGCAAACTGTTAACTACATGGCCTTTCTGAACATAAATCCCTGGTGAGCTGAGAATAGCTCTCCTGAAGTTCACTTCAGAAGAGCAGCTCATATGAACTCATTTTATAATCTACTGTCAAGGTGAGTTGTCCACAGTTCTCCTGAACAGATGTGTGTTGAGGAAAGCATGAGTGATCGCTCCCCTTAAACAACTAGGGTTGGTTAAAAAAACCCATTGACAAGTTTGTATTTGGTCATAGGGAGAGACTTCACAAGCAAACTGGAGGGGACGGGACAGGATCATCCTGCCATCAGCATACACAATATTGTGCCTTGGGAACGAACAGGAATTGTAATTGATACATTATATATGGACCGTGGAATTAATGGGACGGGACAGGATCATCCTGCCATCAGCATACACAATATTGTGCCTTGGGAACGAACAGGAATTGTAATTGATACATTATATATGGACCGTGGAATTAATGAACTTGTCAAGTTTTCAAAGCGACAATCTTCGTGTGAGAACTTCACACTATGAATCCTTGATTTTTACTGAATTTTTCAATGCGGGTACTTGTCGGTCAATGCATACAGTGCTATTGATTACCATGTAAGTGAATGGGAATTGCAATGGTAATTCACATTTTGGACTTTTTCTCCAAAGCCAATCATCAGATTCACTTCAAACTCGGTGGGGATGTACCCTGGGTGGGTCTCTGCTAAATTCGTTCAATGGTCGTGCTCAAGTGATTTTTGTATTTTTTATGAGTTTTTGGTTCATTTTTTTTGGCCAAATCTTAAAAAAAATCTTCTCCAAAACCACTTGGCCAATTGACTCAAAATTGCATAGGAACACTTGAAGGCATGACAGCCGGAGTTACACAGTACAAAGGTGACCTTGACTTCATTGTCAAGGTCACAGGGTCACTTAGGTTTATTTAACTCTTCAGATGATACCTTGAGAACTATTTGTTCTACTTTCATGTTTTATAGGGTCATCGGATGCCCTCTTTGAGGGCGACACTCAGTACATGAGTGACGCAAGGTCACTGGACAACTGATATGAAATTTACTGCTCACTTGATAACTTAAGATCTACTTTGAATAAGCTAGGACCTTGATGTTGCACATATTAATTTTCTCTATGAAGGTCACGCTTTGACAGTACATGAGTGACCTTGATCTCATTTCTGAGGTCACAGTGCAACATACATTTATTTTACTCTTCAGTGCTATAACTTGAGAAGTACTTGAAATGGGACTTTGGTGTTGCACATGTTCGTGTTCTTCCATAAAAGTCAGACATACTCAGGCACATGGGTGACTTTGATCCTATCCCAAGTTCACAGAGCCACAAGTGTGATGAATATCTAGCTCAGCTAAGCATGGGCTGTTCACACAGCTCTCTGGTTATACAATAATTTTGCTGCAATACCCGTGAGTTGCTTCAGATTTATACTTTTTTATACTTTTTTTTCTGAAAATTTATACTTTTTTAAAGTTAAACTGGATACTTTTTTTGTACTTAAGCAGTGGCAGCACTGGTTTAGTGAAGTTTGCATCCCTGAAAATTAAAATAGTCCTCATGAAAATGCAGTCGCAAATGCCAGGAAAACGCATCTGAGAGCATCTATCTTAAAAATTTTCCGGGGGGAGGACCCCCCCCCCCAAAGCTTCGTGCCTTCGGCACTCGCATTCAGGCTTTGCCCGCAAGTCGCTAACACCCCATAAAAACAAACAAGTTACAAAAAATCCTGGATCCGCCCCTGCTTGCAAAAGTTTTAAATTTTGTACTGTTTATACTAAAAAAAAAGTGCTATTCGATTAGGAATATTGAAAACCCTTGGTAGCTAATACTACCCTTTAAATATTCCGTATGAATTATATAGAACTCTGATATATTGTATGTGTTTCAACGCACGGACTTTGCTGCCAGGCTCACGTTTCTGTTCACTTGTATTACCCATTTCCTTGCAGCACATGCACGCTGTTTGAATGCACTTTACATGTCCTTTTTACTTCTCATTGCTGAATTAAAGCTTGAGTCGAAGTTTTCCTCAGTAAACTTTGCGCAATGCACGCAGAGTGCTCCTTGGAAAGCTGCAGATTTTGATTATAGAACCATAATATTTTTGGGAATGAGATCTACGATGGATACCTTTAGCGCTGAAAGAGGTAACAGTACATGAACAGGAATTTCGTAATCATGATTTATGTACATTAAATACAAGTACGGATACCAACTCTCTCTCTCTCTCTCTCTCTCTCTCTCTCTCTCTCTCTCTCTCTCTCTCTCTCTCTCTCTCTCTCTCTCTCTCTCTCATTCATTTTCAGATAAACAAAGTCAAGCACTGTTGGTAACTAATTGTGTATTTATTTCAGTCATGATAAAATATTGTAAGTACATGTGCATATACATGCAGAATACTCACAATTGTTGGGATGATGTGGCAATATGGTCTTACTTATTTCATAAATTGTATGCAGGTATGATTTTTATTTTACCCTTAAAGTGCCTCATTTGAGACTGAATAACGGGTTTCCTCTGGGCACTTATTGTGCTGTGGCTCAAGAAGTGCTCCGACGAAACCTGTCAAATTTTCTGTTGAAACTTCTGAATTAAACCTAGGCTTGCAGGAACTTGAATGAAAGGTTGCTCCATGAGGAACTAGAATCTGAAGTCAGTTTTACAGAGCATGTTCAAACAGATATATATCTGGTTCCAGTGTTTTATTAGGGCTCATAATGTCACAAACACTTTATAGAGTGTAATTTGATATACTTTTTTCCCAGTGGCATGCATCTATGGTAGTTTTTTTAGAATTAAGATTTTTTAAGTGGCATGCAGAATCTCGTGTTTTTAGTTTTATTTATCTTAAGTATATTAAATCATGCTTTTTAGGCAGGAGATCCTTGAAAGTACCTCCGAACTTGCAAAGGTCTAATTTTTTTGTTCTTTATTTATGTTTTCATATTTATTTACAAAACCAATATTTTTTTTCAAATTCAAGTGATCAATGCTATATGCTTGTATACGTACAGTATATAAAGGAAGAATATTAATATTGACAATGTGATGCTAGTAAGAATGTTGTCTTAATCATCAGGGAAATTGTCATTTAAATATCCAGAATTAAAAGCCAAAAACACCTTTCTCATGAACACACTTTTAATGCACCGTGTAATAATGTGTATTCATAGCACTTTGATATTTCAGTTAAGTGAGTCAAAGAGAATATTAAAAGCGTGCTCATATGAATCGTGCAAAATAATGTATCTTATGTGATTATAGTAGGGCAAGTCATGTTTGAAGATGCTATTCCATTTTAATACAGATGCCTGGATTGAACTATGCTGTGCAACATAAATAAAACTGGTGCTGGCAGAATATTTTCTGTTTTCTTTCTACTCCAATGTTTACCTCAGAATAGCAAGTCATAAACTTGGGTCATTTTTGCAGGGTTTCTAGGGTAGGAACATTAGATTTTAGTGACAAAATAGGTCTCCAAATGGAGCCTTATTTTGTCATAATCTGCGGGCTTCCGGGGGCTTCTTCCCCTGGACCCTCAAATGATTTCTTTTTTAAACCTCTGTGTTCACATAATTTTCAAATGGACCAGACATATTTAAGGCTTCTAAATAGCTTCTCTTGACGTTATGTTTCTTACACACTGGTAGCTACAATATATGCATCCATGGGTTTCAGTATTAAAAAGAAATGTACTGTATTGGGCAAATGAAAAAAACATTGTATGTTTTACTAAAATGCATAGCCCCCCCCCCCTTAAGTTTCTAATGGTTCGTCCGTAATTTCAAATAGCCACATGACCCATTCATGCTGTAACTTTATCAACAAGTGTCCATGCTTTCAAGAGGGTATAGATTTGGACTGGGTTGGGTGAATTTTCCAAGAGACTAGTGGTCCAATTTAAAAAACGGAAGAGTCCATTTTATCAGAAATAATGGGGGTAGGGTAGGACAACTGATATAATTTAACCTTTTTTTAAATAACATAGATTATGCCAAGTTTCATACTTATTAATACTTTCAGTTGTGAAAAAAATATTTTGAGCACTCTAGGGCAAATTGTACACTTTTGATCAAAATTAAAAGGGCCCTACCCCTTAAATATGTAATTTTAGGGTTCCTTCCTTTTTGGCTGGAAGGTGGACACAGGGTTGCTACTGTCCCACCACTCCCATTGTATTATGGATCTGTATGCTTTGACAGTGCACTCTAGGTGCAAATTGCAGGGAATAGACCCCATGTTACAAAACTGGAGCATTGTAGAAAATGTGGATTTTTTTTTTGCAAGATGGCGGAGTTTAGAAGTTGAAATTCAAAGTCGGGTCACAAGGTTATTTCTTTCTAATCTGGACCTACATCTTATTGCTTGCATCAGGGAAGTATTCTTGCAGTAGATGGCAAAATGTTTTGTCATCACATTGCTTGTACAAAATTTAATCAAACTATTTGTACATGACTTCTGGATACTTGGGGCAGCAATGACTGTCAGGTCAGAAATGAAATGGACATATTGAATTAACATGGCCCTATTATTAGACTGGAGTTGCCATAATGTGGATTTATATCTTGGGAAAGATAATATATGAAGCTAGGAGATCATTACAAATCTTTTGTACCCCTTTTTATTTCTTATTTTTATGAGATACCAGTTTACAACATGGCCGCCATATTGAATTTTGTCTATCTTGGTGACGTCACAGCATAAGGCTTAGCTTGCAACCGAGGCTTGCTAGTAGCCAATCAATCTCCTTCATGTCTCGGTATTTTGACTGTTATGCCAACAAAAAATATAGTGGAAAGAAAGACAGCAATTGAAAAAGAAAGAAAGAAAAAGAATTTTGAGAAAAAAAAAATGTCTGTGTACAAACATGGACATAAAAACTCACCATTGCCTTGCGCCTCCGAATAAGAGATGAAGTGAGCCAGTAAGAATAAGAGTATTTTCCACGTGTTGTCCCACCAGTTGACCTGAGCGCTCGCCATTGTCACTGAACACCACGATGTCACACCTGCCCAGAAAAGTATACGTTGTATGTAATACTGGTTATCTTTTACAAGGATAACAGACCTACCGGAAAAAAAAAAGAAAAAAAAAAGGAAAAATCAAACGTGAAGACCATAGATACGACGGGGGGGGGGGGGGGGGGGGTCTCCATGCTGGCGTACTAGATATTTTTATTTAACGCACTTGCGTACTGGAAACCCCTTTGTTTCCGTTTTTCGTACCAGCCATTATTAAAGTATGTGTGTCAACACAGACTTTTCTGTTTTTCCTTTCTTTCTTTCTTTCTTTCTTTCTTTCTTTCTTTCTTTCTCCTTTCTTCTTTCTTCTTTCTTCTTTCTTCTTTACCAGCAAATTTGTCCGACACCTCTCTCGGCCACTATTATACATAGAAACTCCAAACTTGGCATGATTTTACCTCCATACAAGGAGTTGGGCCTTTGTATGCAGAAGAATGAAGATTTTTAAAATTATGCAAATTAGGGGCGATTGAAATTTTAAATCCCACTCGTTATACTGGGACACAACTATTACCCGTATCGATGTACTGGGATGCCCACTTAAGCTGGGTTTCCATGTGCGCGTATTGCGTACTGCGCATTGCGTACGGCGTAGTGCGGATTGACTTAAAATTAACTACCCCATTTCCATGTATGAGTAGTTCGTACTGCGTTGTGCGTACTGCGTGTTGCCTATGCGTTTCAATCGCTCTGTGTGGCGATGTGTACGCATCACGCAGGGTAGACGCGCGTAACATACACAAGATGGCACCAAATCCTACGAAAGTAAACATTGTATACGTACAGTATACGCCTGGTTTGCGGATACATGGAAAATGGTATACGCAGTACGTAATACGCACCCCAACTACGCAATACGTTGTACGCAATGCGCAATACGCGCACATGGAAACCTAGCTTTAGCCCTTTATGTGACGATAATGATTTACCCAGTGTTGCCCTAAGCTTTTCAAGAGGGCAGGGCATTTTTTTTTTTTTTTTTTTATCTGAAAGGGTACTTTTAAGCGCACAATGACAATCAAAAAAGGGCACCCAAAAGTATCAGTACAAAAAGACCAGCTATCTTTGTTGTTTCTGAATTAGTATCTTATACTCATGGTCAATAGATGGATTGATAAATTATTTTCTGAATTAGTCAAAATTGTGCTGAACTTTTATGACAAAAAGAAGGTAATTGCCCAAAATATAGCAAAAGAATAGGAGAAAGGGGCAGGGAGCAGAGGAAAAGGCAGTAAGCAAAACGAAAAGGGCGGAGCAAATTTCCCTTCTGTTTGAAGCTGCAGACAACACTGATTTACCTCCTGCATCGACATTGGCCATGCCTGCAGAACTCCAAAATGAAAAGAAAAAAAATGCATTAAGTTCCCCGTATATAAGCCTCGAGGCGCCAGTCCTCTCCTTGTGAGCAAATAAAAAAGGTACCGCATTATACACCCCTAATGCAAAAGGAGAAATGGAGGTATACAGCTGTACAATCTGGATTAATTTATTTTAGCAGTTGTGCGCAAAAGGGTAGCTGTGCTTCAGTAAATGTGATCTGGTTTTGGGTGCACGACCTGGCAGAGTAACCAAATAGTTATGTTACCTCACAAGTATTTTTCCTCCACAGACAGACCCGGCAGGTTTCTTATCAACACGAGAGCATATTTAAAGTGTGTGTGTCAACGCACACTTTTCTGTTTTTCTAGAAATTCTTTATTTCTTTCTTTCTTTCTTTCTTTCTTTCTTTCTTCTTTCTTTCTTTCTTTCTTTCTTTCTTTCTTTCTTTCTTTCTTTCTTTCTTTCTTTCTTTCTTTCTTTCTTTCTTTCTTTCTTTCTTTCTTTCTTTCTTTCTTTCTTTCTTTCTTTCTTTCTTTCTTTCTTTCTTTCTTTCTTTCTTTCTTTCTTTCTTTCTTTCTTTCTTTCTTTCTTTCTTTACCGGCAAATTTGTCCGACATTTCATTTGAAAAGTATTACATGTAGAAACTCCAAACTTTGCACAATTATACTTCTATGGATAAAGTCTGGCCTTTTTATAATGAGAGGTCATGCTTTTGAAAATTATGCAAATGAGGGCTAATTAAAGTTTTAAATCTTCAATATCTTCTATACTATAGTAGATGTGGTTCCGAGTGTATAGGAGTTCGATCATAGCAAGGTAAAGGTCATCTCAATGTCAAGGTCATGTCAAGGTCAAAGGTCATGTCAAGGTCAAAGGTCATGTCAAGGTCAAAGGTCACTTTTAAGCCAAAATGTCATTTTTGAGGTCAAGGTTCACTTCACGTAGAGGTCATCTCAAGGTCAAAGGTCATTTCAAGGTGAAAGGCCACTTTCCTCGGTGGCATTCTTCTAGCCATAACTTGGTCAATTTTTATCTAATTTTGATCATGTTGGGCTCAAATTGTAGCTATTGTAACCCTGCATATTTTAAAATTCATGTGTGACCTCTAAAGGTCAAAGGTCAAGGTCATTTGAACCTTTGAAAGTTTCATCCAGTCACAACTTGGCTATTTTCCATCCAATTCTAATCATGTTAGTCTCAAATTGTAGGTATTGCAACACTGCACATTTTTATAAGAACACGTGACCTTGAAAGGGCAAAGGTCAAGGTCATTTGGCCCTTTAAAAGTTTCATCTTGCCATATCTTGGTAAATTTTCATCCGATTTGGTTCATGTTCATGTCAGTTTAACTTCTACTAGGGGGTTCCTGACCATTGCGCATGCAATGAATCTAAAACAAAAGTTGTAGCAATTTGAATTATGCTAAATAGCACCATTAGAAATTTTAAATCTTGAATAACTTCAAAGCTGTAATAGATAGAGATGCCATTCCAACTTCTACTCCTGTGTTATGGAATAGTTGTACATTGCCATACCAATATGCTTTGAAGACACACACACTGATTTGCTATGCAGCAAATCATCTTTTCTAGTGATAGGATGCCTTCTGAGCACGCCAATAGGCTTACTTTCCATGTATTCTTCACTCTTTAATAACATGCCCAAGACTCTTGGTCTGCTTTTGAGGTAAATAAAATAAATGGTCAAAGATTTTGCATTTAACTGAAAATGATAGCAATATTCAACAATTAACAAACATGCAAACTAAAAGCAACAAAAACAAACTGACAAAAAAAACATAAAAAAAAACAAAAACAAAAACAAAACAAAACAAAGAAAGAAAGGCAAAACAACAACAACAACGCGTTAAGGGAAGGACAATTTTTGTCAAAAAAGTAAACATGGTTAAATGTATTAATGAATGTTGCTAAAACTGCAGACCTACATGCGGCTGCTACGTACATGTATATTTAATGCACTTGCTGGGCAATCGAATGGACTTTCTAAATTAAAAACCATTTACATGACAAGTTTTATCAGACAAACAGAAGAATGACATGTTGTAAAAACTTTATAGATGTACTAAATTAAAGTATGTGTCAACACACACTTTTCTGTTTTTCCTGAAATTCTTTCTTTCTTTCTGGAACGCCAGGTTTTCTTTTATTGAATATTTTAACATATCATTAAATAGTTACTGATATCACTAAGGCAATTTTATAATTTCATCAAATGTATATAATGATGTTAAAATAATTTATATATTGAGACATTTGATACTGAGTGATTTCAGCAATTACATTTTATGACACTATCAGACGCGTTCCATGTTATCCGTCAAACGATTTCACGATGTCACCAAATCGCAAGCCATTTACACATATGTAAGATTATATTTGATCATATCCTTAAATCGATTTAATGATACAATAAACTTGATTTAAACATTCAACTAAACACTTCTGGGACTAACAAAATCATTTCCGATCCGCTGTAATCATACGAAATATTCTATGATATGATTAAAGCAGACGGGAAGGGACAGGGGTTTAAACAATGACAAGAACACCGTTTTATCAGGCGAGTGAGCAGGGACTGTGACTTCTTTTCAAGCAATCCAAATTGGTTATAAAGTTTCATGAAATTAGCGACTAAGAGGCATTAACAACATTTTTTCCAAGAAATTGATGACAAAAGACCACTGAAGTGGGATCAAATGTTTTAGAGATTCCCTTTTGAGGACATATATCTATTCAATGTCGAAATCTTGCTGGTAAGAGGGTTAAAATTTCTGACCAAAACCGGCCGATTCGGTACAGACGAAGATTTGGAACGACGAGGACCTCGGATGGAACATGTCTCTACCAAGTTTGTTCGAAAGGTTACCCTCCAGTGATTTTCGGATTTTTTCAAAAATTCTTTGTTTCATTGTCGGCAAAGTCTAACAAATTTTTTCTCCGAAACTACCGGGGCATTTGCTTCAAACTCATTGGAACACTTTCGGCGACCCCTAGACCTTAATTTGTCGATCAGGTATATATATATATATATATATATATATATATATATATATATATATATATATATGTGTGTGTGTGTGTGTGTGTGTGTGTGTGTGTGTGTGTGTGTGTGTGTGTGTGTGTGTATCAACAAGAGTACAGCAGCATTTATCGCGGTCAATTAAGTTATTTGAGCCTTAGGACCCATTCAACATGATCAATGAGAGATTGCATTTTTTGAGAACCTAATCTAGAACACAGTCGTTGGGAGTTTTTTTCTTTTCAGTACAGGGCATTAGCCTTTCAAAGTAGACAATCATCTGTACCATACGCACAGTAAGTCGCATAGGTTCTCAAAATGCAAGTTAACTTATTATGCATGCAAAATAGTTGCATAACAGCAAGAGGATAGATAACGGTAACCGGCTTGTACATTGTGTGGTAGGGGGGTGAGTATGCAGGGGAATTTAGTTGATTTGCATAAATTGAAAGTCCTCGGCTTTTGATTGCATAGCGTAGGTACCTCCCATGACATAAACCCATATACTCAACTGAGACTGGCATATCTACCGAGACTAGTTCTGAAGATATGGACGATTTAATTTTTCAATTAAATTGCCTCTAATTGCATAGTTTAGGAAATACTGAATTAGTTAGAAAATGAAATTATTCAGAATCAGAGGATCAATTTTAAACATAAGTCTATGGCCAGTTACTGTATTGTTTGTTTCCTAACTTGCAGAATAGCAGACAATATTTGTTCGTTATAAAACTGTTGGTAAAGGTGGATCCTGTCACTTTTAATTTAAGAAATGATGACTTCTGAACTGTACGAGTGGAGACTGATTTTGCAAATAGTGATGATGGTCTCAAACAAAGGTGACCTTTATATTATTTAAATGGTTACAGAGCTAGTTCCGTCTGTGCATCAAAGGTCAGCTAAGCACAGGACTGCCGCAGTCATCTTTTTTCCATTTATTTATGGTCCTTTTAGTTATATCGCCATGTGTTTTAACATGAAACCGAGGACATAAGTATGACGCACCACGAGTTCTGAACTGCTCGGTGGGGCCCTCTGTAAAGGATAAGGTTTGTCAATGAATAATGTTCCACTCTAAATGCCTCACCGCCACCCCCAACCCCACCCAAAGGTTGGGAGGATAAGATAAAAGCAATGATGATGATGTTGATGATAATAATAATAATGTTTTTTATTTTTAATCCCAGTGTTTGATTGGTCCGCCGGGGCAGTTTCTTCGTTTCCGTCTCACTTTGAGCATACCCACTAGAGTATTTATTTTTTGGGAGTCAACGGAGACCCATTGAAACAAATCATCAAATTTTACTGTGTCATCGAAGCTAATTTAATAATATAAATACTTCTGTTTGTATTTTAACAAATGGTGAAATTAATTTGCCGATAAAAATAACAAAGACATTTAAACATACGTGCAAATGTACTACATTTAATGATATCTTTAAATTGATTTAGTTATATGATGAAGTAAGTGTGGTAAAATGCTAAAATGGATTTTATCAAATGATTAAATCGCAAATAATCCCAATTGAAGCAAATATACAAAGACATGTAATGATATAATTAAATCAATCAAATGATATCTTAACATTTGATATAATGATAAAATCGACTTAATAACTACTTCAGATATTTTATGATATGTTTAAATATTTAATGATTTCAAATGCCTAATTGTATCACTGTCATAAAATCAATTTTTATCACATTATCAAATACTTAATGATATGTTAAATCACTCAATAAAAGAATAAAACAAGATATGGCGTTCCATAATCAATGTGACCATCATTTTTGGGTGGTATGGGTGGAGGTCATGTAGGCTAGAAACTTTTAGCTTGATACCCACGTCAAACTTCATGTTGATATAACATATCAGTGCATTGCTGGGATACCTGCGTATTGCACAAAACTACGGTCTTCGGGTAGTAGACATGTACATCAGATCTTGCCACCCCTGTAGCCGAAGAATTTAATTTATTTTTGTTGTATATTCAATGATTTACTGGAAATCATCGTGATTTGTCAGTGCTTAATGTATGCAATTTGTGATGGTTGTGCGGGAATAAGAACGCGATATTGTGAGACAAGCAATAATCGCCAAAGAATCCACAGAGATGACCAAAGTGCCTCTTCACTATAAGGACGCAGTTGCCCAATTCCTATAGCATCTAATTGGGGGTTTGATAGGTCTTGCCCGCAAAGCTCCTTGTCTGTACATAATGATGTGCCCCCCCCCCCCAACTCCTACGTAAACTCGTGTAAAGGTTTCTCTGTAGACTCCAGAAATGTAAGAATGACCTGCTTTTTTAAGCCAAGTGATGACCATGTGCAAAATTCTGTCTGCATGCAAGAATTTTTTTAATACACCGGCTTATTTACAATCATTCGGCAACCTGTCAAATACACGGACAAATCAAATATTCATCAGTACAAAATGATACTTGCATTGTAATTTATTGCCTGCTAAACAGACTATTGTTCCGCGTGTCTGACTGCGCTCCACTGATAGCGCCCACAAAGTAACTATAGCATAACTTAGTCTGTCTTAGCAGGCAATGTCAATTATACATACAAGTCCAACAGAACAACAAAGTAAGCAAATACATATTAAAAAACTATTAGAAACCTGTGTAAGTTGCAATCTATGGTGTGCAAAAAGTATTAAATACATGTGTAAGTTGCAATCTATGTTGTGTGTAGCTTATTAGTATTTTTCTATCTGCCACGCCGACAGGTACAATATTGCTTTACCGTAGGTTTTATTGCTGTACCACAGGCTTTATTCTTTATTTTATTCATTTTTTAACTTTTTAAAAAATCTAAACTGCATGTTATACTGTACTATATGGACTTTTCTGGTCTAAAATAAAGCTATCTTATCGTAACTAATTAGAACGCGTCTGCAGCGGGTGACTGCATGGAATACCCGGATTTGTATTATAGCAGCTCATTAAGTCAGCTTTACATTTAACTAAGGCAACTCACAGGAAAAAAATGTAAATGTAAGAACAACAATAGAATCCGGAGACCGGGCATTCCAATAATAATAATAACAATGATGACGACGATGATGATGACGATGATAATAATAAAAATAACAATAATATAGTCCAAATACCGTAAATTCTCTATTAGAAGGCGCATCTCTATTAGAAGACGCACTTCGACTTTGAGACATCGACAAGGTTGTTGTCCCCATCATTTTGTTCAGCAGAAAAACCCTAATAGAAGACACATCCGACTTCAGGCTGCTAAGTTAAAGTAATCAAAATGAAAAATTTCATGTGTACCACTCATATGACCATTCAACGTTATTGTTTCCCTTCATTGTCATGTGTTTTTAAGTAATTTTATCAATATTCCAGAAGCATGTTATCAGCTTTCTTTTTGTCTGTGGCATTTAAAAGCAACTCTTCTTTTATGACTTGATCTTATGATGTTTTGTGTTCTCGGTATGTCTAATCATGAAGCCACCATAATAGCTGATCAGGCCATGGTGAAGGGAAAACTCTCTATCAGAAGACTGATTCTGACTTCATCATCTTCAATTTGGATAATGATAATGATAATGATAATGATAATGATAATGATAATGATAATGATAATGATAATAATAATAATAATAATAATAATAATAATAATAATAATAATAATAATAATAATAATAATAATAACAATAATCTACAAGCGGCGGCTTCAATTAGAGAATTTAAGGTATGTACGAGTAGATTCATACAGGAGGGTTTGTCTTTATATCTTATACTTAAGAATTTGAAAACATTGTATCCTGAATGAAAATTCCGGTGGAACTGATCCATTCGTGTTGACTACCATACCGCTTTCAGTTGTGACGGTCAGGAGCTCTAGAGAGTGTCCGACTATGTGTATCGTAAAACGACCTGCGCTATAAACTTGTTTGGATTGAACAAGTCAACACCGGTATAATTAATTGCAACACGAGAAGGTAAGAAGTAAGACAGCATTTCAAATAATAAATTTGATCAGGGAACAAAATACGTGTCATTAAAGGTCGAACTACATTTAAATTATTAATGATCCCAGTATCGTATTCATCATGCGTCCCATCAAACGTTGTTTAACCCCTCTTATGTCCAGATTCCTTACTTTGTGCAGTTATAGTCATCTGCAATAGACTATAGTGACAATTTTTTATTTAGTATGGTGTGCATGAGTGCCAGAAAATGGCACAGAAAAACACTACGTCATACAATATGCATGCTATTGATTTGAACCTTTGTCCCAAAAACAAACAAACAAACAAACCATCGCGGTAGGCCAAAAAAAATATAAATCCAGGTCCATTATGGATTATTCTAAAATATGGTTACAAGGACGATCAGTGGTATGTATTTTTTTTAAAAGGTCTTCATATCCTTCATATATACATGTGTGTGTGTGTGTGTGTGTTTCAAAGTTTAAAAAATGCCTGAGGGTGGACGTAAGCTACATTTGTAAGTCGACAAACCGCATGTAACCTTCGTTACTTTAGAAAAAGAGAATTATGTTGTTGAAGTCTCTGTTTATATGTTAAAGTATGTGTATCAACACAAACTTTTCTGTTTTTCTAAAATTCTTCTTTCTCTTTTTTCTTTCTTCTTTAACAGCGAATTTGTCCTACACTTTTCTAGGACACTGTAATACATAGAAACTCCAAACTTGGCATGGTTGTACCTTCATACAATGAGTTTAGCCTTTTATGCAGAGGACTGAAGATGTTAAAAATTATACAAATTAAGGGCATTTGAAATTTTAAATCTTGAATATCTTCAAAAGTATAATAGAGATGGCATTCAGTGTTATTGACCATTGCGCATCTAATGAATTTAAAACAGAAGTTGTAGCAATGTAAATTATGCTAATTAGCAGCATTTGAAACTTTAAATCTTGATTATCTTCAAAGATTTTACAGATAGAGATGTCATTTCAACTTCTGCTAGTGGGTTATTTACCATTGCGCATGAAATGAATCTGAAACAAAAGTTGGAACAATTTGAATTATGCTAAGTAGCATCATTGGAAATTTTAAATCTTGAATAGATTTAAAATTTCCTATGGTGCTTCTTTGCATAATTCAAATTGCTCCAACTTTTGTTTTAGATTCATTACATGCGTAATGGTCAATACCCCCCCCCCCGTAGAAGTTATTCAAACTTCAAGGCTATTATAGATAAAGATGCCATTCCAACTTCTACTCCTACACCATGGACTAGTACGCATTCGATCATACCAATAAGCTTTAAACACACACACACACACACACACACACACACACACACACACACACAATGATTTGCTATGCAGCAAATTATCTTTTCTAGTTTTATTTTATCCTATCACATTCTGTTTGAAGCTCTTAGTGTTATACCGGTAGGTCATACGTGAAATCATATGATAAAGGGGGGAATAGCTACACGGATTAAATACCTCTGATTAACGTAGCGTTCCATGCAAACACATTTGCACCTGGTATCAAGGGGTTAACTTAATTCCCAATTGATTAGACTGCTACACACCAGGCGGTTTCGACGCGGTCTGCTTGTGAAAAAAAAGTGATGGATTACATGCCGCCGCACCAGACCTGATCTCTGCCCAGTTCTAATTAACCACACCTGTTGCCTTTTAATTGCCTTGATTGATTTCGAACAGAATTCTTCTTTACGTCATATACTACGACGGACTGGCAGGTTTCTGTTTTATTTCAGTATTTGCTATAACGGTATGTTAAAATTTATTTCATTTAATTTGCCAAAATAAAAATCAATGTGAAATAGCGTCATGTTTTGCTGGTATCTTCCTTGTACAGAGGCCTGCCCTGTTTTTGTCTGATATTAACTCCGGTTTTGTCTTTTTTAGTAAGTCAGATCATTCACATGTCAGAGATTTTTGTCAATTTTGAAACATTAGGTTCGGAAGATAAATTTATAATGTTGATGACTTCTGAGGATCCCGAAACGTCTTTAAAGATGACCAGATTCACTCAGAAATCGTACCAATAAGAGCTAATTTGTAAATTTGCATATATGTATACCCTGTTTAACTTCTCTTTAATTTTTGGCAGTTTTTAGGTTGTTACCGCATTTTCAATTTTTTAATTTACATGTACTGTGTGCTGCGTAATGGATTTACATTCTTGAAATGCATTTCGTTGTAACTGGTCTCGGGCCACCCATAATAACATGTAATGCACGTAATAAGTCTCACCTTGAATTACCAAATTTTGTGCTCTTTTCTTAGAAACTCAAAACGTCAACATGAAACGAACAATTATATGTAAATACAACTCAGAGAGATACGCGCAATCGACCTTGGCAAGTATTGCAGGACACTGTTCTTTCCATTTGTACTGGTCTTGTGACGTTGTGAGGTCAAAATGTCTGAACAAGTTAAGGTATGCGAAAGAACATAAATGTGATTTCCACCCATAAGCCATTGATTTGCCAAGATTCAGTTTTAATTGCTGGTCTCTGATTGCATTGTGTCAGTAATATGTGAAAATGCCATATAGTTACTGACAGCAATTATTGAAAAGACTCAAATTTATCCTATAGAAATTAATAGCAATGTGCATGTTGGAAAAATGCATCTTACCACGCCTTGTCAATTACATTCTACCACGTCTGATAACTTATTATATTGTCTTGCATTCACATAACATAGGCTTACTAAAATTAATTTAAAACACCCGATGGCATGCGTGGATTAAAAAGCCTGACCTAATAATGGTTTAGTTCCAAAATTGAATCAATAAATGAATGGGCCACTGAACGAATGAATTGATAAATGATCAATAAATCAATGAAGATAAGATCAAATCTCGCCTCAACCACTTACCAGTTTTTAAATAGCTTGGCGCAAAACTACGCTGCGGCAGGTGTATGGTCATCTAAATGGGAAGCCACACGTACAGACACACACACATACAGACACACACGCATTTTATAACAAAACGTTTTTGAAACAAAGAAAGTCACATACCTTTATAAAATCCTGGTTTAAAATTTTGGTCTTATTCACTATTTTTAACATTTTGAGTATTTTTTATACTGTCTGTTCAGTTCATTTGTGGACATAACCGACGAAGCCCCTGTGTGTTTGCCGCAATACTTGTGAGAGTAGATGCAAAGTGATGAGAAACCCACATACACACAACGAGTCGTTTGGCTGCGTTTGGAAACAGACAAAATTCAAACCATGTCTGAAAAAGCATATAGGTTCAACTTCACTGGAAATATATCCATCCATTTGAAGTAAAATATCCGTCAAAATAAAGATTATTTCCATGTCCGTAGCAAAACGACGAATGTTAATTGGTCTCCTACAAGCGAACATTACCTGTACCTTACGTGTTTGATGTAACAGGTTGTTACAGACGACCGCCTAGTTGCGACCAGCTGGCGCTTCCCACTGGACTTTTGCCGCTTCCTAAATATGCAAACACCTGGCGGTCAGAGTAATGGTATCGAATTACATTTTGTAAATATTACTCAGCCTTACTCAATTTATCACATCATTCTTAGAACTCCTTTTGCGACCACGAATAAACCAAAACTAATTATTTGAGTTGCATATTGACATAGTATAGGTGGTAATTCGTGATATCTGAATGACCCGACATGTTTTTCACGCCTTTTGATTTTAAATGAAGTTGGACAACAATCATGATATGAAATGACTATGGTTCATCATGTTACTATCAATGTCGTGGGCATTACATGTTGTATGGCCATGCAGATCAAATTTCTCTTTAAGTTGATATTTCACCCTTTTAAACATTTTATTTTATTCAGGGATGTTTCAACATTATCATCATTTTTGAATTAGTACTTAGGATACTAAATTTCATGACCCCCTCCTCCAAATAAGAACTCTAAAAATGATGATTTTCCCAAAAAAGCATATTGCACAAAATCAGCCAAAAATTGACCATCATTTTCCATATTCTGTAAAAGTGTACAGATCCTTGCGTACTGCAAGTACTAATTCAAAAATGATGAAAATGTTGAACCATCCCTTATTTTTTCTGTCTTTTTTTTTTTTTTTTTTGTTTTTTTTTTTTTTTTTGTTTTGCTTTATTAAAACCAAACACAGAACAACAAAGCTTGGCATGAGGAGAGCGCTGTGTACATCGTACGCTATGGTTTCACTGTTCAGTGGTGCACCATGGTTTAGCTGTTCACTAAAGCATGTATATTTGTTCGGTATCTGAACCACATATCACGAAATACTTTTATCTTGATTATTTTGATGTCGTTCATGAGATTTTTTTTTACACAATTTTCAGCCGAGCATGTCAGTATCTGAAAATATTTTTATTTGGCAGATATACTGATGATATCGCTTGACTCTCGTGTACATAGATTCAATGTGTATCAACTACAATTTTGAAAACCTCGCATCACTGAATCCTAAACCAATCATCAAACAAAAGCAAGCAAGCAAAAGCAGTAATTGATGGCCCTTTCAGCCTCAGTCGACAAATGTTTAGCATAAAAAAACGGTGAGGAAAGTATCTAAATGAGTATATTCATGCCTAGAACCCGTATGATTAACACGCATTGTGCTGTAAACTTTACAACAGCACAAGCCTATATAATCACTCTCAATGGCACATATGTTGGCGTTAACTTTCCAACCTAATTTTGAGGTGGAAGAAACGGAAGGACTCTGAGAAAGCCAGATGTTTGGTTTTCTTTTTTATTGGACTATACGCCAGAAAAGGTGCTACTTTGTAGGTCTAACTGATTGCCCGAGTCTGTTCCAGTAACAAAAAAAAACTGGCAATGAAAATGTTGTCCAAAAACCACTGTACCTGACAAGGAAAGCATTCAAAACTAGAAAAGAAGATTTGCTTGATAGCAAATCTCTTTGTATGCCTCCAAAACTTGCATCGATTTAAATGCTACAACTTTTGTTTGTGGTTTATCAGATTCCCCTTTAGCACAAACCTATGAAATAAATTAGGAATGGCACCTCGACCTATTATAGCTTTGAAAATATTCAACATTAAAACTTTACAAGTGGCCCTAATTAGCATAAATTAATTTTTTACCACTTTTGTTTGTGGTTCATTGGATGCAACTACAGCACAAACCTATGAATAGAAGTTCGAATGGCACCCCCTCCTATACTAGTTTTGAAGATGGTCAACAATTAAAACTGTCTTGTGGCCCTAATTAGAATAAATTGAAATTTTACAACTGAGTGTTTGTCATTCATTGGATGCACCTATGACACAAACCTATGAATTTAACTTAGAGTGGCATATCTATCCATGATAGTTTTGCAGATTTTCAAAGATTGAAATTTTCGAATAGCTCCAATTTGCATTATTTTCAAAACCATCACCAAGTGTTTCCGTTAGGAATTTTTTCGGAGGGTCTCAACCTGAAAGAGAGTAAAATTTTGAGCTATATTTTGCAAAATTGACAAAGAAAACATAAGAAGTTGGAACCCTTTGGATTTTTCTGAGGGGGTATTTCATGTTTTGAAAGGGTAATATGGGGGGGGGGATTAACGGAAACCTTGATCGCTCCTTTTATATTAAGATTAGCTATCACTCATGGAACTATAATCTTGCGAGGTTTGGAGCTTTTAAGTGTAATACCGTCCGAGAAAACTGTCGGACAAATTTGCTGGTAAATAAAGAAAGAATGAAGGAAAGAAAGAAAAAACGAAAAAAGAAAGGAAGAAAGAAAGAAATAAAGAAAAAAGAAAGAAAGAAAGAAAGAAAGAAAGAAAGAAAGAAAGAAAGAAAGAAAGAAAGAAACAAACAAACAAACAAACAAACAAAAACAGAATGTCTGTGATGGCACACAGATATTATAACTGTGCCAATAAAATGGATCTCGTGCGCTCTGGGTGTTTGATTTTAAACGATCCCTTTCTCCAGCACATCTTATTTCCAACTGAGACGCAAATTAACCTCCTTATGCCGATATCTAAGTATTGTCACAACGTTGTCAGCCTTCAGAACCCTATGAAAAACACATCTCTGCATATACAAGAAACTTGCCCTAACTTTCACACCCGGTACTATCGCGTGACAAAATTGCTGTCACCTTTTGTACGTAAATCTGTAAATGGATGCTTGGGATTCTGTAAAAGAAAGGGGACCCGAATTGACCTGATCGAGAGGCAGGACTTCATCCATATGGTCCCAGTCCCCGGGTTCCAGTCACAGTACAATCGGAAGTTTTATTCACATTCCTGTATTTCGCAACGAAGATTTGCTCACGAGAATATTAAGCCATCCTTTATCATGAGTTGACCATACAGGGTTTTTGCTAGTAAGCACACGTACTGCTGCGGGGTACTGCTCATTCGTTTTAATTTATGGACGTACTATTGTTGAAGCAGGATACAACTGGAAAAGAAGATAAATCTGTATATGTGCCTTCAAAACTTGCAAAAATTTTGAATACTACAAATCTAATTTGTGATTTGTAACATGCGCCTTCAGCACAAAGCACCTAATTAACTTAGGAATAGCACCTCCACCTGGAATAACTTGAAAGATACTAAATATTTAAAATTTTCAAGTTACCTTAATTAGCATAATAAAAAACTTCGTTTGTGGTTTATTGGAAGCGCCTATAGCACAAACCTATAAATTAAAATTGGAATGGCATCTCTATCTATAATAGTTTGGAAGATACTCACAATTTAAACTTACCAAGTTCCCCTAGCATAAATTAAATTCTGACAACTTTTGTTTGTGGCTCATCGGATGCGTTTACAGTACAAACTTACAAATTAAAGTTGAAATGGCACCTCTACCTATTATAGTTTTGAAGATATTCAAACTGTAAACTTTTCAAGTGCCCCTAATTTGCATAAATTACATTTTTGTTTGTGGTTCATTGGCTGAGCGTACAGCACAAACCCATAAACTGAAGTTGGAGTGGCACCACCACCTATAACACTTTAAAAGACATTCAAAATCAAAATTTTCGAATGACCCTAATTTGCATATTTTCAAACTGTTCACTCCTCATAATTACAAGGCAAGACTCCATATATGGATGTATAATCATGCCAAGTTTGAAAATTTTGATTTTAACAGAGTCCGAGAAAATCGCTAGCAAAAATGCTGGTATAGAAGAAGACACAAACTAGAAAATAGTGTGCTTCCAAAAAGTGCAAGAAATGTAATGATACAACTTTTGTTTGTGGTTTATTGGATGATCGGATATTCAGCACAATGCTTTGACTTAAATGGGAATGGCACCTCTACCTATAATAGTTTCAAAGAAATCCAACATTTTAACTTTTCAAGTGTCCCCTAATGCGAAACAATTAAAAGTCTACAACTTTTGTTTGTGGTTGAATGGCTGCATCTATGGCACAAACCAATGAATTGAAATTGGAATGGCGCCTCTTCCTATGATAGTCTTAAAATATTAATCCTCTAAACTTTTAAAATTAAAATTCTACAACTTTCGTTTGTCGTTCATCGGGTGCGCTTACAAAACAAACCTGTCAATGGAAATTGGAGTGGCACCTCTTCCTATAATAGCTTTGAAAATATTCAAGATTTAGATTTTCAAATGACCCTAATTTGCACAATTTTCAAAATATTCACTTCTCTAAATTAAAAGTCAAGACTTTATGTATAAAGCAATAATCATGCCAATTTTGACGTATCTATGTGTAATAGTTTCACAGAAAATTTCTCGAACAAAATTGTTGGTAAAGAAGAAAGAAAGAGAGAGAGAGAGAGAAAGGAAGAAAAAGAAAGAAACCAAACAAAAACGGGATGTCTGTGTTGGATATAACTAAGAAGAGAGATTTGCTTGAAAGCAAACCTGTCTGTGTGTAAAAAGTTAATATATATATATATATATATATATATATATATATATATATATATATATATATATATATACATATATTGATTCCAATTATCGTCCCTAGTATGCTGTTGGCAGAATAGCGTTTGGCACTATACATGATCAAATGAGACAGAAAATCATTTATCTATCTCCAATCGTATGTCAGATATGAAACAGTTGAACTTTTAAATGCTAATAATTTTCATATAGCTGTCTCGTTTGGTTGATTTTGTACACCTTTTGATGGCGAGAGTAGTGATTTGTCAAATATCGTCATGGTACTGGAAATCGTACATTCTGCAGCCACTTTTAAAGCTGGTGGTGAAAAGCAAACAGTTCCTACGGTTACCACGAGGTCGTTGTAGAGGGAGTAAAAGTATTTCTTTACCGTGGCGTTTTATTTTCGGTATCAGCATACTGGAGGCCCTCTTATATTCTGTACTTCGTGCTGGCCATTATTTTGGGACAACCTTTACTTTAGTTCCTGTACGGTATACTGAGGCACAATTATTTTTGAACCAGCATACTGGGACACCCCCCCCCCTTACCCACCCACACACTCTGTCTGTAGTGCATGTGTGTGCCGTATATTTAATATTTTTAACAAGCCTTCACAACTTTTAATCACATGTTCATCGGCTGAAACACAACCACAATGTCTACATTTTTAAAGTGTGTGTGTCAACACACACTTTTCTGTTTTCCCTAAAGTTGTTTCTTTCTTCTTTACCAGTGATTTTTGTCTGACACGTTTCTCTGACACTGTCATACATAGAAACTCCGAACTTGGCATGATCGTACCTCCATACAAGGAGCTTTGCCTTATTATGCAAAGGAATAAAAAATGTTTAAAATTATGCAAATTAGGGGCATTTGAAATTTTAAATCTTGAATATCTTCAAAAGAATAATCGATAGAGATATCATTCTAATTTCTACCAGAGTGTCATTGAGCATTGCATATCTAATGAGTTTAAAACAAAGTTGTAGCAATTTAAATTATGCTAATTAGCAGCATTTGAAATTTGAAATCTTGAATATCTTCAAAACTATTTTAGATAGAGATGTAATTTCAACTTCTACTCACGGGTTATTGACCATTGCGCATGTAATGAATCTAAAACAAAAGTTGTAGCAATTTGAATTATGCTAATTAGCAGTATTCGAAATTTTCAGTCTTCAGTACCTTTAAAACTATAATACATAGACACATCATTCTGACTTCTACTAGGGGGTTGTTGACCAATGCGCACTTGATGAATTAAAAACAAAAGTTGCAGCAATTGAAATTATGCTAAGTAGCACCAATGGAAATTTTAAATCTTAAGTAACTTCAAAGCTATAATAGATAGAGATGCCATTCTAACATTTACTCCTATGTTATGGGCTAGTACGTATCTGACGAATTGGTAACGAAGGCTGCACAGATTTAAGTTATGCAAATTAAGGATATTTGAAATTTCAAATCTTGAATATCTTCAAAAGTATGCACACCAGAGAGATTTGTTTAGCTCTCTGATAGGTGGTGACACCTGGTGAGAGAAATTAAATATGCAATAGAATCTGAAGGTTGAATCTGTCTTCAAAAATATAATAGTTACATTTAGTACTGAAGCACCCATTGCACACTGTAGTAACATTGTCCCACCGATCACACACTTAGTACTGAAGTATCCATTGTACACTGTCATAACATTGTCGTACTAGTGTTGTATTTGAAGTGCCCATTGTACATTATCGTACCGATAATACACTGCAGTAGTGAAATACCAATTGTACGTTGTCACACCAAAAAGCTTAAAAGACACACACACTGATTTGCTATGCAGCAAATCATCTTTTCTAGTTTCTACCTGCTTTTATATTATAGGAGATTAAAGCTTCCAAATATTGCCAATAGTATGATTGACTGAAATATATCAGCCCTTCCAATGTGATTATAAGATGCAACACCCTAAAAATATATTGGTCCATCTGATATACGCGGTCAATGCCGTGAACAGTCACACTGCGTGGACTGGTCACATTTCTTGGACGGAGGAGTATTTACCTGCGGTGAAAGATCATATGCTGTGTATGGTCAATTTTTGTGGGCTGCAGAGGAGGCCAAACACACCAGGTGCCACTGTATATCAATACGGTAGTCCCTCCTTTGAAAGATAAACCATAGAACAAGCCCAAAATGGGCACATATAGCAGGTGATCTCTCAATAGGATCATATGAAATAAATATAGCACTATGACCTCATAATCATTTGTTCACAGGCAGTCTGTGATTATATTGTTTTCCTCAGGAGGGTCTACTTTACATATGAACATTATGTGCAATAGATGTGATACACGTGATTTAGAAGTGATAATCCTGCTGACTGGCATCAAAGAAAACATAAGCACCATGCTGAAAGGTTATGTAATGTGATCCCTGACCTGCAGGCTTGATAGGTGTTTGCTGGCAGCTACCCTCCTTGTTAAGTCATGAGCGAAGCCGAAGAGACACCAGTTCTTCAAAAGTAAATGTTACTGCAATTCACATCAAGGAAGTGGCATATGTTCCTGTCAGATACAGGTGACTGAGGGGAGGGTGTGTTTCGCTACACTTTACGACTGGCAGTTATTCTTTGCTCTGGCACTCTGTCACCAAGTATCAACCATCATTATGTTAACACATTAATATGTCTGGGTGCCAACCCAGACATATTGTTTTTGCAAAGTTCTTTCTTTCTTTCCTTCCTTCCTTCCTTCCCTTCTTCTTCTTCTTCTTCTTCTTCTTCTTCTTCTTCTTCTTCTTCTTCTTCTTCTTCTTCTTCTTCTTCTTCTTCTTCTTCTTCTTCTTCTTCTTCACCGGATTCGCTAGACAAGTCAAACTATCGCCCAATCAGTGTCCTATCATGTATGTCTAAAGTTTTCAAAGGTCTACTAAGTGAACAAATGATTGATTTCTTTAACGATATCCTGTCAAAGTTACTATGTGCCTTTCGGAAAAAAGTATAATTGTCAAATATTACTCTTTAAAATTATTGAAGACTAGAAAAGATCCCTCGACGACCATGCATATGTTGGAATTATCCTTATAGACTTGTCGAAGGCATTTTACTGCCTCCTCCATAAGCTTCTTGTTCAAAAGCTTGAAGCATATGGTATGTCTGAAGCAGCATGTAACTTATCCAGACAAAAGGAAACAAAGAGTGAAATATGGCGGCACAACTAGTGAGTGGACCGAAATTCTACAGAGGGTCCCTCAAGGAAGTATACTAGGACCACTTCTGTTCAATATCTTCAATTGAATATGACAACAAATTTCAAATTTATGGTTTTACCATAAATGCAGAAAGATGTGTTAAGCTACTTGATGCCTATAGAGACGATCACCTGAAATTCCAGTGTCATGTTACACATATCTGTTAAGAAGCTGCAAGGCAAATTTCTAGTCTAAGAAGGTTCTCGCATATTCTAAATATCAAAGAAAACCTCTTAATTTTCAATACCTTTATACTGGCAAATTTCATTTCCTGTCCACTAGCATGGCACCTTTGTGGCCAAACAAACTCTTGAAAAATGGAAAAGATGCAGGAAAGAGCTCTCCGATTTGTGTATAATGGTTTTTCTAGCACCTATGCCGAAGTTCTGCCGCACTCTCAGAAACCCTCTCTTTACTTATGCAGACTGAGAAAACTATCCATGGAAGCATACAAAATTATATCTGAAATATGTCCGGCAATTCTTGACGATATGTTTGACAAAAAGGAATTCACAAATGAGCTTCGGGATGAGCACAAGCTCTGTCTGCCCAAATACAGTTCTGTCACCTACGGTTATAATTATCTGAGGTATCAAGGGGCCAAGATATTGAACTCTCTACCTCCTGCTGTTAAGCAAATTACCACTCTAAATGAATTAAAGACTCTGATTAACAAATGGTTTGGCCCCATCTGTAAATGCACTCTATGTATCTTATGTAAAACCAGAGTTTCGGTCTGACTCAATTGCCTGAACTCATAATTTTGAAAGCTATGGATCTGTAAATGGGCTGGCTGTATATATTCATCTGTTTTCAGTGTATGTTCATCCTTTTTCATCACTTCAATTAATATCACTGTCGTGTAATAGCTGCTTCGGCGCTAATGTTCTTTGTTATTTTCGTACTCGGGCTTGAAATAAAGGTCACTATTATTAATAATACGTTTGAAGATATGCACCATTGAAAGTTCAGGAAGCTTAGCCGATTAGCATAAGTTGAAACTTTACAGCTTTCAATTTCATTTCATATGGTGCATCTTTTGCACAAACCAAAGAATTGATGTATTGATTCTGTCATCTGTTGTAAATTTTGAAAAAAAAATGATCTGCCTGTATCAGCAAATGAGCTTGGGTGGCTAGAAAGGTCAGCATGGTGTGTCCTCATTAATCGTAGGACCATTTTAAACTTTAAGTCTTGAATATTCTTTTTTTAAAGCTAGCACACATTTCAAAAATCTAATTTTGAAGTAAAACTCTCAGCGGTGCACAACTCTTGCGACTGTGAAAGAATGCTCACTGGAGGGGAGTGCTCATTGCAGGGGGTGCTCATTGCAAGGGAGTGCTCATTGCAGGGGAGTGCTCATTGCAGAACGGATCAGCCCTTTCAGTAATGTGGCTGAGTATGAACATGTACACGTATATTATTCAAACGTACATGTGCAATGTATTCATAGTTTTATTATCCAAAAGGAAATGAATTCATGTAATAAGAACTGTCTTTGTTCTTTTTCTTTATGAAAAAAATACAAACCACATGCTGTTAATAGAGCATCTGTCAGAAACAGATCTTACCTCCCCGCTTACAGGAAGAAAAAACACCCAGGTCCCCCACAGCAGGCTGAAGCAAATCACGGAGGTGATCCTAATCCACACACTGTTTCACTCTCATTTCTGTGATCCATTGGTTACCATATAATTGGCGGATTGCAATGGTGGAAGTTCACATTTTCGACTTCTTTTCCAAAACCATCAATTAGATTTACTTCAAACTTGTTGGAAGTGTACGTTGTGTGCGTCTCCACCAAATAGTCAGGCTTTAGTGATTTTTTTAATTTTTTTAATTTTTATTTTTTCAAAATATTAAATCAGCTCCGAAATTGCAGAGTCAATTGCTTTGAAGTTGCACAGGGTCACTTCTGGGGACCTTAATTTGTTCAACAGGTGGCGCTACGATTTGTGTGTGTGTGTGTGTGGTTATATTATTATGTCTGTGTGTGAACACAGACATATTGTTTTACCCAATATTCTTTATTATGTCTGTGTGTGAACACAAACATATTGTTTTACCCTATATTCTTTCTTTCTTTCTTTCTTTCTTTCTTTCCTATCTTTCTTTCCGTCAGATTTTTGTGTCGTCTTAAACTCAGACACTGTGCAAGCTAGAAACTTCAAACTTTGCATGGCTATAGAACCTGCAGTGAAGTTTTGCATATTGTTCTGAATAGTTAAGAGTTTGAAAATTATGCAAATTAGGGCAATTAAAAAAAGTCAATTGCTTCTGGCTTCCGAAGTATTCATCCGATTTTGATGATGTTGGACCCAAATTGTAGATATTGTAACACTGCACCTTTTCATAATATGTGACCTCCAAAGGTCAAAGGTCAAGGTCATTTGTACGTTTGAAATATTCATCAAGCTATAACTCAGTCAATTTCCATCCAATTTTGATCATGTTGGACACAAATTATAGCTACTGTAACAATGCACATTTTTTGTAGTTACATGTGACCTCTAGAGATCAAAGGTCAAGGTCATTTTGCCATATGAAATATTCATGTAGCTATAACTTGGTCAATTATCATCCAATTTTTATTATGTTGGACACAAATTGTAGCTACTGTAACACTGCACATTTTTATAATTGCATGTGACCTCTAGAGGTCAAAGATCAAGGTCATTTGGACCTTTGAAATATTCATCCAGCCATAACTCGGTCAATTTTCATCCAATTTTAATCATGTTGAGCTCAAATTGTATATCGTAACACTGCCATTTGTGTAATGTATATGTGACCTCCAGAGGTCAAAGGTTAGGGATTTTTTATTTACATTTGACGTCTAAAGGTCAAGGTCATTTTGCCTTTTGAATGTTTCATTAAGCTATAATTTGGTCACTTTCCATCCAATTTTATTCATGTTGGACTCAAATTGTAAGTGTTGCAACACTGCATATTTTTGTAATTGTGCAAATTTTTCGCACACACAGATTTGCTTTCAAGCAAATTTTTTTTCTAGTTCAAACATTGGTCGTTTTAGGAGGCACCTAATTTTGACACAATTGATGATCAGTAATGACAAATTTCGTCTCAGGCAAGCCGTTATTTTAAGAAAAAAGCTAATGAGCGTACATTCTTATTTTTTCTGAAAATGTGAATGAAAACGAATTTCCATCTACTTTTTACGTGTAAAGTATATGACGAAAAAAGAAGAAAAAGTTCGCAAAATCTGCCAACTTCCTGCCTGTCCATTCAATTACAGACAAAGCACAAATTCAAGTCACCATACTTGAGTGAACTTGAGCGTACGATGGGTGCAGTAAGATTATAACTTTTTGAGATGAGATAGACCTGAGTCACTTTGTGTTCATATCTTTTTAAACATTCAAGAAACATTTTATTGCTACATGCTACACATTCCTATGTGTCCATGTGATCATAAGCCCGTAAACCTTTCAGTCTGACATGAAACATGGTATTCATGCAAAAAATAGGATTTCAAAAGCTAGAAATGCCATATTTAGATTTCCCGGTGCTGGTGCATGCTATCCTGGACTTTCATCTAATGTTGACGCTCATGTGTGAACGCGGTGGGTGTGGCCTCAGTTACTTGGGGTCTGAATTGTGTCAATATATGTGTGATAAAAACTAGGTGCTATTGTGAGCGAACAAGGCAACATGGTGCACTCTCTTATGTGGCTTGAAACGCATCGCCGTTACTTCAAGTATTGAGCATACCTAAAATTAATGATATTATTGCCCAAGATACTGTCACAGTTACCCAGCATAATTTTTGCATTCAATCTCCACTTGGAGGCCTGCATACTTTTTATTATCTCGGCATTACCTCTCTGGCTCAACAGTGTGTGACACATTGCTTGAGAGAGTAATTAAGATAGGTATGTCACCATTTCACTGTTGATATTCTCTGGTAACAACACGGACCGCCCCTGCCCCCACTCCGCCAGATAATAATGACGGTTTAATAGACTCTCTACGTTTTGTTCTTAATCACAATGATTTTAACCCGTATGGGTCTCTCCGTCAGCAGGCCTTGTTACTTACCAAATCATTTTAAGGCTATGTGGGCTGTATCAAAATGCGTCCTTGGCCGGCGTCCGTAGCGCGGACGGGGTCGGCTCGGCTCGGCTGACCAGTCAGCCGCGGAGTATCTCGGCGGCTGCCTGGGCTGCTGATTCCCCCTCTGCAGCATGGACATCGGCTTCAGGGAGACAGAGTTCCATGGTGCTTGCCCTTTCTTTTATATTGGAGAAATTATATCTGGCTGTATGTAGGTGTTTGCTTATTCTAAATGCCCATTACCTGGATGAGAAAGTGCCTAAGTTGGTCTCTTTGACTTTGAGTTTGCCTGCTAAACATCCGCTCCTGGCGGTCTACTACCCCCCGCTGGGGGCCAACATAGTGGATCGCCCCAAGAAAGTCTGCTTAGGAGGCAAACTTTGAGTATTCACCTGCGCAATGTAGCATTGCCCGCATACGAGGTAGGGTCGATGGACCGGTCAGTCACGAAGGTTCATGGTGGTTGATCGGGCGCCTACCTCCTCGCCGTATCACTGTCAGCTACAGTCATACAAACCTCACTGCTATGAATATTTACTGATGTCTTCAATATTTACATTTATACTTTTTATTCTTATATATTTTGATGTAACTTTTATACATTTCGCCACACATGGGGGCTCAATAAAATATTATTATTGTTATAATTATTATTATTAAATGGCATGGACGGATTAATAAAATATAAAAAAAAAAAATCAAATACAGGAAAGTACGTGGGCATTGCATACTTCAACCCGCGGTAGCAACTGGACGATGAGATAAATTCTCTCCTAAACTCATGATGTGTAGAAGAGCATAGCTGATTAGGGATCCCGAATTGAAAAAAATGGGTATGCAATCTTCTGGTGAATTTCACATGCTTATATTTAACTTCATCAAACGTCCGTGTATTTGGAACAGTCTCTCCAGCTCCGTCAGAGAATCTGATAATCCGTTTGATTTTAAGGTTAAAATGCCCGACAAAAACACGTTGAATTGGCCTCCTCACTTTGCAATTTTAACTGTACCTTTGATTTATTTGTACCTGTATTTTCAAATGGATTGTATCGCATATTTATCTGAATGTATATATATATATATATATATATATATATATATATATATATATATATATATATATATATATATATATATATATATATATATATATATGTATATATATATGACTGGTGCTGCATGCCTACATTAGTTACTTGAAGCATTTTGCCCAATTTGGGGATCAGGTTTGAAAGGTTTCAATAAAATATTTGTTACGTTCAAGAACTATTTTTGCGTGGATTTTATCATCTTGCTGCCTCGTGCCTTGGATGATTGAAGAACTCCCACATAAAGGCATAGCGGATCTCATGAAAGAAAGTACTCTTTCGATAAACAATATGCTATATCGAAGGTAATGAATTTGCATAGATATAAATATAAATATTGGACGATGCGTTTTGAGAGTTTATGGTCCTCATGAAGAGATTGACAGTTCTCTGCATATTTTCCATTATTAACGTTATATGCAGACAACTGCCATCTCATTATTCCGACAGCAAACTGCCAATAGACGACTTGCAATTGTAGAATAAACAGCTCTGAATATGTCTTTGTCCTTTGATGTGCCTTTTGGCGACATTTAAAATAGCATAATTCTAAGGTGACAGCTTGAAGGGATGTGACTTTTGCTGGAAATCAATTTTTCAACAACGTGTATTTGAAACATTGTAAAAAGGAAAAACTGTTCAGAGGAGAAATTCTACAAGATAAAGAATTTTAACTTACGTTTAATGGATATTTTTCTCCAAAATAGTGAATTTGAAACTTGAGTGTAATACATCAAATAAAAAAAACGGTGAAAATTTATTCACATGAAAATAAGGCAATTTACAGTATATGCACGTGGAAAAAATGGCCCGCCTCCTGGGCCTTGCCCTTGTTGCAATCTACATGTGACCTCTAAAGGTCAAAGCCTTCGGGCTTTGAAATTTTCATCTAGCCATATATTTACAACATTTGAAGGGACACATACAGATTTGCTGTGAAGAAAATCTTATTTTCTAGTTCAAGCCTGCTTTATGAGACTTTCGTGTCTTCTTTTTTCTTCTTGTTACCTGTGCGATGAGACCTTTTCTACATAGCGTCCCTGGTATTTCATTAGTTATTGGATTTGGGTTTTTTTTCTCCTCCTTTTTTCGTGTGATAAAGGAACAAAAACAGCTTTGTTTTACTCGTAACTTTCCCCTTTGATCACACTTTTGAGTATACATTGTATACAGATATACATGTACAAATAATGTCTATCAATTTGTACATGTACATACTCATCCATACTTAAAGGACCGACCCACTCTGGAATGGACACCTCCCTACAGTGCGCACTTTTTACCAGTCCCAAGGGTGCTGTCAGAGAGATTTCACTGTAACACTGGGGTTGTATCTATATCTGAGTCTTAACGTTTCGTAATATTCAAGTTTTAAAATGTGAAATGCCTCTAATTAGCCTGATTTAAAATGCTACAATTTTGTATCCTTCATTAGATGCACCACAATGTCTATATGTACTAACAGTACGAATTGTTACTTCACCCTGCTATAAGTTTGACGATATGCAACATTTAAAGTTTGAAAAGCTGCCAGTATTCAATTCAAGAGAGTCAATGTATGATTCACAGTCAAATCGCACCCCCTGGACTTGCTTACTGATTTTTATTACATTGCTTTTCTTTTACGTACTTACATATTTTTTGTTCAAAATTATTACAAATAGAGGTTTCAATCCAACTTCTGTTTTTAGGTTTGTGCCATAGATGCATCCAATGAAATAAAAGTAAAAGATGTAATATTTGAATTCATGCTAATTATGTATTCTTCCGAACGTAAAATGCTCAATGTCCTCAAATGTATTTTAGAGAAAGGAGTCAATATCAGCATCAACTCGTTGGTTTGTAGTATAGGTGTATCTAATGAAACCAAATGAAAGTTCTAAAATTTGAAATTGTGTTAATTATGCACATTAGAAGATTTTGATATTGACCTCTTTAAAACCATTAAAGATGAAGCGCCAATTCCAATTCAAAAGATTGTGATCAAGATACATTTGATTATCATAAAACAAAAATTTAAAACATTTTTAATTTTATTAATTTCCAAGGCACACAGACAGACTGGCTCTAAAGAAAACTCTTTTGTTTTTCTCTTCACAATAGCAGCTTGTCTTGATACACAATATGTAATTATTGATTTTGTTAAAAAAAATGGCGCCTCTTAAAACTGGCAATGTAACAAAGCTTATGTTCAACTTGTATGACGTAAAGTACTCGTCGCCACTGGGTTGTAGGCTAGCTGATGGCCATCAAGAATTTCTTTGCACATTTGTGTACACCCGTCCGAAGTCACTAAGACGTATTTCAGACATTGTAAAACAAACGAAACTTGACTCATCATATATGTGTTCGTTTCTCGCCGACAAAAACTGATTTCTGTGCCCAATTAATTAAAGAATTAGTATTCGATGATCAGAACAGATCCTGATAAATATAAGAAACAGGCGTCGGTCCTGCTCGACTTTCTCAGTTTGTTTTTCAAAGAGTATATCTGGGTAATCGACAAATCTTTCCTTCTAACAGACTTATATATTTCAAGATTTACTGGCATTAAGAGGAGCCAACCACTCATTTTGAGGCATTTCGTGGTTATGTGGACATAAACCTTCTATTTTTAATGTATGCTAAATTAAGGGCACTTCAAATTTTAAATTCTGAATATATCTTTAAGACTATGATAGATAGGGAGGTAATTCCAAGTTTTATATCTGTTATTAACCACTGTGTATTTAATGAATACAAAATGGAAGTGATTGAATTTTAATTTATGCTAGTTAACTGCAATTCAAAATCTAAATCTTGAATATTTTACAGACTATGCCAGACAAAGATGCGATTCCAAGTTTTACACTTATGTTATTAATCACTGTGCATCTGATAAATACAAATTGAACGTTGCTGCATTTTAATTTATGCTATAATTAGGGACATTTCAAATTTAAAATCTTGAATATCTTCAAGACTATGATAGATAGGGATGTAATTTCAAGTTTTCCACCTGTTATTGACCATTGTGCATCTAATGAATACAAAATGAAAGTTTGGTTTAAATATATGTTTGTTAAACACTCTTGTACAAGTATGACAGTACAACAATGAAATGGCGAACACACGGAGATAGATAGACGTATACAGGACTTCAAATTAAGAAATTGAAGATGCAGGAATTGAACTGAATTGAATTGAATCGCTTTGTGAGCTTACACATATTAACTGTCCTTAAAAATGTGAAAAGTGCGATTACTGGCCAAAAATGAATATTTCTCATATTTTAAGATTTTTTTATGTACTCATGTACAGCTTGAAAAATATTTTCGTTCCTATCTTTTGTAATTCCTTTAAAAATACTTCCAAAAAATAAAGTTCTTAACTTGAACTTTCTAAGGACTTGTGTATTTATTTGTAGATCATTCCTTAACGAAATATATTCATTACACTGAAAGAAAAAGTGATAACTATTTTCTTTTAACCGCGCTACATGAACATAAAGCGGATCTACAACACCTATTCTGAAAAGATCACTATTCAGCTGGCTACTGCCCTTCGTCATTCTGGCATGAATAACTGCAATTTTCTCATCACTAATATTATGAAGATCGTTACATTTAGGTTTGGCTTTCTTTAGTTCCCTCTTAAAATCGTCCAGATGTTCAATGTTTGTAACAATTCGAGCTAGCGAATTCCATTGACGAATGGTAGAGGGAAGAAATGAGTTGTAGAAATTGTAACGCATGCCTTCTATGGCCCGTTCTTGTCTAGTTCTGAACGAATCTATTTTAGGTAATAATTTTTAAAGATGTCCAGCAGCAATTCCATTGATAATCGTGAACAATACCAATTTTTGCTTTCTCCTACGTTCTTCCAATTTTTTCCCAACAAGTCTCAATATAGATCTGTTCAATACTTGTTTTGGCGAGCGCCCCAGTCATTATCCAGGCTGCAGCCAGTTGAATAGTTTCCAGTGGATCTTTGTCACGTTGAGTGTATCCATCACAGAATACGCTTGCATATTCAAGACAACAGAGTACAAACCAAAATTTCAGTGATTCCAACGTTTTCTTGTTGAATTTGTGCTTTAAACGTTTAAGGATACCAACTAAGTTATTAGCTTTGGGAACCATGTGGTTCACATGAGTTGACCATGAAAGATCTGCAGAAACCAAACACCCAAAGTGCTTATATACAGTAACATTTTCAAGATTCTTATGATTGAATATCAGGTTGGGTTGATCTACGGTTTTTGTTTTCTTGCTAACTATCATTGATTTAGTTTTATTCGGGTTAAAGCAGACGAGCCACTGCTTGGACCATTTTGTCAATGAATCTGGGTCTTGGTTTAATGACTCCGCGGGTCATCGCCCGTAATATAAAATGTCGTATCATCAGCAAAAAGACGTATCCCTGAGTTAACAATTTTAACTATATCATTGACATATACAAGGAACAACAATGGCCCTAAAACTGAGCCTTGTGCTACACTTACTTTGATGTCACCCCAAGGCAAGGCTTGAGTCTGGATAACCACCCTCTGGGTTTTTGCATGAAGGTAGTCTTCTGAAGTAAAGGTTCACGGAATCCAGCATTTGTCAGTTTATATATCAAAGCTGGACGGTGCACCCTACCAAAGGCTTTCGTAATATCACAAAATGTCACTCGGACTTCCTTTTGAAGATTAACTGCCTTGGAAAACTCGTGATACAAATATACTAACTGATTAACTGTACCGTCTCGGGGTATGACTCCCGACTGATTCTCAGACAGCACAGAATTATCTCGTAGAAATTTAAATAAATATTTGAATAGAGCACATTCATTTTCCCAATACATAAGAAATAGGTGTATAATTAGATCATAATATGGGTGCATTCCCTTTGAAAATCGGGGTTCCATGTACCTTTTGCATTGTGAAGGAAATTTACATTCCAGCAGAGAAAAATTATTAGCCTTGTAAGAGAAGTTGCAATTATTAGAGCCGACTCTTTAAGAGTAAGGGGCTAATACCGTTCGGCCTACAAGCTTTATAAGTATTCAAGGACTTTGGAATATCACAGACGCTTGATTAGTCTAAGGCAATACTTTCTAACAGATGTTGCGAAGAATGTATTTCAGTGTCACTTGGTAATGTAAATGTGCAAGCGTCTACCTCACAGTGTTTCAGGAAAGATTAATTGAAGGATTCCGCTTTTGATTTACTGTCTGATATTACCAAATCATTAGAGCTTATGGCAGGAATTGACTTGTTTGTATTACCACGCATAAAGTATTTAACCATCTTCCACCATTTTTTAAATTTTTTAATTGACCGTTATTTACGTTATCACACTGTTTATTATAATAATCTCCTTCAGCCTTCCTTAAATCACCCATATATTTATTGCGCAATTTACGAAAATAAATACAAATATGTAGGTTTTCAAGAGAAGACTTGGCCTTCTCGTGAATTTTATTGACTTGACGCGTCTGGGCACCTAGTTGTGTTGTATACCATGGTGAATTGTTTTGTCTGACCCAAACAACCTTCACTAGTAAACTGCTTTCGGCGCCATATGACCAGTTTCAGCGGCAGCCAGCGGCACACAGCGGCAGAGATCACCCTTCTACCAAAATCAAGTGGTCATATAATAAGTGGTCTTTTATATTAGGTAAAATACATTTACATGTATAGACTTTTTTGTGCAGTGGCACAAACGTGATTAAAAATGCAAGTGGTCTCTCCGTGCCGATTTCAGTCCTTAGATTGCAGGTGTAGGATTCAGCATAACAGTAGTACATGTAATCTGAAATAGATTTCATCTTCAAGCAAATTAGTTACTTTTATGTGATTGAATGAGATAAACATTTATTCAGCATGAATCAAGTTAATGGAGGTACAAGTCATGTTATAAAGTCTAATAAATGAATACATTTACTGGAACCTCTTCCATTCCCAACTTTAGATCCATATTCTACATGATACCCCATGTAGTAGGCAAAGCCAAAGTTGTACAAGTTTTCAAAGCATCAACGCAACACGCAGCATATATTACCAATTAAGTACTTCACAAGGATAATGCTACTAGATTTATGGCTTGCAAGCTAAATTAGTGCTATCCTTGCGAAGTAAAAATACGCATGTTCAAGAATTCTAACTTTAAATGACGGCGAAAATAAACATACCCATATTTGAATGCTTCGTAAGCTTCCTAAGTATAACTAGTATGTATACAGTTGTGGCACACCACAAAACCAATAATTGCATGCATGAAATAAACTAGATTGTGAAATTTCCAGAATCGTTGTACCACTTGCAGTGTAAATACAAGATGGCTGGAAATTACATTCAACGTGTTTGGTAAATGATGGAGGAAATCCAGCAAGGCAGTTGTACTACATAAGACCAGTTTTGCAACCTTCCATGAACTTAACCAAAAGAGTGGCATCATAGTAGCATATATATATCATTGCTACACCCAACGAAATACCGAAATATATGACGCACAGTTATCCACTTGTTTGTAGCACAAAGTTCAAAATTGAGAATGTACTCACACTCCGAAGGTTGTGATAACAGCCAAGTAAAACCAATAAGAACTGGGCAACCAGCAAGAGAATACACATGTTAATGCCAACGAACAATTTATAAATGCCCAAGCCAACATAATATAAGAAGATGGCTCACAACGAAAAAGGAGGCTTCTTGGCACTTAACTTGTAGCAAGAAGTCCCAGACTAGATAGGAGGGGGCAATTTGTCACTACTCCAATCACTAACAGGTAAAAATAAAATGTAAGAGCCGGAAAGACAAACATAAACGGAAGCATGTACTGATGACTAAATCAGGGCACTTTCTGAGATCATAAAGTTGGCATTCTACTTTACATTTGATGATGGACATATACAAAAAAAAGTAGTGTCCCCTCTTAATGTACACGAGGGCAAGTATGTGACATGTGTGTTCACAAATTTTGATGCCGTGCTAAAACGAACTGATCCATACAACCAGATTATGTACTCAAATTAATAAGAAAAAACAACAACTTTTTGATGAATCACACATCAATAAACAAGTCAGGACCGAAGACAAAGTAGCGTCGAACAAAACGTTTTCCATGTGGACGACTGAAAAGACCAGTTAGTTATATAACTGTTCCTGCCAAGCGGCTATATACCAGGTACACGTTAGAATCCCCATGACTATGAAGTGATTAACGTGGACAGATTATCCATGTTATGATAATGGTTAAAGTACAAAAAGATTTTAAATTATAAATCTTGGAGTTTAGATATCCGTACAGTCCAAGTAAACGTACATCCGAGCATACTGATGACTCAATCAGGGCACTTCTTGAGATGATCAAGTTGCCATTCTACTTTTAAAAAATCCAATGACATTTTAATTTGTTTGCTGTTTAAACATTCCTAGTATTTTCAATGTGCTTTATTTTTCGCATATCCATATGCAAAAAAATGATTACAAAGACGGCATACAAATATGCTATTATGTCGTTGTAACCTGGTTAATTCCAAAAATAATGATGATGTAAATGAAAGTTTATGAATTTTAATTTATGCTAATTAAGAGCAATTCAAAATGGAAATCTTTACCACTTCAAGCCTTTGATAGATAGAGATGCGTTTTTACACGTTGTCGACCATTGCACATTTAATCAATGCAGAAAAGTTGTTGCATTTTAGTAAGGTTAATTAGGGGCAATTCAAATTTCAAATCTTGAATACATTCAAAGCTATGGGGGTGTGTGAGTGTGTGTGTGTCTGTGTGTCTGTGTCTGCGTCTGTGTCTGTGTGTGTCTGCTTGGGTGGGTTTGCAACTACAGCAAGTCCACCATATCAAGAGGTGTGCACAGTTTCTTTGTGTAGCCATGGAGATGGTGCATCAAAACAGTCTGGGATAGATCACTTCAGTAAAAGTACAGCTTCAGCCTGCTGGGCAAGGTACCTAAACCAGTGTCTGCTGATTGGTTCTTAAACCTTTTTTTTATTTTAATGACAGTGAAGCTGTGCTAATAGTGATATGCTTAGTAGAGTTGTCATGTCTATTATTTGTAACATGATCAATAAAACTTGTTTATTGAATTTTTGACACCTTCTTTTTAACTGTAACTGCATGTTTATTGACATTGCTTGTTGAAGGCCAATATATGGTGCAGTATATAATATAATATAATATTATATATATATATATATATATATATATATATATATATATATATATATATATATATATATATATATATATATATATATATATATATATATATATATATATATACCAGAAATGTTTTTCTTGGCAGAAATCCCATTCACAATTATGTCCAGCAAACAGAAAATGTTCCACGCAACCCTCAAATGCCATTTCATCTTGTGCTTGGGTTGCCTCTTGTCTCGCCATTAAAGTTCATTTGTAATTCAGATTCAAAGGAAAATATTCAGAGCATTTTAAAATATTCATATTGTGAAGGCACACAGGCAAATTTGCAGTCAAGCAAATCATCTTTTCTGGTTCACAGTCTGTATATCTCTACTCATTTGGATGGTGTCTCACACCAACATTCTCAGCATTACACATTCACCAGGGGGTATTTGCTGCAACCAAATAGCACATACATACAAATTATGACATCACACGGTTGTTTTCTGAATGTTAAAGCCCATTTTTCCTCCTGCACATATTTTGAAATAAATGTGTTTCAAACAAGGGGATAAGAGAATATCTAAAATAGCCATTTGAGAAGTTCCACCAAAGTTTCTGAGTTTCGTCTTGGGGTACATAAAAGTCAGCTAATACTTCAGTGCCAAGTGAACTGGGAGAATACCCACTGGCGTTGAAAATATTCAATTTGATATGCAAAAAATGGTCAAGGATAGTCTATATGAACCCAGACTTTCTGCTTTATGTTACCTTTCTTTATTATGCTAAAAATATAGACAATGAAAAATTTCACTGGCTACCAACTATTTGAGACACGTTATCTATATTTGGTAAACAAACAGTATGGGGAAATATCAGACTAACAACAAATGACTTCCCATCATCAAAACTCAGGAATAACAGTAGAAAATACTCAAGGCAAGAATGGAACATGGGTATACAAACAAATTCAAGAACCCCCCTCCCTCCACCCCACCCCACCCCCAGAAAACCCACAAACAAACAATAACAAACTAGAGGACTGCGTGAACAGCCCGTGCTCAGCTGCCCTAATCTTGTGCCACAAAATAAAGGTTGAAACTGAATAGACCTGTGTTGAGCTTTAGCTGAGTGCATATGGCATTTAGAAGTATTTCTAAGATGGACGACTGAACAGCTTAAAAGCTCATTCTGACTAGCAATGTCAGTTAAGCTAAATATAGCAGTGCCACCGTGAACAAATAAGAACTAGGAGTCCCTAGGAGTGTTCCTATGTGATATCACATAAATTGGGTGAGTGGTTTTAGAGAAGAAAACTTTTTGAGATCCCCCAAAAAATCACTGAAGCGTAAACATTTGAAAAAACTCGGTAGAGACCCACCATAGGCTTGTTGATACCATGTTTGAAGTGAATCTGGTTGATGGTTTCAGAGAAGTCAAAAATGCGAGTTAGCGTTAGAATGCCAATTGACTTACATGGTAATCAATAGGAAAGGTGCATTTCCCAGTAAGTGTCCGAATTTTAAAAATCATTAAAAATCAGGAATCTACAACAGTGTTATCTAGTGGACAACTTTGTTTTACCCCTCCACAAGGATCATATCCACCAAATTTCAGTTTAATCTGAGTGATGGTTCTGGAGTAGAAGTCGATATTGGCAAAAAACAATTTTAAAAAATCACAAAAATAGGGAAAAATTGTAGCGCCGCCTGGTGAACAAATTAAGAACTAGGAGTCTCTTGGAGTGTTTCTGTGTGATATGAAAGCAAATTGGTGAGCGGTTTTGGAGAAGATTTTTTTAAATGTTTGCTCCCCGAAAGAATAAAAAATCATTAAAAAAAATATTTGTAAAAATCACTGGAGCGTGACCATTTGTACACATTTGGTAGAGACCTATCCAAGGCACATCCCCCCTAAGTTTGAAGTAAATCTGGCTGACGGTTTTGGAGAAGAAGTCGAAAATGTAATTATGAATGGACGGACGACGGACAACTTAGCCTCCTAAAAGCTCAGCTGAGCTAAAAACAACAACCAAAAAACAAACAAACAAACGAACAAACAAAAACAAACAAACAAAAAAAAAAACAAATTTTAGAAGACGAAATGCACAAGGTTCTATATTCTCCAAGATTTAATGCTGAAACAGAAATATTGTTGAAACAGAGGGCCGACATTTTCCCAGAATTTTAATCATCAAATGACTTGAATGCATTTAAATTTCTTATGAAGCTCAATGACTATAACAAGATAAAATTAGTAGAACATTTTTTTTCCGGAAATCATCAAGAGCAAGGGATCATTGTAAAAACAATAAGAACGATTTTTGGCTAATGTTTCTATTCGTGAAGTGGTTAGTTTGTTGATTTATAATTGGTTACTATCATTGTCATCATCATCTTCATCATCTATTCATTTATTCAGTCATTCATTTTCTTTTTTCCACCTCTATGGAATTTCCATACAATTGTATTGGATTTGTATTGCTTTGTATTTGTTCATGTATTTTTTTTTTCATTCTTGTTTGTGTATTTGCAAGATATCAATGTACCCCCCCCCCCCCCCCCGTCTGTTTGATGTAGCAATAAATATCAACGTTCATAATCAAACTGCTTTGGAGGCGGAACTGTCTTTGACAGGAAAAAACGTACCTAAGTAGGCTCAATATCTGCTTCTATGTTACGGTTCAATCTTAAGTAACACTTTTATTGTTAAGATGTTACAATGTACTTTCTTTCGAAATATAGTATGAACTTTTTGGCAAGACCAAATACGATAATTAATCTCTCTAAGAAAATATATAAATTAACTATGCTGTGCTTTTTTAAGGAACCAAAGTATTTTGTTATTATTAGCATGTTTTACTTGATATTCAGCCTACAGAAAGCGTGTCCGTGTCATACCATATTTGGGCGTAAACGGGCTTTGAATACTGCATCCATCACAGATAAACACTCAGGCTGTCTGGAAAACCTTCAGACAGCATGGAGACTGATAACAAGCGCATTGTTAAACGGGAGTCATGAACCACAAACAAAAGTTGTAGCATTATAATTCATGCTAATTAGGGACACAAAAGTTTAAATGTTGAAGATCTTCAAAAATGTTAAAGGTACAGGTACAATTCCAACTTTTAGCTATCAGTTTTTACTATAGTCGCCTTCAATTGACTTCAAGCAAAAGCTTTAATTTTTAGGTTTGTGCTACATGTGCATCCAATTAACCACAAACAAATGTTGTAGAATTTCAATTTCTCTGTTGAATTTCAATTTCTGCTTATTAGTGGGCACTTTGAAAAGTTAATTGTTTAATATCTACAAAACCGTTAAAGGTACATGTACCATTCCAACTTTACTTTATAGGTTTGTACTATAGGTGCATCCAATGAAACACAAGCAAAAGTTGTAGAATTTCAATTTATTTTGATTACGTGCACTTTCAAATGTTGAAATGTTCAATATCTTCAAAATTATTCAAAGTAGAAGTGCCATTCAAACCTTAATTTATAATTTTGTACTTTTGGCGCGTCCTATGAACCACAAACAAAAGTTGTAGAATCTTAATTTATGCCAATTAGGGCACTTGAAAAGATTAAACGTTTAAAATCTTCAAAACTATTAAAGGTAGATTAACCATTCCAACTTTAATCCATAGGTTTGTGTTATAGCGCATCCAATGAACCACATCCAAAAGTTTTTGAATTTCTATTTATGCAAATTAGGGGCACTTGAAAAGTTTAAATGTTTATTATCTAAAAGAATTCAACATAGAGATGCAATTCAGACTTGAATTCGTGGGTTTGTGCTGTAGACGCACCCGATGGGTCACAAACAAGTTGTAGAATTTTATGTTTTGCTAATTTGGAATACTTGAACAATTTAAATCAGGTAGAGGTGTTCGTCATTTATTGAATTGCTAGGTTTGTACCACAGTTTAGTCATACTTGCATTTTGAATGCCTACTAAGGGCTTACTTTCCGTCAATTTATTGAGTTATTTACGATTAATTCATTATTTCAAGTGGAGCTATGTGCATGAATTTAACATTTAAATGATCACTTGTGTCATTCTCTCATGTTTTGCGGCTGGTGCAGCTAGGGACACAAACGTTGAAATTGCAGGATTCTAATTTATGAAAGCTTTGAAAGCACATAGATTTGCTTTTGAAGCAAATCTTCTTTTCTGGTTTTTATGCAGTATATTTCTAAGCAAGAGCTGACGTTTCTTTATTACCAACAAATTGCTTCGACAATAACAACCATGCAATTTGTTGCAGGCTGGTAAAGAGGTAACGTGCAGGCACAATTGAAGTTTTACTACCTCAACAATGGCACAGAGAGGTAGTGTTGTCAGGAGGTGGCTAATTACGTATTAATACATGTATGGGGTAGGCCAGTGTACACAGTTTCTCACCAGCCCAGGAAGTGGGCAACATCTCAGTCAACGGTACCCTGCCAGGCCTGGATCACATGGACAGATGGAAGAGAGCTAATAAAAACACATGACCTCTCTAGAATGATGTCACACTTATACAGCCCGCCCACAAAGCAGAAAACGGTACACCTTTTGTGGATGACTTCAATTTACATGTCAGGTAAGAAGACACATCAAAGGATCGATGTGCTATAATAATCTAATTGTTTTAATTGGGGGATAAAAATTCACAATTAGTTTTCTATCGACTATAATCAATGTCTGGGGAACTCTTGAAAGTGTACAGCACAAAAAACATCGTGTTTTGTGCCGCAAGACAGATTCTCAATACATCTCAACATGGATAGTGTTTTATCAAGAGAAAAATGAATGATCTATTTTACATTGGTAACAGGAAAGAAAATATAATCCTTGCTCAGATGTGTATGGGATCCAGCAGTTTAAATGCGGTTATGAAAAATTCGAGTAATAGCATCTCCATCTTGTTCTTGTGGCTTTAGCAATGAAGATGTCTTTCACTATTGTCTAGAATGACATTTACTCAACGAAACGTCCAACAAAACATAGTTATTCCTTGCTTTATTGTTAGAACATTGCAGAGTGGCCTATATGTTCCAGGACAATGTCGAAGTGTGTCCCATCTTGCCCCCCCCCCCCCTTCAAACAGATAACACCTGAGTAGTGTCACATGGTCTACCACTCCCTATTGTTCATTTGGTATAAATAAAGGGCCCCTGAGCTAGGCGTGCTATTTCTACCATGGCGAAATCTGCGGAATATAGAGCAACAGTAATGAATTCGTGGAGGCAGGGCTTTACTCCTGCAAAGATAGCCAAAGTTTTCAAGGCCTACGTTTTCGCGGTCATGGGTGTAAGCCACCATCAAACGTTACCAGGAGACTGGCTCTACTGCAGACCGCAGCAAAAGTGGCCGACCGCAGACAAAAAAGGACCAATTCTCTCATGAAAAACTTGAGGCACAGAATAAAGAGAAATCCTGCACGTTCTAAAAAAAGTTGGCCAAGGAAATGAAGGTTTGCTGTTCCACAATGCAAAGAGCCTTGAAAAAAGACCCAAGATGACTGCTTTCAAACGAGCCTCAGTTCATACTGTGACAGCAGGTTATATTAATAACAATAAAAAAAAAGAGTGGAAAAATGTAAAGCACTGCTGGTTCACTGATGATGATGTGCACAGAGTCACCTTTTCAGATGAAAGGATGTTCAGTATTGAAGAAAAGGTGAACATCCCAAATCAGCGTGTGTATGAAGTAATCCGTCAAGATATTCCTCATGGGGTCCTAAAGCGGCACAAAACTGGGTTTCCTGAGAAAGTAATGCTTTGGGCAAGCGTGTCCTCAGCAGGCAAAACATCCATGAAATTTGTAGGAAAGGGGGTTAAAATTAACTTAAATTATTACCAAAAGAAAATTTTGGTACCTGTGTTGTGAGAGGGTGCAAACCAAATGTTACCCGATGGCCGTTGGGTGTTTCAACAAGACAGCGCCCCCTCTCACTGGTCCAGGGCAACCCAAGCCTGGCTCAGACAGCACGCACAAGGATTTATGTCCAAAGATAGGTGGCCTGCCAGTAGCCCGGATTTGAATCCCCTTGACCATTTTATATGGAGAATGCTAGAGTACAAAGAAAATTCTAAACTACATAGTTCAATCCCCGCTTTGAAAGCACATCTTCTGAAAGAGTGGACTCCCATTTCCAATAGAGACCATCAGGAAATGCATCAGTGGTTGGAGACGACGTCTACAGCTGTGCTTTAAGGCAAAGGGTGACAAATTTGAACATCTGTTGTAATTAAGCAAGAGAAGGGTCCAATGTAATAATGTACCAGATATGAAATAAAAAATCAGGATTTGATTTGACACATGGGCCGCCCTGCCCTCCATGACCTAGAACGGTATTAAAATACGATAAAAATCAAATTTTTTGGAGCTGTTAGAAAGTTTATATAAGTACGAACCGTTTCATCACTTGTCAGGTATTATATATCATTTTGACACGCTGGCAACGTGAACCACACGGCCACAACTCGTTTGTGCTTACTATCTCTTGAGTCCTTGTATTTTCACCCTTCTATATTTTCGTCCATGTTAAGTCTTGTCCTATGGTGGTCTACTTTCTTTTTTCGTTGTGCTTTTTAAAGTGTGTGTGTCAAAACACACTTTTCTGTTTTTCCTCGAGTTCTTTATTAGTGTGTGTGTGTCAGCACACACTTTTCTGTTTTTCTAGGAATTCTTTCTTTCTTTCATTCTTTCTTACTTTCTTCTTTCTTTCTTTCTTTCTTTATGGGCAAATTTGCCCGACATTTCATTTGAAAAGTACTATATGTAGAAACTCCAAACTTGGCACAATTATACTTCTATGGATAAAGTCTGGCCTTTTTATAATGAGAGGTCATGCTTTTCAAAATTATGCAAATGAGGGCTAATTAAAGTTTTAAATGTTCAATATGTTATATGCTATATAGTGCATTCCACCTAACTTGAGCTCTGGGGGCCGTCTCATTAGTTGTGACCACAGTGCTGGTGGGCCAAACAGCCTATCACTGACCTCTTTGCCCTGCCAATCAACCTGGCTGCTATAATTTGTGGTGTTTGTAAACAGGTCCACATGGGTGCTGCTGTAGACATTTATATGGGTTTTATTTTCACTTTTGTAGCGTCAAATAACAGGATTTTTTACAAAATAATCCTGCTAAAGGGACACCATTTTACTCTGGAGCTGGCCCGGCTATGTGTCTGCCACCCCACCAAACACACATGACCAGTAACAGTGAATGATTGGTACCAAATGGCCAGCTTATTCCAAAATCCTGGCAAGTGTAACCACATCAAAATAAACCCTACCCTCTCCTCCTTAAGTTTGTGTGTATTTTATTACCCCAATAGATTTCACTCATAACCCAGAGCCTGTATCAACATCGTAAGACCTGTGGGACATTTTTACAGGGGTGTCACATCTCAATTAAACTGCAAACAAGCCATAATCCTGGTATATATTTTACAAGATGTGACATCAAAATGACCTTTTGAAAATGTGGCATCCCTTGACGCATTCAGGACAGAAGTCTTCATTTACTGTCAGTAAAATTTGTATCAAAGGGATATACTGAGTATTCTTATCTTTTAAATGAGTGATTTGTGATTTAAAATTTCTGACAATCATAATAGAATATAATATGTGCTTATGATTTGTGATATTCTGACCTTTTTATTTGTTTCACACATTGTATTAGCAATGCAAATTTGAAAGAATTAGCAAAGAGCATATCCTTTGGGTTCATCACTGAATGAGTTAATTTTGTCATGTAAACATTGGCTGCATTGATCTTTCTTTCTTTCTTTCTATCTTTCTTTCTTTCTTTCTTTCTTTCTTTCTTTCTTCTATACCAGCAAATTTGTCCGACACTTTTCTCGGACACTATTATACATAGAAAGTCCAAACTTGGCATGATTGTACCTCCATACAAGGAGTTTGACTGTTTTATACAGAGTAATGAAGATGTTTAAAATTATGCAAATTAGGGGCATTTGAAATTTTCAATCTTGAATATCTTCAACAGTATAATAGAGATGTCATTCCAACTTCTACTAGGGGGTTGTTGACTATTGGCACCTAATCACCTAATGAATTGAAAATAAAGTTGTAGGAATTTAAATTGCTAAATAGCACCATTAGAAATTTTAAATCTTAAATAACTTCAAAGCTATAATAGATAGAGATGCCATTCCAACTTCTACTCCTGTTTTATGGAATAGTTGTACCTTGCCAAACCAATATACTTTGAAGACACACACACACTGATTTACTATGCAGCAAATCATCTTTCCTAGTTAAAGTGTGTGTGTGTCAACACACACATTTCTGTTTTTCCTCGAATTCTTTATTTCTTTCTATCTTTCTTTCTTCTTTCTTCTTTACCAGCAAATTTGTCCGACACTTTTCTCGGACACTATTATAGATAGAAACTCCAAACTTGGCATGATTGTACCTCCATACAAGGAGTTTGACCGTTTTACACAGAGGAATGAAGATGTTTAAAATTATGCAAATTATGGGCATTTAAAATTTTAAAAGCTCCATATCTTCCAAACTATTGCAGATAGACACAAAGTTCTAACTTACACATATAGGTTTGAGACAACTGGCAAATCCAACAGCACACAAACAAAACTTGGGGAATTTTAATGTACGCTAAATTCACCAAATTTCTCCCCAATCCACATGCAGGCTTTCAACTGCCTCCTGTATGACCTATTGCTTGACCTCTATGGTGCCAGGCAACCATTTTATATTCATAATTAATTAGCTTGAACCTGTCTCACAGCTTCCTGTCCATGCATGTTGAGTGTACACTTTGGAAGGTTTGGGTCTTGTATCAAATTGCGGTGGGGGGGGGGGGGAGACTCCCAACAACTGTGTAATGAGGCTCTCAATAAAAAACAGAGATTCTCTTTCTGTTCATGCAAGAAACACATCTGCTGCATGTTGACACTAATGCTGGACAGAGCTGTAAGTACACCATGACTGAGACTGACCAGTCAGAGTGTCCTGGTAGCTGGTCTGTTTTACCCTGAGGCTAGGAGTGTGCTGGGCTTATCAGTTCCATCAGTCCCAAGGGATCAGATGGACTGGACTTCTAGGCAGAACAAGCCTGCCAGAGTGTACCCTCTGTTAAAAACAGACTACATACAGAGCTTACAGTCCCCAATGACTGTTTTCACATTTTGGTGAAATTTGAAAAAGTGTTTGGGTTTGTGTCATCTCACTGGACACTTTCATGTCTTTGTTTTCTTGTAACCAGTGAGATGAAGCCTTTTCTTCATAGCCTGAGTCAGTATAGTGCATGTCTCAGTTCACAGTACATGCACATGTAGTTTTGTGACAGGATCTGTTTAAATTAAAGTGTGTGTGTCAACACACTCTTTTCTGTTTTTCCTCGAGTTCACATGTAGTTAAAGTGTGTGTGTCAACACACACTTTTCTTTCTTTCTTTCTTTCTTTCTTTCTTTCTTTCTTTTTCTTCTTTACCAGCAAATTTGTCCGACACTTTTCTCGAACACTATTTTACATATAAACTCCAAACTTGGCATGATTGTACCTCCATACAAGGAGTTTGACCATTTTATACAAAGGAATGAAAATGTTTAAAATTATGCAAATTAGGGGCATTTGAAATTTTAAATCTTGAATATCTTCAAAAGTATCATAGATAGAGATGTCATTCCAAGTTCTTCTAGGGGGTTATTGACCATTGCCCATCTAATGAATTTAAAACAAACGTTGTTGCAATTCAAATTATGCTAATTAGCAGCATTTAAAATTTTTAAACTTGAATATCTTCAAAGCTGTTATAGATAGAGACATCATTTCAACTTCTACTAGGGGGTTGTTGACCATTGAAAAACCTAATGAATTTAAAATAAAAGTTGTAGCAATTTAAATTATGCTAAAAAGCACCATTACAAATTTTAAATCTTGAATAACTTCAAAGCTATAATAGATAGAGATGCCATTCCAACTTCTACTCCTGTGTTATGGAAAAGTTTTACATTATCATACCAATATGCTTTGAAGACACACACACTGATTTGCTATGCAGCAAATCATCTTTCCTAGTTTCTTTCTTTCTTTCTTTCTTTCTTTCTTTCTTTCTTTCTTTCTTCTTTACCAGCAAATTTGTCCGACACTTTTCTCGGACACTATTTTACATAGAAACTCCAAACTTGGCATGATTGTACCTCCATACAAGAAGTTTGACCGTTTTATACAGAGGAATGAAGATGTTTAAAATTATGCAAATTAGGGGCATTTGAAATTTTCAATCTTGAATATCTTCAAAACTATTAAAGATACAGATGTCATTTTAACTTCTACTAGGGGGTTATTGACCATTGCTCATCCAATGAATTTAAAACAAAAGTTGTACCAATTTAAATTATGCCAATTAGCAGCATTTGAAATTTTAAAACTTGAATATCTTCAAAACTATTATAGATAGAGATGTCATTTCAACTTTTACTAGGGAGTTGTTGACCATTGCGCATGTAATGAATCTAAAGCATAAGTTGTAGCAATTTAAATTATGCTAATTAGCAGTATTCGAAATTGTCAATCTTGAATATCTTTAACACTATAATAGAGATGTCATTCCAACTTCTTGTAGGGGGTTGTTGACCATTGCACACCTAATGAATTAAAAATAAAAGTTGGAGATATTTAAATTATGCTAAATAGCACCATTAGCAAGTTTAAATCTTAAATAACTTTAAAGCAATAAAAGATAGAGATGCCATTCCAACTTCTACCCCTGTGTTATGGAATAGTTTCACATTGCCATACTGTGTTATGGAATAGTTTCACATTGCCATACCAATACGCTTTGAAGACACACACACTGATTTGCTATGCAGCAAATCATCTTTCCTAGTTTCAATTGTTTTTGTTTTTTGTTTTTTTGTTTTTTTGTTTTTGTTTTTGTTTGTTTGTTTTTTTTTTGCTTGCTTGTTTGTTTGTTTTTTTGTTTGTTGTTTGTTTTTTTGAAAGAGGGGTTAATATAAGCTTCACCTACACCCCAATTGCTATTGAAATAAAAGATGTTTATTTTAACAAGACAATGTTGTATCTATAACGTAAATTACCCCTAACAATCGGAGTTCAAGGCCTTCAAAGTGTAAAATTCAAAGGCATGTAACACAACAATTAAAAAATAGAGCACTAGTAGTGGATACGAAATGGCGCCTTGTAAAGTAATGGCAGAGCGAGGGTATGGACGCATGTTGATGTTTGATGGTTTCCCGCGGATGACCAATTTATTCATTAATGTAGGTTGTTGAAACCTTGAATTTTAATTTTGACATCGAACGAGACAATAGTGATTACTTAAGGTATAGGTTTAGACACAGATAGTGACTGTATCGGCTATGAAGCGTAGAGAGATTAGATTGTGCTTTCTTTCTTGTCCAGAACTACGCGCAAGATATAGCACTATTGCCCCTGTCTGTATAAAAATCTCTTTTCAGGCACAGTGAGCTTTTGGCGGTTTTTTTTTCGATGCGTAGATTTCATTCAGGATTATCTTTTTCATGTATTACTATTTTTCCTTGTTAAGTGAATACTTTGAAGGTGACTTAGGCATCCAGAAAGGCATATGTGAAAGTCAGTGTAAAGTGGTTATTTCGAGAGCACATATACTAGACGCTTAAACATGTTCGAACCTACAGAATAGGATAGGGTGGCGTCTCTGTGAAAAGGAAAAGTTTTTAAAACTGTCTAAATTGTCTGGCACTGACGTTTCCATTTACGGGTCACTGCAATCCATTGTGCATCGATACAATGATAAACTCTCTACCAAAATCAAGTGGCTCATTTCCGCCCTGGTAATTTCCATGTGTTATTTTTGTCTTCCATTTTGAAGGGAAGGAGTTCAATAGGAAACTTTGCATTCCAAAATGCTCGATTTGAAAGCGCTAATCAAAATCTAAGGATTTGAGAACAACAGCAATAACTGCTTATCGACTCCCAGTTCAAAAGGTTTTACAATCTTAATACGCTCACAGATATTAACTTGATCCTAGGGATGTGAGGGGAAGTGACCGGCACACCTTGACCAACACAAGGTAGCATGACATCACGGGTTCGGCAGCATATTGCAAACTGAACGTCGGGCACACTCTCAGTTTGGATACATGAATTTGCCTGTGTTTGGATATTGGGCCAACATAATAACGAACGAGAAACATGAGATAACCAAGTCGATTCATTAATTGACATTTTTAAAACGAAATTTCCATGAAATACCAAGAAAGTGTTGTATGTAGATTGATTTGTGTACAAAGGAGTTGTATATTGAACAAAAAGTTGTAAATTGGATCGACTTGACTTGGGGGTGATAACTGTCAGACTGAAAGTGTGATTGTTACAGATCAATGCAATATAAAGTGTTCTTGCAATCACAATGCAATCAACCTGTCTTTAAAACATACTATAAACTAGAAAAGAAGATTTGCTTCACAGCAAATCTGTCTGGGTGCCTTCAAAATGAGAACAGTTTGAAATGCTATACTTTTCCATTGTTCAACATAATCTAAATTTCGTGTATTAGCCTAATTTTTATAAATTCAAATGCTCAGCTTTGGTTCTTGGTTCAAGGGATGTGGCCATGTCCCAAACTTATAAAGTGAAGTTTGAATGAAACTACTATCTATAATAGTTTTGAAGCTATTCAACATTTAATTTTGTGTATTTGTCTAATTTGCATTAATCATAAGCCTAGAAAAACTTTGGTTTATTGTTCATTGGATGGGGTTATGCCGCAAACCCATAAATTGATGTAGAAATGGCACATCTATAATAACTTTAAAGCTATTAAAGATTTACATTTTGCATCTTCACCTAACTTGCATAAATTAAAATCCTACAACTTTGGTTCATGGTTCATTGGATGCGGCTTTGCCACAAACCTACAAATTGAAGTTGGAGTGGCATCTCTATGTACAATAGTTTTGGAGATAGTCAAGTTTTAAATTTTTTAATGCTCCTTATTGGCATAATTTGAAATTCTTCAACTATACTGTCCATTATAGTGGCAAGTGTCAAAAAGGTATATATGCACATTGAAATTTTGAGTCCATCTACAATAGTTTGGAAGATATGGCGCTTTTAAAATTTTTGTTGCCTCAAAAATTTGCACAATTTTAAATATCATGACTGTTCCAAATGAGACGCACAATTTTGCTGGTTATGTCAGTCACCATGGCAAGTTTTGGTGGTTTTTTTTCCAATATTGTCTCAAAAAAACTCTGGAAGAAAGAAAGAAAGAAAGAAAGAAAGAAAGAAAGAAAGAAAGAAAGAAAGAAAGAAAGAAAGAAAGATTCTTGGAAAAACAAAATACTGGGTTGGCACCCAGACATAAATAGGCTAAAATGACAATTTACTTCTGTGAAATTATGACGTAAAGTCTCCGGCTTCAAAGACGGAGACGGACTCCTATCACCATGTAACCTAACAAACTGGGAGATGAGAGGACTACTTTGTGTGGCTAACCATTTCCCCATGAATTAAGACTGAGTCAACACCTTTTCCTGGCATGGAGCATGTTATCTTGATAGGTCTCATCTACAATTCTCAGTCAATTGTTTTTCATTCTTGTTGAAAGTAGTCAAAAACACAGAAGACCACATTTGACCACCGGCCAGTTTGAGGGGGCAAAGAGTCAATGCAATTCAAAGTATATTTTGATCAGCAACACAGTATAATATTGATGTATTTCATGTGTCGTTCAGCGAAGGTACAATGAGTACACAATACTGCCACACCTGAAACGTAGTTTTACACGCCCTTGTTATGTGGATGACAGAGGTAGGCGTTTTTGCTGCAACCCATGTCCATCAGCAGTCAGCGATTTGACAACGTGTTTGGTGGTGGGCCATATCCCCACACTGTGTGTGTGGTCATTGAAGGTCTTGGACCAGTAACCTAGGCCTAATGCATTTACATGTTAAAATAGTGACATTTGCTGGCTTATTTCTCCAATTTCAAACGTAAAATCACAACTTTCTTTGCATTCTACTTCAAGTTTATTCCGATAGCAACAGTTTAAAACAAAAAAAATAGGGGGTCATGTGATTAGATTTTTTTTTCACGTGCGTTTATGTACCTTACCTCCATGATTGACTGTCGCGCACCAAATTTGTCTCCAAAAATACATAAAGTTATCAAATGATTTAAAATATTTCTTGTGTAGCAATGCCTTTCATAAACTCACAGTTAATAAGTATTTTCATATCCAAAATTGTGATGGGACTTAATTTGGGATGCTCTACTCCTGTGATATTAATATCCAGTATACACAGGCACAGTATTCAGTACTCGATCAAAAGTTGACCTGACCTTGAGAGGTTACTGGTCCAAGACCTGAAGGGATATCACTCAGAATCCAGAAGGCATCCTGGTATTTGGTGGGTATCATTACGTGTACTGTGTTGTGATTGGATACAATTTTTACTCGCACCCACACACACAGAACATATATAACGTTTTTCTTCGGGTGAACCATTAATGTGAAATCTTCATATCATGGTGTAATTTGGGTGATGCAATCCTTGTCAATGATATTGTGGTTTACTGCCCTGATACTTCTTTTTGCAATATAACAATTATTTACCATAATGACTGATCATCTCCTTGATCCCTACTTGCATAGGTAACTGTTAATAACGTCTCTTATGAGGGTGGCTTACGGGTGCAGTAAATCTTCACCGCAACTAGTATTACTGCATTATATTTTACCTGTGTCTTAGATAAGTGCTTTCAAATATAATTACATGTTAGCATTATACAGGCATAATGTACGTCAGAGGTTAGTCGGTTGATCATTTGACCATGCAGCCGTGTCTGACGAAGTCTGTTACTGCTGTTGTCATGCGGTGGACATGACACTAAGTTTGGTGCGTGCACTTATTGCTACACTATATAAGTAGTTCTTCGGATTACATAATAGAACTCAATTAAACATTTTTCAATACAACTCTGCATAATCCTAGAAATTTACAAAATTCGAGTACTTCTATTGTCTTTCTCGTTTCATGTTTCACTTCAAGACTCCTCAGCAGGTTACCAGGTCACTGATGCTCCAGACGGGACAAACCTCGTAGCTTTAGTGGTGCCCAAGGAGTCGGACTTTATGGTAAACACGATATATCTTTTCAAGAGATGCCTGACATGGACCACCCCAACTTGATGAACCATTATATCAAAGTTCATCGCCACAATCGTAAACCACTCATTGTTTCTGTGTTATATAGACACCCACACACTGACATTAGTTTTTACCAACACATGGAGGACTTTTTAATTCAATTCAATTTTGCCAGTTCTGATTTTATTTTGACAGGGGATTTCAATATTGATTATACACATATTGATGTCTCATCCCCAGCTGCAAACACTCTCAATGACATTATTACTACCTATGACCTTAGACAAGCCATAAAGTCCCCTACTAGAATCACTGATACCACCGCAACTATTATTGATCTGACTATTACAAATGTACATAACTGTTCAGATGGAGCCGCAGTGGTATCTGTGGCCGATCATTAGATGAATTTTATCATTTTGGATTCTAAACCTAACAAACCAAATCATCGTTTTGTAACATCCCGTAATTTAAGCGTCTTGATGTAAACCAATTCCTTCAAGACCTCTATCTAGTACCATGGCACATTACTGAATGCTGTGGCAATATCAATGACGCTTGGATTGTTTGGATGCATCTTTTTTAATGATGTAGTGAATAGTCACGCTCTTACGTAAGAGATTCCCGGATTCCAAAACAAAAATTCTGTGGTATGATGAAAATATTGAGGCTATGAAGTACTTACGTGACCGGCTACATAATACAGCTATTACTACTGGTAAAGAGCGGGACTGGGCTCAATTTAGGAAACTCAAAAATAGAGTCACTACTCTGACAAGACAAGCCAAAATGGCATACTATACTAATGGTATACAGGAAAACCAAGGAAATGCTAGAAAAATGTGGAAACCACTCAACGTTTATTGCCTAAATGTTCCCAAAATCCAATCACTTCTCTATATGTAAATGATACCCTTGTTTCAAACTTCCAACAAATAGCCAATTGCTTCAACGATTTTTTTCATTGAAATGGGAACTAAATCATGCCAACAAATCAAATCAACCCCTCAATCAGCTCTTTATTACCTATTTAAACCCTTTTCCACATTTCTCTGGCGGTTTCGGATTCACACCTATTTCTTCCTATGATGTATCTAAGCTGCTTGCTGAGATGTAAAGAGATAAAGCTACTGGCCTTGACAATATTCAGGCCAGACAGTTGAAGATGGCCTCCCCGGCCATCTCCGACAGCCTGGCTTATATTTTTAACATGACTTTGGCTCTAGCAAATTTCCTGATGCTTGGAAAAATGCCCGTGTTTCAGCTATATACAAGAAGGGACCCAGAGTTGACCCTGGTAACTATCGACCTATATCAATCCTTCCTGTAGTCTCCAAACTCTTAGAACGAATCGTTCACAAACAACTCTATAACTACTTCTCTGAAAGAAGATAAATTACTAGCACCACAACAGCGTGGCTTCAGACCTAAACATTCCACGCAGACTTCCCTGCACAGTTTTACTGAATTTGCATTCAGGGATATTGGGCAGGGAAACTGCGTTGGACTTGTCTCTTTGGACCTGCGTAAAGCTTTTGACACTGTCGAGCATTCTATCCTTCTCGACAGTCATATTATGGACTTACAGATATTTCTTTGGCTTCGTTTCATAGTTACCTTGATAACAGACAACAAGTGGCCTGCATTAATGGTAACTTATCGGAACCTAGAACGTTTACAACCGGCATTCCCCAGGGGTCAATTCTGGGTCCCCTGTTGTTCATCATTTATGTAAACGACATCGGAGCTTGTTTTGAATATGCCTCGATCAATTTCTACGCCGATGATACTTTATCCTACTTCTCCGACTCTAATACTACGGTTGTCTCACAGGCTCTCAGCCATGACCTGACCAATGTCTCGTCATGGCTGAGAGCCAATAAACTCAGCCTACATATTGGCAAAACTAATAGTATGGTTATCAATAGCAAACGTCGTGCTCATACCACGAACCTTGGATTAAGTCTTGACGGAGAACAAATTAACCAAGAAAATTCTTGCACATACCTTGGTATCACTTTAGATTCTAAATTGACTTTCATAGATCAATTTTATGAAATTCTCAAAAAACTCAACAAGGTACTTGGCATATTTTCTATAGCGGCGAAATTCATCCCTCAAAGTGCTTGTATCACCCTATATAACACTTTAGTATTACCATATGTTGATTATTGTAGTACTGTCTGGAGTGCAAGTCTACGGAAAAAAGATCTAGTGAGACTGCAGAAAATCCAAAATCGAGCTATGAGAATTATTTTGAAATGCCGTGCAAGAACCCACATCACGGACATGCTGGATACTTTGGGATGGATGAACATCAAACAACGATTTCACTACAATAACTGTATTCTTAGTTGGAGAATTTTAAATGAAAAAACCCTAGAGTATTTATCTACCCAGTTGATATTAGCATCTCAATCACACAACTACAATACCAGATTTGCCTCTACCGGTTCAATAATACATCTATCTACTGCCCCCAAATCTTTAGGTTTTGTAGCCCCTACAATATGGAACGCCACCCCCCAGCATGTTCGTGGTGCGGGCTCCCGTTACAAATTTAAAAAGAATATTTTGACACATATTTTTGGAAGTGTTTAACGCTTCTAGGCCCTTTATCAACAATCATGTGTCTTATTGTATTTGCTCATGCCATCTATCTATGTTTTATATTTTAACTCATCTCTATTTGTTGCTTTTACAACATTAATGTATATTGTTCAGGGCCTCCATGCCTTAACAGAATTTTATTCTGAATATGGATTGCCAAATAAACTCTTCAAACTGAGCACAATGTCTTGTTATTTGCTATCTATGACATTATGTCAGATATATTTTTTCGTCTTTTCGTACTGTGTGGCATTTATTTGCATGCCCCATCTTTACAGAAACATGCAAAATGTATCTCGCTGGGCTTACTGTTCTAACATTGCCCTTTTCATGTACAGTCGCCCAATACAGTTTAACTTTGAACTTTTGCTTGGGCTAAATGGGACAATTTACATTTTTATTCTCAACACATGAACGCACTTTGTGGCTTCCAATCTATATGTCCACTGATTGGAACTGCACATTTTTGTTTTCATATTCTTTTAATATTACCAGTAGATGTTTCCCTTGGAAAACATTATATTAAGTCAAGCCCCATGGAGTCTGTCAAAACCCTCGTCAAGGGCTGGCATTGGTTAATGCGAAAGCAAAAGTCAAGGGTGGCGCTGCGTAGTGCATGTCGACTAATCTTTTCTCGCAGACCACTGGGTTTCATGTTTATATGCTTTATAATTACAATAATTATCAGAATGGTTGCTGTTTTGATGCTTGCACTTAGTCTATTCACAATAGCAAAACCTATTATGCAAACTGAAAGTCTGAAATTGCATAGAAGTGACGATTTCAAATTTTACTCGCATCTTGGATACACATTATTGACAACAATGCATACTTTTATGAATCGTGACATAGCATTTGTTCTATGTGATATTTTGTTAATTTTATCTGGAGACGTACATCCAAACTCTGGTCCACAGAATCAGAATATTTTAAATATTCTTTTCTTAAATGTCAATGGTTTAGTAGTCAATAATATGCTTGACGAAATTGACTCCGTTTGTTTACATAATAACGTAGATGTAATCTGCCTTAACGAAACAAAACTTACCAAATCTGTTTCGAATACCGACACAGAAATTAATGGGTTTCAGCCGCCTTTTAGATGTGAGCGTAACAGATTTGGAGTTCGGGTGACGATTTACTTATCTAACTTATTAATGTTTAAACAAAGAAACGAGTTTTATGTACCAAACTTGGAATTCTTGATTGTAGAAACTACAATAAATAAACATAAAATTCTTACTGCAACATTTTACAGACCACCAAGTCAGAACTTGGGAAGAAAGGACTGATTTTCTTGAGCATTTTCAAGACATAGTCGCTAGAATGATTTTTGAAGCGCCACGTGCAGTCTTTATTACAGGTGATTTCAATTAACTAGTATCAACTGGGTTGTTGGTAATTTGCAAATCTACGTTTGAGTATGAATTTTTGAATGCTACCCACCGACTTAATATAACTCACTCGTGGTCAATCTTTGCTTGATTTAGTATTTGTAATTAAGGACTCTGTTGACAGTAGGGTCAGAAATTTCTCACTTATTGACATCTGTGACCATTAGTGCATTTTCGTATCATACAAGTGTTCAACTTTATATAAGTGTAGCATATAAGAAGGACATTTGGAGCTACTCCCAACTTGATCACGATAAAGCTCGTGACTCATTATTAGGTGCGCCGTGGGACGCTATGTTCACTGACGGAGATATTAATGAAATTTGTGAGAGTTTTACGTCTTTTTCAAAAGATGTACGTATAGCGTCTGATTGTATTCCTCATAAGGAAGTAACGATCAGACTACGTGATAAACCCTTTTTTAACGTCTTTTTTCAAATGACGTAGCGTCCGATTACATTCCTCACAAGAAAGTAACTATCACACCACGTGATAAACCCTTTAGTCATATGACTAATGCCTTGCGTCACCACTTGAGAGTAAGAGATAGATCATACAAAAAGGCAAAACAATCTGGAGAAGAGGACGATTGGAATTATTATCATCGCTTACAAAACGAGGTGATGACCATGGTAAGAAAAACCAAACAAGACTATTTTTTAAAAAGTCGATGAAACTTCGACCAAAAAAATGACAGAAACATGGTGCCAGTATGTATGTGGTTGGAGTAAAAACAAGCCCATTCCTTCCATTATAGAAAATGGAGCTATACTTTTAAACTCTGTTGACAAAGCCAATGCGTTGAACAATTATTTTTCATCTCAATGTGTAGTCGACGATCTCTCTGTCAATTTACTTGACCTAGCCGTGAAAATCGACCAAGCTCTTCAAAGCATTTCGATTTGTGACCAAGAGGTTTATGGAGTACCTAAAAAAGTTGAAAATAAGTAAAATAGGTTGACCGGATGGTGTCCCAAATGATGTACTACCGCTTTTCGCTCCATATATATATGTATGTACCTCTCTCCAAAATCTTCAATGTTCTTTACTTCATCAACTTTTACCAAGTTCTTGGAAAGAAGCCAATGTATGTTCACTTTTTAAAAGGATGTTCCTCACTTTAACAAAAACTATAGACCTGCATCTATTATGTTGTTTGTCCAAAGTCTTTGAAACTTATCTATTTAAGAGATTATATAATTTCTTCACTTCAAATGACCTCCTCACTCACTGCAACTCTGGCTTTAAAAACTTGATTGTACGGTTTATCAACTACTTAACATTGTTCCTGAGTTATATCAAGCAATTGATTAAAGAAAAGAAATACGAATGGTGTTTTTAGATGCACCTAAAGCTTTTGACAGGGTTTGGCATCGTGGTCTCCTACATAAATTACATGAACTAGGAATTTGTAATCCTTTGTTCTCGTGGATCAAATCATGTTGAAGTTATAGAAAACAGCGACTTCTACTCCATGATTTTGTATCTGGCTTGATGTCAATTGAATATGCTGTTCCTTGTCTTTATAAATGATTTGGTAGATGATTTAACTTGCAAAGCATACTTATTTGCTGACGACACATCTTCATTAGAAATAGTTGACACATCCGAGGAAACTACCGTTCACTTAAATGATAATTTGCCTGTGGTTAAAGACTGGGGAAAAATTGGAGAATTGACTTCAATCCTAGTAAAAGAGAAGAAATGGTTTTCTCTAAAAGAAAAAGCCAGTACATGAATCCAAAAAGATTGCCTCCAAGGCAGACCCAAGCTGCGTATTTACGGAACTTGGTCTGCTTTGCAGGCAAGTAAATAGAGTCCATGAGCATAAACATCTTGACATCCTTTTGACAGAAAATCTGTCTTGGGACAGTCACATAAATTATATCAGTAATAAAGCTTCCGCTCGTCTGGGTCACTTCAGATATATTTCTCCTTTTCTTCCTTGTTATGCTCTTGAGAGCATCTTTACCTCATTTGTTCCGCCCCCTCTGGAGTGATTGTTCAAGCAAATGTTGACAGCTGCTGGAGTCAGTCCAGTACAAAGCTGCCTTATACGTTTCTGGAGTAATGAAAACATCTACCCAATCTAAAGTACTAAATATTTAGGCTGGGCCACCCTAGAAGCCAGACGGACTCGTTCTTTATCATAAAATTGTTAATGGTCTATGTCTTGAGAAATCTGCAAAATTTGATTCCAAATGTAAGTATGAATAGAGCAAATTATGCCATGCGCAACGTGCGAAATGTTCGTGACCAGATACTTGTAGAGTCACGCAAGTTGGCTCTCGAAAACTCGTTCATTCCGTCAACTGGTCGTCTCTGGACTACACTGCCGTTAAATGTGAGAAATGCTCCTACGTTGAATACTTTTAAAGCTCCAATCAAAGGAATCCATCTTTCGGTCAAAACTACCCATCTGAGATGGGGCCACGTTGATTGAACATTTTATTAAACCGGCTGAGAGTGAACTATAGTGCTCTAATCGCCCATCTGTTTTCTCGTAATCTCTGTAACTCCCCAGCTTGTGACTGGCTTTAGGACTGAAACAGTGACTCATTTCATGCTGCAGTGTCCATTTTTCGATGAACACAGACAGACTCTCTTGACAAGGGTTAGTGAAATTCTCAGTATAAATAATACTGGTGTTTTACCTGACAACATGCACCAGTGTGAAAAAGTAAATCTATTTTACAGTGCTCCATCTGCTTCATATCTTACCATCTGTTCTATAAAAGACATAACAGGGAAATACATTGTCAGCACTTAAAGGTTTCAACGATTTCCAGGGGAGACGATACTGATCACAATGGGCAGCCATATGAGCAGTGTTATGTTTTTGTACTGTAAGCTCAGTCACCCGGATGAGCCTGTTGAATTCGTGCTCTATCCATAAATAATTTTGAATTAAATAATATGAAGTAACAAAATCACACACGGAGGAACAAAGCCTTCATATTACTGTGCTCGATATTTATTGTTACGCGAAATTATGGAGACCACAAATGTTCAGTTGATCTGTGCCCATCGGGAGGCATCGGTGTACAAATCAAAGACACCGGAGTGTTTCTCTCTCTCTCTCTCTCTCTCTCTCTCTCTCTCTCTCTCTCTCTCTCTCTCTCTCTCTCTCTCTCTCTCTCTCTCTCTCTCAATTTTGTGCCTGTGTATGACGTAATCCTGTAGGTGGCGCCACCAATAACAAAAGGAACCTAGATTTTCATTCATAAAGCATGATAAAAAAAAATTCAAGCGGCTAACACTAAAATTGTTGATGATATCGTGTTGACAAGCAAATTGTACACGGTCGGCCGGACAGAATGACGACTAGCCATATGGTATTGTTACTAGCTGCACGACTGTCATTTCAAGGGATTTTTATGTCTGTTGGCCTCCCATCATTCTACCCGTGCCGTTGCATGGCTGCAGGGTCAGAGGTTTTGACAGGAAATTAATATGCAAGTCTCGTATCTCGTATTAGAAGGGAACAAGAGGTCAGAAAGGAACTAGCGGAACCAGGGTCTCAAGGGGAAGGAGGGTACCGCGGGGAAAGAAGATAACAAGAGAAACGAAGGTAACAAGGGGAAGAAAGAGTACAAGGGGCACGAAGGGGACGAGGGGAAATGAATGGAGCAGGGGGACTGAATGGAACAGAGAAAATGAATGGAACAAGAGATTAGAAAGGAACAAGCGGAGCGATGGTAACACGGGGGACGAAGAAAATATGGAATGTGCAAAATAAGCACAACAAAAAGTAGTTGCTAACCTCGTGCCCTTGACGGAGGCCTGGGGAGGGAAATACGAGGCAAGGGTTAAATGTAAGGTGGTTGAAAAGTTTGAAAAATGTCACCTTGGTGCCTTTTGCTCCTGGGTAACGGAATACGGAGGGGCTACTTTTTACTCACAAATGACACACATGGTAAAGACAAGAGTATTGTGACAGTCCCGTGCTCAGCTGTAATGTACATATACTCTTGCGATTTTTTCAGATTTGCCCCAAAAAAGAACAAAGAAATTCATAACAAATCCAAAAATCGATGGAGCGTGGCCACTTAGACAAATCTGGTAGAGACATGCTCAATGTACATTGCCACCAAGCTTGAAATCAATCTGGTCGACGGTTTTGGAGAGGAAGTCGAAAATGTGAATTAGCATTAGAATGCCAATTGGCTTGCATAATAATCAATAGGAGTATTTACCGATAATTACCCGAATTGAATAAAATCGTTAAAAGTCAAGATCGAATCCAGAGCAGTGCCACCCAGTCAACAAATTTGTTTGACTCTTTCACAAGGAACATATCCACAACGTTTCAGCTTAATCTAAGTGACGATTCTGCAGAAGTCAAAAATAGCATAAATACACAAAAAAAATCTTTAAAAAAGATTTTTTAAAATTGCAGCGCCACCTGGTGAACAAATTAAGAACTAGTCGTCCCTAGGAGTGTTCCTGTGTGATATCAAAGCAGTTAGGTGAGCAGTTTCGGAGAGGATTTTTTTTTTTTTTTTACGATTTACCCCCCCCCCCCAAAAAAAAAAAATTATAAGAAATACAAAAATCTTTTGAGCGTGACCATTGGAACAAATGTGGTAGAGATCTACCCAAGGTACATCCTCAACAAGTTTGAAGTAAATCTAGCTGACGGTTTTTGAGAAGAAATAAAAATGTGAATCGGGGATGGATGACGGATGACGGCCCATCCTTTCAGCTCAACTGACTGACAAGTCAGCTGAGCAAAAAAATACAACAACAAAAGTGAAACGAAAAGATGCATTCTGGTGCATTATGGAAGCAATGAACACACAGACAGTGACCACTTCTGGGCTATGATTTTAACATTTCAGATTTTTCTCAAACTTACATTTTCTTCTTTTTCTGAGAGACAGCTTTGGTACAATGGTCCTATTTCGGGTTCTTTCATTGATCATTCTCAGGTTTTGGTAAAAAACGCAATCATATTCCTGGACGCATGAACAAAATGACAGAGTATCCTTTGTGGTCTTGCAGCGGAAGATGTACTAACCCATGCCCATTTAGAATAAAAAGAACACGATAAGGCTTGATTAGCAAAATACGACGTGTTTTTATATATTTAGATATCACCTACATCACTGATTTCTCAAGAAAATCCCGTAAAGTGGAAAATTGTAATGTTAAAAGACCCGCCTTACAATTTTACACTGCAGATCCTCATATGTCCCAAGAACTGACAAATACAAAGCTAAAGGAAAGATGATTTGCTGCATAGCAAATCAGTGTGTGTGTGTGTCTTCAAAGCATATTGGAATGGCAATGTACAACAGTTCCATAACACAGGAGGATAAGTTGGAATGGCATCTCTATCTACTATAGATTTGAAGTTATTCAAGATTTAAAATTGCTAATGGTGCTATTTAGTATAATTTAAATTGCTACAACTTTTATTTTTAATTCATTAGGTGCGCAATGGTCAGCACCCCACTAGTAGAAGTTGAAATGGCATCTCTATCGATAATAGTGTTGAAGCTATTCAACATTGAAAATTTTGAATACTGCTAATTAGCATAATTCCAATTGCTACAACTTTTGTTTTAGATTCATTACATGTGCAATGGTCAACAACCCCCTAGTAGAATTTGAAATGACATCTCTATCTATTATACTTTTGAAGATATTCAAGATTTAAAATTTCAAATGCCCCTAATTTGCATAATTTTAAACATCTTCATTCCTCTGTATAAAACGGTCAAACTTCTTGTATGGAGGTACAATCATGCCAAGTTTTCTATGTATAATAGTGTCCGAGAAAAGTGTTGGACAAATTTGCTGGTAAAGAAGAAAGAATATAGAAAGAAAGAAAGAAAGAAAGAAAGAAAGAAAGAAAGAAAGAAAGAAAGAAAGAAAGAAAGAAAGAAAGAAAGAAAGAAAGAAAGAAAGAAAGAGCTCGAGGAAAAACAGAAAAGTGTGTGTTGACACACACACTTTAACAAGCACGTGCAAGCTTTCAGTCGGCGGGGGGCTCTTCAGTTGTGCCTCGATCATGTGTATTTCGCGAAAAGTTAGACCATTAGAATCACAACCGAGTGTATTTGAATGGAAATAATAGTTGACTGTCACCACAACCATAACAGTGCCTTTTCTGCGGGGGGTGAGGGAGTGGGGTGGTAAATTTGGTTGTCTTTCGTCCCGATATTCAATTTTTCCTGATGTATGTATGTATGTATGTATGTATGTATGTATGTATGTATGTATGTATGTATGTATGTATTATGTATTATGTATGTCTACTGTATGTGCGAACAGCAACAGCCTTGACATGCTCATTTTGAAGCGTATGTACCCCTTTAGTGGTAAATTGTATACGTCTTTTCGCATTAAAACGACCGCAATGTCTGAGCTGCAAAATAATATCACCTACCTATCATACTAATAACAAGACGACGGTGTCCAGCATGTAGGTCGCACCAAAGTCATTGATCAAGACATCTGACGCTCTCCGTCATACGGGCATGTGCTACGTTTGACATGTGAATTAAGCCTTTTATGTGTACTATAGACCTGCAAGGTGATTAACTAGATACATATTTGACTAAACTACAAAATACATATAACTAGTCTATGTACACGACACCATTCTCAGAACCAGAAAGTATGTCACGATGTTGATGCCCAAGTGGGGCGTAACCCTAATGTTGTCATTGGAGTGATTATTTGGGGGCGGGTGGGAAAAAGCCTGTTCTAATTTCACTGCTAAAGACACACTGTCGTCGTACGCAGCTCGTCCAATTGACCAATTTCTAACAAGCATAAAAGGACAGAACTTGCATGATTAAATCTCCATGTGAAATATACAGTTTGTGTGCCGTGGTTTTTTCATCGAGGGCGTAGTTAGCCAGATATAATATAGTGAGCTACCCATGCCCATGATGAAAACGCAGATAAAAAGGGGAAAACAAAGTTACTCACCTGATGGACTTTCTGGTGTTTTATCCTGTTAATTATGCAGGTGGCGCAGGCACGTCCTGATCACCTATCGTGCGTCATCATAAGACAGAATATAAACTGGCACCAAACAGAGCATATACAGGTGTATCCATTACAAAAACCCCGACTTATCCTTCAAAGTGGTTCCCGGTTCTTCCCACAGAATGGACATGCAATCCCCAGTCTCATGCCATGTCGCCCTTAAGTCATGTGTTCTGCTCAGCCGGGTGCAATTGGACTGCTGGTTGTAGGTTCTCCAGTCAAGTTTTAAGCCTTTTACCTGTTTATAATCACGGAATAGGCATACATCAAAGGAAACCAATCTCCGATAGTTGGTAGCGTCCAGCGGAGAAAAGCTCTTGGTAAGATGGCCCTCAACTTTTCCGAGAGAATTGGAATAGTTGATGTCAAAGCCGCTGTTTCACCTGAGCAGTCCCGAGATTCTGGCAATAGAGACGTGGGAAAACTCAACTCAGCTGCCCGACCTATATAGCCTGTGTACATTACATTGCAGACTTCGCTTTTATCCAATCAATGAACTCCCATGCAACTGACGACCACGGCATGACAGTTAGTCAGGCGTGTACACCTGATGTATTAAAAAAAGAACAAGAAAACATGCCGCGATCCGTCACGCTATCCATGTTCACGAGTTCACCCTGCCATTTTACATATGCAACTGGGCATCGTTAATATTAATTGTTTCAGGAATGTTATACTACTCATCAATTTTCACTTCTGATTTGTCAACTGTCTCTGGATTTTTATTCTGGTCACTTTGTAAACGAGTTGAAATTACGGCACTTATTGACAAGTCAATCAGAAGCGTTTCTCTTTAAAAGGTCGAAAGAGCCATCTGAACGGACTGGGACTACTTAACGGATTATATTAACGCCTTTACAAAATAGCCAAGGGTTATTTTTCTTCCAATGAAGGCATTAAAAAGTATTAAATTGTTTTCGTGACCAAATGCATACATGTACAACACTTGTATGGACTTTGATTTGCACAAGCGCTCGGAAAACCTGCGTGTAGAAACTCGGGTTGGATATGTCAACGTGATTGTGCCGCAATATTGCATTGTGTAACCTTCCAAAACCCACTTAGAACAATATTGACATGCTCCTACTCATTGCTTCCGTTTGCCAATTGAAACCTTGCCACCGCTTAAACAGAATTCGTTTAAACTCTGACGAGTTTAAGTTCACATGAGCCTGATGGATAATGTTAAACTCAAAGTATAGGAATAAAATGATGTGCTTTATTGCAGTGCCAAAGGGGCTCGTTGCTTAAAAAGGCAAATAAACAGTTGGTTATTGACGCAGCTGTCTAAGATGTGTGGTGACACTCGTTTTGCTTACCTCCAAAGCACACCACCATGCGCATACTCAAGTGAAATACAGGTGAAACTTGGTGTGTTTAGCCCACAGAACCGCACGGATTGATTTTCTTCCTGGGATGAATTCCTAAGCCTTGCCTGCATGCTTGAACGTGCGTCTGATTCAGGTCTGACGTTGTTTGATGGCCATATTGATCTCGTTTCTGTCTGTTATAAAGTAACCCTGAAGTGTGCTAAGCTGTTGATTCCGAAGTGGACCCAAGGTCCGTGTTGTGTCTGCTCTACTGGGGTCTGCCCTTGTCAAACAAGGGTACACCTGTTTTAGCTTTGGAAAAGTGACTTAGTTTGTAATTGGCCGAGTATGGTTACCATGGTAACAGACTGCAGTACACTCGGGACCAGGGGCTGATACTGGCCAAGGTGATAACGATGAACTTTCTGATTGATGTCTCACTCTGGGGGTGGGGGGGGGGGGGGTCACAGCACAAAAGGGCAGACCAAATGTAGCAGAGATACTAGGGAACTTGGTCTGCTTTGGAGGCAATTTAAGCCAGCAGTTGTCCGTAATATCGTGCTTCTTGTCTGACCTAGTAAAAGTGATCTGAACACTCCCTGAGACACACATATGCTCTTGGATTGGATTGGATTGGAGTAGAGCAGACTGGATTAGAATGGATTGGATTGGTTGCATAGACATAAAGATAATACGAAGCATGCATATTGCATCCCCGCCACAACAAAGAAGATTTGTATTGAGTTGTATTGTAACTGCATACATGGTTGTCTTAGTAACCATAGTCTTGCCTGGCGAGATAGGTGCCGGTGCCTGTGTGGGGAAGCGGGATATTACTAATATTTTGGAAATAAAGAATACTTAGTACAGGCGAATGGAATTGTTCTTGTAACCAGTTTATGAAGCACTAAATGACTTTGGTATTTTGTAAACTTAAATTTCACTAAAAGACACGAACTTTGTAAGAAAGGGGTATCTAGCCCTGTCTGTGACAGTGATATGCCCGTGTGTCCTCCGTGATTGACAAGCAGGAGCCCCGTGCTTTGCGGTGGGAAATTGAGTGGGTTTCACAAAGGTGGCGGCGGCTCCCAGAGTAGTAACACGCATTCAGCTGGACGTGTAATTATCTAGAACCATAAAAACCGGCGAATTTCATGATGTAAACCGGAAAAAGGAAGAAAAAGAAGACTGTGACAGCCTTGTGCTCCGCTGACCTTACATGCAAAGACTGAAGTGGTGCTGTGAGCTTCAGAATGACGTCAAGGTCACCGTTGTTTAAGACCATCATCACTGTTGCTAACAGGTGCACATCGCCTTACCGATATTTCGATAATTTGTTGCAAATCATAAAATGACACCACCATGTAGTGAACAAATTTGGCGGAGATCAAGTCCACATAAAGTTTGAAGAAGATGCATCTTACGGATAGGTAGAAAAAAATCAAGAAAAGAGAAAAGGTATAAGGATCCTTTAAAATGCGGAAAATTGTCGCAGTGCCACCTGTTGAACAAATTAAAGTCTAGAGATCACCAGAAGTGTCCCTATGCAATTCCAAAGCAATTTGCTGGGAAGGATTCTTTAAAGATTTTACTGAAAAATGAACCAGGAAATTCTAAAAATCATTGGAGCGTGAACATTTGAACAAATATGGCACGTATCCTCACCAAGTTTGATGTTAATCTGGTTGACGGTTTTCAAGAAGTCCAAAATGTGAATTTCCATTGCAATCCCCATTGATTTACATAGTAATTAATAGGAATATATGCATAAACAATAAATCCATTAAACATCATGGATCCAGAGTATTACCACTTGGTAAACAAGTTTGCTTAAACCTCACACAAACTACATTTCCACCAAGTTTCAAAACAATCTGAGTGAAGATTTTGGAGAGGAAGTCAAAAATAGGGAAAACACACAAAATTCGTTAAAAAGATCACAGCGCCACCTGTTGAACAATTTAAGGTCTGGGGGTTTCCCAAAAATGTCCCTGCGCAATTTCAAAGCAATTTGCTAAGGAGTTTAGATATTTGTTTTGAATTTTTGCCAGAAGAAAAAAAATCCTATAAATTAAAAAATCACTGGATCATGACCACTTTAACAAAAGTTGGTCGAGATCCAGCCAAGGCACATACCCACAAAGTTTGTAGTGAATCTGGTTGACGGTGTTATAGAAGCCACGTTTGTAGAAGCCAAAAACGTGGCTTACTATTGCAATTCCCATTGACTTCCTTTGTAATCAATGGGAATTATGCATAAACTGATAAGTACTCAAATTGAAAAAAATATGGTTGGAAATCAGAGATGTGGAACATCATCAGTTAGTGATCAACTTTGACCCTTCCACACGCTAAAGTTTGCCCAAAAAATGAAACCAAAACCCAAAAAACAATGACAAAAAAACAAACAAACAAACAAAAAACACAAAAAACAAACAAACAAACAAAAAGACCAATTTTTTGTGGATGGACAGGCAGACGACGGACGACTGATCATCCTGCAAGCTCAGCTGTCCTAAAAAACGCCCCCCCTCCCCCCCCAAAAAAAACAAAAACAAACGAACAAACAAAAAAACACCCCTCCCCCCGAAAACACTGGTTTTGAAAAAGAATCTGTGTAGATTTCGCATTGAGCTTTGACATTGATAGTTAAAACAAAGATAAATTGACTACAGATGAGAAAAGGTGTAAATAAACGACATTAGACGTGTTAGAAATAGTAATGAAGTACAGTATTTACACTGCGACACACACATGAAAATGAACACTCAGTGTACGCATACTTCAAATAAACGAGTTGATATAGCCTGTATTATTTAATGAAGAACACGTATAATGCACAGGACATTAAGTAATGTCCATTGACACCTTTAAAAAGAAAAAGAATAGTTTTACATTAGACTCGTGTGTAAAGTAATAGTTATATATTGATGTTGAGTTTCCTGTAACTTGTTTATGTACAAAATTTATGAAAGAGTATTCATAGATATCTGATGCTTTAAGACGTTAGTTTGTTTGTGGATGAAGTCTGCCATGGTCCTTGAGTGAAATAACAAAGGATTTTCAAGGAATTGTTTTGAATAATTAGCCGTATATTCCAATTTATTTAAATTTTATATAATTATTTTTGAGAATTAGCAGTATATTCCAATTTAGTTTTATAGTAAGTCCATAACAAAGCCTTGGGTAAATGTAGGAATACTACAGGATGCTCGAACAATTGGCTGCAATTTGATGCCGTATATATTTGAAACAATTTAGGTACTTCACAATACTTTTCGACATATTTTCCACATGTTCATTCCAGTTTACTGTATTATGATGCTTAAGCATTTTGTTGATTCTACTATTTTGATAACATGGTTCCCAGATTTCAGCATGGATAATCGATTTCCTTCGTTCCGTTTTGCAGAAAGCGGCTAAAAGATGATTTATCGTTCATACTGAATGAATTTCAGTAAGAGACTTTTTGTGGGTGATGGTCACTACACCCCCCCACAATCACACACACACACACACACACATATATATATATATATATATATATATATATATATATATATATATATATATATATATATATATATATATATATATATATATATATATATATATATATATGTGTGTGTGTGTGTGTGTGTATATATATATATATATATATATATATATATATATATATATATATATAAATATATATATATATATATATATATATATATATATATATATATATATATATATATATATACGACAGGAACATTATACAGGCAAGATTTATTTTCACGTGGAGTGGAGTCATGGTGGTGACACTGTTGGTACTAATTTGAACTACAATCATAGGTATCAAAACACATTCAATACATTTTTGTGATTATAAATGGATATGGGACCAGAAAATTTATACCAATTATACGTTAGATCAATAGTCAAATTTGACAAAATACTGAGTGATCTTGAACGTTTTTTCAGGTGATCAGGCACTCTAGTAATGGACACCAAATTCAACACGTTGAAAAAGAATAAGGCTAATAATATCAAATATGCTACAAATGTTTATTCAGCAGGTACATTTGATATTGCATGATATAGATGACTTTGAACTACTTTTCAAAGTCACCGAGGGAATACATTTTCTACATCCATATACCATTACTGGACCACCATACAAACAAAACTCTATGACATGTGAGTCATTGTGGCACCACTGGTGGTAATTATTAGAACTAACATCATAGGTATTAAAACACATTTGGTTCATAATTGTGCTAATAAATTGAGATGGAACTGCAAAAATGTACAACAAATATGCGTTAGGCCAATGGTCAAATTTTGTAATACGTTGTGATCTTGACATAATTACCAAGGTCATTAAGCACTTAGAAATAGACACTAAATTCAATATGTTGATAAAAAATTAGGTGAATGATACCAAATGTGCCACAAATGTGTTTCAAATGGAAGTTTGATGTGGCATAACATGGATGATATTGACTTATTTCTCAGGGTCATGGAGGGAATGCATTTCAGGAAATGATTTCGGTAATGGTCAGTCTATATGTCAGCAGAGCATTAGGCCCATGGGCCTCTTGTTTACGAAGTGGGATTACTTTTGCTCATTTAAAATGATCTGGATATACTAATTTATGTGAGGAATAATAGAATATAGTTAAGGTTCCACAATTCCATTTACATTACTTTTTAGCTCTGCTAACCATACGTTGCAGAGCTGATGTCTGTCCGTCCGTCTACCCTGCTTTTCCTCTGTACATAAACTTTTGCGTGTGAACGTGATAGAGTCCACAGTTTCCAAGATAGCCCCATGTTACTTTCAGTGCTTATCAAGTGTATGAAAAGATAAGTAGAGTTCGATATTGGTGGCACCACCTAGTGCATTACATAATATATGTTTCAAAATGTGGCTACTCTAGCTTCCTTAATTTTTGATCGATCTTCATGAAATCAAATGCGATTGTGGAGGAGGTCAAAGTCTCAGTTGTGTACAATACTAGTGCCGCCATGTTTACCTCAATGGAAATCATGAGCTAAGATGTGATGAAAGATATAAAATTCCATGTCTAACAAAATAATGGTATTGGACATGCCAAATTTGCAAGATACATAGATCATGTCCAATGCTAATAATTTGACACTTGTCCAAATTTATTGTTTTTCTTCAAGATCTCGAAAAGTTATTGCCCAATGTGAAGATCAAAATAGAGCATATATGGAAATATGGATGCGTTGCGCATATTTTGAATTCAACAGTTTATTAAGCAGATTTGAAGTTAAAGGTCAGATGGCCACTTGGAAGGTCACAATGGGGATCTTGTTAACGCTCTGAACACCATAATTTTTGAGTTAGAACCTCATTACTTTTAGGACTTATAAAATGAAAGAAAATCTATGTCAACTTTGATATTGATGGCACCTCCTATGGTATTATATAACATATGGGTCAAAATAGGAAATTTTTGTGACAAGTCCAGTCTCCCTAATTCTATAAATTTGGTGGGATTGTAAAGGAGGTCAAAATCTCGGTTACATATGATACTATTCGTGGCGTCACTTATATTGTCATTATGAGTTAAAATGTACTGAAAGATATAATTCCATATCTGTAAAAATAATTGAATTATACATGCCAAATTTATACGATATGTGGATCATGTCCAATGCTAATATTGTATGTAATATCAGTGACCTTGATATTTCTCAGGTCACCAGGCCGGCAGTTATTATCTGATTTGAACAAAGAGGCTTCATATTGATAGCTGGGCGCATGGTGCACATTTTGAGTTGAATAACGTTGTGATCGGAGTTGCAGGTAGAGGTCATAATTAATGGCCCTTGGAATTTAGGGTCAAAGTGCAAAAATTTTGTTAATACTAAGCATCTGTAATTTTTAGTGGATCATTATGAAATTTGGCGGGAAGGAAGTAAAAAATCACGTTTGATTGAGATACTAGTAATGACACCTGCAGTTTGACGGAAATTGTGTGCCAAAATTGAGATCAAGATAAAATTATATATTTTGCAAATGATTAAGCTAGATGTTGTAAATTGATATGGATTATGTCCAACATTATTACATTGTGAAATATATATGACTGTGACTTACGTTTTATTGGTCACCAGGCTTGTAAAGCTGAGAGAAATGATTTGGTGATGGTAGGGCGTAGCTTGGACATCCACGAAGAAGGTAATCTATATCCTCCAGATCAATATTTCAGTTAACCTTTGTGTTCCCAATCAAATCATAAACACATCAGTTCATCCAAACGGCTAGTTTTGTTTCTCGTCTTTATAATTGTAATATATTAAAACTCAGCAGAGCATTAGGACCATGGGCCTCTTGTTATTATTTTAGGCGGGATATTATCTAGTCCATCAGATTTTTCAGACTAAAGTTTCATTATTTCGTTTATGAGTTTGTCGATATTTGCAGGTGTGGGGGTACATGGTTGGACTTGAGGAGGGAGTTTCAAGAGATGCTTCAACTGATTCTGGGAAGTGCGGAATTTTAGAGCCAAGATTTTCTTCAATGTTTCAAAAGTTATTTTGAAACTTTCTGCAATGTGAATAGGATTTGAAATGTTTTTGCCATCTACAGTTGGTTTATCGACATGGTTTTTCTACTTGTATTTTCTTAAATTGATTATTTTGCAAAAGGTTTCCAAAAGCTATTTGACCAAATTGTTTCGGGTGCTGAAAACGTCTTCATGATGTTTCATGGCTGTGCGCAAAGTTGCAGGGAGTGCGTTTCTGATGTATTGTAATTTGTTGCGTTTTTGGGAGCTCTAATTTACGCAGGTATAAACTGCTTTTGTTTTGGATGGACCTTTGAGACCAGCAGTTACTCATGTTATGTTTTTTTTGCATGCTGGCGTGAAAGTTGGTTTTGGAAAGTTTGACTCAAACAAGTTACGGCAGACTGAGATCAAAGTGTCACATTTTTCGTTTGGTTATTTGTTCTCAAAGTTTTGAAACCAAATTTACTTTTATTACTCCAACTCCGCCAAAATTGGAATTAGCTGGTGGCTTAACATGTATAAATTCATAATTGTCCAACCTCCCAGTACATGCATCTGCATTGTTGCCAATTTCTGTTGAAGCTTTAAACTCTAATCGATGACTCAAAGTATGCCAAGCCGTCAGACATTTATTCCCTACTGATCCATTTGTGAAAATCTTTTTTCACATGTGTAATAAGCATTCATTTCACATATGTAAAAAAGATTGACACATGCGTGAAACAGTTTTACACATATATGAAATAAAACTAGTGTTATACATGTATAAAACGCAATTCCACATGTATAAATCTTTTAAACATATGTATAACTATTTTTCACATATATTCAATAATCATTTATTTCACATATGTGAATTTTATTTGCACATGTGAATAGTTTTACAACGTGACACGTGAAATAGATACAATTGCACATATGTGTAAAACTATTTCATATATGTGTCAATCTTTTTCTAAAACAATTATTATCTCACATATGCGAAAAAATTTGATACATATACATTTTTCCACGCATTTGAAAATCTTTTACACATTTGCGAAATAAAAGATTGTACATATGTGTAAAATATTTTACATATGTTATATTATTTTTAAGTGATTCTACCTAAGGAAATTAATTACACATATGTGAGAAAGATTTTCACATATGTATAATTACGGAATACATGCTAAAGCAGCTTATCAAAGTCATGTAGAACATAAGATGTATAACAGAAGAAAACTGCAAGGATCAAACTTTGCAGTAGTCAATCCAATACTACGAAGATGATTTATACCACGTCCCATTTTCTGATTCGCATGTCTTCATGACAATTGATGTCGTTTCAGCCACTGCCATGTCAAGCATACTTGATGAGGTTCCTTGAGTTGTGTTCCCTCCCCCCCCCCCCCCCCCCATGTATTTAATGCCAATGGGGAATAGAAATTAGTTCCAAGGGCGTTTTCTGTTACAGTTATGAACTGAGACTTTTGTTCCACATTAATTGGAAGCGCAATCGTTATCAGCATAAGCTGACAATACGTCTCATACTTGAAGAAAATCACATTTAATGCTTGAAATGCTCCCTTCTGAGCTAAAATAGTTTTTTCCGTGTCGGCCTACACATTGAATGCACAATTACAAACATAGGCCTAAAGATATTAGGGTCAAAATAACCCATACAACGGGTTTTTCTAAAAGATCCGGACTATTTTAAACCGATTTTGCTGACAGGTCCGAGATCCTACAAAACAGTCTGATGACAATATCGTGGCATTTTCCTGAATTAATAGAATTTAATTTTTCATAAGCAAGTGTGCAGTATCATTTCTTGTGAGCTGCATGGGAGTACTGGGTATGTGCCGCGGGAAAGGCCCTGTTTTCATTCTTACCATGATTAGAAAAACCCCCAAAATGTACACAGCTGGATTAGGATAGGGGTAACAATTACTTGAGTGAACTGGAGATATAGGATATAATTAGTAAGATCTTGGGGGGGGGGGGGGGTAGTGGGAAGTAAGAATGTGATAAAACTTGTTTAAAATGGGAATGTTGGTCTCCAGAATGCACCAGGATCCACCAATATAGCACTCCTTTCAACACATTACAGGATTAAGAAAGCGTACCTTTTTACATCTGGTGTAGGATTAAGATAGGGTATTGTATAAAAATGTCCGCGGCACACACACACCCTGATGTTGAGTATGTGCTCCCCCCCTCCCCCCCCCCCCCCCGTGCATGGCTTAATTCCCAGCAACCCTACATCAAGGACGAGAATTCATTGAGTGTAGCTTTGAAGGCATCACCCTCAAAGGTTTCCAAACTAGTAATATGTAACAAAACTGGAAGTGAATGTGTATGTTTTTGTTTAACGGTAATGATATGTCAGGAGGCTGGACGTGAAGGTGTATTTGTCTACCAATACATGAAGAAGCTGGACGTGAAGGCGTATTTTTTTCTAACAATACGTGAGGAAGTTGGACGTGAAGGTGTATTATTAGTTTGGTCAGGAGCTTCCAACATCATTGTCTTGTTATATGTAGAAGACATATCATTGCAAAATGATATTATGAGCAGGTTGCAACAAAAGAACTCTGACAGTCCTCTGCTCAATTGACCTTGGATGCACAGGTGGAAGTTGTCCCGTGACCTTTAGAATAATATCAAGGTCACTTCTGCTTTGTTCAAATCATCAGCACTGTTTGCAATATCAGTCTTCACTCACGTAGCTCTGGAGTCATAATCTTTCACTGGAAGGCGAGAGGATCAGCTCATACCCTGATATAAGCCAATATATTAGTTTGACCTTTCAAGGTGATAATTAATGACACCGAAGAAGCCGAAGCAGTCCTTGCCCATTAATGGTTAACTTTATGTGGTTGAGGATGACAAGGACTGCATGTTGTTACTGGTAGTGGGATTTATTACATGCTGGCCGGGCACAGTGTACCTAAACTGCTGTTGCTAGGCCTATTGTACTGCAGAGTCCTCTGATGGCTGACTACGTAACTATTATCTAAAATCAGTTCTACTGTTAGTGCAGCTGCCTACTCTGTCCATAAAGTAGTGCAAAGAAGTGTGCACATTTTACCCACTTCATTTGAACACAGTACACTTCTGTGGAAGTGCTATAGAAGGGAACGCGCTCAAAATGCACTTCTCTCCTACCTAGTGTACCTCCTGTGCACTTTTTGAAGTTATATCAGTAATGTGTGCACTCCTATGACTGGGCAATTTGCAACAGCGCACTTCCAATGCATTTTATAAAGTAATCTGAGATGACTATGAACTTTTGTGCACTTCTAAGATATGGACTTTTTTTTGTCAGGCACAACATACAGTTGTTGTGAGGGCACCTGGTGATGAATCCTAAAAGTATCTCTTGACCCTTGGTAAGAGAGCCTCTTTGTAGTTTTCTAAATGTTGTGTGGTCTCTCATGGTCAATCCCAACTAGTGAATGGTAAACAAGGCACCTTGCACAATCATACACGAATTACACCCATTATCTGACAAAAAACGTCTGTCATGCATATCTCCAAATTGGCCAACAGTTATGAACCTTTACAGGGTGATTAAGTAGTAAATGAAGATGTGCACGTCAGGCTTGACTGCTTGGATGTGCATTGTATGTTTGAGCATTATGCACTCCACCCGTACTTCAGATTTCCATGTAAGCCGTAGAGAATTGCCTAATTTGTCCATGGAAATTTAACACAGCAAATATATAGAAAAACATGGAACTGTATTCGTGTCTTTTTGTCCAGAACCACTTCCTCATAGTCATTACACTATTCCGCAGTCCGAACTCTTTACTCTGCCGATATCCGCACATATCTCTCTCTGAGTACCGGCTGCTTATTGGAGCTAAATATTCAGCAAAGACAACCCACATAAAGATGAATAAATATGAAGGGGCAAATGATGAATATGCTAAATACGTGAAGTTTTGCTTATAAATGCAGAGCTTCATTATGAATAAAGAATACCTGTCAAACCAAACATGGTTACTAAATTTGTACAGCACAAGTTCAGATACGAACAATTTTGAATTACTCATGAGGGTCGGAAAGGGGTTGCCTGTACTCCGTACTGGGGCTTTTTTAAAAAAATTTTGTGCATTGTAGAGAAAAACAAGAGGATCATGATGATCCTGTGCTCAGCTGACATGCATCTCCTTATTTTAACAAAATTACCCAAAAATTTATGCAAAAATCAATGCAGTGTGACCATTTGAATAACATATGTAGAGATCTATCAAAGGTACATTTCTACAAAGTGTGAGAAGTGTCCCTGTGTGATGTCAAAGCAATTGGGTGAGTGGTTTCAGAGAAGATTTTTTAAGGTTTGCCTAAAAAAAGAACAAAAAAATTGATAGAAAAATCGAAAAATCAATAGAACATGACCATTTGAACAAACTTGGTAGAGACCCATCAAAGGCACATCCCCACCGAGTTTGAATTTAATCTGGCCAAAATTATGTAAGGTTTAATCATTGCAAGAAATTCCCATGTCAAACTTTCCTATTGAAACTTTTTGAAAAAAATCATAAAAAATCCAAAAATCACTGGAGCATGACCATTTCAACAAACTTAGTAGAGACCCTTACAGACAGTTTCTTCAGAGAAGTCGAAAGTGTCAATTACCATTAGAATGCCCATCGATTGGCATAGTAAGCAATAGAAAAGGTGCGTTTACCGATAAGTACCTGAATTGAAAAAAATTATTAAAAGTCAGCAATCCACAGCAGTGCCACCTAGTGAAAAACTTTGTTTGACCCTTCCACAAGGAACATATCCACCAAGTTTCAGCTTTATTTGAGTGACGGTCCTGGAGAAGAAGTCAAAATAGCAAAAATACACACACACACACACAAAATCATTTGAAGCACCACCTGGGGAACAAATTCTGAACTAAGAGTCCCTGGGAGTGTCCCTGTGAGATATCAAAGCAACTGGGTGAGCGGTTTCAGAGAAGAAGATTTTTTAAGATTTGCCCCCAAAAAGATTTTTTTTAATAAAATATCCAAAATTCACTGGGGCGTGACCATTTGAAGAACCTGTTAGAGACCCACCCAAGGAACATTGACACCAAGTTTGATGTCAATCTGGCTGATGGTTTCAGAGAATAAGTCAATAATATGAATTAGCATTAGAATGCCCATTGACTTGCACAGTAATCAATAGGAAAGCTGCATTTACCGATAAGTAACCCAATTGAAAACAAGAGGGCTGTGTGAACAGCCCATGCTCGGCTGATCTTGACATTCATCACACTCGCAGCTCTATGAACTTTGGAAAGGATCAAGGTCACCAATGTTCTAAGTAAGTCTGGCCTTTATAGAAGAACGTACACTAACATGTGCAACATCAAGGTTCAAGTAGTTCTCAAGTTATAATGAAGAGTAAAATTCATGTATGTTGCACTGTGACCCAAAAAACGAGGTCAAGGTCATTCATGTATTGTCCAAGCATGACCTTCATACAGAAGCATTAACATGTGCAGCATCATGGTACTAACTCAAAACAGATCTCAAGTTATCAGGTAAACGGTAAATTTCGTGTCAGATGTCCCGTGAACAACTTTGTTTGACCCTTCCACAAGAATATATCCATCACATTTCAGCTTACTCTGAGTGGAGGTTCTGAGAACAAGTGAAAAATAGCCAAACTATACAAAAATTTCATTAAAAAAATAAAAAAAAATTGCAGCACCAACAGGTGAACAAATTGAAAACTACGTGTCCCTGGGAGTGTCTATGTACGATATCAAAGCAATTGGGCGAGCAGTTTCAGAGGAGAAAAATTTTAAAAGTTTGCCCCCAAAAAGAACAAAAAAAATTCATAAAATATCCAAAAATCAATAGAGCGTGACCATTTGAACAAACTTGGTAGAGATCCACCCAAGGCACATCAAGTTCGAAGTAACTCTGGCCAAAATCATAAGTTATAACCATTACAAGAAATTCGCATGTCAAACTTTCCTATTACAACTTTTGTAAAGATTTTCGAAAAAAATCATTAAAAAATCCAAAATTCATTGGAACATGACCATGTGAACAAACCTGGTAGACACCCACCCAAGGTACATCCTCACCAAGTTTAAAGTAAATCTGGATGACGATTTTGGAAAAGAAGAAGTCGACAATGTAAATTAGCATTAGAATGCCCATTGACTTCCATAGTAATCAATAGGAAAGCTGCACTGACCGATCAGTACCCGAATTGAAAAAATCGTTTAAAATCAGGAATCCACAGGATTCCCACATAGTGAACAACTTTGTTTGACCCTTCCACATGGAACATATCCACCATGTTTCAGCTTAATCTGAGTGACGGTTCTGGAGAAGAAGTTGAAAATAGCTATAACGCACAAAAATTCAGAAAAAAATGCAGCACAACCTGGTGAATAAATTAAGAACTACAAGTCCCAGGGAGTTTTCCTGTGTGACATCAAAGCAATTGGGTGAGCGGTTTCAGAGAAGAAGATTTAAGATTTGCCCAAAAAAGAACAAAAAATTCATTAAAAAATCCAAAAATCACTGGACCACGACCATTTGAACAAACTTGATAGACACTTACCCAAGGCACATCCCCACCAAGTTTGAAGTGGATCTGGCTGACGGTTTTGGAGAAGAAGTCGAAAATGTGAATTGTTGACAGACGATGGATGACGGTGGGCGGGCGTACAGACGGACGGACAGACGGCGGAGGACCATGAAATAAGCTCAGCTGACTGACAAGTCAGCTGAGCTAAAAATTATTCACTGTGTAGCGTACTGACAGCAAACCATGTACTCCATATTGATCAAAATTTATTATGCGTAAAGCATACCAGCAACACATGTAATATTCGTACCCGTACTGAAAAAAAAAAAAAAATGAAAAAAAAAACTCGCGGCAAAACCATTTTGTACTGTTTCATCCTTTCAGAAATGCTACTTTTCAGTATGTGACATGAATTCAGATAGTTTGCTTTTTGCTTTGAAAAAACATCCATTTTGTCTAAGCAGTTCAAATTTGAGGAGAAAGACAAGGAGGTACACAAGTTTAAGGTAAAATTGTAACAATTCAGGTTAAAATATGTAAAAGACTGTGGCATCTTTCATCTTACAGGTTGTATAATCATCTCAAATTTGAAAATGTATATTGTGGATGTCTTCTTTTCTGTACAGCGTAATGGAGAACAAATTATTTCCTGTACTCTGTACTGGTAATTTTTTTTTCTGTACCAGTGTACCAAGACGCACCCCCCCCCTCCCCTTCACCCATGAACCATTATGTACCCTTTGTAGCTGGATAGCTTATCTTAGTTAAACTACCTGCCAACGTATAACTGAAGAAGAAACAAATTGGGGCATTATGTTCAGTCCAAGTGATTCTAAAATAAACAGTTGCAGCTAGACCAACTGTACAAACCGAGGGAAACCCTAACAAGTACTACAACAATGGACATCTCTAACCTGTATACCATCCAGTGACCTGGTCGTTGAGGCATGTTTTGTATCTCTTATGGTGCTCAGCGGATCATGCCAAAGACCTGGCACGTGGGTGCACAGGCAGGTCAAAAATTAGTTCTCTCCGGTTTCTAGGATTAAGGTGGTGAAAAGGGTTTCCAACTATAAAATTGTACCAGTGCGAAAGAGGCATGGTTTAAATTGGAGATACCACTTGTTATTGGGATGTATTCTGAAACCCTGTATTATAAATCCCCCTTCACTATGCGGTCGGGATATATAATGCAGGCTTTTAGAATATAACCCGCTAATGCATGGTATCTCCTATTCGTTAATGAAGTTTTATCTACAATTGCAAAAAGCATCTGTGACAATGTACTTCAATATTCATTCCGACAAGACTGCATGCAGCAATGACCCCACCTACACGAACACGAGACAGCTGGCTAATTAATTTATTATTGCCCTATAGCCTTTTTATTTTCCCCTGCATTTTGCTTAAATTCCAGCAATAGAATTTTTTTTTTCGACAAGCACATGGCCTTTTGATGATAATAATGTGTTTGATATAAGACGGTAAACTTACATTGTTGATCATGGCCGTTGTGTAAAGCAGTAAAAGACCTTTTGTATAATAGGCCACACTGAGCACATGGCAATGCTAGGGAACATAATTTTTTGCGAATCTCTTATTAATTAAAATCATTACAATTTTGATATGTAAAACAGTTTTACACATGTGAAATATATGTTTGATTACATCTATAATGGATTGATTGTTGACCATCTGGCCATTGCCCTTGACGGGTCTTCTCTTTCATCAAAACATGAAGCCATTTGGTGTCTGTGCCATGTAAAAAAGTAGCTCTGCACATTTTTGTATTATTGTCAATGGGTTCAACAAACCAGTTGCATGAGTTCGGGCTCTTACTGACTGGCCTGTACTTAAAGATGGCAATTGACCACTTGATGGTCGCGATACATTTCCCGAATATTGTTGCTTTGTCAAACACTGCTGAAAACATTCATATGCTTTGTCTCAGTGCTCCATGTTGTTTGAAAGGAGCACAGGCAAATTGCCTTTGAGCTTCCTTTTGTACAGTTATTTCTGTGGGGCGTGGAAGTTAATGTTGTGTGACCCTTCCACAAAGAACACATCCACCAAATTTCAGCACAATCGGAGAGATGGTTTTGGAGAAGTCGAAAATAGCAAAAACACACAGAAATTCATAAAAAATTAGAAAAAAAATCGCAGCGCCACCTGTTGAACAACTTACCGTCTGGGAGTCCCCCAAAGTGTCTGAATACAATTTCAAAGTAATTGGCAAAGTGGTTTGGAAGAAGATTTTTAAGATTCCCCCAAAAATGAACAAAAAAATCATTAAAAATCCAAAAATCTCTGGACCGTGACCATTTGAAAAAATTTGGCAGAGATCTACCCAAGACACATCCCCACAAAGTTTGAAGTTAATCTGGCGAGCGGTTTTGGAGATCAGGTGGAAAAAGTGAATTACCATTGCAATTCCCATTGACTTACATAGTAAACGATAGGAATGTATGCATTGACCAACAAGTTCCCAAAGTGAAAAATTTGTGAAAAATCATGGATCCAAACCAACACCACCTGGTGAACAACCTTGTGTGACCTTCCACAAAGAACATATCCACCAAGTTTCAGCACAATCGGAGAGATGGTTTTGGAGAAGAAGTCGAAAATAGCAAAAACGCACAAAAATTCATAAAAAATTAGAAAAAAAATCGCAGCGCCACCTGTTGAACAACTTACCGTCTGGGAGTCCCCCAAAGTGTCTGAATGCAATTTCAAAGTAATTGGCAAAGTGGTTTGGAAGAAGATTTTTAAGATTCCCCCAAAAATGAACAAAAAAAATCATTAAAAATCCAAAAATCTCTGGACCGTGACCATTTGAAAAAATTTGGCAGAGATCTACCCAAGACACATCCCCACAAAGTTTGAAGTTAATCTGGCGAGCGGTTCTGGAGATCAGGTTGAAAATGTGAATTACCATTGCAATTCCCATTGACTTACATAGTAAACGATAGGAATGTATGCATTGACCAACAAGTTCCCAAAGTGAAAAATTTGTGAAAAATCATGGATCCAAACCAACACCACCTGGTGAACAACCTTATGTGACCCTTCCACAAAGAACATATCCACCAAGTTTCAGCACAATCGGAGAGATGGTTTTGGAGAAGAAGTCAAAAATTGCAAAACCACACAAAAATTCATTAAGAAAATAGAAAAAAAATTGCAGCGCTACCTGTTGAACAATTTAAGGTCTGGGAGTCCCCTGAAGTGTCCCTATGCAATTTGAAAGAAATTGGCAAAGCCGTTTCGGAGAAGAAGATTTTTTAAGATTTCCCCACAAAAATGAACAAAAAAATTCATTAATAATCTTAAATCACTGGATCATGATCATTTAGACAAACTTGGTAGAGACCCATCCAAGGCACATCCCCACCAAGTTTAAAGTGGATCTGGCCGGCGGTTTTGGAGAAGAAGTCAAAAATGTGAATTGTTGATGGACGACAGAGGACGGACGGAGGACCATGAGATAAGCTCAGCTGACTGACAAGTCAGTTGAGCTAAAAACAGATAGTGTGGGGACATACGTTTCTGTCCGATGGGACTTGAATGTTAATTTTTGGCAACATGTATTTTTGTTTCTACACCTTATAAGGTAAACAACGAGACATGTTGCCAAATTTCTTTCCATATTTAGTATTAGTAAGCAGTATGAATTATATGCACAAAATGAGAAAAAAAAAATGGACTGAATGGGCAAGTGTTGTTTTTTTGGGATTCTCTTCTTTAAGAACTGCCCTAATAAATTGACTTAAAAATACACATTAAGCACAATGATGACTGTATGTCTAAGACATTAATACAGTGGTCCCCCTCTTATAAGGCCACCCCAAATGAAGCCCAAAAGTGGCCTTGTAAAAGGGGTGGCCTCTCTTGAGGGAGAGAACATAATGGGAATACCATACCTTCTGCACAATGCTGGCCTTTTAAGAGAGGTGGCCTCTGGTGAGAGGGGTCTTACAAGAGGGAGACCACTGTATACAAAAGATAAAACCACAGGAGAATAATTTATCCTAAAATGAATGGTTGATATAACCTGTACCCCCTTATTTCCGTATCAGCAACATTGAGGTATCTTAAAAAAGATAAGTATCAAGCTGAATTTTTTACCATTGAAGTCAACATAGTATGAATAACAATATGGTTATTTATATGTATTTTAAGGCACTGAAGATGATGATGAAAACGACGACGCTACATGATGATCATGATGATGATGATGACGACGACGACGACAATGAAGAAGGGTATTCTAATAATATCAATTTCATTTATAATAACATTATATTGTAGCTTAAGATCTATGGGCAGTATATTATACTGTACTATGTGTACACTTATTCCTTTCTTCACCAGTTTTATAATTTTTATCATATTACAATTTTTAATAAAAAATAAATGAAGAATCGAGAAACTTGTTTGTCTTTTTGGCATTCCATAGATAATCTATTTTTTAAAAAATCTGAGAGACCAGACAAGTGAGACAATTTATGAAACCAATGATATTGCACAGTATGCTAATTTTACAATGATTAAAATTTATAGCTGAAATAAAATAACACCAAACTTGCTCCTGCTTAAGTGACTTATGTTGTTGTGCTGTGTCCTTGATAAGTCTGTTTCCAATATCTGCCAAGGATGTGTTGGTATTTCATGCAATTAACTGAAGTGTCTCTTTGGGTTGAGATCTTAGATATTCTTGGCAAGTGGGACAGTTGTGCAGCACTAAACAAATCACAATCATGATACTTGTCTATGGTAGACACTTTTTGGCGGAGGGCGATGGCACAGCATGTATGCCCTTCTGGGAGCATACATGAAACCTATGCATACCTTTCTGGTTGGATGAGCAAAACTTGTCGAATGAAAATAAAAATAGAAAAAACAAGAGTCAGTTTGCAGAGTTTGGTTGATAGTATAGCTTACAATTAATTGTTTCCCATGCGACTACATGGTAGCTGAGTTATCCTGTTATCCACACAAAGTGGCGCACAAAGAGACCTGCCAAACAGATAGAAAGACCCAGAGAAGGCCAAAAAAACTTGGAAAAATTCAACAGCTTAGGAGCATTACCACTGGGAAGAATGGTGACACAGTATGCTTGATGACAGTATGCCAGTGTCAGTTCATGAATTTGACACACAACTGAATTATGCCTTTTGCATATTCAACAAGAAATCAGGTGACCTTTGTGCATGGAATCTGGTTGAAATACACAATTCAACAGGTGTTACCTCGTATGTGAACTTTTGTAATGGAGAAATTGTAAAAGCAGAGCTAAGTAATATTTCAAATGACAGACACCTTTGGGAAATTTAGATTGAACACTGGACCGTGAATGAAGCATACCATGAACAATTTTAGAATCAGCCCAAAGGATTCTGAAAACACAGGTAACAGAAGAAAATATGAAGCTAGAAGCCGGTCAGTGACCGCAAAACCCCTCCACCAGGATGGGAGAGACAGAGGGATGCATAGGTGACGACTATACCCCTCCAGCAGGTCAGGTTATTTCTGTTTAATCCAATGACAAATCTTTGGCGCAAATACAATGAGCAGAGGTATGGCAAGGCCATTTTTCTCCAATGCAGCACTGTGACCTAAACATGTGACCCAGTGACCTAGTTTTCAATAGGCACCTGAGGCATCCTTTGTGCCAACTGTCATGAATAATTGACGAAGCTACATTTAATATTTTTTTACATATTGAGTTAATGTCGTTTTTTTCTTCAATGTAGAACTGCGACTTAAATATGTGACCAATTTTTCCTCAGGCACCTGAAGCACCTCAATGGCCTTCTGTGATAAAAATTGGGTCTCTGTAAAGTGCAGGTTTCTGGAGATATGGTGTGGCAAGGCCATTTTTCTTCAATGCAGCACTGTGAACCAAAATATGTGACCCAGTGACCTACTTTTTACTGGGTGTCTGAAGCATCCTAAGGACCAACTGTCATACATAATTGGTGCAGCTACAATGAGTAATTTAATATTTGAAGATATCAGGGCATGGCTATTTTTCTTCAATGAAGCACTGTGACCGAAATATATGACACAGTGACCTAGTTTTCAATAGCCATCTGGGGCATCCTTAGGTCCAACTTTCATAAATAATTGAGGAAGCTACATTCAATTTTTTTAGATATTGTATTAACGTCTTTCTTTTTTTCAATGTAGTAGTGTGACCTAAAAATGAGACCTAGTGACCGACTTTTCGATAGGCACCTGCAGCACCTCAATAACCCTCTGTGATAAAAATTTTGTCTCTGTAAAGTGAGTATTTTTGGAGATATCATGTTAACAAGGCATGGACGGACTTCACTTTTACACTTTACAAAGTCGGTCCAGCCTCTTTTTAGTCTGTTTTACAGATCAGGGTAGGAGATAATATCAAATTTGAACTGGTCTCTCTTGTCAAATATTTTTGTTACATACTGGTTGTTCTTTATTTCTATATCCAGATCAAGGAAAGTAGCTTTTGTATCTGTTTCATTTTCCGGATTTAATATTAATTCTTTGGGATATATGTTTTTCCAATTTCCCTTTATTTAATCTCCATTGTTTAAAGCACACAGGTCATCTATAAATCTTCTTGTGTGAGAATATGATCTTCTTGCAGCTGTAAAGTATGTTTTTGCCAATTCTTCCATCCATTTTGATTCATAATAATGTAAATAAAGGTAATATATAGGGCTGGGTCTGTCCCCATTGGCATGCCTACTATTTGTTGATAGACTCTGGTTCCAAAGCAAAGTATGCATTGTTGATAATGTATTCTATCATTTGAGCACACTCTTGCTTCATGTAAGATATTCCTTTATTCTTACCTTTATCAAATTAAGCCTCAGCACCATATTACCATATTTTAATATACTGACATGTGCCACCTTTGAACGCTTTATCCAACATTGAAATCAACACGTTGTTTAAGTCTGTCAAGTTGATCTTTGTATAAAATGTTGAGAAATGAAAGATATGAATTGATTTGGCACCATTCTTATTCTTGATTTTGTCAATGTCTAGTAGAATATCACTTGTGCTATCTGTAATCCATATTCTATTCACTCCCACATACATTTCACTTTTTTGCATTAGTTAGTATTGTATTTGTGTCTTTATTCTTGATTTTGTCAATGTCTAGTAGAATATCACTTGTGCTATCTGTAATCCATATTCTATTCACTCCCACATACATTTCACTTTTTTGCATTAGTTAGTATTGTATTTGTGTCTTTTTGCCCAGAACCACTTCCTAGTAGTCAATATCCTATTCCGCAGTTCGAACTCTTTACTCTCCATAAGCTAACCTGTCCCTGTCTAACCTGTATATATATGGAATTACTATTGTCTATATTGCACACGTTCCTCTGTAAAATTTTGACATAGGCTGTATCAGCCCAAATAAATTAAAGGGTCTTCAGCGGGTAACTACTCAACATGTTTCGGAGCCTATGTGAATTTTTGACAAGTTTGAGAACTTTAGTGAGTCGTTTGGCAACTTTTTTGGAAACACATTTTTTTGCTGCAATGATGAACCTCAATTTAACAGGGATTTTATGCATTTTGACAACTGCATATAGAATTGGTAATTTCTTGTCCTCATTTGAGACAATGCATTTCAACTCTTTGCTTTTATCCACTTGGTCCTTGATAACAGTATCAGAGGTTCCTGCCTGTTGATAACTTTCATTATTTAATTCACTCAGTATCGTATTAATGTAGTATGGTTAACAAGTTAGTGCAATGTTATTGCTAGCTTTGTCAACAGGTTTGATGACAAACTTGTCATGCGAGTCTTGCAATTCCGGACTACAATGTGAATTCTGCAGCACTTGTTATCTGTCTCCACTTTTGAAGAGGTCCTTTTCTCAGGTATTTAATTCTTTCATCCACTTTTTCCATTATTTTAACTTTCCATTTATCAAATGCCTTGTTACAGATTCTTTTCTTATTACTATGTTTCTTTATGAAACTGTTGAGTCACATTCACAAGTTTGACTATTCATATTCCAACTGCATAAGTCCACTTCATCCATTACTCGATTGTAGTTGAAGACCTTATTACGAATACTAGAAGTGTATTTATAAGCAACTGTGACATCCTCCTCAATATAGTTGCTGACTGAATTTTCAACTTCCTGAAGTCTGAAAATACTTTGTAGATTTATGTACTCGATAGCTGGATTTTCATAGTGTATTATCACAGGATTCATGTGTTTCTTCTTCTTCTTACTTTTCCATGTTTGTACTTTCTTAAGCTTCTATTTATGTTGTGTCATGTCTTGTACTAAACTGACGTTCCTATCTGTTAATTTGCTGTCATATGTTACTTCATGATCCAGAAGTAACTGTCCCAATTACTTGAGATCTTTTTTCTTTATTTGTGGTAAGGTTTTATTGATGTAGTATGTAGTTTCTTTGATTGCAGTTTCTTAGAGTACATTGAATACATATTGAGCTGTAAGAGATTCTGTGTTTTACTCTTATGTTTGTTCTTTTCCCTTCTTTTGTTGAGTATGTCATATACATTATCATTGTCTGCTCTTTGATCTATGTTCTTATCACATCAATTATTCAACCCATAGGGATATACTGTTCGGAGTTCTTGAATCCAAAATGTTTCTCTGTTCCTTCACAATTCTGCTATTTCCTTATTCATCTTTCCATTGGAGTATTTTCCTGGTTGTTTTATAGTTTCAATGATTTGGACTTTAAAGGTTTTGTTCTTGCAAAGTCCACTAGTGATGGATGACCACACATCACATCAGTTCAGCTGACTGACAAGTCAGCTTATCGAAAAATATTGGAGGGTGCCTCACTCACACAGCTGTGGAGTCTTGATTATTGAAATGATAAGTGGTAGATTCCACCATTACTGTCATTTTAACTTTTCAAGGTCACTTGAGGTCAAAATTAACAACACCAACAAAACCAAAATGGCACTTTCATACAAGTATTTAATATAACATATAGGCCTAGGATGCACCATTACCGAAATAAATGCCAATATGTCTGTTTGACCTTTCATGGTTGCTCAAGGTTAAGAACAACAAAAGAAACCCCCTTCCTTTAAGTTCCTATATAAAAATGAAGTCTGTCTGTTGTTGTCATTGGCATGTAACAGCGCGGTTGTGGGTAGGCATTTTTCATGACGTCGCGATAGGGACGTCATGAAGAAAATGCCTGCCAACAACCGAGCTGTTACATGCCAATGACAACAACAGAGACAGACTTCATTTTTGATATTTATATTCCAATTAACATTAACACTAGAATTAAATTTGTCATGAATATTTGTGCATAAAAGTTTTGAAAGGCACTGCGAAGGACCTTTTGTTTATCAGTGGGAGGAGCCATGGGTTGGCCAGCTGCTTGTTACGTAGCAAAGTAGGCACTGGCACGTGCCGTGCCGTACATGATGTTACCATGAACTGATGAAAACAAAATTTGTCCCTATTCTTTCAATGCTAACAAAAACTCTGAATGTAAATATTTAGTATTTAACAGTAAACATGGGCTAAGGATCCAACATTATGAAGACATACACCAAATGCCACAGTTGCTGCTGTCCCTATGGTCAGAATGCTAACATGTACTGGAACCCTTACTGAAAAGTATTGGCCAGGACAGATGGACAGTCAATTGGACAAACGCGTAGACGATGATAATAGCCTTGGGTAGGTCAAGGCTACTTCTGTTTGACCTAATGACAAAGCTTTGGTGCAATTGCAATTACGAAAGATATCATGGTATTGCCATTTTTCTTCAATGCAGCACTGCGACCTAAATATGTGACCCAGTGACCTAGTTTTCGATAGGCTTCTGAGTTGCATCCTTTGAACCAACTGTCATAAATGATTGATTAAGCTACATTCAATATTTTTTAAAATACTTTTTAAATGCCGTTTTTTTTCTTCAATGTAGTACTGTGAACCAAATATGTGACCTAGTGACCTACTTTTTGATAGGCACCTGAAGCACCTCAATGGCCTTCCTGTGATAAAAATTTGGTCTCTGTAAAGTGAGTATTTTTGGAAATATGGCATTAACAAGGCATGGACGGAGGGACGGACGCGTATTTGACGACAATACCCCTCTGGCCTAGAAGGCCGATGGGTAATAATCAGGAAATTCCAGCAATGATACAGTAGTAAACAAACACACTGCAGATTCAGTCCAGGTAAATTTCCACCAAATCTGAAGAGAATCAAACATGCCACTTGGGAGCAAGCTTCTTCACCCCTTCCCTCTTGAATTAAGAGTAGTCAACAGCTTTCCCAGGCATTGGTTAGTGCCCAACCTATGCCAAGGAAAGCTGTTGACCTGAGGCATGTGATCTTGACACGATGTAAGTCTCATTCACAATTTTCAGTCAAATTGTTTTTCATTACAGTTGAAATTAGTTGAAAACACTGAAGCAAATGACATTTGACCAGTAGCTGGTTTTAGCCAGTTTAAGGGGGAAAGGGTAAATTTTTTGCAGAAGTATATTGGAAACACAGTATATTTATGGAAAGTCCCAATGATCATTTGACTGGTACAAAATGAACATACTAATGCACGAGTTACGCAGTCTAACCTCGAACATTTCTGACAGTCAGCACAAGTTGGATATTGACGTTGTCAGGTGTCGCAGTTCACTTTGATGTTGACTGTCACTTCAAAGACATATTCAATCCATGCTGGAAGGACATATATGTGGTAAATTTATTGAGAATATCTGGTTGTCATTTGTGGCATTTTTTGACAGTCAGCTGTCCTGTTCTACAGGAGGTCTTTGATGTAAGGTCCTTTAAGGTTGGAGAACTGTCTATTGTATGGGGCCAGGTGGTCAGGGGTCTGGAGTGGCAGGAGCTTCTGTGTACACAGTATTTAACAATAAGCCCTAAACAGCAATAGGCTCTTTGAAATATCCGTCAAATCCACACTCTGATTGGCTGACACAAACAGGACATTGCCCCTTTTCAATTGGATGGCTTGATTTCCCAGTGTGCTGTTGTGACCTTTGGCTTCTCCCTGAACAACCAATAGGATGCTGGCACTGCTCACTGCACTGAGTGTGTATTGAGTGACCCCTTCTGGAACCTACAATGAGGAGAGAAAAGAATAAACTAACTTGCATGCGGAGCAATAAACCAGAAACCATTACACTAGATATGTCTGATCATCTTTAAGGCCCTCCCCATTGTTAACTTGAGGATTGTTACTGGCAGGTGCGGATCCAAGATTTGGCAACGGGGGGAGCTGAACATAGCAAATAAGGCCGGGGGTCCAGCTAGGGCCGCCCAGGCCCCCGGCGGGTCCAGGGCGGAGCCCTGGCCGGGGGTTAAGGGGGGCGGAGCTCCCCGAAGCTCCAGGGTTTTAATGCATTTAAAGGGGCATAAACTGCTTTTTTCTGTCAATAAAATACAGTGGCTCCCCTCTTACAAGGCACCCAAAATGCAGCCTAAAAGTGGCCTTGTAAGAGGGGTGGCCCCTTCTAGAGGGGGAATATATATAATAAAATGTTACACTTTCTGCATAAGAATGGTGACTTTTCAAGAGGAGTGGCCTCTGGTGAGAGGGGCCTTATACAGGGGACCACTTTAAGAGATATGATGTCTGGTTTATCTTCATTTGGGATGTCAGTGTCCCATAATAAAACTTTGATAACCATTAGCCAGGGTTTTATTTTTCAAAGCTTCCATCAGCTGTTCAATATGGTAGAGCAATAACTCTGCGTTCTCGCATTGACTGCCAGGTGGCGCTGCGGAAAGCTTTCATTCGAGTATTCAATAGCGGGTCAACCTGAGTAGCGTCGCATACTATGATGTGTTAACGCATGGTGCAAACTGAGCGCTTTTCTTGGCGAATGAAATAACCAAGTGTAACTCATAATCATGATAATGTTATCAATAATAAATACTTTTTGTAGAAAATAATGCAATCAAGGAATCAACCCAATACACATAGTTGTGGAGTTAATCACATTCGATTTTAATTTTAATTTAACTTTTAACGCTACCTGCCGACCCCCCCCCCCGGCCCCACACACACACACACATACAGTAACACTGTAAAACTTGGGAATTCATCTGCAATAACATATTCTGATGAGGTTGTCTACTTGTCTTTATTTTTGACACAATGACAACACACCCGGCAAATAAAATACAATCGACTTCTTCAAACAGTGTTGCCAACCCTCCCAAATACCCGGGAGACTCCCGGAATTTTATGCTTAAAATTCTTGAAAAAGTGTGGATTTTTGACAATTTTGAGTCACCTCCCGGAAATTCATCAATATTTCCCTTCTATATTTCATATTAATTTATCAATCTCCCTTAATTTTACTTTCTATCCCCCGGATTTTAAGTTTGGCAGGTTGGCAACACTGTTCTTAAAACGCGATGACCAATGTTGTTTTATCCTACTCGATCCACCATTATCGCCCGCGATGAACCGGGTCACATTAAATCCTTGCAACAGGAGTCTTACGAAATCCTCATGCTGTTGAGTGCATATTATGTGCTATGTCGATAATTTGTTATATGTGATCATTGCATTATCTTAATAACTGTCGAAGAATATTCTTTATTATTGCATTTCTTTCGACCATTCACATAGTCGAGTGGCGCTACGCAGGAATGTGACAGGCAGAATGCGGTTCCCAGTCACCGCGGTTCAAATGGATTTTTCACCTTTTTAACACAACATACCAACAAATGCATTCATGCTCTGCTATAATACAATCTTATCTTTCGTGTGTGTAAAATTTATTAGCAGATATTACGTGAAAAGGAACATTTTTGGCACTTTGATTGCCGACACATACAAAGCTATCACAGTGTTTGCAACCCCGCCGTCACCAATGTTCACCCGCAGGCGAGTACCCGGATGAAAGCGATGACTCGCGCCGTGTAGTGGAGGTTTCTGGAAACTTAAGAAACTGCCCTTCCCTATTGTCATTGGAATTCACAAATTCTCCAGAACAGTAAACTATGTCTAGTTACCATGGTAATATATTTGAATGTTATGTGACACTTGTCAAATGAATTTGAGTCCATAAAAAAACAAGGAGGACACATGAAGTGACCACCATTTATGAACATGTGTAACTATAAAACATTCAAGCCTGCGCCAGTACACTGGAATAATTTTACAATTAGATCACAATTTAGGCAGCACCACACACCTACTTGAATGACAAAAAAGCAATAGAGCAAATAAGTAATAAAACTACAAAATTAGAGGAATGTTTTGAACTATATTCATTATGCACAATATATGTTTAGAGCTTGATTTCACAAATCAGCTAAAGTAAATATAATACATAATCTCAGTACAAGTTGTCAATCAGCACCATCTGATCACTTAATAACTAAAATGATCTGTCTGAAATCAGAAGAGTCCGAGTTGCACTGAGTAAGACACAAATCCACAATGTGGATGAGGATTTAGAAATCACTTATCACATTCAGTCAGCACCACTGAAGATACATCTAAATACTTCTAATCATTAACTAACTATAAAACTAAGCCTCTGAAAAATTACTTCAATTGTTCTAAGGAAGTCAAAATATATTACTATGCTACAAATCCACAATACAGGATATGATTAACCATGAACAAATTAAACTAATTCCTCTCAGAGGAATGTCTCCAATATCACAAGTTTTAGAGAAACATATGTGCTTTTTGAATTCACAAATGTGCAAAAAGTATAAATCTTCAGTCAGCAGCAAAATTAATACTTAGTAGTCATGAAATCATTTATCTATCACCTGTGCCTTGTGCCTGTCAGCCTGAGGATCTTTGACACCACGTTGATTAATCGACTTTGTGTCTTTGAAATTTGGTGATTCGGAAAGCTCGGACCAAAGATGTAATGGGTAACCCCCCTATACTTTCTCGTGTGACTGGAGATGACCAACAATTTTTGGAGGCGCCAGATTTTTTTATTTTTTTTTTATTTTTTATTTTTTAGGGGCGGGGGGGGGGGGGAGCGCACGCTCCCGGCGCTCCCCCCTAAATCAGCGCCTGACTGGTCATAACATTTTATCAATCATGTAAAACCAGAATTTGGTATGAATTTGTAAGTATCTAAATGGAAAAATGAATCAAAACACAATCAAAGATTGCTAGATGCATGCCTCGCCCTTGCCTCATTGATAACCTTGGTAATCAGAGGCCTAATTTAGACAAATTATAGTCATGAATAGTACCTCCAAAAAAGCTAAAGAAAACCCTGCAATGTTTCACACTGTAACACTCTTTGACCTTGAAAAAAGAGATCACTTAGGTCCCTGGGCTTTGCACATAATCTAGGCCTTATAAATGATATATAGGCATGAGCAAGTTGAAAGTCCCATTACACCCAACTCAAAACCCCTGCCATATCTGAAACACTACTACCCTCTGGTGGCAGACAGCAGAATGAGGTTGGGGTGGAAACCAAATCAAGTCCTCATTCTCTTACATGTTAAATTTGCTTACTTTTCTAGCTCATATTTATCATTTGAAATTAAATACTTTTGAAAACAGCGCTTGTGTTATCCTGTTAGGACAACTCTGGCACTACAGTATGGGGAACAAACAGGTCTTCAGTGTTTGATCCATTGTTGCAAAAGTTATTTGTGAAGTAGTCTGTTAATATGAAATAAGTTTTCATGGCAACATGTTTTATATCATCTTATTACAGAACACAATCTGCTGAATTCATATTTTAGAACCACTTATTCATTTGGGTGTGTAATTTGTACTACCTGCGAGATCAAAATATATTAAAAAAAAACAAACCAAAACATGGTCCAATATTCACATTTCATCAGATTTTTTTGAGTCCTAATTATAAAAATTAGGTCTGCACTGATCAGTTTGCTCCATTAACAAATCAGTTGGGCTTTAAAATAAACATACCTAGGACAGCTAATTATATAATCCTTAAAAACCATTTTTTATTAAACCTGTTGCTTCTGGGAATTCTTAGAATATACAGAGAGTCAACTGAGTTATTCCGGCTTCGGGTAGAACTGTACCGGGTATCAAAATTGCAGTGAGATGTTTATCAGTGGCAATTAGGAAAGTAAAAACACTGAAGATTTTTCCCCTTATGTTGTAGTCCTAAACTTTTCCTAACAGCATAGCACATTGGTTACATTCAAAAGTATTTTTAATAATAGATATGAGCAAGCAAAATAAGAATATTTAAGATGCAAGTGAATGGGGACTTGAATTGGTGTCCACCACAGCCTCATTCTGGTTTATGTCACCAGCGGGCAGTAGTGTTCCAAATATGACAGGGACTTTTGAATAGGGTGCATTCAAATTGCTTTCTAGTTATCACCTGGAATGCAGCTGGACAGACGGAATGACATGAACAGAACATGTGCGATATGAAATCTTTGAATTAAGTTAGCCCTTATGGGAGACTATAATCCCATGCAATACGAAAGTCCTAGTTTAAACATTTCTGAAGTTATCATGTAGAAACCGAATTTGCAGATGTGGCTCTGTGACCTTGGAATTTGGTCAAGGTCAGCCAGGCTCAATCTTGATTTAGCACTGAGGGAGGACAATAATCTTGTGCAATATAAAAGCCCTAGGTAAAAAAGTGCTGAAGCTTTTGTGCAGAAAAGTTGTGGATGGATGGATGGATGGATGAATGCACAAAGCAATGGATGTGAGCCTCCTCCTATGGAGAAGGAGGGCACAATTAGAAATCAGAGATTTGCAGAATCACTACCTAGTAACTAACTTTGTTTTATCCTTCCACAGGTACGTGCCCCTCACCTCAAGTTTTGGCAAAATTTGAGTCACAGTATTCTTGGAGAGGTTAGAAGTAGTGAACACACACACAAATATAATAAATATATATATATATATATATATATATATATATATATATATATATATATATATATATATACATATATATATACAGTGGAACCTCATTAATCCGAACACCTTTGTACCTCTGTGAACTGTTCAGATTAATGAAGCATCTGGATTACTGAATCACTATTACTTGAAATGAACAATTCTGTTCCAGGAGAAGTGTTCAGATTAATGAGGTTCCACTATATATATACATGTATGTATTATGGAACGCTGTTTCTCCTTTTATTCAGTATTTGAACACATCATGAAATATTTGATGATAACTTTAAATCAAATTCATGTTATCCTTGAATGCAATTATTGTTATGTTGAAATGTTCTTTTTCAATCATATCACTATATACATTTAGTGTTATCATCAATTGCATTTAATGATTATCATCAAAATGATTTCATTAAAAGTCTAAACGGCAAATTATTTAGACATAAGTCAAATTCTATTTGATGATAACATTAAATCGATTTGTTGTTTTGATTGGATAGACATCATTTGGTCTTGTGTTGAAATCCATTTGGTGTTATGATTATGGCCATTTAAGCTTATCATTAATTACTGCTGGAACTAGAAAAATGTATCCTCCCTTTTTGGTCTGAATTAATCACAACACCAAATATTTAGTGATAACACTAAATATTTAATGTTATGATCAAATAAACTAGAAGTGACCTTGGTGAATTACTGATAAGACTAATTCTCTTGAATTACTTCCGGGGGACCTTTTACACCTTACTTCCAACTTTCACCACATGCGTAGCTGAATCTAGCTGTGTATTCTGTACAAGTTAACCAACGCTTGATCAACCTGTCCTGTACAAGATTCAAGATAAATTTATTCCAACAATACAATATACAATGTATGTATATGAAGATAATTTGTTCAGTTGAACCATCTAGTTTGGGTATTGTTGAGGAGACTATTTAAGGCTTGTATATAGCTGCTTTCAGGACAACCACCTCCACCTTGAATATTGCCTTATGACCCTAATGTAGGTTAGAATATTGTATGTAAGTATATTGGCATGTTCCAGGGGCACATAAGAGTCACGTTTCATTTCATAAAAATGACAAACTTAGAGTTAGCTACCAGTAACACATTGACAAACTTGTTGGGTTCCAAATTGTTATGAACAATAACCTGTAAACATTTACATGCAGTGAAAAATCATTATAATGACACCATCTGTTCCCTAAAAAAGTGTCAGATAGCTGAATATGTCAGATACATAATTCAAATAACAAAGAAAATGAACTTTTCCCCTGACAATTTGTGTTATTATATTGACTATGTGGGCTATGTGAGTGTCAATATACTGAGGTTTCACAATACATGTATTAAGTTTGTCTGCAAGTGTGTTAGTTTGTTAGTTGACACCTTTCATTATAATGGTTAATTATATTTTGTCCAACTATTCTCTTGAATGTAAAAAAAAATCTAATCTGGTTATCTCTCTCAACAAATGTAATGGGAAGGATATCAGAATTAATCAAGTCTGGAATTTTAAGTATTATACAGTTCCCAGTAATACTTTTGTTTCTTCTAGTAATTGGTATGTGAGGTCTCAAGTTTGGTATATTCTTAGTCATTTGTTATGTTATCCTCTTGCACATTGATTGAAATTGAATGTATTGTTTGCCTGATGGCTTCTAAAACACCGAGAGATGCACTGGTTGCAGTTGCTGCTGGCATTTTACAATGATGGTGATGCATTGGTCAGTTGCTGCACACCGAAAAGACAGAATGGGTAATGGAAATGCTCCAAAGTGTGCATGCCTAGTCCATTTCACTCAAACATACATGCCATACATCCAATGTGACCAATATGACTGATTTGTTTGTCTTGAGTCAGTTAATTAAAAAGTTACATCAAAGTTAACCGAGTTACTTGTTTAATTTGCGGAGACCGCCAAGACTGTTCTATGTCATGTGAGGTTTTTATGGTTTAAGCTCCATGCATTGGGGAACATTTATTATCTTACTGTGGCTTGGGTCACATTTAAACATAACATGAAATCGAACTGAAAATATCTTTAATGCTATTTAGTGATAAAATTAATTATCTGTATATTTCAATATATGATCAAATCGATTTGAGGATACATGTAGACATATGCTGAAAAACACCATACTTACTAAAAACAATAAATCAATTTAGTGATATCATTAAATGCAAGTGATGACGTCATTAAATGGATTTTGTCTTATGATTAAATAAAAGAAAGCTTTTTCAGAATTAGACATATAAACTCAAATACATTTCATGATAAGATTAAGTCACATTACTGTTATCTTTAAATATTTGAGGATATCATTAAATAATTAATGTTATGATCAAATATTTAATGAAAACATTAAATAGAATTGATCATATCATTAAATATTTGATGATATGTTCAAGAAATGAATAAAAAAAGAAACAGCGGTCCATATATCACAGAAAGAAGTTGAAAATATCCAAAACACACAAAATTGTTGACAATAAAATAAAGAGGGCTGTATGAACAGCCCATGCTCAGCTGACCTACAGATCATCATACTAATGGCTCTGTGAACTTGGGATAGGATCAAGGTCACACATGTACTCAGTAAGTCTGACCTTTATGGAAGAACACTAACATGTGCAACATCAAGGTCCCAGTTCAAGAAGTTCTCTAGTGAAGAGTGAAATTCATAGATGTTGCAGTGTGACCCTAGAAATGAGGTCAAGGTCACTCATGTACCGTCTAAGCATGACCTTTACAGAAAAATTTTGACAAGTGCAAATCAAAGTCCTACCTCAAAAAAGATCTCAAGTTATCAAGTGAACAGTAAATTTCATTTCAGTTGTCCTGTGACCTTGGGAATGAAGTCAAGGTCCAAAATCACTGGAGCATGACCACTTGCACAAAATAGGTAGACACTTATCACAGGTAAATCGCTACCAAATTTGACACAAATCTGGTCAAAATTATTTAAGTTATAAACATCACAAGAAATTCCCATGTTAAATTTTCCTATAAAATTTGGTAACCATGGTAACTAACCTGTATCCTAGCCACCATGAAGTCCTCCACTGGTGGATCATAGATACGCACATAGGGGTCACCACTGTCTGGCTTGCTTGGAAACAAGTTGTCCTTGGCTGGCTTACAACTATAGTTGAGCATGCTGCATAGTGTGGGAACATCCATGAACTTTGGCGTCAGTCCTGCCCTCACAACATTGTCAGAGCAAGCCATGCACTCAATGCAGTCTGTAATGAATAATCATTCCCAGAAAGTACATGTTGGTTGAAAAATGAATAAGGTAAGTTGGTTTTCTCAGGAGCTCTTGTAGACCCTGTTTAGTTGCATATGAATTTTTTCAGCCCCTTCTGCTGACCAAAAGTGACTGAAGTTTTAATCCTTTCCCCCTTGAATTAAGATTGAGTCAACAGCTTTCCTTGGTGTGGGTTGGTCGGTAAGTGCCCAAACCATGCCAAGGACAGCTGTTGATCTGGTGAATGTAATCTTGATTGGTCTCACCTACAATGCTAGTTCAAACTGATTTCCATTACTGTTGAAATTCAAATGAACACATTCAAGCAGGTGACATTTGAACAATAGCCAGTTTTGGTCGGTTTAGGGGGGAAAGAGTTAAATAAACCTGATTTCCTGTAACACAATTAACAAAAATGTCCAGAAAACTTAAGGACAGGTAAGGCATCAAAAACCTTTGCCTGGCCGATTTTGAGATTTTAACAGTTTTTAGAAGATGACTGTTCTTTCTATAAGTTGTCATAATTTCAAGCTTTTAAAGATGTTCGGTACACTGGTCAAAAGAATTTACAAATCTCTGGTTTTTGGTGTGAATAAAGATATTGGCATTTGAAGCAAAATGCAAGCAAAAAATTGGCATGTCACGGTGCTACTTTTGTCACTTGGTGGCGATACATGTAAGGATACAGAAATTTGATAGCAAACATTATACATGTGGGAAAAAGCATAAAAATAAATTAAGGATGCAAAAATATGCATAAAGTAACTCAATATGAGTGTATGCAATGTATATCAAGCCTTTTAATAACAAATATGTGGACAAAACATGCTGGAATGTGACTTTGAATTCATCTCGTCTTGCAAAAATGTATAAGTGCTCATATTATTTTTTAAGTTTGAAATAGAAAAAATATTTACAAATCCCTGAAAAATTGTAGGGGGTTTCCAAAATATGTACTGATTTCACTGATAAACAAAAAAAAGATATCATACGGTGCTATTTTTTCCGCAATTGTACAAAGAATTCATGCATGTTGACTTAATTTGTTCTAAGTTCACAGGTACAAGGTATCCATTCATTGTCTAGCTTTGATACTATATCAATATACATGTATGTAGCTTAAATAAATGGCAGTACATCGTTAATTTTATATTCCAGTCTTAATATATACTTTCATAATTTTACTTAGAAGAGGCAAACATTTTAAGATTCTCTCCATAGTGCAATACAGCAATGTGGAAAAAAGAGGTAAATAAAAGAATATCAATATTATAGTTGCCTTAATACATTGTCGAATGGTAACACAGGCAGCACATTATCAAATATGCCTGTGCCACCTTTTGACGCTGGGGTATTACTGTGTTGTAGTTGACAATGTTGTTTTTTCCAGTTGGGACAGCGTTTATCGTACCACATTCACAAGAAATGTAATGTACACTGGCCAAGCCATATCATTTTTCTGATTCTGCATTTTTTAGGGACAATGTTTTTTTTTTACATTCCTCGCATACACGATTATTGGCTAGGACAGTTAGTTCCACTATTCTACGACCTTCGTTCCAATTATAACTGTCAGTGTTTATATGTACACGTGGCATTTGGGGGGTGGGCGTGGCACTTTCGACGGTGGCTTGGTCAGCGTTCGCTGATCGTGTACATGCGTTTTGGTCTACCACTGCCGTGTTTCGATGTATTCTGCCTTGTTTTAATGCATTTAGTCCTTTGTTTTGGCACTTGTTAACAAACCACCCATTCTTTTTCCTTTTCACTCTTCGTAAACAATCCATATTTCTCAAACGGAACTGTGCAAAATTGGAAAAGCAAACAGCAGCTAATGCAGGTATCGACAAATACCAGCTCTAACTGTATAGAGGCATTGGACCATAAATGGTTGCGCATATCGCGGTGTACCAAGCGTCTTTAACTAAAGTAGAAATATGAGAAAAACACCAAAAAACACACAGGCATGTGGACATCTTAAAGTCCATGTGTCATTCTTTTGCTTTCGAGTTGCCAAGCGGAACAATGCCAACCATCAATCATATTTAACAGTCTGTCACGTGGCTCTAGGTAGCAACGGCCCATGGCAAAAAGAGAGTGGTGGTGTCCTGGCGGCACCAGGAAATCAGGCGGCATGCCGAAAAGAAGTTTGTGGGCAAGGGCAGTATGCAAACATGCTAACATATCATAGCCCTAGTGGTTTACTTGATAGTTATCTTGCTTGTTTTGCGTTCTAATGAAGAGAGACTTTACATGTTCAAGAGGAGCGGGAATCGTCAGACGATGTCCCTTCAAAGGCCGTGCCGCGATGATTACCACATTGGTCTGCACACCAGAGACAGGCATAAAAAAAAAAAACTGGCACATTGATCAACAATACCCAAGTACATAAAAATATTTTATCGAAACCCAGGGATGAAGAAATAAAAGTACAAATAAACAGATTGAAATAAGCAAAAATGTGAACAGAAGAGATTCAGAAAACACAAAATAGCAACACAAAACATGGGTTGAAAATAGACATCAAACTAATTGAGAAAATAACTGCAAAATAATGACAAGCTAACTAAGTAAAGTGTACAGACAACTCTAACAAGCAAACTGCATAAAGTATACAGATATGAGTAAGTACAATAAACCACTATCCCTAAAAACGGGATGAAGAGGTAAGGGGTGGAAGACCAAATCCGCTATCCATCCAGTAACCACAAGCGGCCGTAGGCCGCCCCACCGAAGCAAGGTAATACAACTTTCGTTGCTAGGCTTGAGGTCACGGGGCTGGAAGGGCTGCCTCCATGACATCATGCTTTGAAACCAGATTGTCGCTGTTGCCGTTTGACAGATCGCTGAATAATGTTTTCCGTACTTCAAAGGCACTTTTATTAATGTGATTGGCCAAGAATTGTTTGACAACCTCACCAAATGTTGAAAGATGATGTTTACTACTTTTTGCACAAATATCAGCTCAACTTGAGCAAACGGTATTGTTTCAGATGCAAATGATCAACATCAAAGGCCTTTGAAGCTTGTTTTCTTGGAATGAACAATAGGGCAAGAACCCCACCTTAGAATGGCTATTCCAAGAAAACGGCTAAGCAAAATTTAATCTGGTTAACAGCTTTTGATTCTGTAATGTCTGAACTTCAAAAGCTATTCAGCAATTTTCAAAATTTTACTTCGTTCTTTTTCTATGAAATGAAGAAAATGAACATCCTGGAAATCAAAGGGAAAATTGAAACGTCAAACTTTGAGGATGGATAAGAGAAAAACTACACCAAACATAAAAAATCACAGGATCACTTTTTTGTTGCCAATATGTCAGGATTAAGATGCAAGTGTAATTATGATTTTATCACAAGTAATTAGTGACTTATATCAACATTTACGCGGTGGATGCTTTGCGGTCAACTTTCAATTACTTATTCATCAATTAACATCACAGACACCCAAATACGGGACATATAAATTGTTTGAGTATGACAATTACAGACATATATGATTTGTTATCCTAACGCAGATACATTTTGACCTAGGATTGATTAAAGTGAGATTTATTTTTGGTGTCTTACCTGTCCTTAAAAAATCATATCAGCATTGAATGCTGTTACATGTCTGTCTCCGACACATCAAGAAACACTTTGTATATATCATCTTCAACTTGTTCCAATGCCTCAACTGTTTTACTGTTAAAAACTTAGCTGAACCTGAATTGACAACGTGAACAATGAACTTACGAAAGGCTGTGAGTAGGGCTAAAGATGAGCATAAGATAAGATAAGTACTTTCATATAGTCATTTACGGGACAAATTAACAAGATTTGCAAAGGAAATTGAAGCTGTTCTTTATATGTATATCATCAGGTATGTGAGCATGGCTGCTAGCCTGACAGGTCATCAGTGTGGTTTATGCTGCCATATAACTATCACAAAGAGCTGCAGACCCCCTCAGCCAACATTGCATCCACAAGGGTAAACATATTATGACTGAATGTCTAACTCATCCGAGATTCTAACAAGATACTCCACCAATACAAGTTTGATGATGGTAGCTCCATTTCTTAAAAGAATTATTGTGTCCCCAAGGAAACAAATGATGACCCCTGGTGACCTTGAAAATACATCAAGGTCACCAAATGTCAAACTCATCCATGCTTTCAAAGAAATGCTCCTACAGTAGTATGATAGTAGCTCAATTTTTTAAAAAGCTAATGTGTCTGCCAGGGTACCAGATGGATGCAGCCTGCACACTCTGGCATGATGACAACACCCTAGTGGCCAATAAAGCTGAGCCCCTCAGAACTTGGTGGGTAATTCTACAATAAATGCAATTTTCTTGTTACAGGTAATTGCTTAAAGTACGGACACTACTGAGACAATCTGTGTTATATTTTATAAACCAATATAAAAGCTTAACATAAAAACAGGCTAAGTTTTGTAAATATCCTAAATGCAACATGGTAGAGCAATATCTCTGTGTTCTCTCATTGACCGCCATGTGGCGCTGCGGACAGCTTTCATCCGGGTATTCAATAGCGGGTCAACCTGAGTGGCGTCGCATACTATGATGTGTTAACGCATGGTGCAAACTGAGCGTTTTTCTTGGCGAATGAAATAACCAAATGTAACTCATTATCATGATAATGTTATCATTAATAAATACTTTTTGTAGAAAGCAATGCAATCAAGGAATCAACCCAATACACATAGTTGTGGAGTTAATCACATTTGATTTTAATTTTAATTTAACTTTTAACGCTACCTGCCAACCCCCCCCACACACCCACACACACACACACACATGCAGTAACACTGTAAAACTTGGGATTCATCTACAATAACATATTCTGATGAGGTTGTCCACTTGTCTTTATTTTTGACACAATGACAACACATCCGGCAAGTAAAATACAATTGACTTCGTAAAATGCGATGACCAATGTTGTTTTATCCTACTCGATCCTCCATTATCGCCCGCGATGAACCGGGTCACATTAAATCCTTGCAACAGGAGTCTTACGAAATCCTCATACTGCTGAGTCCATATTATGTGCTATGTCGATAATTTGTTATATGTGATCATTGCATTATCTGAGTAACTGTCGAAGAATATTCTTTATTATTGCATTTCTTTCGACCATTCATATAGTCGAGTGGCGCTACGCAGAAATGTAATAAGCAGAATGCGGTTCCCGGTCACTGCGGTTCAAATGGATTTTTCACTTTTTTAACACAACATACGAACAAATGCATTCATGCTCTGCTATAATACAATCTTATCTTTCGTGTGTGTAAAATTTATTAGCAGATATTACGTGAAAAGGAACATTTTTGGCACTTTGATTGCCGATACGTACAATGTTATCACAGTGTTTGCAAATCCGCCGCGACCAATGTTCACCCGCAGGCGAGTACCTGGATGAAAGCGATGACTCGCACCGTGTAGTGGAGGTTTCTGGAAACTTAAGAAACTGCCCTTCCCTATTCTTTGTAGAAACACAAAATATCAGTGGGACTGACGAAATTGATATGTTGAAATTAGTAGCTTCTACATAGTTTGTCTGTGGAGAAAAAAAGATTAAAATATTATTATTTGCACATGATTTACATGATGTTAATGTCCTTTATCAGAAGCAGAAAGTTACAGCTCCTTTTGTGTACATGTTTTGAAGTTCTGCCTGAATAAGATGGTGTTACTTGAATCTCTGTCAGTGGTGTTACTTTTGATGAAATTTTGATATAAATAATGATGGCTCCCCATATTTCCAAAAGTTATCACTAGGAAGAGGTACCAAAGAAAGCTGCAGGAGGGCGCCATTGGTTCAGTTACCATGCTCATTACATTTCTTCAAATTTTGACAATATATTATGCAAAAAGTGAGGGTATGTTTATTCACTGTCAGTGGTGTTGGCATTGTGATTCACGAGAAATGTAAATATTTGAAGAAAAAGTTTCCCAAACATGAGAACAGTGTGCTTGAGTGCCCAATGCTGTTGGGGTTGTTTAGCATGGAACAAGCAGAGAGGGACCAGTCTGTGTTTTACCTGATTTGTCAATGGTATTACAGTCAGTGGTATTATCTCAACTAGGATAACACCATTGACATAAATATAACACCACTGACTGTAAAGACAAAGTGTTTATCATTGGACATATAACTCCAGGAATTGTGAGAAGTATTTTTCCCTTTGGGGGCCGAAAGGTTTTCCAAACTATTTAATTACAGTATGGTTATTTTATACAATGTGAGGCTTCATATGACAGCTTGAATTAGTTCACCAGATAACACTGCAATTCTGTTCTTTTTGAAAATGATATTTAGCTCAGTTGACTTGTCAGTCAGCTGGGCTCATAGGATGGTCTGTGGTCCGTCTTTCCTCCTTCTATCTGCAAAACACATTTTCGACTCCTTCTCCAAACCCGTTGGCCAGATTTACTTGGCCGGGGATGTACGATGGGTGGGTCTCTACCAAGTTTGTTCAAATGGTCACGTTTCAGTGATTTTCAGATTTTTTTAATGATTTTTTTTGTTCTTTTTGTGGGCAAGTCTTTCAAAATCTTCTCCAAAACTGCTAACCCAATGGCTTTGATATCACACACAGACACTCCTAGAAGCTCCTAGTTAGGTGGCGCTGCAATTTTATCTTATTTGTACTGATTTTTGTTGTGTTTTTACTATTTTCAACTTCTTCTCCAGAACCGTCAATCAGATTAAGCTCAAAACATGGTGGATGTGTTTCTTCTGGAAGGGTCAAACAAAGTTGTTCACCAGGTGGCACTGCTAGGGATTTCTGGTTTTTAACGATTTTTTCAATTCGGGTACATATCGGTAAATGCACCTTTCCTATTGATTACTATAAAAGTCAATAAGCATTCTAATGATAATTCACATGTTCAACTTCTTCTCCAAAACTGTCATCCAGATTGACTTCACACTTGGTGGCAATGTACCCTGGGTGGTCTCTACCAAGTAAGTTCAAATGGTTACGCTCCAGTGATTTGGGGATTTTTTATGATTTTTTTTGTTCTTTTTGGGGCAAATCAGTTCCAAAGAAACCACTCACCCAATTACTTTGATATCACACGGGAGACTCACAACACTCTTACAGACTCCTAGTTCTTAATTTGTTCACCAGATGGCGCTGTGATTTTTGCTAGTTTTTTATGATATTTTGTGTGTTGTTGTTACTTTTGACTTCTCCAGAACCGTCAGATTAAGCTGAAACATGGTGGATGTGTTGCTTGTGGAAGGTCAAACAAAGTTGTTCACTAGGTGGCACTGCTATGGATTGCTGATTTTTAATGATCTTTACAATTTGGGTACATATCGGTAAATGCACCTTCCTTATTGATTACTATGTAAGTCAATGGGCATTCTAATGCTCATACACATTGAATTTACATCTCTGAAGAAACCGTCGTCCAGATTGACTTCAAACTTGGTGGCAATGTATCTTGGATGGGTCTCTACCAGATGTGTTCAAATGGTCATGCTCCATTGATTTTTGCATTTTTTTATGAATTTCTTTGTTCTTTTTGGGGGCAAATCTTAGAAGATCGCAAGGGTATATGTACATGTCAGCTGGGTACAGGACTGTCACAGTCCTCTTGTTTATGATTTTTAAAAAAATTTTTGAAAATCTTTCATAAAGTTTTAACAGGAAAGTTTACCATAACAATTTCTTGTAATGATCATGACTAGAATACTTTTGGCCAGATTTGTGTCAAACTTGGGATGTACCTTTAATAAGTGTCAACTTATTTTGTGCAAGTGGTCATGCATCAGTGATTTTTGGACCTTGACCTCATTCGCAAGGTCACAGGATAAGTGACAGGAAATTTACTGATAACTTGAGATCTATTTTGAGTTAAGACCTTGATGTTGCGCTTGTTAATGTTTCTCACAAAGGTCATGCACTGAGGTCAAAGGTCAAAGGTCATGTCAGTACATGAGTGACCTTGACCTCATTTCTGAGGTCACAGTGCAACTTACATTAATTTTACTCTTCAATATTACATGAAAATTACTTGAACTGGGACCTTGATGTTGCACATGTTAGTGTTCTTCCATATAGGTCAGACTTACTCAGTACCTGGGTCACCTTGATCTTATTTCAAGTTCACAGAGCCAGTGTGATGAATGACAAGGTCAGATGAGCATGGGCTGGGCACACAGCCCTCTTGTTTCTCAAAAAACACCAGCCAAATTACCATCAAAATTGGTGGGCACCAATGTACCTTGAGTAGATGTCTACTAAATGTGTTCACAAGGGGTGGAGATGGAGTTATTTCTGATTTGCTATGAATTTCAGCTTAATTGTATGAAGTTTGATAAATTTTCCATTTTTTTCTACCTCACACAGAAAACCATTCTTATGACGATCTATAACAAATTCTGAACCTGATCAGGATTGAAAATATCAGTGGTGTAATACCAGTCAGTGATGAAACTTGACCCTATGGTTTTATTTTTTAATTTGCTCAATATAATATTATATATTATATATATGCAACAAATATATAGTTACCAACTTGATTCTTGCATACTGCGAGTATGGTCATATCTCAAACAATTGTGCCATCAGGATAGTATTATGATCACCATCTGAGTCTTGATCTTAATAAAAATTGTATGAAGTTTGATAAATTATTCTGTTTTGTTCTACCTCACACAGAAAACCATTCTTATTGGTATCTATAACAGATTCTGAAACTGGTCAGGATTGAAAATGTCAGTGGTGTTACAAAAAGTCAGTGGTGAGACTTGACCCGTTGATTTTATCTTTTAATTCGCTTCTATATCTGGGACTTAATGATGCCCTTAAGGATGTTTATGGTAGCCTGTTAATCTGTTTTGGTAAAATGTCTTATGCATGACACCTGTATATATATATTTGTTGATAATTATTGTTTATACTTGTGGCCAGCTACTTTCCCAGGATGATGCACTTTCTTTGCACTTAATTTGAAATTCTCTTACTGGAATTTAAAAAATTTATATCTCAGTGCAAAAGTTCTATAAGATAGATCAATTTAGCATTATAGTGGAATGCAGATTTGGCTTGTTCTGTATTGCATTTAGTATGTAACACCACTGACACAAAAGACATTCCTCCCACACCTAATACAACTATTTAAGTATATTAGTTTACTCATGAAGCTCTAATTTTGACACTACAGTGTATTGTTGACTTCCAGTAATCATATGTTTAACTTCCGTGTTTCAAACAAAATGTAGGTTGTGCAAAATCCTTCACTTTGGAATTTGGCACTTACTGTAGAATCACCTGGTAACAAGTTTCTCAGCTTACATAAATGGGTTTGCTGTGCAGGCAACTGGAACCCTTGTTGTAACAAAAATTCCAGCACTAAAAATCTACTCTTTATATACTGCACTAATCTTAGACAGTGTTATAAACAAGAAGGCTGTGTGCACAGCCCATGCTCAGCTGACCTAGACATTCATCACACTTCCAGATCTGTGAACTTGGGATAGGATCAAGGTCACCCATTTACTGAGTAAGTCTGACCTTTATAGAAGAACACTAACATGTGCAACATCAAGGTCCAAGAGTAAAATTCATGTATGTTGGACTGTGACTCCACAAATGAGGTCAAGGTCACTCATGTACTGTCTAAGTATGACCTTCATAGAGAAACATTAACATGTGCAACATCAAGGTCCTAACTCGAAACAGATCTCCACAAGTTATCAAGTAAACAGTAAATTTCAGGTCAGTTGTCCTGTGACCTTGGGAATGAGGCCAAGGTCCAAACATCACTGGAGCATGACCATTTGCACAGAATAGGTAGCCACTTATAAAAGGTACATCCCTACCAAGTTTGGCACAAATATGGCCAAAATAATGTAAGTTATAACCATTACAAGAAATCCCCATGTTAAACTTTCCTATTAAAACTTTTTTAAAGATTTTTGAAAAAAAATCATAAAAATCCAAAAATCACTGGAGTGTGACCATTTGAACAAACTTGGTAGAGACCCACCCAAGGTACATTGCCACCAAGTTGAAAGTAAATCTGACAGACAGATTTTTTTTCAGAGAAGTCCAAAATGTGAATTACCATTAGAATGCATTTGAATGGCCATTGACTTGCACAGTAAGCAATAGAAAAGGTGCATTTACCGATTAGTACCTGAATTGAAAAAAATCATAAAAAATCAGGAATCCACAGCAGTGCTACCTAGTGTACATCTTTGCTTAACCCTTTCACAAGCAACATAGCCACAAAGTTTCAACTTAATCTGAGTAACAGTTCTGGAGAAGAAGTGACAAGTAATGAAAATATGCAAAAATTCATAAAAAAAATGAAAAAAAAAATTGCAGCACCACCTGGTGAACATATTACCAACTAAGAGTCTACCTTGGAGTGTTCTTATGTAATATCAAAGCAATTGGGTGAGCGGTTGTGCAGAAAAAGATTTTGTAAGATTTGTCCAAAAAAAGAACAAAAAAAATTCATAAAAAATCCAAAAATCACTGGAATGTGACAATTTGAACAAACCTGGTAGAAACCCACCCATGGTACATTGCCACCAAGTTTGAAGTCAATCTGGATGACGGTTATGGAGAACTCTAAAATGTGGATTAGCATTAGAATGCCTATTGACTTACATTTCATAGTAATCAATAGGAAAGCTGCATTGACTGATTAAGTACCCGAATTGAAAAAATTGTTAAAAATCAGGAATCAATAGCAGTGCTACCTAGTGAAAAACTTTGTTTGACCCTTCCACAAGAAACATATCCACCAAGTTTCAGCTTAATCTGAGTGATGATTTTGGAGAAGTCGAAAATAGCAAAAACATGCAAGAAATCATGAACAGAAGTTGAAAAAAGCCACCTGGTGAATAAATTTAAAACTAGGAGTCCCCGGGAGTGTCCCTGTGCGATATCAAAGCAATTGGGTGAGCGGTTTTGGAGAAGATTTTTTAAAATTTGCTCAAAAAAAAACACACAAAAAAAAGAAAAAAACAAACCAAAAATCATAAAAAATGCAAAAGTCACTGGAGTATCACCATTTGAACAACCTAGAGGCACATCGAAGGCACATCCCCACTAAGTTTGAAGTGAATCTGGCTGACGGTTTTGGAGAAGTCGAAAATATGAATTGTTGAAGACGGACAAAGGACATCTCTGGTATGATACACTTATGTAGAAAAACATGACCCATATTCATAAATATCAAACCCAACAATGACAGCAAAGAGATTTCAGTTTGGACAGAGGACCATAAGATTAGCTCAGCTGACTGACAAGACAGCTATTCATTAACATGGGACGCAAATGCAGAAAATGTACAAAAACAAGAGGGCTGTGTGAACAGCCCATGCTCAGCTGATCTTGACATTCATCACACTTGCAGATCTATGAACTTGGGAGAGGATCAAGGTCACCCATGTTCTGAGTAAGTCTGACCATTATAAAAGAACACTAACCTGTGCAACATCAAGGCTCAAGTAGTTCTCAAGTTATAATGAAGAGTAAAATTCATGTATGTTGCACTGTGACCCCAGAAACAAGGTCAAAGTCATTCATGTACTGTCTGAGCATGACCTTCATACAAAAACATTAACATGTGCAGCATCACAGTACTAACTCAAAACAGATCTCAAGTTATCAAGGAAACAGTAAATTTTGTGTCAGTTGTCCTGTGAATTAGCACTAGAATACCCATTGACTTCCATAGTAATCAATAGGAAAGCTGCATTGATCGATAAGTGCCCGAATGGAAAGTACTTAAAAATCAGGAATCTAAAGCAGTGCCACCTAGTAAACACTTTGTTTGACCCTTCCACAAGAACATATCCATCACATTTCACTTTAATCTGAGTGACGGTTCTGAGAACAAGTGAAAAATAACAAAACCCTATAAAAAATTCATAAAAAAAAAAAAAGAAATAGAAAAAATTGCAGTGCCACCTGGTGAACAAATTGGGAACTATGCATCCCTGGGAGTGTCGATGAACGATATCAAAACAAGTGGGTGAGCAGTTTCAGAGGTGAAGAGTTTTTAAGGTTTGCCCCCCCCCCAAAAAAAATTAATAAAAATTCATAAAAATTCCAAAAATCAATACAGCGTGACCATTTGAACAAACTTGGTAGAGATCCACCCAAGGCACATCCCCACCAAGTTTGAAGTAAATCTGGCCAAAAGTATTTAAGTTATAACCATTACCAAGAAATTCCCATGTTAAAACTCTCCTATAAAAACTTTTGTAAAGATTTCTGAAAAAAAAAATCATAAAAAAACCAAAATTCATTGGAACATGACCACGGGAACAAACTTGGTAGACACCCACCCAACGTACATCCCCACCAAGTTTGAAGTTTATCTGCATGACGGTTTTGGCGAAGAAGTCGAAAATGTGAATAAGCATTAATGCTCATTGACTTCCATAGTAATCAATAGGAAAGCTGCATTGACCGATAAGTACCCGAATTGAAAAAGTCTTTAAAAATCAGGAATCTGCAGCATTCCCACATAGTGAAAAACTTTGTTTGACCCTTCTACAAGGAACATATCCACCACATTTCAGCTTAATCTGAGTAACGGTTCTGGAGAAGAAGTCAAAAATAGCTAGAACACACAAAAATTCATAAAAAAATAGTAAAAAATTGCAGCGCCACCTGGTCAACAAATTAAGAACACGGAGTCCCTAGGTGTCTTTCCATTTGATATCAGAGTGATTGAGTAAGCGCTTTCGGAGAAAAAGATTTTTTAAGGAGAAAAAGATCTTTTAAGATTTGTCCAAAAAAAGAACAAAAAAATTCATTAAAAATCCAAAAATCACTGGAGCATGACCATTTGAACAAACCTGGTAGACACCCACCCAACGTACATCCCCACCAAGTTTGAAGTTAATCTGGATGACGGTTTTGGCGAAGAAGTCGAAAATGTGAATTAGCATTAGAATGCTCATTGACTTCCATAGTAATCAATAGGAAAGCTGCATTGACCGATAAGTACAAGAATTGAAAAAGTCGTTAAAAATCAGGAATCTGCAGCATTCCCACCTAGTGAACAACTTTGTTTGACCCTTCTACAAGGAACATATCCACCATGTTTCAACTTAATCTGAGGGACAGTTCTGGAGAAGAAGTCAAAAATAGCTAAAACACACAAAAATTCATAAAAAAATAGAAAAAAATTGCAGCGCCACCTGGTGAACAAATTAAGAACTAGGTGTCCCAGGGAGTGTTTCTGTGTGATATCAAAGTAATTGGGTGAGCGGTTTCAGAGAAGAAGATTTTTTAAGATTTGCCCAAAAAAGAACAAAAAAATTCATTAAAAATCCAAAAATCAATGGACTGTGACCATTTGAACAAACTTGGTAGACACCTACCCAAGGCACATCCCCACCAAGTTTGAAGTCGATCTGGATGACGGTTTCGGAGAAGAAGTCGAAAATGTAAATTGTTGACGGACGACGGACGGAGGACCATAAGATAAGCTCAGCTGACTGACAAGTCAGCTGAGCTAAAAACCCAAACAAGTGAAAGAACATGTTGGAAAACCCGTGAAAGCTTCTATAGGTCAAGATGACAATTTAAACAACAGTTTGGGCTGTGGGAGCTCAGGCCAAGGAAGCAGCCCGGCCATGTCTTGCCCGCGCCTCAAACCCCCACAGTGGTAAGGAGATTTACCATAAAAGTCTTGTTCAAAATCTGGTCCATGCATAAGGTTATAACTCTGGACCCTGTTGAGTTTTGGTCAAAGCATTTGGATGGCTTGGATACAGATATTTTGCCGGATAGGTTGGGTCACATTTGCCAAAACTGGCCCTCAGCCACACAATACAAAGGATGAGTCAATGCTTAAAATTACAGAGCTTGGGAGAATATCTCGTCCATTTACTGAACCCCCATCTGAATAGTACACAGCTGGTCTCTTGGCTTAACTTGTGTTAGAAACATGGTGCAGATGATACATGATCTGTCATGGGTCCCAACTTGGTGGACAATGGTATCTCAGCCAACAAATCCTCCCTTGAATTCACCACTGATGACAAAGCTGTCCAGTTGACTAGGTTAAACATCTTAGCAGACCCATATATATGTGCAAAATTTATTTATTGGATGATTTTGTCCATGGTGTTATTCATGAAGAAGACAGACTTTTGTTAGGGTTCACTTGGCAGACTGATACAGGCCATGAATATTGGTACTAAAACATTCTTAGCTTTGGACTACATTAACACTCTAGCCCTAAACATTCTGGCTTATATATGTTATATGCCTTCTAAAACTGGGAACAACTAGCTGCAAAGTCCCCTTTTAATATCACTGATAAACAGTTAAATGGACAGGTATTTAATTAGTGACTGCAGTGCCAGATAACACGGCTGTTAATTATATTCTTTTGTCTATCATATGGGCACTGGTAAAATCATGACAAGGCAAGGTGTTCTATCAGAACCTGAGTTTCCAGGACATATTGCCCTATCAGTGCCTTAAAGTTCCCATGACACACTGCCCTGTCAGTGCCTTAAAGTTCCCAGGACACATTGCCCTGTCAGTGCCTTAAAGTTCCCAGGACACATTGCCCTGTCAGTGCCTTAAAGTTCCCAGGACACATTGCCCAGGACACATTGCCCTGTCGGTGCCTAAGTTCCCAGGACACATTGCCCTGTTGGTGCCTAAGTTCCCAGGACACATTGCCCTGTGGGTGCCTAAGTTCCCAGGACACATTGCCCTGTGGGTGCCTAAGTTCCCAGGACACATTGCCATGTCAGTGCCTAAGTTCCCTGAAAGCGTTAACTTCCTGACGGAAGAAGGAAATGTCTTCCAAGTGAAAGCGTCTGCCCTCAAGACAGTATCAAATTTGCAAATAGAGTTTAATGAATTGAGAGTTCAGTCAAGGCAGCATATAAGACATTTGGGCGACAGTCCATTATAGAGCCATAAGGCAAATGTGGCCACAGGCATAGTATAATAATATTCCTCACTTAGTGATGCATTGTTAACAGTCTGGTCCAGAGGTGTGGCCACATGTCTGACCATACGTGGCCACATTCAGTTGTGGCCACAACAGAGAATCAAATGGCCAGATCAATCAACAGAGCGAACATAGCTGTGCGAAAACGTTGGGCCAGCGTGTCAATGTCATAGGCCTACCAATGTAAAAATGACGTTAACTTCAAATCTGTATGCATATGGGTTATCACCATTTGACTTTCAATAAAAACGACTAATGCTCGTATACTTCCTTTGTACGTATATGTTCCTACCTTATATAACATGATTTAATCGCAGGAATCCGCGCAACAGATCGCACCGGGTCCATCTGACCATTTTAAAATGGTGCCGGTGTTGAACCTCATCACAGCGTGCAAGAATATATATTCGTGTCAAATGGCACTATTTACTATGCTACTATTACTACTACGACTGTTGCTCCACCCTGTGTAAATTTCTCCGAAAGGCATGATACAGTTTATTCTGTACAATATACTTGGAGGTAATATTTATTAGCGACAAAATGTTTTATACGACAGGGGAATCCATATAAATACTTCCAGAAAACTAACATTCATAACTCACTGGGCTACAGTACGATCTCGGTTTAATACCTGCTGCATGTAGCGCAAGTATACCAGACATTAGGTGTTATGCGGTCATTCGCACATGTTGACCTGAGAAAGTATGATGACCAAATGAATGATATTATACTATGCGTGTGACCACATTTGCCTTATGGCTCTATAATGGACTATCCCCGACATTTGGAAACAGCTGTCTTCCTGGAGAAAAGCTTCACCCCCCCCCCCCAAAAAAAACAACTGCTTCATATTTCAGCAATAAATTCTTAGTCTGTGCAAAATGATTGGGATGAGTGTTCTCACCTCCACTGAGGTACGCATGAGGCAGGTTGGCTGCCAGAAACATAGCTTCACCTGGACACAGCGTCATGTGGTTGAGTAGATAGCTACAGAAACAGCCCACGTCACCAGGAAACTGACTGTTGAGACGCAACAGGAGCTCCCCCTGACTGGTGGTGGTATCCTGTCCCTCTCTGCCTACAAACATATTAAACACAAGTCCTTTGAAATACACTAACCACTCAATCAACACAAACACTTGGCAAAAACATTGCATTAAAAGTAATATACATTTTACTATTCAATAAGGTTGACCTTAATGAAATGTTTGTTTCGTATAAACATACCCAGAAAAATTCATATATAGCAGGTCCTTTTTTTTTTGGGGGGGGGGGGCAATAATTGTATATAAATATGCCAGCAGGCTGTACTTGCTGATCCTCCAAGAAAGCCATGTCCTTGGTTTAGTCCTAGAGCTATCACATGTACACAGACGTATGGTACATGTATCTCTATGTTCACAGCTGCACACGTCAAGAAGTTTTTTCCCTAACCCTAACTGACATATAAGATTGTTGGTTTTCAATTGTCACCATTTGTGGTGAATGAGTAGTTGGGCAATGTTCATCCAAAGAGTCTTCATATGGACTTATAACTAGCATATTTCATCAAAAGTCAGGCATACCCACTTTCCCTACTCCCTTTTTGAAGAAATCATTGTTTCTATTTAATTGTCATTGGTTACTTATTCCTCTCTGCTATTTAGCAGTGATCTCAATTTCCATTGAAAGACAGACAGAAAAGGTGCAGACACCAGACTTTTCGGTAAACTCTTCCATCTATCTACTACATACCCTATTGGAAAAGAAATTAGTGAAGGTATCACACCTGACTTGTTCCTTGTTCTTAAATGACTCTTAAATGTCCTCTTTAAGTAGGAGATGGAAAAGTAAAAAAATCTACCTGGGTCACTTTTATATAAACCATTTAGCATTTCATACATGTAGGTCTCAAACAGATCACTAAATACTCTGCAATCCTCAAGTGACTTTAATTTGATCTCTTGGGTGGAAAGTTGGAGGCAGTACCCATTCTAGCAGTTGGATGTCTTTTTTATGCCAGAGGGCTCCAAACGTTTGCCCCATATTCTAAAACTGGTCTTACTAATGTCTTGTACAGTAATTCAATCTTAGCATTTACGTTTGAAAAACATCTTTCGATTAAGCCAATTCTTTGGTTAGCCTTGCTCACGACATTTTGTATGTGTACACTGGTGAGAGGTTATCTTAGATGGTAATGCCCAAATCTTTCTGCTGATGAACTTGCATTTGATTTACAGCATTTAAGGTATAAGTATATATAGTCATCCTTCTCTTTAATTTTCAATACTACACATTTTATTAGCATTAAAATTCAACAACCCAAAGAGTTCAGATCTGTGTGCATTGCTTCACAGTCAACAGTTAAAACTATATGGTGTGACAGATTTTGGTATCGTCTGCACATATCTTGACAACAGACTGTAAATTACCTGGAATACTGTTGACATTGAAGAGGAAGAGCACTGGGCTGAGAATGGAGCCCTGAGGAATGCCACTGGTGACATCTCTCCAAGAAGATACCCCATCCCTCAGGACTATTCACTGTCTTCTTCCCCTGAGAAAACTCTCCATCCAATTGAGGACTTTACCCCTGAAACCAGCCTCTCTAAGTTTGTGAATTAACCTGATGTGAGGCACTGTATCAAAGGCCTTGGCGAAATCTAAATACAGTGTAACTGTGAATATACAACAGACAGATGGACCCTGACCAACTGCTGCAATTCTGGGACCCCTCCCTCCCCCCCCCCCCAAAAAAAACCCACTTCAAGTTGATGCATAAATGTACATTTCTAACCAGCATCAGTCAGGCGTTTGACCAGTGATGACAGCTGTGCTGCCACTTTGCTTGGGTCACAGGTCATCAGGGACGTGAAGCATTGCTGCAGAGCTGATTCAGTTGCATTTTCATTGGGTGCTGATATGAACTCTTTGGCTGCTTCCTCACCTATCACTGCTCGCAATTCTGGAATATCTGAAAACAAAACAAATCATCCATAGAGCATGTCAGTCATAGTCATCTGTCGGTTTTTACCTTGGATGACATTTCAGTCAGCTGAGGTTATGTAATGGGTATTTATTGGGTGTAGTCATTGTCATAATCAGCTGTTCACAGGTGAGGATGGGTTGTGTGAACAGCCCATCCTCATCTGACCTTGACATTATAGTAAGTCCCATACTGGTCATGAGGTACCCAGAAGTGAATCTGGTTAATGACTTTGGAGAAGAAGTTTATAATGTGAAGTAGCATTGCAGTGGCCATGAACTCACATTGTAATCAGCTGAATGTATGCATTAAGAAATACCTGAAGAGAAATATTCATCAAAAATCAGGGATCCAGGACAATACCACCAGTGAACACTTCATTTGACCTCACAAAGGTTCATTTCTACAAATTTTGAGCACAATCCCATGGGCCTTTTTGGAGAAGTTGAAAATGGGGGTTAAAAAACCAACACACAAACACACACAGCAATTTATAAAGAATATAGTTAACAACTTGAAGAAGATTGTGAAGATCCTGTGCCTAATTAACTGGAATCTGCTGCTGTTTCAAGTACAGAATTTTCTGCTCTATACATGTACAGTATTAGTACTTGCCAATAGTGGAAAAATACATGTAATTTGATATTACGAAGATTGCATTCCCTGTCTGAGAATACATAATTATTGCATCATCATCTCCTTCACATAGTTGATGAAAGTCCACCTGGGGAACATCTGAGTGCAAAAGCAAAGCATTCCATAAAACAATTTTCACAATGTTGTCATGCAACACTATATTGCTGCTATATACTTGCACAGTGGTAGCACTTACCCACAACACATAGTCCCACAGTTTCATTTTCCATAACTTCATCAAAACTTACCAAAAGTATCCTCATTTTTTGTGACCTTTCATCATATTTAGTTTGAGTATATTCTGGTAAAAGCCCATGCAACAATTCCAGTTTCAGATGCTGCCCCAAGATGGACGCTAGCGACATCACACGAAGCACTTAGACAGGTAGCAGCTACTCTACCCCAAAAGGAGGAACATGTAGACATAACAATCTGGTCTACATCCTGACCTGTCAGGTATGCAATAAACAATATGTCTGGCAAACGAGTCATACCCTGATGGACAGAATGAGCGAACTTTTCTATTACATCAATATGAAAAACCCAACCCAACCCAACCACTGGGCAGACACTTCGCTCTCCCATCATAACACACCAGATTTGAAGATTCAAATCTTAGAGCAAATTCGCATACCTCCCACACTCAGAAAGACAAAAAACCTGAGACTTGCTAGAGAAACCCATTGGATCTACCAGCTATGTACCACAGAACCACTTGGCCTCAATGTTATGGGCAGATGAGCTCACTTGCTCAATAATATATTAAATTTTTCAACACTTCAGCTCACTGCCTACTAACAACTTCTCCACTTGTGTGAAAATTCTTTCCACAAGTTAACGTGCCGAAAAATAATCATATTGGCTATCAGTATTGATACCAAGTTCATTCAGTTGAACCATACCATGTATACAGACCACACGTCAGAGGTACACACCGGTCCCCATTGGGGTAGCATTAATGTACTTTTTTGAAAGCTGTTTCATGAGGAACATGTCTATGAAAAATTTCCCCCCAGTCATAACACGCCATTACACATGCAATAATACACTTTATATGCAAACGTAACAGATCACATTAGTAATGTAACTGTGTTACCCCTCACTATATAAACCAGCCGCATCAACCACTATCCTCATTCCCCGATGAGCTATGGTGTAGCAAAACCAGTCGAAAAAAGAAACGGGTCTGCTCCTGGCACTTGCCAAGATGTCCTTATCTTTATTCTATATTCTGGTAAAATTTCACACAATTCTGCTCTGTTGAATATAGCCTTAACGCACAGAAACTAAGAAAGAAAAAAAAAAAAAAAAACAGTAAAAATTGCAGTGCCTACTGGTGTCCATATGAAAAGCCAGCTGACCCAAAGTGATCTTGTGTGCAATATCAAAGAAATAGGAAGTATTCATATTTGACTACATTAACCAAAACTGCAGGCTTGCTCTTTTCCCTTCAGTTGCCAGGCAATGGAACTATGCCTTCACTGTGATGAGGGCACTTGTACCAGGTATTTTACTGAGCCATACGGAAATATCACTTTTTCGAACAAACAAATAAAAATTTTCTAAATATGTTAAGCATCTTGTATATTTCAAAACTGAGTCGAGGACATTTCTTAAGCTTTTTGCTTTCTCAATTTGTTAGCTTTTTCAAAGAAGCTTGACATTTGGCATTGCTCAATACATGAATCTGCCTCACCTCTCATCAAGATCCTTGCTACAGCCTAGGTGGCAGCACAGGATCACAGTTAATTTGAACATGTTTTATTGGCCAAGTAGTTCCCTAAAAAGAAACTTTCATTTAAAAAAATAAGTAAAATTGAATTAAATAAAATTATCAAACAGATTATAATGGTTGCAACAACCTTAAGATTCCCTCAGCCAGGGTAAAGATATGACCCCAGGTGACCTTAAAAATAGATCAAGGTCACTGAATGCGGAACTCAATCAAGCTTCTAATGAATAACTTCTACAGTACAGGTTTCATGACAAGAGCTCAATTTATTTGACAAAAGATATTGCATGCACAAAGGTAAAAACATGATGACTTCTGGTGGCCTTGAAAATAGGTCAAGATAACTTTCACAAACTTTTATTATCTTTTTTTTTTTGTCAGATTATTTTCTCATAAAATTTCAGACAATTCTGCTCAGCCACTCTAAAGAAGTTGCAAATACATGAAGTCTTGGCATAAACATTCTTTTAAAATATAGGAAAAACTTGCAGCAGCACCTACTGGCCAAATGTAAACCACGTGAGCCCAGGTGACTCCGTATGCAATATCAAAGAAATTGGCCAGGGCTGAGGTTCTTGAGAAGAAGAAATTAAGATTTTTTTTCTTTTCAAAAAATAAATTTGAAAAATCCATAAAATATAAACAATAGGACTGTGTGAACAGCTGATCTTGACATTCAACCTATAATAAGTCCCACTCTAGTCTAGGGAATGAGGATTTTGGAGAGGAAGTAAAACCTTGACTTTCCATTGCAATCCCTAATGACTCACATGGTAATCAATAGGAATGCATGCATTAAGTGACAGGCACCCAAATTGTACAAAAATTGTTAAAAATCAGGGATCCACAGTATCACTACTTTGAGAACAACTTTGTTTATGACTCCCACAAGCTACATATCGGTTATGTTTCAGAACAATCTCTGTGACAGTTCTGGAGAAAAGGTCAAAAATAGCCTTAACACACAAAAATTTGTAAAAAAAATAGAAAATTTGCAGTGCCATCTCTTCAACTAATTAAGGTCTAGAGGTCTCCAGAAGTGTCTGCATGCAATTTCAAACCAATTGGCAGGGCAAATAAGATTTTTTAAGATTTTGTCAAAAAATGAATGTAAAAAATAAAAAAATTAATGGACCGTGACCATTTAAACAAACCCAATGGAGACCCATCCAAGGTACATTTCCACCAAGTTTGAAGTAACTATATTGGACAGTTATGGAGAAGTTGAAAATGTGAATTTCTGTTGCAATCCCCACTGACTTACATGTACAATAAAACCTCTGTAAAGTGGGCACCCTTGGGACCACAGCAAAATGCCCACTTTAGGGAGGTGCCCACTTTACAGAGGGTCGGCCATTTTGGGTTGTTTGGATGACCAACAAACATAAGGCAGGGCACAGGCATGCCTACATATATACATGTACATATATATACATGTATACAGATACATGTATCTTAATCCCACATGAAATAAATGAGAAAAGATAGAAAAATGACACTTAAAGAATTAAAAGTTAAAGGTGGCTAGTCCTGATGCAAACAATAACACTCTTACAAAGTAAAATATTTATTGAACAAATAATAGTGCCCACTTGAACAGATTTTGGTGTATGTTTAGGGTGCCCAATGCCCAGATTAGGGAGGTGCCCACTTTAGAGAGGTGGCTTTATAATGTAGTCAATAGGAAAAATGAAAAGAACCAAAGAAAAGTGCCCACTGTGAGGAGGTGCCCACTTTGGAGAGGTGCCCACATATGGAGACTTTACTGTACATAGTAATCAATAGGAATGCATGCATTGACTGACAAGTACCCAAATTGAAAAAATTCTTTAAAAATCAGGGATCCACAGTATCACTATTTAGTGAAGAGCTTTGTTTACCCCTCCCACAAGCTACATATCCACTAAATTTCAGAACAATCTCACATATGGTTCTGGAGAAGAAGTCAAATAAAGCATTAACACACAAAAATTCGTTACCAAAAAAAAAAAAAAAAAAAAAAAAAAAAAAAAAAAAATTGCAGTGCCACCTCTAGAACAATTAAGGTCTAGAACTCTTGGGGTGCCTGGAAGTGTCCGTATGCAATTTCAAAGCAATTAGTTGGGGGGGGGGGGGGGGGGGGGAAAGAATATTGTTTAATTTTGCCAAAAAATGAACAAACAAATTCATAAAAAATCCCCAAAAATGTGACCAATTGAAAAAATGTGGTAGTGACCCACCCATGGGACATTCCCACAAAGTCTCAAATGATCCTGGGTGATGGTTTTGGAGAAGAAGTTGAAAACGTGAATTTGTGGACAGACGGATGGACGGATGGATGGGAGGACCATGGATGACAGACAACAGACGATGGATCATATACGTACCCCAGCTGACTTGTCAGCTGAGGTAAAAGATTTTGCATTAACATCTCTTTCCCAAACTTGGTGCAGGACCACTTGGGAAACATCCATGTGTGAAAATGCAACAGTGTTTGAGAAGAGTGCAAAATGTAAAAAGTCTAATGGACATATGGATAGACAAATGGACAGACAAATGGACAATGGCAGCCAACAGATTTCAGCCCAGTTGACTAACAAGTCAGCACAGCTAAAAATCTCAGTGCCACCTGTTGAATAAAATAAGGTTATGGGGTTTTCAGAACTGTCACTATGCAATTTTGGTGTGAATTTGCCTCATAGTTTTGGAGGAGCATTTTATTAATTTTGCTAAAACTTAAAACAATAATAATGATGATAATAATAATAATAATAATAATAATAATAATAATAATAATAATAATAATAATAATAATAATAATAATAATAATAATAACAATAACAATAATAACAACAACAACAACAACAACAACAACAACAACAACAACAACAACAATAATAATAATAATAATAATAAAATATATAAAAAAATTTTCGGAAGATAGTGCAACAGTTATGAATTTGTGGAGGCTGGCCTTTACCCCTGCAAAGATAGCCAAAGTTTCCAAGGCCCAATTTTCGCGGTCATGGGTGTATGCCACCATCAAACATTACCAGGAGACTGGCTCTACTGCAGACCACAGCAAAAGAGGCCGACCACAGACAAGAAGGACTAAACCTCTCCTAAAAAAACTTAAGGGACAGAATAAAGAGAAATCCTGCACGTTCTGAAAGAAAGTTGGCCAAGGAAATGAAGGTTTGCTGTTCCACAATCCAAAGAGCCTTGAAAAAAGACCTAAGATTGACTGCTTTCAAACGAGCCTCAGTTCATATTTTGACAGCAGGTAATAATAAAAAAAGCATGGAAAAATGTAAAGCATTGCTGAACAGGGTCACTGATGATGACGTGCACAGAGTCATCTTTTTGGATGAAAAGATGTTTAGTATTTAAGAAAAGGTGAACAACCAAAATCAGCGTGTGTATAAGGTAACCCGTCAAGATATTCCTGATGGGGTCCAAAAGAGGCACAAGACTGGGTTTCCTGAAAAAGTAATGTTTGGGCAGATGTATCCTCAGCAGGCAAAACATCCATGAAATATGTAGAAAAGAGGGTTAAAATTAACTCAAATTATTACCAAAAGGAAATTCTGGAAACTGTATTGTTACAGGGTGCAAACCAAATGTTTCCCAATGGCCGTTGGGTATTTCAATAAGACAGCGTCCCCTCTCACCTCACATTGTTATATTCCCCACTATGCCACCCCCCAACATATATCTACTGAAAAGTGCGTTCGTTTTTCTATTCCCAAATTCCCCCTTGATACTCCTGGAAATATTACGGACAAAATTCACACACACTCTTGCAATGGTTTCTCTCAATATGTCAAAAGATTCTACATAGACCAATACTATGAAACCTGTACTATTCCTAATTGCTTTGTTTGTAATGATGATTGATAAAGTATATTTGTATGTAATTATTTTATCTATGTCTCAGTCAGTTCAATTGTCGTAACACACATGTGGTGCTCTGTTCTGAAGCAAGGTGTTAACTTACCAAGTAAATTTATTTAGGTGGCCCATGCGAGAGCGGATGTTTTCATCCTTAGCTAGGTCATCCTGATTATCTGTTTTCTGTGGTAATACAGTAATACCTGTCTTGTGAGACCCCTCCAATGAGAGACCACATATCTTTTTAAGACCACAGTCTCAGAACACTGTGCTATTTTTTCAACTTTATAATACCTCTAATGAAAGACCACCTGCTTTGACAGACCACTTTTTGACGTGCCCTTGGGGTGGTCTCTCAAGACAGGGACCACTGTAATGTACTATTTCTCCTATTTTTTGTTTTGCATTTGTTTATATATATTTTTGTCATTATTACCTAACAATTGAAATGTATTCAACCTATTATTGAATAAAAGAATCTGAATCTGAACCACCAGTCCAGGGCAGCCCATGCCTGGCATAGACAGCACACTCCAGGGCTCCTCTCCAAAGATGAGTGGCCTCCCAGTACCCCGGATTTGAATCTCCTTAACTATTTTGTATGGGAATGCTAGAGCACAAAGTAAATTCTAAACTACATAGTTCAATCCCTGTTTTGAAAGCTATCTTCTGAGAGAGTGGACTCTATTTCCAATAGAGACCATCAGGAAATGCATCAGTGGTTGGAGACGACGTCTACAGCTGTGCATTAAGGCAAAAGGGGACTATTTTGAACATCTGTTGTAATTATGCAAGAGAAGGGTCTAATGTAACAATGTACCTGATATGAAATAAAAAATCACAATTGGGAAAAAAATATTTAAGTTTTTCTGTGTCCAGAAACATATGGGCCACCCTGTACTAGTGCACTGTCACTGGGTGCACCCAGTCATTGTGCAGTCCCTAGGGAATGTAAACAAAAGAGCATTGCCTGCAGGCCTGAATTTGGGGTATTTTTAAACACACAGGACCCTAAGAAGGGGTCCCGGACATTGTTACCAGGAGTAATTGTTTCTATGATAGACTATCAACATTTATTAGCTTAAAAAACAGAAACAACTGGGCTGTGTGAAGCTACATTTCCACCACGTTTCAGAACAATCTGAGTAATGATTTTGTAGAAGTCAAACATGGCAAAAATTACAAAAATTCAAAGAAATATATAAAGAAACTGCAGTGCCACCTGTTGAACAGTTAAGGTTTGTGGGTCCCCAGAAGTGTCCACAATTGGCTGAGTGATTTCATAGAAGATTTTTGAAGATTTTGCCAAAAAATTGAACACTAAAAAATTCTTTTAAAATCTAAAAATAAATGTGGTAGAGACCCACCCAAGGTATATCCCAACCCTGTTGCAAGTGAATCTGATTGATGGTTTTGGAAGAGTTGAAAATGTGAATTCCCATTGAAACCCCCATTGTCAAACATGGTAATCAATAGGAATGCATACATTAACTGACAGGTACCCAAATTGAAAAATTCATGAAAAATTAGGGATACAAAGTATCCCCACTTTGTTTAACCCATCCCACTTCCACCAAAATTCAGAACAACCTGAGAGAGTTTTGAAGGAGAGGTTGAAAATAGGGAAAACACACAAAAATTTGAAAAAAAAAAAAATCACTGGCCAGATTTTGCACAGATTAAGGTCAGGTAGTCCCCAGAAGTGTTCACATGCAATTTCAAAGTAATTGGCACAGTCATTTCAGAGAAAATTTTTTTTAAAGATTTTGCCCCCCCAAAATAATTATGGTTTAGCAACATAACAGTAAATGGTTCCCAGCTACAAAAATCTTGGCTTTTATATGTACATCTCCTTCCAAGAACAGAACTACAATTGGGAGATCTGGAGAGATCAAACCACCTCAACCAAACAGTCCTGTTGAGTGTGAGTATCCCATATCAGTAAGGACCCATTAAAGACCACTGTATAAGCACAAATATTGCCGAGCTTAAGTCTGAAACAAAAATGCGCCCGCAAAGTCCCTTGGTAATAGTATATTAATCCACTGAGACCTGAACCCTAGGCTACAGTCACATGACTCGCTTACCATCTTCAAATCTGTCAACACAGTTAATACAATCAATAAGGTGTTTGGTATTTTTTAAACTTTAGTTAACTCAAACATTAGAGCTGGTACCATACTTTAACAGCCCTATTAATCAGAAGAGACCTAATGTAAGTTGCTTTTATGCTGTGGGAAAATTTCCTGGTTTTCATGTTCAAAAATGGTGACCATCAGGAAAAACTCGGGAAATTAAATACCTCTGAGTCAGGAATATTTGTGCTCATACAGTACGCAAACCTGCAGGTAGGAAGAGGAAAGGAAAGAGATACAAATCTAGCCAACAAGGCCCAAAATCTGTGTCCCCATCTCAGTCCATGCACAGCAACAGGACATCATGTTTGTATTGTGGTGAAACCAACTACATGGAAGCCACATGCAGGCAAGGCAAACCTACTCTGTGCCATCACTGTGGAGGACCTGCACATAAAAACAAAGCATGTTACTTGTATCAGAACATGTGAAGGCCATGATGTCAGTGCCATTCAAATGCCATATTCACATCATTGCGTACTTCTATCAAACCTTGAAAACTAAAATGCCAAAGGATAGTACAAAACTTATGGGCTGTCTTGTATGTATGGATATACGAACTTATCTCAGCAGCTAGAGGTTGAGTAAACAGAGTGCCTCACACAGCCAATGACAGGCCACCAAATTCTTTAACTTGACTAACAAAGGTTTGAAAATTGCCCGCTTGAATGTGTGTCATCTGTTGCCAAAGCTGGATGAACTTAAGACTAATATAAATGAGCTTGATATCCTTGGTTTTACCAAAATATTTGTCAGCTAAGATATTTCCAATTCTGAAATAGCAGTTGATGGGTACCACTCCATTGAAAGGGATGGACTCAACAAGAAAGGTGGAGGAATAGTGTCCTACTTATCTGATAGGATCCCCTTTATTCAGAGAGAAGATCTATAATAATATTAAAAGTGAATCCATGGAGTCTGTATGGCTTGAAATAAACCAAGAACACTCAAAACCCTTTTTCTGGATTTTGTCTATACATGTATATAGACCACCAGATGCTAACCATGGGTGGTTTTGAGACCTTGAAGATCAGTAACAGTTATACAAGTTATATACCTCAGACAAAGACTTCTACCTGCTGGGCAACTTTAATATCAATCTGCTACAAGCACCTGTGTCTAGCAAGTGGATTGACTGTAAATCTTCATTTCAGATAGTATGTGAACCATCTGGAGTAACAGGGAACTACGCCACCCTGATTGATCACATGTACAAATCCAGCACTGCTTTAGTAAGTGAGATTACACCAACGAAAATTGGTCTCAGAGACCATTATCTGATAATTATGCATGTAGGGTTTTGAAAAAGACTGCAAATAACCTCCCCAAGTATGACCCTGGACACATAAATATAACTTATCAGTGCATTAAGAAGTTTAATGCTGAAGCTTTCTTGAGGGATATAGTTGCTATCAATAGGATGTATTCATATTTAAATGCTGTCCTACTCTAACACCTATTGAACAAAAGAGGGAGCCACCTGCATCAGGGCAGATCCCATATATTTGGCATTTCCAAAAGTGCTTTCTCAATAAAATGAACGACACAAACATAGAATAATCTTAAGAAAATGTATTAACATATATCTAAAACATAAAGGATGCCTGAATTGATAAGAAATGGACTCTCTTTTGGTTGAAAAGGTGTTCTTTTTGGATGCTCATGTAGTATAAAATACAAATCTGCCCTGATCATGGTGGAAGCATCAGTCTGTTGCCCCAGCAACACAGGAAGTGAGCAGGAGCACAGTTAAATATGAATGTCTCCTATTGGAATAAACTGTCTCAGTCACACTGCCCAAACAAAGTACACAATATATTTATGGATGAGCACCTCAAAGCTCTGAACACCCAGGCTCCTCTAAGAACTCATAGTGTCAAGTTTCTTCAGTAATCTGAATGCATTGATGAAGCTGTAATTAAAGTAATGAAAATGCAGGACAAATGTAAGGTGATTGGTGATCAACAGGCCAACAAAAAATGGAGAAACAAAGTTGTCAAACTTACAAGAGCTGCCCAAAAAAGAGTATTATTCCTACATTGTGCAGGGAAATGTGAGGAATCCCACCAAGTTCTGGAAGTGCCTGATAAAGCTACATGTTAAATCTATGTCTGGTACCCCTACCATCCTCAAATTTGGTGATTCATATTTCACAGCCTAAGGGTTAATTACCAGATCACTTCAATAAGCATTTTGAATCTGTGGCACAAATGATATTGAATCAAGCAAATCCACCTCCATATCCACAAGAGCTGGCCAGCAAAGTAGAAATTAATATGAATGAGAAAGTCCCAGCAAATGTATACCTTGACATCCCACAACCCTGCCAAATTTGGTGAAGATCTGCCAAAAATTAAAAATGTTAGAGTGTTCACAAGATTTTCACATTTTGACCCATATATTGCAAAATATTGGAGATGCTGCCACCAATATTGAAAGGGAACTAGATTTTCATACACCCTTAAAGTCCTGAAAGTTACATTGGGCTAACTTGAAAACTGTGCAGGGTATTGCGCGTACCAGCAAAAGTTTACAGATGGTTGGACAGACACACAGACATGACTGGTTACATAAGTTCTGCCACCTTTGGTCAGCAGAGCTAAAAACTGTCTGAACCTGTTCAAATGAAATATGGAGTCCCCCAAGGATCAATAATTGGCCTGGCCCATCACATGTACAGTGGTAACACTCAAGGATCGTTATTGAGAAGTAGAAATTGTAAATACAATATTGCAATACATGCACTGTATTGCCGTATATATTTATACAGTTTCAGCACTCGCTTACATTTGTAAAATTTGATATTCCATAACTTTGTCAAAAATTAACATATCCACAGTATTTTTGCAAACTTTCATTGTCTAAAGTCCAACTATATTCTGATAAAATTTTAAGCAATTCTGTTTGGCCGCTCTGGAGAAGAAGTCAAAAATAGCCTTTACACACAAAAATTCATTAAAAAATTTGGAAAAAATCACAGTGCCATCTGGTGGCCAAAATACTAGGTGTCCCCAGGTGACCCTATGTGCAATATCAAAGCAACTGGCCAGGTAGTTCTTGAAACGAGGATTTTTTTTTTTTTTCAATAGATAAAAAAAATTCATAAACAAGAGGGCTGTGTGAACAGCCCGTGCCTCAGCTGATCTTTACATTCATCACACTTCCAGATCTATGAACTTGGCAAAGGATCAAGGACACCATGTTCTGAGTAAGTCTGACCTTTATAGAAGAACACTTACACGTACAACATCAAAGTTCAAGTAGTTCTCAAGTTATAAAGAAGAGTAAAATTCATGTGTGTTGCACTGTGACCCTACAAACGAGGTCAAGGTCATTCATGTACTGTCTCAGCATGACCTTCATACAGAATAATTAACATGTGTAGCTAACTCAAAACAGATCTCAAGTTATCAAGTAAACAGTAAATTTCGTGTCAGTTGTCCTGTGAATTAGCATTAGAATGCCCATTGACTTACATGGTAATCAATAGTAAAGGTGCATTTACCCCAAAGGAGCCGAATTGAAAAAACCATTAAAAGTCAGGAATACGCAGCATTCCCACATAGTGAACAACTTTGTTTGGCCCTTCCATAAGGAACATATCCACCACATGTAAGCTTAATCTGAGTTACGGTTCTAGAGAAGAAGTCAAAAATAGCTAAAGCACACAAAAATTCATAAAAAATTAGAAAAAAACTGCAGCCCCACCTGGTGAACAAATTAACAACAAGGAGTCCCTAGATGTCTTCCTGTGTGATATCAAAGCAATTGGGTAAACAATTCCGGAGAAGAAGATTTTTTAAGTTTTGTCCAAAAAAAGAACAAAAAAATTTATTAAAAATCCAAAAATCACTGGAGCATGAACATTTGAACAAAATTGGTAGAAACCCACCCAAGGTACATTGTCACCAAGTTTGAAGTTAATCTGGATGACGGTTTTGGAGAAGAAGTCGAAAATGTGAATTAGCATTAGAATGCCCATTGACTTCCATAGTAATCAATAGGAAAGCTGCATTGACCGACAAGTACCAGAATTGAAAAAATCGTTAAAAATCAGGAATCTGCAGCATTCCCACATAGTGAACAACTTTGTTTGACTTTTCTACAAGGAACATATCCACCATGTTTCAGCTTAATCTGAGTGACGGTTCTGGAGAAGAAGTCGAAAATAGCTATAACACACAAAAATTCATAAAAAATTAGGAAAAAAATTGCAGCGCCACCTGGTGAACAAATTAAGAACTAGGAGTCCCAGGGAGTGTTCCTGTGTGATATCAAAGCAATTGGGTAAGCGGTTTCGGAGAAGAAGATTTTTTAAGATTTACCCAAAAAAGAACAAAAAAATTCATTAAAAATCCAAAAATCACTGGACCCTGACCAATTGAAGAAACTTGGTAGAGACCCACCCAAGGCACATCTCCACCAAGTTTAAAGTGAATCTGGCTGATGGTTTTGGAGAAGAAGTCGAAAATGTGAATTGTGGACGACGGACGGACGGACGGACGACGGACGGACGGACGGACGACGGACGGACGGACGACGGACGGACGACGGACGACAGACCCTCAAAAAACCTCAGCTGACTGACAAGTCAGCTGAGGTAAAAATAGAAATTTATTGCATCATTATTTCCTTTGCAAACTTGGTAGAGGTTCATCTGGGCACCATCAATGTGCAAAATCAAAACATTCCATGCAGCTGTTTTTAAGAAGTCGACAATGTAAATACAGTCAAAATTCATTACAACAACACTCAGATATCCGACATTTTCACTTAACGACACACCTTTAAAGGAACAAAAAGTAGATTGTCTGTGATATGTGATTCATTCATCTGACATATTCAGTTATCTGACACAATTTCAGGGAACAAATGGTGCCATTATAATGAGGTTTCACTGTGCAATAGTGTAATATATGCACTGAATTGCCATATATACATGTACATGCAGTGGCAGCACTCACTCACAGTCGCAAAGTTTGATATCCCATAACTTTGTCAAAAATTAACATATCTACATTTCTTCCACAAACTTTTATTACTTGAAGTATAGCTATATTCTGATAAAATTTTAAACAATTGTGTTCAGCCATTCTAGAGAAGAAGTCAAAAATAGCTTTAACACACAAAAATTCATTAAAATAATGATTTAAAAAAAAAAAAAATGCAGCACCACCTGGTGGTCAAAACAAGAACTACTTGACCCCAGGTGACCCTATGTGCAATATCAAAGCCAAAAAGTTCTTGAGACAAGGAATTTCTTTTTTCTTTCTTTTTTTAAATACTTCATAAAATATAGAAAAATTATTGAAACATCATTTACTTTGCAAACTTGGTAGAGGTCCACCTGGGCAACATCCATGTGCAAAATCAAAACATTCCATGCAACTGTTTTTGGGAAGAAGTCCATAATATAAATACAATAGTGCAATATATGCACTGCATTGCCAGTGGCAGCACTTACTTAGTTGCAAAGTTTGATATCCTGTAACTTTGTCTAAAACAAACATATCCATATTATTTTCGCGAACTTTTATTGTCTAAAGGCCAACTATATTCTGATAAAATTTTAGACAATTCTGTTTAGCCGCTCTGGAGATGAATTTGAAAATAGCCTTAACACAAAGATTCCTAAAAAATAGGAAAAAATTGTAGTGCCACTTGGTGGCCAAAATAAGAACTAGTTGACCCCAGGTGACCCTATGGTTGATATCAAAGCAATTGGCAAAGTAGTTCTTGAGATGAAGAATTTTAATTTTTTTCAAAAAATAAATTTAAAAGTTCATAAAAAATTGAAAAATTGTTGCATCATTATATCCTTCACAAACATAATAGAAGTCCACCTGCGGAACATCCATGTGCAAAATCAAAACATTCCATGCAGAGCTTTTTGAGGAGAAGACGAAAATGTAAAATGTCTAACAACAGACGGACGGACGTCTCCTTTGAAACTTAAAAGCTTCATACACTATTCCACCATACCGACACTGGTATAAACAGGTAAACAGTAATACAATTTTTAGCACCATAAAGTTGACTAGAGGTGTTATGAGGTAAAGTGTATTAAGGTATTAGCTGAAAGCCACCTCTTGCACTGTACTGGATGAAGATTGAAAAAGAAAAAAATCCTGCAAAAAGTGAGTATGATCATGGTTTTCTGACTTAAGAGGGACTAGAGAAAATTCTCTAGGTGGGTTAAGTATACGTTACCCAGGTACTTTCCCTCTTACCACTCTAAACACTTTGGGGACTATACTTTGTCATTTCAAACTCCATCTTGACACAATTTGACTAATGTTCTTGAGTTAGTGTTGTATTTATTAGGTATTTGGTCATATCTTTGTTCAAGTCCCGCTCGTTCCGAACATAAAATATATATTTTCGGCATTTCCTTAATGCTGATGGATTTAAGTCCCCCATTCTGGAAATAAATGTTGACTCAGTACATATACTGCATAACCGTGTTGATATGGCACTCGCACATAAGTACCTCCATTGAACCATTCTTTTTAAGAAGAGGGATTTGGTCGAGTGGATATGTGCATTTCCCATTTCAGCTACGCGACTGGTGCCAAAGGTTGCAGGTTCGAGTCCCACTCGTTCCGAGCATAAAACATATCTCTGGAAACATTTCAACAGAGTTTTGTGTTGTTGTTGCTTTTTATAACCTTTGTGTTGTAGTTTATGCAACAAAGTTCTAACCCAATTGACAAAATCGCTAAAAAGTGTGGTGTTTCTAGCAATACATATGACTTTTATGTCAGAAGGATGTATGTAAATGCCCATGTGCCTCCCCACATAGATTTTTGCTGTACCATAAGTGGAAACTTTCCAAAGTTCTCTTACAGAAAGTTAAACATTTACATTAGCGGTTGCAAGCAGCCTTTCTAACGCATAATGTATCTGGTAGGCTCAGTTACAGGGAGCTACTTTGCAAATTAAACTGGGTGACCATTGAAAGCAAAATTATATTTAAAAAGGCAACACTGGTGTACAAGTCATTGAACAATATGCTACCTGACAATATGCTTGATACGTTTACACCTGTAAATTAAAGATGTTCATAGCTTAAACCTGTGATCAGCTTAGCACAATCTCTATTTGCCTAAACCTAAAACCTCATAGTTAAACAAATTCAACTTATTCAAATGCAATGATATGTAACAGTTTACCCAGCAATGTTAAGGACTCTCCAAACTTAGGGTCATTTAAACAAAGATGTAGCCTTCATTGTATCACTGCCTCGAACAACAAGTAGCCGCTGACGCAAGCCATATCCCCCGCCCACAGTAATCATGATGGTAAATACACATGATGTGCATTGAGTCAAAAAAATTTCTGCCTATGCACACCTCCTACCTCTGGTCTACCAACGCTGAAAATCTTAAAGGGTTACCACTTTTAGTTGCAAAGTTATGCTTCACATAAAATTGTATTGTATCTTGAGCTTGCTTAATGAACTTTATTAATTAATTAATCAATGAAAGTAATTAGCCACGGAAAACAGTGCCTATGCACACCTACTACCTAAGGTCTATTAGCCATAAAAATTTCAAAGGGTTGGTATATATAGTTTAGAAAATATGGCCCGGACAAATCTTCAGCTTGCTTAACGAACTTTGTTAATTAATCAATTAATGAAAGTAATTAGCCACACAAAACAATGCCTATGCACACCTACTACCTAAGGTCTACCCACCATAAAAAATTCAAAGGGATAGGATTAATAGTTTAGAAAATATGGCCCGGACAAAATTTGTCTTCCTTAACGAACTTTGTTAATTAATTAATTCATGGAAGTTATTAGCCACACAAAACAATGCTTATGCACACCTACTATCTAAGGTCTACCCACCATAAAAAAAATCAAAGGGCTGGCATCAATAATTTAGAAGATAAATTGGCCCGGACAATATTTGTATTTTAGCTAGAGCTTGCTTAATGAACTTAATTAATTAATTAATGGAAGTAATTAGCCACACAAAACAATGCCTATGCACACCTACTACCTAAGGTCTACCCACCATAAAATATTCAAAGGGCTAGCATTAATAGTTTAGAAGATATGGCCCGGACAAAATTTGTCTTCCTTAACAAACTTTGTTAATTAATTAATGCAAGTAATAAGCCACACAAAACAATGCCTATGCACACCTACTACCTAAGGTCTACCCACCATAAAAAAATCGAAGAGGTAGCATTAACTATGTAGAAGATATGGGCTGGACAAAAGTTGTTTCGGATGGACGGACGGAAGGACAGACGGACACACGGACGGTGCCCATTACCATATCCCCTCCCCCACTTCCTAGGCGGGGGATAATAATGAGCCTGTCTGTTATCTACACCAATATGCTTATTAAGCACCAATATTGATGCAGTTATCATACAATACAACTACTTCACGTAAATGTTGTGACCTGTATCCAGCATAGGGTGCCAGGGGATGAGTGTCTCTCACACTTACTGACTTACCTTCTGTAAACTTTATATTTATATATTTACTCTGGAAATCTTAATAGGTAATATCCTTTTGATGGAATCAGTTGTGGTAAAGTCTCTTTCAATGGTTTCATGTTTAGTTTATAACATTTCTCCCCCTCCCCCCCCCTTTTTTTTTTGGGGGGGGGGGGTCTGTACCTGTCTAAATTCTTGTTTGTTAACTTCTGTAGAAATACTGTAGTTATGGAAACAAACTCCTTCTTTCTGGCACTATTCCTAGTATTTCTATCACATATCCCATACACAGGATCCTCTGGTAAATTACCCTGAATGTCTGGGTATGAAACTATGTCCAAGTTGAATGAGTCCCATTTGTCAATTGTGATGGTCATGCATCTGTTTTCTTCAATTCTTATGACTTGATCCAGGAATGTAGCAGCGAAGTCATAATGGCAGACAACTGACCATCTTTTAAGCTTAGTTGACTTACAAGTAACCTGAGCTAAAAATTCTGCATTATTATCTCAGTTGCAAAGTTGGCACAGGATCAGCTGCAGAAACTCCATGTGCCAAATCGAAACATTCCAAGCCACAGCTTTTAAGAAAAGGTTAAAAATGTAAAAATTCTAATGGATGGACATATGCAGAATGATGGAAGGACAAAGGACACAACTGGATTTCATCAGCTCTGCTGACTAACAAGTCAGTAGAGCTGAAAACTTGATCTAGTATAGAGGTATAAAGTGTAACATTTTACTCAAGAAACCGAACTACTGGTACAGGAAATTTCTAGTTGCAAACTACAAAAAAAAAACAACAAACAAACAAACAAACAAAAACCACCCCCCCCCCAAAAAAAAAAAAAAAAACAAAACAAACAAACAAACAAAAAACAAAACCAAAAACAAAAAAAGCCCAAAACCATATTTGCAACAAGGGTTTTTTTCATGAATCTTAACATCATGTCTAATATCTTTAATTATTTAAGAAACCATGAAGTTTGTGATAACCAGTGGACATGCTGATGCTGTGGATGTTTAGCCACAGCAAGCATGGCAAGGGCATGTCCACGGCAAACTGAATGGAATATTTCAAATAAAACTTACTTTGAAGAAATTGTGAAATTTCTTCTTTTGGTCTGAAACCACACAAGCCTTGAAATGGTGTGAGGGCAATAGCCATCTCTGGCTTGTGGTTGTCGTCAGGGTAGTTGCTGGGGTCCTTCTGGTGAAGCTCTTCAGCATGGGCCTTCAACACAAGTCACTTCTCATTTCAAATAATTACAAGTGAACCTCTTTAGTAAGTCAACATCTTACTTTAAATAATTTCAAGTGAAATCTTCAACAATAGGCCTTCACCACAAGTCTACATTTCATTTTGAATAAAAACAAGTCATCAGACACACTGCAATGCACTTAAATACTAATTAATATATAATTTGAACAGCAATGATACAATATATATGTCAATTAAACTATAAAACATCCAAAAAAATTAAAACTGAAACTTTGAAACATTACCATATTTTTACAAGTTGAATATGTATACAAGAAACATAAAACAAATCATCGCTGAAAAAATTGGAGAGAAGTTAGAATGAAAGAGTGGAGACTAGTGTATGACAGACGGGTAAGACAGAGCTGGGTGCTCACAGATGCTGGAAAAATGAAAATTTAAGAAAAAAAGACTATTTATGTCTTATGTTCTCCACTTCTGAACATTTTTTCTTAGCAAACTCTATTTATTACATCAGATAAACTTAAATTGACATATAAGTGTGCCTGTCTCAATTCTTGTAAAACATATTTCAGTAAAGTAAAAGCTGTCATTAAGTGTGAAATGTACTTCAATGATAAATGCCTCCTCCTGTCTCACAACTCTCTGCCTCCTGCACAGCTACACCACTTTCACTTTGTACATAAGCCATAATGCCCCTATCTACAAACTGTCTATAAGATTTAATTTAATTAACAAGATTGATCAAGAACTCACCCACCTTGAATTTAGGGTCAAATAGTCAAAAAATGAAGCAATCAGAAACATTTTTTCCTTATCCTTAATTCTCATAGTTGTACCATCTAGGCATTCTTCATCACTTTTTGAAAAAAATATTATATTAGGCCTGAATACTAATATTTGGAATATTGTGTAATTGCTCTGGTCAGTACCAGAGGGAATGCCAAGCATGCACCCTACACATGTACATTGATACGCTGTGGTATATGGTAAACTTGACCGTCAGAAACCATGTACACGTTAGTTGCCTATGCTGCACCCAAGTTTCCCTAGAGACATTTTGGTCAATTAAATTCATTCTGATTTCACTTTTGAATAATTAGAATTTCTTTCAAGAGTAGTTGGTATTGAATTCACAATACAGCAGAGCGTGAACAACACAATGACGACTGATCAAGAACCAAATCTGAAACCACATCCGGGTGCTTGGGTGGCCTCATATGAGCTGGGTCACGTCAAGGCGTGAGAAGGATATACTGGCAGTTAATTGCAATGTCAACAAAGTTACACTGCAAATGGAGTCCAAATGAGATCTTATTTAGGCACACATGGAAATTGTTGAAGTGCACATGGCTGCCATAATTTACATCCAAAGATTGGGGTCAGGTACCATGCTGGGCCCACACTGCCACACTAATAGATCTGTGGTATGCTGCATAGCCAATGTAAACGGAGGGTTTAATACTGATTTGTTGTAGATTAAATATATATACCAGCTCACATAACTATTTCAAATAAAGTATGGACCTGCTGACAATGGCTATAGTGACAAGCTGGTCTTGAAAGAAGCACATAATCCACAATGTTCTGATATCAAGACCATCTTTTTTAAGCTCATGAGGTTTCTTCCCCGCCAAAAAAATCCTTTCTTGTATTTTATCGACATACACATAAATATGCATTTGTGACCCCAGCCTTTGATTAGAGGTAACCACCTGGACTTAAAATCAGAACATAATCCTCAATGTCCCGATTTCTCTCTCTCTCTCTAAGCCCATATCATTTTTCCTGCCAGAAATCTTTGCCTGTGTTTTACCATGGATCTACTTCCCCCAATATCCCCTGGTTTTACTATGAGACACAATTTCTGCCATTTTAGTTTTCCAAAGATCACATTGCCAACCCGTAGGCCCAGGCCAGGCCCTGCACTAGTGTTTACGTGTACAAAACTTTACAAGCAAAAATAAGCTAGGACGCCAAGGGATGCACATGTAGGTTTCAAGTGTTTTTTGTCCACATTTCGGATAAAATCTGCACAAGTCAATTACATATCTGATCATGGTGTTTTGATGTTAAAGCAATTTTCCAGGGCTTTTTGTTTGGTGATGATTTACGCTATATGCATGTTCACTGTAACAATTTTAAGTTCCAACTTTGAATGACAAGTTATTCTTTATCTATATGTCAGACTCATATTCTCTTTATGTTAAACAGGCCTGTATCTGGGAGCCATCACTGGTTCCAGATTGTAAATCACCACCAAACGGTCCCAAAAAGCATGGGAAAATCACTATGTGCTTAAAAGAAAAAACAACAAAAGTTGGTTCAAATAATATGATTAACCTCTATCATGATGGAGCAGTATTTAGTTTGAGCATGCGGCAATTTTCCTGCACATTTTGTTTGGTGATTTACATTATATCCCCACTTTAATAATGTACATGTAAGTTCCAAAGTTGAAAAGAAAATGTCATTTTTTACCAATGTCAAATTTTGTTTTATGTCAAACAGGTTGGCATAATGTCCAAGGGGCTGGTATCAGACAGCTGTGATGGTTCCCGATCGTAAATCAACACCAAACAAAAAGCGCGGCAAAATTGATTCGCACTTAGAAAAGCATTGGCCCAACTCATGTCATATTTACTTATGTCATGATATGGACCCTCCCTCCCCCCTCCCTCCCAGCATGATTTCCCCGCGCTCTTTAGTGATGATTTACATAATATACAGGTAGTCATGGCTCTAAACCAACAACTTCTTTTCTTCTCCAATTGTAGGCACTCTCTCTGCCTTTTTTTCTTCACTGTTTATATTTCCTTAGTTTATAAAAAGGTGCAAGAAAGTATATCCTGATTTGGTGAATAGACCTTTCCAGTACGATAGATGGCACTGGCATTGTTTTCAACAGTGCTTTGCAGATTGGGAAAATCGGGGTGTAACACCTCGGCATCAGAAGGTCAGAGCAATACGCCAACATGGGGAAGCGAGACCACTGCTGTGTGCCAAATTGCCAGAATAATCGTAGTAAACAACCAGACCTAAGATTTTTTGCCCCACTTTTATTATCCTAAGCAGGATCAGTTTTATCCATGTTTTTATCGGCGTTTCTTGGTTGTATTTTGGCCAGGCTCGCGGCTTTGCTGTACCCTGAATCAGCTTCGCTAGCTGTGCATGCTGACACCGATTAATGAAAACCATGTTTGTGTGTGGCTGCTTCTTGCATGATATTTGAATATAGCACTGACCACATTGTGGTCAACCCAAAAATGTTTCTTATGCTGGGATTTAAAAGTAATTATGTATGTATGAAGCAGACACGTATAATCTAAATTCTCCCTTTCAACTTCTGCTCCGCTTTCTCTTGCATTCGCCTCCATTTCTATACCAGTGCTCAGTGGAGACCGGAACACCCGGATTACAGGCAGAGCCACCACCGGTGACAAAATGTACTAAATGTTCGCAACGCCCTCTAACTAATATTGACAAGGTCTATTGCTTTAATGCCTGAAACACATAAGTTTCTCAAGTTTTTCTTTCCTTTCTTATAAATCACGGACCACTCATATCCAATGCACATAAATATGATGGTGCATGTGCAAATGTTTCAATCAAAATGATTACAAATCAAGTATTTCAGAAGGCCTAAGACCGACTAAGTTATTGATATCTGTCACATCACTGCTTTGCCCTCAGGTTTCCGTTTTCCAAAGATACATGCACCCTTGGGTAAGTTTAAGCTTGAATTCAAAATTCATATATGGTGTTTCTAATATGTGCAATATCTGTAGTATGTCAACAGTATCAATGGAAATGTTATTTCCAAGTGTTTGGGCCTATTATTGTAAAGTCTTGAGTTGAAATGAATTTTCATTGATATATGGCTGCCCTGGATGAATAAAGTGTATCAATGAAAACCAACTCTACCCATGAAAATGAAGGCAAAAAGGTATAACCTCCCTCTTTGTTATAAATGTGTGTTCATGTAGACCTATGTGTTTTTGGTCGGAAGTTTTGTTTAATTCCCTCACCTTTTATGTGTGTATTTTGAAGTTGTACTGACCAGATACGATTTGAAATGTGTGTGTTACTTTCACTTTTTCTTTTTGAAAGTATTAATTAACAGTTGGTATGGTATATGATACAAAAGTTCGTGTAAAGCCGATCAGCAAATTGTTCTAATCACCCCAATTTCAAATAAACATGAGAGATCGGGGAGGCAAGAACTTCAACACTGAGCTGAAAATTCTTGAGCCCTTCTGCCATATTGGAAGATTTGGCCATAGTATCTTTGTATTGGGTGATGAGCTGTCCAAATTTTACTGATCTTTATTCTACTATCTGAGGTCTGAGACTTCCTTGTAAATGTGTAAGTTGGCAAAAACTGAAAGGCTTTAGTGGACGTACTGGGCAGATGATCTGCGTGGTGACACAAGTCTGATGACTTCGACTCTTGAGGACAAAGCTTTCACATGTAATTTTGAGACAGTTAATTTAATTATTTTGAAAAATTGTTTTAATTTAATACCAACACACCTAAACTACACGAGTCATTTCTGTTTAATCTCCCATTTTTCTTTCATTCATTGATTCATCGTTTTAAACCCTATATTGTACTCAGAGTTTCGTCCATTTTGATTACTTGGCATATACTGTCTATGGACTCGTCAGCAAATATACAGACTACAAACTTGAGCCAACATAACAAAGTAAACCGACAGAAAAAGAGTTTATTAGTTTCAAATACCACAATATGTTAAATTGAAACTGTAGAAAAAAGTTTAACAGGAACTTTTAAAGGCATATAGGCCTATGAAGAGAACTAACAGGAACTTTTAAAGGCATATATATAGGCCTATGACCAGAACTAACAGGAACTTTTAAAGGCATATAGACCTAAGAAGAGAACTAACAGGAACTTTTAAAGGCATATATATAGGCCTATGACCAGAACTAACAGGAACTTTTAAAGGCATATAAGCTTATGAAGAGAACTAACAGGAACTTTTAAAGGCATATATATAGGCCTATGACCAGAACTAACAGGAACTTTTAAAGGCATATAAGCCTATGACCAGAACTAACAGGAACTTTTAAAGGCATATAAGCCTATGAAGAGAACTAACAGGAACTTTTAAAGGCATATAGGCCTATGAAGAGAACTAACAGGAACTTTTAAAGGCACATAGGCCTATGAAGAGAACTAACAGGAACTTTTAAAGGCATATAGGACTATGAAGAGAACTGACTGAAGTGACTGCAGGCTCCAGAGCATTGGAATGACAAGAAAGTTTTGTTATCGTTCTTCAACATCAAAGTAAATAGATATAGACCTGATGAAGCTTTAAAGTTCCAGCTTTGGAAAAAAAATGCCATTTGTGTGTGCCTTGTTGGGCTTGCGTTTTGGTACTGAATATGGGCCCCAAGATCGTACATCATCAACACCCCCAAAAAAGTGTGGGGAAATTTCTACACACTTCAAAACCCCAAAATATTGGTCAGATTTGAGATATAAATGCTTTATACCATGAAATTGACCAGCTTATTTATGACCACCGACTAATTTCTTGTGAGGAAGGCTATAAATGAAAAGTATTCATTGCAAGTCTAGATGGTCTGCACAGAGTAAGATTGCATTGAGAAGTCAGCTTGAAATTTGCTGCTAGATGTCAGTGTACTAACGAAATGTATATGTCTTAATATCAATTAATTAATTACAGTAATTACAGTTGACAAGATTTTCCAATTATTTATTGTTACTCTTGCTTTGCAAGTGTCACTCCCCATTCTTATTAATATATCATGAATCTCTTTAAAATATATGTCAAAGTTAATCCACAAATAGAGACATTCGCTGTACATCAACATTTTTGGCATCTTGTGGTGCTTGCTATGTAAAAAAACAAAAACAGTTGAACTACAAGTTTTAACTGAAATATTCTCAGGAAATATAAAAGGTGGAATACAAAACATTTATGCCTGAAAAGTATGTACATACTTTCCGTATACATTGAACAGAAAATGTACAGTGGAAATACAGTTGATACAGAATGATGAATACGTGATGTTAACCTTTGAAAAATACCCAATACACTGTGATGGTCCCTGTATACAGATGTTCCATTCTTACTTAACCGTGCATAGCATTTTCTCGTTAGGGAGAGGTGCAGTAAGTTGTTGGTCCTCAAAAACATGAGAATGTATCAATAATCGATAAAAAAAAAAAAAAAGAGGAAATAAAAGTACAAAAGGGTAGACAGAGAACAAGAAGCCCATGGGCTTAATGCTCTGCTGCCACCAGGGCTATGTTGCACCTGTATATTTTAAAGTTGCAAGTCTTCAAGTGGCTTCTGAATATATAAAGCTTTTTGTAAATTTAGTGTATAAAATGCCCACCAGATGACACTTAGCTCCACATGTAATCATAGCTCATTTGTGCAATTCTTGTGATAAACATTGTCAAAGGAAAAACAATGATTGAGTTCTTAATTTTATGTCCTCAGTGATCTTGGGACAGGATATCAGTGACACCCAGATTATGTAATACAAGAGGCCCATAGGCCTGGTGCTGTGCTGACATTGCCATTGATGTCCAAGTTACACCTTTCCATTACAAAGTCACCTCTTTCAACTTTACAGGTATGGTGACCTCACAAAAATAGGTCACAGTCCCTGATATTATGTCAAATTCTAAATTCTAGCTTTGGCATTGCCTACATGTATATATATCCTATAAATTTGCCAAGTATAATCCAATTACTTTTCAGGATTTGAAATTTTATATCTTAAGGACAGTTAAGACACCAAGAAACTTTTCATGGCCGATTTTGAGATTTTAACGGTTTTTACAAGATGAATGTCCTTTATTTTAGTTGTCAAAATTTCAAGCTTTGAACTATGGGTAGAAATATGAGAAAAACGCCAAGTCACCACACAGGGCATGTGGACATCGGAAGATCCATGTGTCATTATTTTGGTTTTCAGCTGCCAAACGGAGCAATGCCACCCTTCAATCATACTTAACAGCCTGTCACGTGGCTGCAGGTAGCAACGGACCATGGCAAAAGGAGAGTGGTATCAGGGCAGCAATGTGAAATAAGGCAGCATGCTGAAAGTATGTTTGTCGGCAGGGAAAAGATGCAAACATGCTAACATATCATAGCTTTAGTGGTTTACTTTATAGTTATCTTGCTTCTTTTGCGTTCTAAGGAAGGGAGACTTTGAATGTTCAAGAGGAGCGGGAACCGTCACACGATGTCCCTTCAAACTTCAAAGGCCGTGCCGCGATGGATTACCCCAGTGGTCCTTCACACCAAAGACAGGCAGGGAAAAAACTGGCACCTTAATCAACAATACCCCATAATGATATTTTATCAAAACCCAGGAATGAGGAAATAAAAGTACAAATAAACACATCGAAATAAGCATAAACGTGAACAGCAGAAAAAACACACAAAATAGCGTTACAAAACTCAGGTTGGAAAGAGAAATGAAACTCATTGAGAAAATAACTACAAAATAATGACAAGCTAACTAAGTAAAGTGTACAGACAAGTCTTACAAGCTAACTACATAAAGTATACAGATAGGAGTAAATACAATAAAATACTATCCCTAAAAATGGGATGAAGAGGTAGGGGGCGGAAGACCAAACCCGCCATCCGTACACTGACCACGAGCGGCCGTAGGCCGCCCCACTGAAGCAAGGCAACACAACTTCCGTTGCCAGGCTTGAGGTCACGGGGCCCAAAGGCCTGCCTCCATGACGTCACACTTTGAAACCAGACTGTCTCTGTCACCATTTGACAGATTGCTGAATAATGTTTTCCGTACTTCAAAGGCACTTTTATTCATGTGATTGGCCAAGAATTGATTGACAACTGCCCCAAATGTATAGGGACGATGTTGACTACCTTTTGTACAAATATCAGCTCAACTTGAGTAAATGGTATTGTTTGAGAGGCAAATGATCAGCATCAAAGGCCTTTGAAGCTTGTTTTCTCAGAAAGGATAATAGGACGAGAACCCCACCTAAGAATGGTTATTCTAAGAAAATGGCTGGGTGAAATTTAATCTGGTTAACGGCTTTTGATTCTTTAGAGTCTGAACTGCAAAAACGATTCAGCGATTTTCTAAATTTTGCTTAGTTCTTTTTTCTATTAAATGAAGAAAATGAACATCCTGAAAATCAAAGGGAAAATTGAAACGTCAAACCTTGAGGATGGATAACAGAAAAACAAAACTAAAGATAAAAAATCACAGGATCATTTTTTTTGCCAATATGTCAGAATTAATATCCAAGTGTAATTATTATTTTATCACAAATAATTAGTGACTTATATCGACATTTATGGGGTGGGTGCTTTACGGTCAACTTTCAATTGTTTATTCAACAATTAACACCACAGACGCCCAAATACGGGACATATGAATTCTTTTGAGTATGACGAGTACACACATATATGATATGTTATCCTAAAGCAAATACATTTTGAGCTAGGATTGACTAAAGTGGGATTTATTTTTGGTGTCTTACCTGTCCTTAAAACAATTTTATATCCTAGAAAAAACATTTTGGTTCATAATTTCGGTCAGATTAGAGGTGGTGCCACTAGTATTACTAGCAAATTAGAATTTGACCTCCCCTACAATCCCACTAAATTTGGTGAATATCTGCCAAAAATTAAAGATGCTGGAGTGTTCACAAGATTTTCACATTTTGTCCCTTACATTACATAATTTTGGGATTTGGTACTGTTGGTATGTGCGTTTTCCCTTTTTCAGACAGGTGATTGGTGCCGAAGGTCACTGGTTCCAGACCCGCCCATTCTGTGGTCACAAAACATATATATTTTAAGTGCTCCTTTGATGCTGGTGGACCTACATATGTACAGTCCCTGATCTGGGACAACTGCAAACACAGTACTTCAAATGCACTGGAATAAATACAATGCACTGGCCCGTGTCGATTGTGGCATTCACGCATACCAGCCTCCATTGAACCATTCCTTTTAGGAATGTGGATTTGGTACAGTTTGTATGTGCGTTTCCCATTTTCAGCTAGGTGATTGGTGCTGAGGGTCGCTGGTACGAGAAGCGTCCGTTCTGTGGTCACAAAATACAATAAAGTAGGTGGCCCCACCAATATCAAAAGGGGCCTAAATTTTTATACACCCTATAAGTCCTGAAATTTATATTGGGCTAACTTGAAAACTGTGGAGGGTATCGCACTAACGAGCAAAAGTTTATGGACGGACATCTCCTTTGAAACTTAAAAGCTTCATGCACTATTTCACCATACTGACACTGGTATAAACAGGTAAATAGTAATACAATTTTTAGCACCATAAAGTTGACTAGAGGTGTTATGAAGTAAAGTATACTAAGGTATTAGCTGAAAGGCACCTCTTCCACTGTACTGGATGAAGATTGAAAAGAAAGAATTTTTCGAGAATCCCGAGAAAAATCTCCAAATTGAACCCTTTTGTAAAATGTCCATTTTTCGCCCAAAAAAGGGATTTTAAAATTTTTGTTGGTGTATATATAATGTAAAGATCCCAA